>JAPDNY010000001.1:127181269-128531801 GCA_029375565.1 Gekko gecko | reverse complement strand
ACTACTGTAACTTGCTCTATGCAGGGCTACCCTTGGGACTAACACGGAAACTCCAACTGGTCCAGAACACAATGGTGCAGGTCCTTACCAGGACCCCATGAATGGCACATATTCAACCTGTGCTGTGTGAGCTGCATTGGCTTCTGGTGGAGTACCAGATCAGGTTCAAGGTGCTGGTGTTAACCTTTAAGGCCCTAAATGGTCCAGGACCCACATATCTTCAGGACCACCTCTCCTGGTATACTCCCCATTTAGCATTACACTCAGCTGATAAGAACATGCTGGTGGTCCCCGGCCTAAGAGACATCTGGCTGTCCTTGACTGGGGCAAGGGCATTTTCTGCCCTGGCACCAACCTGGTGGAATTCTCTTTCAAATGACATCTTGGCCCTGTAGGAGCTAATGCAATTCCGCAGGGCCTGTAAGGCAGAGATGTTCCGCCAGGCATTTGGTTGAGGGCAGTGACGGTTTACATCAGTCTGGCACTCTTGTCCTCCTGCCTCCCCCCATTGTGAGGCAGTGGCTTATCAGTGGCCTTAATGTCATCTTGTTAGGTCTTATAGTGTTTAGTGGATTTTACTATTTTTATTGCTAATTTATGTATGTGTATTTGTATCACTATACACCACCCTGAGCCCTGTTTTTCAGGGAAGGGCAGCCTAGAAATCTGAACCTAATAAATAATTAAATAATCTTATAGGTTTAGAAGAGTGTGACTAAGGATATGGAAAGGTAAGCACTACAGAAGAGCCACACAGACAGAGAGGCCATGCCATCTTCTTCTCCCCTTGTTTACACAGTATGGAAACATTCTCTGTTGTTGGATGATCATGGTTTCTGGGTTACTAAGGTAGAAGTCACCAACCATAACCAGACCTTCCACTGTTCCATTTTCCAGCAACTCATTCTCTGTAGCATAATCTGTTTCATGACAGAAGAATACAAACAGAACTGAGCCTTTGTTTATTATCTGTCTGTGTTGATACAGATCTCATGCTCTTTTTACTTTCCAATCTCCAGCGTGTGTTGTGTGGGCGAGACAGCTATGTGCTGAGAAATTAACAGGGGCAAAATGTTGTTTAAGCAGAAAAAGTGCAAATGTTTGTCATGTTGCTCTAGAAGCACACTATTCTGTGTGTCATTGGGTAAAATGTTCATGACAGTTAGATGCCTGTCAACCTATTTAAAGGAGATTGGAAGATTAGGAAGCAAAACACTCGGCCATCAGCTCACCATTTCTATTCTGCTAGTCTATGAACAGCTCTTACCTTGAAAACCCTACAAGGTCCTCATAAGTTGGCTGTGACTTGACAACACTTTCCACCACCACCAGTCAATACTACTGCAGTTGTGGTCATTACACTTACAGGGTGTCTGTTGTGGGGCAGTGAAGGGAAAGGAGATTGTAAACTGCTCTGAGACTCCTTCGGATAGTGAAGGGTGGGGTATATATCCAATCTCCTCTTCCTCCTCCTTCTCCTCCTTCCAGATATTTTAGGGAAGGGTTTCTTTCTTTTTTTACAGAATGCATATATGTTCAAGCATCCCATCAAGTTTTAATGTACTACCTCACTCTGTTCTAACTACACTGCAATGCAAAACAAACATGTGAAGATCCCTCACTGATCTGGGGTACAAAAACAGCAGCATGGGATGAGAAGAATGTGGAAGTACCCCATATGAATCTGCAATCTGATACAGGGAAATCAGCATACAAGATTTGAATTTCCTATGTTTACAGTCAGTGATTCTTTAAACTTTTGGTGATGCACCACAGATGCTGAAAATGGAGACATGACTGTCAAGGACTCACTGGAACAAAGTTTGAGTCCAGTGGCATCTTTAAGAGTGTGCACGTACACAAAAGCTTATACCCAGAATTAAACTTTGTTGATCTTAAAGGTATCACTGGACTCATACTTTGTTCTATTGCTCCAGACCAAAATGGCTACCTACCTGAATTGATTTCAAAGAGTCACTGTTCAGTCATCTGATTATTTTTGAATTACAAGGAAATGAATTGCCTTTGGACTTTGCCTTGGTTTGTTGGTTGGCTAAACCCACAGCATTGTGGAAGACTGGCCTTTGAGTTATTAGTTTAGAACTAATGAAAATGCCTGTATTATACTGAAACAAAGAATCAAAAGAAGAATAGTGCTGTGGCATCACTAGAATGAAGTCACATAACTGAGAATTTTATAGAGTCAAAAATTAGGAGGAGAGAGACACACAGAGAACCAAAATAGAAACTTGCTAAACTAGTTTAATTTTCTTCCTGCTCCTGGACTTCTTACCTAAGAGGGGGAAATGAACTCCCTTTCACAAAGCTATTGTGCCTGCCAATGGATGTGACTGCATTCATTCTGCATCCTGGCTAGTAATGAGTCATGCAACAAATATTTACCAGTGATACACCCAAGCCAAATAGTTCAAATTCAAGTTCAGAATGGGTATCCGGGCGCTCAATAAAAGTGAGGACACTGATGGATTGAAGGGAATTCCACTTGGTATGTTGTATTAGAGAGGGAACAAAGTAAAGATTGATTTCTCAGCTACTGCAGGACTGGTGGTTGTGAAGATCCAGATCAATGATTACATTCCTTCCACCATCATTGATTAATGAAGTTAGACTGATTTATTATCAGCTGAAGCAACTGCCCTGCAAATCCTGTGTTTCAAGAAAGATGATTCAGCAGAAATGCTCTTGGATAATGAAACAATAAACAGACCACTTAAAGAATTATTTCCTTTTCACATTTGTATCTTGCTCTTATTATTATTATTGGATTTATATCCTGCCCTTTGCTCGAAGTCTCAGAGTGGCTTACATTCACCTTCCCTTCCTCTCCCCACAGCAAACACTTTGTGAGGTAGGTGGGGCTGAGAGACCTCTGAGAGAACTGCTCTTGAGAGAACAGCTCTGAGAGAACTGTGAGTGACCCAAGGTCACCCAGCAGCTGCATGTGGAGGAATGGGGAATTAAACCTGGTTCTCCAGATTAGAGTCTGCCACTCTTAACTACTACATTAAACTGGCTGTAAGGAACAAGGTACAGCACTTTAGCTTCACAAAGTTCCTTTGAGGAAGGTTACACTGCCTTCACCAAGTCCATTGTGTAAACTTCATGGTGGCTGAGCAAGAAGTTCAACCTTGGCTTCCTGAATCTAGCTTTGCTATAGCCTAGCTTGTCAGACCAGCCATTTGAGGAGGGGATGTGGTAGCAGGCCAGGCCCTATTCCTGTTAGGGTTGCCAGGTCTGGGTTGGAAAATACCTGGAGACTTTGGTGGTGGATCCAGGACAGGGTGGGGTTTGAGGAGAGGAGGGGCCTCAGCATGATGTAGTGCCATAGACTCCACCCTTCAAAGCAGCCATTTTCTCCAGGAGAGCTGAACTCTGTCAGCTGGAGATCAGTTGTAAAAGTGGGAGGTCTCCAGGCCCCACTTGGAGGCTGGCAGCCCTAATTTCTGTGCACCAAAGTGGGCTGTCAGGATGGAAACCTCATTGCCATAGTCAGGCCTAGCCTAAACAGCCCTCTTGCCTCAGGGTTGACAACCAGTAGGGGACAGCGCATCATAATCTTGGCTGATGTTATAATCAGACATGAAATGTTCCCCACAAGTTGTTGCTATAAATGAGCACAGGAAAAGAAAAGGCTAGAGGCCTAGGCTTATTGAAACAGCAGATCAAGAAGAGCATTTTCTGTGTGTCTCAGTTAATAAATTCACAGAATATGCATCATCTGTTCCATGAGCTTGAACTACAAGAATATGTATTTATTAGAATGTTTGTATGATTATTTATTTACTAGGAATAAGGCCCATTGTGGAAATAAATACAACGAGCTCTAGAAAGAGGCTCTGGGAGAGTGCCCTGATCTTGGGCATTCAGTGTCAATTTGCTGTGGCAACCTCAGCAGGGTATAATGACACAGAGTCCACCATTTTCTCTAGAGGAACTGATTTCTGCCATCTGAAGAGCAGTTGTAATTCTGTGTGATCTCCAGCCCTGCTCTGGAGATTGGCAACAATGGTTCCCCAGGAGGAAATGGCTGCTTTGGAGGGTGGAGTCTATGGTATTTTACCTGTCTGAGATCCCGACCCTCCTCAAACCCCACCCTCTCCAGGCTCCACTCCTCAAATCTCCAGGAATTTCCCAACCTGGAATTGGCAACCCTATCTCCTTCCCAGCCAATCATCAATCTATCTTTATCTGCCTGTCTGACTTCAGCTTTCCATCTCCTCCCCCCTCCCTCCTGGAGAGCAGTTGTAATTCTAAGTGATCTCCAGCCCTCACCTGGAGATTGGCAACAGTGGTTCCCCAGGAGGGAATGGCTTATTTGGAGGGTGGAGTCTATGGCATTCTACCTGTCTGAGGTCCCACTCCTCCTCAAACCTCACTCTCTCTAGGCTCCACTCCTCAAATCTCCAGGAATTTCCCAACCTGGAGCCGGCAACCCCAGTCAGGACTGGCCCCAAAGAGTTCCCCACAAAGGCCTGGAAAGGGCTTCATTCCTTTGTCTTTTTTCTGACAGAACCAAGATTGATTGCCTAGCAACAGCCACTGAAGGAAAAGTTAGTCCCACAGGAGCCAAGCAAGAGAAGTGTCTTCGTCAGGACACCCATTTGGCAGTTATTCTGACAGGGAACACTGGCTGAGGTGGCAGTGGGCAGGGAAGAGGAATGGACCCAGCACCCAGCCAATGGCACATGATTACTTTTGAGTGGTGGTTGATAGGCCAATGGCTCATGGAGCACGGCCAATGGGAGAGCTGGAAATGGCCAATATGTAAGGGAATTATTATTAAAGATATACAGTATTTCACTAAGACTCAAGGCAAATTACACAGTGTAAGTTAGTGCAATCAGTAGAACATGGTATCTTAATACCAAAAGTGGAATTACAGTAACACAACACAGTCCTGTTCCCTTTACTTAAAGCATCTTCTTATTCCCTCTGTTAAAAACCATCTTGAATAATTCAGATTTTGCATAGTTTACAGAAAGCCAGAAGCGGGGGAGCCTTCCTGACCTTATCAAGCAGGCCATTCCATAAGGTAGGGGCTGCAACAAAGAAAGCCCGTGTACAGGAAATTGTTGATCTTGCCCATTTGCAGGGTAGTAACAAGTTACAGAAGGCTTTGATCATATGTGCAAAGCTGTCATGATGGGGCATAGGAAGAGAGGCAGTCCTGCAGATATGAAGGTCCAAGGCCATGAAGGCTTTGTTTGTGATAGCCAGTATCTTGAATGCAGCCTGCTAACTTCTGGGCAGCCAATGCAGTGACTGCAGAGTTATGTAATATATATATACTCCACCTAGATCATAGCAAGCTGTGGCATTTTGTATAGGGGTGCCAAGTGCAGGTTGGGAAATTCCTGGAGATTTGGGGGAGGATCCTGAAGATGATAGAGTCTGGGGAGTAGAGGGATCTGATGTCATAGATTCTACCCTCCAGACCTCCCCTTTTTTCCAGGGGAACTAATCTTTGTAATCTGGGGATCTGTTATAATTCCAGGAGAACAGTCTGCACCTGGAGGCCAGCAACCCTAAGTCTCTGAGTTTACATCAAGGGAAGACTTACATATAGTAGTCTAAATCTCAGTGTTACAATGGCATAAATCAGCCAAGTCAAGGTAGGGATTATCAGGGACTATTTTCTGGGTTAAAGAGAGTTGGAAGAAAGTGGAGGGTGGTTGTTGTTTTTTGTAGCTGCATTAGCTTGATTCTCCAGGAGTAATGCTCCTGGGCTCTTAACCAAGTCAGCAAGAGTCATTTGAACTCCGTCAAATGTGGGAAGCACAGTGTCCTTCAAGGCCTCAGGCTTTCCAACCTGCGTTACCTCCATCATGTCAGGATTCTGTTTCAATTTGTTAACTCTTAGTCATTCTGGCTAGGATAAAAATAAGTAATGCAAATTAAAATAATATATCAATATAACAGTAAAATCAGTTCAATAAAACTAATCCCCACATAATAAAACCTTCTCATTGTACATGTGTAAAACCAGATGAGTAGCCATATTAGTCTGTAGCAACAAAATAAAACAGGAGTCCAATGTCACCTGAACATAAATTATTCTCCCTTAAGTGATAAAGTGAGCTCTGACTCACCAAAACTTATGTGGGAATAAATGTTGTTAGTCTTTAAGGTTGCAATGGTCTAGTGTTTTAATGTGTGTAAAACCTTCAGCCAATAAAATGAAAAGTAGTTCAACAGTGTAAAACAATCTTAGGACTATATAAGCAGGCCATAAGAAAACAAGGCAGAAATTCAGGCCAAGAGCCAAAAGTACAGCATAAAGCCCAAGTGAAAGAAATATTTTAGCCTGGTGCCTAAATGCTAATAGGGTAGGTGCTGGGCAGGCCACATCTGGCTGTGTAATTCTGCCATAATAAATAGGCCCCTGAAAGCCCTGTTCTCACCTTATCTTTTTTGGCAGATCCAAGAGCTCTGTAGATAGGTGGCAGATGGAGGCAGTGGACCTCCTGCTGCCAACTGTCACTGTCGACCCCCGCTCAGCTGGATGGTAGGAGGAAATTCCCTAGCAAATGGGGAGGGATGCATTTGTCATTGATGCACTGGGGGTGTTGATTAATCATCCCACAAGAGGTCCCTGCTTCCCCCATCTCCTGCCAGTTGCCAGGCCAAATATGCCTGGCAGAGGGTATTCCCTTTACAATGAGTCAGGAGAAGAACTGGTAACCCAAGGCTGCATATAATCCATATCTAAAGTGATGGCACAAGGAACATGAGGGATCTATAAATATCCCCCTTGACAGTATTAGTTAATTTAGAAGAAAACCTCCTTCAGCTTGAAATATGAAAATTTCAAGGCTTTTGAACAATGCATAATACTTAACACTTGTCCAGATCTATATTTCTCTGCCATGTTAAAACTAACAACAGCAACCAAAGAATGGTAAAATTCTATGCCTAAATATAGGACAATACCCTTGTCTGATCCAGTTTTCCCCCTGTACATTGTAAATGATTGCACAAGCTGTGGGGGAAAATAAGCCATGACATTACAAAAGGCAAATGTCTGCAGCACATATAGTTGTCCTAGATTGACCTATCAGATCTCTCAGAACTAATAAAAGATTCACAAATGATTTCAGACCTTTAGAGCAACAGAGTACAAATGTAAAGAGAATGAAATTTCTAGGAGTTTCATAAAGGCAGAGACTGTCTTGGCAGGTAGGAGACAGAGGACTGGTTTTGCCCTGTGAAGATCTCATGAAAACTTCTTGTTCATTCAGCCACAATGAGGAAGATATAGATCAAGTTGTGGCAGATAACAAATAGATGTGCTCCTTGATTTGTTTGCTTAGGGCCACCACAAGAATTTTGGATTATGCATATACCTGGAGTAGAATTACCAACCACAAGGTGGGGCCTGGAGTTCTCCTGGAATTACATCTCATCTCCAGACTACAAAGATCTGTACTCTGGAAGGAGACCAGATTCTATGGCAAATTCCACCATTCCCAGGCACCACTCCCAAATCCCTAGTAATTTACTAAGTCAGAGTTGGCCATTTTAACCTGGAGTTCCATATTCAGTTCCCCAATATGTGGGAGACTGATTTGGATTGGGTCCATGGTGTCTAGGGAGAAGGAGTTTAACTCACACCATTTTCTCAGCCCAAGATAGCCCTATGTAATCACTAAGTTTTCACATGTTTGAATGTCTGGGGTTGAATTGTCTTTATCCAAGACATGGGTGGTGTTACAGTGAAGTATTAGATGTGCTAAATCCGATGAAAGGAGCGGTCTACTAAGCCAAATTCTGAATGGAGAATTCATGTGCATTATCATTTATTTCAGTGTTGAGCCAAGAGGAAAGGTGAGTTACAAATAATTTAATTAATACATTTTGTCTAACTATGTGATCATTACTGCTTTGCAGTGGGGGGCACTCAGCGCTGCTACAGGTTTTTAAAACTCAAGCCCTTGCAATCTCTCTAGTGTCCCAGTTTGGATCATGGTGGTTAATGAATCCATGGATAATCTCTCTTTCTTTTTTTACTACAGATAGGGTGCCTCCCCTCATGTATTGCCACCCCAGCAATTAGGCTAGAGCTAGGTATTAAATCAGTTGAAGCACTAGTGTAGTTCCATGCTTAAATTTTAGAGCTAAAATTCTGTAACCAGGATTCATCTTATAGCCCCTGGTTCAGGACACCAGATGATAAGTTTTCACAACTAGGATTCAGTCCTGAAGATATCACCTCAGATCCTTCAGACCTCAGGAAAAGGCTGACACACCTAATAACTGAGCTCAATTTTATTTCAACCTGAAGTAAAGGAAGGCGGGTTTGTTCTCCACTAGTGCTAGGAATTATTCCAATGGGAGAACCACCTCATTATTTATCTGCCCTTACTGTTCCCTCAGAGCACTGAATATTTATGTTAGCATGTTTAAACACCTTCCCTTCTATGACTTTTTATGGCAGGTTTTTTGGTATCCCCTTTTTGGATAGATTTTGTCGGTGTGGATATGGCATTATCAATACCATATCGCTCATAATAGTGGACTGCCCCTTACTTTAAAAAAAGAGAGAGAGCGGTGGTTCCAAAGGTAGATTTTGGTGCACAATCCCATCTCACCAGATTCTGTTTTCCAAACTCTACCTTTGGATGTAAACTATTGATTGTATAGCAGCCCTTGCAAAGTTTTTGGCAGCTGCTTCTTCTTGTAGGCATAGAGGCTTAAATTAAAATTCTTTAGAAGTATGTCATTATTCTATGGTATTCGGTGGTTCAAGACTTTGTGTCCATGAACAAAAGGGACGAGAGAGAGAGAGAGAGAGAGAGAGAGAGAGAGAGAAAGAAAGAAAGAAAGAAAGAAAGAAAGAAAGAAAGAAAGAAAGAAAGAAAGAAAGAAAGAAAGAAAGAAAGAAAGAACTGCTTTGCAATAAGATCTTTACATTTTATAACATATCCCTTATGACCCAATCATTATTTTCATTCATGTGATGTAGAGCTTTGTCCTTTCTATATCTATAACCCGGTGGGAATATTTGGAAATTCAAACTGTGAGCATAATGTTTACTTATAGTACATACTTCATGGTCTTGTATAGCAGCAATCATAATATGAGATCATAAATGAGACACAGTATATAAAATATTTCAAGAAACATGAGATTAAACACGGCAGGACATAATCTAAATAGTTCCCAAAACAAAATGAAATCTAGGCAAGTTTTATTCTTGGGTGGCAGCTAATTTGTCTTATAGACTTCTAATGATATATGGAACTAATACTGGCGTCATTTTGCAAATTTTTCTTCAGGAAGCACAGAAAAAGGAGACAGTCCCCATCGTCAATGATGACCAGATATAATAGTGGCAGTTTGGAGTTCTAGGAAGAACACTGAGGGACTGTAAAGGTGGAGTTTTGCCTTCTTCCTCAGGTTGCATTTTTACAAGCCCAGTAGAACCAGTGCCACTGGGACAGTGCAAATCCAACAGGACTAAGGTGAAACCATAAAATCTCTGCAGTAGAAACAGAAGGTGGTGGGGCCTTTTTGCAAGCCCAGTAGAACCAGTGGAATGCACCGGTGCCCAGCAGAATCCCGTGCCACTATGGCAATGCCAGCTCAATCAGAATCCAAGCAAGGGGGGCATTTTTGCAAGCACAGCAGAGCCAGTACAATGTACAGAGTGTCCAGCAGTACCAGTGCAATCCCAGAGTGCCCAGCAGAACCCAGTACCACTAGCATCGCAAGTTTAAAAGGACTGATCTCAAAGCACAGAGTCACAAATTCAAGCTGGGGGGGATGGGATTTTGCAAGCTCTGTGCAAGAAAATGGGAAGTGAACACAAAGGAACACAGGCAGAGGAGGGGGTGACCTTTTAGAAACTGATATAACTAGTTTGAAACTCACAACAGTGTTTGGATGGCTGGAGAATTCTGCCTGTTATTGCTTTGAAGTTTGGGAAATATTTTGTTTGAGCAGAGACAGTCTGGAAATCCACGAACCAGCATGAACCTCCATGAACTGCTTGGAAGTTCATGGAAAGTTCATGCTGGTTGACCTGCCACAAACTTCAGTTTGTGAACCACGAACCACCCAATACTTGTCACAGATTTAGTTCATGAGAATATTCTTACCCATCTTAAATCTAAACATTCCAGCTATTCAGGGCACCTGGTTCAGGGTCCTGTAGACTTGGTCCCCTTGGTCCAATTTTCTTGAATTTTGAGAGGTGGGGTCTTCAGCAGACATGCAGCACTAGGTCCACTACAATTTGGTGTCATTTTGTTGAAAAACAGGCACTTCACCCCCTTCAAAAAGTCCCCCATAGGAAATAATGAACCCAAATAATTCTGGACTCCTGGAAAAACCTGAACTCGAATCCCAAAATGGTATTGGGAGATCTGAATATAATCAAATATTAGATTTTAGGGCCTTTCCAAAATCCAAATCTGATAAATACCCAGTTTTTCAGGTGTACATCCCTACCTACTAGTATTATAGAAGACAAAATGGTCACTTTGTCTGGGATTAAAGCCTCACACCAACCCTCACCTAAGGTTGCCAACTCTGGGTTGGAAAATTCCTAGAGATTTGAGGGTAGAGCCTGGGGAGGGGAGGAGAGAGAGCTCAGCAGGAATATAATTTCATAGAACACACCCTGGAGTTGCCATTTATTCCAAGGGAATTGATGTCTGTAGACTGGAAATCACTTGTGATTCTGGGAGAACTCTTGGCCCCACCTGGAAGTTGACAACTGTATCCTACCCAGATAAGAGGCTTTGTGGAGCAAACTGAAGGCTGTTCAGTAGGAGATGGTGGGGCAAGCAGCAGGGAGTGGAAGAAAGGGAGCAACAGGAAATGGAATGAGAAATAGGTAGTTGATGGAACAGCAGTTGGGAAGGGTTGATGAAAGAGAGGAGGAAACAGGGAACTAATGAAGAAATTAATGAAAGAGGGTGCTATGAAGAAGCTTCATGGTGTTGAAGATCAGAAGAGGCTGTGAGTGTGGTGGGATGGGAAGGAATGCTAGAGGAAAGCTGGTCAAGAGCCAGGATGGCTAAAGTAAACTGGACAAAATGGGAATTAGGCTGAAAAGCAGGGGCTGACTGCACAAGGAAATAGTGAGTAGCATAGGCATGGAACTGAAGAAAGGAGGGCCAAAAAGAAAATGGGTTGTCCTAAATATTATTATGGGATCTATGGACAAGAAGGGTTTCAAACAGTTGTCAGGAAAGAAGTAGACATGCCAGAAAGATTTGAAGCACTGAGGATTGTGTGCCAATGAGCTGCATTTTTTTGCCTAATTAATATGGATTAAAAAAAATACCAGTTTTACTGGAAGATCCCAGGGGGAGGAGATCTGCAGCTGCACAGGAGATCTTGGCAGGACAACCCCCCCAACCCCCCATGGCTTTGGAAGGCAGTAGAGGGATGGTGATGAGTATGGGACCAGCCAGGTTGGAGGCAGCTGGCCCTGCTGTGCATGTAGAACATTAAGAAAATCAATAAAACTATTAATGAGGGAGGGGAGAGCTGAAGAGGATCATTGTTGAACGTTGCTGGCATTTTCCTCTGATGGGGCATGAGAACACAGAGAAAAGGAAAGGAGGAAGTCATGCTGATACCCTAAGAATGCACCTAAACACACCTCAAAGTTCAGTAAATTTTTTTCACCAGTGATTCAAGTTTAGCTATAATTCATCCCTGAGTTAAAACATCATTAAACTTATCCCTGAGTTTAAAAAAATTAAAAGTTGTGGGTTTTTTTCGCAAGCTGTACCTGCTAACCACAGGGATTGAACTCACAATCCTTGTATGATAAGTACAAAGCTTTGTATGTGGTGAAGAGAAAGGCAGACACAACACATCCCTCCCTCCATGATTCTGCAAAAAGAAAGGGAAGGGAGGGGAAAATCCAAGCCCACACAGACACATTTGGGATCAGAGAATCCCCTAGTCCTTTATGAGCTACTGATTCCTTCTTATGCTCTCTCTGGCTTTTTTAAAGTTTGCCTGAACAAGAGGACACATCCTTGTTTGTCTTTGGAGAAGGGAGGAAAGAAAACAAAATGGAAATAGGAGCAGGGGGAATGGATGGAGATCAATGAAGCCACGTCAAGTAGTCTGCTTATTGTTCATTGCAAATCAGTAGCGGAGACAGCAAAAGATCCATCGCAAAACCACATCCAGATAACCTGGGGCAATGCCATAGTGACTGCGGAGTCAGCCCTGAATGGCCATAAAACAATGCAGAAGGTCCCAAGTAAACTGATCCACAAGGAGAGTGAGAGCGGCATGCAGTGTAGAGGGATATTTGTGGCTGTGGTAAAACCACAGGTGAAAAGATGAGTGCCGAATCTCCCTGAGTGTGGAACTTCTGAGAAGAAGGAAATTGCTCTAAGAGTAGCAATCTGGAGACAGGCAAGGAATGACACTTAACAGAAGAGAAGGTGCTCACTATCCTATCTAATTGTCTTCTTGCTGTCCCCTGCATGTGACCTTGATCCAAACTAAATATCAGAACAAAACAAATAACTTTGCTGGCTCTTACTATGCATTTATTATAATAATAAAAGTATCTGTATATACATCTGTCTGTCCATTTGTGGCAGGCATAGCTTATCAGAAAATAAAACTAGGAACTGCAAAATTGGCCACCAACTTCAGGATGATTGTGGGAGATCCCGGGCCAAAAATGAAAGTAACTGGAATATTCTGGCCCAGGTTATCTCCGGATCCCCCATGCTATTTGCAGTGGAAGCTAAGCTTGTGTAGTGGTTAAAGTGTTGGACTAGGATCTCGGAGACCCAGATTCAAATCCCCACTCTGCCATGGAAGCTTACTGGGTGACCTTGGGCCACTCATACTCTCTGAGCCTAACCTACTTCACAGAGTTGTTATGAGGGTAAAATAGGGGAGAATTATGTAAGCCACTTTGGGTCCCCCTTGGTAAGAAAGGCAGGATATAAATAAAGTAAATAAATATTCTAACTTCTGTCCCTCATTTGTTAACACTAGTGCAAATTAAAATTCTATTATTATGCATGTAAGGGGGGGGAGCATCCTTTTACTACTTTGATAGATTACAGGAAAATATTAACTCCCCCCCCCAGCTGTTCATAATATTAACAAAGGTTTACTGTTATACTATTATTAAATATGTTCTAAGTTGCCAAGCAGGATAGATGAAGAGACCGAAAAATAAGGAAAAGAGGAGTAAAATTAGAAGTGGGGACAGACAAATGGCGGATCATGAAAGGAAGAGAACAAAATGAAGGAAGAGAAAAGTGTGGAAAAGAATTAGGGAAATGTAGGAAAAGACAATGAAAGGGCTTTTTTGGAAGGGATTGCTACCACACTCTAACAATTCTGCCCTTTACAAGATCTGGCTGTGAAGGAGGTGGGTGAAACTAAAGAAAGAGGGAATCTGCATCCTGGCAATCACTAGCTTGACCTGGCTGGTCCTGCCCTGCTCCAGTGGTGGCTTGGTTGATGGGTTTAGCAGGATCTGATCTCCAAATGGTTTCCCTCAACCTGGTAGTAAACTTTGCAGAAAAGCCCAGCCTTCCGTGCCCCCCCTAGTGGCTGCAATTAGAATTGCATAAGGAATTTAAAAAATACATTCAGTGAATGCAACATGAGGCTGGCTACCTTCAGGAGCCTTCCAACTGATTTGGGCCTCCTGAATTTTGTTTCACCACTCACCCTGTCTCGATGGCCCTGCATCCACATAACATAAGTCATAATGTAAGTCCATTTGTTTTCTCTGTATCTTGAGTATAGCCAGTGTTCTGCCTTGCCTTACTCAAATCCTTCATTGGTTAGCATTTGATGAAAGTTTCTCATTCCAGCATCTTGCAGCCTGTTTCAGCCCACAGATGTTCTTTTGCAGTTTACACACAAGTTGCTTGTCTTTGGATTGTACAAATCCTGGTGGCTGTTCCATGTAAACATCTTCCTTTATTTCTTTGTGTAGCAGTCCTTTGATCCAAACACCTATACCACAGTTCAAATGGTATACTACTTCCAACTTTAGTAGGTAATCTTTGCAGGTAGGTAGCAGTGCCGATTGCTTCTCCCCAGTACCTGTCAGGTAGCTCTGCCTCAAGGAGCATACATCTAGACATTTCAATGAGAGAGCAGTTTTTTTCCTTTCTGCTGCACCATTCTGCTCTGGAGTGTATGGGACAGTAAACTGATGCTCTATTCCTTGCTCAGTCAAATATTTTTCATCTCATGTCCCATATATTCCCCTCCATTATCAGTGCAGGTAGCTAGTGGCTTTTCTTTAAATCTATTACTTACCATTGCCACATATGATTTAAATTTTTCTAGCACTTGACTTTTCTCAGGTAGGTCACAGTCAGTGTTCCCTCTAAACTGAGTTAGTATGAGCTAGATCACAGTTTTTTAGCCTCTGGCTCACACATTTTTGTGTTGGTTCAGTAAAGATGGCTCCAGAACAAACTCATTTATACAGTAGCCAAATTGCTAGCTCACAACTTTAATGCCAGTAGCTCACAAAGTAGAATTTTTGCTCACAATACTCCACAGCTTAGAGGGAGCATTGGTCACAGTGTATCTTGAGTTGTTGTTGTTGTTCAGTCGCACAGTCGAGTCCGACTCTTCGCGACCCCATGGACCAGATTACGCCAGGCCCTCCTGTCTTCCGCTGTCCGCTGAAGTTTGCTCAATTTCATGTTTGTTGCATCAATGACACTGTCTAACCATCTCATCCTTTGCCGTCCCCTTCTTCTTTGACCTTCAATCTTTCCCAGCATCAGGGTCTTCTCCAGTGAATGCTCCCTTCTCATTTGGTGGCCAAAGTATTTGAGCTTCAGCTTCAGGATCTGGCCTTCCAGGGAACAGTCAGGGTTGATTTCTTTTAGGATTGACTGATTTGATCTCCTTGCAGTCCAAGGGACTCTCAAGAGTCTTCTCCAGCACCATAGTTCAAAAGAATCTATTCTTCGGCGCTCGGCCTTCCTTATAGTCCAACTCTCACAGCCATACATTACTACGGGGAATACCATTGCTTTGACCATGCGGACTTTTGTTGGCAAGGTGATGTCTCTGCTTTTTATCTTGAGTAGTCATCAATAAACGTTAGCACATATTTATTCCTACAATTGAGTTTTCATGGGCCCACAAATATCAATATATATTAGCTCTAGGGGTCACTGCTATTGGCTTGCACCATGCTGCTTGTTAAAGGTAGGTCTTGTCCCCTTCACTCTCACACAGCACACACACTTCTCTTCAGCACCACATTTGCTCATCTGTGTGCCTTTAGTTGAATTCTGGCTTTCAAACTGACTAATCATCTGTGCCACAGCCTGGAACAATTTTTGTGATTGCATCACTTCTGCATATAAGTTTCAAGAGAGTACAAATCCTGATTCACAATTCCAGTTGCAATTAATTCTCCTCTTTGTCTGATAAAATATCTATTTTAAAAGATCCTATCATTCCTTTTTTTGCCAATGCTCTTACAGCGATAAGGTTATTTGCTAGCTTCGGGATGTAAAGGCAATTTGTAATGAGCACCTCTCAGGTTTCTCCATTTCGGAGCTTGTGTTTTATTGTCCTGCTGCCCACCCCTTCAGCCCATTCCAGGATGTCCACCTGCAACAATTTTTCTTTCTTTTGGTCATCTAGCATTTCTAGAAATGCTTTTTCAGCACACATATGCTGTGTGGAGCCAATGCCAATGTACCATATATCACTCTTGTGGCTCCTGGTGATAATTTAAAACATTTCTTTATGGATTGCTTCTTAAATTTGATTGGAGTTCAGAGATTCTTTACCATTTCTCCTTCTTCCTGCTTTGAGAAAGGCTTTTCTCTGGTTAACATTAGCACAGTTCCTCTTTATGTGGCCTTGCTTCCCCCCTCTTTGTTATTTCCATTCAAAGCCATTTGGCTAGTTTCTGATATCTTCAGTTCCTCTATATTATATTCCTCCTCCAGTTAATTGATAATGCTTTGGAGCAACAAATCATTCTTAGACTCAGTTGGAGGCATTGTATTTTCATATGATTCTGGCAGGCTGATTAAAATTAACACAAGCATATACTCATCTGGAATTTCCTTTCAATTGCTCAGCCAATTCTAGCATCATGTTGCTGGAGGTTCCCACCCTCTTGCATTCTTATGCTAAACAACTGTTTCTGTAGATACAGCTGGCTCTTTAAGGAGGAAAGTGTCCTACAAGTACCAATCTGAAAACAGACAAGGATTTACACTTAACTGTACAGAAGGTGCTGACCTCACCTAATTGTCTCTTGCTGCCCCCTGCAGAGTCTTTGTCTCTTCTTCAAAGTATACCAGACATTGTCTATTTCCAACAAAGTTCAGTAGCTAGAGATACATAAATTAAGTAAAATGTTATGTAAGCCGCCCTGAGCTCGCCTTGGCGGGAAGGGCAAGGTATAAATCGAACAAATAAATAAATAAATGTTTTCTAAATTGCCTTGTCAATTTTAATGGCTGGATTGCTTTTGTTTGTTTCCAGTTTCCAGGAATTTACATCACTATGTTGTAAAAATCTGGAAATTGTGTTATGACAGAATCCCTTGGTTCCTGTTTATGGGATTGCCCAGATTTACTCATGTTGTTTTGTGATACATCAGAGTTCTGTGTCTCATGCATATGGCAGATCAAATGCAAAAAACTATGAATTTCAGTGGGCTAATTTATTGTTGTTGCCAAAATAGCTGCTGTTTTATATTGCCTCCCACACTTGTTGGAACAGGCAGTCTGAATAATACATACACAACATTTATAATGTCACATTAAATGCTGGAGAAGGTCGTCGTCATTTTCAGATGCTGTAGACAAAGTGCCTGATCATAAAAGATGTGTTTGTTGCAAGGTGCTAAATAGAATTGAGATTATTTTATTAAAGTAGTATTTCAGAGCTGCCAGTTATCCTTCCATTGGTAGCCTTCCAGATTAAAACACCTGGCAATTACCACCTAGCCAAAGATTACTAACACTTAGCAAGGGGCATCTAGCTGACGGCCTTCTTGGCAACATTCTCTGATTTCCTGCTTCACATAAAATGGAGCAGTTTAGCATAATCTTTGCCATGGAGATGCATTCTTCAGAGTCTTTAGATGCCAGGTGCAATGCTGCAACCAAATCAAGCCATAAGACACACTTGAGACTAGCCCCAATTATGAACCATGTTTGCAGCAGAGGCCTAATGCTTGTTCCCTATGTAACATGTGATACAGTTCCAAGTTATTTGTATTTTCTATTGTAACTGTAGTTAGAATTACTGAAATAGCACGTTAAGGAGACCCTGACATATAAGCATGGAAAGGGGAAAAAAATAGTAAATGATCATACATTGTTTTACAAAATTATGGACCTATTGAAGGTTTTTACAGAACAAATTATGATTCAAGTATCAATACGGAAGGTAGTTATGAAGGGTACACTTTTTAATGGTCTTGATTGTTGTGGTTTTTAACCTGTGATAGTGATTGTGTTATTTTATTGTTGCTGTTGTACGCATATTTAAAAATCAAAATTAAAAAGGACTCACTTCTTTAGAGTAAGTTTATATATGCAGTTTGAGTGACAGCAAACATGACAGGTAAGTAAATTGACTTCTGATTGACAGCCAGTTTGGTGTAGTGGTTAAGTATGTGGACTCTTATCTGGGAGAACCGGGTTTGATTCCCCACTCCTCCACTTGCACCTGCTGATGTGACCTTGGGTCAGTCACAAGCTCTGGCACAGCTGTTCTCTCAAGGACAGTTTCTGTCAGAAGTTCTCTCAGCCCCACCTACCTCACAGGGTGTCTGTTGTGGGGAGGGGAAGGGAAAGGAGTTTGTAAGCCGCTCTGAGACGCCTTTGGGCAGTGAAGGGCGGGGTATAAAGCCAATCTCTTCTTCTTTTTCTTCTTCTTCTACCTGGAATGTGATGAGATCTGTGATAAAAGTTTTACAAATTTGGGCTATCCAGTGCTAGTTTCAATTAACGCTTGGGAAACATAATGTTTGCTATTTACTCTGTGACATATTTGAATACATGGAACAAGCCAATCCAGTATAACACAGCCAAAATTTTTGTTTAGACATACTTTTCATGAATGGCTGTAACCTGAACCAAGCTGAGCATAGAAAACTTCTTGGTCATTCTCAGCTTTCTCATTTTGCCATTCTGTGACTATAGTTGACAGGGTCCATTAAGCTCCAGACTACAGCTTAACTCACTTGTGGTAGTCAGTGGTGGGCAGTTTCTCGTAGTGCTAAGTTCAGATTCTGACCACTTTTCATGAAGGTTTTTATTCGTCATGAAAAATGTCCTCTTTTATTGATTTTTGTCAAGACATTCAAAGGGAACCAAAATGTTCTTAGCATGGCAAGTAGCTATGCTCCTCTGGCTTCACACCAGTTTAGGTGCCAACAGCCCTTCAAAGCGACACCCAGACATTCCCCTGACAGCCATTCAGGTAGTGGCCACATTTCAGCACCAATCTGGAAAGGGGGCACTGCAATAGAGGCAGCATTGCTCTCCCACTGGATTGGTTTTATGACATCATCACTTAGCCACATCTGATTGCCTACATCATCTCAGATTTATTAGATCATTCAAAATGAACAAAAGCTCTGGTTCTTTTTTTAAAAAGCAACAATGAAACAACTTCAGACAACACAACAGTGCCTCTGTGCATTACGTATCCTGATTATTAATGTTTCCAATGAGGAGGATTTACTGCTAGCGTGCTTTAACAATTTAATATGAACACTTTTCATTTAATTATAACAGAGAAGGCATTTGTTCATAAAATTACTTTGGATAACTGTCAGCATGTGTAATCACACATAATGAGCATCAGAGTTGCAAAACTGTTATTATTCCTGCAAAGCAGAGAGCACTTCCATCCTTTTGTTGTGCTCTTTTATTGTGACAGGACAAGTAGTTGTCCCAGGGCCATCAGCAGCACTTGCTCTGGGATTAAAGGCAATTGTCCCAACTGACCATTGGTTTGCCTTTCCTAATTCTCTATGAAGATGTTCAGTTTTTGCAATCAGAAATCATGATTTAGCTCACAGATATAAAATTAAAATTGCTATTGCTAACAGGCAATAAGAAATATCAGCCATTATCCAAATGGAGAACTTCTCTGGATGAGTCTATTATACCTTTATAAATTGATATCTCAATAGAACACTGAGTACAAACAAATGGGAATCATCCCCTCTCCCTTCATTCCTTGGCTCTTCTAAGGAAACAGGATGTTCAGCACAATCCTATAGATGTTTACTTTGATCTAAATCCCATTGGCCAGCCACTAGAGGCATGAAACCACAGCTAAGCATGTTTTCACACATGACCCAAAAAGCTTATATATAACACAAAATATGCATTCCAAAGTAGAACTGCATTAGATAGAGTGAATATTCAATGTAAAATCTTCTTCTAGCTAAAATTTACACATGCAAATGAATAACACTCAACAGGTTTATGTATTGTTGTTGTTGTTGTTGTTGTTGTTGTTGTTGTTGTTGTTATTATTATTATTATTATTATTATTATTATTATTATTATTATTATTATTATTATTATTATTATTTCTGTGACAGATGTGTCTCCCACATAACCACTGTATATTTCCTGTGTGCCCCACAGTCTCTGAAAGAGAAGTGTGCTTCAGTAAACATACAGAGGCACAAAGTGGGTGTGAACAAGGCAACCATAACTGAATCTCTGGTCTGCTGTGTGTTTATAGAAACAAACATGTCGATGAAAAATAACGGAGGGCACATTTGGTGAGGGTAAGCTGTTTTGGCAGATTCACCTGCATTGTTTTTAATTTTCTGTGTTTTTAAAAAAAATTCTGCATGTTTTTAAACACTCTGCTCATTTTTAAATCTGTAATTTGCACTTTTAAAATATCCGTGGATTTTAAATCTTGTTGCTTGGACTGTTATGTTTGTGCTCTTGCAAGCTGATCTTGCATTGCTGTCTTAGGAGACAAAGCAGGAGAGACACGTTTTAAATAATGCAATAAATAACCGTGTTTACAGCGATGACCAATGGAGAACACACAGAAAACACTTCAACTGCATAATTGTGAAGCAGCCCTAAAATTAAGAGCTTGGGAACAGCGGAGTCTTTTCTGAAGGGCGGCCCAACCATTTTGTAGATAAATACCATCTTGGCAGGGGTTACCATCAGGCATCTTGATTGCTTTGCCTCACTTGGGGGACTGCAAATAAATAAATTATGAGGAAGCTACAACAAATGATACAAAGTTGTGTGATTTAATTATCAAATAAAAATATACTTATTGGTCTTGGGGATTTTTATTATTAAGGGAAGAGGGATGGGGAGACTTGAGAGAGTTCTGTTTATCTCCATTGAATTTGGGAAAGATTTTTATGGAAGAGTCAAGTACTCCACTGAATGCAGCAGACCTGCACTGACTTGTACTGTCACCATCTGAAAACAAATGGAAAAGAGTAGCAGTGCTGAGAGGCACAGAATATGGGCAGGGATTGTTTTGTGGAGGATGAAGAGCAGAGCCAGGCTGCACAGACTCGGCCTCTTGCACAGAGCTGTCACCATGATCTAATTATGGTATGTGAAGTGTGTGACATCTGGAGATGTGCCCAAGCTTCAAAGTGACTTAGGCAGTCACTGAACCATACAATCCATGGTTCATGAAGACTGCCAATACTTAAGTCATCTCCACATTACATTATATCTAAGAAGGCAAGGCTGATTTAAGCACAGAGCATTTCTGCAGTATGTTCAATTCTCAATTTATAGCCCTGTTCTCTGACCAGCATACATTTTACTGTCATGCACAGAATCTTACTTAAGGATTTTACCTTTTGTTTTCTCAAAGAAGTGCTTTATTTAGCAGTGTATACATGCCCCATGTTAAGACAGTGGCAGGAGCAGTTTGTAGCAGAACTTGATTCATCAGTCATCCATGAATGGGCACTCCCCCATGCATGACTGAACTTACTGTTTCAGAGAATACAATTGGCTGATGTATCCCCCAGTGTCTGAAATTAGCCCCCAAATATTCTTGAAATGTGGGAGGAGAAACTGAGGTACAGAGATTGCTTCTCTTGCCAAGATTTTATTTCCCACCCCAGTTTACTAATACTTGCCAATCACAATGTCAGCTGGCTCTCAGGTTTTTTTGCCTTTTCTCCATTCATGCCTCCCCTCTGACTTTCAGCCACACCCCTTAAAGGGAATGGCACTCTCATGGGAAGTAACCACATCAACAGAATTGTGTTACCTGGTTTGTCGATTGTTACAAGTTTAAACTTGATTACCTTTTAACTCTTTTTTTCCTGTTATTAGCAGTGTTGGAAGCCTATTAGGGGGTGGGGGGATGGGATGTAATCTTTAAATTGTATTGGTAACGATGTTTAACAATGTTGAATATACAATAAAATTTTGTTTCAAAAAAAAAAAAAAAGGAAGTAACCACATCAGTCAGCTATCCCACAAAGTTCCTGATTATCCTCTACTATCCATGGAGCATGGAAGCTAATCACATGGCAGTTACTCCCCAGTCTCAGTGTTTATGTAAGAATTGGCAGTGATACCACAGGCATCTTGCTGGGATAACTGAATTTCTCGATTGCTAATATAATTTTCACACTGTGCATATTAATTTATTTAAATATTTTACCCCACTTTTCTCCCACTCTAGTAGCTTACAATTTGAAGTATGCAAAACAAAATACAATTTAAATAAAGACATACAATCCAGCAGAACACCCCTCCATACATACTAGAAGAGGTGGTGTTACGTATTAGCAGTGGCTGAGGGCAAAATGCCAAAAGCTGCACATCTGGTCATGTCCAGGGTTTAAACTAACTGAAGGAAAGGAGGGGCAAATGATTAGCTTGGGTAATATCAGTCTCAGGCATTTAAAAAGTTCATGCAAAAGTGCATGCAAAAGAATATATGGCACCCCTCATTTCAACATTGCATTTTTGTTTTCTGTGTGTGTATATAACATTGGTTAGATGGTTGCAATGCAATGCATTGTATTGGGTTTCACTTTATAGCCACAGTGTTTATACAGTTTCAGAGGGTAGCCATGTTGAGCTGCAGTCACACACAATAAATAATCCACTTTCAATCCACTTTCAGTGCACTGGATTTTTACTGTGTAAACTGGCAAAATCCAGTTGGAAAGTCTATTGAAAGTGGATTATTTAGTGTGTGTGACAGCAGCCTTGGTTGACTTTACAGTAGAAGAGCTAGATTTGAGTTCAGTAGCACCTCAGAAACCAACAAGATTTTCAGGGTATAAATTTTCAACAATCAAGGCTCCCTTTGTCTGTGTACACACTGTGTAATCCAAAACAGTGGCATCAGATATGAGATCCACAATACCTTGCAAGATTTGAAAAGCTGAGTGAGATCTTGAGTAAGGAAGTCGAGGGTGTTCTTTAAAAGAAAAAAATCATGATTTGCTTCAAATATCAAATTGTGAGAATCTAGATTGCTCCCATCACATGATAACAGTTGTAAAGTTAAAGATCTCTCTGTTTATGATTTCTCTTTAACAATTAATGGCTGGTATGGCTTCACAGTGCCCAAAATTTTTACATCCGTGAAAGTCTACAACATTAGGTTAAATATAAATCTATGAAATCTATATAAAATCTAATCCTTTGGTTATTCCAGCTCTTCCAAAAAGAAACCACAATGCACTTCCATATTTTGTAACAGGGTGGAGAGATCCAAGGCCCAGATAGGAAGTTGGTAGAAGGGAGCAGTGATGGTATTCTTGAAGGGCTTTTGGTGCATCAGATGTGAGAAGGTGGAACACTGGGGTTGGATGGCAAAGAGTATTTTTGTAAGCTAGCCACTAGTCCTATTTTTGGCCTTTCCCCCATTCAAAACCCATGAAGGATTTTCATGAAAAAATGCAGATATGATTCCTGAGCATCTGACATGAGAGTTCACTGCTCTAACCCATCTGAGTTTGATACACCTGTTTGCAGACAAAAGCACCTTTCTCGGATTGAAATTGTTTGCTCAACTGGAATAAAGCAATGTTATTGTTTTCAAATGTTTGAGCATTGCTGATCTTCTCATTCCCAGATTCCATTTTCAATTGATCTTGAGTGCAATGATGAGCATCATTCTGTACCAAGTAAGAATGTAATCAGTCTCTTGAAGAGCCAATATGTCTCTTCACAATGATTACAAAACACAATGTATATGAGAGCAGTGCCCATTGCTTTTGGCAGTATCTGACTACCTAAAAGGTATTTAATTAAGGACTCTTGAAGATCAGAAGCAACTCAGATGGAATTTGAGAAGAGGGACAAATTGGGAGGGTTTTTCTTCATACTCTCTTTCCCATTATTCTACTGCGCTTCTTGCTTTCCAGTCACCTGCATGGAGTGTGCCATGTTTGTTTTTCTCTCAGAAGAGAAGACAGACTTTACTTGTCAGAAGTGCAGTGGTCTTTGGGGGGGGGGAGCGCAGGAGCCAAGCCCCGCCCCCAGCGGGCGTCCTGGAGAGTCTTTCAGACAGCCGAATGTCAATTTCAGCTCCATTATATCCTATGGGCCATTGAAGTCAATGGTGAAAACATAGGGTATATTCTGGGGGCTGGAGGGGAGGGAGTTTGAGGGAGAGGCTCCAAACTCACAGGATAGCTGATGGAGCCTCTCCCCAAGATACCCACCAAGTTTCAAGAACATTGGATCAGGGGGTCCAATTCTATGGGCCCCTAAAAAGGTTGCCCCTATTCCCTCCATTGTTCTCTATGGTGGGGAATAAGAAGCAAAAGGTGGGTGTGGCTGGATGACCACAGTTCTGGTAACATAGGGAGTGGCCTAATATGCTAATGAGCTGTGCTGTCAGGGTATGGCCTAATATGCTAATGAGTTTCTACTGTTGGGTGTGGCCTGTTATGCTAATGAGTTCCTGCTGGGCTTTTTCTGCAAAAAAAGCCCTGATGCACAGTATTACATCTGGGCCACAAAAATGTCAAGCACATATACTGGATGGGGGATACATTTCTGGGGAGTAGTGTATGTGAAAGAGCTCTTGGGGTAAGGGTGGACTGTAAACTAAACATGAGCAATGAGTGTGATGTGGTGGCAAAAAAGGCAAATTCAGTATTGGGTTGTAGTAAAAGGGCCATAGCATTGAAATTGAAGGAGGTCATAGCCCCTCTGTATACTGCCTTAGTCAGGCTGCACCTGGAATACCGTGTGCAGTTCTGGAAGCCTCACTTCAAAAAGGATGTGGACAAAAATTGAGAGGAAAGGCTAAGGGCCTTGGGAGTGTTTAGTTTGGAGAAGAGGAGATTGAGGGGGAATATGATTTGAAAGGCTGTCATTTGGAGGAGGGCAAGGAGATGTTCCAGTTGGTAGCAGAGGATAGGACCTGAAGCAACACGTTTAAATTCCATGCAGAAAGGTATCGGCTGGATATTAGGAAAAACTTTTTCACAGTCAGAGTGGTTCAAAGATGGAATCAGCTGCCTAGGGAGTTGGTTAGCTCCCCTTCACTGACAGCTTTCAAGAAGAGGCTGGATGCAATGACCTTGCCACCCACACAAATCGACCCTATACTGTTTTTGAAATCTTGATTAAAAATGACCAACAAGGTCAGAAAGGTATAAATTCATGGTTATATCCCTTTCACAAGAAATCTGATCTAAACCAACAACACAACAATAATCCTGGCAGAAAGACTGTGAAATTACTCTAACTGCAGAATAACGGGATAAAATCTGGTCATCTAGCCTCTACACTACGAAGTCATTGAATTTCAGACTCCAAAGTTGTAAACTCTTCGTTCAGTGGTACATAACTCTGATAAGGCTGTTCCACTCTAAAATGGTGAAGGGCCTGAAATGCTGGAAGGGATGTGGCCTGAAGGACACATTCTTTCACTGCTGGTGAGCATGTCCAAAAATACAGGCCTTTTGGAAAATGCTTATTCCAAAAATGGAAGAAATCACAAGAGTACAAATTCCTTTCACACCAGAATCTATTTTGTTAAACTTTTGGGATAACAATGGCTGATTTCGCACAAGGAGCTGCGCCGCCATCACGCCTCACTTTGCCCCGTTTCCATTGGTTAATTTCCCACTCGAAGCCACATGGCCACATTTTGACCCGCGGCTTCGCCCGATTTTCCCCGCAGTTTCATGACCCTCAAAAAACAGGATCACGAAACCATGGGGAAAATCGGGCAAAGCGCAGGTCAAAATGCGACCGCATGGCTTCGAGTGGGAAATTGACCAATGGAAACAGGGCAAAGTGAGGCGTGATGGCAGTGCAGCTCCTTGTGTGAAATCGGATAATGTATTTGCATATAATATAGTTGAATTGATCTCACTGATGTTAATTGCAGCCCAAAAACTCTAATAGCACAAGTTTGAAAGACAGAAAAAATTACAGCACTTAAGCAATGGTTCTCAAAAATGTGGGACATAATAGTGATAGACAAGTTAGCATCACAGCCGTTACAAACTGAAAACCCTTCAAAGAAATCTTGTTGTATAGAAAAATGGTTTGTATTTTTTGAATACACTACAAATGTCGATAATGAAGGTAGCGCCTTACCTGCTATCTACACAGAATTTGTACTATACTAATCTGTTTTTGATGAGTTAAGAACATAAGAGAAGCCAATATTAGATCAGGCCAATGGCCCATCTAGTCCAACACTCTGTCACACAGTGGCCAAAAATACCAAGTGCCATCAGGAGGTCCAGCAGTGGGGCCGGGACACTAGGAGCCCTCCCACTGCTGTCCCCTCCAGCACCAAGAATACAGAGCATCGCTTGCCCCAGCCTGAGAGTTCCTATCTATACCTTGTGGCTAATAGCCACTGATGGGCCTCTGCTCCATATGCTTCTCTAATTCCCTCTTGCAGCTGTCCATGCTTGTAGCCGCCACCTCCTGTGGCAGTGAATTCCATGTGTTAATCACACTTTGGGTGAAGTAGTACTTCCTTTTATCTGTTCTAACCCAACTGCTCAGCAATTTCATTGAGTGCCCACACATTCTTGTATTGTGAGAAAGGGAGAAGATCTCGATCATGTCACCCGAGCCGTTGTTTCTCCAAGCTAAAGAGCCCCAAGTGTTTTAACATTTCTTCATAGGGAAAGTGTTCCAACTTTTCTGCCCTTTTCTGCACTTTTTCCAATGCTATAATATCCTTTTGAGGTGTGGTGACTAGAACTGTATACAGTACTCTAAATGAGGTTGCACCATTGATTTATACAGGGGCATGATGATACTGGCTGATTTGTTTTCAATTCCCTTCCTAATAATCCCCAGCATAGCATTGGCCTTTCTTATTGCAGTTGCACACTGTCTAGACATTTTCATTGAGTTATCTACTATGACTCCAAGATCTCTCCTTGGTCCATCTCAGCCAGTTTGGACCAGGGCTGGCTCACTCACTAGGCGAACTAGACTTTCGCCTAGGGTGGGGCCAAACTGAGCCTCCCTCCTCCCGCCAAAAGCCCCCTGCCCCCCTCCAAAAGCTCATGCCATTTGCCCTGGCCACTGCTGCCACCCTGGCTGCCACCACCTCTTTTCTCCCAATTCCCAACATGACCGCCCTCCCTCCTTCTGCCCGGGTCATGAGGGGTGCAGTGAGGCCCCTGCCACTGCCACCCCCCACCCCCAGCATGGCTTTCTGGGTGCCTGCTCCACAGCGCGCCCTTCACTGACGGGGCTCTGCTCCTCCCCCGATAGGTGTGCTCCCTGGCAGGGAGAGATGGGAGGCAGCAGCAGTGGTGACAGGGTGCACATGCTCTCAGTGGGTGGGTGTGTTGCAACCTCAGGTTTTTTGGTGTGGGGGTTCCCCCTCTCCTCTGCTCGCAAGTGAATCAGCAGCAGGTTGCTCGGTGGCCATCCACCTCAGAAGTGAGCTCAGCTCCCTGGCTCTGGCACGGCTGCTGTGGGCGGGCAGGCTGGCAGGCATTGGCTGGCCCTCGCTGGTTCCTGCTTTCTCTCTTGGGGCTCCTCCTGGCTGGCCGTGATCATGAACATGAGGAGGGTGGCCAGCATCTCTGTGCAGCTGGAGGAAGCCGGCTTGAAGGGAGGTGGTAGGGCACCTGCTCCCCCGGGAGCGGTGCTATCTTTGCCGGAGGGGTTGGTGGTGGGAGGGAAGGGCTGCTGGGAGGGAGGGATGATCCCGGGCAGCTGCAAGGGCACCTGAAGGGGGGGCACCAGAAATTGGTGGGTGCATGGAGGGGCACCAGAAGGTGTCCTTGCTTAGTGTGCCAAAATACCTGGGGCCGGCCCTGGTTCGGACCCCATCAATGTGTATTTATATTTAGGATTTTTGGCTCCAATGTGCATCACTTTGCACTTGGCCACATTGAATTCCATTTGCCATGTTGATGCCCACTCACCCATCTTCAACAGATTCCTTTGGAGTGCCTCACAATCCTCCCTGGTTCTCACCAATGCTCCCTCTAAGCTGTGGAGTCTTGTGAGCACAAATACTACTTTATGAGCCACATCATAATCCAGCAATTTGGCTACTGCATACATTAGTTTGCTCTGGAGCCCTCCTTCCTGAGCTAAGACAAAAATGTGTGAGCCGGAGGCTAAAAAAACGTGAGCTAGTTCACCCTAACTCAGCTTAGAGGGAACACTGGTTCTCACCACCCTGAACAACTTCATGTCATCTGCAAATTTAGCCATTTCACTGCTTACTCCCAACTCCAAATCATTAATAGACAAGTTAAAAAGCATCAGACCCAGTATGATCCCTGTGGTATCCCACTGCTTACCACCCTCCACTAAGAAAATTTCCCATTTATACTCAGCCTCTATTTCCTATTAATTAGCCAGTTTTTGATCTACAAGAGGAGTTGTCCTTTTATCCTGTGACTATTGAGCTTACTTAGGAGCCTTTGATGAGGAACTTTATCAAAAGCTTTCTGGAAGTCAAGGTAGACAACATCTATCAGGTTCCCCTTGTCCACATGTTTGTTCACTCCCTCAAAGAACACTAGCAGGTTAGTGAGACAAAATCTTCCCTTACAGAACCCATGCTGAGTCTGCCTCAATAGTTTTCGTTCATCAGTGTGCCTACTAATTCTTTCCTCAATAACAGTTTCTACCAACTTACCCAGTATTGATGTCAGACTGACTGGCCTGTAATTTCCTGGATCTCCTCTGGAACTCTTTTTAAAGATGGGAGTGACATTAGCTACTTTCCAGTCCTCAGGAAGGGAGGCAGATTTTAAGGAAAGATTACATATTTTTGTCAGGAGATCCACAAGTTCATATTTGAGTTCTTTCAGAACTCTCAGATGTATGCCATCTGGGCCTGATGATTTATGAGTTTCTAAGTTGTCTATCAGTCATAGGACCTCCTCTCTTGTCACCTCAATCTGACTCAGGTCTTTCAACGCCCCTCCCGAAATCAGTGGTTCTGGAGTGGACAAATACTTCTCATCTTCTACAGTGAAGACAGAGGCAAAAATGCATTCAGCTTCTCAGCCATTTCCCTATCATCCTTCACTACTCCTTTTACCCCTTGGTCATCCAAGAGCCCCACTGCCTCCCTGGCTGGTTTCCTGCTTCTAATGTATTTAAAGAAAGTTTTATTGTTGGTCTTTATGTTTTTCAGTATATGCTTCTCATATTCCCTTTTTGCCTGCCTGATCACAGACTTGTATTTTATTTGCCACAGCTAGTGTTCCTTTTTATCAGCCTCACTGAGACTAGCTTTCCACCACTTAAAGGAATCCTTCTTACCTTTTACAGCTTCCATTACTTTATTTGTTAACCATGCAGGCTTTTTTCTATACCTATTTGTGCCTTTCCTAACCTGCAGTATATATTTTTTCTGAGCTTCTAGGATTGTAGTTTTAAATAGTCCCCAAGCTTCCCCAATGGTTTTGACCCTTTCTACTTTTCCTTTCAGTTTCTTCCTCACATGTCCCCTCATATCAGAGAAGTTAGCACTTTTAAAGTTAACAGCGGTTGTGTCAGTCTTTTTGGGCAACTCCCTATTTATACAAATGTTAAACTCAATAACATTATGGCCACTGTTCCCAAGTGGTGCAATCACTTTTACATCTTTACCAGGTCTTGGGCATTACTTAGGACTAAATCCAGGATCGCCTCTCCCCTGGTAGGTTCTGTTATACCATTTTACATTTATGCTGTTAATAAGGTTATAACTATAATACTGTTGATAACTTTGTTTGCAATAAAAAATAAAGTTATATAAAAAAGAAGAGGCTGGATGAATATTTGTCAGAGATGCTTTAGGCTGGTCCTGCAGTGGGCAGGGGGTTGGACTAGATGGTCTGTATGGCCCCTTCCAACTCTATGATTCTATGACCCAACGATTACATTCTAAAGGGCAGACAGGGATCTAGCTCTCAATACTTCTTTTCTGACTTGTTGGATTACATATGTATGCAAGACTGTCTGTGCTCATCCACATCCACAGTTCTTCTCTTAATTGCTTGAACTTGCAATGACATTTCATTTTTGCAGTTCCCCCTGTCAAGAAATGAATTCATTCTTGCAAATGTTTTATACCTCGTTATGGCCTCCCACTGAACACTGTTCTGCCCCTGCAGCAAGGCTTGCTGTCAAATCCTGTTTGCAATTTTGGCTAAGCTGACTTTAAATTTACTAATTTAAGTTGAAAGAGGCTGGGACAAATGTAATGTCAGGACTTTGGCAATTCCCAGATGTGGTCTTTGAACCACCACAGTCTGAACATTTTGTCTGGGCTAGCTTTTAATTATGGGGGTGGGGCCAAGCAGATATTTATTTAAAATATTTCTGTATTGCTTTTCTGTCATCCATTCACATATATAAGACTATTTTGTGTCTTTTATTGGCTTGCCTGCTCAAGCCTTTGGGATGGGACTGGTTAGAAATCTGGATAAATACAAGAGAGCCACTTTTATTTTGACTTTTGGGTCGCAAATGTACAGGTCCAATGGCTTTTAAATACAGTATCACTTTGGATATTTTTCTATCAGCCAATTCTTTTTTTCTTTTTCTTTTTTTGTCCTTCTTTCCAAGAATAGGAGGGTTTGTCCACTTGTCTTTTTCCATCCTGGCCGAGTCCTAGGTAAATAGTTGAGTGTAATGTCTCCTGCCCATGGATGGGACTGTGTCCATCAATATAAAAAGGAATGTCCAGACAGGTCAATGGAGCAGGGATGGCAGCCTCCAGGTGGAACCTGGGGATTCCCTGGAATTGCAGCTCATCTCCAGACTACAGAAATCAGTTCCCCTGGAGCAAATGGATGCTTTGGAGAGTGAATTCTATTGTATTATACTCCACTGAGGTCCCTGTCCTCCCCAGGTTCCATCCTCAAATGTCCAGGAGTTTCCCAGCCTGGATCTGGCAACCCTACAATGGGGCCCACAGAAGCAGCACAGTGATGCACACAGAAGCCTGATTGCCTTGAGGATCTCCCTTACTGGATTGTGATTATGTCTTCTAATGGCAGGATGTTGGACTGTAGCAGGGGAGACCTGAATACAAATCCTCACTCTGTCTTCAGACTCACTGGGTGACCCTGGGCCACTGTCTCAGCAAAAGCCTCTTCCCAGGCCCATTATGAGGATAAAACTGAGGAAGGACTCAACACTGAGACTTTTCCGCTGGAAACTGGCCACCAGTTCTCTCCTCTCTCTTTTGTCCTTTTGGGCTGCATATATCTAGACCTCTTTGCCTTAATAATTTTGACCTGCACCATCTGCTTGCTCTTGTTCTTTCCTTCAGTTTCCTTTCAGCCATATCTTGGCACAGCCAACCATTCCTTGGAAGGTTGCTGCTATCATATTTGAGCACTTTTCATTACTCACACTCCTCCACAATCCAAAATGGCACCCTCCCAGCACCATCACTAGCTAAAGGCACAGCTACCATATTCTATAGTGGTTTCACCTCCTCAGCTGCTCATCCAATTTCAGCCAAATCCTGGGAAACTTGGTTGGATTGTGCCAACTAAATGGCTTTCATAGCATGGAAACTGATGAATCTTCATGACTGAACATCATTACAAGCTCTCTTTTCTCAGGACAGGTACACGTGGGAGCTTCTACTAGGCTAATGACAGCCAGTACACCAAAGAAACTATTTTTCTTTTTTCTTTTCTTTACACTAAAATGAAAATCAGCAAGAAACACAAATTGGAAAACTAGGAGCCAAATCGGATCCTATTATGTGCTCTGATCAAAGGTCTGCTGAAACTGAGCATTAAAGGAATAAAAAGTCAAGTTTCCATCACTGTGGTAAATCTGTAGCTCTGTGTGCATGATACCTCTGTGCGTTCAGTCAACATGCAAAGAAAGACAGTGGGCATGTGAGCTGGCCCTACTCCCGGCCTCTGCACAATTGCCAGGTTATCTGCATGGTTCAAATGTGTGGAGGGAGTGTCCATATGTACACTCCCTCCCTGTCATCAGGGATGTTGCCGTCCCAATGTTCCTGAACATACTGAGGGAGACTACGCATGGACAACATGTTAGCATCATGCAGACATCCTGTGGATTGTATGTAGGAGGCTGCATGGTAAATTGAAGCATGAAAAAGTTGCTGCTCTTCACACTGACAAAACCTTCAGAGTCTGTACAACTCCAACATCACTGCTCAGATTTTTCTATGCAGATTATGCAAGTCAAATGCACACTATATTGTTTTCTATTGTTTTAATTATTTTAATGCAAATCACTTTCTAATGTTTCATTGAAATGTTTCATAGAAATGCTACCAATCAGCCCTGCTGTTGAGAGAAAGAATATAGACAAAACCACCTTTGATATCAGCAACAGTGGTAATAGCTCCTACACATTTGAACCATGCAGATAACCTGGCAATTGTGCAGAGGCCGGGGCAAGCCCAGGTCCTACAAATTCCATCTACCAGTATTTTCTCAGGTGAATATTTTAAAAAAAACCCTGCCTATTCAAGGATGCCCCAGGGAATAAAAACAAGGTATTGCTGGTAGGTGCTTTGATATAATCACTAGATTCATGGCTCTTTTCTGTCTGATCTGTCTGATGATGAAGGATGGCACTAGGGATAATTACACTAGTTTATCCAAAATCTTGCTGTTTGGCCTGTTCTGTAACTCAGTGACCAATCTGGAAGCAATTTTTCGAAACAAAGGACTAGTATAATGGAGACCTGTGGTATTTGAATGCCATTCTGCTTGTGAACTGTCATTGCTGGTTGTGAACTGCTGTGCCATCAGTTTCTGGACTAGCATTGATTTATAAATTGGGAGGACTTCCAGATTAATCCTGCTGAGCTGCACACAAGTGCCAAAAGGTGATGTCAAACTGTATCACTATTTTGGAGCCATTGAGGAACTCCACTGGGAATTGCACCATGCAGCAGAGCTCTGGCATGTACAGAATTCTGCAAAGCGTGCAGATGTTGGAGCATGCCATTTTGCAGTGCATGAATATATGGCAAGTGCTTTTGAATATCTGTACAGTCCTTCAGACTTGGAACAGAACAGGGGGAGCAGGAGGGAAGGTCGGGGGAGGGCAGGATCTTCAGAACAAAGGAGCAGAGAAAGTGAGACATGAACCAAGAAGTACTTTGGAAAGAGGAGGATTATGAAAATCAGAATCAGGATAATGAGGACAAATTTGGGAAGGGGATTTTATTCTTACTACTGCCATGGAAGAGGATACATGCATATAGAGCAATTGGCCTTCTCTTTGGCTAACAGGCTGCTCACCATCTATGCAGAGGGATGTCAGATCTAGTTATTTCGTTCTGTCAACCACAGCACAATCAATTTAAATTTAATCCTGCCATTTCCTCTTGTGGAAACTTTCAGTTCTGGGACCTGGGTATTCTATTTTTAAATGCTGCTTGTCCTGACTCAAAGATTCTCGTAATCCTAAAATGCTACTGTGCTAGATGCTATGCTACTAATAAAAAAACCTTCAGTGTTTCTGTATAAAATAGTTTGCAGTCTCAGGAACTAAGTCTGCATAGAATTATGACCTCACTATACTCCATGTTTGGTGGGCAATTTGAGGTGTCACTTTACAGGGGGTCAGAGGCCAAATGCCTTGTATTAGCTGCATAATGGTCAGGAAATAAGAAGAGCCCTACTGAATCCAGAGGTCCATCTAGTCCAGCATCCTGTCTCACACAGTGGCCAAGCAGTTCTTTTGGAGGTCCAATAGTTATGAGTTGGGAAATACCTGTAGATTCCGGGGGTGGAGCCTGAGGGGAGTGTGGGGAGGGGAGGGACTTCAACAGGATATAATGCCATAGAATCTACTTTCCAAAGTGGCCATTTTTTTCCAAGTGAACTGAGCTCTATCACCTGGAGATCAGTTGTAATCCCAGGAGATCTCCAGCCACCGTCTGGAGGTTGGCAACCCTAAGGCCTCTTGGCACTGGGATTCAGAGGCTTTCTGCTTCTGAATGTGGAGGTTCCCCTCAGTCACTATGGCTAGTAGCCACTGATAAACCCATCTCCTGTGAATCTGTCTAATCCCCTTTTAAAGCTGTCCATGCCTGGGGCCATCACTATATCCTTTGGCAGCAAATTCCACAGTTTAATCACTTGCTGTATAAAGAATTATTTCCTTTTGTCTGTCCTGAACCTACTGTCTATCTAGGGTTGCCAGCCTCAGGGCCGGCTTCAGGTATTTCTGCGCCCTAGGCGGGCACAGATCCCAACCTCCCGGTTGGGCCTGGAAACCCAGCCATGCCGCCCCCCCTCCTTCCCTCCCCAGGGAGGAGGGGAAGGCGGGCAAGCTGTACCCCCGGCTGTGCGCTCTGCAGTGGCAGCAGCATGCAGTCTCCGCTGGCTGCCACCGCCTCCCCCCCAGGGAGGAGGGGAAGGGTGACTTGCGCCCTAGCCGGGCGCTTTTTGGCAGTGGCGGCAGTGGCGGCGGCAGCGAGGAGATCCAGCTGGCCACCGCCGGCTGCCTCCTCCTCCTCCTCCCCCCCCAGGGAGGAGGGGGAGGGCAACTTGCGCCTTAGCTGGGCGCTTTTCGGCGGCGGTGGCGGGGAGATCCTCCTGGCCACCACCGGCTGCTTCCTCCTCCTCCTCCCCCCAAGGAGGAAGGGGAGGGCAACTTGCGCCCTAGCTGGGTGGTTTATGGCAGTGGCGACAGCAGTGGGCACCCGGTTAGGGCGGTGGGGGGCGCTTTTCGGGGGGAAGAGGCCAGCGCGCCCTAGGCAAGCGCCTAGTTCGCCCAATGGGTGATCCAGCCATGGCCAGCCTCCAGGTGGAAGCAGGGGATTGCCTCAATTTTGTGTGCTCCTGCCTGCCCCACCCCCAACAGCCACAACCCAATTTGAAGTTCCGAATATTGCACTATACAGGTTTGCCCAAAATACCAAAGTGTCACTGCGCAACATCCCCGGTGTGATGATGTCACTTCCACATGACATCATCACATCAGGGATGCCGTGTGTGGCAATGTCACCCCACCCCTCCCCCAGAAAGCTCCCCTCCCCCCAGTGAGAACCTAGGACCTGGCAACCCTGTGTCCATCATCTTCATTAGATGCCCTCAAGTTCTAATATTATGGAAAATGGAGAGAAAATTCTCTTTGTCAACTCTCTCCATTCCATGGATCACTTTATGCACCTCTGTCATGTCCCTCCTTAGTCATCTCTTTTCTAAACTGAAAAGTCCCTGACTCTTCAGCCTTGCATCATAGGGAAGGTGCTCCAACCCCCTAATCATCTTTGTTGCCCTCCTCTGCACCTTTTACAGCTTTGTAATGTCCTTTCTGAGATTCAGTGACCAGAACTATACATAAGTTTTCCAGCTCTGGGTTGGGAAATACCTGGAGATTTTGGGCATGGAGTCTGGGGAGGGCAAGGTTTGGGGAAGGGAGGGACCTCAACAGGGGTGTCAAACTCATTTGTTATGAGGGCCAGATCAGACATAAATGAGACCTTGTTGGGTAGGGCCATGTGTGTCATGCAATGTAATGCCAGATAGTGGAGAAATAAACTTTATAAAGGACACAGATAAACACAATTAAAGATTTTAAAAACTTTAAATAAAACATGCTTAAAACACTAGCACCTTTGCAATATTTTGACACCTCTTGCTTTGAGTTATTGCAACAAAATGTTGTGCTGTAGCAATCTTGCGTATGCTGTTCAGGTGTGTATCTGTAAGCTGTAAACCTACTTTTGATTTATTGATACTCATTACAGAAATCTCATGCTCAGTGTTCTGAGCCTAGGACCCAGGAGAAAACATGAAATGACTGGGCATTGCAACATTTTGTACATAAGTTGCTTCATGTGCTGGTCAAGAACATGAGAAGGCATCCTGACACAGACTGAGGGCCATGTGTTTGTCTACAAAACTACAGTCTTCCCCAGAGAAATAACTACAACTTCCTACAAAGGAAATGTGCTAGGTGAACTTGGTCTGGACACACACTCTCAGCCTAACTAACTTCACTGGCTTGTTATTCCTCCTCTAAAATAGTTCACATTGCCTTCTTACTGAGAAAGACTGGATCATGAGGGCATGAATACAGTGAAAAGGGGGAGGGAATCCAGTTGCACCTGAGAGCCTGGCATAAAGAGCCCAACAAAACACACACACACTGTAGCAAGGCACACAAAAGTTCATAACTTGAACAAAACTTCATTGGTCTTAAAGGTGCTTGGTATTTCTCCAGTGTGATTCGGCAGCCCAGAAAAGCAAGCTCTCTGTTGTTCCCTCCCTCTGTTCAGGGAGGAGCCTTAGCCAGTGACGTGAAAGAAAGGCTTCTCTTTGTCTCCTGCAGCCTGGCCAGGAAGCCAGCTCTGGCTGTTCCCTCCCTCCCCCTGGGAGGAGGAGAAGCTTGCCTATGTATCTCTCCTGTGTGATTGAGAGAGACTGATAAAGCAAGCTGTGACATGGCAGCAGCAGCAGAACTAGGAAAGGAAGCAGGAAACAGCCAGGGTTTTGCAGGCCGGATTGGGGCCCTCCGCAGGCCTGATCTGTCCCACAGGCTACATGTTTGACACCTCTGCTATAGATTCTACCTTCCAAAGCTGCCATTTTCTCCAGGGGGACTGATCTCTATTGTCTGGAGATCAGTTGAAATAGTGGGAGTTCTCTAGGCCCCACCTGGAGGCTGGCAGCCCTAACTGTACACAGTATTCCAAGTGAGGCCACATAATAGATCTATACAGGGGCACTGCAATATTGGCTATTTTATTTTCAGTCCTTTTCCTAATAATCCCAACCATAGAGTTTGCCTTCTTCAATGCTGAGACAAACTGGATTGACACTTTCATTGAGCTATCTATTACAACTACAAGATCTCTTTTTCTCTACATCTCAATAAGTCCAGGCCCCATTAGCCTATACTTGAAGCTGGGACTTTTTGTCCCAGTGTGCGTCACCTTACTTTTACCTACCTTGAACTTCACCTGCCACATTGTTGCCCACTCACCCAATTTGCAGAGATCCTCTTGGAGCTCTTCATAGTCAGCCTTGGTTTTCATCACCCTCAATAATGTTGTGTTATTGGCAAACTTGGCTACTACACTGCTCACCCTACTTCCAGATCATTTATGAACAAATTAAATAGTACTGGCCCCAATACTGATCTTCGTAGGATTCCATTGCTTTCTTCTCTCCATTGTGAGAACTGTCCACTTATTCCTACTCTTTGCTTCCTGTCATTTAACCAATTTTTAATTCACAAGAGAACCTGTCCTTTTATCCCATAACTGCTAAGTTTGCTCAGGGGTCTTTGGTGAGATGCCATCTCAAAAACCTTTTGAAAGTATATAATGTCTACCAGGTCACCATTGTCTACATGCTTGTTCACTTTCTCAGAGAACTCCAAAAGTTTGGTGAGGCAGGACTTCCCTTTGCAGAAGCCATGCTGATTTTCCCTCAGCAGGCTTTGTTCCTCTATGTGCCTAATAATTCTATCTTTGATTACATTTTCTACCAAATTGCCTGGGACAGATGTTAGGCTAACTGTTCTATAATTTCCTGGTTCCAAAGGCAGAAGCTTTCACTGCATAAAGACTAGTGAAGAACTTAATTAATAGGGGTTAATAGTTGCATGAAGGGCATTTGAACCAGGATCTTCCAGATCTTAGCTTGACATATTAACCATTACACCATGCGGTTGCTCAACAAAAAAACAAGCTAGTCACTGAATGAATTAAAAACATTTGCTACTGCATTATTAGCGAATGAGAGCTGGGATTCCTTTGTCTGAAGTTTGTTGGCTGTCATCTTACAAAATCAGTATAAGACTTAATAATAAAAAATGTGAAGACATTTCTAATATGCAAGCTATCCCATAGAGTTTCTTTTCAGTTTTTAAAAACTAAACAACGAATCTGTCTGCAGACACCCTGTTCGTGCATTTGCATCTATCTTTTCTCTGATTTGCTCCTGTGTGCTTTTAATTATTAACCTTCATGTTAGCTGTACTGCAGATAAGTAGCAGTTGTCTCACAAATGTTCCAGCCAACAACAGATATTCTTTTTGTGCTTTTGTAAACATCACTCAGTCAAACTGGTGGCTGGTTCTTTAGTTTTCAACTAACATAACTGAAATTTTGCAAATTACTTCTGTAATTTTTTTCCTTTTATCCAGCTCTCTTTCTATTTCCCATTTCCCACCTCCCCAGCTATAAACACACATCAGCTTCTTGTAGAGTCCTTTAAACTGGACCATGCTGAGGCTGCTCCTGTGCAATGAACCTGCCACACAAAGAAGTCCACACTCCATTAAGCCCACATTTATGCAGGCAGCTAGCATGACAATGCCAAGTTCTTCCATTAGTTGCTACAGATAAACAATTCAACACATGTTCCTCCTGTAGTGGCCCCAAGTCTCCATTTATGCTGCCAAATAAGAGCTTAGCCTGGGAACATTTCCAGTGCCAGAACTCTGCTTTGACTTGTACAGCCAAGAGCATCTTAGAGCATAAACAGAATGTTGTTCTCTTAGCAATCACAATATCACTCAATATTTCTTGGGTTAGAAAGACAGGCTTTTGGACCCCAAAGATGAGTCTTTCAGACATTCTTGAGCCTAGGGATCTTTCATTTTAGAAACTAAACCTAGGCAAAAAAAATCACTGCACACAATCAAGGAATTAAAGAAGTAAGTGAATCACTGGATATATTTACTACTCTAACAGGAATTATGAGAGATGCTTTTCTAATCAATGGAACATGATCTTGCAACCAAATTAAATTCTAACAATAGTTCCAGGCAGTTGCTTGGAGTTATTGTAGTAACTGTAAACTGACACAGCACATTTTAGGTTAATTGGTCTGATTCTCTGCCAAGTTTAATTGGTCTACAAACTAACAATGGGAAAACCAATGTAGAGGAATGTATAAGAATGTAACCATTGGCATTTCAGAGAAATCAATGTTTGCACTTGTGTGAACCAAAGCAAAAGTGGTATTTTTAGAATAACAATAGACACCGTTTCAGATCTCAGTGGGGAGCAGGGCAAGCAGATTTCAGCATATATTCAGTGGGGACAAAATTAAAATCAAGGGTCAAAGGCCCAGTTCAAGATCAAATTGTAAAATGCAATCCATTTTTAGATTATGTGTTGTGATTCTTTTTATAGGTCATAATAGAGCTAGATTATCCATATAGGACACTTTCATGTGCACACACAATTAAAAAACAAAGGATTTGTGGTTTTCTTATGTATACTTAGTACATCAGCCAATTTGACTTCTTACTACTGCTGCACATCTGGTATCCCCTGCCTCTTCTGTAACATCTAATCACCATGACATTCTACACTTTTTGGCTCCTACGTCTCCATATTGCTGGCTTTCAATATTGGGGAATGGGGAAATATGGAAGGCGGTGATATCATAATACAAGGTAAGTCCTACTATATTTATGGCGCAGGTGTGTGTTGGGGGGAGAACATTTTTATGACAGTTATGTCTCTGCCACAATGTTTTGTTTGGCCCAAATAAGAAGAACTGAACAGAAAGATACTATGGGAAGGAAGAATCTGATGCAATTTGTTATTTCATGCCAGTGAAGTTTGCCTCTTAAAGGTTATTGTTTTATATACTGACTGCAAAAATACCAGGGTTGCTATCAAGAGAAATAGGGGAGTATCTTAAATTCACGTACTAGCTGCAGATATGTACAGTAATAATTTTATGTGTATATACATTTTTAGGGGGGATGATTTCATATTTATATTTTATATTTATATTCCTTTGAGGTAAATGTGGGATCTGAATCTCAAGGCTCACCAGAGAAAGAAGGCACTGGTTATGAGAGGAATGACCATGACCCATTTTATATATGTCAGTCAGCTACTGAAAAGTTCACTGAAGGATGAAATGTGCCATTCTTCAGGGAATTACCAAATGTTTGAGTTAGAACTAGAAATAATCTTAATGATTTGGGTTACAGTTTGTGATAAATAAACAGACCAAAAGTATGAACACTTATACAATCAAATACTGACTGAACTGCATCCAAATTTAAAAGTAATTTGAAATAATTTCAGAATGTCAATGGTCTTCTAGTTTTTAGCCGGGGTAATATCATGTGCTTCTCTGAGGTCCTTTAAGCAATATTATTTCACTTGTGCTACTCTTTCAGCCAGACCACAAATGAAGACCAGAAGGAAACTGTGCAAAATGCATGTTTGTATCTATTTGCCTGTTGAGGTAAGAATTACCATACACAATGGATTAGGATTTTGTAAATTACCCCATTTGAAAAAATTGCAATCTATGAAATAAGAAAAGACACTGCTGATCTTTTAGAAGAAGTTGTCTACGAAATGTGATTTACTCCAGAGAATTTCATCATCCTGTTATGTTGAAGACGACTTGTTCTTCTGTATACTTGAGAAAAAATATTTGTAATGCAATTATTTGCAATGGTATTTAATATTATGGACCTGTGGTATCATATAAGCGCATTTTGCCCAGTTTCCTTTTGGTCTTCATTTGCAGTTAGTTTGTGACTGTGACCCTCTGTGGTACTCTTTCAGCCAGAGGCAACAGAAATCCTGTGCTAATTTAGTACAAGAATTCATCATCAGACAGTCACCAACCCCTAGCACTATTGTCCTTATATTGTATCAGTATGGAAATTCTTCATAAACTAGTTTGCAGGTACACTATAGTAATATTTTGATGGGGGGGGGTTGCTTATGGATTAGGATAGCCAACTTCAGGGAGATGACAATCAAGAATGGAGAGATCAGAGAACAATGCGGTCTGAGGATGTGGATGAGTAGTTTGTAGGATTGTGACCTACTGCATATATGTTTGACCTTCGTGTTTCATACATCTTGCCAAAGGGAGTTTGCTGGTAGAGTCCAGAGAGCAGAAAAAGCTTGCAGAAAAGCAGAAAAGGAGACTGACCTGGCTGCCTTGAAGGAGGGAGCTGTGAAGCCCCACCTTTTGTACACGTGTTTGCAAGAGAGGTGGATATTCTTTCTGAGGCACAAAGGTGCTCTGGTGAGTGACGGCTGTGCGATTCTGAGTTTTCTTGTAGAAGTTGTTTTCTTTCCTCAAGAACATTTCAGAACAAGCTCCTTGCTCCTCATCTTCTCACTCCCAAATTCTTGCAGTTTTAGGGCATCTCTAAAAACTTGGTCTGAAAATATACCAAGTTTGTGTGAGTACCTCACAGGTAACATCACTGAGCCAATGTATTTACCTTGAAACAGAACAGATAAGTTTAGTGCTCCAGCAACACATTGGTGTATACATCTCTGCATCCTTTCACTTTCCCTTAGAAAACAGCAAGTGGGGAACCAATTAAAACATGTGCACTCTTGGGATTGGATTTCAAACACTGTTTGTTTTGCATGTGTCACCAAACATCCATCACAGTACAGCTATTATCTTTCACCACTGGGCTTTAGGTGATAGACTTGCAGATGAAAAGTCTTCATATTCTATTTCCATTCTCCTGAGCCAGACAGCTCTCACATATGGATTTAGGACTGTCATAACAGCCCAGTATTAGGCTTTGACATGATGCATTGCTACAGTCAGGAACTACTGCAATGCATCACCACGCAGAGCAGCAGATTAATGGATCTCTATATTAAGGACTGCAGTGATACTTCACATTGCAGCAGCTCCAGAGAAATACTGTCACTGATCTCATGGATTAACAATCCTCACATCAGACATTACTAGCAGACACATGCCAAGTCATGAAAGCATAGATTTATGAGGGTTGGTTCTGTGAAGTGCTGTGTCAATAGGTAGTAGCAATGATGGATGTTTTTGCCTACCCTGAAGCAGTTCTGATTGTCAGATTATTGGAGCTATTTACAAGGGAAAGTATGATAGAAGGGATCCTGTATAACACAGCTGCTGAATAGTGCTTTTATCATTACCAAGCCAATGTGGTAGAATGGTTGGAACAGGGCATTGGCTTGAAAATCAGAGACTATGGGACTGGTTCACTCAGGCTGATTCCGCACAACCACTTGTCCTGGTGTCACTACCCGTTAAGATTCGGGGCAATTGACCAGTTCCCCACATGTTGCCCCGGATCGGCGTTTGACCCAATTCAAATGGTGGTTCCCCCCGGATTTTCCGTATCCGACATTTTCACAATCTTTTTTTCTTATACAGGTTTGGAGTCGGGGCATTTCAGTGGGGAACTGTTGAATCGTGGCCGTACCTGCTCCACCCCTTTAACACCCCTCTGCCTTTTCCCCTCCCCTTCCCACCTTCCCACCTCCATTCCAATTGGCCACCCCCTTTTTTTTTTAATCTCCCCGCCTGCGTTGCATTGCAACGCACTAATGACCCAGTAAGCAAATGGCATTTAAGCATACTTTTTCACACACACACCCTTGGTGAGCATGTACTGCACTCATGTTCCTTATTTCTCCTGTTTTGCCTCCTTTCCTCCCCACAACTTCCCTCCCCACAACCTCCAGCCCTCAGCGTGTGAAGGGGTTTTTTTCTTTAAATCCTCACTTGTGTTGCGTTGCAACGTAATAATGGGCCACCGAGGATTGGTCAAATGCCCAATTTTCCTTAGCGATGCTTCTGTGGCCAGTTGCAATGTGTTTTTCAGTGCGGTGAATTAAAAGCTAACATGGATGAAGGAAATTGCAGTTGGTGTCTTTGAGGCATGGGCGCTAGAAGATCGACTCCACATGCATCCCCCACCACCCAGTGGAAGGGTTTTCTCAGGGGTGTCGGATGCTGCATTCAGAAGTATTAATAAGCAGTCCTTAACTTGCCATTCAATTACCCTTTAAATGCCCAAACTGAACAAGCTGTGGCGCAATTCCTTCTGCGCAGATGAGGTCTGTCCTGCGTTCATGCGTTGCAATGCAGTACTGACCCATCATTTAATTGTGCATTTCAGTTCCCCTTAAATGTCTGCAGACACTTATCCAAGTCGCCATTTTGCCATTTCCCTCTTTCGCAAGTACTGAACCACATCGGAACATGCAGTGATGGAGGTATGTGGGCGTGGACACATACCTGGGGTCACCTAGGGGGCTGTTCCTTTACTGCCACTGGCTGTCGCCGTAGCCCAAGGAATGACCGCCACACATACAGCCAATCATAACGTGTTTCAGGTTTTGGGGTCACGAGGGATGACCTGGCCATGCACAGAGGGATCTTGGGTGAAAGACCATTCGCCATTTTGCAGCATTCCTCTACAACCTCCTGCCTTTTGCCCTGCTAGAATGTCTTCAAGCTTGAAGATGCAAGGAGTCCGGAGGGTATCATGGAGAGAGAAGGAAACGCTGGATCTTATAGAGATCTGGGGCCAGGAGGACGTACAGGAGACTCTTGCCTCCTGCCACAGAAATATTGATGTATTTGAGCGAATAGCTAGGGAAATGCATGCTCTGGGGCATAAACGGTCTGCGTCGGAGTGCAGGACCAAAACAAAGACTCTTCGCCAAGAATATAAGAGAGTGGTTGGCCACAACCAGAAATCTGGTGTATCGCCGAGGTACTGCCAATTTTTCAAGCAGCTTGACCGCATCATGTGGAAGGACGCTAGTGCCCAGCCACCCCAGATTAAACCAAGCCTGAAGGCTAGGTACATTAAACCAGCGTGGATTAGGGAGACAGAACCAGCCAATCAGAAAGTTCTCGCCCCATTTCCTTGCCATCTACGCACAGTCCCATGTATTTTACTGTTTTAACCCTGTAGCAACCATGTAACCTAACCAGGGTTTGGGAGAGAATGGGGGCGGATATGAATCTTGTTCTGTGCCCAAGACAAACAGTGTTGGGGGGGGCAATGAAAGTTGGGACTCTGAAGATGGGATCGGGACTCAAGCATCTACTGAGTTAGGGGAAGGATCCGCAGGGGCTAAGCATGCAGGGGGTGAGCGATGCAAGATACTTGCAAATATGATGGCTGGTTAGGCTGCTGGTGCACTAGGCTCTGGCTAAGTTGGGGTATCACATCAAAGGAGGCAGTAGCGAGAGAAGTGGAATGGTGGGTGCAGACAAGCAGAACACTACAAGTTACCTTAGTATTCTTACAATGCAGACAAAATTGGACGTTAATGAAAATTTATTCCTCACAATGAGGTATTACAAGGGAGAACGATAGCATATGCAAGGGCACATTTAAAAGGACATATAAACCCCGGGTAATGTCGAAACAGTATTGCGTTGTAATGCAGCAATGAGGGCAATGTGCAACATAAAGCACGGTACAAGTATGTGTTACGGGTGCAGTTTAAAGACACTGCTGTGAAAACATGAACTCAGCAAGAGCATCCCGAACCCTCTTGCCCTCCTCCAAATGTCTGCCATTTACTGCTCGGTGGTTCTCCATGCCCACATCTGGAAGGATCAAGGTGCCCTGCTCCTCTCCATCTAGGCACACATCATGCCCCTTCTCCTCACAAATGTTGTGAAGAATAACACAGGATGTGACTATGGAGCCGACGTTTTCAACAGACACCTTTAGCCTTGTTGAAAGAATGCGCCAACGAGCCTTCAGTCTTCCGAAGGCTCGTTCCACAACGTTGCGGGCAGAACTCTGTTTCTTATTGAAGAAACACTGAACCCTAGTTCTAGGAGTGTGGTAGGGTGTCATCATCCACCGCCTCATTGGGTATGCCCCATCACCCAGAATGATTGCAGGAATGGTCACACCATTAAGAGTGATCGTAGGGTTGCCTGGAACAAAAAGTCCGGCATCCATGGCAGAGCACAGATCAGAGTTGGTGAAAACATAAGCATCATTACATCTGCCACTGTATCCCACAACAGCATCAAAAAACTGGCCAGAATTATCAACAGTCCCTTGAAGTAGAACAGAGCAGTAGTGCTTTCTGTTGCCGTGTTCATTGATCCCTCCCCCAAGCGCATGAATGGCTATGTGGATTCCATCGACAGCACCAATACAGTATGGCATTCCCAGGCATCCAAAACCATCCATTATCTGTAAATAGAGAGAAACATGAGAGAGTTAGAACACCACACATTTTCAACAAGACTTAGGTTAAAATAAGTTCAGAAATACTAGAAAGAAGCTGCGGTCAATACGGAGATTTAGATTGCTGGCACCCCCATATATATTAAAAAAGAAAGGCTTATCTTGCCAATCTCGTTTCCTAGGGAAACCACACTCGAATACAACTCCAGCTCGATGCACAGGCACACCTCAAGGACAATTTCTCCAACTGTGGACAGACCAATGCCAAACTGTTGACCAACTTCATGGTAGGTGTCTGTATTTGCCAGATACCATATGGCCGCAGCAACACACTTATCCGTGGGGATAGGGGAATGCATCTTTGTTGTTTGCCATTCTAGCCTTGGCTGCAGGACAGAGACGATTGCCATGAATGTTGAGCGGGTCATTCTGAAATGTTTCAGCCACTGCTCGTCACTCTAAATCCCGAGAACAAAATTTGCCCACCAGTCAGAAGTGGTAGGGTAAACCCAGTACCGTCTTGGAAATTGCATACCGGCAAGGGCATGCCATCTCTGACGCTGTTGACGAGATGACAATAAATGATTGTCTAAAGCACGCACACCCATGCACAAGGCAGAGGACTGAAGTTCGCGGAGATTTCTTCTTGTCTTCTGTGATTTCCTGACAAAAGCGAAAACCACATTGAGGGTGGAAGTCAAGGTGAGTGAGAGCACCTGAAACAGGGACAAGATTACTCCAACTGCCGTCACTCACCTACGGTACATGATGTTGACAAAGGCCACTTGCTGCACCGGTCTTCAATGGAGTTCACTGTTTTCGCGGGCAAACTGGTTTAAAGGACAATGGAGGTATGTTGCAACGTAACAACGCATGCGCAAGACATACATGCACCAGTTAAGGTGTATACATTCTTCATCCAAGTTTCCTGGGAACTTGATTTCAAATCTGTACTGACCAATCAGCACACAGTACCATTGTGACATGACAACGCTTGTGCAGAATTGGTTACCTTGGGTGGGTGGATGCGTAACAAGGCACCTACCCAGGTAACCATTCAGCACAGTCGTGGGCGGTGCGTTACAATGCAACCACGCCTCCGGTTAAAAAAAAAGGGGGGGAGGAACAATTGGTGCGGGGAAGGGCAACATGTGGAAAGAAACATGCAGAACAAACCCGGGTCAAAATCTGTACTGCGGAACTGCCTGCAAGGATTCGGGCCAATTAGACCTGGGGGGAACGGGGAGTATACTGTCAGTGCGGAATCGGCCTCAGGCTTTGTTGTCACTTGATCATTGCAGCATCAGGTGGAACCCCGCATATGTGAATGAGCTATCATAGTCTAGACACCACAGATAAAAACTTTCACATTGCCTTGCATATGCTCAAGCACAACATTTTCAGTGAGATTTGAGTCCAGTAGCACCTTATAGACCACCAAGATTTCCAGGGCAGAACCTTTTGGGAGTCAGAGCTCCCTTCATCACTCCTATCTGATGAAGGGAACTTTGGCTCTTGAAAGCCTGTACCTTGGAAATCTTGATGGTCTCTAAAGTGCTACTGGACTCAAATCTTGCTCATCTATGGTAGCTACACAGCTACTCACCTGAAAATATTTTCAAATATGTCCTTGTGGTGATTGTAAGGGTAGTTAAATAAAGGTGGATTTCCCCCAGTTATTTAAATGCATGCCTAGAAGTGAATTGTGGATTCTTAATGTAATGATTCTAACTGGGAATACAGGCATTCTGGATTAACATGAGTTTTTTAAAAAAAGTGTGATATTGAGCTTTTAACGATTGACTCTTTTCCCCCCTTGCCTCCTCTTTAGCCCTACAGGATCCCCATAGCTGCAGCCAGGTCAGTTTTGTTTTCACGCATGTATCATTTGAGGGTACAATAAAAAAGAAGAAGATGAGAGAGAAGAGATTGGATTTATATCCTGCCTTTCACTTCCCAAAGGAGTCCCAGAGCGGTTTACGGTCCTTTTCCCTATTCCCTCCCCACAACAGACATCCTATGAGGTAGATGGGGCTGAGAGAGCTCTCTCGAGAACTGCCATTGAGAGAACAGCTCTGAAAAAACTTATGACTGACCCAAAGTCACACCAGCAGCTGCATGTGGAGGAGTGGGGAATCAAACCCAGTTCTCCCAGATTAGAGTCAGCACTCCTAACCACTACACCAAACTGGCTCTCCTGCCACATTGATGGCCTTGTTCACATTGCAAAGCTGTAACTGTTTAGTAGCAATGTGTGCAAGCAGTGACTAACCACCATATCTAGCCCCTAGAATGCACTAACACATTAAAATAGTTTTTGAACTCCAGTCTTAGGATGCAGATAGACTACAGCCAAACTGCTTCATACATGCTAATGCTACTTTAAAGATTTTTGCAGTAGTGCACCAAAATCTGGATGAAGTAAGAATTCATAATTCTTATTAAGAAGTCCAATTACATGAATCGTAAATCATGCATGGACAAATCTTTAGTGAAAAGAAGCTAGGGTTTTAATGTCATGATTAAACCAATATTTATTTATTTATTAAATTTTTATCCTACCTTCCCCACCATAGCAGGCTCAGGGCAGCTTACAGAAGATACATATAAATGTATACATTAAAACTCCAAAATACGCTAAGAACAAACTTAAGTTAAAACCACAGTATAAAACCATAACAGAACATAAATGTAATAAAAGATGGTGGCGTTCTCTCAGCATTTTGAATGGTCACCTACCCCTTAGTCCAGGCTCCTCCCAGACTGTTGGTCATCAGGTTGGTGATGATGTTGTTCGGGCCAGGGCCATGATGTTAAAGGCGGCACCGTAATTGAAAGCCTGGTGGAAGAGCTCCATTTTACAGGCCCTGTGAAACTGCAAAAGGTCCCACAGGGCCGTGATGTCATTTGGGAGCTCATTCCACCAGTAAGAGGCCACCACAGAAAAGGCCCTGGCTCTCATTGCAGCCAGCCTGGCTTCTTTAGGGCCTGGAAGAACCAGGTGATTTTGGAATCCCAATCTTAGTGCTTCTGGGGGACATATGGAGAAAGGTGGTCCCTTAGGTAAGTAGGTTCTTGGCCATATAGAGCTTTAAAGGTAAGAACCAGCACCTTGAACCGAATCTGATATGCTATAGGCAGCCAGTGCAGTGCTTTTAGGCTGGGCTAGATGTGTTCCTGCACAGAAAGTGTTGTGTAGTGGGTTAGACACATGTAGAAACCACAGAAATGGTTGTAGTGATCAGTATTGTTTACTGATACACAACTAGAACTATGAACACTGGCCGGGTGGCCAACTATATACAGTACCTGGGACCCCCCTAGATCCTATTGGTGGGTTCAAACCTCCCACCAAAGTCCCTATTGGTTCCCCAAGGAAAATCTAGGAGCCTAGTCCCTATTGTTCTAAGGAAGTTAAGCTCAGCATTGAATCGCTGATGCATAGTGGTAGTCAGTGAACATAACACCCCTCCCCCCATGGTTCAGACCCATCCTAAGTCTCGTAGTCCTGAAGGTACAATGGTGGCTGTCGCTCCCGTGTTGCCCACCTGGGGACTGGCACTAGCGCCTTGGGAGCTTCCACTGGGTTGCTCAGTGGTGGTGGTGGCGAAGTTTCTGCCACCATTCCAATGGGAGTGGAAGTGTCTACTTCAGGGGAAGCTGCTGGAACAGGGGGGTGCTGTGGCTCTGTAGGCTGTTCCTCCCAATTCCAACCTTTGGGACAACTCACTTCCATGTGCCTAGGTGTCAGCATATCTTCCTGTGCTGGTAGCATCCGCCATCTCAGCTGGTCGACATGCTTGTGGAGGACTTGGCCACACTTGGTCAACACCTCATACGACACCGGGCCCGTGGGGTGTATGACGCAGCTGGCGAGCCACTCGGGGCCCTTCCCATAATTGCAGATGTACACGGTGTCTTCAGGGAAGAACCCTCGTGGCGCCTCTCACTGGTCTGTTAGGCTGTGCGACTCTGGGGCCCTGTTGGGGTGCAGGCGATCAAGGAGGATCACGGGTCGTCAGCCCATCAGCAGCTCCATGGGGCACTATCTGCTTGCTGGGTTTGGTGTAGTTCATTGAGCCAGGAGGAATCTGGCGAGGTGGCACTCCCAGTCGCCATCTGACAGGCGGCTAAGTGCTTCCTTTGCAGTGCGAACCATCCGCTCCACTGGGTCGTTGGTAGCTGGGTGGAATGGCACGTACCTCACATGTCGGATGAGGTTACTGCGTAGGAACGTCTGGAACTCTTCAGATGTAAATGCCATTCCATTATCTGGCACGATGGTGTCGGGCAAGCCGTGAGTGGCAAATATCTTGCGAAGGGCACGGATGGTTGCTTTTGCAGAGGTGGCAAAGACAGGGCTTATTTCCAGCCACTTGGAATATGAATCCACAGTTACCAAAAATAACAGTCCATGGAAGGGCCCGGAGAAATCTATATAGAGCCAGAACCATGCGATCTGTGTGGATTCCCAAGACTGGGTAGGCGCGCTCAGCAGGCTGGATCAGATGGCCTAACAGGTAGGGCAACGTTTCACCCATGCTTCCACCTCTGCGTCGATTCCCGGCCATCAAACGTAGCTCGGGTGAAGGCCTTCATCCTCACGATGCCTGGATGTGCCTCGTGCAGAGCCTGGAGAAACTGGTGGCGTAGGGTGCTGGGAATCACAACACTGTCTCCCCATAGCAGGCACCCCTTGTGCGCTGATAGCTCCTTGTGGCAGCTCTTGAAAGCAGTGAATTCTGGCCCCTCAGTTTCCACAGGCCACCCCCTCACCACCCAGCCCAGAACACGGGAGATAACGGGGTCCCTGGCCGAGCAGCGGGTGATGTCTGTGGTCTGGAGGGGGCCATTGGGAAGCTCTGCGACAGGGTCCTCCTCCACGTCTGGTAAGGGACAGTGTTCTCCTCCACGTCTGGTAAGAGAAGGTGACTCAGGGCGTTGGCATGGCCCATGGCTTTCCCTGGGCGATGCTGCAGCGTGTAGTTGTAGCCAGGAGGAACCCAGACCATTGCAGGACCCGTGGAGAGAGAACCTGAGGCATCCAGGAGTCCACAGTGTAGAGGCCCAGGAGGGGTTTGTGATCAGTGGCGATGGTGAAGGGCTGGCCATAGATGAAGTCGTGGAATTTCTTCATGCCGTCAACAATCACCAGCCCCCCCCCGATCAATTTGGGCATAATTCCGCTCCGTTGCAGATAGGGTCCAGGAATAATAAGTGACGGGCACCTCCCACTCATCCGGGAGACGATGTGTCAGAACTGCCCCCACGCTATAAGGGGATGTGTCACAAGCCAGGACCACAGGCAATGACTCGTTGAAATGGGCCAAGACCAAATTGGAGATCAGCAATGCCTTGACCCCCTTGAATGCTGTGGCATGGCGCGGGCCCCACATCCAAGGAACCTGCTTGTCCAGCAGCCTTGTGGGGGAGGAAGGTGTGGTAGAAATTGAGGAGGCCCAGAAATTATTGGAGCTCCTGCTTGGTCTTGGATGGTGGGGCCTCCACGATTGCCTTCACCTTGTCCCTGGCCTGGTACAGGCCATCCACGTCCATGGTGAAGCCCAGGAAATCCACTGACAGTACTCCAAGAATACACTTCTTCCATTTGACTTTGAGGCCGGCATCCTGGAAACAGCAGAGGACAATGCGGTGTCGGGAGGTGAACTCTGCCGGTGATGCTGCGGTGATCAGCACATCGTCAAAGAACGGGGTGATGCCGGGAATCCGTTTAAGGTGATAATCCATCAGGTTTTGGAACAATCCCAGGGCTACGCTCACTATGAATTGCAGCTGCTTCACCCAGAATGCCCCCCGGTGGGTCACGATGGTATGTGTCTCCGCGGTGGCCTCATCTACAGGCAGCTGCTGATAGGCTTGAGCAAGATAGAGCTTTCCGAAGAGCTTAGCCCCCACCAAAGTGGCCAGTACGTGGCTGACTACGGGGGACTGGGTAGGCATGATCCCATAGTGCCTTATTAAGCATACATTTATAGTCCATGTAGATGTGGACCAACCCATTTGGCTTCACGACCACGACTATTGGGATCTCCCACACCACATGAGAGACTGGCTCCAGGACAGTCCAGTTCCTCGTCAATATTGGGCTTTACCACCAATGGAACTGTCCTGGAGCACAGCCGTATCAGGGGCACTTTGGGGTCCAATTGCAGTGCGACTGGGGGGGCAGTGTAGCGACCTAAGGTGCCGTCGAAAATCGATGGAAACTCCCCACAGATGGCCTGGAAATCATGTGTGGCACAGTGCTGCACCCCTGTGATGGATATTCCCAGGGGCTCGAACCACATGTGACCCAAGAGGCTGATGAGGTCGCCCTTGACCACGATTAAGTCCAAATGTCCGTCCAACCCTTTGTATTTTTTTTTTGAAAAAACCCTCCTAAAAAGGAGAGGAGTTTATTCTTTTTATGGAAAAAGGTAGGGTATATAGAGGGATAAAGAAAAGAGCGGAGTGAGTATTCTGTTAATAAAGGTTAGTTTAAATCAGTGTAAATACAGTTTTTGGCAATCACCGTGATTAGAGAGTCTTCTTTTCATCTAACAAAAGTTCAAAATAACTCTGTTAATGAGGTTAGTAATGTCCTTTGGGGTTAGTTGTTAATCAACTCCTTTTTGACGCTTCCTGAACAGTTATTTCTTAATTTGTCTTCCTTTGGTGTCCCTCAGGTTGTAGGATGGGCCTCCTTTGATTTTCACTTCTCCCGCTCCGGCACCTCCCTCCTCTGAGCCGCTGTCATCCTCACTACTCAAATCTGTCCACGTTGCGAGTGCTGCCTCTTCCTCTGAACTGACGTGTCTCTTCAGAAATTCTTGCGCCTTGAAGATGGAGTCAATCTTTTCTCTTTTATCCTTGTACTTGAACAAAAGGCCTTCAGGGAAAGTCCATCTGTATATGATCTGTTTTCTTTGTAAAAAGGCGGTCAATCCTTTATAGGCTTTCCTTTTCATCCGGATTTCGTAAGGCACATCTTTCAATGTTCTAATAGTCTGCTCCCCAATTTTCAAGGGCACCGCTGAAACTGCACGCAAGATTTGATCTCTGGTACTCTGCTTAACAAACTTGACAACCACCTCAGCTGGCAGATTATTCTTCTTTGTAAATGTGGAGTAGGCCCTATAGACCTTATCCATTTCTTCTTTTAGTTCACGTTGATCTCTGCCAGTCGCGGGTGCCAAGGCATTCGCAAGTATAGATCTGAGATCTTCCTTCTCTTCTTCTTTAATGCCCTGAAATCGGAGGGTCAGATTCGATTTCTCCAATTGCAACATCAAAATTCTTTTTTCTTGTACATCCTGATGCTTTTCTAACTTATTGACCCTTTTCTTCACTTTTCCGATGTCTTCCGACGAGACCAAACATTTCTGTGCGATCTCTTCCATCTTCTTTGACGTTTCTGTTAGTTGCTTCTGTTGACTGTTGAGAACACCTTCCATATTAGTTAAGGTTTCGCTGATTTTCTGTATTTGGACCAGCAGAGGGTGCAGTAGCTCACTTGTCTGTTGACTGACAGTCGGCTCTGGAGGGGGAATACCCGGACCGGAAGTCCCGCCTCCCTTCTTTTCCATTTTCAAAGGGACCTTCTTCATGGCCGACATTTCTTGTATTTGTTTATTTTATAAAAGTTCGTGACGCGTCGCTCAGGAGACCTGCTAACTCTTTCGCTTCACTGGCACCCCAAAGGTAATTTCACCAACCCTTCTTCCCTTTCGTCCCCCTTAGCTTTCTTATACAAGTCCCGCTTCTCAATGGGGGGGGGGATTCCCCCTCCTCCCAGACGCTTATCCGCTTACGGGGGAAGGGCTTGGGTTTTCGCTTCAGATTCAGACCTCCAACTCACGGTTCACTGCCGTTTCTTCTTTTTGCTTTAATTCATCACTGTTCCTCACTCCTGGTGGAAATCGGTGGCGTTGCTAAGTCCCATAATGGGCACGCCGCAGCAGGGCCGATTGGGGCGGGGAGAAAGCCTCAATTTCCCGGCTGTCTGCCGGCAAAGAGGCTACTCCCCAAGCGCCCCCGGTTCGGAGCCTTTGCCTAAGGCTCACTAGGGTCTTTCGCACATGCGAAGACCCCCCTAACTGCGCGTGGGCTAACCGCCTCCGGGAGCGCCCCGAGAAGCGGCCGCCATTCACAACGGCCAAGCCCCTCCCCCCAACCCTTTGTATTTGACTTGGAAACTCCCCACCCCCTTGACGGGCACGCTGTTGCGCTGAAAGCCCATGAGTGTGACAGGCAATGGGTGTAAGCAGCCCCCCCCTTGGGAAACAGTCTCTTGAGGGTGGCCTCAGATATAATGGAGGCCGCGGAGCCGGAATCAAGCTCCATGATGCAGGGGGATCCCTCTATGTTAACCCGGACTTCAATCTTAGGGGTGGGCGATTGGCCAGGGAGTTGCAGTACCTGTTCAGTCAATGCGCTGATGAGGAGGTAGAGATCCTCGTTGGTCATGTCATCTTCATAGTGGGCATCGGCCTTGCGGCAAGTTGGCGGTTATGTCCATGCACCTTTAGAGTGGCATACCTTGATAATGTGGCCTGTGTGTCCGCAACTGCGACATGTGGCATCCCAGAACCTGCAGGTCTTCCATTTGTGCCGCTCCCCACAGCTAGCACACTCCTAGGTGCAGAATTGCTCAGGTTGTTCCCTGGCCCGCAGAGCCTGGTCAGTGCTTGGGTTCGGTGGACCTTTGCGTCCTCGAGGTCACCCGGGAGGGTGGTGGCCTTGTAAGCGGAGGTGGCAACTGGGTGGGACCTTTCCCATGCAGTCGCTGTGGTGATGGCTGACGTGAGCGTGACTGTCTCACCATCCATGATGCACCTCCTGAGCTTTTCTTCCCAGAGGCCCGTGACAAAGCACTCCCAGAGGGCCGTGTCCAAGTGCCCTCCCAACTTGCACTCGGATGCGAGGCGGTAGAGCTCTGCAAGGAACTCCGCTGAAGTTTCGCGGCCTTGTTGGTTCCGCTGGTGGAATACCACGTGGCACGTCATCTCTGACAGCTTGGGCGTGAAGTGGCCCTGGACTGCCTTGACTATTTCGTCGATGGTGCAGTCATCCAGCATCTTGGGGAAGAGCAGGTACTGGGCTGGGTCTACTATGGCGGAACCGCAGGACCCTAACAGGAGGCCTTTCTTTCTGGCCTCGTCCATCACCTGGGAGAATATCAGGACTGACTTCAGACAGGTGACCCAGGCTCCCCATTGCTGTGGACAGGCTGTATCGAAGGATGGTACCAGCCCAGATCCTGGAGCAACAGCCACTGCGCCGATCGGTTGTGACTGCAGGTGGGAAGCTGCTTGCTCACCCTCGGTGCTCATCGGTTGGAGGAGCATAGGTAGCAGTGCATTGTCTTCCATCGCGGTGCCCTGTCAGCCCGGCTGGGATGCTCAGCAGGATCCCACCTTCATCGTCATTGTTGTGTAGTGGGTTAGAGGCATGTAGAAACCACAGAAACAGCTGTAGTAATCAGCATTGTTTACTGGTACACAACTAGAACTACGAATACTGGCCAGGTGGCCAACTATATACAGCAGCTGGGAACATCCCTAAATCCTATTGGGGGGTTCAAACCTCCCGCCAAAGTCCCTATTGGTTCCCCAAGGAAAATCCAGGAGCCTAGTCCCTATTGTTCTAAGGGAGTTAAGCTCGGCATTGAAACGCTGATGCCTAGTGGTGGTCAGTGGACATAACAGGAAGACACAACAACAGCCTTGCCGCTGCATTCTGCACCATCTGCAGCTTCCAGATCTGGGACAAGGGCAGCCCCATGTAGAGAGCACTGCAGTAATCCAGTCTCAAGGTGACCATTGCTTGGATCACTGTTGCCAGGTCATTGCATTCAAGGAAGGGAACCAACTGCCTAATCAGCCATAGGTGGTAAAAGACAGACTTCGCAGTGGCTGCTACTTGGGCCTCTATCATTAAGGAGGTGTCCAGGAGCACTCCCAAACTCCTCACCTCCGGTGCTGGCACCAATGGCTCCCCATTGAAGATCGGGAGAGGAATCCCTAACCTTGGCCCATTCTGACTCAGGTACAGGACCTCCGTCTTTGTTGGATTCAATTTCAGTCAACTTAGTCTAAGCCAACCAGCCACAGCTTTCAATGCCATGTCCAGATCTCCTGGACTAGAGTCTGACTGGCCATCCAACAACAGATAGAGCTGGGTGTCATCCGCATATTGGTGACAACCCAGTCCATGCCTCCAGGCAATCTGGGCAAGCGGTCGCATATAGATGTTAAATAGCATTGGGGAGAGCACCGCTTCTTAGGGCACTCTGCAATTTAGCGGATGCCTTCCAAATAGCTGTTCCCCAACTGCCACCCTTTGTCCCCAACCCTGAAGGAATGAGGAGAGCCACTGCAAGGCAAACCCCTGAATCCTGGTATTGGCAAGGCAGTGGATCAGTAGTTGATGGTCGACTGTGTTGAATGCTGCTGACAGGTCCAACAACATCAATACTGCTGAATCGCCCTATCCAGATGCCTCTGGAGATCATCTGTGAGAGCAACCAGGACCGTCTCTGTCCTGTGGCCTGGTTGGAAGCCAGACTGGAAGGGATCTAATATGGAGGCATCATCCAAAAAACCCTGCAGCTGATTTGTAAAACAATCCTACTGAGTATCTGATTGAAAGTACAAAGCATCCCAGTCTAATAAGAATCCAAACATCCAGTTTTTTAACATATAGTGGCTTGGAAGCATTAATGGTAGATCCCTTCATATTTCTCCCCTAAGACCCAGTAATCAAAAATTGTCTGATTGCTTTTTCATGGGTAGCATATACAAAATAAGATTTCCCAAACTGCAGGAAGCTTTATAAAGGAACATTTTGCCCTAGATCAAAACTATGCTTTTTAATTGGACAAGATGAAGTGATAGGTTAAGAAGAGTGCCATGGTAATGGAGTTTGTATATAAGAAACAAAAATCTGGAATCCGCTGTTATCCGGAAATGTTAATCCATTTTTCCTGAGCAAAAGTAATTTATGGCCTAACTGGTCTGAGCATCAAACCCAAATAACAATGATGCAGCCGCACATTCCTATTACTGAACTTCCTATCCATCATAATTGGCTGATGGGCTGTTTAGAAACTGCATTAATCATCGTGTTGGCAGAAAGTAAATGAGAAACTCTCTCTCTCTTTCTCTCTTCCACAAGTCAGCCTCACATACAAAGCATATGTCACCAGTATCAGCTATTTCAAAAATGGGTGTTTCCCTTGAGGTATGAGGTATTTAAAAATGTTCCATCCCTGACTGAAACTAAGGCACACCCTTCCACAGGGCTGCACCATCGTTTAATTAAATTTTACTCAACTTGAACTCAGTAGTATCAAATATCTTTCAGATTAACTCTTCAAACCGTCATCATGGGACAGTGTATTCCTGTAAAGGGAAACCCCACAGCAGGTGCTTCTGAGGCAATTTCACCACTGATTGGCCTAAGATTGAATTACGTAGGCAGTCCAGCTGCACTGTTGACTGCATCTCTGCAAAAGCCAAGGATTTGGGGATCATTTAGTGACTGGTTAATTTTTTTGGAGACAGCCAGAGTTTTCACAAAGAATCCATCCATGCTAGAGAGATATTTTACTTTTTATTTTCTAGAAAATATAAGAATGACATACATTAATATAGAAGGGTAATGGTTTGCCTTCAATTTAAGGTCCAGCTGCACCTTACAATAGTACCTGGCTGCTGTCAAAAATGTCAGCCACATTCCCTCTTCCCTCTCTGTAATTTATCTTATGATGCTTTAAAGTTCTGCATATCAAGGTTGATGAAATCAAAAGCCACTGACAGATCCAGGGGGATTGACAGTAAAACCACACATTCCTCAGGATTGTTACACAAGCTAGGCTGTGGGAATGAAACCACTGCTACCTCTTACAGGTTTTTGTGTATTAAACCTGTAAGAAGAAAAACTACCATCTGCAGACAAATTGGTATCATAACCTATGACTTTACATTTTTATCTCATCTTTCCTACAAGGAGGTCAGAGAATTTGGTTCCTTACCCCCATGTTATCAACACAACAACACTGTAAGGTGGGTTATGCTAAGAGAAAACAGTTGCCAGCCACACATTAATTACATGTACATATTGTTTATATTTTTGGTGCTGTGTCTATAATTGGAAAACTTTTTTGAGACTGAGTTTGTCTAGATTGTTGTATAAGATTAATTAACAGTTTAAAGAATGAAAAAAACTATACCAAAATGCAAGCAATAATTGCAAGAACCTACAGAAAATGAGTTTGTTTAAAAAAGGCAGTAAAATCAGCTAAAAACACACCAGCAACATAAAACAGTAAAACATGAAAACGTTGAGGGAGGGAGGCAGCAGAAGCCAAGAGACACCCCTGCAAGTAGCAGAAAGAACATGGATGCTGATGATATGCAGAAACAAAAGGCTCAGCCCTGGCACAAGCCGGAGGGGGGGGGCAGGGAGGAGAGGGCTGCATTCCAAACTGTTTACAGTCTGAGTAGCCTCAACAGCAGCAGTAGCAGCAGTCTGCCACTTCCACCCAGCTGTTTGTATATCACACTGTTGGACTTGCTTCTTATGGGACATTTATGAAAGCCTGTGAGATGACAATGAAGGCTACCAAGAAGGAATTCTGTGTGGCCTCCATTGCGTCCATGAGACCTCACGCAGCCCAATTATTTAGAACAAATAGCTCATTAACTTCCCTGCCACAGGGGAAACAAAATGATAAGGAATTGGCCATTGGCTGTGAGACATTTGCAAGCTATTTTGTGGACAAAGTCCTGTCACTCCACCATGACTTGCTGGCCACAGTTAAAACAGTAAGTGAACGGGAAGCCCCTTGACCATCTTCCAATTCAGTTTTGGACCAATTCAGATGACTCTCCCAGGAGGAGGTCAACAGGACCCTGGCAGCTGTGAAGCCCACAATGTGCCTTCTGAATCCATGTCCATCATGGCTTGTTAAAGCCTGTGGAGATGAGATCCGGATTCCCCTGGGGGAAATCATCAACTTGTCCCTAACATCAGGGACATTCCCAGGAGGTCTAAAAGAGGCAGTGGTGAGGCCACTTCTAAAAAAGCCATTTCTGGACCCCACGGTCCTAGCCAACTACCACCCAGTATCAAACCTTCCATTTCTGGGCAAGGTGGTTGAAAGGGAGGTTGCTGAGCAGCTCCAGAGATTCCTGAGTGACTCCTCCATCCTGGACCCATTCCAGTCTGGTTTCCGCCCTGTACATGGGATGGAGATTGTGCTGGTCGTCCTCATGGATGACCTCCAGAGGCAGCTGGATCGAGGCAGGTCAGCACTGCTGCTGTTGCTTGATCTGACAGCAGCATTCAACACAGTCGACTATGACCTTCTGACTCACCGCCTCGCTGTTGTGGGGATATGGAGGACTGCTTTGCAGTTGCAGTTCTCCTTTCTCCATGGTTGGGGACAGAGGGTGGCACTGGGGGAGAGGGTATCTTTGTTTTACTCATTGGTATGTGGTGTCCCGCAAGGGGTGATCATCTCCCTGATGTTATTTAACATCTATATGTGTCCCCTCACCCAGTTAATCTGGGGGCTCAGTCTGAGTTGCCATCAGTATGCTGATGACACCCAGCTGTATTTGCTGATGGATGGATGGCCTGACTACACCCCAGAAAATCTGACCAGGGCTTTAGAGGCTGTGACTGGCTGGTTGCAACAGAGCCGGCTGAAACTTAATCCAATGAAGACGGAGGTTCTGTACCTGAGTCGAGGGGGGGGGATTGGATCAGGAATCCAACTCCCAAACCTTGGTGGATGCCACTGGCACCAACCCCAATGGTGAAGAGTCTAGGGGTGAATCTGGATGCCTCCCTTACCATGGAGGCTGAGGTCACTAACACTGCCAGATCAGTCTTTTATCATCTGTGGCTGTTCAGGCAGCTGGTTCCTTATCTCTTACCCCATGACCTCATGACAGTGGCCCATGCAATGGTCACTTCCAGGTTAGACTACTGCAACTCACTGTACATGGGCCTACCTTTGCATCTGACCCAGAAGATTCAACTGATACAAAACGTAGCGGTGCACCTGCTGACTGGGATGTCTGTGCAGGCACACATTGAGCCAATGTTGTGCCAGATACATTAGTTGCCAGTTGAGTACTGGATCAGATTCAAGGTTATGGTATTAAACATCAAGGCCCTGTGAGGCCAAGGACCTACGGGACCATCTCTCCCCATATGTGCCCCAAAGAGCTTTAATCTCAGCTGAGCAGCACCCTTTGTCAGTCCCCAGCCTGAAGGACATCTGCTTGCCTGGTGGAACATGCTCCTGGTTGAGATCAGGGCTCTGTAGAATTTATTACAATTCCACAAGGCCTGCAAAATGGAGCTGTTTCACCAGGCCTTTGGCTGAGGCAGCAGATGTCCAAACGACACCGGCTTTTCCTGCCTTGCTTGCTTAATCTGCCCACTTTGCCTTCCTGCTTTAAGACACTCCTTTACCAACTTGGAACCATCACCAGCTGATTTGGGTCTCTGTAAGATAAATCTGCCCTTCCTAGGATTAGCACAGCAGGCACTATAATTAGAAATTGTTAAACTGCCATCAGAAATTTTAACTGCAACTGTTGTTTTTATGTTTTATTATTTATTGCTGGATGATTAATTATTGTTTTACTGAATGTTGTAAGCCAACCTGAGCCCACTTGCAGGGTAGGGCAGGATACAAACTGAAATAAATAATTACTTAATGCCTGGCAGGATGCACAGTGGGTTTTAGATTAAGTCTGAGGTGCCATCCCTAAGGTCCTTTCTGATGAGCCCCCCACTTCAAGAGAAAGACCTTGGGCATTTATTCTGGCTACTTCAAAACGATGTGACTTTTCCAGCCACACTCAGCCTTGCTGCTTCTCCAGACCTTGATTTGGCCAGCAAGAGGAAAGGGAAATAGCAAAGTCAAGCCTCTCCAGGAGCTCCACCCCCACTTCATGCCTGCTCTGTCCTTCTGCCTTCCTTGAGAGATTTCCAAAGGCCTCCATGCCACTTGGCAAGCAAGAATTTCAATTGCCTCTAAAATAAGGACACTTTCTCCTGTGGGCATGAAATTTGCAAGGGGGACCCTTAGAGTAAGGGGATACAATGCCTCAGGTTTATCATTCACCTTGGATAGAAAACGAAAAGTTACAGTGGGAAGTATATTTCCTACTGAAATGAATGGAAACAAAAACACAAGCCAAAAAATTGAAAATGATTACGCAATATGAAATGAATTAAAAAAATAAGTTCACACTACTTTTCACTTTGTCTGCTAAAAGAGGTATTCCTTTTCTTTAGTACAGTTATTACCCTTGTTCATTTTCTGTTCCCTTCTATTCATTAATTTGCATTGGTTCAAATGTGAAACACATGCCCCCCCCCCCCGCAACTCTCTCCCACATTGTTGTCATGACATTAAACAGGATAGTACCCCTCACCCAAGGGACCTTCCCTGCCACTTTCAAACTGGAGACAAAGGTTCCCAGTTTTGTAGCAATTAAAATAAAGGCCTATGAATTTAATGCAATGGACAATGAAGCATGTAGAAAGCTACTTATCCAATTAGCACAAATTATCATGCAGGGAGGCATTTGTATTCCTAAGGAAATTTTTGCATGACAGGTTTGGCAGGGACAGACAATGGGCATAGGAGAAAAGTTCTCTGTTCATAAGCAAGGAATGTCTTCACTTGCAGAACTGGAATATCAAAGTATGAACAACACTGGTGCCTGAGGGAACTTTTCCTCCTTTCCTGGGATTCTCAAGCCCAAGAAGGGGGGGGGGGTGTTTTTAAGAAAAATGCTTATGTGAAGCTAAAGCTTGCCCCTTCTCTACCTTACCTTGCTGCATTTGGTTGATTGCAACATTTTTATTCAGTCCATGTAACTCCAGTATCAATGTTCCCAGTATTGGAGCCATTCTGGGAGAAAAATGTTGAAATCAAACAACTATTCACATTCTACATTTTTGTTCAAAAATATACCTTCCCACCTACGTGTTCTTTACATTTTTGGTCCTGAACTTTTTAAAAAAAGTTTTCTGACTTTCTCCACTTCCATGCCCTGATCAAACTTAGCTCACCCAACCCACTTTGAAATAAAACTGGAGATCTCAGAAATGCATTTTTCATAACTGATGTATTAAGTATAGCGATCTTAGGCCCTTCCTCATCACAGGTCGCATATGGTTTAGCCTCTTGTTCCCTGCAGCAGACTGCCATCCTGCCTTCCAGAGGGCAGGTGGAAAATATTTTCCTCTCCCCCCAGTAGTTGCGCTGTTGTGTATCTGGGTTTGGAGGTAGGGTGTCACCCCCATTTCTACCTCTTCAGTCTGCAGAGTCTGCATTCCAGAGGATACAAGCAAAATATTTTTATCTCCTCTACAGACTCACTGCCTATCATGGAAGAAAAGGCTGAGGCAAGAGGGAGCAGCAGGGCAAAAGGCCAGCTGCCTTCCTCTGACTGACTTCTCTGTAAATGAAGTAAAATGGGACCACAGTACATAAACAACAAAAAGCAAAAGACTATAAACACTGTGTATGCAAAATATAATAACACCCAATATTGGATGTAATGTATGAAATAAATGAACAAGCCATTAACAAATTCAGAAACAGGAATGATTTTCTTTGAATCTCAATTAGTTAACTGCCAAAAGCACATCTGTAATGCAAGTGAACTGATGCTGCATATATCTATCCCATTTCCAATGCTTAGATTGACATTTATGTCACCGCAACTAAAATGACATCTATAGATTTTGACTTTCAGTTCACCTTAAGATTGTCGGCCTGTAGGTGGGACTCGGAGGTCTGTTAGAATTATTACTGATCTTCAGACTACAGGGATCAGTTCTCCTGACTACTATGGCAGCTTTGAAGGTTGAATTCTATGGCATCATGTCCTTTCGGAACTCCTTCCACGGCTGTGCCCAAAATCTTCAAGAATTTCCCAATCTGGAGTTGGCAACCCTAGTTCAGATCAGTACTTGGCCCATCACTAGCTCTGGCTGTAATACAGCTCTTCACATATACAGGACAGAGTGTGGAGGCCTCATTTAGCATATGTCTGCAGTGCCTGCCCCTTCTCCTTGCCATGCCAAGGCACAATTCTCATTGGGACATCCAGTGAGTCAACCTTCTGCTCCCTATATAGGCTTCATGTAAGGTTTCCATAGGAATCAGTGGAAGGCCTTGGCATGAGCTGATCTATGTGCAGCCACCAGCAAGAAGTAATGAGCAGGAAGGAAACTACAGTCACACCCAATTTATCCTTCCTCCTCTTTGATATATCTGCATAATACAGACATCTCACTTCCTGGCCTTAGGGTTGCCAGGACCCCGATCTGGGCAGGGGTTCCCCTGCTTTTGCAGGGCATTTTCTGCTGCTGGCCAGCTGGCCGGTGGGGAAACCCCACCCACAAATACCCCTAAATACGACATAATGATGTCACCCAGAAATGATGTCATCGTGTCATCAAAGTCAGGGTGACACTCTCATTTTTGGGCAAAACTATGGTAAAATTGGGCTCAAACCACAGAGTTTTGCCAAAAAAAATAGAGTATCACACACACCCCAACAGCAGCAATGTGATAATGCCACTTTTCCAAGTGATGTCATTGTGGTGCCCGCACTTTGCACATGTGCCAGAAAATCCCAGAATGGACCCTGGAGCCCCCCGCTGGCAATCCTACCTGGCCTGCCTGTGTGGAAACGCCATGCCCTACCCTCTGCTGGCAAAGGATAGGATTGTTTTCAATCTTGTAGCCAAAGGACTGGAGAAGGAGAGCCAGGGAAGCAAATCTTAAATTCTTTTAGGATTGTATACTCCCTTATGAACCTACCCAACCACTATGATCACCTTCAGAGGCCCTGCTTTGGGTGCCTCCGTTTTCTGAGATTAGGCAGGTAGCAACCTGTGAGAGGGCCTTCTTAGTCATAGTGCCAAAGCTCTGGAAATCTTTCCCCAGAGAGACTCAGCTGTCCCTTTCTGTTGCCATCCTTGGCCTGTAAGAGAAGGCTTTTTATTAGCTTTTTGTTTATTTTGGTGTTCTTTCTTACTATTTTTATGTTTTTGTATACATTTTAGCTCTGATTTAAATTGTTTTAATGATTTGGGAGGATTTGTTGGATTTAACAGTTTTTAAGATGTGATTTGATTATGTATGTTTTAATTTATTAGCTGCTTTGGTGGTCTTTATGGGGCCAGAAAGATGGGGTGTAAATTTTGTAAAATAAAATAAATCATTCATTTGAAAGTAATTCTTGTTCATTCCAATGGAAGTCAGTGCTGTTGTCCTAAAACTCACTTGGGTTGCGATCATACACACAATTATACCCGACATAGATGTGAATGCTGGGCAGATTTAAAGGGTGTGATCAGACAACAACATCTGGGAAGTGCCCTGCAGCCATCAGCAACCTGTTCTGCTCCACCGCAGAAGCAGAGTTAAAAGACACCAGAGGAAACCCGGTAGTAAACGGGTTGCGACAGGCCACGGACAGACTTTCCTGTGTCCGATCGCTCCAGCACACTCTCATGGCACCGGGATAGTCTGATTAGGCCATCTCGACTCTGTGCCATTATTCCCCCCCCCCCTTTGCAGTAAGCGCATCATCGCAAACTACATAGGAAGCCCTCGGTGCAGAGGTGTGATTCATCGATCCCTTGTTTAAGCGCATCAGGAAAAAACAGCACAAAACCCCCTGACTCACCCACAGTTGCGTCTGATCACACACTGACTGTGCCTGCAGCTTCAAAGGGAGGTGTGATTGTGCAACTGCGGGTCAAATTCCTCCGGAAGAAATAGCCTCGCTCCCCCACCCCATTTTTTCTGGCACATGTGACCGCAACCTTGGAAGCAAGCTCTGTTTCTTCCTGAGTAAACAATGTTCATATTGGGCAGGTATTGTGCTTATGATGGCAACCTTAACAGAATATTTGTTCTGTTGAAGATGCAGTGGTGGTGTTTTGCTTTACTGAATTCCCCAAAGCATTATCAGAGTATGTTCTATTTCTATCACAAATGTTGAAAAGGAGACCAAGGATAAAGATTAGAAATGATTTTTTCACCATCCACATATGGTATTTACCAAGATTTGCCACTGGTCTACTCTCCCATCCATGAGAAACTGAACAGGTTTTTTTTTCTTTTTCCAAATTTCTGGTCCCTACTCTTGAGTCTATCTTCTGCAAATCATAAATTTGCCTCATATGTAGTAGGCAAAGAAATTTGTCCAAGCCTACCTAAAGTAAATGTATTCATTCTCTCTGGCCCTGGGAGAGTAATTTGACCCATTTCATGGGTTTTAATTTTTGCTAATGCACTTCTAATGGCATTCAGCTATTAAAAAATACAGTGAATCACTGGAAGGTATACCTTCAGCATCTGAAATGTGCTTCATCCTCACATATTTCAAGAATACCTCACAGCGTACTAATAAGCTTCGGAAGCCTGATGCAAGGAAGATCTGGCACTATCATCTCACTAATTAATTTTCTGAGATGATTCAGGCAAAGCAGTGTGTTCAAGAGGAAACAGTCAATGACATGAGTTTTCTGTGCTTTCTCAGACACTGTGATTTGTAACAAGCCCTCATTATCTGCACATGTACCCACCTGACCACCCTGGGCCTCTTCCCACTCCAGTTATTCTGTCCTTATTTGGGCAGCCATGCGACTTGAACAGACATTATAGGTGGTGTTATACAAAGAAACAAGCCAACGAGAGGCTGGCTATTACTTCCTTGGCAAGAGATGGAGAGAAGTTACACCACCCTTTTGTGTCATCTGCATGTTTCTAATGTTTGAATAAGATACTCTCTCACTGGAGGACAATTAACTTCTTTTATTTTTTAAAAAATGTGGCTGTTGGCAGCAGGATGCCGAGAAGCTCTGGAAAGCAAACAAACCCATTCACTGGCCAGCATGAACTGAAAGTGAAATGCTGCTGGGTCATCATCATTGCTGCAGCATTAATCACTGCAACTTGCTTGTGCATCTCTGAAGAATGCCAAGGGCTCTCTTTTGACTTACTACACATTGACACTATTGATTGGAAGTTCTTTTGGCATGTAATGTGTGTTAGTAGTGCAGAGAACAGAGACATGATTATTAATCTCTGATGTTACCTTGAAAATAAAAAGATAAGTAGTCATACTTTATGGCTTTATTGATGCCCAAGCAGAGAACTAATAGTAAAACAGATAAAAGGGGTTTAAAATCCACAGATACATATCCTTAAACACAGGGGTGGATTTAGGCTCACTGATGCCCTAAGCACTGACCAATCTTGGTGCCCTCCTCCTTTCCACACTGACTCAGTCCATTTTAGTTGTTGACCTGTCTGACCAGATATACAATGCAGGTTGCAGCAATACAAAAAATTATTCATATGATAACACTATACAAACTAAGCCAAGCTTTGGCTACATAAAGTTCTACAAAAATGCAATACAACATCTATTTTAATATTTCACAAGTTAAACGTATCAAAGTTCCAATATTCATGACCTGAAAGGCATGTTTCTACATTTTTTCACACTTTTCCCAACTTTGTGGTGCCCCCTTTGGCCCTGGTGCCCTAAGCACGTGCTTAGTCTGCTTAATGGTTAATGTGCCACTGCTTAAACATGAATTACCCATACACTAACAAGGCAGAGACATTTGCCCGTGTGATGGTTCTAGATCTTAATGGAAGATGTAGCTTTTGCAAGAAAAACACCCAAAATAGTGCTGTCAGGCAGGGCAGTATCCCACCTCCCCTGTCAGAATATGTCAGCTCTACTTCTTGTATTATCATTAATATATCTATTCTCAGTATGGACAAATCTGTGGATACTTAAATCCAGCAACTGGAGCCATGACAAGAGAAGATAGATCTTTCTACAATCCTAAGGAAAGCCCCTTTTGCAGAAAATCAGCAATCTAAATACACACACACTCACACACACAGTGGGGGGTTAACTCCCCCAAATAATAAAAGGACCACCTGTAGCTTTAAGAAACAAATGCCCTCTATGGCCTTTGCTAGCCAACGGCAACAGTTTTGCCTGGCGAAGCCTTGTTTTTTGTAAGTAAAATGCAGGTGGAGGTAGCAGGGGTCTTTCTAAGGCTGTTTTAGGGAGGATTCATTAGGGCCAGGCCTGACAGCAACCACTGGGCAGTTTGCTACCATGTACCTGTATGACTCAACCAGGCCTGCCTGCTTCCTAATGTTACACAGCAGCCACCCCATGGAATGTAGTGTGGTGTAGTGGTTAGAGGTTCAGACTAGGATCTGGGAGGCGTAGGTTCACATCCTCACTTTGCCATGGAAGCTTGCTGGGCAACCTTGGGCCAGTCAGATACCCTCAGCCTCACCTACCTCATAGGCAGGGCCAGCCTGTCATTGACAAAATTTAGGCAGCTGCCTATGGGCACCGGCTTGACGAGGGCGCTCTTCTGGCCGGCCTGCCACCCTGCCTTCCCCTCCTGTAGAGTCCAGCCAAGCAAGAGCTAGGTGTGAATGTCAGGCTGCTATTCCTACAGTGCAGCAGCAGGTCTTCCGGCAAGGGAGGTGGCTTTTGCCACCGGTGGGGACGCCGTTTCAGGCCTCTGGGGATGCAGAGAGGGGAGGTACACATGTGGGGACGTTCCTATGAGGTGGAGGAAAGGGGCCTGGTGGCCTGCTGGGCCACACATCATGCACAGCCACCTCTCCCCTCTCGGCAGCCGCCCTGGGTGTGCGGAGCTTGCTCTGGCCATGCTCCTGCTCTGGAGCCATCATGCAAGTGGCCCCGTCCCGCAGCTCCAGCCAGGAGGGACTGCAGCAGAAGCACCCCCCCCACACCTCCAACCTTTGTCGTGCCCCTGAAACTGGTGCTCATGGAGGGGGTAGGGGCACCAGGAAATTGGGGGGTGCACGGGGGGGTGCCAGAATGGGGGGGGGGCTAGTGTGCAAAAAAACTGGGGCCGGCCCTGTTCATAGGGTTGTTGTGAAGATAAAAGGGAAGAGAACAATGTATGTAATGCTTTGGGTCCATAGTGGGGAGAAAAGTGAGACATAAATGTAGTCCATAAATGATAAATGCAGCTAACGATGTGGGGGCAGATAAAAGGTAGGTTGGTTGGTGAGTGGGAGGGAATAGCAGGGAAAGATGAGGATATGGGGGCTGCCTGGAAGATATAGGAAAGAAAAAGGAACTAGGAAATAGTAGAAAAGGATACAGGGAAGAATGAGGTGTCCCCACTGCACAACTGGGCCTGACCCAGCATCTGACACCATGCAACTTAGCCAGATTTTTCTCATGTGAAGGCTTTCATGAGGAGGGAAGGATGAAAATGGGGAAGGGAGGATAAAAGTAGCTGTTGGGGGGAAGGAAAGAAGGAGGAAGGAAACTGTGAGAAGCTATTGGTCTTTCAGAGAACGGAAATGAAACAGTGGGAGAGGGGGAAATGACATCCCCCCCGCAAGTCTTTTTTTGGGTCTCCCCCAAACATGCTACTATTCCTTGATGCCTTCTTGTTCTCTTCTTCTTTGCTTTGGCTTTCTAACTTTTCCTTTGACCTTCTGTGACCACTGCTGAGATTAGACTCTGGGCTCAGGTACAATTGGACTCATTGTCCTTGATTATACAAACTTCTTGACCTCACAAGGATAAAATTGGGGAGAAGGAAAAACAATGTACATTGGTCTGAACTCGATGAAGGAGAGCCTAGTCAGAAATAGGATCTAGAATAGCTCAATCATGAAATGAAAAGCAACTTAATTGAAGCCTTGAGCCACATAATAAGCTTCACTGTTTTTTATTTTTATTCAGTGTGTAGCATACATTTTTTCAGTGAAAATGCTATCTAAACAAGGTCCAACAAAACTGGAAAAGATTCTTTTGTTTGGTCCTTCAGGTTGCTTAAATTGACTTTCAAAACTTTCTAAAAGGAAATGTATTCCTGTGTCATGTGCTATACCCCCAGATGTGTTATACCCCCAAATGATAGCCACATCCCATTCTGCTGAAGTGCAATAATTTATTCTTCCTGTACAGAGTAATTCGTACCTATTCACTTGCTTGACAAAGGATAAGAATAGAAAGAGTCTTCTCATGTTCACCACTGTTGCACAGGTGAGGAAACGGAGGTCTGACAGAGAGAGGCTAAAGATGTAGAATTTCTTTCTTTGCCTCCTTCACAGAAAGAACGTTAGTGCAATGAAGCAAGCAAAAGGAACCTAGAGACACAGTTCTTTGAGGCAGAGCATGCCTCCCAAGTCCCCAAGGAGACTTTCAAAAGGTAAAGAAACTGTCACTTCTTATCAACTAGCTTTCTGAAAAAGAAACATTCAAATGCAAATTTTTTACCTTCTCAGGGAATAAGCCTGTCAGGCAAGGGGAGGCTGAGTGGACTGTATGGGAGAGAATTCATGGCAGTGTTATTACAGGAACGTTTTATCAAACTCTGCAAGTCTAGATGTACTTCTGTCTTGAAGTCAAAGCTGTAACTTGGTTTCTGATCCATTACTATTATTTATTTCTGTCTATTTAGATTGGCTGTGTTGTCTTGAATTTTTCAGCATTGTGCTGTACAACAGCTTTCCAGTAGTGTTGCAGCAAGGTATACAATGCTTTCAGGAGTATTCCGTTGCTGTTCTTTATTTAAAAAAACCAGGAAGGGTTAGGCCCAAAAGACAAATGGGAATAAGTATTTTAAAACTGTCTGTGCTTTACCTTGCATTTCCCAGGGACTCATAAATGAGCAATTCTTGGTTGAGCAGATCTGACGCAGATGGTGTTTACGGTCTCCAGAACTTAGTGCTACATTTTCGTTATTTATTAACTTCATTTATGCCTTGCCTTTCTTCCCAATGGGGATCCAGAGAGGCTTACATTGTTTTGTTCTCCTTAATTTTATCCTCACAACAACCCTGTAAAGTAGATGAGGCAGAGAGTCTGTGACTGGCCCAAGGTCACCCACCAAGATTCCATGGCATATTAGGGATTTCAACCTGGGTCTCCCAGATCCTTGTGCAATACCACCTCTAATCCACCGTTGCTCCCACTTACTGCCCTCCCTCACTTCCTCCAAGGAGATTAAAGCAGCATTTTTAGTATCATAACAAACATGAGAGGTGCAGTTCAACAGACAAAGCTGCCTTATCTAAATCAGTATTGTCTACCTGACTGACGGCAGTTCTTTAGGTCTCAGGACGAAGTCTGTTATCTCACCTAGTATGTGATAGTTGAAGATGCCAGGGCTTGAACCTGAGACTTTTACATGCAAAGCAGATGATCTTCCTTCTGAGCTATGGCCCCTTCCCATGAGGTAGGTTGGGCTGAGAGAGAGGAATCTGCCTAAGGCCACTCAATGAGTTTTATAGCTGAGTGGGCATCTGAACCCAGATTTCCTTTATCCTAACTCAGTTGTCCAGTCATGGCACTATACTACTGCTTTGCTCATCTCTCAGGACAGGAAATAATCTTTCCTAGTACATACCCTCAAATCAAGGTCTGTTGTTATTGGTAGCAGTAGTAACAGCAACAATATTCCCTCTTTATGGATGGAGAACTCCTACTGAAGTTCTTCTTATGCAAATAGTTTTTCAAAAAAGTGATTCCATTTTAATGTTTTACTTTAACTACTCCCAGTCTAGTACCAGCAGCATAACATCTTGTCCCTACATAATAACATTTTCTCAGAAACAAATTTTTGCACTGGGATTTGTATTAAGTGCATGTAATTTCCTCACAGCAGAATGTGTGTCCTGAGGAAAGAAGTCTGGATTCCAACAAACAGTTGGGTAAAACTGGCAACTGCACCAAAAATAGTGTTGTCTGGAGAAAAGGGCTTGACCAAAGCCATGCCATGGTCATAGTCTTCCAGCTGATGTGGATTATTAAGTGAACTGCATTATTTTAGTCTCATATCATTCTGGCTGCAGTCACACGAGCAGTTTGATCCGATATCATTGCGGTACCCTTGCAGATTTAAAGAGTATGATCAGACAGTGACATCTGCCTTCCGTGCCCCAATCATTGCCACCACGTTCTGCCCTGTTATGTATTGGAATGTGAATCACTGCTATCAGGGGTCTTTTCGTAGAAAAACAGCTGCAGGAGCTCATTAGCATATAGTATGCTAATGAGCTATTGGGCTATTAGCATATGCCACGCCCCCTGACAGCATCGGAAGTGATGTCAGAAGGGGAAGCAAAAGGGGGGGAGGCATCTTCAAAAGCCTCCCCTTCCCTTCCCCAGCTGGTCTGGATGGGGGAGCTAAGAGAGAAGGGGTTTAAAGTTTAAACTCCTTCTCATGAGAGTTGGGCCACAGAAGGAGGAAAGAGGGAAGGAAAGAGAGAGAGTAGAGAGAAGGAAAGAAGGAAGGAAAGAGGGAAAGAAAGAGAAGGAAAGGGAGGGGAAAGAAAGAGAGGGAAAAAGGAGGGAAACAGGGAAAGGAGGAAAAAAGAAAAGAGAAGAAGGTGGGGAAGAAAGAAAGAGAGAAGAGAAGAAGGAGGGAAAGAGGAAAAAGAGAGAAGGAAAGGAGGGAATGAAAGAAATTTGGTGGCAATTTGGCCCCATTATATCCTATGGGCCATTGAAGTCAATGGTGAAAACATAGGGTATGTTCTGGGGGCTGGAGGGGAGGGAGTTTGAGGGAGAGGCTCCAAACTCACAGGATAGCTGATGGATCCTCTCCCCAAGATACCCACCAAGTTTCAAGAACATTGGATCAGGGGGTCCAATTTTATGGGCCCCAAAACAGGTTGCCCCATTCCCTCCATTGTTCTCTATAGTGGGAAAAAAGTTATTTTTTCCACCATAGAGAACAATGGAGGGAATAGGGGCAACCTGTTTGGGGGCCCATAGAATTGGACCCCCTGATCCAATGTTCTTGAAACTTGCTGAGTATCTTGGGGAGAGGCTCCATCAGCTACCCTGTGAGTTTGGAGCCTCTCCCTCAAATCCCTCCCTCCAGCCCCCAGAATATACCCTATGTTTTCACCATTGACTTCAATGGCCCATAGGATATAATGGAGCTGAAATTGACATACGGCTGCCTGAAAGACTCCCCCAGAAGCTGGCTGGGGGTGGGGCTTGGCTCCTGAGCTCCCTATGCTCCCCCCCCCAAAAGACCCCTGACTGCTATACATTCACATGTTAAGCTTGAGTCTGAATGTGGCTCTTCATCTGTTGCATTACCATTGGCTGGTTTCTGCGAAACCATTGTAAATGTCCAATCACTGTGTGAAAATGTATCAAAGAGGGAACGGTCCTGATTGGCCTTTATCCCTGTGTTATGATTGGTCTTTAACATGTTATGGGTGTGGCTTTGACAGCCCGGGAGAGTTTAAAAAGGGAGCTGTGCTCCACTTGATGTTGGTGTGTTCTGAGTTGGTGTTTGCTATTACAAATAAAGCTGAATTCACTTGCTGAAATAAAAACATTGTTGAATTCCATACTTAACATGCCCCATCTTCAAAACTGAGTTAACAGACACTGGGGAAAGTCCAGTCTTTACAGATGCCAGCTCTTTCAGCTCCGCATTCCTGGCTGTCTGAACACTACTTTTGCAAAGTCAAGCCATTTGGGAAGTCTGAACCTTCCTTTCTGTTTTGCCTCCTTTGGTTGTTTTTTTTTAAGAAAAATCAGATAGCTATGTGCACATAAGTACATAATCACCTCTGGCATTGTCAATCACTGTGACCAAGTAGTCATTCTGGATTGCGAGTCCCTGGGGGAGTTGTTGCTGAGTGACAACCCCCACCCCCGAAAAAACCCTCTCTTCTGTTTCTGTGTCAGATTTGCTGTTTGAGAGCATCCCACAATTGACACAAAGGTAACTGCACTGAAGTCAATGGGACTACTTTCATGTAAATCTTCACTTTACCCCACCCCCCCATATTCCAATGAAGAAAAACAAAGAGAAGGAGGCTGAGAGGGGCTGGAGTACTTGCCAGTTGGATTGTGGAGCTATCAAAAAGGAGCCAGAGCTTCGGATACACCCTTATGCACATGAGTGAAAGACAAAAAAAAAAAGGATGCTGCAACAATCTGAATGATCAACCATGGGGCAAGTGCACAGTGTACCCAGTTCAAGGTGGGATGTCTGATCAAAACTTCCTGTTTCAAGATAAAACGGTGTAATTAGAGGCACGGCCAGATTGCACCAAACGTGTAGTGTGACCACAGCCACTGTCAATTGTGTTAAACTAAGACTCAATTCAAAGACATGGTAGGTGAGAAATAGGAAAGTTACACAGTGCTGTTCACAGTGTTGACCACAGTATCCTTGATTATACTTCTTGATTATACTACTTATACTACTTACTTGATTATACTACTTGATTATACTTCTGCTGTCACATAGAATACCCTATGCCAAGATCATGATGAGGCCACACTGATGTGGTAAACAATGCATATGTGATCAGCAGCATCACACCCTCCACACACATTCACTGGGAAACCACATCACTGAAAGTATGTATTCATGCTTGTACATGTGAATTGGGCCATATTTCTGATACAATTCTTAGAGAAGAAAGTTCTAGAAAGGAGAGAAAGGCAAGACAGATAGCCCCTCCAGTGTCCGTAAAAACATTATCATGCTCCACCTGCTTCAGTTCATGAGGTCATTGGACACGGCTGCTATGACAGTGCCTCTCTTTCACTCCATACTTTCCCATACATCAAACGAGCTCTCATTCTTCTGAGACTTGTGATTCACTCATTAGCATCTGCTTCAGAAACAGTAATGAGAGCCTGATGCTTCTCACTGGTGACGAAACACAAAAACAACCTCTGTGTGGTGTACTTTTGGATGCAGAAACTGCTAGGTCAGCATATTCTGCTGTGTTAAGTCTACACAGGTACCGAACCAGAAAAACCAGCTGCTGCTGCTTTAGATGATATAGTGTTTATCTGTTCTTAGAATCAAATGGCCAATACAAATATTTCTTTTGGAGTCTATGCTGGGATCTGAGCTTCAGATTTCCCTCCAACAGATTTCCCTGCAACAGCTGTGTCATAGAATAGATCCAGATATCTTCTATTAAACCAACAATTGCCATTTGGAAGGGAGGAGGGAGAAGCAGACTTTCAAGCTGCACAGAGGCTTTTCATCAGGAGCACACGGTGGGAATAAAATAGAAGAGGAGAGGTCTCACTTTGCCAGGTTTGCTGTATGACTTGATCTGCAACACACACACAATGGTGGTCAAATCAGAAAGGGAAAGCAGACTTGAAACTTTAGCCTGTGTGGGGAGATTCAGATGTGCCTTTGTTGTTCTGTATCAAAATAATTACTGGGTATCCAATGGGGGAGTTCAAAGAGGATTATCAACCACAAACTTTATTTGTGGTAAACCACAGTTGTTTTGAAAGCAGCCCACATAAAACTTTTGTAGTGTTTTTACCTTGTTTCTATATGGGGAAATAACATAATCCTATATTCAATGACAGAAACATCCTATAATTTCCTAATCAGTAAATTTGTGAATGACATGGTGTTATTTATATCTGCAGTGAATATCATAGCTTGGAAATTTTAGATATCAGTGTATCTTGTCAAAAGAACATGACCTATTTTCTTTTGCCTTTGTTCTTGATTGACAAATTAATTTTACCAGCTTCTATAGCCCCACTTTTAAAAGAGTTAATGGAGGCACTCCTGAGTTTCAGCAGTAATAGTCAGTTCAGATGAGCTGACACCAACTTATTCATATGATGAGAATCTCATTTTGGGAAGCTTTCATTCCATTGTCAGCTAATGCCCACACTGCTAATGTCCCAAATAATACAGTTGCCAGTACACTCTTGTTTGCATCTGTGCTGCAATTAGCCTTGGAACCAGGGGTCATTTCATAGAAGAAGAGGTGAAGGAGCTCATTAGCATAACTCATTAGTATATGCCACACACCCTGACATCACCGGAAGTGTGTCAGAAGGCAACACCTACCACTCAGGCTCCACTGGACTCTTTTGGATTGCCACCTTGGGGAGGGGACACACACACACAGATCTGCCCTCAGAGAGGAGGGAGAGCTTGTACCTGAATAAACCTTGGTCTTGAAGGTGCGGCAAGCTCAGGAAAGTGTGTGGCTGCTTGTGGGTCAAAAGGGCAGCGTAGAGGATGAGCATGGCCTTGAGCATGTAGGGAGCCAGGGTGGTAGTGGGGCAGAGGCGCAGGAGGAGGCTGAGTAGGCACAGGAGGCCAGGGTGGAGCTCCTCGCAGGCCTCGTGGGAGTAGCTGGGGTCCACCTTGCACAAGTGCCATGCCAGGGCCAGCATGAGGATGGGCAGAGCCTGGGTGGGCTAGGTGCCATGGCCCAGGCGGTAGCAGAGCAGCTTGAGGGCCAGCTCGCAGCAACGCTCTGCTGGGGGGGCTGCTGGGAGCAGGGGGCAGAGCTTATTGCATGTGCCCGCTCCCTGGACTCCTTACTGCCAGAGCTTCGCTCCTGTGCACTCTTGCAGGAAATGAGCCCTGCTTGGAACCAAACTGCAACCTGTTCTGACCCACACTGGCCTACTGGTGTCATATAAAATGAATTTTTACTCAGAGCACCAGGTTCAGATTCCATGTTTCATAAACATGTATGCAACAGCAGTCCAGCAGACCAACAGTAGCCCTTTTAAAACTGAAAACCAGCATTAGAGAGGACGAGGAGCAGATAAATGTTGGGACCACTAACCCTTGTCTTTTCCAAATGCTAATTAGGGGTGTGTGCTCAGTATATACCGAGCCAACTAGATATCTGAAAAATACTTTATCAGTATTTGGGGGTATTTATTCAGCCAAATACAGATCAGAGATCCTGAAGTAGCTGCTCCCTGAATAAACGACAATATTATTTGGCCCGGCTACTGGCAGAGTCCTGCGGTGCACCTCACCAGCAAAGGGAAGGTATTTTAACTTTAAATGCCTCCCCTTCCCTCTGCGGCTCATGCCACCTCTGTGGTGTGACTCCCCAGCAAAGGGAAGGTATTTTGACTTAAATAACTTACCTTCCCCCTGGGGTTTGTGCCACCTCCACAGCATGACTCCCCAGGGAAAGGAAGGTGTTTAAACTCCTTCACTGGGGAGTCACACCACAGAGGCAGCAGGAGCCCAAGAGGGAAGGGAAGGTATTTAATGTTTAAATACCTTCCCTTCACCAGGGAGTCATGCAGCAGGGGCTGCAGAACTCTACCAATAGCAGAGAAGAATAAAAGATCAATAATATCAACTATTACTCGGGGGCAGCTGTTTCCCTGATCTGTAGTTGGCTGAATAAATACCTGAAAAATACCAGTAAGGTGTTTTTCAGGTATTTATTCCGCTCAGTATATACCAAGCACACAACCCTAATTATACCCTATGGGGATGGTCTCCATAGGGTATAATGGATCAGAATATGTTCAGGTTCCCAAATATTGACTGGAATACCAGTGAAATACTGATAGTGGTATTCAGGTATATTCGGATGTATGGATATTTTTCAGGTCCAACAGACCCAAATCCGAAATAACCCACTTTTTTTTTTTTTTTTTGCACACTCCTAGTGCTAAATTGCCCTTCTAAGCATTGCATCCAAAGGAGTTTTCAATGAGAAATCTGAATCTGAAATCTTGTACAAACCTTGTATGAGTGTGGGAGGGGATTCGGAGAAGGGAAATATGGACAGGGATAGTACTTCCTACCATTTTCCTCTAAGCCTAGACCTTCTTTATGCATGCGAAATCTTCAGTTTTTGACTCTGAGGGTGGAGGTTTGCTATAACACAATTAAAACCAGACTGTTGTTTCTTGTGTTTTGTATTGAAGTGTAAGTCAAGCCTATACTTTACTGTGTTAAGCTTCAGTATAAATGTGGCTCTTCATCTGTCGCATTACCATTGGTTGGTTTCTGAGAAACCTCTGTAGGCTGCTCACACCTGGAAAACTCAGTGGAAAGGGATTTAATCAAATCCTTCTTTTCAATGCCTGAAGAGGAACAAACTGACATCATCTCAAGATTGGATTGGTTAAAAATCGAACTTCAGAAAGTTAAAGAAAAGGAGACATTTCAAAGTCATCCTACCACACAAGCTGACAATGTGGCTTCCAACTCAAATGTTGCAGTTGAGATACTTGTGTCCAGACAACCAGAGGGAAACCCCAGAGACAACCCGGGACGGCTTCCCTGCAAGATGCCAGGCGGACAAATGGTACCTGGAGGGCCTCCTTTAAATGGCTGTATATTCCTGGACCCTGAGGACAACTTGAACAAGATAGAGCAAGGAGTTTGACAACTAAAGCTTTTGTCTTCGAACCTTGGGGGTGGTGTAATAAGCTCCATGATCACGAATTCTTAGATTTCTTACTAGATTTTCATATAATTTTCCTCCAGGAAACATGGAGTCGGGATCCAGACCAGCTTTTTATTAGGGGTTACAGGACCTTGCAGGTCCCTGCAGTTAAAACTTTTTCAAAGGGCCAGGGTTCTGGAGGCTTGGCAACCTTTATAACAGTAGACTTGGATGTTGAAATTCAAGTGATAGAGAACTGTTGCCCAAGTAATCTCCAAACTACACTAATCAAAGGTTTTAATATTGGTAACCTCATTTGCATTAATGTGTATGTACCCCCAAATACTTCTAAGCTGGCAAGTGGAAGCTTATGGGACTCCTTGGGAGTCACCATAGAAGACCTTACTACCCAATTTCCCAACTCTCATATTATTCTTGGTGGAGATTTTAATGCCAGAATTGGTCCAGGTATTTTAGACACGGGCACGAAGTCTCAAATTGCAGTCCAAGCATTTTTATTAGATCGCACTTCCAAAGACAAGGTCACTAATAGACCTGGACTAAAGTTCCTGGAACTGCTCTCATGGGCTAACCTGCTTGTTTTAAATGGTACCCACTTGGATGTATCTGGAGGAACCTTTACTTTTTTGTCAACATTACGAGCTAGTACAATAGACTACTTTGTTATTCCCCCTGCCCTAGTGAAACATGTTGACAGGTTTGAAGTTATGGATAGTCCCATAAGTGACCACTGTCCACTAAGACTTATCCTTAACCTCCATGATAATCTACTTCTGAACCCAGTCCCAGAATTGACAGAGGGTTTGCTCCCGGGTCATAGGAGACTGAGGTGGTCGGAGGAGCTGAATTCTAAATTAACTAAAGCTTTAGCTGGCCCGGAAATGGAATCTATGAAGGCAGCCCTTGCATCGCCGGATGTGGACGTCCTCAAGTCCTTTCAGGCCATTAACAATTATCTTAAACCTTTTTTTACTAACAGATCGCAAATTAACACCACGTCCACTGGTAAAAAAAGCTCGTACGACCAGGAATGCAGGGCAAATAAAAAAGAGCTAATGCACTTAATGAGATTGGTAAGGCGAAATAACTACGATCACCTGATGCCCTATCTTCTGAAACATAGGCTGTACTATAAAAAACTAATGATGACTAAGAAGAAGGACCATGCCAAGTCTCTATGGAAAGAACTCGACATGGCTGTTTCAAGGAGGGATGAAGTTCGCTTCTGGGACATTGTTTCCAGTGGCTTAAACAGTCCCTCCTGGCAGGTAGTGGCACATATCTCCCCTAAAAATTGGGTACAACACTTTAGTAGGGTTTTTGGGTCTTGTGCTTCGGTTTACCCTGTAGTAACATCACAGCCTCAGAGTCCCATTTCGGACATTTCAGACCTCCCTGAATGGGCTCCAGTCTCAGAAAGGGAGATTAAAGGTATCATCAACTCACTGGCCTCTGGGAAGTCACCTGAGGAGGACTTGATTCCGTCAGATTTTTATAAAGCCTTCCCCAAATGGTGGTCAGCAGTGCTAGCCCTGGTTTTTACGCACATCAACAACACAGGTCTAATCCCCCCCAGTTGGAAGTTAAGCATTATCGTTCCCATCTTTAAGAAGGGGGACAAAACAGACCTGCGGAATTACAGACCAATAAGTCTAATTGATATTGCAGCAAAGGTGTATAGTAAATATTTGTTGTTTAGGTTGGACGATTGGGCTCTCGAGAACCACATTATCCACCCCCATCAAGCAGGGTTCAGGAAAGGTTTCTCTACCATTGACCATTGTCTTACTTTGCACCAGCTGGTTTATGCAAACCTAAATGGCCCTACTAGGTCCCTTTATGTAACGTTTGTAGACTTGGCCGCGGCGTTTGATTCCATTGACAGGAATATTCTATGGCAAAAACTGGCCGATCTGAACGTTGATAAACGGCTGCTATTTTTATTACGCGAACTGCACACCGATATTAGCGCCCAGATCAGAGTTGGCATCTCGGGGTCTCTAACGAATAAAATTCCAATTCACAAGGGAGTGAAACAGGGGTGTGTGTTAGCCCCCTTCTGTTTAACCTATACATAAACAAAATAGTAGAGAGTCTCTCAGGACCGCAATTTTTCCCACCCACTCTAGGGCAGCATAAAATTTCGATTCTACTTTATGCAGACGACATGGCCCTATTATCTTTTACCAAAATTGGGATGAGAAGGCTATTGCAGCAATTAGGAACATATTGCAAGGAAGAGTCCCTCAACATTAACCTTGATAAAACAAAGACGTTGGTTTTTAGGAAAAGAGCTCAAATATCCTCTTGGAGTATTCTCGGTAACCCCATAAGCCAGTGCAGAACCTTTAAGTACTTAGGGATTACATTTAGTGAGAACCTGAATTGGAAAGTCCATACGGCCACTGTAAAAGCATCTGCGACTAGGATCGTTGGATCCATCTTGAAGTTTTACTATACCAAGGGTGGATTCCTCATCGACCCCGTCATAAAAATTTTCAAAAGTAAGGTCATTCCCCACCTTCTGTATGGTGTTGAGGTATGGGGCTGGAAAGAGGATTTACTCAACAGTATTGAAATAGTTCAAAGTTTTTAAGGCGTATCTTGGCTCTCCCTAAAGATACACCAGCTGCCCTGATGAAAGCAGAAACCGATATGCCCTCTTTAAGGGCGCGGGCACATCTTGCAATCTTAAAATTTTCGAAGAACATCAGAGCTGCCAATATGGATTCGTTCAGCCAATTGGCCTTTAATTCAATGCTAGTTAAAGACTCAGATCGATCTCGTTTTTTTAACAACCTACTCCTAAGATATTCCACCCCGGACGACCTTTTTAGTTCCAATGCAAATACATCTGATCTCAGAGATTGGGTATTTAGGCAAGACGCTCTATTAGATAGACACTTAATTCTAAAAGCCCAAACTGCTACCTGGTTTAAATTTGTTAAGATTGACCACTTTAGATCATTTTACTTGATCAATATAGACAAGCAGTACCTTAGAGCAGCTTTTACACACTTGCGTTTTGAAACGATGCCCATGGCTGTACAGGCTGGTCGCTTTAATAGAATCCCTAGGGCACAGCGCGTATGCCCTTGTGGTACTCCTGGTATTGAGGATCTCCCGCATTATATTTTGGATTGCCCGTTGTACTCCCAACCCAGAGAAAAATTTTTATCCGGTATTTTATCAGTTTTAAGTTTATATTCAGTCCTTGAGAAGATCTCATTTTTATTAGCTGACGTTAACGCTGATGTTTCTTACAGAATGGCGCTTTTCGCACTGGCGGCAAGGAAAATACGGGCCAAAGCTGTTTCTAGCTAAAAATGGTTTTAGTCGGCTTGTGAATTAACTACCTACTTGCATAGTTTTTCTTCTCTTTCGGACTCTTAATGTTAAATGTTTTTTAGTTTATTCAATTTTAACGTTGTACCGTATTGTAATGGCCTATGGCTAAACACAATAAACCTGACTATGACTATGACTATGACTATGAGAAACCTCTGTAAATATCCAATCACTATGTGAGAATGTAGCAAAGAGGGAATGGTCCTGATTGGCCTTTATCCCTGCATTGTTATTGGTTCTTATCCTGTTATGTGTGTAGCTTTGAAAGCCCGGGATAGTTTAAAAAGGGAGCTGTGCTCCACTTGTTTGTCGTTGTGTTCTCTAGTTGGAGTTTGCTGTTACAAATAAAGCTGAAATCACTTTTGCTAAAATCCTGTTGTTGAGTGGCATACTTAACATCTTGTATTTTTAATTCACACTCAAAGCAGCTAAAGCAGAAGCCATAAAAATTAATCAATTAAAATGTAGTAAATCTAACCAGTTTGACACCAAAATACAGCTTGGCAACAACGCAGGGGGAAGAAAACTTTTTGTTAAATGCCACTTGAAAGACAACAGTCTTTTACAAACACTTGGAAATGGGGAAGTTCTTGATAGCACTTCTGGAAGAACATGCCATAGGGTGGAAGCCACCAATGGACATTCTCAGGTTTTCACTCCTCTCTTCTCTGGTGATAAAGCAACGATACCATCAACAGAGCTTGCTGATCTAATGTTAATTGGTACAGACTCACATATAGAAAGGTGTGTATAGGTGTATGGATCACTGACTGTGAAAAGTTTTAAGGACTAATAACAGCACTTCAGACTGAAAAGCAAATTGGTTACCACTGTAGCTAGCACAGAACAAGCTGAATTGTTGTATGCTGCTGACCTCCAGATAACAGAAAGGCAGCGACAGCATTTGAAACTTCTGAGCTCTCCTTTCACAGATTTCTTTTATCCAAATCCAGCACTCCAATCACTGTGATACAGTAGTCAACCCTGGAAGTTACAGAAACATAGCAAAATAAAACTGTCTAGAAAGGAAACAAGCTTATGTATTGGTATAAATGGGGGAAATCCACTCTTAGCAACAGCTTTATTTCAAAACTTATTCTTGGCAGTTGCATCCTACCACAATACTCAGCTAAAAGCAGAACTGTCCAGAAGAGTCTGTTGCATTGGAGGAAGACACCTTGCACCGAAGGAATGCACTGCCATTAGCTTAGTGGATTGGCAGGTTACAATGCAGCATTTGCATAGTGCTTCTACCTGTTCAGAGAGCTTCAATATCATTACTGTAATGGTACATCAACCCTGTAGGGTAAGTGTGAGTTGTCATTCTGCCATATTGCAGGAACGCTAAGACAGAAAGAGAACCTTGCTTTACATTATGGATTAAAAGTAATGACCAAGGAAACAAGAATTCTAAGTTTCCATCACTGCTCTGTAAAATGGACAGTTAGCAAAGCAGAGTATTGTGGGACTTTTAAAAGCATTTGCTCCCTTGAACACAAACAAAAAGCTGTGGGTCCTGGAAGGTGGGGGACTCTCTGGAGCAGCATCCAGTGGTTTGTGAGTGGATCTGACAGCAGTGAAAATTAGGAATACTCCTTATGCAATAGTATTTCAGAAACATGCTGGACTCTTTCAATGGCTGCCATATGCTGGAATTAGGGTTGCCAATCTCTAGTTGTAGCTTGGCCATCTCCCAGAATTGCAACTGATCTCTAGACTGCAGTGATCAGTTAGCCTAGAGAAAATGTCAGCTTCACAGGGAGGACTCTATGGCATTATACCCCACTGAGGTCCATCCCCCCCCCAAACCCCATCCTCCACAGGCTCCATTCCCAAATCTCCAGGGATTTCCCAATTTATAGTTGGCAACCCATTTGGAACCCTAGTTTTTTTAAAAAATGTAAATCTCATTAAAATGAATCCAAAACTTCTTTAGAACAAGAATCTTCTTTAGAACAAGAATGTTACTGTCAATTTTAATCTCAAAATAATTTTTCACTGGATTCCAATGACATCAAATTTTGACATATTTGAAAATGGCCTGCCTAATGAGGTCAGGAAGGGTCCCACTTTCCTGGCATTTCACAACTGTGTAAAATGGAATTATTTAGGAGGGCTTTTTTATACACGTAATAGGGCTGTACTGTAACAAAATGGTTCAGAAAGATGCTTTGGTAAAGGGATAGGGACTGTGGACTAGACTACTGTGAATAATACGTACTACTGTCTGTTGCTGTATGTATGATCCTACTATGTAACTTCTGCTGGTTGTTGAACTGAAAATGTCCTGTAGTTGGGGTGTGTGTGAAGAAATTGCTATAGCAGATAACTGCCACAAGCCTTAGCATTTGTTACAATATCCCCCAGATGTCTGTTTTATTATATTTAACAAACTCTCAGCAATGTACCAAAACATGATAAGGAAAGGAGACTTGAGTAAAAGCCCTTTCACTTTATCAGTTTATAGCACAACCAATGTGGCTGTTAGTTATAAACTACAGGAGATTTACAGTGCAATCTTAAACAGTTACATCTTTCTATGCTGTTTGATATCTCCCCTCAGTGTAAGGTTGTGGATATGTCACTTTCCCAGTAATGACTGTACCTGTTATATTTTGCAGCTGGAAAACATGGCTCCTTCCAATATAGCCAGTATTATTGTCAGTGCTGTGTGGAGGCTGGTCGTGTGAGAGATCCAACAGTCCCATATTTAGATTATGGTGCTTCTAACATCACCAATAGTTAATATCTCTGGTCCTCATCAATGTGCACCCTCCTATTCTACTCCTCATACATAGTTATCCCCAAAACAGACCTCATGTCATGAAGCAGAACTGGATATAATGTTTAATGCTTACTTCTGTTACACATTTCTTTTTTTTTTTTTAAAAAACTCCCTTAAAAAAGAGAGAATTTTATTCTTTTTATAAGAAAGGGGAAGGGTAGACAGATGGAGAAAGAAAAAGATGGAGTGAAATTTTTTCTGTTAGTGAGGGTTAGTTTAGGTTAATAACCAATACCAATTTTGGCATCTATCATGGTTTCTATCATGGTTAGAAGATCTTCTTTTTAACTATTGTAAAGTCCAAAGTCAAACTGTTAACGCAGTTAGCAAAGTCCATTGGGGTTAGTAATTAAACAGCTCCTTCCAGATGTTACACGAACAGTCCTCAAATTATCTTCTTTTTAAATCTCTTCCAGTTACGGATTAAGTCCATTTTAACTTTGAGGTCTTCCGTTCCATCACCACTTTCCCCTGGGCTGCTGTCTTCTTCACTTATCCCAATTTTGAGTGCTGCGTCTTCCTCCCTGCTGGCGTGTCTCTTCAGAAGTTTCTGTATTTTGAAGATGAAATCCGTCTTCTTTCTTTTCTCTTTTTCCTTGAACTTCTGGTCTTCAGGCTTCCAGGGCTCCATAAACTCTTCAGATGAAATTAGATCTCCAGTTTGTTGCCTGCTATGTTCGACATCCCCTTCTACTGGCAGAGTGTTTTCTTTTATAAAAGCGGAGTAGGCTTTGGGAGCCTTATCCACCTCTTCTTTTAACTTTATCGCTCCACTACCAGTTAGGGGTGCCAAGACATTTGTCAAGGTAAATCCGAGATCTTCTTTCTCTTCTTCTTTAACGCCCTGAAAACCTAGAATCAGAATCGATTTCTGTTCGAACTCCATCATCTTTCTAGTTGTTTCCGATATCTGTTTCTGTCGACTGACAAGAACACTTTCCATTTTGAACAAAGTTTCATTGATTTTCTGCAATTGTTCCAGCAGGGGGCACAGTATCTCCTTTTCCTGTTGATTGACAGCAAGCTCTTGGGGGGGGCTGTCTGGTCCGGAAGTCCCTCCTCCCTTCTCTTCTGGTGTCCGTAGAACTTTTTCCATTATCGACATTTTGTTTTTTTATTTACTTTTAAGAAGTTTGTGCCGCATCCCCCAGGAAGCTAAGATGATCGTAGTCTTCCATGCCACCCCAACGGTACTATCACCAACACTCTTTTTTCTCTCTGCCCCCCTTCGCGCTCCCTTTGTAGATCTTGCTTCTCAAAGGGGGTGGAAACTCCTCCCTCCTCCCAACGCTTATACGCATGCAGTGGGGCTTCGATTTACGCTTCAAAATAGATCTTCAACTCACGATTCGATGCTATTTCTTCTTTTTATATTAAACCATAGCGCTGTCTTCACTCCTGGAAATCGGTGGCGCCGCTAAGTCCCATTACGGGCACGCCGCAGCGGGGCCGATTGGGGTGGGGAGAAAGCCTCAATTTCCCAGCTGTCTGCCGGCAAAGAGGCTACTCCCCAAGCGCCCCCGGTTCGGAGCCTTTGCCTAAGGCTCACTAGGGTCTTTCACACATGCGAAGACCCCCCCTAACTGCGCGTGGGCTAACCGCCTCCGGGAGCGTCCTGAGAAGCGGCCGCCATTCGCGACGCCAAAACCGAAAACCACTTCTGTTACACATTTCTGTTAGTTGCTGTTGTAGGTCAGCCAGGACTCAGCAAGAGCGAGGACTCCTCAGGAGAAGAGGAGTCCAGTACAGCCTGCTCTGAGTCAGCAGAAGCTGGCAAGCAGGAAGATGAGCTGCAGGCTTGTCAGGATTCACAGCCAACAGCTGGTGCAGAGCCACCAACACCCTCCTGCTGTGATTCAACAGGTAAAACTCAGTTGTTCATTTCCAGCCCTCCATATCACCTACACCCTTAGAGCACCAGAGACAGAGGCTACAAACAGAATTACAGGGGAGATGACAAAGTGTATGCTTACTGGCCCAATGCCAGCTGCTTGAGTAGCTGCAGGATTACTCCAGAGCACCTGGCTGCAAGCATGACCCTTAAGCATATGACTATAAAACCAGCCAAGAGTGGCTGTTAGTGTGGAAGCAACAAGTTGAAATCCCTCTGGCTCTGTGACCACTACAATGAATCCTGCCTGAACCCTCTGACTCCTTGGACCATTTCCTGATTCTTTCTTCATCTTTCTCCTAAACATGCTTGCAAGTAACTCTCAGATTCTCAGGCCTTGCTGTATGGACTGATCCTTGGATTAGACTCCTCCTGACAGCCCTTGACTCTGTGCATAACCTTGGACTGGACCTTGACTACGCTTCTTGAGTTGGTGCCCTCGCGTTACTTGCTCCATGCTCTGACAGCTTGCCCTATGCTGTTCCTAGCCCGGCTTGTAACAGTTGCTCTGTTGTCAAAATTTAAAATTATTTCCCTTCAGGTCTGATAGAATCTCTGGTACTCACATCACTAAGAAAAGTGACTTAACCTTTATTAGTAAAATCATGTTTCTCAAAAGAAGAGCTTCAGTGTTGAGTCTTGGAGCTGAGTCCCCCCCCATGCAAAATGTTGACATCTTGGTGTGAGTAGAAAGAACAGCACTATCTTCAGCAACCAGCTCAGCAGGAGGTTTGACAGCAGGAAGCAGAACTGGACGTGTTTGGAACAATACCTCCCAATTTCCAGCATATCAACCACTAAAGAATGTCCTCTCTGTATCCAAAAGCCAACCTCTGCAACTCTGCAACCAGAATGAGTACTGCACTGCATGTTATTTCAATGACAACGTTTGTTATCATTATTTATACTCTATATTGTTATAGAATTGTAAACAGCTTTGGGAGTCACTCTGATTGAAAAGTGCAGTATAAATATAATAAAAACTTTAGTGAAGGTGATGAGTTCTCCCCTTAGTACTGGCAGATTTTGCAAACAGGGCTACAGCTAACCCTCTCCCCCCAGTGTGTGAGAGAAAAATATATCATTCTATTGTTGCCCGCTTGTGGATAGCACACATATTGTATTATGGGGGGGAGGGTTGTTTGTTTTGGGGTAATTGGGAAAGGCCCTGATTATCCACATTTCCATCTTCTCAATTCTTGTACTTTCTGCCAAGTGAACATGTCTTGAATAAAATTAAACATAACAATAATCACTGGGGTACTACTCTTTTCTTCAGGTGATATGTAGATAATAAATATGATCTTGAAAGCCAAAGTCAGGAGCCAGAATTTTTTCTGAGTCTATGCCAAAGGGGAAAACACCATGATTAGTTTCTACATTCCTGTGTTTGTTTGATTTTAGAAGTTCATGACATATGTTACTGTCTATCTTTTTAAAAATTATTTTGACCAGTCTTAAATCCCCCCCCCCTTCAATCAGGAGACAATCTTGTGGCTTTTATCAACAATTAATTATTTGAATATCACTCAAAAATTACCTTTTTATCCCACCCAAATATATTCTCTGTTGTTCTGGTATAACAAGATAACTGAGTATGTAAATGATTTACTCAAATTTTGTAGAACTTAGAAAATATCATTTTATAAACTTTAGTTAAGTTTTAGTCTTTTCACACTACTGTGTCTTCAGTCCTAAGTATGCTGCCTTACTTATGAGCAATGTTGCACAATGAGTTACTTCTGAGCAAACATTCAAAGATTTGGGCTGCATGAATGACTCCTTGCATCAGCTCTCTTTGAAAAGAAGGAAGAGGTTCTGACATCACCGCTTCAGGAGAGTTGCCTGTCTATTCTTAAAATAAACATTTCAGCCCACTTTCCTTACTGAGCATCTGCCCTCCTGTTCTCTTCTTAACATTTAATGTAAGACGACTGTGCACTTTTATCCTACCTACTAAACCATTGCACCATGCTGATCTATGTGACATATTCTTTAACTGTGTTTTTTTTGGTCAGCCCAATATATTTTAGTGGTTCTCCTTATGGCTACTTTGAAGGTCATATAACTGTTACAGGAAAGGTCAGTTCTAATAAATATACAGCTTGGGGGTGGGGATTTTCTGTCATCATGCAGCCTAGGCTAAGTAGTCATTCATCTATTATCTCATCTCTTTTAGTTGAGGGGTGAATGTGGCTCAGACACTGCTTGTGTCAAATCCTGCCTTACATAAGTTCTCTAAGAACATTCATCTGCCTTGTGTTACTAGATTAGGCTTGAACTGTGTTTTTAGAAACCACCTGCTCTCTGTTCCCCACTACACACACACACATACACACACACATTTCTAAACTGCACATACCATCTGTTAAGAACAGCATGAATAAGCTAAATTTTGTTTTCATGAGGGGCTTGACTGGGCAAGGTGAGGCAGCCATTGCTAAAGAAGTGTAGGCAACCGCTGAAGTTGTACTGGAAAGAGCACCTTCTGGTCTTTTCCCACCTCCACAATGCCTCTAAGGCTCCATCGCACATCCACACATTCCGTATCAGCATCTCACATACCCACATATGTTGCCACTCACTCAATAAACACACTAGCCCTCTTCACAAGCTCCAGTGAATTCTATAAATGACTTTGTTGATGGTGCACAGGCAATTAAGCAAGTCAAGGACCTGTTGCCACTGCTTTTTTCCCCCTTTGTGCACATATAGGCCCCGGTCACACGGAAGGATTTGCCCCGCGAAACGGATGGGTTGAGAGTGCATCAAATGGGCACGATCATATGGCAACATCTGGGAAGCGTAGTGGACCCATCACCAACCCGTAATGTCGGCCCAAAGAAGCAGATTTTAAAAGTACCAGCAAAAGGGGAGTAGCAACCGGAAAACCCGGGTCGCAGGTGAGCGTCAGATCATGGAAGCGGAGTTAATCCAATGCATCTGGCACGCGCATGTGTCCCATCACACCGGATGTGTTTTTTCCAAGCCTCCACAGTATGCGAAGAAATGTAAAATTGCACATGCACAAGAATACAAAAGCGAAACCCTTTGATGCGCTTCAACATCGCCATGTGATCGCCGGCTATTGGCATCTGCACGGCATCTCAGGGACCCATCTGATCGCGCTACTGCACATCTTTTTGCTCCGGCTCTAATTTGCCTCCCTTCAGTGACGCAGTATCCCACTCGTGTGACCGGGACCATAGTCTAGTATTCCTGGATCTTTAAGGAAGTGGAGGCAGGGGAAGATTTAGTGCTGTTGCCAGGCAGAGCAGGAGTGATTATTCAGCTGTTTCTTGGCAGATTAGGTACTAAGGACATGGTCAGGAAGACTGCTACAATGGGCACTGAAAAATGGTCAGTGTGGAACCTCTTTAGCTAGGTAATTCTGCAGACAGGGAATGTGCAAAGCAACAGCGGGGAATAGGCCAGGATTAATCCATGATGTCCAAATCCTTAGGTCCCATGAAACCATAAGTAAGACCAAATGGTTAATAAAAGAACTTGCAACTATGGCTTCAGATTCAGGTTTGGCAAATGCCAACTAATCTTAGTGAAGTGGCCCATGTTTTGACAATTACCTAACCATAGTTAGTTTAATTACACTATGGTTTTGCATGACATCTGAACTGAATGATATCTTTTCTCCCTTCCTTTCTTTCCCAGTATATTGGTCCTCTGCTGGTCTGCTAAAATGTTATTGCATTGATGGCTTTGGAATAGCAGCTGCCAGTTAATGTGCTCTAGATCTGTCTAGTCCAAGGATCCAAGAAGGTAGATATAGAATGGCTTTTTTTTCTTATGTATGTGGTATCACTAGGTGCTGCTGCCATTGAGACATGAATGTGCACAAGTGAACTTGCCCTGAATTGTGGCAGAATGTTGAATACTAAAAACTTCTGTTTCTCTCAGCTACTCTGATTTGTCAGTTTATTCTCTTGCATGGAGACTGTCCAGTTTGGCTAGTCCTTGTTTACAGATGTTACCCCAAACTGAATAGTGTTCCCAGACCCCCTGGTGGAGGCAGGGGACCCCTGCCACCAGGCCCCACTCCCTGACACCAATCAGCTGGCCAGCAGTGGGACTTACCAGGAGAGAGAGCGAGGCCCAGGCTATGTCACTGGTAACATGGCAACATCACTTGCAGCACACACCAGAAATAACATCATCACATTGGTGCCATCTGGACAACGCTCTTGTATTTGAGCAAGAACTATGGTGGAAGTGATTCTTATCATAGATTTTTTGCCCAAATACCAGAGGGTTGCCTAATGGCATGATGTGATGATGTCACTTCCGGTATACATTGGAAGTGACATAGCCATGTTACTGATAATGTCTCCTGGGCCTCCATCTCACTCCTGGTAAGTTCTCCCACCCCCTGTCAGTTGCCAAAATGGATCTGGCAACCCTAAACCTGAAACAACAGCTCACCAGTGACAATGGAACATCCAGTAGAAATACAGGGACTAGCCCCTTCAAAAAACACTGATACTTGCCCTGCCCTCATATCCACCCAAGTAATACTGTCAAAGGACCCATTAACATTAGTTATCATTAGATTGTTCACCTGTGCATATTCTAACATGATGTGTTCTATCAAGCACTAGCAATGCCCTTCTGCCATTTATGTTGTCCAGGCCGGGCAAGAATATAAATGGACATAACCCAGGCCTTAAAATGGAAACATTCAGCAATGAGTGAGCGAATATTCCACCGTCCCTGGATATCCAATAGTACACATCTTCAACCCATGGTAGGCTGCATAGCACCAGCCACTGAGTTGCAAGCCCACAGAGAGCTACCAGCTGCCTCTTCAATCCTTTCTGATATGCATTAAAATTTCAAACTGTAGACAAAACCAAAATAGCACATAGGAAAGAGCATAAATACACCTGGCCTTTCATGCAAAAAGCCTGCTTTTTAAAGAACCCTTTTACCTGGCTGCCCTTTTTTGCAACTAATAAATCAGTAATATCAGCATCAAGTCAGTTCCAGACTGGTTTTTTGAGAGGGTGTACAGACGAGCAGCTTGGTAACCTGAGGCAAAATGCCTGAAATAGTAATTAGCTGAATGTAGATGTACACTTAGCTGAAAAATGCCTTGAGTGATAATGAATACCTTGTTGCTATAAAACAACAAGGTCTTTCAAAAGAAAATTTCACTTAAGCACTATTAAATCCACTCCTATAGGCAAATGCTTACTTTGCCACATGTTGGCTATGTATTCACAAAGTTATTTTGTTTCCTTCATTTGTTTCTCTTATGGGCTGTTTTCAGGCCATAAAGGATAACAAGCTATTTTGTCCTGAAATTATATTTTAACATTGTTTTTGATAATGGCAGCCATGCATTTGGATAATGTTATGCATTATCCAGAATATAAATTTTCCTCTAGAGAATCATTTACATGTAACTCTCTTTGATCCTCTACCTTGTATCTTTAGGATGTTTCCCCATAACAAAATAATTTCATTATAATAGAAGCAAAGAATAATGCATAACAAATCAATGTATATAAACACTGGTAAGCATATCCTACGCACCACTGAGAGAAATCCATTTAAGAGGGAAAAGTAAGGAAACACTGGGGAAAAGACAGCATTTGCAAATCTGCAGGAGTCCAAAACTTTGACATGTTATTCCTTCCATATTTGCCTACTATCTCTTAGAAACCAGTCCCCACATTATGGTTCCTAGGTGTATGTCTCAGATTTTTCATGTGCATATGAAATATTTGGGAAATGCATTTTATCATATACATACATACATACACCTTTATTGGCATGTTAACAATCACAGAATGAGTAAAGCATCTTATCCATAATATGTAAAATGAACAAATATAAATTTACATAAAATAAAACAGTACTATCTAAAATCTAAAGTTTCCTTGAATTCTGAGAACTTCTACAAGAAATTTGGCAACAATATTAGTAATTTCAGAATCTGAGTCATTCAGAAGAGACTGACATTTCAATTTGTTGCTAAAGTATCTTCTAGGATGTAGTAAGTTCAAGAGCAGTTTTTTCCAAGGTGCCTCATACAAAGGGCAATCAATAATTATATGCTCAGTCATGTGTAGGGAATTAAGGCTTCAGGAACACAAACATTCCTGTCTTGGGATCTGATGGTATCTGCCATAGAGCATCCTAGAAGGAAATGCATTAACCTTAGCCAATAAAAAAAAGCTCTGCGCTGTAAAGAGATGTCAAGATTATAAAGATATTGAATCATCTTGCCTAAGTGATTGGTAAGACCAATCATGGCGGATGTACAGATATGTGGTTGGGATGGTTCTAATTTTTGCAAGTCAATATCTAGAAATCGTTGTTTAATCAATTTGGAGATATAAGATTCATTGGCTAGGACTAAATCGTCAAGGGGGACTCCTAGTTGCTTTAGTTTAGACTTAATTGTGGTGTCCCAAAAAGTATTATGCAATTCTTTAGTCAGGGATTATAAAAGAAAACCTGGTTCAGCTCTAAAATAGAGCTTAAGCCAGTAACGTTTTGTTAAAGTCCAAGGCTTGGTCTCAATCAGATTTTGGCCCACTTCTAGACAGATCGTAAAATAGGATACACATTTAGGGATGCCCACAATTTGTCTGAGGCAGATTGCTTGTATGTTCTTCACATCTTGATTGAGGGCATTAAACCATATAGGAATACCATACATAACCTGAGGTAAGAGTTTAGAGTTAAAAATTCTAATCACCACAGGAACGCATTGATTTCCTTTAGCGAAGAAAAAGGACTTAAGTTGGTTTAGAGAGACTTTAGTTATTAAAAGCTTCTAGGTACCTTTGGAGACCAACTTTAGTAAAAGATAAGATAGCAGTATCATCTGCATATAAAAGAATAGGTATTGTTTGACCTCCTAATTTGTGTGGGTCATTTTATCATATAGAAACAGCCATCAGATAGCCATGAAAGGCAGCACCTGTAAGGTGCACACTCACAGACCTAAATAACCTAGATAATAAATTGTCCCAAATTGTGCAGCTAACTTCATTGCATTCTCTTTAAAATGCCTAACAACACACTACACACTATGTAGACTATGTCTACTATGAGGAATTTCTGTCTGATAAAAACACTAAGTTCAGTTCAGATCAGGACCATGATGCATGAAACAGCCAACTTTTCCAGTTTGAGAAGTCTCCATGTACCCCATTAATATATAAGGAGCCCACAAGCAGGCAAAATAGCAGACCTTCGGGGTAATTTCTGGTTGGTAAAAGGGTACGGGGGGGACAGGCTTAAGCACCCTGTCCCTTTGCACCACAGCCCTAGTCTAAATTGGGTCCCATGAACTTGGCAAGGGTGTTCCCAGCAGGAAACTGGCAGAGCATGTCTGATAGAAAGTTCTCATGCTGGACCCAGACATGATGTAAGGGCTGCAGAGTGTGTATTTAAGCCCTTAGTCTATTGTCATCATTGCAATTCAGAAATCAATCATGTACACCATATAGGGCTGGTTCCACATTTGGGAGGGTCTGAGGCAGAAAACTACGCCTTCCCCCTCTCGTCCTCTGATTACCTACACTTTCCATTTTGTGCTCTCCTTGCTGCTTCCCACCTACCTGTGTCTCCATCCTATGTCTACCAATACATAGACCTCCCACTGCCTGTGCTCACAGCTGCCTATGGCACTTTCCCTGGGGGCATGGGGCAGTGTGTGCAGCTGGGAGCATGTGCTAGCAAGTGAATGGGTATGGGGGTCAGCAGTAGTGGGCCCTGTCAGAAGCCCTGGGCCCTGGCAGCTGGCCCACCTCAGGGTATGCTGACACTAGTCCTGATGCCATATGTGTGTGTTTGAAGGGGTGGAAGAGTGAGTGGAGCAAAAACAGCATCTTCCCTTCCAGTGGATCAGGAATTGATAAAGCCTGATCTATAAGACCCTTAACTGATTTTACCTGTCTCAAAAGGACTGACAAGTAAATTAGACAGAACTAAAAGACTGTAGAAAAGTCACCCTGTAATCTTTTTATTCCCAAATTAACAGCTTGGAGGAGCCATATAAAATAAGATATCCTCTCAGATAAGAGAAGTGCATCCATACTCCATAGAAATCCCTGTGATGTGTTGCCAGTTCCTTGTACTAGAGTCATCTTCAACAGAGTAATGTCACAAGCTTTCCACTGTAAGATTGCTTAATGATGCAATCCTACACTCATTGACATCAGTGAGAAAATTTCTATAGATTTCATTGGTATTAGAACACTAATCCTCTATGATCATCCTCACACTTTCAACATCATTGATTTGTTTAAACTGGTTACTTTAGAGAATTTCCACTGAAGTTAAGTCTGTGAAACATTTTCCTAGAAAATGGCTCCTACAGTTGGGTTACGTGACCTGGGCAAGGCTGTAGTCAGGATTTTTTACTAGAGGGCATTTAAATAAGTCAGGGGGCAAAGCTGCACACACTGCCAGCAGGCAAGGCAGGGAGATGTCTTGGCTCAGCGTGAAAAATAAAATAAAATAAACCAGCTGGATGGGAAGTCAGGAGACCTGGGCAGTAAGTCGGGGGTGGGGCGGCCCCAAGATGCCCCGCTGTAAGTATGGGCCTGGAGCCAAGTTGTGGTAGAGTGCACCAATTGTGCTGCAAGTGCACTGCACCATTGTGCTTTGTAAATGAGAATACACACTACAACATCAGATGGAAATCTGTCCCTTAGTAAGAGGTGCATGGAGTGGCTGGCTCAATTTTGTAGGGTGAATTAGGTTGGATTGCACACATGGGTCCAAGTCAGCTCATTACAGGGCCATAGCCCCTTCCCATTCAGTCAAGCAACTGCCTGTCACCTTGAGCCTTCCTACTAAGCTAGAATGATGAAGATTTATACACACCCAACCCAGGCCTGATCTAGAGACAATTGGCAGGATTTATGCTTAAAACACTCATCACACTATCAACAATTAATCTGAATTGCTTAATAAAATACATATTGAATGATGTACTGCTAATCCAGGGGTCAAAGTTGTTATTAACACTTCCCAAAATTGAAATCCCTTTTATATGAAGAGGTGGCACTATACAAATACATATATTTATGAACAACTAAATCTCACTGAACTCAGTAAAACTTGTTTCTGAGTAAATATGTTTATGATGGAGCTGCCATTGTTACATGCTTCTGTGAAGATACAGTCAGTTCAACTATTCTCTCACAGAAACAGGAGATGCTTCATAGTTGCATAATTAATCCAGTGTATTATTCTCTCAACACATTTTTATATTGAAGAGATAAATAGAAGCACATAAATGACATGCTTGGATCTGCCAATCTCCTCCTGCTCTGTCTCCTAACAAGTGTCACCTAGTTCTGCTGAATGGGAACTGCACAAAATGTATCATATGTCTCCAAGGATTTTCAATTTTAAAACAAGGAAAATATAATTACTGCTACTAATGAGTGCATTTTGCTAGCAAATGGTGCAAGTCCAATTGACTGGGAGTCATCCAAGTGAGAGAGTGGTTTCTTTTGTAAAAGGGGATCAATGATCTTGATTCACCATCATTCTCTGCAGTGACTGGCACCTTTGCAAAGTTACAGTAGTAAGCTTGAATGAGCAAAGCTTTCATGCTTCATTGAATAGACACATAATATTCTCAGAGAAGCAAATGGCAAACTCCTGAAGCAAGAGCTGACATGCCAGGGAGAAACATCTGCAGCAGCCCTCTCCGTTAAGGTCATGAGATTTCTTTCCCAGATGGTTGGTATTCTCAGAAGGGGTAGACTTGCACTGTGACAGGTCCTTCCCATCAAGCCTTCCTCTTTTCCTGTTTGAGCAGAAGATCATAACAAGATGATTGAGAGGAAAACCTACTACTCAGTGCAAGAGCTTCTTCATACCTCAGAGGATACTCATCTCCCATCTTGGGGAAACATCTGGCAACTGTAGGACATACTTGCCCAGGAGCAGTGTATTTATTATAAGAGTTAGGCAACTGCATATGGTTTATGTATGTATTCTGTATTTACTACATATGTAATCTGCTCTTCCTCCAAATAACTCAGAGTAATATTTTACCCTCAGAATAAAACTTGCTCACTTATGGCGCTTTTGACTGATCAGCATGGATGTTTAGCTTGTGTGAACCAAACCAGGAATGTTTCTGAAGGAAAAAGAGAGCATCAGCACAGAAATGAAGGAGAGGAGATCTATCTCTCAGCTAGAGTAATAGGATTCTTCTTCAGGGACAATAGCTATTCTGTCAGATATCAAGCAAGATCATATCAGCTGCCCTGTGATGATATTGAGTCTCCTTCAGCAGAAATCTGTGACTGAAAATACACTGTATCTTAGTTCTTTCTTGAGCACCTCTGAGGAATATTATCCACCAACTCTGTCTGGTGGTGAGGATACATCCATTCCCTTTAGGTCCAACAGTAGCAATCCTGACTTGGGAATTTCAGGGCAACATGCACTGTATTTAGGGCTGCCTTTGAACTGTTCTAAGGCTGACTCAGGAGATAGTCTCTTGATTGGGTTAGATGACCTAGAGTTTCTTAATCAGTCCCCTAGGTTGGCACTGGCTCCTTTCTTATTCAGGTATGTCAAGCTGATAGTTTTTACTTATAAAAATGGCTTTGTCCCTATATACCTCACAGAAAACCTTCTCTCATTAACATCTTTCAGATCCACTGAGGGCTTGATTATAGTCTTTCTGATTATAGTCTTTCTGAACAGAAATGACCACAGAAGACCTTTTAGAAGGTACCCTAAAACTATTAAAACCTCTTCTCAAAAAGAGCCAGCAAATTCCTACCCTGATCATTTTCTGAATGCTGCAAAACATTTTGAGGCAGGAGGACATAAGAACACTACATAAGAAAAGTCCTTGTTGGATCGGATCAGTGGTCCATCTAAGTCAAGCATCATGTTTCACACAGTAGCCAACCAGTTGCCCTGAAGGGGCCAACAAACAAGGCATGATATTGCTGCTTCTGAATATGGAGGTTTCCTTTAGTCACCATGGCTAATAGGAATTGATGGACCTATCCATCCATTCTTGTGGCAATCAATGCTCTCTCTAAGCTGTGGAGTCTTGTGAGCAAAAATTCTACATTGTGAGCTCCTGGCATTAAAGTTGTGAGTGAACAATTTGGCTGCTGCATAAATTAGTTTGCTCTGGAGCCATCCTTCCTGAGCTAAAACAAAAAATGTGTGAGCTGGAGGCTAAAAAACTGTGAGCTAGCTCACACTAACTCAGCTTAGAGGGAACACTGGTGGCAATCACTATGTCCATTGGCAGTAAATTCTACAATTTATTTACTTGCTGAATAAAGATGTGTTTTCTTTTGTTTTGAAGCTATTGCTCATCAACTTAATTGAGTACCCATGAGTTCCAGTATTATGGGAGAGAAAGAAAAAGTTATTTCTCTCCACTTTCCCTCATGAATAATTTTATAAGCTGTTATCATATCCCTCTGCAGTCATAATTTTTCTTAACTGACTCTTTGGATTTTCCTCACAGGAAAAGTATTCCAACTCCTTCATCATCTTGGTTGCCATTTTCTGTGCTTTTCCCAGCTCTGCAATACCCTTTTAGAGATATGTCAACCAAACCGTACACCATGAGTGCCAAACATGCAGCCTGTGGGCTGGAACCAGCCTGTCCAGGGCTCTTGTCCTGCCTGTTAGCAACTGGTGTAAGGGAAGGAAACATTCCTTTAAATGGCTTTTGCAAGCCCTGCCACATGCCAGTGAACTCCGATGTGGCTGGAGAGCTCGCCCACTTCTGAGTGATCTTGCTGTCCACTCCGGAGTTCACTGGCACACAGTGCAGCTTGGGGAATCAATTCTCCATTATACCCTATGGGGATCATATAATGGAGCCAAATAAATTTGGCAATTCCAATTATTTCCTGATCCAAGAATATCGGGACAAAATGATATTTTTCAGTTTTGGTATACCTGAAATGGAAAACATAGATTTATTTATTTATAATTTTGATTTATGGATTGCCTGATTCCTGAGTACACAGGGCTCTGGGCAAAGAACAACAATAAAATAAAATACATCATAGACATTTAAAATATAATAAGTACATCATTACATTCTTAAAAACAGTCTCAGATGGCATGAATGAATAAATCTTTAACCAATTCCAGACTGTGTTGCTACCTCATGAACAGGACGAGGAGGAGACAGAGAGAGAAAAGAAAGAAAGGAGAGACAAGGTTGCCAGCCATGATATTACCCATCACTGTCCTCAACCAAAAGCCTGGCGGAACATCTCTGCCTTTCAGGCCCTTGGAATTGTATTAAGTCCCACAGGATCCTGATGGTACTTGGCAGAGCATTCCACCAGGTCGGATCCAGGTGTCTTTAGGACCAGGGATCACCAGTAGATTGTTCTCAGCATAGCATAACACTCTTTGGGGAATATACCACAGGAGGCGGTCCCAAAGATACATGGGTCCCAGACCATTGAAGACCTTAAAGGTCAACACCAAAACCTTGAACCTGAGTGCATACCCTAGCAGTAGCCTCACTGGTAAGTCAGAAACCACCACATCTTCTTTCACACCAGCTTAGGGTTTCAGTTTGAGGTATCCTGGCAACTTTGGCCAGAGGTAGCCACCACCGCATGAGCATCTTTGGCTTATTGCACTTTGCTGGGCCTGGGTCCTGCTATGCATGCAGCCTCAGGCCTGGATTGCTGCCCCCCACTTCTGAGGGGATTTAGTTCAACTCATTCTCTTGGTCCCCTTCCTCAGTAGTTGGGGGGCAGGGGGCAGTTTGCATCTCCCAGCCACTTTGCCGTTTCCTCCTGGGGCCCAGGCTCACAGCATTGGTTGTGGGAGTGGGCTGGGGAAGGGGTTTATCCCCACCCGCTGGGCAGTGCAGGGGTGTCTGCCCAGTGCTGCACTGCTGGGTCTCCAATCTGCCCATGTGGGTTTTCCACTGCGCTCCTCTCTCTAGCCCATGGGGCTTCACAGTGAGGACACACCAACTAGGAGCTTACCAGCTGCTGTCCTTTATAAAGTTTATATTATCTGGTACCTGGCACTACATTTTATGGCACACATGGCCCAGCCAAATAAAGTGACATTTATGTCAGAATTGGCCCTTGTAACAAATGAGTTCGACACCTCTGCATGTACATTGTATTACAAATAAGGCCACACCATAGATCTATATAGCTGTTATATTTTCAGTTCCTTTCTTGATAATCCACCTTGAACCACAAGGAAAGCTGGTTTATAAATGTTTTAATAAATAAATAAATCTCCAGCATGGAATTCACTTTTTTCACTGCTGCCACCTAATGAGTCAACATTTTTACAGAACTATATCCATTACAGCCCCAAGATTTCTCTGCCTGTCAGTCTTGGCCAGTTCAAACCCCTTTATATCAGTTTGGGAGCTATCTGATAGAAAATCATTTCAATTCAATAAATTATTTAGCACATCTGTTATTTAATTGGAGTTTCTCCCAGTTTGCCCAATTGGTGAATGAGAGAAGCAATATGCATACAAAGCTGTTCTGCAGATACCCAGTGATTGGAATTATATGTTGCATTTATCCTAAAGTCAGATTTCTTTTGCCAATATGAGTTTTGCCATCTGAAAGCTGGAATATGAGACAATTACACACCTGCTTGTCAAAAATCTAGTACAACAAATATAGGTGGGTGTGCCTTTGCAGATATTTATAGGGTTTCTCTTTCCTCTTTAACCTCCTTGTCAATATATGGGTGTAGGCATTCTTTTGACTTTCAAACAAGACTCAGAGTTGTCCTTTCAGGTTTTGTACTTTATTTGCAGCCTCTGCCACGGCCGATAAAACAGACTTTATCCTTGTGTGCCCTGCTGTGTCCTTTCCTTTCCTGGAAGGCAATGTTCATCACCAGTAGCATATATTTGCCAATTAAGGTAAAAAATCGCATCCTACTTTTAATGACTCTTAAAATATGGGACCGGTACAGAAGTAAACTAATACCGAAAACAACACAACTTACCTCCTTCCTATTTCAAAGCTGGTTCCCTCCTGGAAATGACCTTGCAGTAGCTGGAATCTGGAGGAAGGCTCAGAAGACCCATTTAGTTGACCTCCTATCTAAAAACACCTTCTCTCTAAAGCAATGCTGGAAATCCATACAGGCCGAACCATACCATGGTATTTTTACCTACAGCTGAACCATGTTATGAAACATCTAGACATAGTACGCATCATGAACACTCCTCTCTCTCTGTTTGAGCTTCGCTTAAACCCTGAGGATCTAACTAATATTATGATTCGTTCTTGTTATATATCATTATATCTACCTATGTTCCTTTCTATATTGGTGAAAAACAATAATAAAAAAACCCAGTAGCATATATTGTCTTCAGCCCCCTCTCACAGAAAACCCCATGCAGTGAATTTATATAAGGGCATAAGAAGCTGCCTTTTCAGTCAAACAGTTGGTCCCTGTTTATTCTGGCTGGAAGTGGCAATCTTGGGATGAATTCATACATACTTTTACAAGCCAAATTCTGCTTATGTTACTGATATATGCACACACCATCCTGTGGCTCTAGACAAGAGAAACATGATACTATGTAACACAGATGGGGATCCGGGGCACTAGCATGTTATGTGCGAAGATAAGGACTAAGGGTGTGTTCAGACGGATCTTTTGATCTGCTATAGGAACGACTCCCTTGCGGATCAAAAATGCACGACCAGACAGAAACATCTGGGAAATATTCCGGTCCCATAGGCATTCCGTTCTGCTGCGCCTCCAATCCTGATTTAAAAAGTAGCAGTTTCAATGTAGGGTTTTCGCTTACCCGCGCAACAACTGCAGACTTTCTTCCGTCTGGTCACTCCATTAGCGCGCGATGCTCCCGTCGGCTCGGTCTGACGTCAGACCGAGCCGACGGGGCGCAATTTTTAAAAAATTGAAACCCCATGTGCGCTTTAACGAGGAAACGCATTCAGCGATAAGCGCTATGAGGAATGTAATATTCATGCTTATTTCTTTTAGGGACAAGATGTTACCGTGATGGGAGATGGAGGGGGGAAGGACTGTTCTAACTTGCAAAATAGTCCCTCCATTGATCATGATGGCAATGGCAAGGGGAGGACCGGGACTTTGCTGAAAACCCTCCGCGATCACCTCAGTTCTCCAAGGAGGCACAGCCTTGCCTATGCGAATATACAAAACTTTTTTAAAAAAAATCCTCGGTGGATGCCGTGTAGACAAATCATGGTGGGAACAACGCGCGGTGAGGCTATTTCATGGGGGGGCGTCTGGTCGTGCTAGGCTGGATTTAAAAAATCGGGATAAAATTTTAGGAGGGCTCATGGCGCGATTGACTGGCCGTCTGAACGCAGCCTAAGGTTGCCAGGTCCCTGCTGCCCACTGTCGGAGGATGGAGGTAGGGTTGCCAAATCCAGGTTGGGAAACTCCTGGAGGTTTGGGAATGGAGCCTGAAGAGGACAGAGACCTCAGTGAGGTACCATGCAATAGAGTCTAACCTCCAAAGCATCCATTTTCTCCAGGGGACTGGTCTCTGTAGTCTGGAGATGAACTGTAATTCCAGGGGATCCTCAGGTCCCATCTGGAGGCTGGCATCCCTAGTAGGGTATCTTTACCTTAACAGACAGACCTGTACAAAGGAAGTTCCAGAGAGATGAATTCTCTAAATGTCAGAAACTTCTCTGTTGAGCCTCTTTTCATTGTGTTGTTGCTTGATTGTACATAATCCCACTTTTCAGCAAAAAGGAATGAACTCCCAAATCAGCTTACACAGTTAAAAGCTAATACAAATATAATAATTGAAACATCATTTAAGTGAGCTTTCTATCCAGGAACGATGAAAGGATGCTCCCTGGCTGCTTCCCCTTCTAACCTCAGGTAACTAGGAGATGAGAAACTCTCAATAAAGCATGATTTAGACATGACACCTGGCTGCTGCTGCTGCTTCTATCTCAGAGATGGCACCTGGGAGTAGAGGTGCTCTCAGATGGAGCTGGATCCAAGCCTGGTAGCTGCCTTTCGGAACTCTCTAAACGTGTAATGCATTTCCTAGGTCCTTAGGGTAGCCAGAAGTCTCCTCTGATAGGGCTACACTCTTCGGAGGTGTACTGTGGATAACAGAACTATCTGTAGGAGAGAAAGTTGTGCTCCATGGATAGAACTGGATGGTTGGCTTCTCTTCCTCTTCCCTATTAAAATAGCTTTAGGAATGCCAGCCTCCAGGCGGCATCTGGGGATCCCCCAGAATTACAGCTCATCTCCAGGCTACAGAGATCAGTTCCCCTGGAGAAAATGGATGCTTTGGAAGGTGGACTCTGTGCTATTATATTCCACTAAGTTCCCTGTCCTCCCCAGGCTCCACTCCCAAATCTCCAAGGGTTTCCCAACCTGGATCTGGAAACCCTACTCCCCATCCCCCACCACTGGCCAGGGGGGACCTGGTAAGTCTTACAGATCTGGAGTTGCACTCTTCCTGCCTGTTCTTTTATCTGGCTGCTTTGCCTCAGTTTGTAGGTAGTAAAAGAATATTGCAACTAGACAAACACTGTTATTTCCCGTTATGCCATAATTTCCCCCTCCCTCCCTCAACTTACCTGGGTATGTCTTTCAGTAGTTGGTTTCCTTTTCCTTTAACAACAAATGTGGTCTTTATTTTGTCCCAGGTGGGAGACAATTAACTTGGGGGGGGGTCGCTGTTTTCAGTAGAATAATGGTAATAAACTCCCCCCCACACAACATTCTCTGTGATAAAGCAACCCTGTCTGGAAATGAAGCAAAAGTTTTTGTAAATGAGCATAATGTATAATTTGACCTCCCTCCCCATAAGGCCCAGCTAGCCCCAAATTTCCTTGTTGATTTAAAAATAAAAACATAAGGCAGGGCAATTAATCCAGATACAGCTCTTGTCATGTCTCTAATGTGCAGTGGATAGCCCAGGATGGGAGTGCATTCCTCAAGACAATGGGGCTCAGGATATGAATTATGGTATAAATACTCACCAGCATGAGCAAGACAGCCATTGGTGAAAGAAGATTAGAGAGATTAATCTTGCTTTGCATATAACATTTCAATAATTATATTGAATAAGAAAATAAACACAGGTTTCTTGCAATGAAATCTGGATTCTTCTGCTAAAAGGTATGCAGTTAGTTCAGGACTTGTATGCAAATCCTACTTTTGAATTTGATTTTTGCATTTGCGAGTTGAAGATCCATTGTCACTGAATTTCACAAACACGTATTGATCATTGTCTACTAAATTCATCAGTTTTTAAACTGATGTCTTCATATTAATTTATTTGGTATCATTAAGTCAATCTAAAAGATAGCAGGTATAATGCACTGGTTAGAATGTTGGACTACCCCTGGCAAAATCTAGGGAAAGACCTATTCATCATGAAACTCACTGACTGAACTTGGGCCAATCCATTCTCTCTCAGCCTAACCTACTTCACAGGATTGCCATGAGGATAAATGGAGTTGGAGAGAAGGTAAAAATGCTACAAATAATTAAAAAAACAGTGTGAACTGAGAAGCACTATTTACTTAGGGTATGAGGATGAGCCAGGGTTACCAATAGCCTCTGTACCTCCTATGGTATAGATCTTGCTTAACAAAAATTCTATTAACCAACATAAAGAAGAAGAAACAGGTATTTGTAACATGTTGAGTACTACCCCGACTAGCCTGACATTTATAGATGAGAATACAAAGGCTTGGCTCAAAATAGCAGGAAGCTGAGATGGAAGTTAAAGATCCGCAGATATTAACAGATGGGGATGAGATCATCATTTCAAGGAAGACTGGACTGAATAGACTTCACAAGAAAACAAATCAACAATGTAAATGTTGTCCTCAAAATAAGTAATGTCATGATATGCAGAACAGGAGTGTGAGATGGTACACAAACAGACAAATATGACATGGGGGTTTGAGACTGAATCTTTTTTGTAGTCCCTTTGTTAGCAGTCCTTGGCATGAGTCAGTTGCAGAGTAGACGTTTTTACATAGAGTTTAAACTGGTATTCGTAGATATCTTGATTCTGCCTGAACAGACCTTTACTGCACAGCTGAAATCTAATTCAGAAATAAGCTTCTATCTGAAGTCTGCGAAAAATGGGACATTTATTTATTTAAAACATTTTTATACCTGCCCATGGTCCCCAAGGACGTGCACATAAAACTTTTGAACAATTAAAAACACCATTTGAATTATAAAATAATTCAATAAAAACACACAAACAAACAACACCAGAACCAGGGGAGGAGGGCCAATGACTGTTAGTGGAGGCATACCAATCAACAAAAAAGTCTTCACCTACTGGCAGAAGACACTGATAGAGACAGATAAATCTCCATGGGGAGGGAGTTCCAAAGTTTTGGTGCCACAACCGAGAAAGCCCTTTCTCAGTTTGCCACCTGTCTAGCCTCAGATTGTAAGGGCAACTGAAGCGGGCCTCCAAAGATAACCAGAGTATTCAGAGATGTTCATATGGAGAAGGTGGTCCTTAAGGTATGTTGGTCCCAGGCTGTACAGAGCTTTAAAGGTCCTTGGATTGGGCCCAGAAGCAAATCAAAAGCCAGCATAGATGGAACAAAGCTGGAGTCTCTATAACCCACTCCAGTCAACCCTCTGGCTGCAGTATTCTGTACCAACTGCACCTTCTGGATAGTCAAGGGCAGCTCCACATAGAGCACATTGCAGTAATGTAATCTAGATGTTACCAGAGCATGTAGCACAGTGGCAAGACTTTCTGTGGATTCCACAAGCAATTGCAATAGCGTAACCATTTCAGAATTTTGGCATCAAGCTCAGCTATTAGGGTTGGCAGTTCTGAATAACCCTCTTCCTGTACAGAAAGATGGGTCTTTCATTTTGCTGATTCCCCCTCTCACTGCAGAATCCATCACAACTGTGGTTTTCATTGACAGTTCTGTCACGCACACTAAAGAAAACTTGAGTGAATCTCTGTTCTAATTTTCACACTTCTTCTCTAACATTTGAAATGGGCTCTCACATATCACCTCCATGGAGATAAACATATGATCTCAATATGTGGTAGCACATACACTGCTACTATTCTGAGCATGCTAATGAAGGACTGGGATAATGCAAATATGTTTTTCCCAGGTTCAAAATGTCCTGGGACAATCCATCCAGCTGCTATTCCACATTCATTTAAACATAGAAGAGAAGAGTTTGGGTTTATACCCCGCCCTTCATTACCTGAAGGAGTCTCAGAGTGGCTTACAATCCCTTTCCACGCTCTTAACCACTACACCAAACATAGGCCAGGAGTGGCTAGGAGTGTACATCAGCAGTAAGTACTGCTTAGTGAAGCACTGCTTTCAGCTTTTGTCAGCTGTTTTCCAGCAGCAGAGGAGAATGAGAGTTTGACCTGAACCAGCCTTGCTGGGAGGGCAGGGTAAAAATCTAATAAACAAACAAACAAACTATCTGGTGTTGAAATACCCTGGTGGATCCAACCAATGGTTCATCCAGTGTAGTCTGTTTTCTCACAGTGACCAACTAGATGCCATGGAGAGCTTCCCATGTTGGCACCTGTGACAGAATTACAGGTTTGTGGACAGCAGCAGGTAAACAAAGAAGCTGCTGAGTCACGTACTGAGAAGGGAGGGGGCCATTTGACTTGGAATTCTCAGAGAATGACAGATAACGGTAGATAACTGACAGTTGGGAGCTGACAGTTGGAAGAAGTTGGAAGAGAAGTTATCAGAGAGTGGTCAGCTAACTGAGTAGCTCTGAGGTGGAACAAAACCTCTGTGGCTCTGTGGAAACATCCTGATATCAGTTTTGAGTAGAAAACTGGGCTGAATAAACTCAGCACTGGTACCCTCTAAAGGAAAGAGGAGAGTGAATAGAGAGTGAACAGTATAAGACCTCAGTGTCAAAAACACCAGATACATTGCTCCAAAGGAACTTGTAGAGGTGGCTAAAGAAAGGGCTAAGGGTCTGGAGGAGTCTGGAAAGCTGGAAAGGTGTCCAGTTAGACTCAAAGGGGCCAGACAGATAAAGTCCTATGGTCAGCCACAAAACAGTTACTAGAGAGTGGGATCATAAGTGTTTTTAGTGTACTGAAGAACATCTGTGTAAGACTGAGAGTGATAAGCCAACAGCCTATGTGAAGGCAAAGTAAAAAGTTATATTCTACAAGGAAACAAAATATCGTTGGTCTTTCTGAGAAATAAAGAAGTGCTGTTTGACTTTTACAAATACTGGTGCCTGATTTTCTGGTAAAAGAATTATACTGGGCAGTTGTCCTCCATACATCTATAAGTTATATACCAAAAACCCTGAAGAGACTAATGTTTCATAGTGACCTGATCAGATATGGTATAGTGAGAACTGATCAGGCACATCAGAGGTAAAAATATTTTAAATCCAGTACATCTATAAGCCTATACAGCACTGATGCCACGGCTCGGTCATGGCTCCCGTTATACCACCCTACAGCAACAAGAGATATATTGGCTTCAAGCATAGAAGTAGAATTCAGCCATGCTGTCTAATGGACCTATGAGCTCCAAATTTGCCTAATCCACTTTTAATTTGTCTGATCCCAAATAGACCAGTGGCCATAACTACATTCCTGAGCAAATTCCACAAGTTCATCATACAGTGTGTGAAAAGTAGTTACTTTTATCTCTCCTGGACCTACTGCTCATCATAACAACATAAGGAGGTATTTTTATGTAGACCTGGATTTGATATTGGTAAATATCTATATTATGCCTGGGTGGACTTTTACAGCACAGCTCAAATCCAGTATGGAAATATGCTTCTATCTGGGGTGTGAGAAGGGATCATACATGTTAATTCCATAAGCATGACCATTTCAGAGTTTTGGTGTGGGGCTCAAATTTTAGGATTTGTTCGCAAGTTCCAGAAGTTCATTATACATTGTATGAAAGTACTTTCTTTTGTCTCTCCTGGATCTAGTTCCCCACATAAGAACATAACAGCAGCCTTGCTGGATTAGATTAATGGTCCATCTAGTCCATCATCTTCTTTCATGTAATTGTCAACCTGATACTCCAATAATATGTACAAGCAGGGCCAAGAGGCCAAAGTGTCCTTCTGAGCATCTGTTCTGTTGTTGCTTCTCTCTCTCTCTCTGGCTCTAAATGGCTACACCTTGAAGCTGAACAGAGATATTTGATTAGTATTAATACAATATAAAACAAATCAACAAATATGACAATGCATTAATTTCTTGTACTAATATCACGTGATGCTCATCAAAATAAACAAGTAGGAGCACTTTATGACCTGCATAAGAAGTAGGTTTAGGCAGTATGAAGTTGCAGGGAATTCAGTGCAACACCTGGATGTATAACACAAAGGGTACTTTTATTACACTCTGTTCTCTTTCAGGCACACCCAAGGAAGCCAGATGAGACAGTGTTCAGTCAAACGAGGGAACACCCACTGACACTCCCCACTGTAACCAGATACAAATACAACTCTGTTTGTTTTTAGAAACTTTCCTTCTACAGGAGCCAACCAATATAGCAGCATATAATTAAAGACATTCAATTCCCTAATAAATTTAGTAGAAGTGAATGTATACTATTGCATGTATGCACAATGTAATGCACATTTAAATGAAAGTATTTGAGGGAGAATCTCTCCTCCCCAATAAACTAGTTGGGTAGGTGATGGAATGGGACATGAACTAAGCATATTAGTTTTTATCCAGTGCACTGTCAATAGATGTCAGCTAACAGTACTTTCCCAGTTCCCACTGAGCTCCTCAAAGCATTATTTCTGAAGGACTGGAGACCCCCAGAAACTGTATAGGAGTCAAAGCGATGAACTGAAGTGGAAGAGGGAATCAGCCTGAGTCTCCTTGGTTCTACAGAGGGAAATGCTTTCTACTCACAGGAAACAGCAAATGGCTCCAACAAAGTGGATTGATTAGTTGCTGTAGATTTTTAGTTGCTGTAGATTTTCCGGGTTGTGTGGCCGTGGTCTTGGCATTGTAGGACCTGACATTTTGCCAGTAGCTGTGACTGGCATCCTCAGAAGTATAACACAGAAGGACATAGTACTCTCTGTGTCAAGGTGAGCAGAAAAATGGTAGGCAGGTACGGTAATTTATATCTACCCTGGAAGGTGGGGTAAGGCTGAGTAATTATCTTGTAGTACAGTGGATTGACACTATAATCCTATGGAGAGGTACTCCAGTGTACACCCACTAAAACCAATGGGTTTAGCCTAGAGGGATTCTGCACAGGACTGCACCTCTAGAATATGAAGATTTCCTGTCCTTACATGAGAGCTGTTCAAAATAACATCAGAAAGCTTCCAAAGAACAGAAACAAAACAAAATCTATACTTTTAAGAGAGTAAGGCTTGGTGTTGAACATGTAATGCATATAGGTCCCTGTAAAGGGAAGAAAGGTGGGCATATATACAAATCCAGATAAATAATGTCAATACCCTTTTGCATTCTGATATCTCACTTTTTGACTTTAACTTTCATTCTGAGTTTCCATGGTAGATTTCATGTCACAGTGTCCCTTGACACGAACACAACACACACCTTGAAGATGGGTGCAGGAGCTTGGAAGGTATTTTGATCTTCAGACTGTTTGTCACACTGATTTATGGGCATGTATATACAGTTCAGGTTTACAGATGAGTAAAGCTTAGTTGATATTTATTTTCTGCATTTGGGAACAGTAATATATACCTTTGCTTCAGTTCATGCAGCATTAACAATGAATGTGTTTGCCTTCATCCATCTCTGACAGCTCTTCCTATTGATGTCAGTGAGAGATGTGCCTTGAGACCGTAACAATGGGAGCCCACTGTCTTTAGTCATAACTGCAGTGTCAGAAAAAGATTCAGATTTGGCAGTCAGCAGCTTCTCTGTTCCATTCTGCACTTCATACATAAGAAGCTAGAACAGGTCAGACTCGATCTCTGGGATAGTCTTATTCTAAAATGCATCGCTGATATTTTTCCCATGGGAGTAAACCAATAGAATATAAATTTGAATTAAATTACTGGTTTAGTTGTGATTTTCTTTTCTTTTTTTTTTCTTTTTCCAGCTGCTCAAATGTGTTTTTAGCCAGTTTGCACTTTGGAATGGATTTGAACCCAGGTGTTTTAGTGAGGCCAGATGGTGAGCAATTTCATGAAAGTATTGCCTAGGTGTTGTGTGATTGTAATACCTGTAAGTATATAGGAACTGAAAAAGGTAACCTATGTACTCCATAACCACAGACCCATGGAGAGATTGTAATAGTGTGTGTCAAGGAACAGCTAATGTTATCAAAAACATCTAACAAGAAGGCCTATTTAAATCTACTTTCATACTGTACAACAGCAATGCAGCTTATCTTCTGGGGTTTAAGACTTAAAATTGAAGTTTTTCTATGCAATATAGCCCTCAAACACCTATCTTGTTGTACAGAAGTCCTGTTCAAGCATTACATGGAATGCATGTACAATCAACGTACATGGTCACACCTGTTTGTAAGAAAGAGCAACCACATGTTCACTTTGTAAATGAAACCAAGGACTGGAAGCTGGATAAATGAGAGGTTTGTATCAAATTTTCACACATACATGCACTGAATGTAACATGAGAACTACTCAGTGCACATGTAAAGAAAGATCAAGTGTACACTGTACAGAGGTGGTACATGCATTCACTGTAACTTGTGAACTGGACTAGTGTGAACTGGCATTGATGTAACAGCTCTGATCTTGTAATGCAGTTAAGAAGTAAGAAGTGAGACCAGGAGTGTGTTTCAGGATTGTGTCCTCTCGTAAGCAAGCTCCTGCCACTCATAAAAACATAAGAACATGAGAGAAGCCATGTTGGATCAGGCCGGTGGCCCATCCAGTCCAACACTCTGTGTCACACAGTGGCCAAAAACCAGGTGCCATCAGGAAGTCCACCAGTGGGGCCAGAACTCCAAAAGCCCTTCCATTGTTGCCCCCCAAGTACCAAGAATACAGAGTATCACTGCCCCAGAAATGCATTCCATCCATACCTTTTGGCTAATAGCCAGTGATGGACCTCTGCTCCATATGTTTATCTAATCCCCTCTTGAAGTTATCTATGTTTGTAGCCACCACCACTTCCTGTGGCAGTGAATTCCACAAGTTAATTACTCCTTGGGTGAAGAAGTACTTCTTTTTATCTGTTCTAAACCTACTGCTCATTAATTTCATGGAATGTCCACAAGTTCTTGTATTGTGAGAAAAGGAGAAAGGGATTTCTTTACCTTCTCTATCCCATGCATAATTTTGTAAACCTCTATCATGTCACCCCTCAGTTGTCATTTCTCCAACCTAAAGAGCCCTAAACTCTTTAATCTTTCTTCACAGGAAAAGTGTTCCACCCGCTTAATCATTTTAGTTGTCCTTTTCTACACTTTTCCCAATGCTATAACATCTTTTTTGAGGTGCACTTCCCAAATAGCAGTTAAAAGATACACCAGCCCTCACTGTTAACATGTTTAGCACTACTCAGATACTCTACCCATGGTTTCAAGTCCCAGTTCAACAAGGAACCTCGTTATCATCAAGTGTGGTTAAAGAGGGAAGGGAAATTTGCTCAGGGTAGGTGTGTCTGGGGATAGCTACAGCACCCCCATATTTACCAGAGGTGAAAGGGAAAGGGCCCACTGGAGCAGCCCATTTGGCAATGGCCCACATACATCAGAATTTTGTTAGCCCAAGCTGCCTTTATTGGGCTATTTCTAGACTGTTTTATGCTGTTATGAACCTGAGAGTGTTCCAGCTAAGAGACTGTATAATAAAGCACCATGGGGAAAAGCCCAGAGAGGAAAACAGAAGCCAGCCAAGGACAATGAGATGCTGGTTCAAGCCACTCCAGAGGGTCCCCATAGTCTGCTTGCTGCTCATCACGTCTCACAATCACGGGTTTGCATTCAAACAAAAGACTCTTGCATACAGCCCAGACTCTCTGTCTCCAGTATAAAGAGATTAACCCCCCCACGTGCCAACACACACACACGTTTCTCATGGAGAATCTGCCCGGATACCGAAGAGTCATCTTTCTTTGTCTCCGACTTCCTCTTTCCCAGCACCCAGGTGACCAATGGCCAAGGTAGCCACTAGCATTTGAAATTGTCCCTAACAGCCAATCCCTAGCCAGCAGGGAGTGTCCCCAGGTGTAAGCCACCTGGCCTCTCACGCCCACCGCTCAAGAAGCCTTAAAAACACTCACACACGCTTCTCAGAGCTCTCTGCCTCGTCTACCCCCCACCAACGACCTCTCTCTCAGCCTGCTTTGTACCTCTTACGTCCAGCTTCCTATACCCAACCCCTACCTCACTTCAGGGCTCCAGTCTGCAGCTGGAGTAACGCACGTGTGCTTAGCTGGCCTAATACGCGTGCTCCCCATTTTCCTTCCATACTTCCCCCCCCTTTAACCTCCTGCTGGAAGATTTTAGGAGCTGCATGTCCCAGAGGTAATATCACCCATCATCGCTTCAATACCTGCTCATGCAAAAGTGCTATTTATTTCTTGCCTGTTTTTATTAGTCTCTTGTATGCCAGTGTGTGTGTGATTGTATGTGTTCTGCTGAATATTATTACACAGTAAACAAAAGATTTATTTTACTCCTGTCTCTTGCCTCTTTACTGGGAAATAGTGTGGCAGCCCATCCTTCGTATACACAGACCAAAGAATCCCAATATTAAAAACTGTCCCAGATGCTCTATTAATTATAGATCAGAGCATTTCGGCTAACAGAAGTGGAGGCACCACTGGGATTGGTCCTGCTCGTCTGAATGAACATGAGAGTCGACGCATGTCTCATTCATATGACCAGATGTAGAGGAGAAACTGCCACACATTTCCTATGAAGAGCGAGTAAGCTCAGCAGAGTGCACTCAGTACACGTGTGAAAGAGAGTTCTTGTATGCTTGGCTCTAGTGAGCATTCTATTTGGGAGGTTTTACCCATTTCACCACCTTCAGTGTGAGACTCTGTGCCCTAAGCACTCAAGAGTCGTGGAGGTCAGCCGCCCCGGACCTGACTGCTAGGGCTAGCCTGTGACTGGCAGTGTTCCGAACGCAAGGGGTCTCCCACACGAAGTCCTAAAGGCTATCTTCAAGCCGTCTCTCGGTCTGTTTTGTGGGCTGGGAACCGAGAACAATAGTGTAGGGTGTCAGGAATCACACCACACTACAAAACACTACACGCCATTGCCCCACTGAAAAATAAGCGGAGCCAAGCCAAGGTTCCACCTTCCTCCAGAATCTCTGGAAGCCTTTTGCTTTGACTAGCTAGCAGAGCACCTAAAGTTAAAGTGAGCTAAGAGGTCCGCTCACTGAGGCATATTGTCTCAAGGATCCAGGTGTTGTAGGTTGCCCTGAAACCTTCCCGGGTTAGTAGGAGGTCACCCCGGTGGATAGAGTATCCCAAAACCCCAATAGACTGGTTTAAAGGAGTAATCCGGCAAGGGATGCGAGGCCCAGGCCAAGCCCATGCTCAAAACTCTGAATTAAAGAGTTAATGGTAAGCCCGGCGGGGACAGAGGTCTAACCTAGAAAAACCAGATAGAAAGGGTTATTGAGGGAAAAACCCGGCGGGGACATAAGTCTAGCCTTAAAAACCTCAAATCTAAGGGTTTTCGGTAATCCAGGCAGAGGAGTGAATCCTAGCCTTAAAAAACCGTCACTCACGGACCACGAGGCCTAAAGAGCTAAGCTCACCTCACCCGCGAGCAGAAACAGTAATAGGAGAAAGGAGCAAGCTTAAAATAACAACTTATAAAATGGTGGATGCAACTTCCACTGAAGCACCCAAGTTCCGCACCATCGAGGACTTGCCTCGCCTAGAAAAATGGGTGACAAAGAAAGGCCTTAATCCGTGGGCACCAGAGGCATTTAAGATGGAGGATCCCCTCCAGGCTGCCAGGGAAGCATTTCAAGCCTTTTGTGAAAAGAAACACAGAACCACAGCCACGAAAGATCGGGCTGGGGCATGGGCGCTCTTTTTAGCCTTACAGGGGTCCATGGCCGCCAATCTATTACTAAGGAAAGACTTAGAGCAGAGAGGCTAAGTTAACAGCAGCTAAAACCGAAATCTGTAATCTCAAAGAGGAACACCAAAACAAAATAGATGCTATGTGTGAGCAGCATGAGGAGGAAATAGTTCATTTGAGGACAGAAAGAATGAACCTCATGTTAGAGAAAACTGGGCTCTCTAATTCAGCCCAAGATGCTAAATATGCAGCTAGCCAGGCTACTGAGAGAGCAAGGAAAGCAGAGGCAGAGCTCACCAGAATTTCTGAGGACCTCACCACTGCACAAAAGGCAGCTCGCTACCTCACCTGAGCAGGTGAAGGAGCGATACGCCAAGGCAAACCATGAGGCATGCCAGAAAGAAATAAGAACTCTCAGAGAGAAGCTGGGGATTTGAGAGGCAGTGATCTGCACCATTCACCCAGGTGGTCTTAAGGACCCAGAGGTTTCAGAGCCCGAGGATGAACCTACTGGTCATTCTTCGGAGGCTCATGTGGAAGCAACAAACACACAGACAATAAACCTGGTTTACACCAGGGAACAGACCACAAAAGCAGGAGGCAGTAAAACCGTAAAAACCATTACAGAGACATGAGTTTGGAGACCGGAAGAGGTCGGAGCAATTGCTGAGCAGGTCGGCCCCCTTACTAGGGACAACGTCGTAGCCTGGCTCACATCGGTCAGCACTGCCTATGGTAGCTTAAATGGAGAGGACCTCTCCACAATAGCAAGGAGATGTGCTACTGGATCTGATTTAGCAGCCATTAATTCAGCTATTTCAGCCAAGGCATTAAATGATGAGGACCAGTACACTTGGATGAGAAGAGTCATGGAATATGTAAACCCAGAGAGATCACTGGAAGCTGCATTTGTGCTGGAGCAGCAAGGGAGCAATGAAGACCCTGAAGTTTATTTAACTAGGAAACAACTTCTGGGAGTATTAGCTGAAAAGGTAGCTCTGGATGACGAAGATTACCCAGACTACAATGACATAGTTTTCAAGGATGCTCTTATTAGAGGCTTTAACGCCCAGACACAGTTAGCTTTAAATGTGGAAACCCCAACAGACATGGAATGGGACCAATTGCTAATTAAAATCAGAAGAGTAGCCACGTTGCTGCGCAGCACGGGCGCTGTGAAACCCACTAAGGCTCCTAGGAAATACAGGGACAGGTATAAAGATGAGGAGGAACCAATACAGACAATTACCTATGCAAATAATGGCCCACATTCACGATATAAGATTCACACTATTGTAACCCAACTGCAGCCTGGCCCGCAATATAATGCAGTGCCTCCCCCGACGTTTAGCCGGAGTAATTATGGTGGGAACAGGTATGAGGGAAAATATAACGGCCGAGGCAAAGGCAGCTACAGAGGAAAAATCCGAGGGGGTTACCGTCATAACCAGGCTCCTGCACAAGCGCAGTGGCAGCCTCCCCAGCCCTCCGCCCCACCAATGCCACAGACTAATTTCCCACAGCAACCAGCCGGACCGGCAACAGTGTACGCACAGCAGCCACAGTTTACACAAGGGAAAAACCCCCAGCCACCCCCAGGTCCTACTGGACCCCAGCAAGCCTGGCATCAAGGGGGGGGGCAAAACACAGACGCACTTCATTGGCATCTGTGGATGTCTCTAAGAAACAGAGGGTTTGACATGGACCAATTCGACGGACAGCCTGATGCTATGCTCCTTAGAGCCCTTGCAGACAGTGATGCGCAAAACAACCCGCCTATGGCTCCCATAGTAACTGCCAGGGAAGACACTAGTGCACAGCCAAATCCCTTCTGCTAGGGGTGCCCAGAGCCCCGCACTCTTCCCCAAGGAGTAGTGGCTACACTTAAGCCAGACCCTTGGAGGAGACCGACCATGAAGGCAGGGGTCAGGACTCCCGGGAATTTAAAACCTGCTACCCTTTTGGTAGACACAGGAGCCAGTCAGCTTCACCCCAATCCAACCTCTCACAGAGACCTTCCTCTAACGGCAACAGAGCTTGCGTGGGAAAGCAGAAGTTTCCACACTTGGGGAAAATCCCCCCTTCAAGAGAAAATGAGAGGACTTACAAACCTTAACAGAGAAAAAGATTTAGAAATTGAGCAACTTACCAGGAAGAATCAGGAACTTCAACAAAAATTAGAGGCCAGTCTTAGAGAGAAAGAGGGACTCCAAAGTGAACTTGCTAAAGTTAAGACTCAGCTAGGACAACCGTCCATTTTAGCGCAGAACACAAACCAGGAATTAAAAATACTGGAAAAACTGAGTGAAGGAAAACACAGCATCTTTAGAGATCAAGCTGTGCAAACCCAAACCTCACTTCTTCCCCATGGAAATGAGAAAATAGTTAGTGCAGCCAACCTAGTCTCTGAGCTTACACAAAGTTCCAAACCTATTGCCCAAGGTATTTCCCCTGGCAGAGAAAGGCTTGACACAGATGTCTTTGCAGAGGCCAGCTTCCCTTTTGGTTACAAAGAACTTCCTGTTCCTAGCCTGGACTCCACTGCTTTCATAACCCAGAATTCTGCAGACCTCCAACAAAACTTAAATTCAGTGTTAGTTGCCCTCAAGGGAAAATTGAGCCCATTCCAGCCTTACTTAAAAATGTGGAAAAACATCAAGTCTAAACCTCCCAACATTTGCATCACAATAAAATGCTTGGTGTTTCCCCCTGTTCCAAGTCGGCATAAGAGACCTACTGGCAGGAATTAAAATAGAGAGCTGCTGGTGATTGTTACTCCTCCCTTTTGAACTGTGGGAGAAGGCACAGTGAAACTCATGGTGAAATTTAAAATTGGCTATGTGGCACATAGTTTGAGAGTGAGCCTACTTAAACAGAGGCAGTCTATCTGAGAAACTTATCCCTTTTAAGGAAAAATGCCTGGGAGACTATGCTCTCCTGTCTTTTATGGATAAAACATCAACATGAGTCTGTAGGAATGAATATAGAGGCTAGAGACAGCCACTAGTGCAGGACTACCAATCTCCAGGGGGCTCCTGGAGATCCTCTCAGAATTGAGACTAAATCCAGTTTCCCCTGATGAGAAAGGGCAAATTTGCACACAGGAAATCCATGACTTCACTTCCATAATGGGTTCCATCCCCAAATCCTGTCTTCTCCAGAACCCATTCCCAAATCTCCAGGTTTAGATCTGGCAACCCACTTGTCTTGTATGCCCCCAGTGGCCACCGGAGGCATAGCAAAGTTCAGCTTGGAAGGAATAGGGCAAATGTTTTAAAACTGTTGTCTGCAGTCTATCTGAGAGACCTCTCCATTGAGGGGGAGAATAAAGGTAAAGGTAAAGGTTCCCTTGCTCGAAAGCCAGTCGAATCCGACTCTAGGGTTGCGGTGCTCATCTCCGTTTCAAAGCCGAAGAGCCAGCGCTGTCCGAAGACGTTTCCGTGGTCATGTGGCCGGCATGACTAAACACCAAGGCGCACGGAACGCTGTTACCTTCCCACCGAAGTGGTACCTATTTATCTACTTGCAATTTCTTGCTTTCGAACTGCTAGGTTGGCAGGAGCTGGAACTAGAGACGGGAGCTCACTCCGTCTTGCGGCACCCGGGTCTCGAACTGCTGAACTACTGACCTTCCACAGCCTGCAGTTCAGTGTCTTAACCACTTGAGCCACCGCAGCTCCGAGGGGGAGAATACCTATGCGGAAATAGGGATATGCTCTCATGTTTGGTAAATATGAAGGCTCTCTGAAAAACTAAAATGCAGTCACTATTGCAGAAATGCCACCCTCCAGGTGGTCCCTGGAGATCCCCCAAAGTTACAGCCTTTCTTCAGAATACTGAGGTCAGTGTCCCTGGGGAAAGTGCATCCTATATACAGTGACCTGCAGGCCATGTTCTCTATAAGTTTCATCCCCAAATATCCAGGAGCATGTGGCCTGGAGGTGGCAACCGTAAGCTTTGTTTTACAATGCTTTGGGAGTAATGATATCCTCCTCCCTCTCGAATGTGCAATTCCTTGTCTCCTTGTAGGCGTAAGGGAGATCCCTCTTCCCCCACCCCTTTTAAAGGGATTACCCTGTCGTTTGCAGGTCTTTGTCTTGTAAAACAGCTAAGGTTGAAAGTTTTTTTCATTCTCCAGAAGCCCAATGCATTGCTTGTTCTAAGGATTTTTCTCTTAAATTTTAACTCTACAGCTAGTCTTTTCCTCCCTTGTTTTTTTTAATTCACTATTTGGTTTTAAAAATTCCTTTTTGCTGATTATATTGTTTTTACAGCTTTAATTTTTTTAAATAATAGAATGCTGCTTAACTAGCTTATGTAGTGATTTTGTTTTCTTTTAACTGAAATCTTTCCTTTCTGAAAACAGAAAATGTTTCTCCCCTTTTGCATCCTTTTCCACTGCACTTTTCTTGAGCATACCTCATAGCAGGAAGTTAGATTTATCTTAATTCTGTTTCTATTTCATTATTCTGTTACTGCTTCCCCATCTTAATCATTGTCTCATGTTAGCATAAGTTTAATGTTTTGTTCTTTCCTTCTTATGGAAGTGGATCTCTGTTAGACAATAAAGTCTCTTTCTGGTTTTTTGTCATCAGCTGTTCTCTTAAAGCCCCACCTTCAGGGCTCAGGCATTTCTTTACTCTTGATACCAGTTTATAATGTAGCTGCCACAGAACGTTTACACCATCATTTTAGCTATCTCGCTATTTCGTCTGAAATGTTTATAGCTGCCATAGACTGATTTTGTTTTGCATGCCCAGGCCCCCTTCCGCCTGGCTCCCACTAGCGAGAAAAGGAACGTCATGCATGCTCAGAGGGACTGTTTGTTCACACACAGCTTGTGCCGGGGACAGTGCATTTCTTTGTGTATGTGTGTGTTACTAATTATTGCTTTCCAGCTTTTGGCAGCCATGACAATTATTTTATGAATCCACAGGGACTCCTGTGGATTCAAGGGGGGGAGGAGATCCCTCTTTATCTCTTCTCTCCAGTCTGAAGTCTTAAACTTTTAGCCTTGCAGGCCTCAACACAACCCAGCAACTCAGGAACTTCAGTTCTTTGGCTCACTGATAGTGCCAAGGAATCATTTCATATTTTTCCTGCGGTACCTCTAGGCCTCCAAGTAGGGCCTTCAGAAGTGCTTTATGCCAGGTACCCAGACCACTGGGCCAGACTGCAGCAGTCACAGTGGGAACTAATAAATAGTCAAGGGTATAAACTCAAGGAGAATGTGGGTTTTATACGCAAAGACATGTTTTGGGGCGCATCATCCTTGTCTGACTTTCCAGTTAGATTCTGCCAAACACACACCCCAGTTACAACATTCATTGCAAACTATCAAAATGGATGGAGACACATCCTCCATGGTTATTTCACATAATGGCAAGGAAATGACAGATCTAGGCAAAGAATTTAAACAATTCTCGGCTGGAGTCCAAGGGCAATGGGCTTTTTAAATCTAGCCCTGCACCCCACGGTAATCATTGTGGGATGTCAAGTTATTTTGAGTACTGCATTAATTTGTATAGGGTGTTGGGTCACAACACAAGTGAACCAAATAGAAACCCTCACCCATATTGCCAAGTACCCAACCTTCAGATGCCTCTTATTGGGCTCCTGTACTGTATTGAGTATAATTTGCTAAATACTCTGTGTAATCCTGTGCAGATATCCTCCTTTCTATTTATTATGCAGTTGATTTCAATGGGCTTAGATTTAAAGTAACTACATAGGTCTGCACTGTATATTATGTTAGATATAATTATAATGTTAGAAACATTCGATTTTTAAAATTTAGAAATGTGTAACTACAAAGCTACAATAGACTTCTTAGGTTTTAAGGTGCCACAGGACTCTCTGGCCAAGTTCTCACAGATATGATAAAACTGGGTTTAGATTATACCATTTGCAGATCCAAAATGGAATGGAGATTAGAGTGTAGGACTAGGATCTGAGAGCCAGGTTCAAATTCCCATTCTGCTATGGAAGCTTGCTGGGTGTCCTTGAGAGTCACATACTTTCAGCTTCATCTACCTCACAGGGTTGTTGTGAAGATTAAATGAAGGAGTATAGTATGATGTAAGCCACTTTGAGTTCTCATTGGGGAGAAAAGTGGGGTATAAGTGAAGTAAATAAATAAAACAGAGAAAACTAGATGTCAGGGAGAAGCGCTCCAGCTCAGTCTTTTCCCTGGCATGCTAGTTTTCTATGCATTCTACATGCACTATAAAGAAAACTTAACCTATTATTTCAGCACATAGATTTGTTGATTTGAAGTCCAACAGTGAGATTTGAGTTCAGTAACATCATAGAGACAAACAAGATTTTGGGGGTCTAAGCTTTTGAGAGTCAAAGCTCTGAGCTTTAGCTCTTGAAAGCATAGACCTTGAAAACCATGTTGGTCTCTAAGGTGCTACTGAACTCAACTCTTGCTGTTAACCTTTTATTAGCTTTGTCTGTTGAATTTCTACCTGCTGCACAATCATTTAAAACCCAGAAATCCCTGTGTGTATTTTTATGTATTAAGTGGGAAGACATTGTAATATAGTAGTGCTTAGTATGTCAGACTAGAACTGGATAGGGTGTTAGGGTGGCCAACTGGGTGGAGAAAAATGACTTGTCCTTTAATAGAGGCTTAATGTGATCTTATTTACCTCCATGCCATTGAATGCTTCAATGAGACATTTCCACAAAAGAAGTTTCTATTAAAGAGACAGGGATTTTTTTCGTTCCTATTGTGACTATATGTATGTACAAAAGCATGTAGATTAACAAACTGTTATCAAGTGTGTCAAGTATTTTTGTGAAACCATATGGCAACCCTACCAGCAAGGCTGAGGGAGGGAGGAGCAGCTGACATGGGGGATAGCCCCAGTCTTAGTGTGCTGGGCCAGCATCAGCTGGCTGGGGGAGGTGGAGTGGGCATTTTAGGGGATGGAAGGAGAGGCTGGAGGCCCAGTCAGACCATATTGGCAATAGCTCTTGCCCATCGATACTGGAGGGTGGGGCAATCCTCAGGGCCCTCATAAGAACCAGGGACTTAGGCAAGGGAGGACATGCTAGTTTACCACCAGCTAACTGGCTACATGGGAGGGCAGGAGAGAGAGAGAGGAGGAAGACTTAGGGTGCCATTAGCCTGAGTTGAGACCCCCATGAAGTTACATTGGCCTGTCCTGACCCTGACAACACAGCTGATGCTGACAGCAAGGAAGAATTTTGACAGCCGGCTACTGTTCTCTTAAGCGCAGTAAAGAAACTATGTTAACCTTTTTTGTTCTTTTATTCGCAAAATTACACTGTAGTGTGGGCGCATGTAGGTTTTGCTGTATACCCAATAGCTGGGAAGCACAGAATTCCCAGTAAACATCTGATTCAATGTCCTTGCATCAACATATTCCACAAACATGAGGGTTTCGTAGTTCATAAAGGAGCCCCATTAGAAACTTCTTCAGGAAAATGTCCACCTTCTCTGGATCTGCTGGAAAGGAGAAATCTAGACTACTGAAAGGATATTTGGCCATATTAATGGGCCTCAGAGAAGCAGAAATCCACATATTTAGACTGGATTTTATCGCCAAATATGGCCTTCAGCCTGCTTTCATCAAGTCTCATTCATAATCAAGAAAGCAAAGATGTCACAGCATCTGCATTTGATGAGAATGCTATCAACTAGATTTATCTATGAAAACTTAAGGAAAAGCTTGAGCATCTATTGAATTGGTCTCTTTCCTTTCCTATTCTCTACTTCATTGCATTGATTTTCAATTTTTAGTCAGATAGATTCAAATCCAGTAGCACCTTAGAGACCAAAAAGTTTTGTCTCTATATAATTGTCTACAGAATGAAAATCAAATATAAATTACTACCATATCGCTTTTATTACAATGTTTTGTTATCTTTATTTAGACTTTTCACACTCATCAGGAGCCTCTTTGAGAGTGCTTTCTGATTTGTGACAAAGAAGAAGAGTTGGTTTTTATGCCCCACTTTTCTCTACCAGAAGGAGTCTCAAAGCAGCTTACAATCGCTGTCCCTTCCTCTCCCCACAACAGACATCCTGTGAGGTAGGTGGGGCTGAGAGAGCTCTGAGAGAACTGTGACGGACCCAGGGTCACCCAGCTGGCTTCATGTGGAGAAGTGGGGAATCAAACTAGGTTCTCCAGATTAGAGGCCTCCACTCTTAACCACTACACCTCACTGACAATTTGATTGACATTGCAAACATGTAGCAGAGCATATTTCTCTATAGAAAAATGTTTATCTCACTATTGATATTTCCCTGGATTTTATCTTTTGCTTTGTGGCTTTATCAATTTCTTTGTGGGTGGTGAAACTATATTTTTGATTTCTTTCACTTGTTAAAAGTGGCAAAGGCAAAGACGAAAGAAAGAAAGAAAGAAAGAAAGAAAGAAAGAAAGAAAGAAAGAAAGAAAGAAAGAAAGAAAGAAAGAAAGAAAGAAAGAAAGAAAGAAAGAAAGAAAGAAAGAAAGAAAGAAAGAAAGAAAGAAAGAAAGAAAGAAAGATAGATGTGTTCCCAATGGCAAGTTCTGGAAAACAGCTTCAATTTCCAGACAGTTTTCAAGTGCAGCCCTATGTCAAGTATTTTGTGATAGTCCAACCATAGATTACCGGCGCCTGTACAACAATGGCCAGACTGTGTTTCTCCAGGAGAGGACACAATAGGCAAATGAAATAAAGCCATGGTCACAAGAAACCACCTGGGGTCAATGTTCTCTCTAAGCTGCAGACTGTTGTGAGCAAAAAATCAACTTTGTGAGCAAAAGAACTAATAGCATCAAAGTTGTGAGCAAGCCTACATTTGACTACATTTGGAGTCCACTCTCCAAAGCAGCCATTTCCCTCAGGGGAACTGATCTGTGTAGCCTGGAGATCATTTGGCAACCCTTCCATGTACTGACACTGCTTCTGTTAACAACCCTTTTTTGCCAGAGCTACACAAACAGCTCTCAAACCAAAATTAAGTTCCCAACTCCATTAAAACTAGCCAAAAATTGCAGTCATCATTTGCACTCATGCATCAAACATAACCACATAATATATAGTAACAAAAATTATGCTTTATGTTGAAATTATGGCTGAAAACAGAGGGTGTAATTGGCTTTTTTATTTTTGAAAAGTAGCAGAAAAATCTAACTAATGCATTCCAGTTGGCAAACTGCTATATCTATTACATATTTTCATGTTTTCTGGGTGGTGGTGGAATCCTGTACTGTTCAGTTGTCACATGGTAAAAAGACACAGAGAAGCAGCTCCGGTGTTGTTCAGGTATGACATAAACATGTACCTACAGAAACTTTAGTGAGTTGGGCCATCTCTAACTTTGAGAGTGAACTTTTCATTGGCTCAGTTCAGATCCAAAACCATGGTTAGCTTATGAAAACAGGATTTGGCTTACAGATGATCACTCAGATCCTGGTTTGCCTTAATAAATGGAGGTTTTACCACCTGTGCTCTAGCCAGGCATCCCTATATTCAGGGATGAGTAACAGCAGGGCTAAGAAACCAGCCAGGATTAAGGCAGCAGGTCTTCATTCATACATTGCACAAAACCATAGCTAAGACTAAGTTTGGAACTTCAAACTATTCAAGCATCACAGAAAATGTTTTAATTTAACTTCTTCCTTTCTCTGTTTTCCAGAAATTGTAAACACTGTAAATATAAATATTATTCCCATTAGACATATGCAGTTTAATTCTCATTAAGTTATCCAGGTGATCTGTATTTAGCTGATTTCTGATCTTAGTTTTAGTGGAAACTGCACTGTGCTCAGAAGACTCTAGAAACCTGTCCTGAGCCTTGACCCAAATTGTACCCCGCAGCGATCACCTTCACAAGTCCTCTAGCCTTCTCCTTGCCTTTAAGTGCAAACAGATTTTCCTTTTTAAAAAAGAAAACAGCCCTTGGGCAGATTCAGCAATGAGCTCAGTACTTGAAGTTCATCCAACCTTCATCTCTCCAAGAAAACAAAGGACCAGAGCCTGCTTGGGAAAGGCGGGGGGAGTGCAAAATTTTTTTACTTGTTAAATACTGGGTTCCATGGAGTAGCAGACCCCAAGACTAGTGATCAGCTCTACTTTATTAGTGATTTCAACAAGAACAAGACAAGACTCCAGGGTTGCAGCCTTGTTTAAATAGCATGCAATTGCCACACTCAAACACACCCCACTCCCAACGATAGGCTATTTACATAACATTACTTCTTGACTGGTTACTTCCAGAGTCCTGGTGGGCTATTGTTCTAAGGCTCCAAGCTCAGCCCGTCTCTAGTAGCACAGTCCTGGATTGTTTCAGTCCCAATACATAAAATTACTTCTATAAATTGAGCAATTGCACATGCAGGTTTTTTCAAGGCACAGCCCACTGAGAAGCAAAATGGCAGGGCAACGTCTCGGATAGGGTTGCCTTGAGGGGGCATTACTGGAGGGGGTGGGGAGTTCCCAGTGTGATGACATCACTCAGAAGTGACATCATCACGTTGGGGAGCGGAGGCCCCCATCTCTTCCCAGTAGCGTTTAAAGGATCTTTTAAAACCCTGCTGGGAAGAGGTGGGGGGAGGCCATGCATGCCTGCATGTTGAGCCCTGAATTCAGGGTTCAGAGTGCAGATGCATGGCCCCCACCTATCTCCAGCAGCATTTAAAGACTTCCTTTAAATGCTTCTGGGGAGCAGAGGGAGGCCACACACACCTGCATTCTGAGACCCGAACTCAGGACTCAGAGTGCAGGAGCATGACCCCTGCCTCTGCCCAACAGCATTTAAATACTTCCTTTAAACATTGCTGGGGGGAAGCGGGGGGAGGCCGTGCACACCTGCACTTCAAGCCCCAGATTTGGGGCTTAGAGTGCAGGCATGTGACCCCTACCTCTCCCCAGTGGATGTCTTTAAACGCTGTTAGGAAGAGGTGGGGAGGAGGCCGGGTGGTTGCTCTTGGGGCTGGGGCTTGCCCCTGCCTGCCAGCTGGCTGGCAGGCAGGTAGGAGCCCCTCCAAATTGGGCAACCCCTGCCAAACTGGGGGATCTGGCAAGCCTAGTCTCAGATGGGAGTGTTTCAAAAAATAAAATAACTTTCTTTTCTTTGTTTGCTTTTGGATGGAATTGAAGGACCTGCCTTGAGGGCTCCCCAACTCCTCCCTTCCCCGAAACCTGAGCCACGCTGGGGAAAAGGGGATCAAGAATCCCCCATTTTCCCTCCCTCTCCACACTATGGAAAAAGCTGCAGGAACAGAAGCTCATTGGATGTCCAGACATCCCTTCCAGAGCCATAACCTTTGGATACCTCATGGAGGATGGTGTGCCAAGGTGGCATATCACAGGGAGGGATGGCGGGGCTCCTACCTGCTTGTGCAAGGCTCGATCCTCGTTGAGCTCCTGCACACTCCTTGGCCCTGTTCCACCTACTCCAAGGTTGACTGTGTCACCTACCATCAATATTTTTGTTTTATTTGGACTGAGATCAGGCTTGTTGACCTTCATCCAACCCATTACCAACTCCAGGTACAAGAGTCAATTGGTATACTTGGACCAGAGAAGCAAAAGAAGCAGAGTGGGATTGTTTGTTTTGTTTATTTAGATATGTATAACCTACTTTTCTCCCACTGGGTCCCAAAAAAGTTTACAACATCCTCTTCCTTCACAAACTCCCTGAACAAGTCTTCCAGTGATCTTCCGTGCACGTTTAAAAATATGGGAGACAAGGTAGGTTCTTGTGGCACCTGCAATGGAATTCCTGTGATGCAGAGCAGCCATTTCCCAACACTAACTTCTGGTTTTACAGGCCACATAGGAGCATTTTTATGATAGCCAAAGAGTTTGAGGCAGTTACTTGTTGTGTCTGCTGACCACTACAGACCGTCAGCGAAGGAGCCTGAGCTTGAGTCCCCGAGAACAATGGGACTGGGGCTCCTGGCTCCAGCTTAGGGGAACCAATGGGAACGGCGGCGGGAATTCAAACCCGCCAATGGCACCAGGGGGTGTTCCCCTTCGCTTGTATATAGTCGGCCACCTGGCCAGGTAATTTTGTCTTGTGTTGTATAATAGCAAACCATGCTGATCACTACACCGTTGTCCATGGTTTCATTATGCATCTAACCCACTATACAACAATGGCGATGAGGATGGGATCCTGTTGAGTGCTCCAGCCGGGCTGTCAGACAACGCTACCGAAGACTCACTCCGCCGCTCCACGTGCTTCGTCCATGAGCACCGCCGAGGGTGAATCCAGAGCCGTGTTGCAGCCGCCGACTAGCATAATGGCCATCGCTCCAGGATCCGGGCTGCTGCCACTGTTCGACACCTCCCAGCCCCAGCGATGGGGAGCCTTGGTTATGGGTCTGCGGCAAGCCTGCGTGTTCTACCAGATCACGAACGAAGATCGAAAGAGAGGCCTGCTGCTCTGCTCTTGTGGTCCCGTGATCGTAGAACTAGCCCAGTACCTTCTCTCTCCTAAGAAGGTGGAGGAATGCACAGTCGACGAGATTGTCCAGGCCGTGCAAAACCACTTCTCCCTGAAGCCGTCGGAGATGACCTGCCACGTGGTCTTCCAGCATCGGAACCAGCAGGGCAAGGAGATGGCTGCGGAGTTCCTTGTGGAGCTCCGCCGCCTGGCAGCCGACTGCACCTTCGGGGTGCATCTGGACATGGCTCTCCGTGATCCATTCGTCGCAGGCCTCAAGGAAGAAAAACTCCGACGCCGGATAATGGAGGGGAAGAAGGTGACCATCGCCTCAGCATTAGCCACCGCCACAGTGTGGGAGAGGTCCCACCTGGCCGCCACCGCAACACACCGTGTGGCCTTCCCCGGTACCAGCGACTCCGAAGACCCTGAAGTACACCGCATGCTAGCCCAGCATTGCCCGCCAGCACCGCTTACCAGCTCTGCACGCAAGCAACCCTGCTTGGCGGCACAGGAGTGTGCCAGCTGCGGTAGTCAGCATGAGCGAAAATCATGTCGGTTCAGGGATGTCACGTGTCGGGACTGTGGCCGCACGGGCCACATCATGAGGATCTGCCGCTCCAAGACATCCCGTGCAGCGCAAAAACTGCCCCGCCGCAGGACAGAGGCACACTTCGAGGACTGTGCGGCCCCAGAAGAGGACCTCTATCTCCTGACCAATGCCCCGGCAACCCAGGCACAGGTACTGAAACTCCCCAGTCAGGCCTCTACCCCTAAAATATACGTCTGAGTTAAAGTAGAGGGGGTCCCCTTACAAATGGAGCTCGATTCGGGCTCTGCATGCTCCATCATTTCGGAGGCCACTTTAAAACAGATTTGCCCAAAGGGGGCCCCCGCTTGAGGCCATCACCCATGACGCTCATGGACTTTCAAAAAACCCGTGTGCCAGTGAAGGGGGTCAGGAGTTTCAGGGTGCAGTACCGTGGCTTCAAGGGCTACTTGGATTTGCTAGTGGTCGAGGGTGACATAGTCAGCCTCCTGGGAAGGGCCTGGTTTGAACCCCTGGGAATCGTGATCGAGGGGGTCCAGCAATGCGCAACCCGCGACTTCCAGAAGGTGTGTCGCGAGTTTCCATCCATCTTCGAGGGGTCTCTGGGCCGTTACATGGCCCCCCCGGTCTTGCTACAGCTCAACCCCACAGTGGGCCCTATCCGCATGTGGGCCAAGATAGTTCCGTTTGCCCTCAAACCCAAAATTGACACGGAACTTGACCAACTGGTGGCCCAGGGGGTCCTGGAACCAGTCTCCCATGCGGCATGGGAGACCCCGATCGTGACCCCAATTAAGCCTAACGGGGACGTTTGCATCTGCGCGGATTATAAATGCATGATCAACCGGGCATTACAGGACCATTCCTACCCAGTCCTGGTGGTGAGCCACGTTCTGGCCACCTTGGCGGGGGCCAAGATCTTCAGCAAATTAGATCTGGCCCAAGCTTACCAGCAACTGCCAGTAGATGGGCCGACCGCAGAGGCTCAAACCATTGTAACCCACCGGGACCTTCAGGGTCAATCGCCTGCAATTCGGGGTCAGCGTGGCACCCTGGGTCTGGGGCCTGCGTCAGGCCACCGCGTTCTGGGCTGTCAAGGCCCTGCTGATCTCAAACTCGGTCCTGTCCCACTTTGATGAGTCCCTGCCCATGGTCCTGGCTTGCGACGTGTCTCCCTATGGGGTGGGAGCCGTGCTGGCACACTGTCTCCCAGACAGCCGGGAGGTCCTGGTCACGTACTACTCGCGGACCCTATCTGTGGCTGAACAGAACTATGCCCAAATAGACCACGAGGGACTGGCAGTTGTGGTGGGGGTGAAGAAGGTCCATGACTTCGTCTATGGCCATCCCTTCACCATCGCTACGGACCACCACCCGCTGCTGGGCCTCTTCGCAGCAGATCGCCAGATGCCCCAGATACTCTCCCCTCGAGTTTTGCGGTGGTCCATCTTCCTGGCAGTCTACAATTACACGCTGCAGCACCGGCTGGGCAAGGTGATGGGCCACGCGGATGCGCTGAGCCGGCTTCCCCTGCCGGACGAGGGGGAGGACCTGGCCCCGGCTCATCACGTCCTCCAGATGGAGAGTCTGCCAGACGCCCCCTCCAGGCTGCGAACGTCGCCCACTGCTCAGCCCGGGACCCCATTCTCTCCTGGGTTCGTGGCTGGGTGGTGAGAGGGTGGCCTACGGCCCCAGCAGGCCCAGAGTTCAGTGCTGCCTGCTGTGGGGGGACCGGGTGGCACACCCTGGCATCGTGCGGATGAAGGCCCTCATCTGGTGGCCGGGCATGGATGGGGAAATAGAGGCCTGGGTGAAGTGTTGCCAGACCTGCCAAGAGGTCTGGCCGAGCCCAACTACTGCACCTACGCACCTACGCAGTCCTGGGAGTCGACAAGGACCCCATGGTCCCGGCTCCACATCGACTTTGCTGGCCCCTTCCATGGACTGACGTTCCTAGTAACCGTGGACTCATACTCAAAGTGGCTGTAGGTGAGTCCTGTCTCTACCACCTCCGCAAGCACTACCATCCAGGCCCTCAGGAAAGTCTTTGCCACGCACGGGTTGCCGGACATGATCGTCTCGGACAACGGCCCAGAGTTCACATCCAAGGAGTTCCAGCGGTTCCTGAGGGACAACCTGATCTGGCACATCAGGTCGGCATCGTTCCATCCTGCAACAAATGGCCAGGCTGAATGGATGGTTCGTACGACAAAGGAGGCGCTGAGCCGCCTGACGGAAGGGGACTGGGAGTCTCACATCACACGATTCCTCCTGACAAAATTCCTCCTGACAAACTGGACTACACCCAACTCTGTGAGCAGCCGCTGCCCTGCAGAGCTCCTGATGGGCCAGAGACCCGCGATCCTACTTGACCGCCTGCACTCCGACCGGGCACCCGAGGCATGCAACAGGTCTGAGCAGTGGGAGGCGCCACAGGGGTTCTTTCCAGAGGACCCAGTGTTTGTGCAGAATTATGGCAAAGGCCCTGAATGGGTTGCGGCCAGGGTTATCCACGTCATCGGGTTGGTCTCCTACGAGGTGTCGATGGACTGCGACCAGATTGTGTGGCGCCACGTGGATCAGCTGAGACGGCGCATGCTGCCAGACGCAGGTGAACTTCCAACTCACGAGGAAGGGCACGAAACCCCGGGAGTGGAGGTGAGCCATGGCCGGGAAAGAGATCCCAGGGAGGCGGCCCCTAGCGAAGCACCAGCCCCAACTCGGGAGGGACAACTGGAGGAGCGGCCGCCGACGCCTCCCGCACCGGAGCGGAAAGAAGCAGCAGAAGCTCCCCCCATACAGCCTCAACTCACCGGGGCCGAAGCCCCAACCCCAGCACCATGGCGGTCCACTAGGGAATGCCGCACCCCAGCCTACCTGAAGGACTATGTCTCCTAGGGATGGTCCAAACTATGGGGGGAGGGGTGTTGTGTCTGCTGACCACTACAGACCATCAGCGAAGGAGCCTGAGCTTGAGTCCCCGAGAACAATGGGACTGGGACTCCTGGCTCCAGCTTAGGGGAACCAATGGGAATGGTGGTGGGAATTCAAACCCGTCAATGGCACCAGGGGGTGTTCCCTTCGCTTGTATATAGTTGGCCACCTGACCAGGTAATTTTGTCTTGTGTTGTATAATAGCGAACCATGCTGATCACTACACCGTTGTCCGTGGTTTCATTATGCGTCTAACTATTGGTTGTCTTTGTCTTTAAACTGTATAAAAACCTTATTTTATTTTAATTTAATTTAAGCACAATACAAAACAGTAACTTAAAACTGGTTCAGATTATTAAGTGTGCGTAAGTAGTTTTTAAACACTTGAGGCCTTTCACACGTAACTAAAAGCACCCAGTGCTGCTGGGATGAATTCTACCCCTATCCTCTTACTCAACTGAGCAAAATTTGAACCCTTCCTTTAGCCTAAAGAGGTTTCCTCCAACTTAAGTGGTTCTTCTGTTGGAGGAAGAACCACTTAAGTTGGAGGAAGCCTTCTTAGGCAAGAAGAAAGCCCCTTGAAGTATGATTGCACCCACCCCACTGCATTTCAGATTTTCTGAGGCTCCCAATTTCAGATTAAGAAATTCTTGGGAGATCTGGGGGTGGTGGAGCCTGAGGAAGGTGGGGTTTGGGAAGAGGACGAACTTCAGCAGGGTATCATGCCACATAGCCTGAACCTCAGAGCAGCCATTTTCTCTAGGGGACTGGATCTTTGTAGTCTGGAGATCAATTGTAATTCTGGGAGCTCTCCAAGCTGCACCTCTACAGGAGAAACTTGGCAAAGTTAATATCTACTTTTTGATTAAGAAAATGTCAAACAATATTCATATTATCCAACATTTCACAGGTAAAAATAGGGACATACTTGTGTTCTGTAACATCCGTGTCCTTATTCCGTGGATAACTACCTGAGTGACCTCAGCTTGCTTATGTGTTACTAACTTTACCTTCAGTGGCTTATCCTGTGCTGATTCTGAAGCCAAGTATGATAGTAAACTAACCATAATCAGGTTCTTTGAGTATTTACTGGAGTGCTTAATCCCAAAGTAAGATTAGAAGGCACATGATAAAGCTGTCTTGCAGAAGTTAAGCAGGAATGAGTCTGGCCACTGGATGGGATACCTCCTTGAACTCCTATATACACCCCCAAGGTCCATGACAGAAAAGGGCAGAATATAAGTGCTTTAAATAAATCTCATAATGGATTTGGCTGTGCAACTCAATAGTTGTAATTCACCTAACTTATTTAATGACTTTTACTCTCTGGGTAAGCAGCTGGAGATGGATAGGTAAGTGGAAGGAATCTAGCATTATATGTTCATGTCTGTGCATTTATGTGCCTATGCATTAAGAGATAAGATGCATGTGCCCTTTATTCAGAGATTCAGCTTCAAGATACTCAGAGAAGAGGGTGAATAACGTGTTTAATAATGAGCTGAGTTTATATAAACCAGCTTGACATTACTAGTTCCCAAAGCTTGCAAACTAGACAGTCCTAAATGAAACATATGAAGGCTTGATGTTTGATATAAATCAAAATGAAGACACAAATCACATTTCAGCACATCTATTGATTTCAGTAAAAACAAGGCACTTCATAGACTACAAATTCACTCATGACATATATACTCATGACATATATACATATGGGTTTCTGGCCCATAAAAGTTTGTGCCATAATAAATTTGCTAGTGTTTAAGGTGACACAACATTCTCTGTTGTTTCTGCTATAGCAAAAGAGAAAAATATGGCCTTCCCTCTGGAACTGATGTCAATGAGATTTTAATTGTGCATTCAGCATTGAATTATGGGCTTGATTTACAGAGTTCATTCATAGTCTAATACAGCGATAGGAATTATTATAGCATATTGATTGCAGTGAGCTTAGATGTGTTAGGAACATACATAGAACTTTTACTGAGGTTCACCTTCCTCTGTTTCAAATTCTTTGGATTCTTTAATATCTTTATTGTTATTGTAATCAGGTTTGTATAGAGATGTTGCAAATTCTGCAGTGTTTTAAAGCCATGGTCAACTATGAGCTGAACCTGCAATCTGTTTGCCTGTCTGCCATCTGTTCTGAATGGCTGTCAAACAGCCTTGCAGCCCTGAAGTAACTGCAGTGGAGCTTCAGTTTCTTCTGCTGGTGGAACTTCATTCCCTGCCTTGCGTGAGCTTTTGCATTTGCCCAGTAGGTAAAATGATCTGACCCAGGATCATGTATGATCAGGTCAGGAAATTAAATGATGTGAAGGGGACAACTAGACCTCCCACTGAAGTTGTATGCAAATGCAGATGTGCAGATAAGGTCAATAACATGGATTTAAACACACACCAAATGGTAAGATTTTTTTTTTATCCAGGTTTATTTATGATTGCTGGATGATTGGTTTGCTCACTGTTTATACAAATGGCTGCCCAGTGATGTGCAGCAATGACAGGTCTGGTGGGGGGGGAGAACTCCTATGGAGCTTTGTGCGAATATGCCTGCATGAAACACAACTGTTTGTACTGTACTGTGTTGTTTAAATATGTGAAAAGAAAGAGACCTAAAGAGACCCCAAAAAGAGACCTAAACTGTTCCCAAGCAGCAAAACTGATTCACGAAAAAGGGGTTCCTTTTCAGCACCTGTGAATGTTCAAGCATATCTTATTTAGTAATTTACATTAGCTTTGATAGCAAAGATGTTTCCATCTGTAACTCCCACACAGCTGGGATGAAATTCCTAGGAATGGCAACATTCACTCAAAGGACTCTCCTCCCAGTTTCCAAGTAGGTAAGTCAAAAGCCATAGAAATGACCATTAACAGAACAGGCTGGGAGGAAAAAAAGTCTTTCAGACAGGCAAGGACCATAGTATACCAAGATTAAGCAGGAGTATTTATTTATTTATTATTTTATTAGATTTATACCCTGCCCTCCCTGCCAAGACAGGCTCAGGGAGGCTTACAATAAAAGCTAAAACAATATAAAATCATAAATCATTTATAAGGTGCTATATATACAGTGCTCCATATAGGATGGCAAAAGCACAATTTTAATATTAATCATAGTGGGTATTCAGTCAGCAACACTTATAATTATATGCAGGGGAGGACAGCATACAAATCCAATAAAATAAAAAATAAATAATAATAATAATATATTAAATAGCAAATTTGCCTGTCCCCTGCATATTCTACTTTGGTAACCTCCCCCCCCCCCACATGCTTTACAAGTGAATGGAAGGGCTTGTGCATAATAGAGAGAGATCTGGTCCTTCTCTTGCCTTGGCCTGGGTCTGTGCATTTCTCTGTTGCTTTTGGGCAGGCAGCAACCTCAGCTTCCTCTCTGTTAAATAAGAAGCCTATTTATCAATAAGCTGGGAGAGTGGATCACACCAAGACCATGTGTTGGCCCTTTGATAGCTCCCAAGCAAAACAAAGGATCTTTCAGAGAATACAAGAAAAGTATTTGGCTTGTTTTCTTGTAGATGGCAATAAGGTTGCCAGGTCCTTCCTGGCAACCAGCAGGGAATGGGGGGGGGGGGCTTACCAGTAGAAAGAAGAAGTCCTAGGCCATGTCACCACCGTCGCATAGGAAGTGACATCCTCATGCCAGTGACTTCCAGGCAACACTCTTTTATTTGGGCAAAAACTCTGGTAAAACCAGCTTCTGCCATATAGTTTTTGCCCAAATACCAGAGTGTCATCCGGAAGTCACTGTCATGATGACATCAATTCCTGTGTGACACCAGCAAGGTGGCCTAGGCCTTCTTTCTACTTGTAATTCCACTCCCCAGCCAGCTGATTGGCAGCTGAGGGGCAGGGCCTGGCAGCAGGGGGATCCCCGCCTCCACCAGGGGGTCTGGTGACCCTAGATGGCAGGTAGTGGGATTGGAGGGAGGAATTGAACAAGGCCCAAATATTTCTCTGTATCTAGCTCCTTCATGTTCTCCTGGTGTGCACAACTGGGGGATTTGTTTGGCCCTATAAAGGGGCTAACATACTATAGCTGGAATGCCCCTGGCAAGGAGTGATTTTGCTGATACAGAACCTTCCCAAGCTAGAGACACAGCAATGTGACTAGGAAAAATGCACACCAAGACACCAACCGGGGGTGGCCTAAACATGGACTATGTATACTGGTTACATGGTATGCACAGCAGGCATAAATCTACTGACTTCCTTTCTTCTTGCTATTTCTTCATTCATTTGTCCTAGGTGAGAACCAGAGAAATTTCTGCTTGAGATCCCCTAATGAAGCTTATTGCAAAATGTGTTGGGATCTAAAAGGTCAAATAAATTACTCTCCTTTGCTCCTTGTTCTTTTTTCTCCTGCTTTCTGATGTGGCCTTATTTTCTTCCCTTTTTCTTCCACCACCACCCCTTACATTTTCAACATCATGGAAATGACAAAAGAGATATACTCATTGGAGAGTGGAGACTGCTTATCCAGGGACAGCACAGAGCTGCCATCAGATAAACAGATAATACAACAAAGCATTGCTAACCCAGCAGGATCAAGACAATCAAGGAAATAATCTATTTTGCAAATTAATGTATTTTCTGTTAGGTGAGTTGAGCGGATCACAGATGGGAAAGCAATGTAAGAATGTGCATGCATGAAGCAAGTGCAATATAATTTAGAACAGATCTGAGTGCTCCATAAAAAATGAACCTTTTTTTCCAAAAATTGAATGATGCTACTTCCAATTTGTGTTCAAAGGTCAATTGGATCAGAGTAATTTGTACATTACTGTTCTTCAGCGTTGAAAAAACACCAGGATGTGGTGTTTAGGGATATTGCCAGAACCTCTAGTACTTTCACTAGTAAATGGGTGAAGCCTCTGTCCTTGTTCCAAGCCCATTCTCTCTTTTTTTAAATCATCCTCACTGAATACTTGACAATTCTTGAAAACATTTGTTAGTTGTTGATGGAATGTACATGTTGATGGGATGTACATAAATGCATACACTTCATGACAGATAAGAAAGGAAGCCATCTCCTTGTCACTTATCTTCTTTCCTAAGGCACAAACTTTACTTTTGGAAGAGGTGGAGCAGCCTGTTACAGATTATGTCCCTTTAAACAGAGGAGAGACATAGGGTGTAATTACACAAGCAGTTTGGCCCGACATAGCCATCCCTCCCCTCTGGACCAAATGGGTGTGATCAAATGCGCACATCTGGCTCCTATGCCCTGGTCATTTCTACCTCATGGTAAAACAACTTCCACTTGGATTAAATAGCCACCAACAAATTCTGGTGGCTACCTCGGCAAGGCGCTTCCATAGCAGGTTTCCAGGTGTCTGATCACTCAGACGCCCCATGGAAACGCATGAGCAGTGTGATTATTCCATTCTGTTTCCAGCATGTCCTTTGTTTTTTTCCCAACTCCACTTGGACATGCACTTCAGCACCCCCATAGAACATGGCCAGGAGCATGTATGCTTGTTTGCTTGTCTACTTCTGCACACACACAGGGGAACTTAGGAAAAAAACAACCAACCCAGCTGCAGGTCCATGGTTGCAACACATAAGCGATGTCAACAACCAACCACAGACTCATGGCACTATGATGCCAGCTTAGGGGTTGCTGTGTGATCAACGCAAAGTGTCCTAAACTCAAGTGGCTTATTTAAAGTGGAGATACTGCCACAGCAACCTGCCTGTCTGACCACACTATATGACTGGATGGAAGGGAGCATGGTATAGCCTGATTTTGTCATATCTTGGAAGCTAAGCAGGGTTGGTACTTGAATAGGTAGACCACCAAGGTAGACTCTGCAGAGGAAGGCAATGGCAAACCACCTCTGCTTCCTACTTGCATTGAAATCCCCTTGTTGGGGTCACTATTACTTTACATTATTATTGATGGCACTTATGTACATAGAATATGACTGCAATCCGTCTTTCCTGAAAATTACTCTTCACAGTCTTCTCCAGCAAGGCATCCTGCCTCCTAATTTAAATTAAACACCAAGAAAGCTACAATTCCCAGCTCCAGCATTACCATACATGCTACCTTTCACATGTATTCTTAGACATGTGTAGACTCTCTAACTTGGGCTCAGGGCCATACCCGTTTGGGGAAATTAAGTTCCTGCATGAGCAGCCTGGCTAGCTTGGAAAACTAACACACTCACTAATTAGGGAAAACAGAACATGTGATTCATGTGTAGTGCAGTTTGGTGTAGTGGTTAAGTGTGCGGACTCTAATCTGGGAGAACTGGGTTTGATTCCCCACTCCTCCACTTGCACCTGCTGGATGACCTTGGGCAAGCCATAGTTCTGGCACAGCTGTTCTTGTAAAAGAGCAGTTTCTGTCACAGCTCTCTCAGCCCCACCTACCTCACAGGGTGTCTGTTGTGGGAAGGGAAGGGGAAAGGAGTTTATAAGCCGCTCTGAGACTCCGAGTGAAGGGCGGAGTATAAATCCAATCTCTTCTCTTCTTCTTTACCTGGATAGTGGACAAGCAAGCTCAAAGATCCTCTAATAGGCTACCTGTAACCATAAAACAATCAGATCTTTTCCAAAGCAAGGTTCAGAAATTTTTGAGAGGAATACAGGGGTACAGAAATTGAAAGGGTACTCAAGCATAAGGGCAGCACAACTGCTGTTTTCAGAATGATGTACATATGAAGAGTTACATGAGACTAAAGAAAGTAAAAGAAGCCAAGCCTCTGGCTCAGTGAAACTTTTGCACCAGTGAATGGCCAAAAGAAGATGGGGGGGGGATTTAAGGAAGGGGAAAGGGAAGTTTTTAAGAGGAAAGGAGTGGACAGAGAAGAAACACATTGTCTGTGTAGATAATCCAGAGATTCAGTGGAGGAGAGAGATGCTGTTGTGTGACAATAAACTGTCCCAAAGTCCCAGAGAAAGAAAAGCAGAGCTGGCCATTTCTGAGCCAGTAGATGGGTGAGACTGCACAATTTTGGCTAGCAGAACAGTGATAGGGACCCATACAAAAGAATATCAAAGCAGTAATTGTAAAGTCCAGGAATTCAGGGTGGGTCCAGGATGAGAATCTGTGGGTTTCCTGACTTTGATTGAGTTAGGAAAGGGGAGCTTCCCTGAAAGGTTACAAAAGATTATTGCATCTAGGCTGGGAGGACTTAAGGGCTGGCAGAGTGGAGGTTTCACCCATGTCTGAGTCACATTGTGAGAAGACATTCAGACAAGGTCAGTAAAAGCAATTAAGCCCACCAGGCCGCTTCATAGTAACTAGGTTTTGTGCTCAGGAAGACTTGCCCTTGCTGATGAAATCACATACCATGGCACAAAAGGAAGAGCGAGCACGGAACAGCGACTTGTGGGAAATCGACCAACATTGATAGATCTAGGTGGGGTGGTGTTTGGCTCTGCAACCACCTGTGGCAATGGGAAGGCATGCAGATGTCCCATCAGTGAATCAGTGTCCTGCCCAAAGTTTTGGCCACTTATTTGCGTCGCCTTAGGAGGGCTTTTTAGGGAGCTGCGGTGGCTCAAGTGGTTAAGACGCTGAACTGCAGGCTGTGGAAGGTCAGTAGTTCAGCAGTTCAAGACCCGAGAGTGCTGCATGACGGGGTGAGCTCCTGTCTCTAGTTCCAGCTCCTGCCAACCTAGCAGTTCGAAAGCAAGAAATTGCAAGTAGATAAATAGGTACCACTTAGGTGGGAAGGTAACAGCGTTCCGTGCACCTTGGTGTTTAGTCATGCCGGCCACATGACCACGGAAATGTCTTCGGACAGCGCTGGCTCTTCGGCTTTGAAACGGAGATGAGCACCGCAACCCTAGAGTCGGATTCGACTGGCTTTCGAGCAAGGGAACCTTTACCTTTACCTTTTAGGAGGGCTTTGGCCTTGCCTTCTCCAAAGCATGGCTTTACTAACTCCTAAACTGACTGCCAAAGTGTCTTTAGGACAGACAGCACATATCTTGGAAGGGAGACTATGGTAACACCAGCAGTCCAATAAATTCTAAGCGTGTCATCATGGCTACTGGTAAGTTGCTTATGTAGGATTGACAGCCCCCAGCTGGTCTGCTTCTCCCCAAAGCAGATCAGCTGGCCAGCAGGGGAAAACCCACCCCTAAACAGGGATTTGCCATGTGATGTCCCCAGCATGATGACATCACCTGGAAGTGACATCATCACATTGGGGACATCACACAGGGACGCTCTGGTTTTTGGGCAAAACTCTATGGTTTAAGGGTGAATTTACCATAGAGTTTTGCCCAAAAAACAAAGCATTGCCCCTGGTGTGACCCACACTATGATGTCACTTCATCACATTGTGCGACATCGCATGATGTCCCTGCCCACCCCCTGCCTACCCACCCCCAAATCCACCCACCCAATTGACGAGGGGACATGGCAACCCTATGCTTATATGATGATAAATACCACCAACCATTCTGGTATAAATACACTCAGAGTATTGCTCATGTTAAATTTGATCAAACCAGCAAGTTGAGACTATGGAGTGTTCTCCTTGACAGAAAATGGGCACTGTGACCAAAGTAATTTTGTTTTTGAGCAGATTACCTCAGAGGATTGCTGCATAACTTGATTCCACAGAGGGAAAGTATTATTGCTTGGATGCAATGGAGTGTTCTCTCTAGAACCCTAGTAACAGCATTCTTCTCATGTCATTCCCTTAATCCATACTACAAGCTTACAACATGTAATGTGCTCTCAGTCACAGAGGAATATTTATTTTGAAATCAAGAGTGTGAGACATCTTTGGTGAGATCTCCTAGAAGTATGCTGTGTTAGAGCTTGCTCACCACTATCTTATAAACACAATACAGGTTTGAGCATGTCTGCTGATACAAAATATCAGCACGAAATGTTGTGAGTTGATACCAGTCTGCTTGCTAAAGACTAGCATAAGAATGCACATCTCTCCAGAAACTTTATTGTAGCTTCCATCACAAGCCTTTGTAAGAGAGTTTCACTTCATGACAGAGCAGAAAGGTAGCGTATATAACAATCGATGGACTTTTCAAGCTCATTTCCCTGGCTTGATTACTTGTGTGAAAGGAATAAAACACACATCAAATAAAAAGAGGTTTTCTTGAGGAGGTACTAGCTTTTCTTTTCTATTAGAATGGCATTCCCTTAAGGAAGAAGATGATGAATCTTATCAGATGATCAACTTGTCAGCACCAGATTGGCTTTCCTCAGGCTTGTGCCTAGTAGTTTCTAGACTGATATACCATATGTGATGCCGCCGTATTACCAAGTAATATTCCCCATTACTTGATGAGTATGCAAATTAGCCTTCAACCTTAAGGCAACTAATGCATTTGAAAATGCCAGCAAAGTGACTGACTAATGAATATATGCCTGTGTGACCATAGTCTTAATTTTCAATTGAATATAAATGTTCTGGCACTGTTAGATGGCCCAAAGAATTTTCAAAATAATTTTGAGAATCTCAGGTCCCTGTCACAATGAGAAATAGCTACGCGTATGGGATGGATTAAGGGCGGATCAAACCAGCATGATCAGATGCCAACATCTGGCAAGCATCACGCACCCGCCCCTAATCTGTCCCATCCAGCTGAAAACGCGGATCAAAAAGGTACTAGGCAAAATGCAGTACCTAGCCGATGATCCGCAGCAAGGGCGCACGTGAGATCGCCAACGCGCCCGACTCCTGTTGTAAGCGAGGCTCTGCCAAAATTGCACATGCCCACGAATGCGCAGTTGCCTCACCTCGCCCATCATCCCATTGCTTCCCCCTTAGCATGTGATTGCGCCAGGAAGCAACTGCGCGGCGGCTCGGGGATCTGTGTGATCCTGCTCCTGCACTTCTTTTTGCCACACCTCTGAAAAGCTACACTTCCACCGTGGCTTTTCACGGTAGTGTGACCAGGGCCTCACTTCAATAAATAACTGTGTATCTGAAGTCCTAACAGTTTGCAGAGATTAAGCACTTCAGTGAGGACTCAAGATAATTTTCTTCTCCTTCATTTTTTCCTCACAACAACCCTGTGAGGTAGTTTAGGCTGACAGTGTATAACTGGCCCAAGGTCACTCAGCAATAGGGTTATGTCAGGTTCAAAAGCAAGTAGGTCCAAGCATTCTTGATCAAAAGAAAGGCTTTATTGGATTACAGTGCTAAAACCCACAGTAGAAGGTCATTGTCAGGAATGGGGGGCAAGAGCAATGTAAGCAGAGTTATAGTATGATGCATAAATGCGACTAGCGAATGAACTGTAAGCGCGCGCGCGGGAAACTCCTGGCGGGAGAATTACTTCATGAGCGGGAGACGATTCTCCCCCTCCCTTCACCTTCACAGGACTGGAAAATTCTCATCAACACAAGAATAGCCCAAAGCCTACATTCAAGGCCACCGTGATAAGGAAAAGCAGCAGGGAAGAAGCTCCCACGTTACTGCCTGCATACCTACGCAAGCGCAAAGCGGAATAGGAAACACATAACAATGGACTCAGTGAGAATCATCAAATAGACTTTTTTCTGACAGGTTACCAGCTTCCAGGTTGATCTCCAGACTACAAAGACCAGTTCATCTAGAGAAAAGGACAGCTTCGGAGGGTGGACTCTGTGGCATGATAACCCTGCTGAGCTCCCTCCCCCCACAAACTCTGCTCTCCCTAGGCGTTGCCTCCAAATCTCCAGGAATTTCCTGAGCCAGAATTGGCAACCCTACCCAGGGCCGGCCCCAGGTGTCTGGGTGCCCTAGGCAAGACAGCCTGGGGCACCCACTCCACCGGGGATGCCAACCTCCCGGTGGAGCCTGGAGACTGGGCGGTGGCGGAGCACTGGCTTTCCTGGGTGCTCCGCAGCTGCGGGGCCCCCAGGAAAGCCAGGGAAGGGGCAGAGGTTCTAACCCCTGCCCCTTCCGTCCCAGCGCTGGCTTGCTTGGGCACTCCGCAGTTGTGGGGCGCCCAAGCAAGCCAGGGAAGGGGCGGGGTTTTAAACCTCCACCCCTTCCCTTCCAGCGCTGGCTTGCTCGGGCGCTCCATGGCTGCGGGGCGCCCAAGCAAGCCAGGGAAGAGGCGGGGGAGCTTTTCATGGGGGGCACCTTTTGGCGCCCCTGTGGCCAGCACGCTCTAGGCGAGCACCTAGTTCACCTAGTGGGCGTGCTGGCCCTGACCCTACCCAATAAACTTCCATGGCAAAGCAGGGATTTGAACTTGAGTCTTGCAGTTTGATGTAGTGGTTAAGTGCACGGACTCTTATCTGAGAGAACCGGGTTTGATTCCCCACTCCTCCACTTGCACCTGCTGATGTGACCTTGGGTCAGTCACAAGCTCTGGCACAGCTGTTCTCTCAAGAACAGTTTGTGTTAGAGTTCTCTCAGCCCCACCTACCTCACAGGGTGTCTGTTGTGGGGAGGGAAAGGGAAAGGAGTTTGTAAGCCACTCTGAGACACCTTTGGGCAGTGAAGGGTGGGGTATAAATCCAATCTCTTCTTCTTCTTCTTCTTCTTCTTCTTCCCCTTCTTCTTCTTCTTCCAAATCCTACTCTCACAATCTAACCACTACACCCCACTTACTCTCATTTATCTGCCTTTTACAGAATTATGAGTAAGGCTGTAGCCAGGATATGTGCCCAATCTTCTGAATATGCATCGAGCCTTCATTTTGAAAAGGATCTCTTTCCCTTTCACTTATAGAGGTACAAAGGAGAACACACACACAGTACTTAGCTCCAGTTATTCAGTAAGAAATAAACCAGTTCCCAGCTTCTAATATGTTGTGCAATGAATGCAAAGACTCTGGGATAATGGACAAAAACTTAACATTCATTTTTAAATACTTTAAAATTGTACTTTTTATTACAGAGTATACTAAGTAATTCTAAAGTATAGTAAATAATTTTAACAATATTCAATTTCTTACACTGAAGCTTTTCACTGATCACTAGTAGTCCTACTCTTAGCATGTCCCTCACTTCAGAATATCTGGCTAAGTCATTAGGCTAAGAGGCAATGATTTACCCAAGGCAAAACTTTCAGGGCCAGTTCACTCTGGGTAAATGGAAAGTACACAGAAGAAGTGAGATACACAGTTTAAACAGATGCTATGTATGTAGAGTTATAGGGTAATTCAGAACTCTGTGGTTTAAGGTTCTTAACCAGAGTCTTTATATGTGTGTCTGGTCCATTCAGACATTAGACTGGATGTAAATAGGCTGTTTAATTGTTTAACAAGTTTGTACCCCACCTTTCTGCCTTCATAATGGCCACCAAGGCAGCTAACAAATTACAAATGTATATAATAAAGCTACATCTTAAAAACCATTAAAACCAACCAAAACACATCATTAAAACAATTAAAACCAGAGTTAAAATACATACAAAAACATTAAACCAGCAATTAAAACATTGGGCTAGAAACTGGGATCACAGTGGGAATATCCAATGAAACATAAAAGTCTTCACCTACTGGGAAAGAAAGGGACAGGCGAGTCTCTCTAGGGAGAGAATTGTAGAGTTTTGATGCCATGATCAAGAAGGCCCTTTCCTGGTTTCCACCTAATCTTAAAAGGTGAGGGCACCTGAAAGAGGGCTTTAGAAGATGACCTGAGTTGTAGGGTAGGTTCATAAGGGATTATGTGGTTAGGAGTGGAATATGTTGCTGCAGCCTCCCCTCACCGCCCCATCCAATGCATGCATTTTACCCACATTTAGAACATAAGAACATAAGAGAAGCCAATGTTGAATCAGGCCAATGGCCCATCTAGTCCAACACTCTGTCACACAGCGGCCAAAATATACCAGGTGCCATCAGGAGGTCCAGCAGTGGGGCCAGGGCACCAGAAGCCCTCCCACTGCTGCCCCCTCCAGCACCAAGAATAGAGTGCATCACCTGCCCCAGACTGAGAGTTCTCATTCTATACCCTGTGGCTAATAGCCACTGGTGGACTTCTGCTCCATATGTTTATCTAATTTCCTCTTGAAACTGTCCATGCTTGCAGCTGCCACGACCTCCTGTGGCAGTGAATTCCATATGTTAATCACTCTTTGGGTGAAGAAGTATTTCCTTTTATCTGTTCTAACCCGACTGCTCAGCAATTTCATAGAGTGCCCACGAGTTCTTGTATTGTGAGAAAGGGAGAAAAGTACTTCTTTCTCAACCTGCTCAATCCCATTCATAATCTTATAAACCTCGATCATGTCACCCCTCAGCCGTCGTTTCTCCAAGCTAAAGAGCCCCAAGCATTTTAACCTTTCTTCATAGGGAAGGTGTTCCAACCCTTTTATCATTCTAGTTGCCCTTCTCTGCACTTTTTCCAATGCTATAATATCCTTTTTGAGATGTGGTGACCAGAACTGTACACAGTATTCCAAATGAGGTCGCACCAATGATTTATACAGGGGCATGATGATACTGGCTGATTTGTTATCAATTCCCTTCCTAATAATCCCCAGCATAGCGTTGGCCTTCTTTATTGCAGCTACACATTGTGTAGACATTTTCAGCGAGTTATCCACTACGACTCCAAGATCTCTCTCTTGGTCAGTCTCTGCCAGATCAGACCCCATCAACGTGTATTTATATTTAGGATTTTTGGCTCCAATGTGCATCACTTTGCACTTGGCCACATTGAACCCCATTTGCCACGTTGACGCCCACTCACCCATCCTCAACAGATCCCTTTGGAGTGCCTCACAATCCTCCCTGGTTTTCACCACCCTGAACAACTTCGTGTCATCTCCAAATTTAGCCACATCACTGCTTACTCCCAATTCCAAATCGTTAATAAACAAGTTAAAAAGCATGGGACCGAGTACTGATCCCTGTGGTACCCCACTGCTTACCACCCTCCACTGAGAAAGTTTCCCATTTATACTCACTCTCTGTTTCCTATTTATAAGCCAGTTTTTGATCCACAAGAGGACTTGTCCTTTTATCCCATGACTATTGAGCTTACTTAGGAGCCTTTGATGAGGAACTGTATCAAAAGCTTTCCGGAAGTCAAGGTAAATAATATCTATTGGGTCCCCCTTGTCCACATGTTTGTTCACTCCCTCAAAAAACACTAACAGGTTAGTGAGACAAGATCTTCCCTTACAGAACCCATGCTGAGTCTGCCTCAATAGTTTTTGTTCATCAATGTGCCTACTAATTCTTTCCTTAATAACAGTTTCCACCAACTTACCCGGTATCGATGTCAGACTGACTGGCCTGTAATTTCCTGGATCTCCCCTGGAGCCCTTTTTAAAGATGGGAGTGACATTAGCTACCTTCCAGTCATCAGGAATGGAGGCAGATTTTAAAGAAAGATTACATATTTTTGTCAGGAGATCCACAAGTTCACATTTGAGTTCTTTCAGAACTCTCGGATGAATGCCATCCGGGCCTGGTGATTTATTAGTTTTTAAATTGTCCATCAGTCGGAGGACTTCCTCTCTTGTCACCGCAATCTGATTCAGGTCTTTCAAACCCCCTCCCGAAATCAGTGCTTCTGGAGTGGGCAAACACTTCTCTTCCACAGTGAAGACAGAGGCAAAAAATGCATTCAACTTCTCAGCCATTTCCCTATCATCCTTCACTACTCCTTTTACCCCTTGGTCATCCAAGGGCCCCACTGCCTCCCTGGCTGGCTTCCTACTTCTAATGTATTTGAAGAAAGTTTTATTGTTGGTCTTTATGTTTTTTGCGATATGCTCCTCATATTCCCTTTTTGCTTGCCTGATCACAGACTTGCATTTTATTTGCCATAGTCTGTGTTCCCTTTTATCAACCTCACTAAGACTAGCTTTCCACCGCTTAAAGGAATCCTTCTTACCTTTTACAGCTTCCATTACTTTATTTGTTAACCATGCAGGCTTTTTTCTATACCTATTTGTACCTTTCCTAACCTGCGGTATATATTTTTTCTGAGCTTCTAGGATTGTCTTTTTAAATAGTCTCCAAGCTTCCCCAATGGTTTTGACCTTCTCCACTCTTCCTTTCAATTTCTTCCTCACATGTCCCCTCATACCAGAGAAGTTACCCCTTTTAAAGTTAAAAGTGGTTGCGTCAGTCTTTTGGGGCAACTCCCTATCTGTACAAATGTTAAACTCAATGACATTATGGTCACTGTTTCCAAGTGGTGCAATCACTTTTACATCTCTCACCAGGTCTTGGGTGTTACTTAGGACCAAATCCAGGATCGCCTCTCCCCTGGTAGGATCTGTGACCATCTGTTCCACAGCACAGTCATTGAGAGTGTCTAAGAACGCAATCTCTTTTTCCCGACTAGAACTCATATTGACCCAATCAATGTGTGGGTAGTTAAAGTCGCCTATTACAACACAGTTATTTCGTCTAGCCGCTATCTTTAATTCATTCATCATTTTATAATCCTCCTCTATCTTTTGATCTGGTGGGCGATAACAAACTCCCACTGTTAAGCCTCCTTTTGGACCCACTATTTCAACCCATAGCATTTCCAGAAGGGAATCCAATTCTCTTACCCTCTCAATCTTACTGGATGGTATACCCTCTCTGACATACAGAGCCACCCCACCTCCAACCCTTTCCCCCTATCCTTCCGATATAATTTATAACCAGGAATCACCGTATCCCACTGATTTTCCTCATCCCACCAAGTTTCTGAAATACCCACAATGTCTATTTCCCCCCCCAACACCAAGCATTCCAACTCCCCGATTTTACCTCGGAGACTTCTAGCATTTGTGTATAAACACTTATAGTTTCCCACGTTTGTTAAGCCCACAGCCTTCCTCTTGCTGCCTCGAGACCTTGCCAGGCAGTTCCTATCATTAGCCACAGTCTCAGTGGACAATTGTAATCCATTTCCTTGTACAAAAGTAATAGCTACCCCTTCATCTCTTTGAGATGAGCCATCCCGAACCAGAGACTTTTCATCTCCTGTCGGCTTTCCCCCAGTATTCAGTTTAAAAACTGCTCTGCCACCTTTTTGATTTTGAGCGCCAGCAGCCTGGTTCCTTCTCAGGACAAGTGGAGACCGTCCCTTTTGTACAGCTCCCTCTTGTCCCAAAAAGCATCCCAGTGCCTAACAAACTTGAACCCTTCCCCCTACACCACCGTCTCATCCACGCATTGAGACTCCTGATCTGTGCCTGTCTCTCCGGCCCTGCGCGTGGAACAGGTAGCACTTCCGAGAAGGCTACCTTGGAGGTCCTGGCCTTGAGTTTCCTGCCCAGCAGCCTAAATTTCTCCTCCAGGACCTCACGACTGCATTTCCCCACATCGTTGGTGCCGACGTGCACCACGACCACTGGCTCCTCCCCAGCACTATCTACCAGCCTATCTAAAACACGCGTAATGTCCGCTACCTTCGCACCAGGCAGGCAAGTCACCATACGGTCAGTACGCGGGTTCGCCACCCAGCTGTCTACCTGCCTAAGGATCGAATCACCAACTACCAAGAGCCCCCCTCCCACCCTTCTCAGGGACGGTTCCTTGGTACGAAAGGATACCTGTTCACCAGCTGAAGAAGAGGTCCCTTCTGAGGGCACATTCCCCTTATCCTCAGCATGGTGCCCCTTTTCCCCTTGACCCTCATGCTCCCTGGCAGCAGCCGGGCTGCCAGATCCAGAGTGGGACATATCTAACAAGTCCCCGAGAGTCTTCCCCGTGCACCTAACTGACTGTCCCTGCTTCTCCAGGTCAGCCACCTTGGCCTCAAGGGAGCAAACTCGCTCCCTGAGAACCAGGAGCTCCTTGCACCGAGCACACACCCAAGACTTCTGACCAGTGGGCAGATAGTCATACATGTGACACTCCATGCAAAACACTGGATAGCCCCCAACCCCCTGCTGGCATTCTGGCTTCATAATTGTTTTTAAACAAATACTTTTCTATAACCCCCCTTTTAAAACCCTTTGTATTTATATGGCTCCTGTTGTAGGAGTCTACTTACCTTACCTTACCAAGGAGCCAAGGTCCTGGCTTCCTGGCTCTTCCTGGGCTTCTTACAGAGCCCCTAGGCCAAGAGCCACAGGCAAAGAGCCTCGCCCTTTTGCTCTCGCCCTTTTGCTCTCGCTCTTCGGCTCGTGCCAGAGGCTCGTGCCCCTTGCAAACTTCCTGCCTTAAATGGAATTGTCTCCCAGGAGAGGGTGTGGCCAGCAGCTACTCAAAATCACCCAAGGCACTTAATGACGGTCAAACAAAGCCCCTTTCACACTCTAACTCCAGCAGCCAGGAGTCTGCTATTCAATCTCACCCAAGCACTTAATTACAGGCAAACAATGACCCTTTCACACCCTAACTCCAGCAGTCAGGAGTCTGTTACAACTCACTCACACACTCCCAAATACAGTCCCTGACACAGTACCTTTTCAGCTAAAGCACCTCAGCTGAAAGTAAATAAATAAAAATACCACTCACCCCTCTGGCAGCTCAAACACCTTGCTCCTTCTCAGAGCTCAGCTGGGTCAGCTCATCCCCCCTTTCGTTTATACCCTGCCTTTCTCCCCAGTGGGGACTCAAAGCAGCTCATTGTTCTGCTGTCCTCCATTTTATTCTTATGAGAACCCTGTGAGGTAGGTTTGCCTAAGACTGTGTGATTGGCCCAAGGTCACCCAGCAAGCTTCCATGGCACAAGTGAGGATTAGAACCTGAGTTTCCCAGCTCCTAATCCAATACACTAATCCACTACCCTGCACTGCCTCTTTGTTGAACAGGCAAACTCTACTATTACAAACCCAAAATTATTTATTTATTGAAAACATTTCTATGCTGCTTTATGTCACACTCTCAGTGTGGTTTGTACACTGTACCCCTGTATGCCTCTCACAGTACCAATTAACCCCACCAGTCCCAAATCACAGATGCAGCAGCAAGCAGTGTGCCCACTTCTGCTCCTCAGATCCCTCCCCCCCATAGCACCACCACCAAGATATTTATCGTTGCCAGCACCAATAACCTCTTGATAAGGAGGGGAAAGAGAAAGTTTGGCTTCATCCCCCCCCCCTCTATTCCCCAGGGGGAGGGGGGAGAGCCATCTGCTACATGTAGACTGACTCCAAAACCCCTTGCTGCTTGTGTAAGTTGACTGCCACAGAGCCTAAAGAGTTTGTTTGGGTGTCTGTCTGTTTGTTATTTGTACAGTCCCAAAGCAACTATTTGGTCATTCAATAAAATCATAATTGAAGAAAAATATGAAATATAATTTTCAGCCCATCAATTTCAATGAAAAATGGCATTGATCATAAGAGAGCTGAGCTACTACTGCTCTTTGGGTTGCCAACCTCTAGCTGGGGATTGGAGTTCTCCTGGAAATACAACTGATCTCCAGCATACAGAGATCAGTTTCCCTAGAGGAAGGGCAGCTTTCCAGAGTGGACTCTAGAGCATCACATCCCCACAGAGCTCCTCCTCTCCCCAAACTCAACCTCCCCAGGCACCATACCCAAATCCCCCAAAATTTCCCAACCTGGTGATGGCAACTCTAACTACAGTCCTTTCCCTCCAACTTGTGTTGTCAAGTCAGGATCTTGTAAAATCTGCCCTGGCTTTCGATTTGCTTCAGGGCTCAATTCGATGCTAATATTGACCTTTAAAGCCCTGTGTGGCCTGGAACCAACATTCTTTATGGATCACCTTCTCCCCTATTAGCCTACCCATTCACACCGGTCATCCTTGGAGGCCTTGCTTCTCCCCCTGCCCTCCCCTGTCTGAGGCTATATGGGTGGTGACCTGAGAAGGGATTTCTTGGTCTTGGCACCAAAACTTTGTAACTCCCTCCCCAGGGAGATCTCTCTGTCTCCCTCTATCAGCGTATTCTGCCAGTGGGTGAAGACTTTTTGTTTCATTTGGCATACCCCCAATAACCAGTATTGGCCCTTCTCCCTGGTTCTGGCATTGTTTGTGTTTTTATTTAATTAATTTATAATTTTAAGTCTGTTTTTAACTGTTCAAATAGTTTAGTATTTTTCTGTCTGCTGCCTTGGGGACCCTGATCAGGTAGAAAGGCAGCATACAAATGTTTTAAATAAATAAATAAACATACAAGTTTTCTTAATATCCTTGTTCTTTGGAAATTATGATTTGCTAAGAACTTTTTTCAAAACAGCAGTTCAAATATGATTGAAAACATTTAACAATGAAATGGATTAAAGCTATTACATTATCTAGTTTGTCTCATTTTCTGGGATGAGTACACCAGACCAAATTTCCCTTACTGTGTTGGTTGTGGTTTCTCATACTTGGATCTGGTTCAAAGGAGATTTTTCTTTCTTCTTCAGAAGACATGAATAAGAACAAATAACTACCAATGTTGATGGCAAAATGCACCTTGCAGCTTTTAATAGAAGTGTTGGTGTGCTGACAACTATACCATTGTTGAATGCTTCTTGGATTTACAATGTAAACAAACTATTGCATAAATACAAGTCTCAAATAACAGGACAAAGCATTACCATTTTAGAAGGAATTGCTATTGCTTACTTGCAGACTGGGCTAGCAGGCAAACAACAATAATCAAACAGCAAATGGTCAGAACAGCAAGATAAGGCAAGAAATGCAGGATTTCCTCTTTTGCCCATATGCTGTACTTTGTTTTTTAAAAGGGCTTCTTTCTTCCAGGAGATCCTCTCATACAGAAATAACTCCTGTCCTTTGCATGTATGTACTTCCTCTCTCTTTTTTTAAACTGTTAGAGGTGGAAGCTTTACCATCCCTTTCTGTAAAGTAGACAGGATCCCTATTGCAAAGAGGGTGTGTGTGGAGATGGAACTCAGTAAAACCATTTTCTTAAACTGCCCCCCCACCATCAGCATGGCAGCTCTTCCATCTTACAGAGGGTTCAAGCAAAGCTAATGCCTCTTTCTGTGAAGGTGATAGGTGGAAGGTTTGGAGTAGTGGTGTGAGCACTAAGGATGAAACCTCTGCTTTTGCCCCCACCTACAACCAACACATTTGCCCAGTCCTGCAATCAGGCTAATGTTCAGTAGCTGAAATGGCAAAGGCAGAGTGCCCAAGCTTACACAGAAGGAATCCTTAACTGCCAACTGGGATTAAACAGGAGTTAAGAACCAGCTAGAGTGAAAGAAACTATCTTCTGTGTGTTACGGGCATGTCGCAAATAACTGTAATTAGTGGAAGACTTCCATTTGCAGCCTCAGCATGCCACACCAGGAGAGATAGGAAGAGGGAATAAGCAAGGATGAGCCACAGAGAAAGTTCAGGGCGGTAATGACACTTGAATTTTACAAAAAGGTGGGTACAAATTTCCTAGATTCTGAGAGTTGGTTTTGTTTGAGATGCTCAAGTAAGGTCCTGAGATGCTCAAGAGAAAGGCAGGCGTATAAATATTTTCAAATCAATAAAATACAAAATCAAATAGCTCCCTTTTAATCCTAAACTGAAGGTCAATTCATACAACCTTGGATGTCAATGCAAGTTCACTTTTTCATATACTCACCATATCATGCAGAACCTTTGGCACCTAGGCTGGTTTAGGACATGGTGATTCACATGTTACAGTACTAACAAAACTGTGCAATGCACTAAGTCACTGAAAAAGCCAACTTGTATTAACTGTACTACATAAGTGTCTCTCTATATAATAATCCTGTTTTGGAGTGGCCATATTCCATGCACTCCCTCAGCCATTGGCCTGTCAGCCACCACTCAAGAGTACTCACGTGCCATTGGCCGGGTGCTAGGTCTGCTCCTCTTCCCCACCCACTCCCCCTTCAGCCACTGTACCCTGTCAGAATTACTGGCAAACAGCTTTCTCTCTTGACAACGATGCTTCTCGTGCTTTCCTCCCATGTGGGACTGTTTCCTCGGTGGCTGTTGGTAGGTGTCACGAAATGGCAGTTACCTGTGTTTGTAAGATGGCTGTGGTTCTTTGGTTAAAATGTTCCCCCATAAGGTTTCATTGAGCTGTAGTTCCAGAGAGGGGCCTGCAGAAGAGGGGTGGAAATCACTCAGAATTACAACTGATCTCCAGGAGGGAGGAGGAGATGCAAAGCTGAAATCAGAGGGGCAGATAATAGCAGGCTGATGCTTGGCTGAGAAGGAGATAGGGTTGCCTACTCCAGGTTGGGAAATTCATGGAGATTTGAGGGATAGAGCCAGGAGAGGGTGAGGTTTGAGGAGGGGTGGGACCTCAGACAGGTACAATGCCACAGACTCCATGGGTAACAATTGTTGCCAATCTCCAGGTGAGGGCGTGAGATCACTGAAAATTACAACTGCTCTTCAGGTGGCAGAGATCAGTTCCTCTGGAGAAAATGGTGGACTCTGTGTCATTATACCCTGCTGAGGTTGCCACACCACATTGACAATGAGTGCCCAAAGCCTTGGCACTCTCCCAGAGCCTCTTTCTAGAGTTCGTTGTATTTATTTCCACAATGGGCCTTATTCCTAGTACTTATATATGTCAGTCCTGAATCCTGCAGATTCAGTCTGCTAATGGTGGGACTTTCATGCAGTGCACATGTCTCCCCCTGATGCTAGAGGCTCTTCTGGCAATCACAATCCTCCAGCACCAGAGAAAAGTGCCTCCATTAGCAGAATGGATCTATGGATCCTACCTAATGATTTTGTTTCCCTGAAATCCATTACTATCACTTTCTGAAACACAGAGGCAGAGGACAATTTGTAAAAGCAAATAAAATTACGGGTGTCTTCCCCCACCTAAGAGGCATCTCATTAATTAGGCATGTGGATTGGGCATGGCAAGACAATGAAATGAGCCTGATTCTATGGAACGTTGACTTTCCACATAGAAAGCTTCCTTTGTGTTTTGCTGAGGAAATCCCAGGAATGCTTTCATTACTTCTGCTTGCAAAGTTTCATAGGTGTGTTCTCTTGTCAGTTTCTAAAGCACACTTTTAAACTTGCACATCCCTAGCTGTTTAATTTGGGAGAGGACTTGCAATAAAATATCTTGTCAGGGACAGGGTTCCATCACAGAGCTTTGTTCTGCAGCTTTTGCACACTTTAGCTACTAGGAAGTGGCAAAGTGTTTAGCCACTCTCTTGCTGGTTTCCTACACAAAAATAGGACAGACAACACAGTTTCTACCCCACTGCTTTCAATGGCAGAGTGCCTGCATTTACCCCAGTGAAATTGATAGGACTTAGAAGTGCCTAACTAATAATTACATTTAGATTATGCCCATAGTGTAAAATGCAACATGATTGCTTTTCATGGCATAACAGGAGGCCAGTCCTATCAGTGGCCTTCCCACCCACAGCTAATTTCAGATTTTTTTTTTTATTCCTGCGGGTAGAAAGAATGAACACAGGTGGTAGATGACCAACTACCAAGACCTATTGCAATGTAATAAAGTGAAAGGGGTGACATTCAACATGAAAGGAAAACGAAAAACTTGTCTAAGGAAAACAATGAGACCCCACTGCAAATTCTCCCAATTTAGAAGATACTGAAGAATGGCAAAAGAGCTGGCAGTTACAAATCTGTGTCACATCATTGTGTGCTGCAGAATCACTCTAAAATGTTGTAGCTGTGTAGTAGCCCTTAGAACCACAAAGGCACTAAAATAGCAAGCGATTCATGTAGTGAACTTTCCATGGGCTAACCTTAAGTTTTCATTGTACCATTGTTTGTACATGTGTGGCAGAACAGTCCTGCTCTGGCCTGCAGGCCCTCTTCCACCCTGCCCTCCTGGGTTTTCCCCACACCTGGGTGGGCTTTCCTCTCTGTTCAACCACCGCCACTACCTAACCTTTGTAAGAATTGCCCACTGGGAGGGTCAGGACTCCCAGCTTCCCTTCCAAGTTGTGAGGCCTTGCCTCTGTGTTTCCCACTACCCAGCATCTGGTTACCACAGCAACAGCTTGCTGCCAGTGTCTAGTACACAACTTGGGGAGTAGCCACTTGCCTTCTTACTGCCCTTCCCTTCCTCCTGGTGCTCCTTTCCAAGATGGTAGAGGTCTATGTGGCACAGAGAATCACTACCAGAATCAAAAGTTACAAAGTATTTTTTAAAAAGTGTTCACAAGCATATTCTTAGGACAGCATCAGTCTGAGCAAGGGATTCAAAAGAAAATGGTAAAACACAATTCCTCTGTCTGTCCCTCCCTCTATACATGCCCTATCAGTTGTTAAGTGTAAAGCAGGCTCCTTAGCTCAGAAAGTTACAGCTTTTTACAGGCCTTTACCTTCAAGCCTTCTTTGACTATATGCAGGCCAGCACATGGCAATAGCCACCTCCTCCAGACCTCAGTTAAGAGCTCTTTCATGGGAGCAGTGCCAAAGAATCCTTCCTCCCTGCTCCCAGAAGTTTTATCATATCTCTTTCCCCACCCACTGACCAGGTCAGGCTGGGTCAAAGAAGCTTTTTTTTTTTTTTTTTTGTAAATACAATTTATTATTGGATATATCACAAGTTCATACAATTTAAACATACCAATACATACCCATTTTTCTTTTTTCCCTTTCTCCCCCCACATCAGGCTTCCAGCACTGCTCCAACCCCATTAATATCTCTCTTATTCCATTACAATTACTTCTAAACTTATTTTCTCTTACTAACGGTAACAATACAAAAGTCTAATTCTCTTTCCGTTTCTTCTTAATAACTGTCAAAGCAAATCAAACCACTTTTAATGTCCCAATTTTTCAACAAATATTTTTGAAAGTCTTTCCAATCTTTAAAAAAAGTTTCATCTTCTTCGTTGTTTAACTTTCTTGTTAACTTGTCCATTTCCGCCAAAAACAACGTTTTTTTAATCCATTCCCATGTTTCAGGTACTTTATCTTGTTTCCAACATTGAGCAAAAGTCAGTCTTGCTGCTGTAGTCAAGTACCATAATAGTGTTCTCTTGGCTACATTTATTTCTTCCATTTTAAGACCTAACAATAACATCTGTGGGTCTTTCTTAAAAGTACAATTCAAAATTTTTTGTATCTCATTGTGGATCTCTGTCCAATACTTTACTGCTTTATCACATGTCCACCACATATGGTAAAAAGACCCTTCATGTTTCTTACATTTCCAACATTTATTAGACATACTTTCATTTATGATAGCAATTTTTTTGGGCGTCATATACCATCTGTACATCATTTTATAACAATTCTCTTTAACATTTACACAAGTTGAGATTTTCATTGACTTTTTCCACAAGTATTCCCAAGATGTCATTAATATCTCTGTATTAACATTTACAGCCCATTTTATCATTTGCTCTTTTACAACTTCATCCTCAGTATACCATTTCAATAGAACCTTATACAGTTTAGAAATCATTTTTTTTCCTTTCTCAAGCCATACAGTTTCAATTTCAATATTCTTTTCTCTAAAACCATATTCTCTTTTATCGGTCTTAAATAAATCATAAATCTGTCTATACTTCAACCAATCATATTCAAATTCAACATCAAATCTGTCTTTTAACACAAAATTTTTCCCTTCAGATTTTAAAAGATTTTTATAAGGTAGCCAATCTAGCCCTTGATTTCTTGAATATGGATTAATCACTTCAGCTGGTACAATCCAAAGTGGTCTTTCTTCTGAGAAGAATTTTCTGTATCTCATCCATGTCTCGAACAGTGATTGTCTTACAAAGTGGTGTTTAAAAAATTTATCCATTTTTACTTTTCCATACCATAAATATGCATGCCATCCGAATTTGTTATCATGCCCTTCCAGGGCCAATAACTTCTTGTTCTCCAGATTAATCCACTGTTCCAACCATGTTAAACAGACGGCATCATAATACAGTCTTAGATTTGGTAGTTGTAGGCCTCCTCTCTCTCTTGCGTCACATAAAATTTTCATTTTAATCCTTGGCTTTCTTCCTGCCCATACGAATTTGGATAATTCTTTCTGCCACGAATCCAGTACTTTCCTTTGTTTTAGTATTGGAATAGTCTGAAATAGAAACATCAAACGCGGCAAGATATTCATTTTTACAGTCGCGATTCTTCCCATCAATGATAAATTCAAAGTGTCCCATTTCTTCATATCTTGCTGAATCTTGTGCCACACCTTTTCATAATTGTTTTTAAACAAATCAATATTTTTCATGGTTAATTCAATTCCAAGATATTTAGTCTTTGTAACTACTTCACATTGAATTTTCTCTTGAAGTTCTGTTTGTCTTTGTTTCGTCATATTTTTGCACATCACTTTGGTTTTACTTTTATTAACATAAAATCCCGCAACTGAACCAAATTCTTCAATTTTTTCCATCAGTTGTGGTATTTTCTCAATTGGGTCTTGGATCATAAACATTACATCATCTGCAAATGCCCTGTATTTATAGACAAAACCTTTCACTGTAAGTCCTTCAATACTGTTATCTTTTCTTATCGCTGTCAATAATATTTCAAATATCCAAATAAACAACAACGGGGATAACGGGCAGCCTTGACGTGTTCCCTTTTGGACTTGGAAGAAGTCCGTCTTTTCTTTATTTATATTCAAAGCCGCTTTTTGTTCTGAATATATTGCCACAATCATGTTTAAAAAGGACTGTCCAATGTCCATTTTTTCAATAACTTGCAGCATGAACTCCCAATTTAAATTGTCAAAAGCTTTTTCCGCATCTAAGAAGAGGAATCCAACTTCTTTTTCAGGATGCTTGTCATAGTATTCAATTGCATCTATCACCACTCTTAAATTGTCTCTGATTTGTCTGTTTGGTAAAAAACCAGCTTGTTCTTCCGCTATTGTATCTTTCAAATATTTTTTCAGTCTCTCCGAAATTATTTTTGCAAATAATTTGTAATCGTTATTTAATAGCGATATTGGCCTATAATTCTTTACTTGAGTCAAATCCAAACCTTCTTTAGGTATCAATGAAATATTTGCTTCTTTCCATGAATCTGGGATCCGTTTGGTCTTTCTTATCTCATTTGACAGAAGTACTAAAATAGGGGTTAGCTCCTCTTTAAATTTCTTATAAAACTTTGCTGTAAAGCCATCTGGTCTTGGAGCTTTGCCCAACTTTGCATCTTCTATCGCCATTGTCACTTCTTCTTTCGTTACTAAACCATTTAATGATTCCTTAATTTGTTTTCCCAGCTCTGGAACTTCAATAGTCTCCAAATAATTCTTAATTCTCTGTTGATCAATTCCTTTCTTTTTGAATAATTTGGCGTAATATTTAAAGAAAGCTCTTTTTATACCGTTCAAGCTCATAACATCCTTTCCATCTTCAGTAATCTTAGATATAAAATTCCTTTCTTTTCTATTTTTCAGTTGCCATGCTAAAAACTTTCCTGGTTTATTTGCACCCTCAAATGCTTTTTGCTGTAATTTCTTCAAATTCCAATATAATTCTCTGTTTAATAAAACATTCAGCTGATCTTGCAGAAAGTGGATCTCTTTAATAATCTTCTTCTTCCCTGGTCTTTTCTTTAATTCCTTTTCTTTTTGTCGAATTTTTTCATGAAGGTCTTTCTGTTGTTGGATCTTTTGCTTTTTGTCCTTGGAGTTCAGAGAGATAAGCATACCTCTCATTACCGCTTTGTACGCATCCCATACAACTTGTATATCCGTGCCTTTATTCAAATTCAGTTCAAAAAAACTTTTCGTTTCCTTTTTTAAGATTTCATTAATTTGTTTTTGATCCAATAAATCTTCATTAATTCTCCAATATAACTGTTTAGGTTTTGCTTTAGATATCCAAAGTAGGGGATTATGATCAGAGTTAGTTTTCGGCAAAATTTGTATTTTATAAGTTTTTTGCGCCATCTCCTCTGACATCCAAATCATGTCAATTCGAGAAAAGTTGTGTCTATTCGAATAAAACGTGTAGTCCTTAGTCTTAGGATTCCACTTCCTCCAAACGTCTTCCAGTTTCTCTTGCTTCATCAATTGAAAGAATTTTTTTGGTAACTTTCCGACTGTCTCTCCACTTGCTTTGGATTTTCTATCCAATGTGTTGTTCACTGTACCATTAAAGTCTCCAGTAAGAACAATTTGGTCATAATTTAAACACTCCAACTCTTTGGTCAAATCATTAAAGAAAGTCTCTTTTGCACCATTGGGTGCATATATATTTACAAGCAATGTCTTTTTTCTGTTCATCCATATTTCCACGCCAACATACCTTCCTTCTTTATCTGAGAAAATTTGTTTAGGATCCAATTCTTTTGAAATATAAATCACTGTTCCTTTTTTCTTATTAATTGCTGAGGAATGAAATTCTTCTCCCAATTTTTTTATTAGTCAAATATTTGTTGTCTTGTTTTCTAATATGTGTTTCTTGTAAACAAATTATGTTACATTTTTGTTTCTCCAGCCAATGATTCACTAATCTTCTTTTACTTGGTGAATTTAGTCCATTTACGTTCCAAGATAAAAATTTGTAATCCATAATGGTGTTGAGTTAAATATCTTTAAAATCATCCAAATTGCTCTCTTTAAATCTGTATAAATCTCCTTCAGATTTAAGAGTAGATCTCACCGAGTTGTACATAAATGTAAGTCCATATGGAATCTCCCATCTGAACCTAATGTTCATTTCTTTTAGTCTGTCTGTCAATTTCTTGAATTTCTTTCTGTCTTGTAGAATCGATCTCGGAATTTCTCTCAGAATTATTATTTTCTTTCCATTAATTTCCAACGGTTGTGTAAATTGTTTCTTGAAAACGTCTTCCTTCATCTTTGTTGTCACGAATTGAACAATCACATCTCTGGGTAATTGCTTTCTTTTGGCATAAGCTGAATTCACTCTATAAATCAAGTCAAAGTCTGCATCCAAATCTCCCTCATCTTCCCCTACATAAGTTGTCAATGTCTTAATTACTAGAGCCCGTAAATCCTGATCTTCCTCCTCTTCTATCCCTCTCAATCTCAGATGATTCTGAGTAGCCCTATATTCCATCATGGTCTCCAGCCTTGTATTTTCTGACAGGGTTTTTTTAACCTTTTGTTCCATATCCTCAGATTTTGTCACCAGACTTTTGACTTCCTTTTTGAGTTCTTCTGTATCTTTTTTTATCCCTGACACTTCTGTAAGTACCAGTTCTTTCAGTTCTTCCATATTTTTTTCCTGTACTTGGACTTGCACTTGTTCTATTTGCTCCAATTGAATTTGCAGCTGTTGTTGCAGTTGTTCTTGCAGCTGTGATTCTATTTGTTTTCCAAAATTCTGCACCACTTCGGTCATCCGTTTTTCCATCGCTTCCATAGCTGCTTGCCACTCTTTTTTCCTTTGCAGTCATTCTTGGGCTAGGTGATGAAGCAGCTCTGGGTCTTGACCTCAAATCCGTCTTGGAGACAACTTCAATGCTAGTCAGTCTTTATATTAGCAGTCTTCAAGCCAAATTGCCACCTTTAAAACTTGTTTAAACGCTTTTTCGGCTTGAAAATAACTTTTTAAAATTTAGTCCTCCCCAAAATGTCGGGCGCAATTTCTCTATGATTTTCTGGCTAGAGTAGGCTCCTTCCAAACTTCCTGTTCATCTGTCCGTCTCTGTAATCCAACTTCCGGTAAGGGTGGTGTCACACAATAAAATGTCCGTCCGTTTCCAGCACAACAGCCTCTAAAACCTCCACTCTAGCCCACTTCCTGTATCATAGAGTCACAGTTAGTTTCGTTTCTGCTACGTAAAGTTTAGACTTGACTGACCACAGGAATGCAAAACAAAGTCACTTTTCAGCCTTTTTCTCTAAAGGAAAGCTTTCGTTTTACTTTTAATTCAAGCGGAATAGTTCCTTAAAGGTTTCAACGCTTATCCGTACGTTTCAATTTCACATTCTTCTTTAAACCGGTAAGCGCTTATTCGTTTGTTACCTTGCTTGTAATCTCGGGGTTTCGCGGTGCTTCTTCTGTAAACGATGTTAATCTTGATGATAAAGAGATCGGTAGATGGCGAATTTATGCTGAATTCTCAGCCCAGCTGGCATCTGTAGAGTTGATTTGCAACTGCCCTCTTCACGGAAGGAGATCAAAGTGTAAACAAGCTTCCTCCGAAGCTTATCCACACCGATCTCAACTCCCCCTCAGGCTTCGCTGCTTGCTTGCCACTCCCCCGCCTGGAGAGTGCTGCGCTGGGCCAGATAAAGCCCAGACTGTCATCAGATGCCGCAGTACACTCTGCACAACTCGCAAAGTGTGTCAATTCGCCATTTTACTCCGACCGGAAGCCGGTCAAAGAAGCTTTTCTTGAAGTCTCCAGAAGTTTCTTCCTCAAGCCCTTCTAGTACTTAATACCTCCAAACCCTAACCCTAACCCATATTCTCTTGCTAGATCAATTAGCACTTCTAAAATGGTAGCTGTGGTAAGTCAGAAAGCAACTGAATGGTCTCCCCCCTTCTGCCTATCCTCTGCCTAGAGGATGAGTACTCCAAGGCGAGGGTCCAGGGTCCCTTTTCAAGAGACTGAAATGAAACACAGGATGAATTGAACGAAGATTCTTTGGAAGATTCACCTCTACAGCTACTTTATTAATCACCCTTACCACTTTTTTAAAGTGTTCAAAATTTTCTCCTGGGTTGTAAACCTTTGAGATGTTTGGTGGATATATATATACAGAGTCACCTGGGGATAAGTCCCATTTGGGACAGTGTTTGCCATCTGCATAATGTTTGTAGTCTTCCTTGGGTTTAACAAGAGTTTTTTGTAATATGTCCCAGTTTTTTGTGACATTAGACCACCACAGCTGAGCATCTCCCTTAACAGGTTGACTCAAGTCCACAGTGGGCAGCGGGTCACCCTCATAGCCAAGGACTGCCATAAAAGGGGACATCCCTATAGAACTGTGTAGAGAGTTGTTGTAGCTGTATTCAGCAAAAGGCAACAAAGATACCCAATCATCTTGTTAGTAATTAACATAACATCACAAAAACTGTTCCAACACTTAATTGGTACATTCCATTTGACCATCGGTTTCAGGGTGGTGACTGCTGCTCATGCCCCGCTCTATTAGTTCCTTCCAAAATTTAGCAACAAACTGGGACCCATGGTTGGATATGACCTTCTTTGGAATCCTGTGTAACCTTATCACGTGTTGCAAAAACAGGGTAGCTAGCTGCTTAGCCATGGGGATATTCTTACATGGTATAAAGTGTGCTTGTTTTGAAAACAGATCTACTACTACCCATATGACTGTTTTCCCCAGACTTTCAGGTAAATCAGTTATAAAATCCATGGAAATCGCAGCCCATGGTTGGTCTGGGGTTTCCAGAGATTATAAGCAGCCCGGTACCTTGCCTCCCCGCTGCTTGCTCATTATACAGGTTTGGCAGGAAGCCACGTATTTAGAAATATCCTTTCTCATCCCTGGCCACCAAAAATGGCATTGTACCAAGTGCAATGTTTTCAAATAACCAAAATGCCCTGACAGTTTATTATCATGACTCCGGGCTAAAATTTCCCCCCATAAAGTCTCTGGTACAAAAGTCTTTCCCCTTTTACTCCAACTACCATTTTCCCTTTGCTGCAACCCTTCAGCAGCTATAGTTTCCAAGTCATGGGGAGTAAGAGCCACTTTGAACTTGTCCAGCCATTCATTCAACTCCTCCTCCCCCCCCACTTTTGCCTGTCAGCACATCACTACCACCCCACCTAGCTGGGTGGGCGAGAACACGGTGTTGGTGACTAGCGTGTTGAGGGAGGTGGGAGAGGGCATCGGCTAGGAAGTTAGCTTTCCCTGGGCAGTACTTAATGGTGAAACAGAGAGGAACTCCGCCCATCAAACCTGCTTTGCATTCAGGCAGCGTGGAGTCCTCAATGCCTCTAAGTTTTTGTGATCAGTCCAGACTTCAAAGTCTGCCATGCCCCCTCTAACCAATGATGACAGTTGGTAAGGGCCAGTTTCATAGCCACTGCTTCCTTGTCCCATACAGCCCAATTCCTTTCAGCCCCCAAGAATTTGTTTGATACATAAGCAAGCGGGTGAAATTTCTCATCTGCACCCCGCTGCAGGATCGCCCCCCCGTACAATAAATCCTTTATTTTCGTCAGGGTGATGGAGTATGGGCTCTGACATGAATAACCTCTTTAGATCCTTCCCAAACACCGTTGTCCCCCCAAGCTCACAGTATTTGATAAGGCTGTGCTGGGAACCCTAATACCTACTTGCATGGGAATCACTCCATCAAATACTTGGTACTATTCTACACAGTTGTGAGATATGTATGAATACTGTAATCACATGGATAGGACTGATCAAGTGAATTTTCCCCATCCAGTTGGTTGGCTTCACCACCTCAGCAGGTCACAGAGAAGCAAATACACATTATCTATTAATCAAGATATTTATTTATTCATTAAAACATTCCTTCCTCCTCAATACATTCAGAACAATCCAGTGAAGCAGGTTGGGCTGACTGGCTGCCTGCCTGACCCAAGGCCATCCAGCAAGTTTCCATGGCAGAACCTGAATTTCCCACATCCTGGTCCGAATTTCTAGCCCACTGGCACTCACTCCATGGCTTATGGACAGCCATCTCTGGCATGAAGCTTGCAACTGAGCGAGGTTTGCTGCTTATCACTCCCTCCAATTCCTGTGATGATAGCAGTATCAAAGTGAGAATCAGCTGTCAAATAAAGGCCATGGTCACACGGGAGGATTTGCCCTACGAAACGGACGGGTTGAGGGCGCATCAAATGGGCGTGATCATACAGCAACATCTGGGAAGCGTAGCGCACCCGTCACTAATCGTTGGCCCGAAGAAGCGGATTTAAAAAGTACCAGCAAAAGGGTAGTAGCAACCAGAAAACACGGGTCGCAGGTGAGCGTCGGATCGCAGAAGTGGAGTTAATCCAGCGTGCATCCGGCATGCACATGTGTCCGTCGCGCCGGATGTGTTTTTTCCAAGCCTCCACAGTATGCGAAGAAATGTAAGAGTGAGCATGCGCAAGACCCTTTGATGCGCTTCAACATCGCTGTGTGATCACTGGCTATCGGCATCTGTGCTGCATCTCGGGGATCCGTCTGATCATGCTACCGCACATCTTTTTGCTCCGGCTCTAATTTGCCTCCCTTCAGCAGCACAGTATCCTGCTGGTGTGACTGGGACCAAAATTGCTCAGTTTCTTGGAAAATGGGGTACGTGTCAAACTGGGGGACAGGGTTCATAAGAGCCATTGGTGGCATTTCAAAGAACCATATGTGGCTCCCAAGCAACTGAATGTCATGGCTCTAACAACTGCACAACACAGACACTCTATAAGTATAGTGTCATTTGATGTTTAATATTATCTGCTGAACGTGTTTCATCTGGTTGGTTTGTATTTCATCGCCTGCATCTTTTCCAGCTTCAGACACAGCTTAAACCATTGGCAGTGGTGGTTGAAGGTGTTTTTCTTCTCCTTGCACCTCAACACTACCACCCAGGAGCTGGAGTGGGTAACCCACTTTACTTTTTCATTACCCCAACTGTCTTCAAAAATATAGCAGGAAGTCACACATACCCTGTATAGGGTTCCTTAAATACTTGCACACATGTAAATTAGTTATGACCTCCCCACACACACAGTTTAAAACTTTGCTGTTATGTATGGACAATCCAGGAATGACATAATGTGATGTGACTATGGACATGTTCACTTAAAGTATGGTTGTTAAATTGCATCCTTCATTCTCTTTACCAAAAAGTAACACTAGATTTTCTGAGGTAGAATTTTTCTGTGTTGGTGCTCACATCACTATGAAAATACCTAGGCTAGTTTAGCAAATTAAAAAAAGAAGGTGCTCAACTTGCGGCACACCTCACAATTCTGAATATATTACAGGTATTTCCATGTGTTGTGAGACATGTTTAGCCAGTTTGTCTGCTTTTACAACTTAGTGTGTGTCTGAGATGCTGGTTAATTATACATAGATCATGATGTGATGAATAGGTTAGATAAGAGAATAATTTGCTGTTATTTCCCCTAACCAAACCAGTATTCCAGATGTTTCCCTTCAAGTTACAGCCCCTTAAACTGTAGCCACCACACACACAAACCACTGTTTACTTTTGTAAGACAGCAAAGGAAGGCTTGTTTGCACATTTTCTTTTAAAATACATGAAAATATAGAAAAGTACATAAATACGTGCAACTCTTCTGGAATTATGACAAATAAACACTGGAAGTTGGCCTATATTTTTGAGATAAAGAGGTGCATCAATCTTCTCTTCTGCATACTGGCCAGGAGCATATCACATGAGTTTCCCTGCCCTGGATCCAAGTGCCACTCCTGGGAAAGTCTGTGCTGTTCCCAATTCATATGACAAGCATTCTGCAATAATAAGGTAGAGATGGAGATGAGTTGCCACAGGGAAGCCATTTTCAGTAGCATCTCTGCAGCACTGATATCATGGACCTGGGTTTTTAGACAATGGAGTGGGACTATCTCAAGTCTTTGTGATTTCAGTGATTCTTAATCATTACTAATATTTGCTGGAATGTGGCCACTATATGGACTCAGATGCATGTACTTTTCTGGTTATATCACCATATCACTTTGCAGGATTATCCATACTTATAAATAATAAACAAGTAGAACAAAATACTGCCTTTTATAATAACTGAACACTTATTGATTAATGTATAACCACGACTTGATGGGTACCAAACATGGTTCCATAAACTGAGATAGCAAATAGGCAAGCACTGCACAAATAACACAGACCACAAGTGCTCAAGAAGTTATGCACAAAAGTCAATTTATATAATAGGGGACCACATATATCAGTGAAACCAAATTACATCATATAATGTGCAGGACCATAAGTAGTAATGTAAAGGTAAAGGTAAAGGTTCCCTTGCTCGAAAACCAGTCGAATCCGACTCTAGGGTTGCGGTGCTCATCTCCGTTTCAAAGCCGAAGAGCCAGCGCTGTCCAAAGACGTTTCTGTGGTCATGTGGCCGGCATGACTAAACACCAAGGTGCACGGAACGCTGTTTCCTTCCCACCGAAGTGGTACCTATTTATCTACTTGCAATTTCTTGCTTTCAAACTGCTAGGTTGGCAGGAGCTGGAACTAGAGACAGGAGCTCACTCTGTCTTGCGGCACCCAGGTCTTGAACTGCTGAACTACTGACCTTCCACAGCCTGCAGTTCAGCGTCTTAACCACTTGAGCCACCGCAGCTCCCCATAAGTAGTACAAGTCCATAAATGGTACATAGACAAAATGGACAAAGACTCTGGATTTTGATCTGCTATGGTGCTATGGTACCTAATAGATATGAGCTACAGTATATTAAGCCTTGGGTGTTGACTATTCTTTGAGGCTTACCGACTATTGCAGAGTTTGTGCTACTGTTGATCAGGTGCCCGGCTTTGAATGACTATAATAGGAATGGTGAGCATAGTGACCCTTTAATAATTTTTTGTATTTTATAACTGCAAATAATAATATTATAAGAGTATTTTCCTATTTTTCCTTATTTCAGAATTTTTTCCTGTAATATTGGTTTGAAGGCTTTTATACACTGTGAGTGCTATACTAAGGATTTTTCCTTCTAAGAGTCTTCTGTACACTATGAGTACTGTATGAAGGTAAAAAAAAATTCATCTCTTAGTATTCAGAACATGGGTTTGACTGTAATATATGATAAAAATTATTTGGTTTTATTTGTAATTGTAGTCGTGTGAACTTATTGAAGAAGAATTATTGAAACAAAGATCAAAATCCGGAGTCTTCATCCATTTTGTCTGTGTACCATTTATGGGCTTGTACTAATCATTTTGTTTTGTACCATTTATGGACTTGTACTACTTATGGACCTGCACATTATATGATGTAATTTGGTTTCACTGATATATGTGGTCCCCTATTATATAAATTGACTTTTGTGCATAACTTCTTGAGCACTTGTGGTCTGCGTTATTTGTGCAGTGCTTGCCTATTTGCTGTATATTGTATACTGTGATATCGCATTTGTCCATAAATTGAGACCCCAAGGGATTCTCTTGTGCAAGGAGAAGTCACTCCCATTCATGCAAGAAGGGGCCCCCTGATTTCTGCCAATGCCCTTCCCAGTTTTGTTGGACCTCTTCAGACCATGATACCCTTCTGGAACATTGTGCTGGCCTGGGATGGGGATTGGGGGATTCAGTGCTTAAGAACACAAGAGACTTCCTGCTTGAGCAGACCAATGTTCCATCTAATTCAGTATCCTGTTCCACACAGTGGACAACCAGTTTGTGGGTACATGCAAATATTCCTTCACAAATGTACCCCAGATTTTGGGCTTTTCTTGAATGGGCACAAGTTTTGGCAGTACCAAAGGTATTGACTGGCAGTAACAGACACTGAAGGAGATGAGTTTTTAACCTTTATTAAACATATAAAAATAACAGAAGAAAAGCAAGTAAATGTAGGTCAATTGGAAGACCAATATAAAATACTAAATTTGGGGAATTAATTAACTAAAAGTAACAAGACATCCTACAGAATCATTTAGGGGACCATGAACAGCAAGCAAATTAGATAGCCCCTAGTGGAAGTTGTCCCAGTTATGCTAGCTGTGTCCTCCTTGTGGGCTAGTCCAAAATCTAAACCTACTTTTGGTGCTGTTATGGTCATACACTGTCCCCAGATAGAGATACAGAAGGCGGGGTACGTGGGACAGCAAGGATTGAGATTTCTCTCCAAGCAGCACTCAGGGCAGAGGAAAAAGGATAGGTTTGGGGAGCAAGAAGGCTACAATCAGAAGGGAAGGGCGAAAAACTGAAAGTTGGAGAAGTTCCAAGTAGTGAGGGCAAGAGTCTAGGCAGAAAGTGCAGGTCTCTGTCCTGGGGTTTCAGTGGTGTATGGAGGGGTAATCTTTGGGAACAGACAGAATCTTACACTGCTAAGCCTTGTACTTTAGAGATGGAGGAACAGTCTGAGATGGAACGGTACCCAATTTCGCCTTGCCAGTATTTTTACTATTTTTATGTGGACATTTACTATTGGGGCAAAATCCTATTGGTTGCATTTTTTAAAAAATCCTTTCTGCCATTGGGTCAAATTTTGAGAAGTCTACCTCTGATTGGGGAAATTTAGGATGCTCTCTGGTTGGAGAGATTCTAGGAACCTTATTTTCATTGGGGGATAAGCCAGAATATCAGTTCATATTGGCAGACTCTAATATTTTGTATGTGCAGGAATGCTGGTAGGCAAAGGTACCTCCTGACATAATTGAGAAGAAGAGGAAATAGGTTCCGCTAAGGTAATGGAGAAGGATATAGGTGGGTTGACTGAATTACCTGAATGACAGAACAAAGTTTGAAAGGATTTCAGACTGTGAAAGGATTTCTCAAACTTCTTAGTTCTCCACAGAAAAGAAACAAAGAACTAAAGCAAGCAGTAACATTATGGGGCTTCAGTATGAGACAATGTAGAGAAGAGATGCTGAGACTAAAACATAAGAACAGAGGAAATGGCTATAAATGACAACTCCCCCCCCCATTTTGGATTTAGTGATGTGTTTTAAAAATAATTAATCAGATTATCCATGAATATGGTGGTGTTAGGAGTCATATCATTCCTCCTATATGATATCAATGAAAAAAATGGAAAAAATGAGATAAGATGATCTGCAAGTTAAATCCAGAGATGTTACAGTGCTTCTGTGTTCCTATTACTAATGTCCTCTTGTAGATTATTGATCTACTTTATTAAAAAAAAAAAACATGAACTAGGAGAACCTTTCCAATATGTGTCCATATCCAGGGTGGAGATGCAAGGGCAACCATCAATGAATTTTAATGCATACAGATGTGATCCAATTTATCAAGAGAAATCAGACAGTTTCATCATATGTGGCAGTTAAAATTCAACTGACCTTCCCTTGCACCAAGTTAACATTGTTAATGCGAGAAAGTGGAAAAGAGCCAAATTTACACTGAACGGAAAGATTTCACACTGGAATTACAGCTATAGCAAATGCAAAAACTAATTTGTGTACTTAAGTTTAGTCTCAATTAACCAGATCAGAAATCCTGCAAATTATCATATTATTCAGAGAAAAAAACAGAAAGATACACATATGTCTACCATAATCTGAACCTGGTATAAGGAACTGATCAGCATCAAGAGCCATATTGGAATCATATTGTAACTCCAGGTATTATAATGGGAATTATAACTATATACTATGCTTTGTAGGAGCTGCGGTGGCTCAAGTGGTTAAGACGCTGAACTGCAGGCTGTGGAAGGTCGGTAGTTCAGCAGTTCAATACCCATGAGTGCCTCATGACGGGGTGAGCTCCCGTCCCTAGTTCCAGCTCCTGCCAACCTAGCAGTTTGAAAGCAAGAAATTGCAAGTAGATAAATAGGTACCACTTCATTGGGAAGGTAACAGCGTTCCGTGCGCCTTGGTGTTTAGTCATGCTGGCCACATGACCACGGAAATGTCTTCGGACAGCGCTGGCTCTTCGGCTTTGAAACGGAGATGAGCACCGCAACCCTAGAGTCGGATTCGACTGGCTTTCGAGCAAGGGAACCTTTTACTATGCTTTGTTGTTTATTATAGCTATAACTATGCCCTGTTGTTGGACTTCCAGAGGAACTGGTTGGCCACTGTGTGAGACAGGATACTGGCCTACATGGACAACTGGCCTGATCCAACAGGGGTCTTCTTATGAATTCAACTTTTTAATCAATAAAAACAGGAAGGATTACAAGTCTGGTTGAAAGTAAGGTCTAATGAAATCAGTGACTTGCTGCCAAGTGTGCATGCAAGACTGGAAACAGAAATAGTTTTGGGGAGAATTACAGTGCAATCCTAAGTGGAGCTACACTCTTCTAAGTGCACTGACATCGAAGGGTATAATTCTGTTTAGAACAGCACTGTTGGAAGTATATTGAGAGAAATTTTGCTTCCCGTGGTGTGGACAAATAATTTATCACTCCTGCTCATACAGATTCTACTGGGTTTGAACAAAATAATCCCTTTAAAAAAGTGGTAATAGAAAAGGGTACATCAGTGTTTCATTTTGACTCCTTGTGCATGTGAAAAGCTGGCTTGGTGAAAAGAGGCTACAAAATTGCCCTTTGAGAATGTGCAAACCCCAGATTTGCAAAACTGTTTCTAATTCAGTCATATCATGGATGTTTCACACCTGTGAAGAATACACATGCCATCCTCTCTTCTTAAACCAAGTTTTACAGAGCCCTTCTAAAAGCTTATATTGTACATACTCTTCCTATAGGATACTTCTCTCCCCTTGGAATTAGGAGCTACAACAGTGGAAACAAAGGTGGCGGCTGCAATTAGAGTGGTTCCAAAAGAACCATTCTTTCATAGGAGTTCAAGGTTTGTGGAATAATTCATCTATGACATATAACTGTGAGAGAAAGGGCCAATTGGTTTCATTAGATTCCCCACCCCCCATCCAAATATAGTTCTAAACTCATATTGTGAGGACTCTGTTGCCCATGTAATCTGCCTTAGAGGATGTCTGCTACCCAGTTCCTTTATATTATCTAACTGCTATGAGTACCAAGGCCCCATTTCATTACTGACCTTTTCTGTTAAGGCAGAGTTAGTCTCCAGTACAGGTAAGTTCATCTGTCCAGTTAGGTAAACTGTCCATCTGATTAATTATCATCTGGCAGCACTGCCTGCTGAAGGGAGGTGGCTTGTCAGCTGGGATGTAAGTTCAGACTTCAGGACACTTGCGCCAGTTGCAGTGCCTTCTTGCTCTTCAGGTGACAAAGGAAGAATGCCCCCTTTTTGACTATCAAAAAAGGCTCAGCTGGGGATCTTGGGACCTGCATGTTAAAAAGCCAGGAGGGGAATTAAGTGGGATTGACTGAAAAAGTTGGCTAGATCCAGCCCACTGACTTAAATGGAATTAGAAAGGTATAACTGCTTAGTGCCTTAATTTAGAGAGGAACAGTTGTCTGTAGCTATTGAAGAGGTGCATATGGCCCCCTATCCCCTGTGATTCCAAAATGGTGCAAGGCCATTCTTTTTCAGAAGCCTTTGAAAAGTAAAGGCTGGTGTTAGGTGAGTAGGAACAATCTGGACAAAATTTTGTAGTTTGCTTGTTACATGTATGTTGTCTGGTTTTAAGTTTTGTTGTGCTGTTGATGGTTTTAGTTTTTAAGATGGTTTCAAATAATGATAAAGAGGTATAGGTTAAAAACACACCAAAAATTCCTCAGATTCAGCAGTGTCATGTTTACCTCTCATAAGATTTCTTGCTTCTTCCAGTGACTCCACTGATCTCCCCTGTTACTCCTGGTGCCTTGAAATACCTCCCAGAACACCCCTGTGATGCTGTCTCATCTCCTTCAAATCTCTTTTCAGTGAAGTCTTTGACATAATCTTATAGCTCCCCTTCTGTACTGAAACTATGACTAAGCACATGTAAGTGGAATGGATGCATATTAGTCACCTGCATTTACTTCCTTCCCCTCCATTTGTTGTCTCCTTATGCCAAATGTTAGATTTGGGGCAATGTTTTATTTTCTCGTTCTCTTTAAAGTGTTAGGCACATTGATGGCACCAAATAACAAAGAAATAAATACATGGATGATTGTAATCCACCATATTACTGGTAACAGAAGCAAATGGCAAGGGTTTAGAGATTTCAGTGCAATCAACAAACTAAGCAGGTTAAGAAACTAGACTAAGGCTGCGTTCAGACGGCCAGTCAATCGCGCCATGAGCCCTCCTAAAATTTTATCCCGATTTTTTAAATCCAGCCTAGCACGACCAGACGCCCCCTATGAAATAGCCTCACCGCGCGTTGTTCCCGCCGTGATTTGTCTACACGGCATCCACCGAGAATTTAAAAAAAAAAAGTTTTGTACATTCGCATAGGCAAGGCTGCGCCTCCTTGGAGAACTGAGGCGATCGCGGAGGGTTTTCAGCAAAGTCCCGGTCCTCCCCCTTGCCATTGCCATCAATGGAGGGACTATTTTGCAAGTTAGAACAGTCCTTCCCCCTCCATCTCCCATCGCGGTAACATCTTGTCCCTAAAAGAAATAAGCATGAATATTACATTCCTCGTAGCGCTTATCGCTGAATGCGTTTCCTCGTTAAAGCGCACATGGGGTTTCAATTTTTTAAAAATGCGCCCCCGTCGGCTCGGTCTGACGTCAGACCGAGCCGACGGGAGCATCGCGCGCTAATGGAGTGACCAGACGGAAGAAAGTCTGCAGTTGTTGCGCGGGTAAGCGAAAACCCTACATTGAAACTACTACTTTTTAAATCAGGATTGGAGGCGCAGCAGAACGGGATGCCTATGGGACTGGAATATTTCGCAGATGTTTCTGTCTGGTCGTGCATTTTTGATCCGCAAGGGAGTCGTTCCTATGGCAGATCAAAAGATCCGTCTGAACACACCCTAGAAAGTGCAGTCTTCAAGCACCAAATGTTACTAAACTAGGTGTGATTTTTTATCAGACCAGGGGTTATTGTAAATGATAGCTTATGAATTAGTACTCAAATCTTATTTGACAGGTACTGCTCTTTAAGAAGGCCCTCTTCCCCTCTCTGCGTTTTCCCAGTCTGTTCCTTACACAGTGAGCCTTTAGGCAGCTTCATTTCTCCAGGCTTTACAGGTCTCTCCTCTGTATTTCTTACCCGTTTATTTTATTGGGCCCACTCTCCTCTGTCCATGAATACTGTGCACATCATTGCCTATTAGGACAATCCTCTTTGTTGGGAACACCTGCTAATTCTTCTGATTGGAAAACTGCCTTGTCAGGTTATCTGTTGTGTCACTCTCTCCCCTCATTGTCCCTCCTACTACCCTCACCTCAAGCAGCTGTGAAAAGCAAGCAGCAAAGTTCCAGAATTACTGTCATTTTGGAGGATTCCTGAAGATTGTGGTCATAAGTTTTAGCCATAAGATTCTGTAGTTGTTAGATTTCCAGCTCTGCACCCCAAAATCAGATTGTAGAAGAGAGATTAAATTATATACTGTCAAGAGAATCTCAAGATGGGGGTGAGTGGGAATCTTGCAGCCAAGCAACATTATTCAGATATAACTACATTTTGTGAAGGCTTCTTTTACATATCTCCTCCCAAAGCAAAAACATCAGTAACTTTCAGATGTACATAGGGTCATAATAATCCCTTTCCACAAAGTACACTACAGCTTTAAGAATAAAAAGTTTAAGCCTGTCTTCTGACTTGTGTCTTTTTTCCCCATCTGTTGCCTTTTGAAAGAGCACAGCTAATCACAAACAATAAACAGGTTTTTACTGGTTAAATAAACAGTTGCAGAAAGCCAAACTTGAGGATTACATAAAAACGGGAAGATAATAACTGGTTATCTGATCTCAGCTAGACCAGGCAAATCAAGCAATTGGCTACGAGGCAATGGGTATATCTGCTTATCATATAACACCACAGTCTCCTGCCCACCCAGAATTTAGCCAGACACACTGCCTTGTTGTGAACTCTGAGGTTTTGTTTCATTCATGTACATGGAGGCATACTAATCCCAGTGTTATTTGATCATGAAAACAAGTCTAGAGGCTCCCGTGGGAGGTGAGTGCCTTCAGGAAGGGTAGCAACCACTGCACAAGTAGTAGGAAGGTGATGAGAAGCTAATCGGTGGTTTGGAGCACTCAGAGAATGAGAGAGCTCAATACAAGTATAAGCAAGAGACACATCAGTGGGGTAAATACCTACGACAGGAAAGTTGCTGACATGGTGAAAGTATTCCTGGCTGATTTAGTTTGGTGAGACAAACTGCAAAGGTCTGTCATCAAGTGTATACCACCAATGGTATATGTCAGGCTGTCATTTATTTGCCATCAGATGCAGTGTGCCATTCATAAGGTTATAGCGTCTTTCTCCAGTCATCTCATAAGGTGCACACACCTCTAATAATCACCCTCTTGGTTGCATATTATAACAGTTCTTGTAATCATCATCAGGACTGGTAGCACTTCAGGGGGTTTTCTGACTATTCTAATGCATTTCAGCAGCACCCCTTCTTCTCATTCCCCCCCAAACAGCTTTCCAACATTTTCTGTGTAATTATCTCAGCCTCAATGTTGCTTCCTTGCCAAGATGCCTTAAATGAACATATTATGAGAGACATTTATTGTAGCCAAACAGACTGGTGATGCATGCACGTTTACAAAACAGCTTGGCAGGGTAGGATCACACTTATTCTTCCTATGCTCGCATAATGGAACTAGTCACCAAATTGGGCTAAATGGAAGCTGTGCTGCAGAAAATATGTATGCTGCATAGCTATATCAGCCCCAGGGGTGCTGAGGGAGTTGCATGCACATGGCCTAAAGCAGGTGGGAAAGGAGATGCATTTAAGGGGAAATAGAGGCATGATCGGGTCACTAAGCAGCCTGCCTAGTGTCCCAGAAACAGAACACCTCTTGGTTGCTGGAAAGGAGGAGCTGAAAGGAATGGCTGTGCTTTGCTCAAACATTTGGGCAGCATCAACTGGCTTTGCGTACCTTCAGCGTCATCAGCACTTAACCAAATCTGCCTGTGTAGTGTTATGGCCTCATACTGTTGGCTGGCCTCTATCTGACTAATCAAAGAAAAAGATGTTCTGACAACAAGAATAAATAGCAAAGCAGCAGGCAGCACAGAGGGGAAACACAGGAAATAGCATTTTTAAAGAAAACATTTCAGACAAGCCCACACAACTTTGGTTGAAAACTGACATACAAGAACATTTGGTGCCCAGGTTTAACACACACACAAGTATGAACTCAAAAGAAGTGAGTATGAACACAAAACAAGTGAGTATGAGCTCAAAACACATCCCTATGCTCAAAACACAGTCCCTGAGAACAATATTGTGACCCACCCTGAGCCTTGCAGTGCAGGGGAGGGCAAGGCATTAAGTCTAATGTGGAGGAGAGGACTGAGGCTAGCTCATGAGGGAAGTAGCAAGTGCAGAAGCTTTCTCAGAAAAAAAAACTGGCAACCCAAATACAGTATAAGACTCCAGGGACTCTTGACAGCTGGACCCTGGTCCACTTTACCATTCTGGTAGATTGCCAGGAGAGGAAGCTATTGGGCTGTTCTCTGTTGTACTTCAGCATCATCGCTGTGGATGGCCAGAGGATGCTACTGCAAAAACCACCTTCGTGCTTCCCAGGAGGCAAAAGGAGCCAACAGGGTTCCATGTCCCACTCCTTCTGACTCTAGCCTGACTCAGTCTGTGCCACATTTAGGCTGCCTGTTAAGAACATACATAAGAACATAAGAAAAGCCAATGTTGAATCAGGCCAATGGCCCATCTAGTCCAACACTCTGTCACACAGTGGCCAAAATATACCACGTGCCATCAGGAGGTCCAGTAGTGGGGCCAGGACAGCAGAAGCCCTCCCACTGCTGCCCCCTCCAGCACCAAGAATAGAGTGCATCACCTGCCCCAGACTGAGAATTCCCATCTATACCCTGTGGCTAATAGCCACTGATGGACTTCTGCTCCATATGCTTATCTAATTCCCTCTTGAAACTGTCCATGCTTGTAGTTGCCACCACCTCCTGTGGCAGTGAATTCCATATGTTAATCACTCTTTGGGTGAAGAAGTATTTCCTTTTATCTGTTCAGCAATTTCGTGGAGTGCCCACGAGTTCTTGTATTGTGAGAAAGGGAGAAAAGTACTTCTTTCTCAACCTGCTCAATCCCATTCATAATCTTATAAACCTCGATCATGTCATCCCTCAGCTGTCGTTTCTCCAAGCTAAAGAGCCTCAAGCGTTTCTTTCTTCAACCTTTCTTCATAGGGAAGGTGTTCCAACCCTTTTATCATTCTAGTTGCCCTTCTCTGCACTTTTTCCAATGCTATAATATCCTTTTTGAGGTGTGGTGACCAGAACTGTACACAGTATTCCAAATGAGGTCGCACCAATGATTTATATAGGGGCATTATGATACTGGCTGATTTGTTTTCAATCCCCTTCCTAATAATCCCCAGCATAGCGTTGGCCTTCTTTATTGCAGCTACACACTGTCTAGACATTTTCAGCGAGTTATCCACTACGACTCCAAGATCTCTCTCTTGGTCCGTCTCTGCCAGTTCAGATCCCATCAACGTGTATTTATATTTAGGATTTTTGGCTCCAATGTGCATCACTTTGCACTTGGCCACATTGAACCCCATTTGCCACGTTGACACCCACTCACCCATCCTCGACAGATCCCTTTGGAGTGCTTCACAATCCTCCCTGGTTTTCACCACCCTGAACAACTTCATGTCATCTGCAAATTTAGCCACTTCACTGCTTACTCCCAATTCCAAATCATTAATAAACAAGTTAAAAAGCATCGGACCGAGTACTGATCCCTGTGGTACCCCACTGCTTACCACCCTCCACTGAGAAAGTTTCCCATTTATACTCACTCTCTGTTTCCTATTTATAAGCCAGTTTTTGATCCACTAGAGGTCCTTTTATCCCATGACTATTGAGCTTACTTAGGAGCCTTTGATGAGGAACTGTATCAAAAGCTTTCCGGAAGTCAAGGTAAATAATATCTATTGGGTCCCCCTTGTCCACACACAAAAAACACTAACAGGTTAGTGAGACAAGATCTTCCCTTACAGAACCCATGCTGAGTCTGCTTCAATAGTTTTTGTTCATCAATGTGCCTACTAATTCTTTCCTTAATAACAGTTTCCACCAACTTACCCGGTATCGATGTCAGACTGATTGGCCTGTAATTTCCTGGATCTCCCCTGGAGCCCTTTTTAAAGATGGGAGTGACATTAGCTACCTTCCAGTCCTCAGGAATGGAGACAGATTTTAAAGAGAGATTACATATTTTTGTCAGGAGATCCACAAGTTCACATTTGATTTCTTTCAGAACTCTCGGATGAATGCCATCTGGGCCTGGTGATTTATTAGTTTTTAAATTGTCCATCAGTTGGAGGACTTTCTCTCTTGTCACCACAATCTGATTCAGGTCTTTCAAACTCCCTCCCGAAATCTGTGCTTCTGGAGTGGGCAAACACTTCTCCTCTTCCACAGTGAAGACAGAGGCAAAAAATGCATTCAGCTTCTCAGCCATTTTCCTATCATCCTTCACTACTCCTTTTACCCCTTGGTCATCCAAGGGCCCCACTGCCTCCCTGGCTTCCTACTTCTAATGTATTTGAAGAAAGTTTTATTGTTGGCCTTTATGTTTTTTGCGATATGCTCCTCATATTCCCTTTTTGCTTGCCTGATCACAGACTTGTATTTTATTTGCCATAGTCTGTGTTCCCTTTTATCAACCTCACTAAGACTAGCTTTCCACTGTTTAAAGGAATCCTTCTTACCTTTTACAGCTTCCATTACTTTATTTGTTAACCATGCAGGCTTTTTTCTATACCTATTTGTGCCTTTCCTAACCTGCGGTATATATTTTTTTCTGAGCTTCTAGGACTGTATTTTTAAATAGTCTCCAAGCTTCCCCAATGGTTTTGACCTTCTCCACTCTTCCTTTCAATTTCTTCCTCACATGTCCCCTCATACCAGAGAAGTTACCCCTTTTAAAGTTAAAAGTGGTTGCGTCAGTCTTTTGGGGCAACTCCCTATCTGTACAAATGTTAAACTCAGTGACATTATGGTCACTGTTCCCAAGCGGTGCAATCACTTTTACATCTCTCACCAGGTCTTGGGTGTTACTTAGGACCAAATCCAGGAATGCCTCTCCCCTGGTAGGATCTGTGACCATCTGTTCCATAGCACAGTCATTGAGAGTGTCTAAAAACTCAATCTCTTTTTCCTGACTAGAACTCATATTGACCCAATCAATGTGTGGGTAGTTAAAGTCACCTATTACGACACAGTTATTTCGTCTAGCTGCTATCTTTAATTTATTCATCATTTTATAATCCTCCTCTACCTTTTAATCTGGTGGGTGATAACAAACTCCCACTGTTAAGCCTCCTTTTGGACCCACTATTTCAACCCATAGTATTTTCAGAAGCGAATCCAATTTTCTTACCCTCTCAATCTTACTGGACGGTATACCCTCTCTGACATACAGAGCCACCCCACCTTCAACCCTTCCCCCCCTATCCTTCCGATATAATTTATAACCAGGAATCACCATATCCCACTGATTTTCCTCATCCCACCAAGTTTCTGAAATACCTACAATGTCTATTTCCCCCCCCCAACACCAAGCATTCCAACTCCCCGATTTTACCTTGGAGACTTCTAGCATTTGTGTACAAATACTTATAGTTTCCCACATTTGTTAAGCCCACAGCCTTCCTCTTGCTGCCTCGAGACCTTGCCAGGCAGTTCCTATCATTAGCCACAGTCTCAGTGGAGTATTGTAATCCATTTCCTTGTACAAAAGTAATAGCTACCCCTTCATCTCTTTGAGATGAGCCATCCCGAACCAGAGACTTTTAATCTCCTGTCGGCTTCCCCCCATTATTCAGTTTAAAAACTGCTCTGCCACCTTTTTGATTTTGAGCGCCAGCAGCCTGGTTCCTTCTTGGGACAAGTGGAGACCGTCCCTTTTGTACAGCTCCCCCTTGTCCCAAAAAGTATCCCAGTGCCTAACAAACTTGAACCCTTCCCCCTACACCACCGTCTCATCCATGCATTGAGACTCCTGATCTGTGCCTGTCTCTCCGGCCCTGTGCATGGGACAGGTAGCACTTCTGAGAAGGCTACCTTGGAGGTCCTGGCCTTGAGTTTCCTGCCCAGCAGCCTAAATTTCTCCTCCAGGACCTCATGACTGCATTTCCCCACATCGTTGGTGCCAACGTGCACCACGACTACTGGCTCCTCCCCAGCACTATCTACCAGCCTATCTAAAACACGCGTAATGTCTGCCACCTTTGCACCAGGCAAGCAAGTCACCCTACGGTCAGTACGCGGGTTCGCCACCCAGCTGTCTACCTGCCTAAGGATCGAATCACCAACTACCAAGAGCCCCCCTCCCACCCTTCCCAGGGATGGTTCCTTGGTACGAAAGGATACCCGTTCATCAGCTGAAGAAGCGGTCCCTTCTGAGGGCACATTCCCCTTATCCTCAGCATGGTGCCCCGTTTCCCCTTGACCCTCATGCTCCCTGGCAGCAGTTGGGCTGCCAGATCCAGAGTCGGACATATCTAACAAGTCCTCGAGAGTCTTTTCCGTGTACCTGATTGTTTCTGCTTCTCCAGGTCAGCTACCTTGGCCTCAAGGGAGCAAACTCGCTCCCTGAGAACCAGGAGCTCCTTGCACCAAGCACACACCCAAGACTTCTGACCAGTGGGCAGATAGTCATACATGTGACACTCCATGCAAAACACTGGATAGCCCCCAACCCCCTGCTGGCATTCTGGCTTCATAATTGTTTTTAAACAAATACTTTTCTATAACCCCCCCTTTAAAACCCTTTGTATTTATATGGTTACTGTTGTAGAAGTCTACTTACCTTACTGGGAACCCAAGGAGCCAAGGTCCCTGGTTTTCTGGCTCTTCCTGGGCTTCTTACAGAAGCCCCTAGGCTGAGAGTCCTTAGGCTAAGAGCCACAGGCCAAGAGCCTCACCCTTTGGCTCGTGCCAGAGGCTCGTGCCTCTTCCAAGCTTCCTGCCTTAAATAGAAATGTCCCCCAGGAGAGGGTGTGGCCAGCAGCTACTCAAACTCACCCTAGGCACTTAATTACAGGCAAACAATGACCCTTTCACACCCTAACTACAGCAGTCAGGAGTCTGTTACAACTCACCCACACACTCCCAAATACAGTCCCCCACACAGTACCTTCTCAGCTAAAGCACCTCAGCTGAAAGTAAATAAATAAAAAAAAACCACTCACCCCTCTGGCAATTCAAACACCTTGCTCCTTCTCAGAGCTCAGCTGGGCCAGTACCTTGTCAAGTCCCCTGTGTTCTCGTTTGCTAGCTTAATGAACTGCTTGCTGAATGACTTGCCTGCTTCCCAGTGTAACTGCCAGCTCGGACATAAGGTTCTTTTCACAGTCTAGCAAGAGCTTCCTACCCAAAGAAATGTAATTATAACAAATTTTATATTTCAAGTATTTCATAATAAAAGTGAACACCAAAGTTAATTAAAGGAGTAGGAAGGCTTTGGTATGGAAAGCAGTGTTTGCCAAATCTGGATATAATGTCCTCTTTAGCACTGTCCTCTCCCCCCATGCTCGACTGAGGGGAAAAACAGTTTGATCCAATAAAAATTGTACAAAATCTGATGCATTTAAAATTTAGCTCCTTAAAATGCCATTAATTGACTCTGCACTAAGAGACTGCATAGTCTGTCAAACATTTTCAAGTAGGTCATCTTTCAGGGATTAGACTAAGTTGCTATCTGTTGACATTTCACATGTGACATCATAAGCTTCTTAGAAATTGAATGAATTCTACTTCTCTTTTCTTGAAGGCTAAAAACAGATGATAGCTGAAATCTTGCCATTTAACCAAATGACTCTATTTCTCTTTCAAAAGTAACTATTGTAGAATTTGGAAGCCTTGATAGGAAGATTTCAGGTTTGGCCAGATTTGTGCAAATATGCTTTCTACCAGTGATATATTTTTAAGGGAGGTGCTGGAAGTTGAAGTTGTTCTGAAGTCTGTCTCCAGCACATAAACCCTGGCCCTTAATTCCTGATTGGTGGGGTTGTCTGGTTGTGATTACATACTAAACACTCTCTTCTTACTCTTACAAGTACTGCTTTAGCAGCTTCGGAGAATGAACACTCCCCGTAAATGGATAAGGAGAATATTTCCTTTCTGATTTGTTAGCTCTATCATTTTCACTTGAAACAGTAGAGAATGTCTTTTTTTTAGGCTGATTGAAACAGGACTGTGGAATAACTGGCTCTGCCTTTCATTGGTTTCAGTCTTTTTTGTTCAAAAGATGACAGAGAATTTTGTTCTGAGAAGTTCATTCAATACCTTAAAAAATTACTTGGGTCAAGGAAGTGGGAACTTGGAGTGTTACTCCTGGAAGTTAGCAATATCGTCTGTAGCTACATGGTCATGGATGCTGGCACCAACATGCTGACAGCAGGGAAGGCTGCATGCCTCAAGGACAGCGACTGCCTGGTGCAAACACTTCTTCTGGTGGTGAATAATGCTCTGGGTCTGGAGAGCCCTGTCAGGGCCACATGGGATGCTACTACCCTTGAGATAAGGGCCTTGCTGGAACCTGCCGGTGCCTGGCTGCCCACTTCTCGTGCAGCATCAAGTCTGCTTGTCTGCAGTGTGAGACGCAAGGGGAGGGGGATGGGCCTGAACATCAGCTCATCCTGGACTTACTCACCCACTGGAACTCCACCTATGCCATAATTACACATTTGGTGGAGCAGAATTGCATCATGTAGGATGTCATTCAGGCAGCCTGGGTCAAGTTATCCCCCTGATGCGAGGGCTGGACCGGGCACTGGCCTCTGCACTGCAGCTGGGCCCCAAGAGGATGCTTGTTCTCTTATGAGGCTCTCCAATGACTGAGAGGTTGTGGGTGGGCATCACCACCAGGTTGTATCCTATCTGCAAGGAAGGAGAGTACAGGCTGGCCTGTATGTGTGACCCCCTGATAAAAGGCAGCATTACTCTCCAGAATGCAGAGTTTGTGCAATGGAAGCATGAGCTCTGCAAAGAAGTGCTAAGGCTACAGATCAGCAGACATGACCAGAGGAAACAGTGGGTGGAAGTGGCTGGAGGGAGGAGGAAGAGCCACAGCCCATCACCTCTGCCTCAAAGACCCTGACCAGGGAGAAGCTTCACTACTGGTTGTCAGTGGTGAACTGGGAGGTCAGCAGTAGCAGGGATGCCAGGTGTGCGATGGTGGAGAATTCAGCAGAAGTGATAATGAGGGAGTACCTTGTCAAGTCCCCTGAACCCGTCTCTGCCAATCCCCTGGAGCAGTGGTCATGCAAGGCTGCCATCTGGCCCAACCTCTCTTGCATAGCCATGAGTCTCCTCTCCTGCCCTCCCACCAGTGTCCAGAGTGAGTGGGTGTTCTCCCACCTAGGAGACATTCTCAGCCCCCACCGCTCCCATCTGGACCCGACCAGGGTGGGCGAGTTGACCTTCCTTTTTATTTATTTATTTAATCAATTTTTTAGACCACCCCTGCAAGCAGGGTTCAGTGCAGCTCACAACAGGGGGAAACATGCATAATACATCAACAATAAATAATCCATTCCAAAATGGTGGATTTCCCCCCCAGATTTCACAAGCCTCTGGAGACTAGAAGGTATGAGAGTGCCAGACTATATGCTGTACTGTTGCTGTCCTCAACCAAATGCCTGGCAGAACATCTTTGCCTTACATGCCCTATGGAAAGGTAATAATTCTCACTGTGCATGGATATTCTCCAGCAGAGATTTCCATCAAGTAGGGAGGACAGCTGGATTTCTCTTGGGCTGGGGACCACCAAGAGGTTCTTACTTCCCAAGTGTAACACTCTTCTGGGGGCATAGTGAGAGAGGCAGTCCTGAAGGTATGTGGATCCCACTAAGGGCCTTAAGGGTCAAAACTAGCACCTTGAACTTGATCCAGTGCTCCACTGGAAGCCAGCGCAGCCCGTGCAGCATGGGTTAAATATGAGCCATCCAAGGGGTCCTGGTAAGGACCCACGTGGCTGCATTCTGGATCAGTTGGAGCTTCTGGGTCAGTCTCAAGGGTAGGACTGCATAGAGAGAGTTACAGTAGTCTGTCATGGAGGTGAACATTGCATGGATTACCATGGCTAGGTTGGAGAGAGACAGGTAGGGAGCCAGTTGCCTGACCTGGCAGTTGGAAAAATGCCAGCCTTGCAACCTTTGGGGCTATGGGCCTCCATAGATAAGGAGGCATCTAGAGTCACACCCAGACTCCTGATGGTCAGTGTCAGTGTTAGAGGCACTCCGTCAAGAGTTGGGAGTTGACAACCTGGCCCTGGTTCCATCCCACCTGAAGTCCACTTTCCACTGCTGGGCTACCCCTCTGGACCTGGTGTTGTCCCCTGTATGTCTCCCCATTCCTCCTCCTCTCTGGGTGAATTGGCATGCAGCCTTGGTGCTCGGGTGGGAGGATGGCTGCCTCTGCCTGGTGGGAGTGGGCTTGCCTCCCTCACCCAACACCTACTTCATGAAACAACATCTGCCTTATAACACAACACCTACATCAAGATCACTTTAAATGGCAGAACTTTGGGGAGCCCCTGTAATGTATCTAAACCCGACCATGTGTGAGGCTAGGTCCCCACGCAGTCATGTGAAGTCTTCGAGCTTCACTCCAGGAGACAATGGCCCAAACGGATCCTAACCCATGCCAATCAGAGGGCTAGGATCCCGGCTGGGACCTATGGAACTCTCATCCACAAGAAATAGCCTATCACTAGAGTAGGGTGTGTTCTGGGAGTGGGTTTTGCTCTAGAATATAAGCCGGTCTGTGAGCCGGCTACTTTGTCTTGTTCCTGATGTAACCTAATAAACAAGAGTTGATTCACCATGCTGAATCTCCAGTCTTAGTACTTTTCAGTGGTGACGAGGATTGGATGCGTCCCCACCTGAACAATGACCAGTGAGCCGAGCACCGCATCGTGCCCTGACGCTGAGAGCAACGCTTCCCGCTCCGCTTTCTCCAGTCACCACGCACCGCACCGCTCCTAGCTTCGTCTGCTGCTCTCCGACTCAGACGAGTCCTACAAAACATTGCGCTCCACTGTCTCTGGATCCCTCCTGCCTCTTGGAGTTCCCAAGATGGCCGCAACGCATGGTAACATCACCACCTTCAATGTCACCTGGCCCGAACAATGGGAAACCTGGCTGGAGACCTTGGAGAACCACTTCACGTACCATGAGGTGACGGATGCTGGTAAGAAGGCCCTGCTCTTAAGCTCATGTGGCATCGACACCTTTCAGTTGCTAAAGGACCTGATCGCACCTTGGCAAACGAAGGAAGAGACCTACGAGGTACTGGTGAAGGCGCTAACAGATCACCTAGCTCCCAAACCAACAAAATTTGTGGAGTGCCTGGAGTTCTTTCCACAAAATCAAGGCTCAGATGAGTTGGCCTCCGATTTCCTGGCGGGGCTCAGAAGAGTGGCCATGCAGTGCACATTTCCCAGCCTGGCGGATGCCCTATTGAATCAGTTCCTGGTGGCCCTCCGCGAGCCCAAGCTATGTAGGAAAGTGACAAGTCAAAATGACTTGGACCTGGACAAGGTGCTGAGGGAGGCTGCTGCGTACAAAAAGTCCCATCTAGACTGACACGCCAAGACGGTCCATCACACCAATGCTGACCCTGCTTCAGACCTTTCAGATGAGGAGGAGGTCCTGCAGCGCTGCCACCCAACAAACCGACAGCCCTGAGCATCTGGGGTCCCAGCCAGCAAGCCTTCAGCTCCCGTGACTCCCTGCGCCAGCTGCAGGGATGCCCACGAGCGCCGGACCTGCCGATTCCAGGACGTCGTTTGCAGGACTTGCAACAAACAGGGCCATATCGCCTGTGTGTGCTGCTCAGAAGGGCAGCACCGGAAGATGTCCGTCCACCAGTAGTCATCGGACCTTCACACCCTCATGGCCCACCACCAGCCGCACCAGGTATGTAACCTGCCCCCCCGATAGCCTGAAAAAATTGCATATGACGATCCTGATAGAGGGTTCCCCCGGTAGGATGGAGGTGGACATGGGTTCATCTTTCTTCATCATCTCCGCAGCCATGCTGCACACGCTATGCCCACAGGGGGGACACCTCCTGCAGAAGCCGCATCAGTTAGCTTTACGGGACTTTAACAAGAACCCTGTGGTGATCTGGGGCTGGGGCAGGTTCCAGAGGCAATACAACAGGTTTAAAGGCCATCTGGAACTGCTCGTGGTGGAGGGCCATCTCACTAGTCTACTAGGATTCTCCTGGTTCAGTCTGCTGGGCCTTACAGTCACAGAGGTAAATCAGATCCAGCCGCCGGATTTCACTAGGGTTTGCAAGGAGTTCCTGTGGGTTTTTGACGGCATGCTGGGCCGCTACACTGGGCCCCCCCATCTCACTGGTGACTGACCCTAACGTCCGGCCCATCTGCATTAAGGCTCCCCCCCCCCGCCCGCTGGCCATGAAGTCCAAAATCAAGGCCGAGCTGGACCGCCTGGTGGTGCAGGGGGTAATAGAACCCATCTCCCACAAATGATGGGAGACACTGATTGTGACCCCAGTAAAGCCCAATGGGGATGTCCGCATCTGTGCGGACTACAAATGCACCCTGAATAAGGTGGTCCAAGACCACACGTACCCCGTACCAGTGGTCAGCCATGTCCTTGCTTCATTGGTGGGTGCCTGTATTTTTGGGAAGTTGGACTTGGCACAGGCCTATCAGCAGCTGCCGGTCAATGCCGCCACGGCTGAGGCTCAAATGATGGTGACCCATAAAGGGACTTTTAAGATCAATCGGTTGCAATTTGGGGTGAGCGTGGCACCCGGGATATTCCAGAGTTTCATGAACTCTCTTCTCAAAGGCAGCCGTTTTTAGATGACATGCTGATCGTGGCGCCCAACACGAGATCCTTCGCCGACCATCTTCGGGCTGTGCTCCAGCACTTTGACACCACTAGACTGAAGGTCAAACATGAGAAGTGTCTCCTGGGCGTGCCACGTGTGGAGTTCTTGGGCTTCGTAGTGGACGCCCGGGGCATCCACCCCACGAACAACAAAATAAAGTCAATCACCAAAGCCCCTCCGCCCACATCCAAGTCGGAGCTGCAGGCTTTCCTTGGCCTGCTCAATTTTCATCATTCTTTCCTTCCCCTGAAGGCTGCGGTGGCGGAGCTGCTCCACCGGTTGCTAGACAAGAATGCTCCATGGGCCTGGGGGCCCCCTCACACCACCACTTTCCAGGCGGTCAAGGACCTGCTGACTTCCAATGCCATGCTATCCCATTTCAACGAGGCCCTACCAGTGGTCCTTGCCTGCGATGCCTCACCCTATGGTGTCGGGGCGGTTCTGGGCCACTGTCTGGCCAACGGGCAGGAAGTCCCCATCGTGTACTATTCCAGGACCTTGTCGCTGGTGGAGTGCAACTATGTGCAGATCGACAAGGAGGTGCTGGTGATAGTAGTAGGGGTGAAAAAATTCCACCATTATCTGTATGGCCAGCACTTCACTGTGTTGACTGACCACAAACCCCTCCTGGGCCTCCTGGCCCCCGATCGTCAGATGCCCCAGATGGTCTCCCCCCAGGTACTCCAGTGGGCTATTTTTTAGCAGGGTACTCCTACTCGCTTGTCTATCAGCCTGGGAAGGCCATGGGCCACACGGATGCCCTCAGCCTCCTTCCCCTGCCCACCTCCAACCCTGATCCTGCTCTGGTGCACCAAGTGGTGCTGCTGGAAGCCCTTCCCGACCACCCAGTCCATGTCTGGGAGGTGGCCCACCTCACTGCCAAGGATCGCATCCTCTGCCGGGTCCTGGACTGGGTGGTGAGGGCGTGGCCAGCGTTCAGTGGGGGCTCTGAATTCACACCATTCTCCTCCTAAAGGATGAGCTATCGGTGTATGAGGGCTGCCTGATGTGGGGAGGTCATGTCATAATCCCGGGACCTTTACAAATGTGGGTTCTCGCGGCCCTACATGAGACTCATCCCGGGGTGGTCAGGATGAAGGCAATCACCTGCAGCTATGTGTGGTGGCCAGGGCTGGACAGGGACATCAAGGACATGGTCAAATGCTGCATGGCCTGCCAAGAGTCATGGCCCGGAACTCCGAGGGCCCCCGCTCACGCCTGGGAATCCTCACACTGTCCTTGGTCCCAGCTACATTTGGACTTTGCGGGGCCATTCCAAGGGCAGCTGTTTTTCATCCTGGTTGATTCCTATAGTAAATGGCTGGAAGTCGTGCCCGTGCCCTCCACATCCTCAAAGGCCGTCATTCGTGCCATGTGGAAAATATTCAGTGCTTGGGGCATTCTGGACTCCCTGGTCATGGACAATGGGTCAGCGTTTACCTCTACCGGATTCCAGGATTCATCTCGTACTATGGGATTCGCCATATCCAGTTGGCCCCGTTCCACCCTGCGATGAATGGACAAGCTGAGTGGATGGTCCGTACCACCAAGGAAGCACTCCAGTGACTGGATACCAAGGACTGGGACTACAAGCTGGCCTCATTCCTCTTTGGCCAGCGCACCACCCCACACTCTGTGACCAGGCACAGCCCTGCTGAACTGGACCGACTCCACCCCGACCGAGCCCTTGAACAGGTGCGGTGCCTGACACGGAGATGCAAAAGGCAGCCAGGGGATTCTTCCCAGAGGACCCTGCGTATGCCCACAACTACGTGCAAGGCCCCCCCTGGATTTCAGCCCAGGTGGGGAGAGTAACTGGACTCCGGTCCTACGAGGTCTCAGGGGAAGATGGACAGCTGTTGCAGTGCCACATCAGTCAGCTGTGCTGGTGAATCCTCCCTTTCGACCCAAAACGGCAGCCACCAATGACCCTGGACCTCGCTGATCACAACTCCTGTCCCCCTTCCACTGTACAACCCATGGACAGTGCAGTTCACGGCACTACCCACGCAGTACACGGCACTACCACCCGACCCATCGGAGCCAATGCCAGCCAGTCCACTGCCAATGGGCTCGACCTCTGCTGCAACACCCTGGGAATGGAAGGCACTAGCGTACCTCAAAGATTTCGTGTGTTGGTGTGTTTTGGACTATGGGGGGAGGGTTGTAATGTATCTAAACCCGACCGTGTGCAAGGCTAGGTCCCCACGTAGTCATGTGAAGCCTTTGAGCTTCGTTCCAGGAGACAATGACCCAAATGGATCCTAACCCATGCCAATCAGAGGGCTAGGATCCTGGCTGGGACCTATGGAACTCTCACTAGAGTAGGGTGTGTTCTGGGAGTGGGTTTTGCTCTAGGATATAAGCCAGCCTGTGAGCCGGCTACTTTGTCTTGTTCCTGATGTAACCTAATAAACAAGACCTGATTCACTATGCTGAGTCTTCGATCTCAGTACTTTTCAGCCTCTTTCAAAACTCTGGGGATGTCTGTCTTTCCATCCTTCAGAACCTACCTTTGGAGACTTGGGGAAGACTGTGAGTGTAGGGAGGATGCTTGCCTTGCTTCCGGTGTCTGGCTGGGAGGGGGGTCTGCCCAGGTGAAGTTTCCCTGTGAGTTTGGTGTCACTGACTTGTTCCTGAGCCGTTCCATAGACTCCTGTAACTGCAGCTGTATTTTCCAGAGAGAGCACTGGGGAGACCTTTGGGGGGGGGGGAATTGTAATGCCAGAAATGTAATCTGCCCCCAACTTGGAGAGATTGTAGAGGTGCCGGCAGCAGGGTGAGGCCCCCTGTGTGTTTGGTGTGTGTAGCTTGCATTTCTTAATTACAGCATCCCTAACAACACTGAAACCATTTCTGTGTTGTGCATATTCATGCACATTTAGAATCATAGAGTTGGAAGGGACCTCCAGGGACATATAGCACAATGCAGGAAATTCACAAATACCTCCCCCCACCCCCAGTGACCCCTGCTGTATGCCCAAAGGGGGGGGGGGACCCTCCAGGATCCCTGGCCAAACTGGCCTGGAGAACAATTTCTTCCTGACCCTAAAGAGGCAATCAGCATTTCCCTGAGCATGTAAGAAAGGGGCACGATAACTAAACACTGATGCAACCCTTCCTGCCCTCCCTTCTCATGATCTACCTAGATTCACAAAATCAGCATTGCTGTCAGATGCCCATCTAGCCTCTGGCTGAAAATCTCCAAAGAAGAAGAGCCCACCACCTCCCCAGGAAGCTTGTTCCACTGAGGAACCACTCTGTCAGGAAGTTCTTCCTAATGTTTAGCTGAAAACTCTTTTGATTTAGTTTCAATCTGTTGGTTCTGGTTCAACCTTCTGGGGCAACACAAAACAATTCTGCACCATCCTCTATATGCCAGCCCGTCAAGTTCTTGAAGATGGTTATCATATCACCTCTCAGTCATCTCCTCTCCAGGCTAAACATACCCAGCTCCTTCAAGCGTTTCTCATAGGACTTGGTCTCCAGACCTCTCACTATCTTCGTTGCCCTCCTCTGGACAAATTGTAGCTTGTCTACATCCTCTTTAAATTGTGGTGCCCAAAACTGAACACAATACTCTAAGTGAGGTCTAACCAGAGCAGAATAAAGCAATACCATCACTTCGTGTTATCTGGAGACCATGCTTCTGTTGATACAGCCCAAAATGGCATTTGCCTTTTTAGCAACCGCATCACACTGCCCACTCCTGTTTAGTGTATGGTCTGCTAAGCCCCCTAGATCCTTTTTGCACATACTACTGCCAAGACAAGTCTCCTATAATTATGCATTTGACTTTTCTTACTTAAATGCAGAACTTGACATTTATCCCTGTTGAAATTAATTTTATTTGTTTTAGCCCAGTTTTCCAGCCTGTCAAGATCATCCTGTATCCTGACTCTGTCTTCTACCATATTTGCTACCCCTCCCAATTTAGTATCATCTGCAAATTTAACAAGCATTCCCTCTATTCCTTCATCCTAAACCTATTAAAAGCATTTATAAAGATGTTGCACAAAACAGTTCCCAGGACAGATCCTTCAGACACTCCACTTGTTACTCTTCTCCAAGAGGATGAGGAACCATTAATAAACACTCTTTGGGTGAGATCTGTCAACTAGTTACAGATCCACCTAACAGTAATAGAATCCAAACCACATTTTACCAACTTCTCAACAAGAATATTATGTGAACTTTATCAAAAGCCTTACTGAAATCACGATAAACTATGTTTACAGCATTCTCCTGATCCAGCAAAGTAGTAACTCTCTCAAAAAAAGAGATGTTTAGTCTGACATGACTTGTTCTTGAGAAACCCATGCTGGCTCTTAGTGATCACAGCCATCCTTTCTAAATGCTCAAGGACTGACTGTTTGATGATTTGTTCTAAAACTTTTCCAGGTATAGATATCATGCTGATGGGTCAGTAGTTACATGGAACCTCCTTTCCCCCCTTTTCTTGAAGATGAAGATAACATTTGCCCATCTCCAATCTTCTAGCACCTCACCTGTTCTCCAAGAATTCTCAAAAATAATGGGCTGAGGTTCAGAAATTACCTCTGCATGTTCTTTTAGTACTCTCACTAGGAAAGACTGTTTCAGTGACTGATTAGTTTGAAACATGCCCTTCCTGTCTTTCTCCCCTTCTAACAGTAATCACAAACAAAATATTTACCTCACCCAAGTACCACATACAATTCTTCTGTGCTCTCTCTCCTTCTGGGGGGAGCATCAAGAATTAGGTGCAGAGAGCCTTCCACTGTTAACAACATTATTCACCATCTTTTAGCTCTTTGTATTGATCAAATGGATTGTTCTCTCTCCCAGTCATTAATAGATGGCCTACTCCCTGCCTTTAATTGATTGTTAATTCAACACCATTTATCCATTGCTTCATGCCATTTGCTGGCTGTTATTAATTGCCTCTTGCCTATTCTACATTGCCTTTAATTGCCATATATTTACAGGACAAGTTGTATTCTTCTTGATCAGCAGCAGGAAAAAAGATTATGTAACTTTAACAGCACCTGGTCTTCTCTAAAGCTTGCTTCACACATTACATTTAGGTGATTTGGGAATGCTCTTTCATTTTATTCCCTATCTGAAATCTAATTGGTGCATATTTATTAAGGGTCATATTCCTTCCACCCCAACCTGCATAAGGTGAAAATAGAATTCAGGGGTCCAGAACCGACTGGCCCTCCTGAGTCTTAAGGAGGCCAGGCTGGGGACAACCAGGGCACAGGCTTTCTCAGTGGTGGCTCCATCCTACTGGAATGAACTCCCAGAGAAGAGCAGGGCCCTGCAGGACCTATTACAGTTCTGCAGGGCCTGTAAAACAGAGCACCTTCACCAAGACCTCAAAGGTTTCCTCCTTCATCTTCTTCGGGGCAATCAAGTCTTTGAGCAACTGTAGCACGTTGATTCCACAAGTGCTCAGCAACAGGGATCTTTTCTTGCCGGCCTTCGTGATGTCGTGGAAATCGAGGTAGTTTTCCAGTTGTTCAAGCCAGGTCCCCCACTGCTCGGGTCGGGTGACATCGAATTCAAGGATGCTACCTTGGGTGGCGGCCACCTTGTTGACTCCACGTGGCAATGGAACGGTGCTTGTTTAGGGGCTCGGAGAAGCAGGGCACAATGCAGTGCTGAAACCAGGGTCAGCCGTGTGGGGCGCAGTGCTCTGTGGCGAAGCGGTGCGAAGTGTGGTGAGTGGAGAAGCGGGGCGCGATGTGGTGCTGGAACCGGGATCAATGGTGTGGTACATGGGGCTCTGTGTGATAGGGTGCGGTGCAGTGCTCGTTGCTGCATCTCGAGCGAAGATGGACAATTCTTGAAGTGGCACATCGACCAGCTGCACTGCAGGGTCCTTCCGGCGGACCCAGGCAATGGTGACTATGAGGACCCTGACACACTGGAAGCCGTGGTGCCATCGCAGACGGAGCCCTTTCCGGGGACGACTGCAACAGCATCGGAGGACCAGGCACCAGACAGCATGCCCGTTCTAAGCGCGCACGCAAGGGAAGCAGCATCACCTCAGACTCCACCCGCTGCACCTCCGAGCAAACAGCCCCAAGCTGCAGAAGCCCCGGCACTTCGCCACTCCTCCCGAGAAAGGAAAGCGCCGGCATACCTCAGAGACTACGTCTGCTAGTGCGCTCTGGACTAAGGGGGGAGGGGTGTTGTGTACTGAATTCGACCATGTGCAGTCAGACGAAGAGCCCTAGTTTCGCTACTAGAGACAATAGACAGAGCAGATCCTAGCCTGCTCCTATCAGAGGGCTAGGATCCAAGACCTATGGAACTCTTGCCACTGTAAATAATCCTATCACAGGTGTGCTGTGTGTGTTTGGGTGTGGTTTGCCTTAGGGATATAAGCCGGCCTGCGAGCCAGCATTCTCTCTCTTGTTCTTCACTTCCAATAAAGTATGAGCTGATATCGCTACTGATGCATCCTGCTCAGTACTTTACACTTACAATTAATCCTTTTGGGGACAGAGGTACATTGACCCACTTGGAGGCAGTAATCATGGTCTCTATGCTCTTAAGACAGACCAAAACAGCACCATGCCTTCCTCTACAGCAGCAGGGATTGGGCCCTGGGCTTTCTCTGCTGTGTGAACTTCCCCTTGTACTTTCCGCAGATGAGAAGAAGAAAGGCTATGCATATATAGTAGCTATTGGTATAATAAGGTGTTGCCAATTCTCTTTTAATTTGCAATCAGAAATTAGCCAGGAGCACCCATAGAAATGTTTCAATGCAGCCAGCATTCTTTAGTCCTTCACACAGGAGCCTGTGGACTATCAACTGCCCCGCCCAGAACAATACAGAAGCCTCTGGTTGACTATATAGGCTTCCATCTCTGATAGCTGTTGCAACTCGACAGAATCTTGTTCCACAGCACTCAGCAGTGCTGCCATGACTGTTGGCAAAGGCATATTATCTTCCTTTCTTGGCAGACCTGGTTTTATCCTGCTTTTGCTGTACCAAGAAGCCAAGCATTGCTGAGGAGAATGAATAGGAAAGCTGTTAGGTAAATACTGCAATCAGGATTAAAACTGGGCTCCACAGCTAACTATAATTAATAATTAAGTGCTGCCAAATTGCAATTGACTTATGACAACCCCTCATGGGGTTTTCAAAGCAAAGGATGAGCAGAGGTGGTTTGCCAGTACTTTCCTCTGCATAGCAAACTTGGTGATCTCCCATCCAAGCACTAACTATGGCTGACTCTGCTTAGCTTTCAAGCTCTAATGAGCTTGGGCTAGTCTGGGCTATTCAGGGTGCTCCAGCTAGTTATAGCAGATGCCAGAGCCAGTTGCTGCTACATTCAGCTGGAACCTTTTGTAAACAAGGCCCTAAGGTCTTCTGCTCTGCATTTCTGTAACAAAAATATCTACATGTTATCTTTCCTATATGCTGAGTCTGTGCTAGGGTTGCCATCCTCCAGGTGTGACCTCTCAGAATCAAAACTGATCTCCAGACCACAGAGATCAGCTCCCCTGGACTCTTGGAGAAAATGGCAGCTTCATCAGGTAGACACTATGTAGGTTGCCAGGTCTCACCAGGCTTATTTATTTATTTATTTATTATTCACATTTATATCCTGCCCTCCCCAACGGGCTCAGGGCAGCTAACAATAAGGGCTCGAAGCCATAGTAAAACAGTTAAAAACCAGATAAAACAATACAAAATTACGGTAAAGTGCTGGTGCTCTAAGAGTTCGAAGTTCCAAGATGGGTTCTGGAAGATGTACTCAGAACGGCGAAGCAGGTTCCAGGATGACCCCGCCTTCTGATCTTTGGCCCCAGGGCCATCATACAGGGGCTTATAGCGGGGGCTCCCAGGTCTATACCAGGAAGCCCCCCCCTGAACAGTCCCCTTCCATGTCAATGTTGTTTGTGCAATGACATCACTCAGACATTACATCATCATGCCAGGCACGTTGCACGTTGACACTCTAGCATTTTGGCCAAAACCTCTAGGGTAACCAACTGAGATTCAGCCAAAATGCTAGAGCATCACTGCATAAATGTGCTGGCATGATGATGATGATGATCACACCGACAACATTAATGCTGGAGAAGTCTGTTTGGGGCTGGGGCTTCCCCATCAGCCAACTGGCCGGCAAACTGGAGCCCCCAAATTGGGGAACCCCCACCCCAACCTGGGGTCTGGTATCCCTAATGCTTTGCCATCATATCCTTGCTTACCTTACTCCCTTCTCCAAACTCCACTTGCAAATATCCAGGAATTTTTCAACCTGCAGCTTGCAACGCTGGACTCTGTGCTGAGATATTATTACACTGTGCAAAACCATCAAGACAAAAGCAAGTACTTTTATTTTTTTTAAAAAAAATATTGCCTTTTTGCCCAAGTAACACCCCCAAGGCAGTGAACAACAATTAAAAAGATAATAAAAATAAACTTTAAAAACAATTCAGACATATAAAACCAGCAATTAAAAACAGACAACAAGGGAAGTCAGTAAGGGAACACCAGACGAAACAGAAAAGTCTTTACCACTAGCAGAAGACAGTGGTCAAGGAAGACAAGACGATTTCCCTGGAGAGGGAATGCCATAATTTTGATGCCATGACCAAGACAGACCTTTCTCGGGTGGCCACACATCTAGCCTCAGATAACAGGGGTAACAAATTGCAGGGCCCCTGAGATGATCAAGTGTTGGATAGGCTTGTATAGGAGTAGGAGTAGGCAGGTAGTCCTTAAGGTATGCAGGTCCTGGGCTGTGTAGCATTTTAGTGGTCAATACTAACACCTTGAATTAGACCCAGAAGCAGACTGAAACCAGAGAAGATAGAACAAAACTGGAATGATACGATCCCTACGACCCACTCCAGACCCATTCTGTACCAGCTATAGTTTCCACCAGACACTCTTTATGGGCAGTCCCATTGTAGTAATCTAATCTAGGTGTTACCGGGTATATACCACAGTGGCTAAAACTGTCTCCAGGCATTGTTTCAAGGTTTCCACAGCCTCCCCAGGATCTGCTGGAACCAAGAAATAAAGCAGAGTGTCATCTGCTTATTGGTGACAACCAAGCCCAAATGTTTGGATGATCTCACCCAGCAATTTCATGAAGATATTGAACATGGTGGACAAAATGGAATATTTCAGAGCTCCATAGGCTAGTGGCCAAGGGGCTGAGCAGCAACACCCCAATATCACCTTCTGAAACCTACTTTCCAGTTAAGTCTGAAACCATGGCAAAACAGTACCTCCTAGTTCCATCTCCCAGTGGCAGACCAGGATATCATGACCGATGGTATCAAAAGCTGCTAGCATAGGGTTGCTAGCTCTCCAATGGGGGCGGGGGATCCCCAGCTGAATAAAAATAATATTAAAATGGCCATCAGTTGACAGTGTGACATCACTTCTGGCTTTACTACCCTCTAGGAACTGGCCACATTTTTGGCAATTTTTAGAGAAGACTGACATCTGGGTTCCCCCAGAAGTGACATCAGTCTTCCATAGGAATCTAGGGTTTTACCCAGAGGTGATGTCAGTCCTTTCTAGAATCACAGAATCACAAAAGTTGGAAGGGGCCATAAAGGCCATCTAGTCCAATCCCCTGCTCAATGCAGGATCAGCCTAGAGCATCCCTGACAAGTATTTGTCCAGCCACTGTTTAAAGACTGCCAGTGAGGGGCTAGACAGCTGATTCCACTGTTGCACAACTCTTACAGTATTAAAGTGTTTCCTAATATCCAGCTGGTACTTTCCCGCCCTTAATTTAAACCCATGATTGCGAGTTCTATCCTCTGCTGCCAACAGGAACAGCTCCCTGCCCTCCTCTAATTGACAGCCCTTCAAATACTTAAAGAGAACAGTCATGTCCCCCCTCAGCCTCCTGTTCTCCATACTAAACATTCCCAAGTCCCTCAGCCTTTCCTCATAGAGCTTGGTCTCCAGGCCCCCGATCATCCTCTTCACTCTCCTCTGCACCCGCTCCATTCTGTCCACATCCTTTTTGAAGTGAGGCCTCCAGAACTGCACCCAATACTCCAGGTGCAGCCTGACCAATGCAGTGATTCTAGGAATTACCAAATACTCTGTGGTTTTACCATAGAGTTTCTGACATTTCTCAGAGAAGCATGATATCACTTCAGGGTTTACCCTGAAATGATGCCATCTTGTTGCCTGGCAGCCATCCCCATGTGTCCCACCCTCCCACTGTCCCTCTGGTTGCCCAAGCCTGGAGACTCTATGCTGACAGATCCAAGTGAATCAACAGGGTTGCACTCCATCTCCCAGCACAGGTTATCCACCAATATGTGCTCATGCACATTTTAATTTAATTTCATAGGGTTTTCTTAGGCAAAATTAGCATCACAGTTAATCTGCAGGGATAGTCTCTTTGTGTCGATAGTAATTCCCAATATTCTGCTCATAGCTTATTTTAAAATTTTTATTTTACATCTGACTCTTTTAGTTACCACTGTACGCCATTTTAAAAGAATTTCAGAAAGGAAGCTTTGACTCTCGAAAGCTCATACCCCCAAAATCTCGTTAGTCTTTAAGATGCTACTGGACTTGAATCTAGCTGTTCTACTACAGACCAACACAACTGCCCCCTGAAAATATCGGAAAATATATATTTAACATCTTTCTACAACATAAACAGAGAAACGATGCAAATACCACAAACTGAGTATTGCAAAATAATTAATTTTCTCAGTTGACTCACACACTTTGCATATTAATTCTCCTAGAATAAATTGACCCAGACTTCTAGAAAAAGATATTCAGTGTTGGAAAAGTGTTTAAGAAAGCATGACTTTGCATTACAGAAGAGAAACTAGAAGGTGTGAGTAATCAAAATAAATTACCAGAGCAAAATTAAAAAATGTTGGAGTGCTATAATCTGTCTTTTGGGTAGTTTTCTCATTGTAAAACGGAGGGGGAACCTGGTGATGTATAGCATGTTCCTAGATGCCCATGAGCTACCATTTTGTTTATCTGGGAAGAACCATTCTTTCCTCCATTGCCTTGTGGGTTGTACTCTTCTTTATTTCATCCTTCATGAAACAAATGTTTTAAAAGGAGTGCTGTCTTCCAAATCACAACACAGACACTTGGAAGTTACAGAAACAGACTAAGAAACACCCTCTTTATCATGAGTCTGTACTTATTATGTGGCTCCAGGTGGGTTGGAAGATGGCAAATAAGGCTTTGTAATAACTACATTACAATTTCAAATGCAGAATTTCCAAGTAACTAATGAATGCTATAGGCTGCAATTCTAGAAGCATAATGAATTGGGTATTTATTTATTTATTACTTTGATTTCTATCCTGCCTTCCCCAAAAGTGGGCTCAGGGTATGATTTGCTTCCTATTTAATAATGTGATCAATAACAGCTGTTTTTTTCCTGTGGTTGAACTGGTATTCTGGAACAGAGTGCTGAAGTCACTGAGGAAGGCTCCCTCTCCTTGACATTTAGAAAAAGATGTAAAGATGAATTATTCAAGAGAGTCTCTAAGGGTATTCAGAGATTTGGAAGCCACTTTACCTTGGTAAATACTTCTAGCACTTGCAAGAATGTGGCTTATTTTGTATGATTTAAACGTGTATTATGAGCTGCCTTGGGTCCCTGTCATAAGGAGACAGGCAGGTAGGTGTGTTTTAAACAAATCAATATATCTAATTTTCAATGTGGCCCCATCTGTGGATAGGCTTGGTCCTTTCCAGAATCTTCTGTTGCACTTTGTGCACAGGGCATGATGATGTCACCCAGCTGTTGCTAACGTTAGAGCGTGACACTAGTTTTTGGGTAAAACTCTATGGTTTGTAGCCAACTTTACCATAGAGTTTTGGCCAAAAAACTAGAGGGTTTATTTATTTATTTAGGGTTGCCAATGTGATGACATAACTTCTGGGTGATGTCACCTTTTGGGCCAGTTGGGGGCGGGATTTCCCCTGCTGGCCAGCTGGCCAATGGTGGGGAAGTGCCCTGCAAAAGCGGGGGTTTGGCAACCCTGTCTATGAATACTGAAATCTGGAGACCGCAGCCATGAACAGACAAGGCATGTTTTCCTAAGAACTTGGGAAATACCCAAGGTTTGCAGAAAAGTCTGAAGTCTGGCGTGTGTGACCGAGACCTGGGTGAGGGAGGGTGAGACGGTTGCGCTCGCCCAGCTTGCCCCACCGGGTTACTCGGTCGTTCACCAATCACGGACTAGGGGGCGGGGAGGAGAAGTGGCCATTTTCATTCGGGAGGCTTACTCCTTCAGAGCGCTCCCGCCTGAGGAGATCACGGGCATAGAATGTGTCGGTGTGATGCTGGAGGCTGTAGAGAGTTTGGCGATCTGGCTGGTGTACTGTCTGCCCAATGCACCGGCCAGTAGCCTGCCGTCCCTGCTGGAGGCCGTATCAGGCTGGGCGTTGGATCACCCTAGACTGATTGTCTTGGGTGACTTCAACGGCCATGCTGAGGATGTGGCTGCCAGCCGGGCTACGAACCTAGTGTCGACCATGGCGACGCTGGGACTCTCACAGTACATCTCGGCCCCCACGCATCAGGCCGGTCATATGCTTGATCTAAGAACATAAGAACATAAGAACATAAGAGAACATAAGAGAAGCCAATGTTGGATCAGGCCAATGGCCCATCTAGTCCAGCACTCTGTCACACAGCGGCCAAAATATACCAGGTGCCATCAGGAGGTCCAGCAGTGGGGCCAGGACACTAGAAGCCCTCCCACTGCTGCCCCCTCCAGCACCAAGAATAGAATGCATCACCTGCCCCAGACTGAGAGTTCCCATCTATACCCTGTGGCTAATAGCCACTGGTGGACTTCTGCTCCATATGTTTATCTAATTTCCTCTTGAAACTGTCCATGCTTGCAGCTGCCACGACCTCCTGTGGCAGTGAATTCCATATGTTAATCACTCTTTGGGTAAAGAAGTATTTCCTTTTATCTGTTCTAACCCGACTGTTCAGCAATTTCATGGAGTGCCCACGAGTTCTTGTATTGTGAGAAAGGGAGAAAAGTACTTCTTTCTCAACCTGCTCAATCCCATTCATAATCTTATAAACCTCGATCATGTCACCTCTCAGCTGTCGTTTCTCCAAGCTAAAGAGCCCCAAGCATTTTAACCTTTCTTCATAGGGAAGGTGTTCCAACCCTTTTATCATTCTAGTTGCCCTTCTCTGCACTTTTTCCAATGCTATAATATCCTTTTTGAGATGTGGTGACCAGAACTGTACACAGTATTCCAAATGAGGTCGCACCAATGATTTATACAGGGGCATGATGATACTGGCTGATTTGTTATCAATTCCCTTCCTAATAATCCCCAGCATAGCGTTGGCCTTCTTTATTGCAGCTACACATTGTGTACACATCTGATCTTCGCGGCAGGGGTGGAGGTGGACCAGATCACTGCAGAGGCAGTGCTATGGTTGGACCACCTGACTCTGAGGGCTTGTTTGAATGTTCCACCCCGACCCAAGATTTATGCTCGCCCGTGGGACCAAATGGACCCTATCCGGCTCCAGAAGGCTCTGCGGGATCCGAGGCCCCCTGGCGGCTCGTTGGATGAGCTAGTGGAGGACTGGCATGACCAGCTCTCTGCAGCCATCGACAAGATCGCTCCCAGGCGTCCTCTCCGGGCTCGTTGGAGGCGAACTCCTTGGTATACCCAGGAGCTGCGGCTGATGAAACGAGAACTGAGACAACTAGAGAGACGGTGGCGTCGCGCTCGCGACTAAGTGTCAAGATCATCTTATAGGAAGTTTATGAGAGCCTATGAGGTGGCAGTCAAGGCGGCTAAGAAGGATTTCTTTGCGGCTGAGATTGCATCTGCGTGCTCATGCCCAGCCCAATTATTTAGTACAATTCGGTCGCTGACAGATCTGCCGCAGGGCAGATGAAATGATAGGGAATTGGACATTGGCTGTGAGGCTTTTGTGAGTTATTTCACAGACATGACCTCCCCGCCATGATTGAGACAGTGAGTGAACTCGAGGCACCTTGCATGCCTTCGGTTCCGGGTTTAGAATGCTTCAGTCCGCTCAGCTTGGAAGAAGTTGACAGACTGCTGGCTGCTGTCCGCCCAACCACATGTGGCCTTGATCCGTGCCCCTCCTGGCTTATTAAAGCAGGCCACGAGGGGTTTCGAGGTGCTCTGCAGGATATTATCAACAAGTCCCTTACCGAGGGCCGGTTCCCTGGAGCACTCAAGGAGGCGATGGTCCGCTCTCTCTTTAAAAAGCCATCTTTGGACCTGGCTGAATTGGCCAACTATCGGCCGGTGTCCAATTTGCCCTATTTGGGCAAATTGATAGAGAGGGCAGTGGTGGTACAGTTGCAGAGCTTTCTGGATGATGCTTCAGTCCTAGATCCCTTCCAGTCCAGCTTTCGCCCTGGTCATGGGACGGAGACGGTGCTGGTTGCCCTGACTGACGATCTCCGAAGGCATCTGGATTGAGGCAGTGTGGCGGCATCGCTGTTGTTAGATCTGTTGGCCACGTTCGATACGGTCAACCATCAGCTGCTGACCCGCCGCCTCGCCAACGTGGGGATTCAGGGGCTTGCCCTTCAATGGTTTGCCTCCTTTCTCCAAGGTGGGGACCGAGGGTGGTGATTGGAGGTCAGCGGTCCCGGAGGCACCCCCTTGAGTGTGGGGTGCCGCAAGGGGCAGTGCTGTCTCCGATGTTATTTAACATCTATATGCGCCCCCTCGCCCAGATTGTCCGGAGTAATGGGCTTGGGTGTCACCAATATACAGATGACACCCAGCTCTATCTGATGCTGGGCGGCCAATCAGACTCTAGCCCTGATGACCTGCATAGGGCATTGCAGGCCGTGGCTGGTTGGCTCAGGCGGAGCCGACTGAAGCTAAACCTGGCGAAGACAGAGGTCCTGGGCCTGTGCCGGACCGGTCTGGGGTTGGGGCTCCCTCTCCCGACCTTCGACGGGGCACCTCTGGTGCTGTCACCGGAGGTTAGGAGTTTGGGGGTGCTCCTGGATTCCTCCTTAACGATGGAGGCCCAGGTGGCAGCCACTGTCAAGTCAGCATTTTACCATCTTCGGCTGGCGCGACAGTTGGTTCCCTACCTCGACCGTGATGACCTGGCCACTGTGATCCATGCGACGGTCACCTCGAGGCTAGACTACTGCAACGCTCTCTACATGGGGCTGCCTTTGTCGCAGATCCGGAGGCTGCAGCTGGTGCAGAACGCAGCAGCCAGGCTGTTGATGTGGCTCACAAGGTGGGATTACACCCAGCCGGTGCTTAAGGCTCTGCACTGGCTGCCAATAGTGTACCGGATCCGCTTCAAAGTGCTGGTGCTTACCTTTAAAGCCCTATATGGCCAGGGTCCGACTTACCTGAGGGACCACCTTTCCCCATATGTTCCCCCAAGAGTGCTACAGTCCGGGGGACAACATCTGCTGGTTATTCCAGCCCCCAAGACGGCCAAATATGCTGTTGCCAGGGCTTTCTCGGTGGTGGCCCCTACCTGGTAGAATGAGCTCCCAGAGGAGATCAGGGCCCTGCGGGACCTTATGCAGTTCCGCAGGGCCTGCAAGATGGAGCTCTTCCGCCAGGCTTTTGAGTAGGGGCTGCCACCACGATTGGACCATCACCGTGGGATACCACGAGGCATCCTGGCCCTGGGATGAGATTATAACTTGGTGGGACTTTTGGGGGGGCAGGGGTAACATGCTGCCAGAGTGTTGAGTTGACTGGTTTTAATTGAGTACTTGTTTTGTTTGCCGCTGTTATAATGGTTTTATTGTTTGTTCATTTTAGTGTTTTTATGTATTTTATATGTCATTGCCCTATGTGCTGTCGGCAATGTATGGCTTGTGGCCTCTTGTTCGCCACCCTTAGCCCTTGTGGAAGGGTGGGGTATAAATCTAATAATAAATAAATAAATAAATAATAAAAACAGAACATTAAAAGCAATACCTGTACCTTTAAGAAAAAGATGCCTTCTGCAGTGGTTATTGTGGGGGCTGCTAGGCAACTACAACAATATTTTGTGTGTAAAGTGCTGTCAAGTCACAACTAACTTATGGTGACCCCAGCTTTCAAGGCATGTGAGAAGCAGAGGTGGTTTGCCATTGCCTTCCTCTGCAGAGTCTTCCTTTGAGGTCTCCCTTCCAACCCTGCTTAAGCTTCCAAGATCTGATGAGATTGGGCTATTCCATCTTGCTTTCTCTCCTCACAACAATATTACCAGCCTTCAAAGCTTGGTTTCTGTCAATAAAAATGCAGGGGAGAGGGCATGGCACTTTCCAAGGCTGTTCCAGGGCCAAGCCTCACAGCAACCACTGGCAGGCCTGAACCACTGTTCAGCAGCAGTGACCACATGATTGCCTATGTGGTTTAGTGGTTACAATTTCAAGGGAGAGGAGAGAAAGCTGAAGATGGGGGGCAGGTAAAGGTAAATTGGCTGGTGGGTTACAAAGAGAGAAGGAAGCAGGAAAAGGGGAGAGGTTTTAGGGAAGGGAAACACACACACAACCTAGGTTGCCAGGTCTCTACTGGCATCCAGCAGGGTATAGGTGGACTTACCAGAAGCAGCAGGGAGGCCCATTCGAATGACAGCGACATGTCAATATCAGAGCCCACATGACCTGCAAGTGACATCATCATGTCCGGGATATCGAGGCAACACTCTGGTATTTGGGCTCCATGGACCAACATCTCCTGGTTGTCCCTGGCCTGAAGGATGTCTGTCTTGCCTTTACCAGGGCCAGGGCTTTTTCTGCCCTGGCCCCTGCCTGGTGGAACATACTGCATGTTGAGTTCAGGGCCCTGTGGGATCTTCTTCAATTCCACAGGGCCTGCAAGACTGAGCTGTTCCTCCAGTCCTTTGGCTGAGGCAGTGGGGATCTGTGTATGGCCTCCCTGAGGTTGTTGTCACCCACCTATTAACCCAAATAATATGCCAGGGAACCTCTCACAACCCGTTGACTTGTCTGGACTGTGATTTGTTTTTAATGTTTATTGTTGTTTTAAACTTCTAACTGTATTTATTGTATTATTACATGATGTTGCCAGCCCTGAGCCCGCTAGCAGGATGGGCAGGCTATAAATATAAGGAATGAATGAATGAATGAATGAATTCTATGGTAAATTTGGCTTCTACCACAGAGTTTTTACCCAAATACCAGAGCATCACCCTGACATCCTGGATGTGATGACATCACTTCCAAGTCACATGGGCAGTGATGTAGAGACATCACTACATGTTGGATACATCTCCCTCTTTTTTGAGGTAAGTTTCCCCCCACCAGCCAGCTCACCAACAGCAAGGAAGTGGGGCCTGCCAACAGGGAACCCCACCTCCACCGGGGGTTCTGACAACACTAACACAATCCTTATTTTCAGATTTACAGCCCCAGCCTCATGTTTAGGATTGAGTTGTAAATATGGTGTAATGCTGTACAAAAGTACTCCTGTGAACAAGAATATATTCTAAAATTATGAGAACTTGGATACTTAAACAATGAAAGTGATATAGATAGACACACACACACACATATACACATACAATCCAGTGCTTGGCCAGTGGGTTTCTGAGGTGAATGAAAGGCTTTTAGAACGGTCCATAGATGAAAAGTCTCAAGGTCTTACTTTTTCCCACTGATTCCCTCTCTTGTCTTTTCTCCATGCATATATTGTATGAGCCATGTATGAGACTGAACACTGGATCTGGAGCAAGGAAACTTTTATTTAAACTAGTATTTGATCAGGTATTGTAGAAGTAGCCCATTTAGGATCTATTTCAAAATGTTACTTGGGAATGGGATAGTGGCTGTGGGTCAATAGTAGAGAAACTGCTTTGTACTGAACTGAATTATGTTTTAAAACATGCATTAATAATATTTGCTATTTTTTCCAAATTGCTAGCTTAAAAACACAAATTGTTAGCCACTGGCAAGCTTGTGTCTGAAGCATGTAGGTTTCCCTCAGATGTGTAATTTGAAGAAAATCTATGTATTATAAAATTCATTCATTGCAAGCTAACAGGAAGATGAAACTTTAGTTGGTTATTATGGTTTCCTGCTGTGGTTTTCACTAGCACATTGATTTATTCTTGTTTAGAAATTTCTAAGGCAATTTGGATTCTCACTCTGACATGTCTGTACATTTACCCTTTTTGCAGTCTATTCAAACATGCTATAATCTCACTGGCTTTAATAGCAATTTAAAACAGATACAGAAGATTTGTATTTATCAGTTCTCCTTATGCACATTTGAGCATGTATTGCAATTCATAACCTAAAGTCAAATGACATTGTAGGGTAAATATACACTCTGTGATTCCCCCATTGCTTCTTAAGGTAGGCAGGGCTGTGTGTATTTTGCATTAAGAAAGTAACATTACTAGTGTTGCACAATGCTCACAGATGAAATTCTCAATAACTGAACTTACTCTGCTCACAATACCCATTTTCTATTGAATAAAACACCTCATGTGATCACACTGGTGATTTGTATCAAGAGGTTATGCAGCTTTTGCATCAGCAGTTACAGGACTGGTGATCACACTAGACCAGGGGTCCCGAGTATGGTGTCTTAGGGTGCCATGGTGCCTGCCAGCACATTTCCTGGTGCCCTCCAAGCATTCTTAGAAAGTGGGCAAGGCCATGTGGGGCTTTTGCCCAGCAAGGCTTCTGACTGGCTGTTGGAGATTTGATTGGCTGTGAAGATTTTTAAAAATGTTACTTTGGCAGCATCTATCACCACAGTGCAAGGACTGTGTGAGTGAATGAAAGTTAAACTGCATTATGCCATTTTGTGGCTGACTCCACCTCCTACAGCAGCCATTTGTGGCAGCTATTTTGTGCCTGCACCCACTGCACTGTGTCTGAATTCCAAAGGTGCCTGCAGGCTCAAAAAGATTGGGGACCTCTACCCAACATGGACAGCTAGTAGCCAGATGTAGTATGCTCAGAGTCATGAGAATATGCAGTCCAATACAGTCTGACACAACCAAAGTACAATTCCCAAACAGCAGTGTGAGAGTATGTATACATACAGTTTTTGTAACAGAATTTAGAACACTTGGATAAAAAGTGAGCAGATTTTGGTTTGGTTTATGTGTTTGCAGATTCTGGTCACACATTTTGATATCAAGTTAACTTGTACTGAAGATCTTGAATACATTAAACATGTTTGTATATTTTTGCTCTTTATGCATGATATATCCTGATCCTGGCTCTGCTGATCATAGGATCCAATCAGAAGTGATACAAAATTTCTTGGGCCTGGGTTGCTCTTGGGCTCTAACAACCAGACAATCTACCTGATTAATTTTGGGTTTTTCCCCTCTCCTGATAGGATACCTGGAATCTGAGGATTCAAGTAATCACTTAAAGCCCTTCTAGGAATCCACAATCCCTCAGTTTAACCCTTTGTTTGACTTGAAATTGTATCAAGTATACGTGTGCAGCAAAACAACACTTGCTGGTTTCCTTTTAAGCAGAGTTAAAATGAACAATTATGGATTCCAAGATGGATTTTTCCCCCCTCCGTTGTGTGTGGACTGGACAGCTTCCTCACACATGTGTTTGCCTTTTTTAATGGGGAGGGAAGCAAATTTTCTTCTGCAATAATTCTTGCCATTGCTAGCAAGGAGCTTTCTAGGTTAGTGGTGCCCTATCACTGGAACACTGAATAATCTGCTCAGCCTAGTTTACTCAGAGCCTGAGATCTGATTTTAGGCCTATCTTTATTTAAGGATTAGAACAGAGGGGTAACCTTTTTGTCCCAAGTGGCAAGAAAATCCACCCCTGTACTGTCTATGAATTGTTGGTGTGCCACTAAACGGGAGCGGGAAGGATAAAGGTTGTACTTCGCTAAATGCACTGAAAGCAATCCAAGTCCCAGAGATGCTACCAGTACTTTGGGGACTTGCCTTGGTTTCTTCATGGAGAACTGTCTCTGCATGCTGAAGAAAATGGTCTGGTATGCTGCTGTTTGGACAGATGCCAGGTTTTTCTACTCCTGGACCAAAAATTTGCTTAAAAGAACCTGCTGTTTTCAGGATGTTGAAGTCCACATCCAATATATAAATGATGTGTTGGGCTGTGCTTGTGCGGGATATCCAGTCCTGGTTGAAGGACTTTGAAGAGAGAAGTTCGATGCTTATGGCTCAGACATTCTTCCAAATTAGTCATGGATAACTGAATTTTGTCCCGTGTATTCAGTCAGGGCCACCAAGATGTGGAGTTCATAGTTCCAAGGCCCTGAGAAACTACACAAGAAACCAGTTAATTCCCTGGGTCCTCCACATTAAGTACACGCATGTTGTTCTTATATGTGATGGGGACCCAGAGGGAATCCTCATCTGAGGTCCCCTCAGCAGCCCTGTTCCTGGGGCCCTGGTGAAGAAAGGAAAGTGGAAAGATAGCATAGAAAGTCTTGACAGCCAAGGACTTTAAATGCTTACTTTGCAATTATTTAGGTGAATTTTTACATTGGAATGTTCAAAAGAAGGGTGCGAAAATTCAGCTGTGTGAACCTGATCAGTTTATGAAGCTTTGAAAACACAGGTTTTATAACCTGATTATGTTTAGTTAGAATTTATTTAAGAAGAGTTTTACATTAAAATGAGTAAACTGATGAGATGTAACAAGGCTAATTGCAATATGTTTCTCAAAATTATTCAAAATCTATAATGGTAATGTATAAGGAAATAAACATATAGAAATGTTTCCTCAGCCACAGTCATTGATATTCATATCTTATAACAGAGTTCTAACATGTGGTATTAATTCAAAAAGTTAAATTCTCTCTCAACAATTCACAGTGCATCTCAAGACTTACTGCAGAAGAAAAATCAGCTCAAGTTTTGGAATCCAGTACAGGGATTGTGGTATGAATCATGCCTCTCTACCATGCTACCCCAAATATCTTAAATATAGCTTTGATCTCTTCCCTAAGGTAACCTTGCTCTCTTTTTGTTCTACAGAAGTAAATTAGTCAAGGAAAAAGCTGACATGCAAATGCATCCTTAATGCTACTGAAACAGGCTGCATCCACCCATTAGTTTAATATATAGCTATAGCAATAATTCAGAACTGGATTTTCCTGTGTGAAGAAGCCTGTCCATTTGTATATGATTGCTATAGCACAGTGCAGTATCCAGCAACATGTGAATGCAGCCATAGTGACATCACCTCAAAACAGTTCAGTGAACAGGCACATTGATGCCAAATGTGCAGTTTGGCTACAGATTGGTAATCAGAACTTTGCTAATTAAGATCTTCCCTGAACTGCATCCCGTTAAAAAAAGGAAAGGTTTTTAACCTAACCAAAATTATTTCTGACATCTGGGAGTGGGCAGAGCCTTCCAGTTTGATGTTTATTATGATACCTTTTGTCTGCTTTTTGATTTCCCCTGTAACAGGAAGTTTGAAGCACAAGAATAGAGAGTGGCTTCACATCAGCAGATGTGTGAAAAATAGGAATATCATTCAATTGGAAGAGTTCCCACTGATCATAAGCACAGATGCTTTTGTGATCACTGATTACACTATTCACCAATTATTTTACTAGCTTTCGAAATCTGTATCACAATAGTAGGTCCATTTTATTTGGGATAGCACTCATGCCAGGGTAAACACTTAATCTGCAAGGCAGAACAGTGTGAGGGAGAATAGAGCCACAGAGGCCATGATTTCCCCCACATCATGACTGATAGGTAGGTATTGCCAACCAGTCTGCCACAATGTCCTGCAGGGGATAATGGGTAATGCCTCAGCAGAACGAGTGGAGAGGCAGTAAGGAGTTTGGAGAAACAAAGATGCCCATGCTTTACACTCCTCCTCTGTAGCCTACTTAAATTTATTTTTATTTTTGACATTTTTATACCACATCCTCTCCTGTGTGGTCTTGGACTGGTGTACAATAAAACATTTGACAATAATATACCATAAAATACTTCTAAACATTAAAATAGCACTGGCTAAAAATATAATTACAGTAAAAATTCATAAAACATCAGTGGTATAAAAACAAATGCCTAAGAAATACTTCAATCAACAATTACCAGATAAACGCAGTGGGCTGATTTGTTTTCAGTCCCCTTCCTAATAATCCCCAGAATAGCATTTGCCTTTTTTAATTGCAGTCCCACACTGAATCAATACCTTCAAGTGAGTTGTCTAATATAATTCCAGGATCTCTCTCCTGGTCAGTTACCACCAGTTTGAGCCCCATCAACATATATTTATAGTTAGGATTTCTGGCTCCAATGTGCATTACTTTGCACTTGCCCATGTTAAACCTCATTTGCTACACTGACCCACACTCACCCAGCCTCGACAGATCCTTCTGAAGCTCCTCACAGTCCTCTCTTGTTCTCACTGCCCTGAACAACTTAGGGTCATTTGCAAACTTAGCCACTTTACTGCTTATTCCCAACTCCTGGAGGCCTTAAGGAAAGGGCAGTGCTTCTAGGACAAAGGGCAGAGGCGGAGGTGCCTGGCTTACTTTGAACAAAGTGGCCAGAGTGCTGCTGCCTCCTCCAAGGTCCCTCCCCTTGCCACCCTGCCCAGTCCACCCCTCCTTGAGCTGATCAGACAGTCCAGGGCAGAGCTGGGGGTGGGTGGGAGCCAAGAGAAAGGGCAATGATGATTGCCTGTGCAGAGAGCCAAGCACAACTGGACTTCTGGGCATAAGGCACCCGCCCTCCATGCCGTGGTCCAAAAAGCGGCAAAAAAGGTGTGGCGCAGGAGGAAGACAAGGAGAATCGGCACCCAGGGAGTTTGCGGCCACCACCACATCTTGCCAGAGAGTCAGTGGGCTTGGGCTGAAAGGAAGTTGTGGGGCCCTGGCAGGAAGTTGGGGGGCTGGGCCCCAAAATGCCCCACTGTAACTACAGGCCTGGCCCTTGTTAAGAAAGACCCAGAGACTTTCCACCAGAGTGACCACGGAGGTTTCAGTTCAGAAGAGCCCATCTTGAAGACAGACTGCTTCATTCAGGAAAACCTGGAACTCCCGGGCCACTGCTCGTTCAATTACCTTACCCAAAAACAGAAGATTAGAAATCAGAAAGTAATTGGCTAGGTTCCTCTTGTCTAAAGAACATTTCTTTAGGGGAGATGGTCACCACCACTTCCTGGAGGGAGTTAGGGAAAGATCCCTGAGAGAATGACAGGTTAATGATATCTCTCACCACTGCACTGGAGGATTTCACAACTAGGAGGGGCAAGGATATAAGGAAGTAGTAGGCCTCACAGCTGTCAGGACCCTGTAAACATCAAACAGTGAAAGTGGGTTGCAGTTGAAGGAGTCCAAAAAAGGACCTCATATGGTAGAAGGAGCCTCCATTGTGCTACTGGTCCTAAAAATGGACGCTAACCCTTGGGAAAGAAAGGAGATTTTATCAGCAAATAAAGTTGTGAATGAATCATAGTTAAAAGCTGAATCTCTATCAGTTTTAAAAGTCATCAGAGTAGTTGTTGTATAGTTATTCTGAATAATTTAGCTGGATGCGAGCTAGATGTGTTGGAGGCAGAAAAGTATAATTGCTTCAGTGCCATCACTGCCACCTCAAAGGCTTTCAACTGGGCTCTATAAAGTGTTCTTTTCACCTTATCATGAGTTCAACAAAAGCCACACTTTAAGTGTCTGAGCACCCTCTTCATTTCCTCAGCTCATTGGTAAACCATGGAGCCAAGGAAGTCTGAGGGTGCAGAGGGTGTCTGGGAGCAATTTCAATAGCCTCCTGACAAATTCCATGGAGCATTCTGGAAACCAGTCAGATCCATAAATCTCCACAAGTAAGAGTAAAGAAGCTCACCGCTCATGCAGGGTGAAGAAACTAATCTCAAACTGACTTTTGCAACGAAATGGTCCAACCATGGCACCGGTTCACATGGAACCGTGGAATTCAGATCAACCCCTGTGCAGATCAGATCAAGCATGAGATCTGCTTCCTGTGTGGGAGCCTATACAACCTGGGTGAGTCCTAATATTACCATAGCAGCCATAAAGTCTGAGGCAGCTTCTGATAAAGTGGTGTCAAGACAGAGACCATCTTAAAGAATTTTTTTAGTCTGTTCCAGCTAACTACTGTTCTTAGATTTACTGCAGATGATAAATCACCCCACCTGCTAGCAGATATTTCTCAAGGTTGGCCATCCCGGCCTGCTAATTAGGCTCACATAGTTCAGCTGTAAACCTGGTATGGGGGGACAGGACTCGCTGTCACCCTGGGAAGTTCCAGGGATATCGCCCAGTGTTTAGTTGAGGAGGTCAGGAGTTTACAGCCTGCAATTTTCTGTAAGTATGGTCGGAAAGAAGAAATATTATCCTTTCCTTTTACTCTTTTCTTCCCACTCCTCTTTGCTGCCAGGAAGATATTTGTGTTATGTTCTAGGACTCCTTGCTTCAGGAACAAACTGCAGTGTTAGGACTCCAGTAAAAGGTAGCTAGTTAGCTTTCTTGTTTTTCTGTGCATTTTACTGCCAGTGAACTATATGCCTTGTTTTTTATACCTTTTCTTGAATTATTTTTATTGTGTGTTACTCAGGGACTTACTGAGGCCAAACCCAAGTACTGGTTGGTTATATTACTGCACCAAGGTAGGGTCAGCCTTGACATGTGGTCTCCATGTGGATATTAAATTCCCCCAAAACTGGTAGTTTGAGGAAACACAAGACCCACTTGTCAGTCACTGTGGTCTGTCTTGGCAGGGTCTCCATTAGGGTACTAGGTGGACCGGTATACCAGCGGAATACCCACCCTCTCCCTGGCACCCCATGCAAGGCCCACACATTCAGTGCCTGAGGTTGTTGGTGCAGGGATTTTGTAGAAGGAGAAAGAATGAGGATGAGAATTGCCACTCCTCCCCCTCTGTCTTCCTATTTGCGATTGATAGAGGATTGAGTACCCTGGGGGAGTCAGTTGGGTGACTGGCACTACTTCATCTTCATGCATCTAGCCCCAGGTCAAAACCACCCACTAGATGAATTCTTAGAGGGCGGCGGTCTTATTCCCTATTGGCACAACATCAAGGTTGAAGAGGTTAGTAAGAACTGATCCTGCACACCATCATTCCTCTGGATGGGAAGAAGGTTAGAAAGAGAACAAACATACCTACATCTTGTAGACCTTTGTACTATAATCCTCCTCCCACTGCCATATCCCCCATCTTACCAGAATTGCCTGGCCACCAGGGCATATTTTAGAAAAGATTTTAAATGCTTCTGCCACAGATGGCTGTGTGCTGTCTGCCAGTATAACAGTTTAGAGCTACAGGCTGTCTGGCAATTAGGACTAAGATAACAGGTAAATAAAATGAAATAGGATAGCTGACAAAAGGAACTAGAAGACTGGCACAGGAACTAGAAGAACATTTAAGAAAAACTGAGGAACATTTACTGGTTTATTTAATGAGCTTACAGAGTGCAAGGGATACAGGCAGGCCTCCTGTGGCTGAGGAGGCCAAGCTGCACCGTGGAGGTGAGGACAAGGGCATGGGCATCCCACCCCAGGGTTAAATCAGTAGCAGGGTTGTGGCCTGAAGGTCACCAGCTAGGCTGAAGCTGGGTAACTGGAAAAAATTGAATAATAAATAAATAACTGAAGTGGTGGCAGCCCTAACAGGGGAAGGCAACCCATTGGGCAGGGCAGGATGCTGGGGGTGGAGAATGCTGGGGACCCTCCCCTGGCAGCCCAAAAAGGTACACCTTTGAGGGAGAAATCTAAGGGTGGTCATGGAGAGGAGTTGGGCAGCTTTGGAATAGGGCACATATGGCAGTGTGCGTGAGGAAGGGCACAAGGTAGTTCTGCAGAGAGGGAACTTTCCTGAGAACACTGAACTGTATGAGAACTTCCAATAAACCCAAAGTGAGTACTGAACCTCTCTGGCTTATTGCACTCATTTGGGACAGATAGACAGCCAGCCTAGCCTATTATGCAATCCCATCCTCCCAACTCCTCAACCCAGCCTTGAAAAGGACCCTGGGATGACACTTTTTTTTAGCCTCTGGCTCACACATTTTTGTCTTAGCTCAAGAAGGATGGCTCCAGAGCAAACTAATTTATGCAGTAGCCAAATCACCCACTCACAACTTTAATGCCAGTAGCTCACAAAGTAGAATTTTTGCTCACAGGACTCCACAGCTTAGAGGGAGCATTGGTGGGGGGATATATTTTTAAACAAGGGCTGTTAAAACCTGCTTTATTCCATGTCTTATTCCAGTAATTGAAGCATATTTATTTCCAACCAATGATCAGTGTTTCTAGACAGGACTGGTGTCACTTCCTGGTGTGTGTTTTTGGAAGGATGTCACACCCTTGCAAATAACCATTTTTATTTTATTTTATTTCTCCTACAAGCTGATGGAGTGCTGGTGGTCACACCAACCATATCTGTAAGTGGGAATCACATAGGGCAACTGTCTTGTGTGTACCATTTTAGAATGCTGGGGACAATGGTGGATTTTGAATCTTACCCCATGTCTAAAAAACTTGCTTGTGCATAGAATGTTATGTATTAGCTGTAGAAGATGGCCACCATGGAGGTGGCCTGACCATGCGGTCCGACAAACCTCAGACCTTCGTTCCAAAGACTACTTCGGAACCGAAGGTGCACCTATGGGCTCGCCCAGATTCAAAAGTAGACCTATTGAAGTGTTGACTTGTAAATAAGGCCAATCACGAGTGATGGGTGTGTGTGTCGGTGTGGTGTGGTGTGGGGCATGCATATAAGCCGGTCACTGCCCGGCCAGTTTATCTTTCGTTCCTGATGTAATTCAATAAACAAGAGCTGATTCACTATGCTGAGTCTCCGGCCTCAGTACTTTTCATTGGTGACGAGGATGGGATCCCATGAGCAAGCCTGACTCCACCACAACCATGAGCACTGCACCGGCGACCACCACAGAGGCTGAGGACTTCCCACCACGCACTGCTCCCACCGGCGAACTGCAGACCACAGCCACTGCGTCATCGCAACTGGCTCCTGCACAGCCGCTACCGCAACGATTCATGGCTTCTGCTCCGGTACAACACCTCTCGGCATTTGACCCTACCCATCCTGAGTACTGGGGGGCCTGGGTTGCCCAGTTGAAACACTTCTTGAATATCCAGGGAGAAACCGATGTGGAACTCAAGAAGTCGTGGCTGCTGAGCATGTGCGGCATCACCACCATCCAGCTGGTACAGAACCTTGTCGTACCAAAGACGCTGGAAACCATGACCTATGATGAATTGATCACCGCCCTGACCAAGTACTATGCCCCGAAACCCTCAAAGTGGGCTGTCCGGATGGATTTAATCAGCCGAACTCAGAAGACAGGAGAGTCAACAGCAGAATTCCTCACCAAACTCTGCCGCCTTGCCAGTGAATGTGAGTTCACCTCCCTCGAGGACACTCTACTGACCCAGTTCCTATGGGGAGTCAGTGATCCAAAGTTGCGGCGGAAACTCACCACCCAGGCAGACCTAAAGCTGGACACTGCACTCCAAACAGCAACCGCCTTCGAGAAGTCGCAAAGAGACCGACAGGCCCACTCCACCCACCAGACCAGGTCGGCATCAGAATCCAACATCTTGGATGAGGAAACCCATCAGGTGAAGCCTCACACATGGCCCAGCATGCGCAAAAGCCACTCATCAGCCATCCACCCCACCACATGGGACATCACCAAGCTACCTGGGTCCACACTTTGTGCCAGCTGCGGGGATCCGCACAAGAGGAAAACCTGCCAGTTCCGAGAGACTGTTTGCAGGACATGTGAGAAGCAGGGGCACATCGACCATGCCTGCCACTCGTGGAATGCCAAGGGCACCTCCATGCACCAAGGGACTGTGGACCACAGCTTCACCATCCACCAGAACCAGGTACACTACTTGCCCCAGGAGTGCACCCACAAACTGACTGTGACTGTATTGATAGAGGGCACCCCCTGCGAAATGGAGCTGGACATGGGATTGCCCCTTTCCATCATCTCAGATGAGACCCTCTGGAAGCTATGGCCAAACGGGGGGCCCCCACTAGAGGCTACCAGCCTCAGGTTAAGGGACTTTCAGAGGAACCCAGTAGCGGTTAAGGGGGTAGGCCAGTTCAGGGTGAAATACAGGGCTTTTGAGGGTCTCTTGGAACTGATTGTGGTACAGGCGCCTCTCATCAGCCTACTGGGCCTCGCCTGGTTCGATGTGGGTAATGGGAATCATCCAAGTGGGGCACGGGGATTATAGTCATGTGTGCCAGGAATTCCCTGCAGTATTCAATGGTGCACTCGAACGGTACACCAGGCTGCCAGTAACTCGAGCTCGACCCAGCGGTGCACCCCATCCACCTGCAAAATCGACACCCCCCATTAGTTCTCCGTCCGAAAATTGAGGCAGAGCTGGATCGCCTGGTCAGCCAAGGGGTCCTAGAACTGGTCCCACAAGCGAGGTGGGAAATGCCGATAGTCACACCAGTCAAACTGAATGGGGACATCAGGATTTGTGCGGACTATAAATGAACAATAAACAGGTGTTGCAAGACCACATGTATCCCATGATGGAGGTCAGCCATGTGCTCGCGTCCCTAGCTGGGGCCAAAATTTTAGGGAAGCTGGATTTGGTGCAGGCCTACCAGCGGTTGCTGGTGGACAATGCCACGGCCAAAGTCCCAGACCATTGTCACTCACAGGGGGGCTTTTAAGGTACGGAGGTTGCAATTTGGAGTGAGTGTGGCTCCAGGAATATTCCAAAACTTAATGGACTCTTTGCTTAAAGGAATTCCTGGAGTACAGCCCTTCTTCGATGACGTTTTGATCTTGGCGCTATCGGCAGATGTTTTCACAGACCGCTTGCGGGCAGTGCTTCACCGTTTCAGCAAAGTGGGACTAAAAGTGAAGCATGAAAAATGCATCCTCAGAGTGCCTCGTGTGGACTTCCTTGGGTTCCAGGTCAATGCAAGCGGCATCCACCCAATCTGGGACAAAATAAAGGTGATCGTGGATGCCCCGACCCCGACCTCTAAAACTGAATTGCAGGCTTTCTTAGGCCTCCTTACATAAGAACATAAGAGAAGCCAATGTTGAATCAGGCCAATGGCCCAACTAGTCCAACACTCTGTCACACAGCAGCCAAAATATACCAGGTGCCATCAGGAGGTCCAGCAGTGGGGCCAGGACACTAGAAGCCCTCCCACTGCTGCCCCCTCCAGCACCAAGAATAGAGTGCATCACCTGCCCCAGACTGAGAGTTCCCATCTATACCCTGTGGCTAATAGCCACTGATGGACTTCTGCTCCATATGTTTATCTAATTCCCTCTTGAAACTGTCCATGCTTGTAGCTGCCACCACCTCCTGTGGCAGTGAATTCCATATGTTAATCACTCTTTGGGTGAAGAAGTATTTCCTTTTATCTGTTCTAACCCGACTGCTCAGCAATTTCATGGAGTGCCCATGAGTTCTTGTATTGTGAGAAAGGGAGAAAAGTACTTCTTTCTCAACCTGCTCAATCCCATTCATAATCTTATAAACCTCAATCATGTCACCCCTCAGCCGTTGTTTCTCCAAGCTAAAGAGCCCCAAGCGTTTTAACCTTTCTTCATAGGGAAGGTGTTCCAACCCTTTTATCATTCTAGTTGCTCTTCTCTGCACTTTTTCCAATGCTATAATATCCTTTTTGAGATGTGGTGACCAGAACTGTACACAGTATTCCAAATGAGGTCGCACCAATGATTTATACAGGGGCAATTTTTAATTTTTTTTTGACTCCTTAATTTTTATCATTCATTTCTCTCCCACAAGGCGGCTGTGGCCGAGCCCCTCCACCGCCTCTTGGATAAAAAGGCTCAATGGGCTTGGGGCCCGTGGCGTGCCACGACCTTCCAAGGAGTCAAGGACCTCCTCATCTCAAACTCTGTCTTGTCTCACGTCAATGAGTCTCCTCTTGTGGCCCTCACCTGCGATGCCTCACCTTATGGGGTGGGGGCTGTGTTGGGCCAACGGCTCCCAGATGGCTTATTATTCCTGATGTCGGCCGAGCGCAACTATGCACAGATCGACAAGGAGGCGTTGGCATCGTGGCAGGAGTAAAAAAATTCCATCACTACCTCCATGGCCGCCCCTTCTCCATACTCACTGACCACAAGCCGCTCTTGGGTCTCCTGGCCCCAGATCATCAAATGCCCCAGATGATGTCACCACGGGTGCTTCACTGCTTAATCTTCCTAGCCAGCTACCAATACAGTCTGCTGTACCGGCCGGGTAAGTCCATGGACCACACTGATGCCCCGAGCTGCCTTCCCCTTCCTAGCTGTGACCCGGACTCTGCACCAGCACACCAGATCCTGCTGCTGGAGGATGTGCCTGACCGGCTGATCCAGGTACACGAGGTGGCCAAGCACACCGGTAAGGACCACATCCTCTCCCGTGTGCTGGACTGGGTGGGGAGAGGCTGGCCCACAGGGAAAGTGGGCCTGGACTTCGTAGCCTTCTCATCCCAACAGGATGAGTGGTCTGCCCACAAAAGGTGTCTCTTGTGGGGTAGTTGGGTAATGACCCCCACTCCCCTATGCAAACACACGCTCGCAGCACTACATAAGACCCATCCAGGAATCGTGTGAATGAAGGCCCTCGTGCGGAGCTATGTCTGGTGGCTGGGTTTGGACGGGGAGATAGAGGACCTAGTCAAATGCTGCCAGACTTGCCAGGAGACATGGCCAGCCGCCCTGGCAACCCGGTGCACACATGGGAATCCTCCAGCAAACCATGGGCTCGTCTGCACCTGGATTTCGCTGGCCCGTTCCAGGGGCAAATTTTCTTTATCTTAGTAGATGCCTTCTCCAAATGGCTAGAAGTCATTCCAGTCCCCTCCACACTGTCCCGGGCCACGATCAAGTCCCTATGGGAGATGTTTAGTACCCACGGCATGCTGGACATGCTGGTATCTGACAACGGAGCTGCCTTCACGTTGGCTGAGTTCGGGGACTTTGTGAGGTACTATGGGATTCGGCACATCCACTCGGTGCTCTTTCACCCAGCCACCAACGGCCAGGTGGAGCGAATGGTGCAGATGATGAAAGAGGTGCTGCGGTGAATTGTCCATGGGGACTGGGACCACCGATTAGCTGCCTTTCTGTTCAGCCAAAGAATAACCCCCCAAACTGCCACTGGCCGCTGTCCCGCAGAGATGCTCATGGGCAGGTGGTTGACAACCCGTTTGGACCACCTACACCCGGACTGGGCACCCAACCACACACCGGGAGTAGAACTACAGACTGCCCCACGGGGGTTCTTCCTGGAGGACCCCATGTATGCTCGTAATTATGCATGTGGGCCACCCTGGTTCCCAGCCTGAATGGTCCGAGTGATGGGACCTCTTTCATACGAGATCTTAACAGAAGATGGCCAGCTACTGTGGAGACACATGGACCAGCTCCGCCACCGGCTGATGCCCTTAGATGAACCCAGGGACGTGGAGGCTGAGCTGGAAGTCAACGTGCCTAGCAGCAAACCAATGGACATTCCTCCCACCGGAGCGCTTCCCGCACCTGGAAACACTGACAATGCTTCGCCTGCAGCGGCCCCAGAGCCACAAGTCCCACCAGAGCCAGCCCAGCACCCCCCCAGCCATCTTCTTCCAGAGCCATGCAAGTTGACTCGGGAGTGGCGGCGCCCAGAGTACTTGAATGACTATGTGTGCAGGAACGCCTGAACTATGGGGGGAGGGGTGTTATGTATTAGCTGTAGAAGATGGCCGCCACAGAGGTGGCCTGACCATGTGGTTCGACAAACCTCAGACCTTTGTTCCAAAGACAATAGCTACTTCAGATCCAAGGCACACCTATGGGCTCGCCCGGATCCGAAAGTAGACCTATTGAAGTGTTGACTTGTAAATAAGGCCAATCACGAGTGATGGGTGTGTGTGTGGGTGTGGTGTGGGGCATGCATATAAGCTGGTCACTGCCCGGCCAGTTTATATTTTGTTCCTGATGTAATCCAATAAACAAGAGCTGATTCGCTATGCTGAGTCTTCAGCCTCAGTACTTTTCATAGGAAAAAAAACACATTTTAGGGAGACGATGGTGCCAGAACTGTCCCCATTTAATGGGCTTCTAGCTATACCCATCTATCTAGTTCATTTTTATCCTGCTCTTCCTCCAAGGAACTCAGGGTAGTATACATGGTTCTCCCTTCCTTCATTTTATCTTACAACAATCATTTTAAGTAAGATGAGAATATGGACTGGTAGGGCTGCCAAGCTTCTGTTTTGGGTGGGGACTTCCCTAAACAGTGGGAGAAAAATAAACAAACAAAGAAAACAAAAGGCCATCAGTCTGATGTCACAACATAATTTCCAGGGAGTCCTTTCTAAGAATTGCCAGAAACTCTATGGTTTTACTCTAAGGTTTTTGAGAAAAGACTGACACCACTTTTGGGATTCCCCTGGAAATGACATAAAATCACTGCTGATGAAAACTCCCTATGTCCCTGCCCCCATCTCCTGCTAGCAACCCTCACAACATGAAGCTGCTTCAGTAATCCAGGCCCAATTGCTAGGGTTGCCAGTTGCTGAGTGCAGTGGGAGACAAATAAACAATCAAAGCAAAGCAAAGCAAAACAAAAGGCTGTCCATCTGACAGGTCTCCCAGAGCCTAGACCAATACTTTAACCATAACACCAGGCTGTGATATTTGCATTTAACTACTTAGTTGCACTTACACCATTCACACAAATCTAAATAACTGCTGGCTTGTATATTTTCAAAATGGAGAACAGCTATTGCATTTTTGTCTTGCAGTCTTTGATGGAATCTGAGATCTTTCTCACATCTAGCATTAGCTAATGTATTTTAAAAAGGAACATGGGAGTATATCATCTCTTCTGTTCAGTTTAAAAACTATTAGTGTAGTCTGTTGGACCTTCTGGCCCAAAGCAAAGTGCTGGAATTCAGCATCTTAGCAAGAGCAGGTTCACTTTTCAGCACCAATTCAGTTTGACTCTCAAATTCCATTTGTATTCTAGTGAACATGAAAGCTTGCTGCCTTTATTTTGTAATATTTTTGTTGGTCCTAATACAGGTAATACTTTAAGTTGCTCCTCTCTGTTGTTATCCTTGGTTTGTAATGCCCTATGGCTAAATACAAATAAATTTCTATTCTATTCTACTTTAAGTTGTTTATAGATTTTTTTTGTAGGATAACCTGCAATTTCACTGATAACACTAGTTGTGCATAAGGATTTCACAGAGCCAAGAAAAGAAACTTGTTTGAAATTAACACTTTTATTAATGAATTCTCCAAATCTACAGTCTTGTGATCATAACTAAGCTATAGTTTTGATAAGGAAGCCAGTCTGGACATCATTATATTGGTAAAGCAACTATTTCATAGAATGTGAACATTTAACAGTATAGTCCTAAGCATTGACTTCAATAGACTTAGAAGGGTATAGCTCTTCTTGGGATTGCATTGCAAACAATAAATGCATCTTCCCCCCATAAAACTCAGTAGACAAATACATTATAGAATCTGTATGTACAATGTAAAACATATTTAAGGCACTCATACCCTAGCTCTAACAACATAAAGTGTACTTACAGGTCAGCCTGTGTGATGTTGCAAAGCATGAGGCTATGCTGACATGGCAGAGACAATGTGTAAGAATCAGAACCAGATATGCTGAGGATTAAGAAGCCAGAGATGAATCCTGACACCAGCTTTTCCCAGGTGTTGTGAGCGCTACAGTGGATGACCACAGCAACCACCCACAGACCACACATATTCAGGCAGAGAAACAGGTTTATCTCGACTCCAATGTGGACTGAGATAGTCAGTGTGGGGTGGGAAACCATTGCACCTGACCAGTAATGGTATCTGAAAAACTGTACAACAGGAAGTACTTTCTGTTCCAGGCATTCCTACTACCATTGCTCTTATAAAAAGCCATGTTGGGAAGCTCCAGAGTCAGCAATTCTGCTTTGCATCTTTGTACAGCTGAAGAACGATCTCAGCAGGGTTTAATATGTGACATACGTTCTGATTTACAGTGGAGCAGAGATTTTCAGATTAAATGGTGGCTTGCAAATTGCCATTGTTTTATGGAGTCTTCTGGGTGAGTTGGCAGTGCCCCGTTCCCACCGGTGAATACTGGCAACTTTGCAGCACAAAGTGCTAAGGAGCTTTCTGTTCTGGGCCAATTGTCTGAGGTGGCAGGCATCTTATATGGAGTTCTTCTCAGTACAATTTACCATACTACTGGCAAGGAGCAAACCTGAGGCCTTTAATAGGAGCACCATTGGAAATGTTTTAGAGATGGAGGAAATCAAGGACAAGTGGGAAAAAATATTGTTCTTTAGCCATGCCAAGTCTTCCTCTGGCTAGCAATTTAACTTTCTTCTTATTTTTATTCCTTTTAACAGGAATTACTTTTAATGGCACAATACATATTTCATGAATGACTCCAAAACTGGTATTTTAAATAGTAAAAATTAATGAGATTTGGAAGCATGAGCTAGCAGCAAAATACTTTTTGGCTGTTTGCACTAATTGCCTAGTAAGGCACCCACACCCGCTCATGGCTTGTTACCAGAAATAGATCTTTCTCAAACTATGCCTGTTACTTGATAAAGGGGGGAAAGCAACATTTACATTTTATCTATCTCAAAGGGCTTTTGAGCCTTAATTAGTTCTTGCGTTTTTTTCAAAAGGCATTTAAGAGTCATGGCTCCTTACATATGCATGGATATTTAGAAGGTTTTTATATAAGCTAATTAGAACAGTGGGACACACACTCTGCCTCTGCTGGTTCAAAATGAATGCTTTTGAATATACTTTATTGTAGTTAAGCTTACAAGGTTTGGTTGATTAAGTTTAAAGTCATCCTACATTTGGTGGGGGGAAAATGGGAAAATTACTTTGGTCAACATTTGTTTTCCCCAAGCTAGCAGAAACAAACACAGAAAGATCAAAGGGTATCTACTTCCGCTTTTCTCTCACAGTCTCTTTATAGGTTGAGCACTTAATAGCTCTTTGAAGTTAAAAGGGTTATTCGAAAGCATGAAGCACTCTATATAATCAAGTATTTTGGTGAATTCAGGCCAGAGATCTTAAAGAAGACTTGGAAGCTATAAAGTGGCATAGGTTTCTTATTTTTTCCTTCACTTCTGTATGTTGAATTATTGTAATTTTTTAAATATATGTGACATGTTTTTTGTTGAAAAACCTGGCAGGAACTAATTGAGACTCTTCTGGTCTACTGTCATGGAAAGGCCAAAATAAAGGTAAACAGCTGAATTTTTACTTCTGCATATTTCTTTAATGTAGTACAGGATTTCAACACAGTGGCACAATTTTACATAAAAGCAAGGCTGCAGATTAGGGCAATGACCATAAACACTTTTAGAGGGTATTCCTATGCAGAACCGGGCAAGCCAACATATATATGCATTTGATATGAACTGGATGCAGGGTGTTAGTATACTTGTTAGTATACTAAAATCTGCTCCCCCTTCCTTCTATGTTGAAATTTATGTGAAATCTAATTGGACTTTTTCCAACTTGTGTTGTCACTGTCCAAACATGTCAACCTTACTCAGGATAAATCTTGTACTTAAACAGGTGCTTTACTTCAGTACAAACAGCAACAGGAGACATTAAGTGCCCTTGTTTAGCTTCCTTTTCCTGCAAGATCTTTCATTTCATAACATCAACGTTTCCATATTTGAACAGGTCACCACAGAAACACAAATGCCTGCCTTTTCTGGGAGGAAGCAAACGATTTTAACCTTTTTTCTGATTTATAGAGAAGTTCTTTGTAGGATACAAGGTGCTGAGATAATTTTTTTTTAAGTACTAGAATCTGATCCTTGGCATCATCTAGATTTGCTGGATAGCAACAATATCAACAAAAAGGCAGCCTATACATGTTTAACATAACTATGTGGTGTGTCCATGCTTGACCCAGAGATCTCAGGAAATTGGCAAAGAGCAGCAACAATTAACAGTTTGTTAAGTTATTTTAGATGTACAGCTAAAGCTAATTAAAAAAACCCCTCCTGTTCAGTAAGACTTCTCTTTGTAAAGGTGGAGTTTAGAATAATGCACTAAAAGGCTTTAAATGCAGTGACCCAGAAACCCAAGTTCTAGAGTCAGCATAAATTGTTCACATGAACATTATTCTGATGGCAGATTACTAAAGTCTCATGCCTGGACCTAAGGCAGCAATGAGAACCAGAGATTTCGTTACTCTGTTCCAGAAAACCAGACCAGAAATTCAAGATCTAAGTCTGGATTTAGGGGTTCTTCTGCACTAAGATGTGGCAACTGCACTAAGATGTGGCAACCACCATATTAATTAAATATTAATTGCATAAATATATAGACAAGGTGTTGTCGAGGGCTTTCACGGCCGAAGATCATTAGCTGTTGTAGATTTTCTGGGCTGTATGGACAAAGCTTTGATTAATTCTTACCTGACTTTGATTGGTTTGGATATATTTATTGCTGTTTTATCTGTCTTCTCCAGTCTTGGGTCTTCTATTTTCTTCCTTAAAAATGAAAATAACTTCTTGTAAGGGCCCTTCTAGAAGATCATTTCAGTGCAATAAATGCTGTCACGCTAATCATTTGTTGTGTGCAATCCAGATTTCCCCCATAAATATTCCTGTCCTGTTAAGAAGTATCACATTTTGTCTACATTCCCGTTTAAGTATTTTATACAAGAGAAAATTGAAAATTCTTCATTCAGAATGTGAGTCCATTGCAAATACTAAAATGATAGATGAGCCTATTGAACACTTCCCAAGATGTGAATGGTGACAAGTAACACCTTCCATGACCATACTACTCTGTGAATTTACACTTTTTTTAAAAAAATAATGATTTTAATATTTTAGTTGTACCAACTCAGTGCAGGAACAAAGTGCCAAAATATCAACACTACACTAACAGCAACACTCTACTATTATGTGAACTTCTTTTTTCAGTTGCAATGTATATGTATCCCCCATAATAAACTATTGTGCTGAAATGTGGACTGGCAAGAATATTTCAAAAGGGTGACACATGGCTGGAAGATGCATTCACTAGATGATGAGCAAGATTATTTAGCAATGACTGATTTAATAATACTGTTTTCAACAGAGTGTTTTTTATTTTAAAGGATTTCTCAATCTTAAGAACATAAGAACATAAGAGAAGCCAATGTTGAATCAGGCCAATGGCCCATCTAGTCCAACACTCTGTCACACAGCGGCCAAAATATACCAGGTGCCATCAGGAGGTCCAGCAGTGGGGCCAGGACACTAGAAGCCCTCCCACTGCTGCCCCCTCCAGCTCCAAGAATAGAGTGCATCACTTGCCCCAGACTGAGAGTTCCCATCTATACCCTGTGGCTAATAGCCACTGATGGACTTCTGCTCCATATGTTTATCTAATTCCCTCTTGAAACTGTCCATGCTTGTAGCTGCCATCACCTCCTGTGGCAGTGAATTCCATACTTTCTACTTTGGCTACTTAAAAGTATACAGCAAACATTTAACTTTCCTAGACAACAATACTAAGTGGACACACCACATACTACAACTCTCCTGTATACCTTGAACAACTCAGTATAGGCTCTGGGCCTATAAAAATCACAGAGGAACACACATACAACAGTAACTAATAAGACACACTTAAAATGCCAAGGTCTTTGTCTCTTTCGACCTACTCTTTTCCTTATTTGCAAAGCTGTGAACTCAGTCCTCAGTTTTCCTTATTTTTAAGGAATGTATGGGAAAACATAACTAATGAACTAGACCAAAGTACAAAAATAAGAACCACACATTCATCCAGACAGCATTAAAGTAGAACAGGCAGTTTTGTGCTGATGTTGAGTTGGGTGAGTGTATGGCTATTACATAGGGTTAAATATCAGACAAAGCTATGCAAAGAAGACACTGCAGCTTTATATAACAAATGTATTACAAATTTAAGTAACAATAATGAATAGTAACCAATAAGTACAAACTAGATATAACTGTAATAATTAAAGTTCAGATTCATCCTGATGGCTATAGTATAAAAATCATGAAAATACAAGTCCAGGTACAGTTAATAAAGTCATATGAGCAATGATGTAGGAACACATAAATCATGTAAGTACAAATCCAAATACAATTAAGGAAGTCATAAAGATGTCATGTGGGAGCGTGGCGTCGGTCTGCATGGAGACAGATGCATAGAGACTGAGCTCCTTACCCGAAATCCCCAATTCTGCCCTTATTGGACTCAGACTAATCACTGATTATACCCAGGGAATGGGAAAAAACGGAGGAAGCAAAACTAGATCTGCTCCAGCATCTACAAATTTTTTGCAAAACTTCTTGAGTTCGGGAGACTCAAAGAAAGAAATCTCGAGTGTGTCATTAGCTAGAACTAATATGGCCACCAGAACTTCTTCTGCTACTTCGTCCAAAATGGACCTACTAACTACGTCTGAATTTCATACTGCACTGAAATCCTTTCGATCTGATATTTTGGAGACCTTTCAAAGGTATGCTTAAGCCTTTAACAGATCAAATGGAAGCTCTTCAAGTAACTTTACAAGAGGTGGCCTGCATAGCTGAATCTGCAGTGGAAAACAGCTTGGCAAATCACAATGGTATATGCAGTCTTCAATCTCATGAAAAAAGGCCCCGGACAAAATACTATCACTGGAAAATAAAGTTTGAGAACGTAACCTAAAATTTCGTGGTTTTGAAGAAAAAGTGGAAGAAACAACAGAATTAAGAATATTTATGGCATCTTGGTTATCTACAGTCCTGAAGCTGGAAGATGGAATTTCATCTTAAAAGCTTATAGAATTGGTTCTCCCTTCACTCAGCGTATGAGAGAGAGACTTCATGAGACATCATCATAAAACTTGCTGACACCTGCACGAAAAAGAGGATCCTGGATCAATCAAAGCTCCAGAGGTCTTACGTACAAAGAGAAGTCGATCTTAGTTTTTCTGGATCTTTCGGCAGAAACTTTGCAAAAAAGAAAAAAGCTCAAGCCCATTGCTACACAGTTGGCTGATGCAGGAGTTTGTTACAAATGGTTACCTATGTGTGCGATGCAAATTAGGCATCAGAATAAATCATGAACAATAGATGATCTTGAAGGTGGTGGAGTCGTCCTACAAGTTTTACACCTACAAGTCCTGATGGAATGTGACAAAAAATCCTATAAGTGCAAACTGGATCTTACATCACCCCTGAAAAGCAACAAAATCCCTGTGAGAAATGCTAATTGAAATTGTAGACAGGAAATTTACAGATTACTTACAAAGTCTTTTTTTATTAAGTCTGAGTCTATTTTTATATATAGCTTAAGTTAAATCAATAAGTATAGGGGGGTTGGGGAAACGGGAAAGGGAGGATAACTTGGTTTCTTGGCTTTCTTTTTGTTCGGAGAGACCTAATGGTGGAGCCCAGGAGGCTTTGTTCTGAGGGAGGGGGTCCTCTTTTCCCTTTCTCCCAAACCTGGGGGGTGTCTTTCTGCGACAATGTGCAAGGTTCTGCATTTGGTATTCTTATTGATGAATTTCATTTTTTGCACTACTGTTTTCACTGTGGATAGGCAATGGGAAGGACGGGTTGGGTTTTGGGTGGGGGAGGGAGGCAGTTTGCCACTAACATTATGGATAAGATACTGGGTAGTTTCGATTTGGGGGGGGGGGAGAAGGGAAGGGGACAAGTTAAGTTACGGTTCTATAGATAATGTTATAATATTGAGTCTCACATTTAATATTGTTAATCTATCTGATTTAAATAATCATTTGCCATGTGAGCTATATAAGGTTTTTGTGCATTCCTGTTTTAATTTGAGGTTTAACACTGTTGTGAACTGTTAGGAGATTCTTATGTTTTTTGGGAAAAAATAAGTTAGTAATCCTAGTTTTCTCTTTTTCTCTAAATATAAATTAGATTGTCTTAAATTATCTGTTATACTAATACATTCTGCTACAGATAAATATATTTTTAGTTTCCTAAACAAGTTTTAATAGTTTGCTGGGCTGTTTCAGCTAGGACTAGCCTTTAGTTTTTGCTTAATGCCTCAAAGAATCTTCATTTATATAATTTGTAATGGATAATCAGATAAAGATACTCTCTGAACTACAGAGGGGTAAACAATATTATTAAAACTAAGAGAATTCATGCTTATTTAAAGAGTCAAAAGCTTGATGTTGCAATACTTCAGAAGACTCATCTAAGAAATGATAATAACTATTTACTCAAATCCCCTTGGCTTACATCACACTTTGATGCCCCTCAATCTTCTAGGGCATGTGGAGTGGCTATATTAATATCTAAACACAATAGATTTTCATGCTTAGATGTGGATAAGGATTCTAGAGGGTGCTTTATATTTATAAAGGGAATTTTAAACGACATTAAGGTAACAATAGCAGCACTATATGCCCCTAATTCAGGCCAGCTTAGTTTTATACAAGAAACAGTGGAAAGGCTCAGCTCTTTTCAAGAAGGGCCACTTATAATAGGTGCTGATCTTAATTATATAATGAACACCATTATGGATAAAAAAACTATCAAATCAAAACTTTACTAGTCTTAGGAAGATAATACAAAAATCTGATTCGATTGATACCTGGAAGTTTTTTCATGAAACAGATAGAGACTACACTTATTTTTTGAGTAGATATCAAACACACACTAGAATTGACTATGTTTTTATTTCAAGTAGTATGATAAATAGGGTAAAGTTGGCCGATATAGAACCCATGTGTTGGTCCGATCATGCAGCAGTTCAATGTATACTCTCACAAAAAAAATATACAGACAGAAGCTTTACTTGGAAATTTGATAATTTTTTATTGAGGAATCCAAATATTTTTAAAGATATAGAACAGGAGCAGGGCTCTTTTTGTAGCAGGAACTCCTTTGCATATTAGGCGACACACCCCTAATGTAGCCAATCCTCCAAGAACTTACAGTAGCCCCTGTAAGAAGAGTTCTGTAAGCTCCTGGAGGATTGGCTACATTAGGGGTGTGTTGTTTAATATGCAAAGGAGTTCCTGCTACAAAAAGAGCCCTGAGGAAACTAAAACATTTTTCAAGTTTAATCTAACAGAAAACATGTCCCTCAACACAGTTTGAGATACATATAAAGCTGTACTTAGGGGCAAACTTATTTCTATCTCCGCTGCTCATACTAAAAAGAAAACAGAGATGAAGCAGAAAATTATTAGCAAAATTCAATTATTGGAAATTCAACACAAAAAAACCTGCAGCCCTAAGACTTACAAATCACTGGAATAGGAAAGGAAAAAATTACAATTGTTAGAGGCTCAAACAATAACAAAAATGTATTATATTTAAAGCAAGCTTACTGGCACAATAATCCTAAGGCACTGCATTTATTAGTGTGGAAAGTTAAAAAAAATAGGTGTGAAAAGGACTTTGTGATTCAAAAGGAATCCTACATACTTCAACTAAATCAATTTTAAATATCTTTACAGAGTTTTACTCTCATTTGTACACATCTGGTAGTCCTACTTCTCAAGTAATAGATCATTTTCTAAAGTCTAATCAATCTATTAAAAGATTATCAGAACTATACCAAAAATATCTGGACCAGCCAACTGATGAAATGGAACTTCAGACAGCTATTAAGATAATGAAAACTAATAAGTCACTGGGTCCAGATGGCTACACATCAGAGTATTATAAATATTTTAAATCTTCATTGACACCATTCTTATTGGATTTATTTAATTCAGTTTTAGGCATAATTCTTCAAATGTGGTATTTAGCAAAAGTTATACTGATTCCAAAGAAGGAACAAAACACAGAAGATCCTACAGCTTTCAGACCAATATCACTGCTTAATATTGATTATAAGTTATTTACTAATATTATTGCCCAAAGGCTTAATAGAATTATAGGAGAATATATTGATATAGACCAATCGGGATTTATTCCCCAGAGAGATATGACTGATAATATCAGAAAAGCTTTTAATGTTATACAATATAGTAAAGATCATTCTAATGCTGATACCTGCATACTCTCTCTTGATGTTGAAAAAGTGTTTTGACACTTTGGAACATCAATACCTCTTTACGCTTTTGAATCATATGGACTGAGACAAATTTGTGTCAGTAGTGCAAGCTTTATATCTTGCTCCACAATCTTTCTTAAGAATTAATGAAGCAAACTCTACTTTCATTTCTATGAATACAGGCACCAGAAAGGGATGCCCACTCTCCCCTTTATTATTTGCCACTGTGGTTGAACCACTTGAAAATATGTTGAGAGATGAACCTCTTCGTAATGGAATATCTATTGACAAACAAAAACTAAAAATTAGTTTGTTCACAGATTATATGATTTTATTCATATCCAACCCAAAAGAATCACTCCCAAAAATAACATTTCATTTGGCAAATTTTAGTGTAGTTTGTGGGCTTAAAATTAATAATAGCAAAACGTTACTACATCCTATTAATCTATCTGAGGACAACAAAGTTTATATTAAAACTAACTTTGGATATACATGGATAACTTCTTCATTTAGGTATCTAGGAATTCAAATTCCTCTAGATTTAAAGGATCTTATAAAAATGAATCATTTACAGCTATCCTCACAAATCACAGAACTTATGAAACATTGGAATGATTTAAGTTTGACTTTGTTGGAACGGATCAAAATAGTAAAATCCTTGATTCTTCCCAATATGATATTCTATATGAGAGCTATTCCCATAATATTGCCCTCTTCCCTTCTTCAAAAATGGCAAAAAAGTCTCTCTAATTTTATCTGGCAATTTAAAAAGCCATGAATTAACTCTTTGATGCTCGTAAGACCTTTAAGATCTGGAGGATTAGCAGTCCCAGATCTACACTTGTATTATGATGCTATAATTTTGACTAACTTGGTTAAACAGTATAGTCACTCTTATTGTGCAGAATGGAAAGATACTGAAGACTCTTTTCTTCCTACCAGAACTTTTCATGAAACTTTATGGAACTACAGGACTTGCAATTTATTTAAAACTGTTCCAAATTCTTTTTTAAAATCTACTTTTAAAGTTTGACATAGATACAACAAAAAGTTAGTTCCACCAATCTCAATTTTAACTAACTTTACAGGACAGAACTGGTTTCAACCAGCTAGGCAAAATTTTACATTTAAGCAGTGGAGGAAACTCAATATAATAAGACTCATTCATATTACCTCAAAAGGTTTTCAAAAAGAAAAAACCATTTTGGAACATATATACAATACGAAATTACCATGGTTTGAATACATCCAACTACACAATTTATTGAGCACCCAGAAATTAGCAAATTTATGTTTAGCTTTAACTGAGTTTGAAAAATTATTATATAGTGAGTCTCAACCTATAAAAGGATTGATTTCAAAAATATATGTGATTTTGATTAATTTAAAAACACCAAACCTACTTAGATATCAAAATGCATGGCATAACGACTTGGGACACCAACTCATTGAGGGCTAGTGGTCTCAAATCTGGAACTCTTCAATTTACCTTTCTCCACCTACAAATTGAAAACTTATAAGGTGATATCTAGATGGTACTTAACCCCGGTTCAATTGTCCCATTCTTCAGTTAAGACATCTCCATAGTGTTGGAAGGGATGTGGGGACAAAGGTACTTTTTCACACTTGGTGGACTTGTCCAACAGTTGAGCATTTTTGGAACAAAATATTAAAAGAAATTAGCTTCTTAATAGAATTTCAAAGCCCAAAATCTCCAAAAATTATCCTACTAAATATATGGGACGAGTGCAGGATACTCAGGAGTTAGCTGTGATTATGCTTGCAGCTGCAAAAAATGTTTTAGCATCTAAACAGAGGGAGAAGGAAATTCCTACTATACAGACATGGAAACATAAGGTTTGGGGTTATTTTGTTTTTGATAAAACTACAGTTGATATTGAAAATACACACATTCCAAAACGTAAGTTTTTTGTACAAAAATGGCTACCTTTTGTTAGCAAAATTGTTAAACCCATAAATGATAAAATGTTAAAATTTTACAAAATAAGGAATCTTATATGTTAATTGTTCATTAATATTATTGCAAATACCCATTATACTATCGTATTTGTGAGATGAATAGTTCACTTTTTGTACTTGTTATTGTGGTTTGTTGTTGTTAATATTTACAATAAAAAAATGTAAAAAAAAATAAAGATGTCATGTAGATATTCATATAGGAGTAGATAGTCAGGAATCGATCATATATGAAGGATTCAGATATTAGTAACTTGCTTCATTGATCTTCCTCAGCGATTTTTGTTGTTCAGTCGCACAGTCGAGTCCGACTCTTTGTGACCCCATGGAACACATCACACCAGGCCCTCCTGTCTTCTATCATGCTCCAGAGTTTGCTTAATTTCATGTTTGATGCATCGATAACACTGTCTAACCATCTCATCCTTTGCCATTCCCTTCTATCACTTTCAGTCTTTCTCAGCATCAGGGTCTTCTCCAGTGAGTGCTCCCTTCTCATTGGGTGGCCACAGTATTTGAGCTTCAGCTTCAGTATCTGGCCTTCCAGGGAACAGTCAGGGTTGATTTCTTTTACGATTGACTGATTTGATCTCCTTGCAGTCCAAGGGACTCATAAAAGTCTTCTCCAGCACCATAGTTCAAAAGAATCTATTCTTCAGTGCTCGGCCTTCCTTATGGTCCAACTCTCACAGCCATACATTACTACTGGGAATACCATTGCTTTGACCATATGGACTTTTGTTGGCAGGGTGATGTCTCTATTTTTTATTATGCTGTGTAGGTTTGCCATTGCAGGGTGACAATATACATCCTTGCCGTACTCCTTTTCCTATGCTAAACCAATTAGTTGTTCCATATCCAGTTCTAATTGTCTCTTCTTGACCCTTATATAGGTTTCTCAAGAGACATGTGAGGTGGTCTGGTACTCCCATCTCTTTAAGGACTTGCCACAGTTTGTTGTGGTCCAAACAATCAAAGGCTTTAGCATAGTCAATGAAGCAGAAGTAGATCTTTTTCTGGTACTCCCTTGCTTTCTCCATAATCCAGTGAATGTTGGCAATTTGGTCTCTAGTTCCTCTACCTCTTTGAAACCCAACTTGTACTTCTGGTAATTCTCTGTCCACATACTGCTGAAGCCTAGCTTGCAGGATCTTGAGCATGATCTTGCTAGCGTGTGAAATGAGTGCAATTGTGCAATAGTTTGAACATTCCTTGGCATTGCCCTTCTTTGGGATTGAAATGTAAACTGACCCTTTCCAATCCTGTGGCCTCAGTGATAACTAGACATAAAAGGTTATACTGAAAAACCAATTATGAAAAAATATATACAAAACATAATCAAAAAATGAAACAAAATTACCTATATATATATTCTTCATAAACTTATTTTTGCATGACCTTCTGAGGTAATTATCATGAACAAAATTTCCTGTATGGAAAACACACATGTCCAAATATAGTCATGCCTCAATGTAATGGTGCTAGACTGAAAGTCTCAGCAATTGCTGAAAGCAACTTACCAAATAATTTCAAGAAGTTATGCCAATAAAGGGAATTGGAATTGGAATTTCAAGAAAACAAGTTCCACAAAAAGGCAACCAGTCCTAATAATTAGGAAGAAATCACTTCCAAAACGTCTGTCCACTGGTACTGCCTCTGAACAATAAGGCTGGAAGAGCTACTATATAGAAGGAGGCAATCCCCGATTATAGAAAGAGCATGCCCCTACTGGAGGGATTTAAAGCGGATGATGACACTACAAAAACCAAGATAATTCTAATGCTTGATTGAGACCCAAAGGATGGTAAGTTCTTAGGCAATGGATCCAAAATGCCTCTCGTCAATATAGCGCTTTTTGTATATTGATTCTATTGTATCTGTTTGCAGTTAAGGTCTCTAAGACCAGAAATTTAAAGTCATTAAAGGTATGATTTTTGTCAATAAAATGTTTAACTAAAGGAGAATCTAAATGGCATTTTTTAATATGTGATCTGTGTTCAGTGATGTGTGTATACACAGAACAGGTGGGCATCCCCAAGAACATAAGAACATAAGAGAAGCCAACGTTGAATCAGGCCAATGGCCCATCTAGTCCAACACTCTGTCAAACAGCGGCCAAAATATACCAGGTGCCATCAGGAGGTCCAGCAGTGGGGCCAGGACACTAGAAGCCCTCCCACTGCTGCCCCCTCCAGCAACAAGAATAGAGTGCATCACCTGCCCCAGACTGAGAGTTCCCATCTATACCCTGTGGCTAATAGCCACTGGTGGACTTCTGCTCCATATGTTTATCTAATTCCCTCTTGAAACTGTCCATGCTTGCAGCTGCCACCACCTCCTGTGGCAGTGAATTCCATATGTTAATCACTCTTTGGGTGAAGAAGTATTTCCTTTTATCTGTTCTAACCCGACTGCTCAGCAATTTCATAGAGTGCCCACGAGTTCTTGTATTGTGAGAAAGGGAGAAAAGTACTTCTTTCTCAACCTGCTCAATCCCATTCATAATCTTATAAACCTCGATCATGTCACCTCTCAGCCGTCGTTTCTCCAAGCTAAAGAGCCCCAAGCATTTTAACCTTTCTTCATAGGGAAGGTGTTCCAACCCTTTTATCATTCTAGTTGCCCTTCTCTGCACTTTTTCCAATGCTATAATATCCTTTTTGAGATGTGGTGACCAGAACTGTACACAGTATTCCAAATGAGGTCGCACCAATGATTTATACAGGGGCATGATGATACTGGCTGATTTGTTATCAATTCCCTTCCTAATAATCCCCAGCATAGCGTTGGCCTTCTTTATTGCAGCTACACATTGTCTAGACATTTTCAGCGAGTTATCCACTAGGACTCCAAGATCTCTCTCTTGGTCCGTCTCTGCCACTTCAGACCCATCAACGTGTATTTATATTTAGGATTTTTGGCTCCAATGTGCATCACTTTGCACTTGGCCACATTGAACCCCATTTGCCACGTTGACGCCCACTCACCCATCCTCAACAGATCCCTTTGGAGTGCCTCACAATCCTCCCTGGTTTTCACCACCCTGAACAACTTTGTGTCATCTGCAAATTTAGCCACATCACTGCTTACTCCCAATTCCAAATCGTTAATAAACAAGTTAAAAAGCATCGGACCGAGTACTGATCCCTGTGGTACCCCACTGCTTACCACCCTCCACTGAGAAAGTTTCCCATTTATACTCACTCTCTGTTTCCTATTTATAAGCCAGTTTTTGATCCACAAGAGGACTTGTGGCTATTGAGCTTACTTAGAAGCCTTTGATTAGGAACTGTATCAAAAGCTTTCCGGAAGTCAAGGTAAATAATATCTATTGGGTCCCCCTTGTCCACATGTTTGTTCACTCCCTCAAAAAACACTAACAGGTAAGTGAGACAAGATCTTCCCTTACAGAACCCATGCCTCAATAATTTTTGTTCATCAATGTGCCTACTAATTCTTTCCTTAATCACAGTTTCCACCAAATTACCCGGTATCGATGTCAGACTGACTGGCCTGTAATTTCCTGGATCTCCCCTGGAGCCCTTTTTAAAGATGGGAGTGACATTAGCTACCTTCCAGTCCTCAGGAATGGAGGCAGATTTTAAAGAAAGATTACATATTTTTGTCAGGAGATCCACAAGTTCACATTTGAGTTCTTTCAGAACTCTCGGATGAATGCCATCCGGGCCTGGTGATTTATTAGTTTTTAAATTGTCCATCAGTCAGAGGACTTCCTCTCTTGTCACCGCAATCTGATTCAGGTCTTTCAAACCCCTTTCAAATCGGTGCTTCTGGAGTGGGCAAACACTTCTCCTCTTCCACAGTGAAGCAGAGGCAAAAAATGCATTCAGCTTCTCAGCCATTTCCCTATCATCCTTCACTACTCCTTTTACCCCTTGGTCATCCAAGGGTCCCACTGCCTCCCTGGCTGGCTTCCTACTTCTAATGTATTTGAAGAAAGTTTTATTGTTGGCCTTTATGTTTTTTGCGATATGCTCCTCATATTCCCTTTTTGCTTGCCTGATCACAGACTTGCATTTTGTTTGCCATAGTCTGTGTTCCCTTTTATCAACCTCACTAAGACAAGCTTTCCACCGCTTAAAGGAATCCTTCTTATCTTTTACAGCTTCCATTACTTTATTTGTTAACCATGCAGGCTTTTTTCTATACCTATTTGTACCTTTCCTAACCTGCGGTATATATTTTTTCTGAGCTTCTAGGATTGTCTTTTTAAATAGTCTCCAAGCTTCCCCAATGGTTTTGACCTTCTCCACTCTTCCTTTCAATTTCTTCCTCACATGTCCCCTCATACCAGAGAAGTTACCCCTTTTAAAGTTAAAAGTGGTTGCGTCAGTCTTTTGGGGCAACTCCCTATCTGTACTAATGTTAAACTCAATGACATTATGGTCACTGTTCCCAAGTGGTGCAATCACTTTTACATCTCTCACCAGGTCTTGGGTGTTACTTAGGACCAAATCCAGGATCGCTTCTCCCCTGGTAGGATCTGTGACCATCTGTTCCACAGCACAGTCATTGAGAGTGTCTAAGAACGCAATCTCTTTTTCCCGACTAGAACTCATATTGACCCAATCAATGTGTGGGTAGTTAAAGTCGCCTATTACAACACAGTTATTTCGTCTAGCCGCTATCTTTAATTCATTCATCATTTTATAATCCTCCTCTATCTTTTGATCTGGTGGGCGATAACAAACTCCCACTGTTAAGCCTCCTTTTGGACCCACTATTTCAACCCATAGCATTTCCAGAAGTGAATCCAATTCTCTTACCCTCTCAATCTTACTAGACGGTATACCCTCTCTGACATACAGAGCCACCCCACCTCCAACCCTTCCCCCCTATCCTTCCGATATAATTTATAACCAGGAATCACCGTATCCCACTGATTTTCCTCATCCCACCAAGTTTCTGAAATACCCACAATGTCTATTTCCCCCCAACACCAAGCATTCCAACTCCCCGATTTTACCTCGGAGACTTCTAGCATTTGTGTATAAACACTTACAGTTTCCCATGTTTGTTAAGCCCACAGCCTTCCTCTTGCTGCCTCGAGACCTTGCCAGGCAGTTCCTATCATTAGCCACAGTCTCAGTGGACAATTGTAATCCATTTCCTTGTACAAAAGTAATAGCTACCCCTTCATCTCTTTGAGATGAGCCATCCCGAACCAGAGACTTTTCATCTCCTGTCGGCTTTCCCCCATTATTCAGTTTAAAAACTGCTCTGCCACCTTTTTGATTTGGAGCGCCAGCAGCCTGGTTCCTTCTCGGGACAAGTGGAGACCGTCCCTTTTGTACAGCTCCCTCTTGTCCCAAAAAGCATCCCAGTGCCTAACGAACTTGAACCCTTCCCCCCTACACCACCGTCTCATCCACACATTGAGACTCCTGATCTGTGCCTGTCTCTCCGGCCCTGCACGTGGGACAGGTAGCACTTCCGAGAAGGCTACCTTGGAGGTCCTGGCCTTGAGTTTCCTGCCCAGCAGCCTAAATTTCTCCTCCAGGACCTCACGACTGCATTTCCCCACATCGTTGGTGCCGACGTGCACCACGACCACTGGCTCCTCCCCAGCACTATCTACCAGCCTATCTAAAACACGCGTAATGTCCACTACCTTCGCACCAGGCAGGCAAGTCACCATACGGTCAGTACGTGGGTTCGCCACCCAGCTGTCTACCTGCCTAAGGATCGAATCACCAACTACCAAGAGCCCCCTCCCACCCTTCCCAGGGATGGTTCCTTGGTATGAAAGGATACCCGTTCACCAGCTGAAGAAGTCCCTTCTGAGGGCACATTCCCCTTATCCTCAGCATGGTGCCCCTTTTCCCCTTGACCCTCATGCTCCCTGGCAGCAGCCGGGCTGCCAGATCCAGAGTGGGACATATCTAACAAGTCCCCGAGAGTCTTCCCCGTGCACCTAACTGACTGTCCTTGCTTCTCCAGGTCAGCCACCTTGGCCTCAAGGGAGCAAACTCGCTCACTGAGAACCAGGAGCTCCTTGCACCGAGCACACACCCAAGACTTCTGACCAGTGGGCAGATAGTCATACATGTGACACTCCATGCAAAACACTGGATAGCCCCCAACCCCCTGCTGGCATTCTGGCTTCATAATTGTTTTTATACAAATACTTTTCTATAACCCCCCTTGTAAAACACTTTGTATTTATATGGCTTCTGTTGTAGGAGTCTACTTACCTTACCTTACCAAGGAGCCAAGGTCCTGTCTTTCTGGCTCTTCCTGGGCTTCTTACAGAGCCCCTAGGCTGAGAGCCACAGGCAAAGAGCCTCGCCCTTTTGCTCTCGCCCTTCGGCTTGTGCCAGAGGCTCGTGCCTCTTGCAAACTTCCTGCCTTAAATAGAATTGTCTCCCAGGAGAGGGTGTGGCCAGCAGCTACTCAAAATCACCCAAGGCACTTAATGACAGTCAAACAATGACCCTTTCACACCCCAACTCCAGCAGGCAGGAGTCTGCTTTTCAATTTCACCCAAGCACTTAATTACAGGCAAACAATGACCCTTTCACACCCTAACTCCAGCAGTCAGGAGTCTGTTACAACTCACCCACACACTCCCAAATACAGTCCCTGACACAGTACCTTCTCAGCTAAAGCACCTCAGCTGAAAGTAAATAAATAAAAATACCACTCACCCCTCTGGCAGCTCAAACACCTTGCTCCTTCTCAGAGCTCAGCTGGGTCAGCAAGTAATAAGAGTCAGAAACACATTTTACCAAATAAATGACCTGTTTTGTAGAACAACTAGAGAAGGACTTTAAATCATGTTAAAGGTTAATTTCAGGAAAATGGATACTTTTTGTTTGTTGTGCCAATGAACATATGGAAGAAGAAGAAGAGGAGGAGGAGGAGGAGAAGGAGGAGATTGGATTTATACCCTGCCCTTCACTTAGAGTGGCTTACAAACTCCTTTCCCTTCCCCTCCCCACAAGAGACACCCTGTGAGGTGGGGGGGCTGAGAGAGCTCTGGCAGAAACTGCTCTTTTCAAGAACACCTCTGATGGAACTATGACTTGCCCAAGGTCATCCAGCAGCTGCAAGTGGAGGAATGGGGAATCAAACCCAGTTCTCCCAGATTAGAGTCTGCACACTTAACCACTACACCAAACTGGCCCTACCACATGGGTAGTGACCAACAGGAGTCCCAATAATTCTCTGAGATAGACGTAAATCTGCATGGACCAAGGTGTTGAGAAAATTATTGGCCTTTCTGAAGCCTATTAACAGTTTTTCTTGGCATCCCGGAATGACAATAATATGCCAATGTTTAAGAATGATGTTTTTAATGGAATAAGCAAGGGGCGTATAATCTAAAGCACAGTGGATATTGGTTCTATGTAAGCTACTACGATCTCTGGTCTTACTCCACATTCTGCGCTCTTTAAAGAGGCATTAGCTATTAAATGGGCTGGATAGCCTCTAGCTAGAAACTGTCTGGAGAGCTTGTTGGGTTCTTCCTCATAATGCTCTATCAGAGTGGAATTCCTTTTGATACGCAAATACTTTGCACAGTTTTGTCTGATATTTTGCTCTTTGCTGTGTGACCCTCTCCTGTTCTTTTGCTTCCATTACATGGGGTTACCAGATGTCCTCTTTTTAGAGGTCATGTCCTCTTTTTTTGGTGTCTGTCCTCTTTTGGGTTCTTTTTTAAAAAACTGATGAAAATGTCCACTTTTTGGATTGGAAGGTTAGGAATATGCCCAGTTAGTAGCAATTATCCCAGCTTAAATAGTAGAGGTATTTAAAATGAGATTTGCCATAGTGATCACTTTTGAAGCAGTCAGTCAGGAAATATGTCCTCTCTTTTGCTTTTCAAAATATGGTAACCCGTGCGCCTTGGTGTTTAGTCATGCCGGCCACATGACCACGGAAACGTCTTCGGACAACGCTGGCTCTTCGGCTTTGAAATGGAGATGAGCACCGCAACCCTAGAGTCGGATTCGACTGGCTTTCGAGCAAGGGAACCTTTACCTTTACCTTAGTATTACTTGAACTTGATAAACGTGGTTTCTGATAATAGACTGATATACAGGAATGCTCTTTTGCACCTTGTTTTGATCGCTTCTGCAAAACCTTCATCCAAATGAGGGCCTTTCCTCACATACCATTTCATTTTATTTGTTAAAAGCATTTTCCCCAGTCTCTTCTATCTTACTAACATAATATTTAAAAATAATAAAATTCAATACTTACAGAGAATTAAAAGTCTTTGTAATGATGTAATAATGATAAATGTATTAATAGTAATATACTGGGAGTGAGGAGGAAGCAGTAATCCAGTTGAAGTATATCCCAATCACATTTTTTTCCTGATATTTCTACAAGAAAAACATGACACTTTGTTCACATTTAATGGATTAGAATAGAGAGTGGGGAGATTGCTGTGATGAGATAATTTCAATATTTTTTGCCTGTTTGAAAAAAATAAAATCTGTTTAAATATGCTGTCCAACATAGAGTGGGAGAACACAGACACAAAGTAATAAATTAAACCTAAACATAACAGTGAATCAATTCTGGGAAAGAGAACTCTTGCTTATTGTAACTACTTAAAAGTGTTTAATATGACTGTTTCTGCCCAAGTGTTATATAACACTGGGAACACAAAGCCTCCCGAATAAGCAGATGAAAGATACACAAAATGGTGCAAGAATGCAAAGTGAGCACTGATGTTGCTGATGATTCATTGTGTCACAAAAATATCCAGCTGCTGCTTATAGTACTTGTACAATCAAGTTCTACCCAGCAATTTTAATATGAATGAATGGGCTTTCTGGGAAAATCACTGCATTTTCTTTGTGCTAAATATTGCAGTCTGAAGGGTCAGAAAATGCAACAGAAGTACCACCTGGATGGAAGATAGGAAAGTAATCATCAAGAAAGAAGGAGCAAACCTCATATAGCAGTACACCAAGTGCACAGAAAGGATGTAATTGCCTAAAATTGATATTAGAGTTCTAAATAGACTATAGTATTGAAGATTTCCCATAATGCACAAGGACTTTTGAAAAAAGCTTCCCAAGATCACTGTATCTCAGGCCTCCAGAGAGCATATCATTACAAACATGTATTATCCTTCCCTATTATATAAAAGCGTAGTGGTCGGCTGGCATGCCCAAATAAGGAAAAAATGTGTGACAAAATAGGTTGGCCGTGGGGGCTGCCACTCACAATTGGGCCCTGGCCATTGACTGGCGTGCCTGGCTGCATGGGCTCGGTCCTGCCCACACAGCCAGCACTCAGCCTCTTCGTCCCAGTCTGCCTCCAGCTGCCGGACTGGGCGGATGCTCCAGCGGCTGCGAGCTGCTGGCCCAAGCTCGATGCCGGCCTCCCTCGCTGCAGCGCCACCCCCCCCAGAAAGCAACTGGGCCCAGTGACACCTTGCACGGCGGGGAGGAGGCGGCGAGGCTGGCCTCACCATGCAGGTGCGGCTGGGAAATGGGGCCACGAGCAACTTGGGCCGATTGCAGCCCACGATGGCTTCCACAGCGGGGAGGAGGCGGCAGAGCCGGCTGGTCCGAAGAACGAGACGGCCTACCTCGCTCGCCGCTCTGCCACTGCAGGGCCGTGCTGGGAGGGGAGGCGGCCCTGGCCTCGCCCTGCATGCACGAACGGGACTGAGGGGGACGGGACCTCCAGAGGGAGTCCGGCTAGCGTCCGTTGCATTGGACTACACAACAGGCCTTGCCACTAGTAAGAAATATAAACACAGAGTAATTTTTAAAAGATTTATCCTCTGAACAGCACATATGATACCACTTCCATTTAAAGCTAACCAAAACATAATTTTTGTGGCCATTCTCTGGGATTTAATGGGCTATACTGAACTTCCCAACTTCTTATTCCACTCTCCCCATCCCAGCCTTATCACTCCAAAAACTCAGGAATAGAGTGCCTTAGGTCACAGCATAAGTTGCACTCACTGTTCTAGAGGAAATTGGGCAAGTCTTAGTGCCTGGGCATATTTAGAGCTCTCACTGGATATTGGCAATTTTATTAAAGAGAAAATAACAAAACCCTTAAACCATGTAATGTTGTATACCTTGTACAATGGCCTGCCTGAAGTCAGGAGGGTTTCCACAGCTTCGTCATTCTGTGTGAAACAGAGTAATTCAGGAGGACCTTCCTATAAACATAATAGGGACGTACTGTAACAGATTGTTTCTGGAAAATTTTATAAAGGGAACGGGACCGTGTTCTATACCACTATATATAGGCCATATTATCTGTCTGTGGCATATATTATCCTGTTGTCACTTCACTGTTTTCTACTGATCTTCTGAAATGATGCCATTTTTCTGCACTGTATCTATACTCTGTATCATGTCTCGTAAACTGTGCTTGTTCAGATTTCTGTAATCCTAGTCCTAGTACATTGCTTATTAGATGTTTTATCATATTGATTGTATTGATTTACACTAGGGTCGCCAGGTCCTACCTTGTCGCCGGTAGGGGGATTGGGGGGGGCGTTCCTGGAGGGGGTGGGGCAATGCAGACTTGAAATAGGAGCAGTATGCCACAGAAGTAATTATAGAAGTCTTCCATTTATGTAGTCTTTTAGTGTGTATACAGTGAGGATTCTTTGATAATGATAAAGAAATGGGCTGAAAGTAAACCGGGACCCCGTCAGAATCTTTCACAAGCTGTACTGAGTAAAAAAATATGCTGTTGTTTATGACTACTGGTTATTGTAAGAAAGACAATGTTGTATGTTGTAATACTTGTACTGATACAAATAACAAGGAACATATAAGTTACATTGAGCACCATTGTAATATCCATGGCAATGTTGCACAGTGAAGCTTTGGTTTGAGACAGCAAAAGTCTATGGTTTGAGAGCAAATTTACCATAGAGTTTTACCCTCAAACCAGAGCATCCCCCGCAATGTCGCCGAGGTCTTGACGTCACTTCTGGGTAATGTCACCATGGCAGGGATGTCATCTGGGAATGTGGCTATTTGGGAGTGATGTTCTCCTGCCAGCCAGCTGGCCGCTGGTGGGCAGAAGCCCCCAAATCAGGGGAACCCCTGCCCGGATCTGGGGACAGGCAACCCTAATTTACATCATGTAATCTACTTTGCGTTTTAGTGAAAAAAATGGACTATATAATAAATAAATAACATTACAGATCTAATATTGGGAGTCAAACATTTCTGAACAGTCAACAGTATTAAAAAGGATACATAAATTGAAGTTGCCATGGATTGAAACTAGATTTTGCTTATACAATGCAGAGTGTCCCCACCTGGTTTGTAAAACACAACCTGACTCAACAACTGAAGTCAACTGAAGTCAAGAACCAAAAGGGTGGGAAAAAAGTCTAATGAAGGGTCAATATTAAAAACTTAGTTAAAACTTATAATATACAAAAATACATGTATTTATTAGAAAGACAGTTAAAAACATACATAAGGGCCCAATGAAAGCCTTGTAAAAAAGTAAAGCCTAAACACAAGGGCCAGTACACATAACCTAATGCGTTTCTGCTCTATTGGGGCCTTCTTCAGAAGTCAAACAATACTGAGGTACACATAACTTAAATAAGGTAAAGGTAAAGGTTCCCTTGCTCGAAAGCCAGTCGAATCCGACTCTAGGGTTGCGGTGCTCATCTCCGTTTCAAAGCCGAAGAGCCAGCGCTGTCCAAAGACGTTTCCGTGGTCATGTGGCCGGCATGACTAAACACCAAGGTGCACGGAACACTGTTACCTTCCCACCGAAGTGGTACCTATTTATCTACTTTGCAATTTCTTGCTTTCGAACTGCTAGGTTGGCAGGAGCTGGAACTAGAGACAGGAGCTCACCCTGTCATGCGGCACCCGGGTCTCGAACTGCTGAACTACTGACCTTCCACAGCCTGCAGTTCAGCGTCTTAACCACTTGAGCCACCGCAGCTCCTTAAATACGTATTGCAATAAGATAACCAATAAGTGAATATTGGACCAGGAAAAGGAAGGTTAAGCAGCAAGATTTAAAGACACATGACAAAGATGTTTGTGAGGCCTCAGAAGGTGAAAGTCATGTGTCTAGTGCCGAATGTACAATTGCTGAATTAGAACATCTTCCAATTTAGGTCCAAAAAGCACCTGTGTGGCTACCCTTTTGATTCTTGATCCCACCTGGTTTGTACTCAGAAGGGGGAGCAAGAAACTGGAATCTATAAATGGATATCTGTGATGGACTGCACTTTTAAAAAACTTATAAGTGCTATACAAACAAGCTGAAGGACTGTGAGAGATTAATTCTTCACAGAAACAGAGGGCCTTGAGTGACAGGCTGCTCCAAGCAATCTGATTAGTTAGCATCAGCTAAGCAGAGAAAGACTTGAGAGAGCTGCAAGCTGAGGAGTCAGTCAGATTTCTACCTTGATCAAGTTGAGTACTGACAGTCTGATTTCAGCCCTAGCTGAGAAGAGTTGAGTAACAACAGTTTTGGAATTTAACACAGAACTGGGGAAAGTTGCAAGGAAATTTTGGGAGTAGGCAAAGACTCCCATTCAGGCCAAGGAAAGGAGCTAGATCTTCTAGAGAGAGAAGAATATTCCCTACCTAGTCAAACAGGAAGTTAGCTCTGAAGAGTGCAAAGATCCCTGGTCTGGTCTGGTTAGAAATTGTTTCTAGAAACCTTTAGAATCGGTTAAAAAAGCAAGGTGAGTACTAGTGTACTAGACAAGTACCAGTATACCCTAGTGTACTAGGGTTTGGGTACAGGAAAGAGTGTACCAGAGTCAGACAATACTCAAATAAAGGGTACTGGAGTGTTAGGGAAAACACTGGAACAAAAGCCTCTCAACATAAAGATTTTAAGTAACTCTGAATAGCTTAGGAAACTCTCATTAACCTGAAACATAAGAACTAAAGTTTGTGCATGTACTGGTTTTACCTCAGAAACTTAAACCCCTGATTTCACCAGACCTTTTGCCTTTATGTAAAATAAAATATTTTGTTATTTTTGAATTTCAAAACACCTCGAGTGCCACTGAATTTGTTTAAGTTAAGCGGGCTCCTGATCCTTTCCTCAGGTTCCTGAGCTAAGCCAACAGTCAAAATATTGGACTCTGACAGGGTGGGACAGCCGGAGTTCTTCAGCAAAGAAGAAAACACATTACTAGGTTGGCTCAATCAGTAAAGGGAAAGAAAAACGGAGGGAAAATCTTGCTTCTGAGGGAGGGAAGTGGACAGGGTCGCCATAACTTCCTATTAAAAAAAGGCACCAAAATGAACACACTGGATTAAGAACATAAGAGAAGCCAATGTTGGATCAGGCCAATGGCCCATCCAGTCCAACACTCTGTCATACAGTGGCCAAAAATACCAAGTGCCACCAAGAGGTCAACCAGTGAGGCCAGGACACTAGAAGCCCTCCCCTTTTATACCTCTTCTGTGAGTTGGCAATTAATTGGTTACTGTTATGTCTTCATAGACATAAGGCTAGCATAAGTTGAGCAGGTGCTCATTATGCGGATTCAGAAACTGTCTTGTATTGCCCAATCAAAGGGCTTATGGAGGGAACATCTTTGATTGGCTATTGTTATGGAATATGATTGGTCCTTATAACTGCATTATGATTGGCTGCCTTGTTCAAATGTTATTGGCGCGTTTTACATTCTGTGGGTGTGGCTACTACAGCCTGAAGTGTATATAAACTGCTATTTTTGAACTGTATTTTGTCTAGCTGGTCTAGTCCTTAGCTGGTCTAACTTGGAGCTGAATAAAAGCTGAAATCACTTCTTGAATTTACCTCCGGTGTGTTGTCTCCTACTTATCAACTGGCGACGAGGATGGGATTTAGCGGGTAGGCAGCCCCGCTGAGACACCACGGAGGAAGTTCCGATCGACCGCGAGTTTCCGAGGGGGCTGTCCGCTCCAGGAAGCGCCGTGATGAGCTCCAAGCACCGGTTCGAGCCGTTCGAGCCCGCGACCGAGGACTGGGAGGCGTACCTCACCCGGTTCGAGTTTCACCTCGAGAGCGGCGGGGTGACGGATGCTGCGAAGAAACGAGCTGCACTGCTTAGCTCGTGTGGCAAAGAGGTGTTCGACATTGCTCGTTCACTTGTCACGCCTGATGACATCAAGTCCGTGCCGTACGCCACGCTGACAGAGAAGTTGAAGGCTCATTTCGCGCCGCAGCCTTCAGAGATCGCTTCCCGGCACGCGTTCTACGAAAGGCGGCAAGGCTCCAGCGAATCAGTAGCCGAGTTTGTGGCGGCATTGAGGAAGTTGGCAAGGGCTTGCAACTTCGCCGATCTCGAGACAGCTTTGCGAGACCGGCTGGTCTGCGGTCACCGCGATGCAAAGCTGCAACAACGCCTGTTCGCCCTAAAGATGCTGACATTCAAGGTCGCGTTCGAGGAAGCCATCGCCGCTGAAGCTGCTGAAAGGTCGACGCGAGAAGTGCGACAGCGGCCTGTGGCAGCCGAATCCAGCATTCACCAACAGATCGAGGACCGTGAGCCGCCGGCCGCCGTGGATGACGTATGAGAGCCTTGTTCCAGCAGCCAGCCGCGAACCCAAGCGAAGACTGCGCCAGCGCGTCAGTGCCTTGGTTGTGGCGGGAAGCACGAGCGCGACACCTGTTGGGCCAAAGGGTTGGTTTGTCGGGCTTGCGGAAAACGCGGGCACATCGCCAGAGTTTGCAAGTCGAAGAGATCGCCGCCTACGTCGCCTCCGCAGCGCTCTCAATTCCGAAGCAAGGTCAACACAACCTGCTCTTCATCCCTGTCGTCCAACCCCTCTTCATCGTCCGTCCTCACCACGGGAGCACCCCGGAGGAAGAAGATTTTCGTCACCTTGTTCCTCGACGGAATTCCCTGCCCGTTTGAAGTCGATTCCGGGTCGGCTAGAACAATCATTTCAACGTGCACATTGGATCGTCTTTTTCCGAGCCGAAGCCGCTGCCGCCTCCTGCCCACTGACACCTGTCTAGCAGATTTCCAAGGGCACTGAATTCCATTGGCAGGTGAGGCGGAATTTGACATCCGTTTCAAAGAGCGTAAGGCGGCTCTGTCCCTGATTGTTGCCGAAGGGGACAGGGTAAGCCTGTTGGGGCTTGATTGGTTTGAGCCATTAGGCATTGCTATTTCTGGTATTAATACGGTATGTCATGATAAATGGAATTGTTTGTATGACGAGTTTCCTCAGGTTTTTGCAAAAGGGCTGGGAACTTATACGGGTCCCCCGGTTTCATTTGAGTTGGATCCAAATGTTAGGCCTATCAGGCTAAAATATAGGAAGGTGCCATTAGCATTGCAACCCAAGATCGAAATGGAAATTGACAAGCTCCTAGAGCAAGGGGTCTTGGAGCCAGTTCCGTACAGCAAATGGGAAACGCCCATTGTTACTCCTGTCAAACCTGATGGAAGCATACATATTTGTGCAGATTATAAATGTACAATCAATAAGGCATTACAACAGCATTCCTATCCTGTACCGGTAATAAGCCATGTACTTGCATCTCTTGGGGGAGGCAAGGTGTTTGCAAAATTAGACCTTGCCCAGGCATATCAACAGTTGCCCGTAGATAACAATGCTGCAGAAGCACAAACCATCGTTACACATAGAGGTGCGTTTAAAGTTAAGCGCCTACAATTCGGGGTTAACATCGCACCTGGGATCTTCCAGGGTTTAATGGAGGGGTTGCTCAGAGGTATCAAGGGAGTAATTCCCTATTTTGATGACGTGCTTATTGCGGGAAAGAGTGATGAAGAGTTGCTTGAAAGGGTCCGGAGTGTTCTGAAGTGCTTCAATAAGGCTGGGTTGCGAGTAAAACGGGAAAAATGTGCGATTGGGGTCTCAAGTGTCGAGTTCCTTGGGTTCAAGATTGATGAACAAGGTGTACACCCAACCCCTGGAAAGGTAGCAGCTATACACAATGCACCCAGACCTAAAGATAAAACGGAGTTACAAGCCTATTTAGGGCTAATCAATTTTTACCACTCATTTCTGCCCCACAAAGCTTCGGTAGCCGAACCATTGCATCGATTGTTGAATAAAGGCGCAAAATGGGTTTGGGGACGGCTACAAGAAAAGGCATTTGAAAATGTTAAAGCGTTACTGACTTCTGACAGCGTGCTGACTCATTTTGATGAGGGTAAAATGTTGGTTTTGGCGGCTGATGCGTCGCCATTCGGTATTGGGGCAGTTTTGAGCCATGTAATGCCTGACAGGGCTGAGGCGCCGATTGCATATTACTCGAGGTCATTGAGTGGTGCAGAAAAAAACTACGCGCAAATAGACAAAGAGGGTTTGGCACTTGTAAGTGCGGTCAAGAAATTCCATGACTTTTTGTATGGCCACCATTTCATTCTGGTGACTGACCACAAGCCGCTACTGGGAATCTTTGCCCCTGACCGCCCCACGCCCAACATACTGTCGCCCAGAATGCTGAGATGGGCCCTGTTCCTGGCGGCGTACGAATACGACTTGGAACACAGACCTGGAAAATGTATCGCGCACGCTGATGCCCTGAGCCGCTGTCCTCTGCCTGAGACTGGTTTCGATCCGGCTCCTACAGCGGACATTTGCGCCTTGGATGAACTGTCGCAGTCTCCACTTCGGTCCGAGGACGTTGCTACGTTCACCCAGAAGGACTTAATACTATCTCGTGTTTTAAACTGGGTGTGGAGGGGGTGGCCGAGTGTCTGTTCAGAGCCTGAGTTCAAGGCGTACTGGGACAGAAGGTCTGAACTGTCCATTGCTAAGGGTTGTTTATTATGGGGGAACAGAGTCGTGATTCCCCCCAAACTAAGAGAAAGGGTTCTTAAGTCCCTGCATGCCGGGCACCCAGGGATTGTTCGCATGAAGGCCCTGGCGAGGGGGTACTTATGGTGGCCTGGGCTCGATGCGAACATCGAAGAGCAAGTTCGAGGCTGTGTGCACTGCCAACTGTCACGGCCTGACCCTCCGCACACACCACCAGCACCCATGGACAGAGCTGACAAGCCTTGGTCAAGGCTGCACTTTGACTTTGCGGGGCCAATCAACGGCCAAATGCTCCTGGTGGTTGTGGACTCTTATTCGAAGTGGCTGGAGGTAGTTCCCATGAGGTCCACAACATCGGCAAACCTAATAAAGGCTTCGCGCCAACTTTTTGCCACCCATGGGCTACCTGAAGTACTGGTCAGTGACAACGGCCCTCAACTGACCTCTAGAGAGTTCGCTGGCTTCCTAGAGGGCTACGGAATCCGGCACATCACCACAGCCCCGTTCCATCCCGCTTCTAACGGCCAGGCAGAGCGGATGGTTCGGACGGCGAAAGAGACCCTCGCCCGACTGCCTGGCGAGGACTGGGACCATCGAGTGGCCGATTTTCTCCTGTGGCAGCATGTCACACCGAGCTCTGCCACAGGGAAAAGCCCGGCCAGCTGCTCATGGGGAGGAAACTGACAACCCTCCTCGACCGCCTGCACCCGGACCTGGATGGCAGCAGAGCTGTACGGGCCGAACCGCCCACGCCATCCAGAGAGTTCCAGCCCGGGGACTGGGTCTTTGCCCGAAACTACTCCGAGGGGCACCGGTGGCTTCCCGCCGAAGTCACCCACCGTCTAGGGTCCAGGATGTATGTGGTGAAGCTATCTGACGGCCGAAAGATACGCCGCCACATAGACCAACTCCGGCAACGGTGGGCTCCTGCGGAACAGGAGCAAGAGGCCGGAGATTCGTACGGGCCCAGGGAGCAGTCCCACTTGCCTCCAGTCGAGGTAAGTGCTGCTGGTTCTCGGCAAGAACCTGAGTCAGGGCAGAACCCTGGACTCTCGGACCCTGGCGAGCCTGTCAGCCCAGCAGTGCCTGGCGCTGAGCCTAGTGCAGACCCTGAACCATCTGTAGCCCCAGAGTTAAGGCGGTCACAGCGAAGCAGAAGGGCCCCTCCCCACTTGTCTGATTACGAGTGTGTTCCATCTAAGGGGGGAGGAGTTGTTATGTCTTCATAGACATAAGGCTAGCATAAGTTGAGCAGGTGCTCATTATGCGGATTCAGAAACTGTCTTGTATTGCCCAATCAAAGGGCTTATGGAGGGAACATCTTTGATTGGCTATTGTTATGGAATATGATTGGTCCTTATAACTGCATTATGATTGGCTGCCTTGTTCAAATGTTATTGGCGCGTTTTACATTCTGTGGGTGTGGCTACTACAGCCTGAAGTGTATATAAACTGCTATTTTGGAACTGTATTTTGTCTAGCTGGTCTAGTCCTTAGCTGGTCTAACTTGGAGCTGAATAAAAGCTGAAATCACTTCTTGAATTTACCTCCGGTGTGTTGTCTCCTACTTATCAGTTACTTTAGTGATTGATATATTTATTCGTATCTTTACTTCGTCTCCTAAGACTCAGAACAGTTAATACTTGGAAACATGTTATTGTGAAATTACTTCCCCTCAGCAAAATCCTGATTATGATTTCCAACCTCATATTACTTCACCTTGCCTTTTCTCCTGCCCTACATAGACTTCTGCATGCATGTGTTCAGTATGACATACTAACTTGGCAGCCTAAATATCTGTGCTGGTATAACTTATTAATATCCGGTTATGTTCCATTCAATCTAAAAAACCTGTTCAGGGTTCTTTCACTGTTAAAAAGAAAAATCCACTGATGACCCATCTTTCTCTTCATTCCCAAACATCCTGTGGCCTTTAGTGTCTTTACAGACAATAATCATTCTCCTAGTCTCAATGGCATACCTAGGACATCCACCTTTTATAGCCACTCTAGAAATTATATTATGGTAAACCAGAGTCTGCTCTCTGAAGCTGCCATTCTCTAGGAGAACCAATCTCTGTAGTCTGGGAATAAATTGTAATTACAGGAGAACTCCAGGACCCACCTGGAAGTTGGTAACGCTAGGTAGAGTCCTTCAGTTGGTTACCATAGCCCCTCCATATTCATATATATGTACCTCTTCTATCAGTCCCCTTGTCCACAGGTGTCAGTCACTAGGCTATGGAAGATGTCATTTTAAATCCCCACTCTGCTGTGAAGGCTGCTTGGTGGCCTTGGGCCAGTCAGTCTCTCTACTTCACAGGGTTGTTTTGAGGATAAAATGGAGTAGGGGAGGTTGATGTAGTGTCCTGAGCTTCTTGGAGAAAAGACAGGATGAAAATGTGACAAATAATAATGTAATGAATGTAATAAATAAAATAATAAATAACATATGCTGCCTCTATAAGTACACTAATTGTACATCGGCCTTCATTGAAAGAATGGTGTACTGTATACATTACAATGAACTGTTACACTTCAATCAGTCAGTCTTGCCTATTTATATTACTCCTCCGGGGAAATGAGAAGAAGAGCGTTGGATTGCTCAAGACCACTCAATGACCACACAACATAACTAAACCCAGACTGCCCAAACCCAAATCCATTATTTTCTGTAATAGTAATCCTGTCATGGTCCCTTCAAAATAAAACGTTGAGATATAATTATGCTATTTAGGAAGTTACAGCATAAAACTCCATGGCCAACTGAACCCCGTATGTCACTTAAGAGTATTAAAACTGAAGTGGAAATGTGTTACAATCACAGCTTTTCATGAAGAAACACTGAAACACATTGTATGTGTGTGTATGTTAAGTGTCCTACAGTGAGATATGCTAAAAATGGCTTTGTAGCACAAGGATTTTAAGAGTATATGGTGAACTGAGAAAAGTCCTGCTTCAAATCCATGAACCCAGTACAGGGGTTTTAGGCAAACCACTGCCTTCTCTCAGTCTGACCATTTAGAAAACAGGTTTAAAAATACTGGCCTACTTTACAGAGATGTGGCAAATGAAAACTATTAAGGCAGACTTAGCAAGGGTTCTGTAAGGGAAAATCTTGTCTCATTCACCTGTTAGTGTTTTTTGAGGGAGTGAACAAACATGTGGTCAAGGGGGACCCAATAGATGTTATTTACCTTGACTTCCAGAAAGCTTTTGATAAAGTTCCTTATCAAAGGCTCCTAAGTAAGCTCAATAGTCACGGGATAAAAGGACAAGTCCTCTTGTGGATCAAAAATTGGCTAATTAATAGGAAACGGAGAGTGAATATAAATGGGAAATTTTCTCAGTGGAAGGTGGTAAGTAGTGGGGTACCACAGGGATCAGTATTCGGTACGATGCTTTTTAACTTATTAATGATTTGGAGTTGGGAGTAAGCAGTGAAATGGCTAAATTTGCAGATGACACAAAGTTGTTCAGGATGGTGAGAACCAGGGAGGATTGTGAGGCACTCCAAAGGGATCTATTGAGGATGGGTGACTGGGCGTCAATGTGGCAAATGGGGTTCAATGTGGCCAAGTGCAAAGTGATGCACATTGGAGTCAAAACCCTAAATATAAATACACACTGATGGGGTCCAAACTGGCAGAGACTGACCAAGAGAGAGATCTTGGAGTCATAGTAGATAACTCAATGAAAATGTCGAGACAGTGTGCGACTGCAATAAGAAAGGCCAATGCTATGCTGGGAATTGATTATTAGGAAGGGAATTGAAAACAAATCAGGTAGTATCATCATGCCCCTGTATAAATGAATGGTGCAACCTCATTTGGAGTACTGTGTACAGTTCTGGTCACCACACCACAAAAAGGATGTTATAGCATTGGGAAAAGTGCAGAAAAGAGCAACTAGAATGATAAAAGGGTTGGAACACTTTCCCAATGAAGAAAGGTTAAAATGCTTGGGGCTCTTTAGCTTGGAGAAATGATGGCTAAGGGGTGACATGATCAAGGTCTATAAGATTATGCATGGAATAGAGCATGTAGAGAAAGAGGTACTTTTCTCCCTTTCTCACAATACAAGAACTCGTGGGCACTCAAAGAAATTGCTGAGCAGTTGGGTTAGAATGGATAAAAGGAAGTCCTTCTTCACCCAGAGTGATTAACACATGGAATTCATTGCCACAGGAGGTGGCGGCTACAAGCATGCAGCTTCAAGAGGGAATTAGATAAGCATATGGAGCATTAGTCCATCAGTATTAGCCACAAGGTATAGATAGGAACTCTGAGGCTGGGGCAAGTGATATTCTTGGTGCTTGGGGGGCAACAGTGGGAGGGCTTCTAGTGTCCTGGCCCCAGTGCTGGACCTCCTGATGGCACCTGGTATTTTTGGCCACTGTATGACAGAGTGTTGGACTAGATGGGCCATTGGCCTGATCCAACATTGGCTTCTCTTCTTAACAAGATGATACAGCAATTATTTACTGTTGGGCATAACCTTTTTATTTCTAAAACAACATTCAAGGCACATCTTGTCTTGCTAATTTTCTCCTCCTCCATAACTGTGGTGGAAGGTGGGCGACACAAAAGTGGCAAATCGGCAGGAAGCTGCTAGTGATAGCAAACTGATGGGTGGTTATAGGACAGTCCAGGCCTTGAACCACTTTGTGATATCCTCAGTGAGAAGGTAAAATGCGCTTTGGTGTGTAATCATGCCGGCCACATGACCATGGAAACGTCTTTGGACAGCACTGGCTCTTCGGCTTTGAAATGGTGATGAGCACCGCAACCCTAGAGTTGGATTCGACTGGCTTTCGAGCAAGAGAACAGTCATGCCAAAACTTTAATGTGGCATTGGGTTACTTACTGTACCCACTTTCCATTCTGATTGCTGTTAGTATAAATAGACCAACAGGATCAGCAAGGGAGCAGCAGTGATGGTAGAGGGTATTGCCATTGTTACACCAAACCCCAGCACAACAGTTGTGCAGCAATGCAGTGATTTCAGGGAGTACTTCCTTTGTTGGAAAGGCCTGAGGTTTGGAAAGTTTTACAACTTGCTCCTAACTGTGCTTACTCAAGAGTAAATTCAGTAGTGCACTTTAAGCTTGCATCCTTAGCCTTCCATTACCACTTCAGCCAAAGTCGGCTGGAAGGAGTCTTATGTAACTTGAAACCTTCCCACCTTAACAGGCTATCATTATGCCTATTTTATACAGGGAAAACTGCAGGTGGAAGAGAAATTCCCACATAAATCCATGAAATGTGTCTTCAACCCGGTTCTCACAGACCCAAGAAATTCTACTCTCTCACGGTGCGTGTTTTATTATTGTTTATATTTCTTTTACCCAGCCAGCAGGTTGTATTCACCTTAAGCCTTTTGAATCTTCAGAAAAATACTCGTAAATTAACAAAAACCCACTCGCGTCCCTCCGCAACCCGCGACTACAGCCAAACGTAAACCCAGCCCCCTCCGGCCGCCACCCTGCATTGTTCTTGCTGCCTCGGCAGGCTACTGCGCGGCTCTGTCTGTCCGCTCCGTTCAAACTAAAACGCCCTCAACTGCTAATTTCTCCTCACACAGAGAAAAGCTTTGCTAGGCGCGGGCACCACGCGCTCGGCCCCTTTCGGGGCGCGCACTCGCCGGTTGTTGACCCGACACACACGCACTCTCCGTATGTGTGTGTCTCTCCCTCTCGCGCGCGCGCAAGGAAGGGTGGGTGAGGAGGAGGAGGTGAGTGGCGTTTGTGACGAGCTCCTGGTGGAACGGCTGAGCGGTCACGCGCACGGAACGGTGTGTCTCTCGCTCGCTGTGAGAAAAGGCGGGGAGGGAAGCAAGGAAAGGAGACAACCGGGGCGGGGAGGCAGGCAGGCAGGCGGCGGCCGCGGCGTTCTGTGAGGCGAAGGAGAGACGCTGCCGAGCAGGAAGCGCTGCCACCGAGCCAGGAGCCAGCCAGTGTCTGTCCAAGAACGAAGAGGGCAGAGTCTGCGCTGGTGAAAGAAAAGGGTTTTGTACGGCGGGGGGCGGCACCAGCGGACTGACCTCTTCCAACCTCCCCAGTCCCGCGTTTTACAACCCACCAGGAACTCCGCGTAGAAGCCGCGCGGCCCGGCGCGGCCCTCTCGGCGTGTGGGTGGCTTCGAGAGCCCCGGAGGGCTGCTGAAGAGGATGTCGGGCGGCAGTGGCGGCACCCGGGAAGAGGAGCGGCGCAAGCTGGCCGACATTATCAACCACTGGAACGCGAACCGGCTGGACCTGTTCGAGATCAGCCCCCCCACTGAGGTGAGCGATTGAGAAATAAAAGATTGCCCCTTTTTTTCTCCCCTCCCGGCGGGTGGGCGGGTGACTGAGATGTGATACCGCCCGACCTATCCATCCCCCCCCCGAGCGCACATACCTCGTCCATCTACGCCCCCCCTCCTTCTGGAGGTGAGGCCGGCGGCGGCTGCGCTTCCTACCAGCGCCTCCATCCTCGCCGAGCAGAGGCTCCGCCCCTTCCCGAGGTGAGAGACCCATCAGCTCCAGTATGGCACCCCTCCCCCGGCTTCCCAGGAAAGAGGTTCTTTCCTCCCTGGCGCGGTCGTTCGGGGAGGCGAGATAACCGGCACCCGCTAAACTCTCTCCATTTGGATGAAGGAAGGCCGACTTCCACCGGCCTCCCCTGGTTCTCAGTGGGAAAATATTCCCCACCAGTACCTGTGTACATTTGAAGACACTCCTCCTCGCCCTTTCCGTTGTCGCCGTTTATGTCCTGGTCCCGTAGATAAGGTTTTTTCGCCCTTTCCTGCCTACCACTCTGTATTGAGTTGTTCCCGGTCCTTTCCTCCCCCCCCCCCCGCCGAAGTTTTCCTTTGAAGGAACACCGTTCCCAGTACAGGCCTCGCTCTCTTGCCTGCCCCGCCCCCTTGCAAATCTTCAGGTCAGCCTTGCCTTTTGATGGTGCCCTGGTATTCTCTGACCCCTTCTCTGCATCCTACAAGAACCAACTGGTGGTCCCCAGCATTACCCCCTCCTTTCCAAGGGCTCCTCTAATTCAGTAGAGTGTGTACAGAAACACTGAGTAATTAAAAATTTGGTATTTTGGTCAGGAGAGAAAACCCAGGGTCTAGTTCCATAGAATTCACAGCAAAAAGCATTATCATGTTTTAAAGGCATTCTTTTCTTTTTTTTGCATAATCTTTTTCTTCTTTGTAGTTGGAGGTTGAAAAAAGTTCTTCTGAGCATCTTGTAATAGGTGTGTGAGACTCCTGAGATCTGGGGTGGGAGGGTGTCATAAGGAAATACCTCTTCATAGATTAGGAAAGGGGAATCCAGGTGGTTTTTGTAATAGTTGTTTGAGGGTGGAAGATAAAATTGTGCAAAAGTGTTACACTGCCCAAAAAAAACTTTCCTGAAATGACGAATAAAATGAGTAGTGGAATGGATGGCTAAAAGAGAAGGGATTATTACATTCATAGGATGTAACAAAACAATGACAGAATGAATGACTACAGAAACTCTGAACATGCCAGTATTCTATTAAATATTATGATCAAGTTTCACTGTCTTGAGAACTGACAAGCTGTACTGGCAAAATATAGTGGGTAATTTCTTCTTAATAGTTTTCTCAAAAAAGGAACATTCCGGTCACGCCCCATTACTGTGTGTCATTCTTTTTGGCTGGTCAGTGTGTATGTGTGAGTCAGTATGAAAGGTGTGGATGAAGTATTAATAGGCAGTTGATTCTGTTGCGGTCAAAACAGAATTGTACTCTCTCTTTATTGGGCGAAGGCTGATCATGTGCCTGTTCTCAAGGAAGAGAAGGAAATTTACACTTGCTTTTGGCTCTGTTCTTCAGTAGCTAACAAAAGCCCAGTGATTAATAATGTATTTGTTTTCTTTAGCTTTAAATGGGCAACATCTAGACTAAATGATTCTGAAAACATTCTGAGCTGACTTTGGTTTGAGGGAAGGAAATGTCTTTGGGGAAAGAGCCAGTGGTAGATCATCTGTGTGGCATGCAGATGGTTCTGGGTTCAATATTGGCATTTCCAGTTAAAAAATCTCAGATAACAGGTGCTGGGATGACTTTTCTCTTCTCCAGTGGCTGCAGAGCTGCTGCCAGTCAACACAGAAAACATTCAGTTAATTGGACAAAAGTCTGACATTATAAACCAGTTTCATATTTTTATGTTCTCATTCTCATGACTTTTATGTAATATTTGAGTTTGAAATGGATGAACTCTTGTACAGTTATAGTCACTGAGAGAGACTATCTTTTCAATGACTATTAGCATGAATACAGTTATTCTTTCTTGGTTTTGGACAGCAGTAGTTTGCTAGTTCAGATTTTCATTCATACAGGATCATTGGGTTCATAAAAACATTAGTGTGTAATTTTACATCACTATTTTTCTTTGGCCTCCCTTCTGATTTTATGGCAGGTTAAGTTTGTGCAGTCATTATGTTAGCAGCTGCCAACTAAGACTTGAAAATCTAGTTGTCTTAGGTCACCTGTGCAATATACCATGATACCTTCTTCTATGAAGAAAAAATTTCCCAACATGATAAGACTGGAGCAACTGGAATTGCTTGTTGAAAAATATGTGGCAAGTTGTACTGTGGACCATTGTTCAGGTTTTTTTTAAATATGTACCTTGATTTATAATGATAAAAATCTGTGTTTGTGATTTTCAGGCTGCTAGAACGTAATCCCATTATTTATTGTAAGGATGCATAATTTAATTTTGTCTTTAATACACTGTAACAATTCTGTATAGTTTCTTTTTGTTGTATTTCTATGTTTGTAGTACTCTCTCTCTCACACATACTTCATTTTGGGCCTAGTAGCATTAATATATGATGGGGATTCTATGGAATACCTAACGGTAGAGTTAAGAGGGTTGCTTTGTTTGTAGATGTTCTGTGGATTCTTTTTCTGTTAAGTTTTGCTTTGTTAGTGGCACAGTAGCAGGACATAGAAATGCTGTTGCTGAAATGGTGGCTGGGCCACTCCCTGTCATTCTTACAGTGGCTGTGCCATCTCCTCTTAAGCTGTGTTGTGAGGGAACATCCCAATAACTGTAGCAACTAGGTCCCTTGTCGTCTGTCCTCCCTGATATCTGATGAAGGACATTTTGAACCCTCACAGACTTACACTTTGAAAATCTTGTTGGTTTCTAATGTGCTACTGAAATGGAATGTAGCTCCTCTGCTGCAGGCCAACACTGCTCCCCCCCCGAAACTATCTTCTCCCTTTAGGTTTCATAAATTATGTACCTTGGTACAGTAATGTCAATCTTCCAGAAATTTTGAAGCCATGGAGGGCAAAGTGTTTTTTCTAATTCCCTTTGTAAACATTTTGAGAAATATACAGTATATATTTATCATTGAACCTACACCTTTTATTCTATTCCTTTAAGAACATAAAGTGCATCATGGTAGTGAATAACATTGTAATGTTTGACATACTTATGAAATGTATAAATCCTATATTCAAACAAAAATTGAAAAAATACTTAATAGTAGAGAGAGGAAAGAAAGCTATATACTTCTACATCCTTTGCTGCCTGAATACATACATCTTAGGTTTTCCATCTGAGGCTTACTCCTCTAAGGTTTTGTTATTCGTAACAACGTACATTTAGTAGTTTCTGCCTTCTGCCTCCTTCTGGCTGTGATGAGGAAGGCCCTGGGCTGGAAATGGAGGAGGCATCAGCTGTGATGGAGGAGCTGTTGGCTGTTGCTGTGGAAGTCCCACAGGGCAGGTCACCACCACCTTGGAAGATCAAGCACTGCCAGTCCCATCCTGAGCGATGGTTGGAAGAGTCTGGCCATGAATAAACCAGCTAGCAATCATTGTTGCCATGGTACAAGATGGCATCCTGCTCAGTTTACAGCAGAGGTTAGGCACATGGATTGGGGAGGGGCCCTGTTTGAAGAGGCAGGTGCATTTCCTGAGATGGGCCTTAAAGGGGGTAGCCTGAAAGAGCCTGAGGCTGGATTAGGGTGGAGAGGGTGATTGAAGGGATTGGTGTAACATCCTGGCTCTGGAAACTGGGGCAACTATGTTACAAAGAAGGTTTGTCTTGAAGTAAAGGAAGCAGCTCAAAATGCTTGTGTCTCATGTGCTGTCCTGAGCAGGTAGACCTGCATTGTGCATAGTGGAGAAATGCCAACCTCCCTGCCACTTGTGTCCATGGGTGCATTCAGATAACGTGCTAGGAGCGGTGTAAATTGCAGGGTTTTTTTACCCGGAGAATCGCAGTCACGCTGACTTCCTTGTTCCGGATCCCTGCACAGCCACATCGTTCCCCGCTGGGAGCGTGCATCGGTGGTTTTTTTCCCCCTCTCAGCTTAAGCATACGCACAGGCAGCCATCTTTAGAACTAAAATTTTCACGCGTGCGCAGAACAGCGATTTCCACACTTCCCTTTAAACTTTAAATGGACACTTTAAATGACACTTTTACCCCCGAAACTGGCCTCCGTGAGATCCCAAACTCATCTAAATACTTAAACTAGGCACCATTCAAACTTTGCTTTTACTAATTTAGGAGCAGAGCTCTGCCCATGTGCATACCGCTGAGGCCTAAAAAAAAAAGGCTGACGGAAAGCGGAAGCCTGAGGCTTCTGCGGCAGCTTTCCAGAGGGGAGGCGATAGAAGCACCCGGAAGTGGCTCAACACCGGAGTGATCAGATGACAGAAAAGTTCGGGTCAAAACGGAGAATCAGGAAAATACCACTTGGATAAGTGGTATCAAAATACTCCGTTTTAGAGGGGGTTTGATCCGGAAAGCGATGGCTGGGGATGGTGCACAGATGTTGGGTGTGTGAATGCGCACATAAAATCCGTTCCTGAAGTGTGCTGAAAGCAGACTAAACAGCTAGTCTGAACGCACCCCATAAGTGCTCAAACGGACTTTCTTTATACTCCACTAAGGCAAGGCAATTAGCTGCTTGTTTCTTTGTAGCAGGGTGTCAGTATGTTAGTCCTTTAAGGAGAGATGTAAAAAGGTTTACCATGGGGCAGGGGCAGATTAAGAGAACAGCACATTCAGATTACTGATTTCAAGTCCATCTTCTCCACACTACATCAGAGTTTCCCATAAAAGGCAAGTACCAGTCCACAAGCAAAGAGTGGGCCCTGTATGTTTCTTACAATTTTTAAGATTTATTTTCATTAATTACACTCTTAGCTTGCATTTCCTGCAAGAAGCTTGGGGCAGTGTAGATTATTCTTCAGTCTTCCACTTCACCTCACAGTATTGTGAGGACAGGAGAATAAGACTGGCCAGAGGTTATCAAATAAACATGACAGCATGCCATAAGTTCAGAGATGCATTTAGGCTTTGAGTGTTGCATATGTTCGCAATATAGACAGGAATGCTCATTTTCTAATGTTGCAGATTTTCTTGCATAAGAATCTTCATACTGCACAGATCTTTGAAAGTATTTTGAATGAGTGAAACCTTGTGTTACTTTTTTAGCTTGTCCTGAGAGAGAGGATATTTCATGCGGGTTTTTCCCCCTAGTATCCCCGCAAATTTACAACTTTTCCACCAGAAAAATGAAGAAATAAAGTTGCTTGCTTTGACTTTTCTGTTATTCCCTACATATTTGTACTTCTGTGGCATTCTCTACATATTTGTACCTCTGTCACAATTGTCAGGTGTTCAGTCAGGTAAATGAACATTACCATGAAAAGTGCAGCACTGCTAAAACATGTCTTGGGAAGGACAAATGTTTTCGAAAGAATAAATGAGCTTGGTCTGTAGGAAGTAGAATGAGTGCATTTTTTTCCCTTCTAAATTAGTAAAATTTAGCATCGCCCAATGAAATACATGGGGAGTAGGTGCAGGATAGGCAAAGTAATTCTTTATACATCATGTAATTAACTGGTGGAGCTTCCTGAAACACCGTGTTGTGATAGTTGCTACCTAAGATGGCATTAAAAGGGAGTTAGATAAATTTATGGAGTATAGGTCCCTTGCTGGCTGTTAGTCATAATGACTCAATGGGTCTGATGTGAAGAACTCAGAGCATTGTACAGAATTATCCCTTCCCCAGTTTTCAAATTCTCCAGAACTTTTTATCAGGTTGAATTAAAAAAAATTGTTTCAGGCTTTTGATTTTTATAACTCATCTTCATCCTGAAGAAAACATGCTGCAGACTTGAATAGATTAGATGGTACTGGGTAGAGTGGCAAACTTCAGTTGAAAATACAATAACCACTGGTTTGATCAAATGTCTCTGTAGCATCAGTGGAATGCATGGGTTCTCTGAAAAGCCAGAAGCAGAGAAAAACATGATAATCATATTAACAAAACTGTAAATACATTTAGCTGATATGCTAGGTAAACAGTCAGTGAAATTCAAATTGGCTAATATATCAAATGGTGGGAAGGAGAAACCTCAAAAATAATCTCCTTCCAAGACTACCATGTTTTACCTTTACTTTTGAAGGGATATGTTTGTTCCATTTGGTGCTGAAGAAACATTGGATCAGCTGTTGGCTTTTTGTTATTTGTTTATTGATTAAAATAGTTATATCTTACCAAGGTGGCCTACAAATCCTCATATAAAAAACATAATTTAATACATATGAAATAAAAACCCTGATAAGTCATCCCCCTAAAAGGGTATGTGTAAAAAGCATACTGCATAGAATGAGGAAAACAGGCATTAAATCATGTCTGAAACACCTCCCTCTTTTTTGTGTCTGTTATATCCAGCTTCATGAAAGTTCTGGAGAATTAAAAAGTTTGTACACCATGTTGGGCTTTGTTCCTAACAAAAGGTATAACATGGTTTTTGGATTTTCCCTTGGGCTAAATAGTTACCTGCAATCTCTGTCAGTGAAATACACTGTCAATTAAATATAGCATTACTGTAAATTCAACAGGATGCAACTAAAGTTTAGCTGGCGAGAAATGGATTTGAATCCAGCCTGTTCTCTCATATCCTAGGTGGATGCTAACTGATGCACAGCATTTACTTGCTCCTGTGATAGAAATACATGATCAGTCAAGAAAAGAATACTAGTAATACTATCTGGTATGTTAGATTGTTTTCCTTTGTATTGGATCACGCTTTGAAAAGGGGTGGTTGACGTTTGTTCCTTATTCATCATTACCTTATGCCAAATGGAAGGGTATAAGTTTAATGCAGAAAAGATAATCATTGTCTGGTTGCTTGTGCTGTAAATAGTTTGAAGTTGGTTCCTGGGAGTTTAAATATTTTTTCCTCAGCTCTGGTAAGGACTGGTTCCTACTTATTTAAAGTATTGATCCACCTGTGGTGAATTACTTTTTGTGTTCTGCTCTTTTAATCTTTTTAAAGCCTTAAATTCATATAGTGTGAAATTATTTAAAACATAATTTAAATCTTCAAGAGAGAGAAAAAAATACCATACATATCCACTTGTTTTATTTTTTATCCTTGTTTTATTTTTTTTATTGAGGAATCAGTACTAAAACTCACTGAAATTAAAATCTAAAAGAATATCAATTAGAAGTGTTCCTCAGGGAGGGAATTCTCAACTTGGCTAGATTCTGGTGTGGTGATGAGTGAGGCAGCTGTGAAATTCTGTTTGGCTTTTTTGTTCATAATGCAAGGATGCCGAGTAATTTTCTTGAAAAAAAAGGCCACAGTTCAGAACAGTTCACAGTCCTCCACACCTCAGTGCCCAGAAGCTTTTCAGATTGGTAAGCAAAAGTGTGTTTCTCTGTCTGATGGAAAGCAAAAGCTTGTGTACTTTATCATAAATATTAATAATCTGCAACAGTAACTAAAATAATACATGATGCATTACATGCACACTCACACTCAAAGGCACCACATCTTCTGCCTCTTTGCAAACGTGCTGAAAGGAACAGTAGGAAGACAAGGTGAGGGTTGCTCAGTGGTAGAGAGGGTTCTTCCATGGCTCTGAGCGTCTGACTCTGGATTGTTTCTCACATAGGTATACCTCCTTGTGCTAGGTTTGATTTCCTTCTGCACATTTCTCTTGGTCTGTGGCCCCTGGCCCTAGGCTTGACACTGATAAGATCATAACTTTGGGACAGATCCAGTTCAAATATCATGGCACTTCCTGGCTTCCCCTACCCCCAGCAGTCCTTTCCAACCCAGGAAAGGTTATTTCCAGGGACATGTAGCCTATATGGTGTAATAGCCACAGAAAAAGCAAAAGGGAGCATTCCCCCCCCCTTCTGCTCCCTCCTGCAACTTTCCAAGTTGTGGAGATTTTGTTCCATGTGGCTCCTGTAGCACTGTGAATCAACTTTTCTGGGGTCAAAAAGTGCTACTAGAGGGAAGGGAAAGCTGGGAAGACGGTTGACCATTAGCATCTTCTGCTGATGAACTGCTGGATTCATCTGTGTGGCTCCCTCTGTCTCTGGGTGCTACCTCCTTCTGGATGTCCAGTAAATTTTTTTGAAGGTGTGTGTGTAACATTTTTAAGGGGTGTGTGTCTTAGTTTGAGTCACCTTCCTTTCAAGTAAATGTGGTATTTTGCTCTTCATGTGTGATTTTAAACTTCAGCAAAGTTGGAGTTTTTTATTTAAACAGTACATATTTGCTGCTTAGTAAAAAAATGAATAAAGGGAGAAAAATGGATGAACAAAGGCAGAAGTATTTTGTTAGCATTCATGGGGTTTGTGTGTTCTCAATTGATGTATAGAACTTTCAGTGAGCATTCTGATTCTTGGTACTTTGTTGTTTTATTGCTCAGTCCTAAGTTGCTGAATTAGATAGTCAATGTTCAGGCTGAACATTCCTGATTTTGTTCATTGTATTATGATTCTAAGCACCTTTGTTTGGAAATAAGCATGAAATTCAGTGTTACCTTCTTTTTCCCTGAGAGCTTTTCTGGTTGTCATTATCTATGTACATATAGACATATTTATATATTTATATTATTTATTGCCCCTTTTTCTCATAGTGAGATTTGGTGCTTTTTGTTGCTTTCTGGCTGCAGCTTCCATGATTGAATGGGTACTTTTTTTCAAAAATGGCCACATCTCATTTATTTTAACAACAATTTCTTCCTAATAACTATATTTTAAAGTGTAGTTGGATAAATTAAAGCAAAATTTGTCATTTGGGCCATCTTAAAGCTGCCTTTATTAGGTCAGATAAATCCCATTCAGATGTTAACTTTGCCAAAAATTAAACTTTTTACTAGGTACATTTTTAGTTGTTATCCTTGAACATTTGATTGGGGATTGGCAGAAGTTACTGAATCCCTTCATTTGGGATAGCAAGAGGCTGAGGGCTAATACAAAAGTTATTCATAATGTCAAAGATATTAGAGGATCTGACATAGCTAATTTACTGTAGAGCTTTAAGGTTGCAAACAATTTCTAAGTATGCAGGGAAGCAAACTGATCCAAGTTTGCTTGCAGTGGAGCAGAACTTCATAAAAATATCTTTGTATGCTTTTCTATGGCTTGAGAAGTCTGAAAAGAAAGATTTCTATAGATTTGATAGCACATTTATTAGTGATCTGTTATGTGTATGAGGAAAGTGCAAGAAGCATCTATTTCTTCCTGCTATCTTCAGCAGTCAGAAATAAAGGGTTTATCTTACATGTGAAGGTGAACATTTAGTAAATACTTATATTCAGGGCTTTTTTTGTAGAAAAGCCCATTATTAGCATATTAGGCCACACCCCTGACAGCACAGCTCCCTCCCAGGGTTGGCTTCCCCAGGTGCCCTGCGGCTCGAGGGGCGCATGGGGAACCCGAGGGAAGGAAGGCAGTTTTTGAATTGGCTTCCCCGAGGAGGGGAGGCAGCTTAAATTGCTTTCCCTCCATGGATCAGCTTGGCTTCCCCAGGTGCCCCGCAGCTTGTGAGGCTCCCGGGGAACACGAGGCGGGGGGAGGCTGTAGGTGTGGCCATCTTTGAAGCCAGACGGAACTCCATTCCTGTGCGTTCCTGCCCCAAAATAGCCCTGCTTATATTTATAGGTGAAGTAGTATATAGAATTATAATGTGTATCTTTGCTTTTTTGTAACTGAATTGATGGTAGTAAATTGTTTTTTAAAATTAAAAGATCCCACTTCATAAGTCATTATGTATTAATGGATGCCTGGTGATTCTTTTGAAGTTAATTGGGAGTCTATGGATCCTGTACATTTCAGGTTTTTTAACCTAAAGCAAGAATTAATAGTGATTGAATCACTTATAGCTACAAATAAAGCATTATTTATTCTGTTTGGTGGCAAGACAGCTATGTTTGAATCACTGGCTTGGTATGTAGAAATGTCATTAAGATAGTCTTCAGAGATTATATAAGAGAAATGAAACTGGAATTCCTTGAGGTTATAAGCACGTAACCACGTCAACCAGTGTATCTGGAATGTTGCTGTTGGAGTACATGCTCAGTATAGATAGATAATGGTGTGGTTTACTTTTGAAATTACGGGGTCTGTTTGGGGTGTGATGCACTAAATCCTTGCCAGAATCTTGTTCAAAGCTTTGGTCAAAATGACCAGATGCCAACTAATTACATAACGGAAATCTTTACTTAACATTAGATAAAGTGATCAGTAGGGCTTTCAAAACTAAACATCTTTGCTTGATCCTATGGAAGGCAACATTAACATCTTATAATAATGGAAACCATCATTAGTTTTAAGTACCTCACTCTTACTCCTTAAATCTCAGAGCAGGTTATACCATGTACAAATACAGTATATCTCTGTATTCAAGCACTGCAAACAATTTTTTAGCATGTAGACATCTATCCCAGGTTCTACTTGCCTCAGCATTTAAGAGAAACGTTGTCTTGCTAGAAGATAAATTCAGATGGGTAGCTGTGTAGGTCTGAAGCAGTACAACAGTGTTTTAGTCCAGTGGCACCTTTAAGAACAACAAAGTTTAATTCTGGGGTATAAGCTTTTGTGTGCACGCACACAAAAGCTTATACTGAGAATTAAATTTTAAGGTGCCATCGGACTAAGACTTTGTTCTAATGTCTTGCTCAGTAAGCATTTAGTTTTGGAAAGTTGTAGGGCATGTTCTATTGCCCTTAAGCAATTATTCAGGGAAAGGCATGTTGGCTATATGGTCAGGGGACATGGAATATGCTCCTATATACTAATTCTGTTTGTAGTACAAACCAGGGTGTTCTGATTGTTACAGTCACCATTCGCTATGTTTATTCATTTAGGATATATGTTTGTTAGAAAGTGGGAAACACAATTTAGGTCAGTGATTTAAATGGTTCTTTTTCAGTCTCCTTGATTTAAATCAGTCCATTTTGTCTGCTGTCTCTTTTCTCCATGTTTCCAGTGTAGTGTGGTATAATTTGCAGTCTCAGTGTAACTGTGGGACAGAGAAAAAGCTACTCTCTAACTATCTCTTGCATAAAAGTTGGTATTTGTTAAGGTTAGGAGGGAGTTTGAGTGACCTGTAACACTGGCTTGAATCCAGCAATGCTCAAGCAGAAACATAAATAGACTTAGTGCAGTTCTGCTTGCACAAGTTCTCATGTAACACCTAGTGCTTTTCTTCCTACATGTTATAGTGCCAAGAAACTGATTGCACACCATCTTGCACAAGTGTAAACATTACGGATACAATTAGTTTGATTTAGCGCAGGCAGCTGCCATGGTGGGTTTAATGTAAGCAGCTACCATATTTTTTCCTCTTGTGTTTCCATTTGTGCCAGAGTTCTAGCACAAGCTAAAACTTTATACTGGGTCCAATCCAATTTCCCTGTATCTGAGTAGACTTTTTCATTTTCCTGGTGGGAATGTTTGGGTGTGTCTTGGCTACCAGCTAATTGCAGACCAAGAAGAAGAAGACGAAGAAGAAGAAAAGATTGAATTTATAGCCCGCCCTTCACAACCCAAAGGAGTCTCTGAGTGGCTTACAAACTCCTTTCTCTTCTCCCAACAACAGACGCCCTGTGAGGTAGGTGGGGCTGAGAGAGCTCTGACAGAAACTGCTCTTTTTCAAGACCAGCTGTGTCAGAACTATGGCTTGCCCAAGGTCGTCCAGCAGGTGCAAGTGGAGGCGTGGGGAATCAAACCAGATTCTCCCAGATTAGAGTCCATGCACTTAACCACTACACCAAACTGTATACCTAATATACCTAGAGCTTACAAGGATAAGAAGGAAAGCTAAACAATAAAGATAACATTAACCTGTATAATGCTAGTGAGAAGCCCAGTAGATACACTGCAACTTCATTAGGTGTGCCCCAGGCAAAGTTAAGTGCTTCTAAGTTTAACTGGCATTTTCATTTGAAATAAACAGAATTTAAAATTGCTCAGATTCAGGTGGATCATGCACATTGTTTCAGAATTCTGTTGCCCCCACCCCATTTTCAAAGCAATCCAGTATTCCCAGACAGATTGTTGATGTGTTTTCCAGGGGAAAAAATGATAAACTTTCTGATTTCCTAATTTTTTGATTCCCTAAAGAAAGTGTTATTTGACTTCTGTTGGTAAACATAATTTAATAAGTACATCATACTGATTTTATGTTCCAATAGCAATAAATAGTTGAACTGAAATATTTTACTGGAAAGAAATCAAGTATGGATTAAATGTTGAAAAATATTGAAAGCTCTATGTGGATATTATTGGTACTGGAATAATACTTGTAAAAATTTGATAATATAGCATATACTTCATTTACATTGTTTTAATTTTATGGAAACAAACTCTGAAGGCTCTGAAAACTGTTAACCTATATTAATTTTAGCACACTTGAAGAATTGTTCATGATATACTTAAGCAGAATTTAATTCTCTTCCATAAAGGTCACTAAGGCACATCAGTTTCACTGTCACTCTCCATAGCATCACGTTCATTACTAGTTAGTTCAATTTCATACTGGCAGTTACAATATTTTATCACCTATGTGCACCAAGACATATAAATATGAACATTAGCTTTGGTTTTGATTTGATCTGCAAAGCAAATCAGGTGAATTCATATAGGGGTGGTGGACCAACCATTATAATTACCAGGAAAATTCCTGGTGGTCCACTGTCCTGGGGGGCTCTGGCTAGAGGCCCCCATACCATTTCCCTTCCCTCCTGAGACACTTCTTATCTTTGTGGCAACCCTCACCTCCTTAGCATTGTTCTGTGCCCCCCTCCCCAAACTGTTTACTTTTGGAATTCTTGAGCCAAAATCAATGTGAAAACTTGCTTTCTTTTTTTGGCAGGATATGTTGGCCTAACAAAATTACCTTCAGCAGGTTAGCTCCCTTGGTTTTATCTGGGTGTTTTTAATCTGAGCAGCTGTTTTTGATTGTGTTAAGTATGGGAAGTAAAGAGAGTTTGTGAAAAATAATTTCTTGTTTGGCCAGTGTAACATAGGTGGAGTAGGAAGCTGTGTGATGAAGTAATAACTAGAAGACAATTATGCTGAGGTATGATAGACATGGAGGAGAGTTACTGGATTGCATTGTTATAGTTGTAAACCTCTTATATAATTTTTGAAATGAGTATTTTATACATGACATCAGCATTTTTGCTGTTTCACTGAACATGTCAAATGAAGAATTTGTGCCCTTCTGGACAGTCTGGGAGTGAGTTAACTGAACTTAGCAGTACCTCCTTTCTAGTATAAATAAGAATATTGGAACAGATATTTTAAAAAAGCTAATAGAAACTTATAACTGATAATTAATGTAGAATTTGGTCTGTTTATTATTGGAATTGAAGACAAGCTTTTCAAAAATAATTTTAGGGATATAATAATATCTTTGAATTTGTTTTGCTGAAGCAAAAATATTGGGTTGTGATGTCCATCAATTTACTAGTCAAATATTAATTGACCTATTATTTGGCAGCTTTATTTGCTCCTTAGCACAGCAAGAGTCAGTCATACAATCCTAATTTGGAGCAGGTACCTGTTGTCTTGCATTTCCATTCAGATAACTTCTTCCCTTTTCATCTCCCAATTAGACCACATGCCTAGCTTCTCCTAGTGACCATGTCCTACAACTTCAGGGGTTCAGCCGAAAACAGAGGAATGCAGAATACAAAGGAGAGCATGAACCAAATGTGCAGCTAGTTTATCATGGTAGCCTAGGCCCTAGGCTACAAATACCCAGGAATCAAGACTAGCACCAGTTCCATTGCATTTCTGCAAAGAAGAGGGACTTCCATGTGATGTGGCATTGGAACTGGCAACATGACTGGAAAGTTTCTGTATTCTAGGAACAGTCATTTCAGTAATTTGCACCATTCTATCCATTTGGTATTCTGCTAAATCAGGTATCAAACTCATTTGTTATGAGGGCTGGATTTGACATAAATGGGGCCTTGTTGGGCTGGGCATGTGTGTCATAAAATGTAATGCTAGGTAGTAGAGATATAAACTTTATAAAGGACACAGACAAACTCAATTAAAGATATTTTTCTCAAATTACAAACATGCTTAAAACATTAGCATTCTTACAATATTTTATGTATTTAACAGTTTGATAACTGACACCTCTCACTCTGAATTATTGCATTAGAATCTGGAGAGAATGCCTGTGCTGTTGCAAAGTTTAGTATGCTGTTCAGGTGTGTATCTTTAAGCTGCAAATCTGCTTTTGATTTATTGACAGTCATTACAGAAATCTCTTGGTCATTGCTCGGAGCCTAGGCCCCAGGGGAAAACATTAAATGGTTGGGCATTGCGAGTTTTTGTACATAAGTTGCTTTGTGTGTGGGGTGAGATCATGTGAAGGCGTCATGACACAGAGTGTCTGCAAAACTATAGTCTTCCCCAGAAAAATAACTACAACTCCTATGAGGCAGTGCAGGAATAGAGAGACAACAATGTATAGTGGTCAGGATCAGCCTACTATCTGTGAAGCCTAAGTTCAGAATCCCCAGTCTACAAAGGAAGCATGTTGGGTGAACTTGGTCTGGACACACAGCCTAATCCACTTCACTGGCTTATTGTTATTCCTCATCTAAATAGTTCATATTGGTTTCCTACTGAGAGGGACTGGATCATGAGTGCATGAATACAGTGAAAAAGGGGAGGTGAGGGGAACCCAGTTGCACCCAGGGGAACTGCAGCATAATGAGCCCAACAAAGCACGTGAGCGCGCACACACACATGCTGTAGCAAGACACACGAAAGCTCATACCTTGAATAAAACTTTGTTGGTCTTAAAAGGTGCCACTGGGCTCAAACTTTGTTTTTCACAGACACACACAGAGCAGCAAGAAGAGGGGGAGGCAAACCCAGATTGCTTGGGAGAGCCGCAGCATAAAAAATCCAGCAAAACACACATACTGTAGCAAGGCACAGGAAAGCTCATAACTTGAATAAAACTTTGTTGGTCCACTGGTCTCAAACTTTGTTTCATACCCACAGTAGCAAGGGAAGGGGAAGACAGAGCCTCAGCCAATGCAGGGAAGAGAGGATTGCCTTTATATCCTGTGTGATCAAGGGAGCCTTGCAAAGCAAGCTCTCACTCATTCACTCCCTCCCCCTCCCTTCCTCCCCAAGGGAGGAGAAGGAGCCTCAGCCAATGCAGGGAAGAGAGGATTGCTTTTCTGTCCTGGCCAAAGCAAGCTGTGGATGAGCTGGCCAAAGCAAGCTGTGATGAAGCAACTGGCCAAAGCAATCTGTTATGAAGCAGCAGCCCCAGATAAGGAAGCAGGACAGAGCCAGTTGCTTGGGGGGGGGGGCAGATACTAGCCATGCAGGGGCTGGTTCCAACATGCAGGCCATATGTTTGACACCCCTGTGCTAAATTAATGCTTTAGATATTTGACTAGTCAGGTAATCCAAATTTTTAAACCAATCAAATGTTAGCCCTATGAAAATTGGAACTTCTTTTGAATATGTAGAGAAGTATCTCTGTGCCTGCTGCTCACGCTGAATCAGGCAGTGTGCCATACAGCTCAGCCTGTGAGGTGACGACGACAACACCAAAGAAAGCTTCTTCCGTGCTACCATTCAGTCTGCTGATTCTCATCACACCAAATGGTTTATGACATTTTGAAGTCTTTTGATTCCTAGGACTGATCCAAAGAGTAATTTGGTCATTCGCTGTGACCTTATTGCTATGTTCTTTCTGGATGGAAGCTCTTTGATCTGATCCATATTGTACTCCTGTTTGAAAGTAGATCAGATGCTAGAATTGTTAGAAACTGTCTGCTCAAGTTGTTATGGAGAGATTCAAACTAATCCTTTTGCTGGATGCTTACAGGATTCTTGAGGTGGTGAAGGCTGTCACCTGTAAATTGCCTCTTGTCCTAAGAAAAATTAAGGCCCCTCCATTCTTTGGCAGAGGGAAATGTTTAGGGCTCTTTTAAGGAGGCAGCATTGTTACCTAAATGACATGGCTAGAAGGGACAAAGCTGAAACTAAATCCATGTGAGGTGGAGGTGATGCTAGTCAGCAAAGGTGTTTCAAGGGCACTGTTCTGCCAATTTTAAGTGGGGTAGGTCTCTTTGGCAGCTTGTGTGAAGAACTCAAGGGGGCTTTATGATCTGGCTCTGCTGATGGATAGACAGGTTGCCACTCTTGCTGTTTTCTTCAAATTACATACTGCTAGATCAGTTCCCTTCCTTGCATCAACTAATCTGGCCATGCTGATCTATATTACCATAGCTTGGGGGCTAGATTATTGTAGTGTGCAATATATGGAAGTGTCCTTATAGATTACTTGGAAAATTTGGTTTTTTCAGAATACAGAAGTTTATATTTTAACGTGGGCTAATTTTTTCATGCCTGCCAATTTGTTTTCCAGGTTCAGTTTAAACTATTTCCCAGCCTGGGACCCATGTATCTACAGGATAGTTGCTCCCTTTATTAGTCTATGTACTAACTGTGTTCCTCTCAGCATCTTCTCCTCTCTGTGTTCTACAGAAAGATGTGATCTGTAGCAGCCCATTCTGCGGCATTTTCTTTTTGTATCTTTTTTTTTAAATAATAAAATTGTATTCATTTTTAAAGACAAAAATAGACACGAACATATACCATAATACAATGATCAACTACTATCATACATAAGACACAGTCATCTTACATAAGCAATCATCTTTCATCTTCTACAACTACATCATCTACAATGTATAAATCATACAGAAACAAAACATAAGTTACATACATTAAACATAAACATGACTGTCTTGACCCCAGGGGGTTGCCACCTTCCGCCGCCACCACCCTGGACTTACGGTCCCTTGAGAAGGCCCAGGGTACCCTCTCAAGCCCATCCAAAAATGCCCCTTTTACAGCCGAGAAAACACAGGCATGATGATCAGGCAGAGTACTTTGAAGGAACCACGCGAGACACGGTCTGAGGGGTGAAAAGCACTGGCCTGGCTTGGAGACAGCCGGCAGCTTTATTTTAAACACTCAGTTCTCAGCGTCAGAGGGGGCTGCCCCTTGCACCACACAAAGGGAGACCACATGCTCAAACAGAATGCCTGGGATGTTTGCACAGCATAATTAACAGTGATAATGTTATTCCTGGCGTCGAAGAGACCTGCATTGACAAGATTAGCAGAAGGTCAGGATCAGTACATCAAGTTACTGATTTCCTGACAGAAGCAGAATATAAAGAGATTTAAGATTGGTGTGCCAAGATCGTTAATCTCCTACATCCCACTCTCTTCTAGTCTTTTAAAGCAGGCATTGTTCTTCAGAAATTTCTGATTGCTCCTCACAGGTATCAGAGTAAAGGCTATGGGGGGGGGGCGGAAAAGGCCCTCGCGGAGTAATTACAGGATAGGCACTCAGTTTGTTAGTGTTGCATGGCAAGCACAAAGATTGAAAGAAAGCAGGGATACATTGCATAAAACAGCACAAGCCAATGAGACATAAACCAATAATTACAAGATATTGTAAACATTTCCCAAGCCAACCCCCAGGGAGCCATGACCACAGGGCGCTCCACCATTGTGGCAACAAATCCTCTTTAATAGAGGAAGTGAGGGCATGAAGGACCTGCACTTTACGCCGCGTATTGCATGAGAATTATCAGTAAGATTGAAACAGCACATCCCTTCTACAGATTCACAACCCTGATGATGTAAAAGCAAAAAGGTAATCGATACCCAGGCAATTTTGCAGGTTTGCATGGCGTAATTCCTATTGTTCTTCATTGAGGAGAGCAATGGCCTGAGAGGTGGCATTGATGGTTTTTGCTAAACTACAGGCTACTTGTGCAACAGTACGATTAATAACGGTTAATGTGGGGACTCCCACTAAAGAGGCAGCTAACGCTGTATATTCAGCTTTACCAAGCAAAGAAATACTACTATCACATGAATCATCAAGGGACTGCACATCTCTGCGCCCTCGACTAGGGGCAGTTTCATTGTTCAACTGGGCTTGTGTAGGCAAGACTACTACAAGGCGACTAATACAGCATGTGGTCTTGGGCAAGTTCCCAGGCAACCAATTGGAAGTTCTCCACCCACAGGTAACGAACCACCCCGGGGGGAGGCGTATGTGGGTGCCACTGAGAGAAACCAAATCCCGTTTGGTGTAACATTTAAGATCAGTTGCCAAATAATTTTTCCCCAAGTCTGTACAGCGGTGCCCCCAACAGCCATCAGACAGAGACACTCTACAACAATGTGTCTTGCTGGGAGATAGGACAGTACTTAACAATGGTTTATTAGGAACAATACTGGGACAAGGCAAATAAGACAAGGTGCTTTAAAAAGGTATAACAGTATTGAAAGACTACTTAAGGCCTATCTTCTTACCAGGCCTCACTACCTGTAACAGTCATTCTGACTAGTGAGGAGCCTTCTCCTCTTAGACTAGCTGCTCTCTCAGTGACTCTGTGGGAGGGAAAACTACAGAGAGACAGCAAGATCCGTTTCCTCACAACACACAGTTTGTCACAGTCCCCTTCAATTCACTCCTGTGTGAAGAAAGACACAATTTTCCATAGCCTACAGCTTAAGACACACCTCCACAAGAATGCAACAGTCTCCTCCCAGAATCCCTGCACTCCCATTGGCTAAAAACCATCCCCAAGCATTGTGGGGATTGTAGGCTGTCTACTTTCTACTGCCAGACAGACCCCTCCTATAGTTTAGGCCTCTAGGCCCTGTCTCCGTCCTGCACAGATCATGACAATGATTTATAATAATTTATTTGTTACAACTGTTAATCAGAGTTTACTTGCTTATATGTTGTACTCTTAATTTTACACTTCTATTTAAATTTGTTCTATTTTTTCTAATCATTTTGTATGTAATAATTCATTTTTACAAACATAAATTGTCTTTTTCTTTTTTATCATCTTCTGGTTTAGCAATTTAATTCTGATTGTCAGCTATATAATTGAGAAATACTTTCAGTTTTTCTTGGAATTTTGAGATCGATCTGTTGTGAATATAAGATGTTAATTTTGCCAATTGCCTCATATTAATCATATTAATCATATTCTATTAATCTATTCTTCCATTTCTTCAGTTGTGGGCATTTTTCTGCCTTCCATTTTGCTGCATATGTTACCCTTGCCACCGTCACCATGTAGTTAAATAATTCACTGTGTATTCTTGTGTATATTATTTGGTAGAATATTTAATAATATACTTTTAGGGTCCATTGCAAACTTAAGTTTTAATATTTTTTGCATTTCTTCATGTATCTTTCTAATATTTTCTTGCTTTCTTGCATGTCCACCACATATGATAGAATGTTATGTCTGTGCTCTGACATTTCCCATTATATCCTTTACAAGAAGAGTGACCCGTGATACTTGCGGAGGAGAGTATTCTCTCTGGCTCCCGGCCTGCGGAAGCAGGAGGACCTCAGGGCTGAGGAAGTGGCCACGGGTAAGCTTCTCCTCCCGGCACCAGTGGTGAGGCCTGAGCAGCTTCCAGCTGCAGGGTTGCTGATACCCCTGGCTCTGGCGGCGAGGCCTGAGTGGCTTCCAGCCACTGGGGCCGCCGATCTCCCCCACCACCCTCGGCTCCAGCAGTGAGGCCTGAACAGCTTCCAGCTGCCGGGCCCACTGATTTCCTCCCCCAGGCTCCAGTGGCGAGGCCTGAGTGGCTTCCAGCTGCTGGGCCCGCTGATTTCCCCCCGGGCCCCAGCAGCGAGGCCTGAGTGCCTTCCCAGCTACCGGGCCCACCAATCTTCTCCCTGCCAATTTTCCCTTCCCCCAGGCACCAGCAGCGAGGCCTAAGCACCTCCCAGCTGCCGGGCTTGCCAATCTTCCCCCTGGGCCCCGGTGACGAGGCCTGAGCGCCTCCCAGCCGCCGGGCCCACTGAACTCCTCCCTGCTGATCTCCCCTTCCCCCCGGGCACCGCGGCGAGGCCTGAGTGCCTCCCAGCCGCTGGGTCTGCCGCAGAGTTCCCAGAGTGTTCTCTCTTCTTTTCCCCTTGAATATTCAGTTGCATTCAAAAGATGTCTGATATTGTCTTTCATATGTCTTTTTGGAACAAATCCCATTTGATCTTCATGAATTAATTCTGGAATACATTTTCGTAGCCTCTCAGCCATTATTGTTGCAACAAATTTATAGTCCACATTTATTAATGAGATTGGTCTGTATGATTGTGGCAATAATGGATCTATGTATTAGGGTTATGGTTGCTTTTTGCCAAGTTGGTGGTATACACTTTTTCTCTTGTATTTCATTCATTACTCCTTGTAGAGGTATTGCTAATATATCTTCAAAACATTTATAGTATTTTGCTGTAAAACCGTCTGGTCCAGGTGCTGTATCTTAATTTTTTTTTTTATGGCGTAGTTGATTTCTTGTATTGTTACCACTTGATTTAGCATTTTTTAATGTTAAGATGTAAATCTTTTAATTAGTGTCTCAGATAAGTATTTCTCATCTGTAGATTCTTCTTTGTAGAGATTAGAGAATTTTTTTAATCTGTTCAAGCATTTATTGTTCTGCATAAAGTACTTGATTACCTTTCCTGATCCCCCGTATCCTTTTTTCCCCTCATAAACAGTGTGCTAGGTGTCTTCCAGATTTGTTTGCACATTCAAAATATCTTTGCTTTAGAACTTTTAATTTCCCCCCATATTTCTTCTATTTCAGCAAAATCCAATTGATTCTTTAGTTGTTTCATCTCCTTCAATTTCTTCTTATTGGCAGTGGTTTTATGTTTTGTTCCAGAATCTTTATTTTATCTGTTATTTTTTTTATAGATTCTTGTTTTTCTTTTTTCTTTCTTGCAGCTGTTACCAATAGAGTTACTCTGATGTAGGCCTTACCTCCCATACTGTTCCCACAGTAGTTTATGTTCATATTGAAATATTCTGTCAAATCTTTCTTATATTTTTTATTTCATCTTTTAATAAAAAGGTGTCATTTAATCTCCATCTTCTTTCTCTCTTGTTAGCATTCTTCCAGATTAGTTCTGTTGGGTTATGATCCGCTAAGATCTTAGGCAGAATCGCTGCTCTCCCAACTTTTGTAATTAAGGTTTTTGATATCCAGCATGTCCTTGATTATGATTGTGTCTGTCAGAAAAAAAATGTGAAATCTCTGTCATCTGAATGGAGCATTTGCCAGATATCTTCCATCTCTAAGATTCCCATATATTTGAATACATTTTTGGATGTTTCCCTCCAACATTTTCAGATCTGTCTTTTTTGGGATCTAAGACCCCATTTGTGTCTCTGAAGATTAAAATCTCACCCTCTTGAAAATCTAATAGTGTTTGATAGAAATTTCCAAAGAATTCATTTTTGTTATTGTTTGGGGCATATATTGACACCAATGTCCAAATTTGTGCTTCTGGAAGGCTAATCTTTAAAATTAAATACCTTCGATTTTGATCCTTTAATTCTTAAAGGACTTCCAAGCTTTGGTAATTAATGGGTGCATTCAGACACACCATTTGAGCTGCTTTCGGCATGCCTCAGAAACGGCTTTTATGTGCGCGTTCACACGCCCAACATCTGCGCACCGTCCCCAGCCATCGCTTTCCAGAGCAAACCCCCTTTAAACTGGGGTATTTTGACACCACTTACCAAGTGGCGTTTTCCAGATTCTTCATTTCAAACCGCACTTTCCTGACGTCTGATCACTCAGGGAGCCACTTCCGGGTGCTTCAACCCCCTCCCCTCTGGGAAGCTGCCTCGGGCTTCCGCTTTTAGTCCGCCATTTTTTTTTTAATGCTTTAGCAGTGTGCGCTTGAGCGGAGCTCTGCGCCTAAGTTAAGTAAAGAAAAGCTTAAATGGTGCCTAGTTTAGGCATTTAGACAAGTCCGGGATCTTGGGGAGGCCAGTTTCAGGGTGAAAATTTAAAGAGAAGTCTTCATTTAAACTTTAAAGGGACATGTTGAAATCGCTGTTCTGTGCACGCGCCAAACTTTTAGTTCTGGAGAGGGCTGCCTGTTCGCATGCTCAAATGAGAGGAAAAAAGACGCCATCTGCACGAGGACGGCGGGGAGCCTGGAAGAAGAGATTAGTGTGATCGCGATTCTCCAGGTTAAAAAAAAAAAACCAACGTATCAGGTTTCGGTTTCGGCATTGCGAATGGTGGCCACCTCTCGAGACGCTCCCGGAGGTGGTTAGCCCACGCGCAGTCAGGGGGGGGGGTCTTCGCATGTGCGAAAGACCCTAGTGAGCCTTAGGCAAAGGCTCCGAACCGGGGGCGCTTGGGGAGTAGCCTCTTTGCCGGCAGACAGCCGGGAAATTGAGGCTTTCTCCCCGCCCCAATCGGCCCCGCTGCATCGTGCCCGTAATGGGACTTAGCAGCGCCACCGACTTCCAGGAGTGAAGACAGCGTTATGATTTAAGATAAAAAGAAGAAGTGGCATCGAATCGTGAGTTGAAGATCTATTTTGAAGCGTAATTTGGAACCCCCCCGCAAGCGTATAAGCGTATGGGAGGAGGGAGGAATCCCCACCCCCTTTGAGAAGCGAGATCTACAAAGGGAGCGCGAAGGGGGGTAGAGAGAAAAAAGTGTTGGTGAAAGTACCGTTGGGGTTTTACGGAAGATTGCGATCCGATTAGCTTCCTGGGGGATGCGGCACGAACTGAGAAAAAGTAAACAAAAAAAGAAAATGTCGACTTTGGAAAAAGTCCTGCAGATACCGGAAGAGAAGAGGGGAGGGACTTCCGGTCCGGGTAGCCCCCCCCCCAAGAGCTTGCTGTCAATCAAACAGGAAATGAGATGCTGTGCCCCCTGCTGGAGCAAATGCAGAAAATCAACGAAACTTTGTTTAAAATGGAAAGTGTTCTCATCAGTCAACAGAAACAAATATCGGAAACAACAAGGAAGATGGCGGAAATCGCGCAGAAATCGAATCTGACTCTAAGTTTCCAGGGCATAAAAGAAGAAGAGAAAGAAGATCTCGGATTTACCTTGACGAATGTCTTGGCACACCTAACTGGCAGTGAAGCGAAAGAATTAAAAGAAGAGGTGGACATGGCTCCCAAAGCCTACTCCGCTTTTATAAAGGAAAATAATCTGCCAGTAGAAGGGGTTGTTGAGCATAGCAGGCAAAATATTAGAGATCTAATCTCTTGTGAAGTGTTTATGGAGCCCAGGAAATTTGAACGCCAGAAGTATAAGGAAAAAGAGAAAAGAGAGAAGATGGATTACATCTGTAAAGCACAAAAGCTTCTGAAGAGACACACCAGCATGGAGGAAGACGCAGCACTCAAAATTTGGATTAATTCAAGCAGTGAAGAAGACAGCAGCCCAGGGGAAGGAGGTGACGGAACGGAAGGCATCAAGGTTAAAAAGGACTCAATCCATAATTGGAAGGGACTTAAAAAGAAGACACCTTGAGAACTAACTGTTCGTGTAGCATCTGAAAGGAGCTGTTTAATAACTAACCCCAATGGACTTTACTAACTGTACTAACAGAGTGATTTTGGACTTTGCAAAGTTAAAAAGAAGATCTTCTAACCGTGATGCATGCCAAAAACGGTATTGATTACTAATTTAAACTAATCTTTTTTAACAGAAAAAACTTCACTCCATCTTTTTTCTTTCTCCATCTGTCTACCCTACCCTTTTCCTATAAAAAGAATAAAATTCTCTCCTTTTTAGGATATACCAAAAAAAACCACAAAAAACACCAACGTATCAGACCGGAGCAATTTAAACCGCTCCAGCACGCTGTCTGAACACACCCAGTATATATTGCTACACCCCTTTTCTTGGATTGTGCAGATGCAATATATACTTTGCCCAATCTTCTACAGTTTAATACAGAAGTGTCAAACTCGTTTGTTATGAGGGCCAGATCAGACATAAATGTAACTTTGTTGGGCTGGGACATGTGTGCTATAAAATGTAACACGAAGTATCAGATGCCTAATAGCAATAGCAGGCATGATTAGATTAGGTGTGATATGCGGAGGGGAAATAGGCATGGAGATCTCAGCATTGGTAATGAGGCAGGAAACCTAGGTCTCAGTTCCATTCAGGAGGATTCAGTCCAGGAGAATGCAAAGAATAAATGGACATAAGTCTTTCATTAGAAACCACAACATTCAGTTGCATTCAGCAGTGCTCTTACAAAGGAATTTCAAAGGGAGATTAGAGAGACTGCTGAATTGCAGCCTCCGGGACTGGATTGAAATCTAGTTTTCCTGTCTCATTACCAATGTGTGCTGTTATCATTTGACATCTGAAATCACTCCACTCTTCAAGATATAAGGACCAATCCAAGTGTTCTTATCCCTAATCAGGGTCTTTTTGAAAGAAAATAAATCCAGATAAGACAGAGAAATCCAATCATTTAAAAACAACAGGAACAACAACTTTTCAGAATAAGCCAAAATCATTTCCTCAGGGTACATTGCACTTGTCAGAAGAATCCACCCACCCACCCACCCTCCAAAGAAAAGTGCTTACACACAAAAGTTTATACCTGGAATAAAACATTGTTAATCTTAAAGTTGGGACTCCATTTTGTTTTTTCGCTGTCTTTCCTCCTTCTCCTCCTCCCCCCCCCCCCAAAAAAAAGAGGAGGAGCAGCTCCAGAGAAGAAATCAGAAATGATCTTTGTGTGTGTGAGGGACGGGCAGGCAGCTGTCTTTTTATCTCTCTGGCAAAGCAGCCACAAGGCTGTCTCTATCTGAGTATGTGAGCAAGAGAGAGCAAGCGAGGGGGGGGAGGCTTGTTTTTGTATCTCTCCAGCATGAAGCAGCCACAGAGCTGCTCTCTGTCTCTGCTTGTGTGTGTGTGTGAGTGAGTGCGTGCACGCGCGAGCCAGGGAGGGAGGCAAGAAGCAGGAGACAGGAGACAGAAAGCAAAGAGCCACTGAGAGAGTTGGGAAAAAACAAGCTAGGATGTGGTTGCAGCAGCAGCCCTTGGAAAGGAAGTAGAAGAAGGAAGCTGCTTTGGGAGGGGGGCAGTTCTGAGCCCTGTGTGGGCCGGATTCAGACTGCGGGCTGCATGTTTGACATCCTTGATTTAATATATGTTCTTGATCTTTTTAAATATGGGTTTCTTGGATGCATGATATTTTTGATCATTTACATTTGATCATTTAGTCCATTCAGATTAACAGAAATTACTTTGAGATCATTCATTTCCCCCCTTCTTTTTCTTTTTCTCGTCTTTTTTTTTCTTTATCGCTCCGTCCTCTTCTATAGATAAAGGCCCAGCATCTTCAGATCCTGAGCTTTGTTTACTTCTGCTCACTGGCAGTTCTTGTAAAAGTGCTTCAGCTTGTCTAGGAATCTCATTTCTACAGCATGACTCGAGCAGACGTTTACTCAGTCAATCCGAGGGTAGTTGAAGTCTTCCAGTATAATAACGTTATCTGCTTTAGTCACTTCCCTTATTTTTTTTCTCCATCTCAAGATCAGCATCAAAGGTTTGATCAGGTGGGTAATAGCACAACCACACTTTTAAGTAGCCCTTAGAGACCAGTATTTCCACCTGTATTGCTTCTGTTGCAGAGTTAATTCCCCTGATGTTTTCTAACTTATTTGGTTGTATGCCCTCTTTGAGATATGATGCAACACCACCACTAACCCATCCCTCCCTGCCCTGCCTGTATAGCTTCTACCCAGGAATGACTGTATCCCATAAATTTTCCTCATTCCACCATGTTTCTGAGTTAGCTGCTATATCTAAATTGTCATTGTACACCAAGCAGCTCCTCCATCTTGGCATGGAGACTTTAAGCATTGATATATAGACACCTATAATGTGTCTCCCTCTCCAGTAATCCTCAGCTTCTTTGGCCCCTTAGTTGCCACATATGGCCCTCAGTCTCCATCTGCCCTCACTCCCAAGTTCTATTATGCTCCTATCAATATTACCCTGAGTGTTTACACAGTCATCCCTTTGGACTGACTCCAATCCCACTGGGATTAGTTTAAAAGCTGCTCTGCCACTTCTTTGACATTAGTCACCAGCAGCCTGGTTCCCTTTTGATTCAAGTGAAGCTTGTCTCTTTTGTACACGTACTGCTTGTCCTAGAAAGTTCCTCAGTGCCTAGCAAATCTAAACCCTTCCTCCTGGCACCACTTTTTCATCCACGCATTGAGACCTCTGATCTGTGCCTGTCTCGCTGGCTCTGCACGTAGAACCAGCAGCACTTTTGGGAATTTATCTATCAAATTTCTACTCTGCCCTCCCAGCCAAGGCCAGCTCAGGGCCGGAATGTTACCTTTGAGATCCTGGCCTTTAACTTTTTGCCTTGTAACATATATTTTTCTTCCAGGACCACACAACTACATTTCCCAATGTCATTGCTGCCAATATGCACCATGGCTGCTGACTCCTCCTAGTGCTGTCAGTCTGTTTAGACAGCATGTGATATTTGCAACCTTTGCACCAGGCAGGCAAGTCACTGTGTGATCAAAATGCCTGTCACAGACTCCACTCTATTCCTAATGATTGAATTACCACTACTAGAAGCTCACCTCCCCCCAAGCTCCCCAGGGGCATCCTCTGTACAAGGGGATATTGGTCCATTACCCAAGGAAAGGGTCCCTTCTAAGAAATCACATCCCTCAAGATTGATGTCTTCTGACCTTTGCTTTGCTTCCCAGTTTCTGGTTCTTTGCTTCCTAGCCTCACCGGTTTGCATACTCTTTTGAGCACCTTGCTCTGCAATAGAGGAATACATATTTTTAAATACTGACTCTTTTATCTTTGAATTCATCTGTAACTGGAATTTCCTTAGGAGTTTAGAAATAAAAGCCTAGAAGAACTGTTCAGCATAAAAAAATTCTTCATATTTGCATAGCATAATGGATTAGAATATTTTAATTTTGTGTGTCATAATTTTATTCCGTCCATGGTTCAGTTCTAATAAACAAGTCTTTACTGTTTTGTATCATTGCTCCCTTTTTGCTTGCTGCTGAAACTTCTTTTCTTAGGAAAGAGGGTTATGGGTGTATGTATGCATGAGGAAAAAAAAGATGCATAAATTTACAAACCTGTATCTTTTTTATGCTTTCCCCAGTGGGATCAAAAACAGCAGGGAGGAGACAGTTTTCAGTAGGGAAGCGTTCAGAAATCCTTTTTAATGTGAATCATGGCTTCAAATAGCCTCAGCGGCTGCATAGTTAAAAAGCAAAACATCCCTGAAAGGAGTCCTGGAACTACACATGGCATATAGCTTGTCTTTGGATGATGCTTGGAAAGCCAAACTGTATAGAGAGGTTTTTGTAGAAATGTAGTGCAAAGTATAGATATGAGCATGTAGCACAATTGCCAAGGCATAACTGGAACTCCTCTTATACTGCCATTAGAAGTCATATTTTTGTAGCTCACTCAGTAGAGCAACCCTGATAGACACTCAAGACTTGTCTGCACCAAAGGTTCAGGTCTCCTTGTTTATTTAAACCTTTGGGCTGTGTGTCTCAGGGAAAGAAACATACACACATATTAGGGGTATGCATTTGGATTTACTGGAGCCAAAAATATACCCGAAAAATATCTGTATTATTCAGGTATATTTTGGCTTCCCAAATGTATCTAGGTTTTCTTGGGGGGAAAAAAACTCCAGCGAAAATCTCAGATATATTCAGGAATTAAATGGTAGATCTGAAAACAGTGGAGAGGGCAGGACCAGATCACTCCCATCTCTCAGCTGTTTGTTGGGCTTCTACTGCAGTCCCTAGTTTAAAGGGACTGCAGAAGACAGCCCGAGGATCAGCTGTGCTGAGGGAGCAGACGGTTCCTGCTGGCTTGTCTTGGGGCTGGCTCCTCGAGCAGCCTGGTTTAAACTGGGGCAGAAGCTACTGGGCCACAGGGAGCAATCTGCTGCAATTCTACACCAATACCAGAGTTACATCAGTGTAGAGCTTGCATATGTGAGCATGGGGCTCTTTCATCTTTCTGTTCAGGGACAGGGTTTAGGACTGAGACGTAAGATACAAAATCTTACTTTATTGACGTAGCTCTGAAGTGCGTTCTGAATTGGATCTAAATGGAACATTACTTTTGGTATAGTTTTTATGTGAACTCTTCTTGTCACATTGCGATTTTATACAACCCCTGTGACTAGTCTTGGCTGGTGGGAGAAGAAAGGTAGATAACCCGCTGCTTTCTTGCAACTTCCAGGTTTGTTATTCGGATACTGACTTTCCTCTTGCCCTCTCCTGGAATAGAATCCTCACTGTTGCCCTGTTTATAAGGCAGAGTCAGAGCACAAACACCAGGACAGATAATGTGAGGGAGACCTGTTTTAGTGATTGTCTCTTACCTCATAAAGAATTGAGTTTCAGATAGGTCTCTTGCTTGCTGGTGATGGGAATGTGCATATATTGAACTGTTTTGAATGAAGTACTAACTAGTGGTGATGCAGAATTCACAACTCAGAATGTTTGGAATCTCTTTTTGTATGAGCCCTGGAGAGCTTTATGGTCTTCTGATCAACACCTCCTGGTGATCCCTGGCCCGAGGGACGTCTGCTTACCCTCAACCAGAGCAAGGGCTTTTTCGGCCCTTACCCCAACCTGGTGGAACGTGCTCCCACTTGAGATCAGGGCCCTTTGGGACCTATTACAGTTCCACAGGGCCTGTAAAATGGAGCTGTTCGCCAGGCTTTTGAATGAGGCGGTGGATGTTCAACCATTCTGGCCTCCCCTGTTTATGGCCCCTCTCTCAGTACCTGCTGACAGATAATATTATTGGGCACTGGAGCACCGATATTCGCCTGATATGAGGCATGGGGTTTGATAATATTGTTTATTATGCCATAAATTGTTTTATTGCTTTAATACATGTTGTAAACTGCCCTGAGCCCATATGTGGAATAGGGTGGGGTATAAATTGAATAAATAAATAAAATAATTCCTGTAGTTTGGAAAATGAGCCATTATGAGCCAAGTCTAAGCCTTTCTGTGATTTGGGCGTGGCTAGAGTTCCTCAGTTCTGGATAACTTTTCTGCTGCCAGTCCTCCCCCCCTTCACAAAATTTGCTCTAGTGACGGGGCAGCTGTTGTGGCTTTAGCAGCACCCTCAGCTTTAGTGCCTGGATTTTCCTCTGGAACATCCATTGCCACTGTGGAGTCTTGGAAATGGAGGAGGAGAGGGAAAGGAAAGACTTTTTAAAAACATCCCCTAGTCTCACAAATATTGTTTGTTCAAAGTATTGTGAATTGCATTGAATACTTGAATAACCTAGTGTGTTGCAAAGATAAATAACAAATGGTTGGAAATATATGTTCATTAAAAAAACAAACCCTCTGTCAGATGTTGGAACGTCATTCTTTTTTATTTCATTACAGGATTTGGAATTCCATGGAGTTATGAGATTTTATTTTCAAGACAAAGCAGCTGGAAATTTTGCAACTAAATGTATCCGTGTGTCTAGCACTGCCACAACACAGGACGTAATAGAAACGCTTGCAGAGAAATTCCGTCCAGATATGCGAATGTTATCCTCGCCTAAATACTCGCTTTATGAAGTGCATGTCAGTGGAGGTTAGTGTATTCTCTCTGGGACTTAAAAAAAATACATGAACCATTCAGTATAAGAATGGTTTGTCTACTTGTGGTGACAAGGGAATTTATAGGACTAAGCTCTAAGTACATACTAATGCCTAGAGGTGTAAAGGCCTGGTGAGGGGGAGGTTCCTCCCAGGACTTTTTTCCAGCTTTTCTTATGGAAAAATGAGAAATTTGGGGGAGTACTGAAAAAAACTCCTATGAAATATTTTCTCTTTGAGAATGAGTAAAATGCTTTTAAAGACAAGGTCGGCATGCTGTAGATATATACAGCTCTTAAATCCAAGATGCATCTCTGCACTTAGAAGGATACTGAATCTTCATATGGGAGCATGCAGTGCTCTCATGGTTTCTCAATAGTTGTATGTCTTCTCTTGTCGTTCTGACCTGATGCAGTTGACCCTTTCACATCTCCCTCAAACAAATGTGACACATAAGAACATAAGAACATAAGAGAAGCCAATGTTGAATCAGGCCAATGGCCCATCTAGTCCAACACTCTGTCACACAGCGGCCAAAATATACCAGGTGCCATCAGGAGGTCCAGCAGTGGGGCCAGGGCACCAGAAGCCCTCCCACTGCTGCCCCCTCCAGCACCAAGAATAGAGTGCATCACCTGCCCCAGACTGAGAGTTCTCATTCTATACCCTGTGGCTAATAGCCACTGGTGGACTTCTGCTCCATATGTTTATCTAATTTCCTCTTGAAACTGTCCATGCTTGCAGCTGCCACGACCTCCTGTGGCAGTGAATTCCATATGTTAATCACTCTTTGGGTGAAGAAGTATTTCCTTTTATCTGTTCTAACCCGACTGCTCAGCAATTTCATAGAGTGCCCACGAGCTCTTGTATTGTGAGAAAGGGAGAAAAGTACTTCTTTCTCAACCTGCTCAATCCCATTCATAATCTTATAAACCTCGATCATGTCACCCCTCAGCCGTCGTTTCTCCAAGCTAAAGAGCCCCAAGCATTTTAACCTTTCTTCATAGGGAAGGTGTTCCAACCCTTTTATCATTCTAGTTGCCCTTCTCTGCACTTTTTCCAATGCTATAATATCCTTTTTGAGATGTGGTGACCAGAACTGTACACAGTATTCCAAATGAGGTCACACCAATGATTTATACAGGGGCATGATGATACTGGCTGATTTGTTATCAATTCCCTTCCTAATAATCCCCAGCATAGCGTTGGCCTTCTTTATTGCAGCTACACATTGTGTAGACATTTTCAGCGAGTTACCCACTACGACTCCAAGATCTCTCTCTTGGTCAGTCTCTGCCAGATCAGACCCCATCAACGTGTATTTATATTTAGGATTTTTGGCTCCAATGTGCATCACTTTGCACTTGGCCACATTGAACCCCATTTGCCACGTTGACGCCCACTCACCCATCCTCAACAGATCCCTTTGGAGTGCCTCACAATCCTCCCTGGTTTTCACCACCCTGAACAACTTTGTGTCATCTGCAAATTTAGCCACATCACTGCTTACTCCCAATTCCAAATCGTTAATAAACAAGTTAAAAAGCATGGGACCGAGTACTGATCCCTGTGGTACCCCACTGCTTACCACCCTCCACTGAGAAAGTTTCCCATTTATACTCACTCTCTGTTTCCTATTTATAAGCCAGTTTTTGATCCACAAGAGGACTTGTCCTTTTAGCCCATGACTATTGAGCTTACTTAGGAGCCTTTGATGAGGAACTGTATCAAAAGCTTTCCGGAAGTCAAGGTAAATAATATCTATTGGGTCCCCCTTGTCCACATGTTTGTTCACTCCCTCAAAAAACACTAACAGGTTAGTGAGACAAGATCTTCCCTTACAGAACCCATGCTGAGTCTGCCTCAATAGTTTTTGTTCTTCAATGTGCCTACTAATTCTTTCCTTAATAACAGTTTCCACCAACTTACCCGGTATCGATGTCAGACTGACTGGCCTGTAATTTCCTGGATCTCCCCTGGAGCCCTTTTTAAAGATGGGAGTGACATTAGCTACCTTCCAGTCATCAGGAATGGAGGCAGATTTTAAAGAAAGATTACATATTTTTGTCAGGAGATCCACAAGTTCACATTTGAGTTCTTTCAGAACTCTCGGATGAATGCCATCCGGGCCTGGTGATTTATTAGTTTTTAAATTGTCCATCAGTCGGAGGACTTCCTCTCTTATCACCGCAATCTGATTCAGGTCTTTCAAACCCCCTCCCGAAATCAGTGCTTCTGGAGTGGGCAAACACTTCTCCTCTTCCACAGTGAAGACAGAGGCAAAAAATGCATTCAGCTTCTCAGCCATTTCCCTATCATCCTTCACTACTCCTTTTACCCCTTGGTCATCCAAGGGCCCCACTGCCTCCCTGGCTGGCTTCCTACTTCTAATGTATTTGAAGAAAGTTTTATTGTTGGTCTTTATGTTTTTTGCGATATGCTCCTCATATTCCCTTTTTGCTTGCCTGATCACAGACTTGCATTTTATTTGCCATAGTCTGTGTTCCCTTTTATCAACCTCACTAAGACTAGCTTTCCACCGCTTAAAGGAATCCTTCTTACCTTTTACAGCTTCCATTACTTTATTTGTTAACCATGCAGGCTTTTTTCTATACCTATTTGTACCTTTCCTAACCTGCGGTATATATTTTTTCTGAGCTTCTAGGATTTACCCACAGACTAGATAGCATTTACCCACAGACTAGATAGCTTATTGCCTTACCTTGCAGGAGAGAGAGAAAAGATCAGAAGGAGGTGAGGTAGAAACTGCACCAAAGCCTCAGAGGAAAACTGAAAGTTTCATTGAGAACTTAGCTCTCTCCAACTAGATAACAAAATTAAGGTACATATGCTGAGATAGCACAGGGTATATCAGGTTGTAGTTTTCTCTCAGGTATTGAATGTATTTACAATTTTGCTTGTACAAAACTAAGGTATTTATAACTTTAACATTTCATGAATATGTTGAATATTGTGAATTTATATGGTAAGTTAGAAATGATGCACGTTATGTTAAAGTAGTAAAATTGGTTTAGGTTTGAGAGGACAGTAAATATTGTATCTATTTCAATTTTTTCCCACAATTTCTGTTTTTTTCCTGAAAAGTTTTTTTCCCCAGTGGCTTAATTTTTTTTTGGAAATTTACATCTCTACTAATGCCACAGACATTTTACAAAATGGCGCAATTATGGCCATAGTGCTAATCATTAATTAGTTTTGATCAAATCAGTGAGAAGGCTGGTATTTAGTGTACTGAACTGTTCTTGAGAACAGGGAATGTATTCAGTCAGGGCACATCTCAATTCTGGTTTTGAGTTTACATCACTGAAGGTGGTTCTTAGCTTCAGTTTCTTTTCTGTTACTGTTCATGAAACCCAGTGGCCATTGAGAATTTATGTTTAAGCAGTTAATTGAAAGTTACCCACATAATGATAGGGTTTATGAAGTTGCTTTAGAATGTTTCAGTATTTTTGCAACGGCAGCCAAAAATCTAGTGACTCTGTTTGTAGCTCATCCATTTCATTGCTCAGTAGCCTAGAAGTCTCAGCAGTTGTAGAAGCAGAATCTTTATTAAGTAAGGGGGAAATCAGCTCCTGTATGAGTTTCAAAAATTTGGGGCAGCGTAAAAGTACATGGTCAATGGATTCAATGTGGTTATGGAATTCACTGCCACAGCAGGTAGTGGCAGCTACAAGCATGGACAGTTTCAAGAGGGAATTAGATAAACATATGGAGCAGAAGTCCATCAGTGGCTATTAGCCACAGGGTATAGATGGGAACTCTCAGTCTGGGGCAGGTGATGCACTCTATTCTTGGTGCTGGAGGGGGCAGCAGTGGGAGGGCTTCTAGTGTCCTGGCCCCACTGCTGGACCTCCTGATAGCACGTGGTATTTTTGGCCGCTGTGTGACAGAGTGTTGGACTAGATGGGCCATTGGCCTGATTCAACATTGGCTTCTCTTATGTTCCTATGTTCAGGTCACAATTGCATGTTCTCTCTGAGTATGGAATACCTGTGTATCTACCTGACAAGACTGTAGATGGTAGAGCATTAAGACACACCAATATAAAGGCATGTCTATATTTAGGATATGTTAAATCACAAAAATACGTTAGGAAATGAATTGGTAGGGGAGTGCCAACTGTGAAGGTTGAGCAAACTCTTCTTGCCCTCACTGATGTATGTTTATAATCCAGATGTTTCAAACAAATTTCAGCCAGATGTTTTAAGCGCATCAACAGTTCTATTGAAATTTCTAGGCACATTAGCTTGTAATTCACCAATTTATTGCAGTTGTCTTATGATTGTCTAAATTAATAAAATCGAGCAAACTTAACTCTGGATATGACTGCAGGATCCGTAGCTTTAAAATGTCCTTTATAAGAGATTTCACCCCCTTCACTTCTTAGAACAACACTGGCCATACATTTGGGGGCCCCCAGTATACTTAATTAGTGGTCGATCAATATTCTCAGCAAGAGCTTCTATCCTGTACACCAGCTGCATATAACAAATGACCAGCTACCTCAGAGTTAAATATTCTGAGCGCTGAAGGTATGTATTGTCCCCCTGAAGTATGAAAGCATCTAGTGATTGCTATCCCAATGCTGTTAGCAGCTCTTATTACCAATGTCACATGAGTTCTCCACAAAAGATCAGCACTGCACAGTACATCCAAGTATTTTAACTAGTGACCTGTCGCATAGGCAGATTAGCCGTTGTCCATTTATATTCTCTTATATTCTCTTACATTCTCTTTTCTACTAAAAATGACAACCTTAGACTTTGCTACATTATTTATCAAACCTTCCCTGCAGCAATATTTAGAAAGTAGATAAGTTCACACAGAAGCATATACATAGACAGCAAAACAGTGTCATCCACATGCAGGAGAACTGGTAGCTTCACTGATGTGAGAAAAGGTGAGTGGCAATCCTCTTGCAACAAAAAAGAATTAAAATCATTAATGTATAAATAAAGGGGCTGAAATGCATCCTTCCATAGATAGTTTTCCCAATTTTGCCCATAGTTTATTTCTAGGTATTGTATTAAAAGCGTTTTTGAGATCCATGAAGGCCAGATCCCTTCTTATTTATCAATAATAAACTGTAGAACATGGCAGTGATCAATTGCACTAGTCCCCTTTGGGAAGCCAGATTGTTCTTTCCCCAGTATTGCCTTATTTTCTAGCCAACTTACTAACCTGCCATACAGCATAAATGTATATAATTTCCCCAAAACTGACAACATGCTGATAGGGGGGAAATTACAAGGATCTAATGGGTCTCCTTTCTTGTGTATTGGCACAATGATAGTATGCCACGAAATCCTAGGCAATATGCCTGTATTATTAACTTTTGTAAAAACTGGTGCAAAAACTTCTGCCCACCAAGTTGGGTTTGATTTAAATAATTCAGGGGGGACCATGTCAGGGCCAGGAGCTTTACCTGACTTCTTTTGTATTATCAAAGTTCTAACTTCTTCAGCTGAGATAGGAGACAACACATTGGTGCCAGATGATAAAGCCAACTGAGCAGCTGAGTAGGCCACAATTGGATCAGAAAACAGAGCTTCAATTTCAGCAGTTTCACAGAGCTAGGCAGATTCAAGCATTGCACAGAGTTTGGCCACATAACTAGAAATTTCAGGAGTAGTTTCAGGATTCATATACTCATCTCCAAAATTCCAGGAATGCTGCTTTCCTTGGGGGACATAGCTTGTTTTTGGCTCAATCAGTTCCTTTTGAAACAAGACCACTGTGATAGGAAAGGTGCTAGTCAGTAATTCTTCATAAGGCCTTGAATATTTATAGTGAAAGTAAACTTAAACAGCTCAAGGGGGCGGGGGGGGAGGGTTGCTAAAAATCTCAGGCAGGCTGTATCCCAGAGTCAGGTGGGCCACTTTTGGCCTGTAGGCCACATGTTTGTTGCTTGTGTTCTAGATATATTCATGAAATAAAATGTGCAAATTTATATTCTAATAATAAATATACTGGCTAGGAACTACTGTAGTCTTATGAAAACATCTGTCTCTGTTGGTTAGCAAACAGCAGAAAAGGAAATAATAGCATCATTGTGGCAAAAAAGGCCATATCTGGGATAGAAATAATATGCAAACCTCAACATTATCATGCAGAAACAGCAGACACATTTCTACAGTGAACTCAGGAATGCATTATCTGTATAAAGTAATTAATAAGCTGTGATATTAAGGACCAGGAGCAAAATTTGCTATTAAGCAAAACTTTACGGTGCTGGCTGTTTGTCATCATTATAAGTATAGTGTGTTATCAATGCAATTAAGTAATTTTTATAAAACGTTTCACCATTAATCGAGTATTTCTTTCCAGAAATGTTATTTCATCATCCCCTACCCCCCCCCGTATCAAAGTTTTCCTTATTGGGTGGGGTAGGGAAAATGAATGCGTATCTCCTCTTTATCCTCCATTCACATGAATAGTAGTCCTTTGATGTACTTGTTGGGGGAAAATGACATTAAGTCACAGCTGACCTATGGCTCCTTCATAGGGTTTTCAAGGCAAAAGAATCTTAGAGGCTTAGAGGTTTGCCATTGCCTTCCTCTGTGTCACGATCATGGGCTTCCTTGTTGGTCTCCCATCCAAATACTAAGCAGGGCTGACCCTGCTTAGCTTCAGAGTTATGAAGAGACTGGGGTAGCCTGGGCCATCCAGGTCAGGGAAGATGTCCTTAGATAGGCAAAATAAAGGCAGTTGTGTTGATGTGGCTCATTATGAAGTGGGGAAACATTTTTTCTAGTACTGTCATAGTTGTGGGTGGGTACTGAGATTGTCTACCAGTGTTTTTAATACTATCAGCATCTGGAAGAAGGGCAAAGGGAAGCATGATCCTTTTGACTAATACTGCTGGCTTTGATTAATACTGCCTTCGGAGGCAGTGTCAAGGTTCCATCTTATCACCATATTAACTTCTGTAATAAAGCTCCTGGATGAGATTGTCCAGAAGCTTGGAATGAGGCCTCTTCACTTCTGCTAAAATCTGAGCTTGTTTAGTTTTTGGCTGATTTAAGAACACTATTATGAACCAGTTGGAACCTCAGGGAGCAATCCTGAGCATGTCTACCCAGAAGTAAGACTCAAGTTATTCAGTGGGGCTTACTCGCATGAAAACATCCTTAGGATTGCAGCTTCTGTATGGTAATGGGCTAGGGAATATGGAGTAACCAGAAGTTGCATCCAAAGACATAGCTGATGACTGAGTATGCTATATATTTGAGGGAAGGGTTGTAAAAAATATTTTAAGCTTACATAGATTTTATGCTCTTCTGTATGCTCTTCTGCATACTTCTGTATCCTGGCTAATTAAAGCTGGCTGTGAGGGGTTTCAAGGTACCCTTCGGGACATTATCAAGAGGTCCCTCTCCGAGGGCTTGTTCCCAGGGGCTCTCAAGGAAGCGATGGTCCACCCTCTCCTAAAAAAACCATCTTTGGACCCAGCCGAATTGGTCAACTATCGTTTGGTTTCCAGTTTGCCCTATTTGGGCAAATTAATAGAGGAGGTGGTGGCAATACAGTTGCAGAGCTTTCTGGATGACACTTCCACACTGGATCCCTTCCAGTCTGGCTTCCACCCGGGATACGGATGGTGACAGCTCTGATCGCCCTCACGGATGACCTCCGGAGGCATCTGGATTGGGGCAGGACAGCCGTGCTGCTGCTGTTAGATCTGTTGGCGGCATTCGACATGGTTGATCATCAGCTGCTCGCCCATCGCCTTGCCGATGCAGGGATTCGGGGCCTGGCCTTGCAGTGGCTTGTCTCCTTTCTCCAGGGTTGGGGACAAAGGGTGGCACTTGGGGAGAAGCTGTCCCAAAGGCATTCACTAGTCTGTGGAGTGCCACAAGGGGCAGTGCTCTCCCCAAAGCTGTTTAACATCTGTATGCACTCCCTTGCCCAGATTGCCCGGAGGCATGGGCTAGGATGTCATCAATATGCAGATGACACCCAGCTCTATCTGTTGTTGGGCAGTCAGTCTGGCTCTACCCTGGAAGATCGGATGTGGTGGGATGGCTTAGGCTGAGCCGACTGAAATTGAATCTGACAAAGACAGAGGTCCTATGCCTGAATTGGAGCGGCTCAGGGTTAGAGGTCCCACTTCTGGCCTTTGGAAGTTTGGGAGTGCTCCTGGATCCCTCCCTGACAATGGAGGCCCAGGTAGCAACCACTGTCAAGACAGCCTTTTTCCATCTTTGGCTGATTAGGCAGTTGGTCCTCTTCCTCGAACGTGATGATCTGGCTGCAGTGATCCATGCTATGGTCACCTCAAGGTTGGACTACTGCAATGCTCTCTACATGGGGCTGCCCTTGGGGCAACTCCGGAAGCTGCAGCTAGTGCAAAACACTGCAGCCAGGCTGTTGATGGGTCTCCCTATGCAGGAGCATATCCAGCCTGTGCTAAAGTCATTGCACTGGCTGCCAATAGCGTTCCAGATTCGCTTCAAGGTGCTGGTTTTGACCTTTAAAGCCCTATATGGTCAGGGGCCTGCCTACCTGAGGGACCGCCTTTCCCCGTATGTTCCCCAGAGAGCACTGCGATCTGGAACTCAAAAACGCCTGGCCCCCTCTGGGCCTAGGAATGCCAGGCTGGTGGCAACTCGGACCAGTGTGTTCTCCCTGGTGGTGCCAATGCTTTGGAATGAGCTCCCTACTGAGATCAGAGCTCTGCGGGACCTCCAGCAATTACACAGAGCCGTGAAAACAGAGCCGTTTTGCTGGGCATTCCAGTAACAAATTGATTTCATCTGTCATGTAGCACTTGTGTTTTATGATATGATGCCATAGTTTTTAAATAGTTTAACTGTATTTATTGGAATTCTTCTGGAATGTTATTTTATGTTGTTTGTGCTGGTTTTATATTATATGTTGGTCTTACAACTTTATGTAAGCCACCCTGAGCCACTTCAGCGGAGGGCGGGTTAGAAATTTAATAAATAATAATAATAATAATAATAATACTTGGCTTTATTAAAATGTAGTGCTTTTATACCTGTAGGTCATCTAGAATTACTACTTTTTAGCAGAAGAGTGTCTGAGAATAAAAATTGAGTATGGCTGTCTTGTGGATCTCAGGTCCCCTTAGCCATTTAAAATATTAACATGGCACTAGGGAATCATCCCTTAATGTATTGTTAAAATCTTTAAATGCTGGAAGACTGCATAGGAGACCCATTCCTAATGTACAGAGGAAGCTTTAGTTTCGCATTCTCATACTGTAATACAATTACTATATTAGGAAGCTGTTGAGTTGAACATACTATTTATATGGGAAGTTTGCATAGTATGAAGATAAATATTTCTTACAGAGAAACTGGAGAAGAAGAGAGGCTTTGGATACGTGACTACTGTTTACCATGTGGATTGAAGAATTTCATTTGGTTATATTTTGCAGTGAAAAGCTGGAAAAGATCTAACAAGGTCTATCACTGCCACAGAAAGAAAATCATGTAACATAACAGTCTTGTACTTTGCTACTGCAATCTGATTTAATATGTTTTTAATGTTAAAGTAGTAAGTAATCATTAGTTACATCCTTTCTTTTTCATATTTTGAAGAAGAAAGAAGATTGGATATCGATGAGAAACCTCTTGTTGTGCAATTAAATTGGAACAAAGATGATAGAGAAGGACGGTTTGTACTCAAGAATGAAAATGATGCACTTCCCCCTAAGGTATGAAGAAGCAACATAAGCAGGCCTTGTAGATACTTTTGCAAGTGTGTGTTTTCATAATTTCAATTTTTTTTAAACCCACTAAACTGACACCATATCCTTGAATGTACATGGTAGATTCTCTTATACTCCTCCATTATACTCCTGATATAGGCTATGAGTGTGTGCTATCAGTTGGCTAGTCAGCTGTGATGGCAGGGTAGATAGTAGCATCATGTCCTCTCTGTCTGCTGTTGAATTACCTGCTGAAGCTAGGCAGCTAATGATAGGTTCTAAGGAGATCATTCTAAGATTTATGGTCAGCTTCTTAAGTGAAACCATATAAATTATGTGCAGGCAGTGAACTTTCAGCTAACATCTTTTGACACAGTGACTGGTTGAATGATTGTAGAACCTGAAAGTGAAAGTTTTAGGCCTCAGACAGATTTCATATGTGGCTTGTACACTGATAAAATTGCTAATGTTCATATGAGCAGTAATTGGACTAGCTTGACAGTAAACATAGGAAGAATATGCCACTTTCGTAGCACTTTTGAGGATCTTCGCTACGAGTTGACTGTGAAATTGTATTAGGTCCATTTTGGATTGATCAATCCGAAACCCATTTATGAGACTTGTGATGAGTAGTATGAGTAATTTTTAGGGATGTGCATTTGACTAAATCCGAGCTGAAAAAATACCCGGAAAATACTTTCTCAGTATTTTGGGGGTATTGATGAAGCTGGTTGTAGATTTCAGATATCATTCATCTATCTGAAATGGCAAGGCCCCCCAAATCCAGAAAATATTCAGGATTTTTGGGATTGCTGGATAGATAAACTTAAAGGCATTTAAAGGGATCACAGCCCCTTTAAATGTTTTTCCCCTCTCCATTGAAATCAGTGGAGGATGGGGGTACCTTTTTGGGCGCCTGTAGAATTGGACCCCCTGATCCAATCATTTTTAAACTTGGGTGGTTTTTTTGAGAAGAGGTACCAGCAGCTATGCTGCAAATTTGGTGCCTCTACCTCCAAAAACAGCCCCACCCCAGCCCCAGATACCCCCAGGTTGATTCTCTGTTGTAATGGTCCCCATAGGTATAGTGGAGCTGGAAAAATTCAAGTTTCCTGAATATTTCTTGAATCTGAACACCATACCTGTATTCAGATTCGGGAATATTAGGAAATACCAATATTTTTGGGTTCAATATACCTGCAACCCCAAAATACCATTTTTTTTGCACACCCCTAGTAATTTTGCAATTTCTCCTATTCCCCAGTTTTCCCTTGGTGTTCATTGACACATGGGGTATGCAATACCAGGATCCAGCCACTCATGGTTCAGTGGAAAAATTCACCCATGCCTTTGTAAAGGTTCTCTAGTGTGGTATATTATTTTTATTTATGGATTTATCAGCCACACACCTTTAATGAAGACATGGGTGTAGTATTCGGAATATCCCTGAATGGTGGAAATAAGCATGCAGATACCCCAAAACAAACAAACTTAAACCCAGTGTTCATACTTGGCAGGCTCCAGGAATCTTAGTCAAGTTCTGTGCTTTTCCACTGATGCCTGAATTGCTGGACCCTGGAAGTGCACATCCCACAGAAATTAATTTCAGCCCCCCACCCCACAGTATTATTTAGTATTATAAATATTGTCAGATCATTTAAACTGTCTGCGTTATAGCACTTACAATCACTGGGTGTTGATCAGTAATTTTTTCCACCTGGAAGGGAATGAACTTCATGAAATTCTTCAGAATTTAATAGAAGACTATCAGAGGAAATCCACAGGGGTAGAGTGGGATTGAATAACAAGCAAGACATCCCTTACATATACCCATGGTAACTTTTACTCTGAGGAACTAACAGATTATTGCATGGCCAGTGTCTTAAGCTGCTTAGGTCTTCATTGAGGAAGCTGGATGTTTTCACACAAATTGTAGAACATTTACTCATTCGGAAAACTTAAAAGCCATTAAGAAATAAGCCATAACCCAACAAAGCCTAGACAAAGTCATACAAGAAAAACAAGGGAGGTGCTGATCCAGAAGCTTCAGCAGGTGTAGAATGCAGCACTGCACTTGTTGACTGGGATGTCTGTGCGGGAGCACATTCAGCCTGTGCTGCTCCAGCTGCATTGGTTGCTGGTTGAGTACCGAGTCAGGTTTAAGGTTATGGTATTAACCTTTAAGGCCCTATGTGGTCATGGACCAACATATCTGCAGGACTGTCTCTCCCGTATATACCCGGAAGAGCCTTGCACTCTTCAGACCAGCACTATCTAGTAGGGCCCGGCCTTGCCTCAACTGGGGCCCCAGCCTGGTGGAACATGCTCACAATTGAGATCAGGGCCCTGTGGGATTTGTTACAGTTCTGCAGGGCCTGTAAAATGGAGTTGTTTTGCCAGACCTTTGGTTGAGGCAGTGGACATCAAATAACATCGGCCTCCTCTGCCTCAAGTGCTCCAGGATGTTGCTTATACCATGGGTGCCAGGTGCAGTACTTTAATACCATCAGACTGATCCACCATCCCTCCTGGCATGAGCTCAGCATACTCTGTAACTGGAATTAACTGTCAAGCTGCCAGTTTTAAATTATTTTTTTAATCTTGTTTCAATTTAAATGCTTTAATTGCTTTATTGTTTATGGTTTTATTTCATGGTGTAAGCTGCCCTGAGACCACTTGTGGGATATAAACCGTAAAAGTAAAATAAAATAAATATCGTCAATCACCCTATGTATTAGATTCATTTAATTATGAATTGTGTTAAGCTGCAGAATCACAGTCCAGTAGCTGTTTACACCAGGGTATATATTGAGAATTATAAAAGTTCTCAGATTGTTTGACTCTGCTATTGGTCAGATATTTTTGTTTATTCTTTAAAGTCAGCTGGTAAGAGAACAAGCCATCTTTTTATTTCCATTCAAATATACAAAATGTTGAGCTAATTATTAAATTGCAAACTTCAGCGGACAGCGGAAGACAGGAGGGCCTGGCATAATCCATGGGGTTGTGAAGAGTCGGACTCGACTGTGCGACTGAACGACAACAACAATTATTAAATTGGATTCACTTTATCCTTTATAGGTTATAATAGACATCGTCTAGTTGTTATACGTGCAGGTTTAGGAGGTAAAAAGAATGGAATGATAAACGCTAGTTAAAGTCTAATTTTGTTGTTGTAGTATACAGATATTGACATCTAATCAAGGTCATACAAGCATGGTACAGGGTACCAGTGTGCCTAGGATTTGTGTCAAGTGTAACATTCTTCAGAGGGTTTTTCCACTGATTTACTTTCTCCCATTTAAAACTCCCTGTTGTGTCAGGTGTTGTTTCCAGGGGTACCATGAATCCCAGGGACAATGTATCAGAGGGCACAGGTGACTGCACCAGGAGGGGATTGGAAGGAAAGGTCCATTCCACAGGCAGAGCTCTTCTTGCAGGAGAGGGCGGGATACAAATCAAATCAAATAAATACAAATAAATGTTTGCAGTTCATTGGGTGCAGCTCATATTCTGAAACAGCATGAGGCACTGCAAATGTTTTTCAAAGTTGAAAAACCAGAGCACAGCACTAGCTCTATTGTAGAGATCACACTGATCACTTATTTGGTTGAGGGGACTGAAACTAGCTTTGCTATTGAATGTTTGAGGCTAGGGGTGTAGTCATGGAAAGTATAATTTTTTAAAAATTGAACTCCTCACTGGTCTAAAAAGGTATAATTCGTCTTTAGTCTTCTGTGCAGGCACACAGGGGACTGCGCATGTGAAAGTCTGCCAACGGAGAGGATTTTCTAGCTTCTAAGGAGTGGAGTGGGTGCCTCTCCCCTTGGCGCATGCTCAGAGCGCTTCTGCTGAAAGCATGCCAAGGATGAGGGGTGCTATTTCCCCTCAGTTCTAATTTTGCTGCCAAGCTGAGAAGATCTTCTAGCTTTGCTCTGTTTGCTCACCTTTTTCCTCTGTCCATTTCCCCCTGTTCCTTCATGGGATTGCTGAGTTGGTATCATTTTTTCATATCTGCCTTGCCGTAGCTCAAAATCTTTTATTTAAGAAGTGCCCTTAATGTGGCACAAAAATGTCTTATTCGGATGAGCACATTCTCTGTTTGATATACCTTGGGGAAGCCCATGATGTGCCCTCCTGCCACATCTGTCAGCAGTTTACTCCCAAAGCCAGAGGAAATAGGGCTTCTTGCCTCGAGTAAGCTCTTTGGAAATACGCCCTTTCAAGTTCTGATATGCTGGCAGTGAAGTTATCTGCTTTGTGTGAACCTGTTCTGAGGGCCAAATCTGGTCATTTCTGACCTTGGATCCACATTGCCTGCAGTCCTGTTCTCCAGAACCATCAACAGCTCAACAGAGCTCATCTGAGACCCCAGTGATGAAGTTGCACTCAAACTCCAAGCACTTGAACAAGGCTTTTGGATCCGAGCTACTCCAAGCAATCAGATAGACATTCCAGGACCCTGAACCTTCAGAGCCAGTACTTCTGGAAGAGGTTGCCTCACTGATTCCCCATACACCTTTGCCACAGTTTGGGGATCCTGTTGGTTCAGACACTGAAGCTGAGCCTGTTTCAGTTTGGGCAGTTCTGATGCAGATGGAGAAGCCACCTCCACCCCTGCAGTCTTTGGGTACAGTGCAGCAGGACAGGTAGCTTGTGCCCTCTCAGCCCTTCACAGCCATAATGGGGTGGACCCTGGCATTTCCTGTACAAGCAGGCCTCTTGGCCTCCTTACCCTCCACACCCACAGCAATGGGCAAGCTGCCAACTCTAGATCCAAATCCTTTACGCAAGCATGCATCTACTTCCCCTCCAGGGCTGTATTTTCACCCAGGTTCCTACTCTACAGACCAGCCTAATAGAGCTACTAGCATTGAAGTTGTGAGCGAGCCTACATAAGACTGTCATGTAAATTAGTTTTTTAGAAGATTATTACCATAACCATGTTAAAATCTCCGAATGAATTATTTTAAACTATATTTTAAGAATGATTTAAATGTTGTAGAATCCTAGAAGAAATGGACTAATCTCAACTGAGCTTTCAAGTCAATTCTAGTGGTAACTGAGATGTCATTTGTATCTAAAAACCCTTACACTTAAATGCATATTTCTATATCTGACAAAGCTCTAAGTGAGTCACCTGTACGTATCAGGATGATCCAGTACAATCACCCATTCATTCCAACACACAACATGCCTCCTCAATCATGACACTGGGTACAAATAAGAGAAAGCAGTGCATGCTGAAATTATTCCAGTAAGCTATAGTTACAAAACTTACAGTGTGCCTTTCAACACAGTTGGGCTTCCTTTGTTCAGAAAAGTTGTTTTTCTTAGTAGAAGAAGAAGAAGAAGAAGAAGAAGAAGAAGAAGAGATTGGATTTATACCCTGCCCTTCACTCAGAGTCTCAGAGCGGCTTACAAACTCCGTTCCCTTCCTCTCCCCACAACAGACACCCTGTGAGGTAGGTGGGGCTGAGAGAGTTCTAGACAGAAACTGCTCTTTTTCAAGACCAGCTGTGTTAGAACTATGTCTTGCCCAAGGCCATCCAGCAGGTGCAAGTGGAGGAGTGGGGAATCAAACCTGGTTCTCCCAGATTAGAGTCCGCACGCTTAACCGCTATACCAAACTGGCTCTAACTGGCTTCTTAGAAGTCACTTTAGCATTTTTTTTTAAAAGAACATACATTTCATTCACTGGTACCAAGGAAATATTAAAGGGTATCAATGACTGTTTGTTATAAAGTAAAGCTATTGGAGCAAACACTTGAGGTTTGCTGCCTCACTTTTAAGGCGACCAACCATGCAGAAGGATTGCTGCTTCACTCTCCCAGCCTAAAGCCAACCTCCTTTGAAGGGGGATTTTCACTGCGCAAATGCCTTGGTTGCAAAGACCAAGCTTGTGCACATTTACTTGGCAGTAAAAGCCACTCATTTCTATTAGACCCTACTCTGAATTTTCCATGAGTACAAGGGGAACTAAATATAAACAGGCTGGCACCTTAAAGACTAGTGGAGATTTTAAGAGTGGAGCCTGGGGGGGCAGTTTTCTGTATTTGAAGTATGTGTGTGACTTCAGACAGAGCGACACAACACATCAGCCTTCCCAGATCCTGCTCAATGTCTTCTCACCTGGTGGGTGCTGCAGAGAAGAGGACGGGAGACCCACCTGCATCCTAAGCCTTATCCCACATCACAATTTGCAGGGGGTGCTGGGGAAGCACCCTGTGCAAAAGTGCAGTATGCAAACTGCCATCAGGCCTGCACCTATGTTCAGCACCCATGCCATAGCCAGACCGGCAGAGAGGAGGACAAATAGGCCTTGCTCCTAAGGGGAAGGTGTGGAGGAGTCCTTTCCTTTCTTCCTGCTTTAGCCCAGCAGAGCCATCTTGCCTTTATCTGCCATTAGAGGGAGGAAAATATAGCCTATCTGCAGCTGTCTGTCTGTATGTGCTTTGCCAATTTGTAGAGGTGCAAAGCTGAGTGAGTCTTGGAGCCAAATAGCTCCATTTCATGCAAGTCTCCCTCTTCCCCTCTTTTGTTTTAAAAGGGACTCTATCCTGCCTGAAAACCACACCTCACTGGAAGAGGCTGACTTATCCTTGAGGTGTGACTCACTGGAATTTTTTCACCCTATGCTGAGCCAAAAATCTGTGTGCTAAAGGCTAAAAATCTGTGCGCCAGTGCACGCTATCGCAGTTTAGTGGGAATATGGCACCCACCTCTTGGAAGCTTGAAACGGTCCTATATGTGGGACTGCAAAGAAGACCGAAGATGAAAACAGGGTTGTACTTACCTGTAACTATTTTCATTGAGTTGTCTTCTGTGCAGGCACACATTCCCTCCCTCCTACCCCACTGGAAACTCTTACAGTGGCTTGTTTTGCTGCAGGAGGGCTCAGCGATGTGGAAGGACTGAGGAAAAATGGTGCCCCCATTTGTCCTCAATGCACTTTTGGTGTGAATGCTCTGAGCATGAGCTGAGGTGGGGGGGCCACTCTATCCACTCCTAAGAAGCTAGAAAGTTCTCTCCATTGGCAGGCCTGTGCATGTGCAGTCTCCTATTTTTGGCTGCCCAGAAGACAATTCGATGATCAACAGTTACAGGTAAGTGCAACCCTGTTCTGCCTTCAGTTTTAAATAAGATTTTACTTGGAAGTTAAAGTGGTTAGAGTTGTTTACCGGTTTGTTTCAGAAGGCTCAAAGCAATGGCCCTGAGAAACAAGAGAAAGAGGGAGTGATCCAGAACTTCAAACGAACTCTATCAAAGAAAGAAAAGAAGGAAAAAAAGAGGCGAGAGAAAGAGGCATTGCGGCAAACTTTGGATGATAGACCATTTCATGGGGATGATATGTGAGTTTCAGTTCCTAATTTATATGTTCATGTACATAGATGAATAGTTCCAGAGTGGAGATAGAACACTCTTCTAACATGGGTTGGTTCTTGCATGGCTAACTATAATTTGTTCAGAATTGGTTAGTTTTGGTTTTCATAAGTACACACACACAATTTATTGTGGGGAGAGGGTTGTGATGTAGTTCAGGTCTACAATATTTTTACCTCTTTGTTAGCATAAATGTTTGTGGCTTGTGTATTTTCTTCTATGATTGTTGTGTGAAGGAAAAGAGTAGATATGACAGGAATGCACAGAATCCACTATCTTTGTCTTCCCTCTTGCTTGAAGGATTTTTGATGTGTCTTTTCTTATAGTACATTCTGCGTGTCTTGGCAGATGTTTCTTTTAAATCCCTTTTCCCTGGGCAAGAGCTAGACTTGCCAACTCCAGAGTCTGAAAGTCCTGAAGATATGAGGACAGTGTCTGGGGAAGGGTAGAGTTTGAGGAGTGGAGGGAGCTCATGAAAGATATGACATCACATCCAGGTCAAAGATCAGATTCTCCCATTCCTCTGAGGTTGCTTCCTCCCACCAAAGTCCAATGTCCAATTTAAATTTCATAGGAGGCATGAAAACAAACTAAAAACACCTCTCAAAAATTGTCTTCAGACTTTTTTCAGTGTTAAGGAGAGAAAAAAAATCCAATTTGAAGACTCCTAGGAAGATGCCCACCAACAGCAATCCTGTCCTTTCCTAAATTCCTTCTAGGTTTTAGTGTCTTGACAGGCAATTATCAGTCAATCTCTCTGTGTGATACCATAGGAGAAATGGAAGTCCCAGAGCATCAGCTCTCTGTAGCCACCTTAAGACATCTATCAGAAAAGAACTCTGTAGTCTGGAGATTAATTGTAGTTCCAGGAAGACACCAGATCCTACCTGGAAGTTGGCAACTGTAGTAGTAACAGCAGCATGATAATGCATTCTAATCTAAAGATGTTCCTAGCACATATGCTCTATTCACTTCACTTCAGTGATGAATGGAAGGATTCAGAGAGGAGCGCCTTTTAAGGAAATGGTAGATTCACTCCTATTGTTTTTCAGTCTCAGTTTACCTTGATCATTCTTGGATTTACATCTGTATATCTAATTCCCAAGTTGCCCCCTGCGTGCGGATATCTAAATCCGCATATCGGGGGCACCTGGGGAGCAGATTTTCCTGCGCATGTGGGGCAGTTCCCAGGTGTGCAGAAAAATCTGAAAACTTTGAAAAAATACAGGGGGGATATTTAAATCCCCCCAAAAGGAAGAGCGTTCCCTGCGCATGCGCAGGGAATGCTCTGAGAAATCTGTGGCGGGCCAGCGATTGGAAGTCGCTCAGGCCTTGCTGCAGGAAAGGAGATCGGCAGTGGCAGCAGAGGAGATCGCCAGAGGGGCGATCGGTGGGCCCGGGGGCTGGAAGCTGCTCGGGCCTCGCCGCCAGAGTCGGGGGGAGGGTTGGTGGAGGAGATCGGTGAGGCTGTTTAGGCCTCACCACCGGAGCCGGGCAGGGAGGAAGAGTTTGGTGAGGCCTGGTAGCTGGCAGCCGCTCAGGCCTTGCCACTGGAGGTAGTGGAGGAGACCTGGGGATGGAGGGGGGGAATCAGCGGACTTGGTGGCTGGCAGCTGCTCAGGCTGCGCCACTGGTGTCTGGGGATGGGGGGGAGGCTTACCTGCTGCTGCTTCCTCCTCCTCCTGCTCTTCTCTCCCCCCCTACAAGTATAATTTTGAAAGGTATAGTAAATCCCACAGACTAGAAACCCAAACAATTCCTAGCCTTGTTACCAAAAGTGCACGTTCTAGTTCATGTTGATATTCATCCAGTATGTCCTCCTTGGATTGGATGCTTACTCCAAGCAGATCTCCCCACTTGGATCACATGCAATTCTCGGATAGAGCCATGCAGCAAAGGCTTCTCAGAGGGGAATGCAGATAGGCAGTTAATATTATTTTTGTGCAATAATATTTAGAAACAAATATGGTAGCTGACAGATTTTATTTATTAATTTGGCAGCTGTTTGGTAGACAACAGCTATTGTTTTAGACTTAGGCATGCTTTTTATCACTTCAGGAATGGAATGCTAGGCAGCTGAGGCAGTCATCATGACTGCTTCTCTTAAAAATTGCTTGGACTGGTACATTCCCAAGTTTCTTCAGAATGAATGGTGGCCATCCAAATGCTTTTCAGTTTACCTCAGAAATGGCTCTTGTATTCAGTTTTTTAAAAATTCTTGTTCTTCTGAGTTCAGAAATTGTCCCATAATATATATACTATTTTTCCTGGTCATGTGTGACTTCTACCAAATCTCCATAATTAGGGAGAACAGTTGGTTTTATTTCCCCCCTGATTATATAAAAGCAGTTTTCACTGTAGCAAATATAAGAAGATTGATATTTAGGTACCTATTTTGATACTTGTGTATACATGCAAAGTTGGTATTTGTAGGCAAAACAAGCTTTCTGTAGGAAGTTGTAAAACATTTAGTTATCCAGTTTGCAGTCATTAAAAATTCCTCCTCTCTCCCCACCCATAGATGAAAGGTGTAAAAAGTTAAGCATGATATCAATACTTCTGTCTCCATTTTTGGCCTTTTGATTATTTTCTGTATACTTGATCTCTTAGCCTTGTTATTCCTCTTGGTTTATTTTATCAAGGCACTAATCATCTGGGTAGGTCTTTGCAAGCAGAGAAGTTGATAACTATTTCTGACATTGGAGAGAGAACACTTTATCCGATCACGGTTGTTATTTAAAGAACACTATTTTTTCCTTAACTTTTTAACTACTGTTTTAAACTGCTTTTAAGCTACTGTTTAAATGCAAATGGATTGTTATTGATCCCTTAATAGATTCAGTTTAATTTCCTTGCTGATTTGACTGCATTTGATATTTAATAGTACGTACAATATTGTTTATATCAGTACATATCTTGGGTGGAGTTGATGTTGTAAGACAAATCAAAGCTTAGTCTAAGTGACTGTAATAAACTTTATATGGAAATTCATTATTATGTCATTCCTTTCAGATTCCTTTAAATACTTTGTTGTGAATGATACTTTGGGGCAATAAGAATAAATAATGTGTGATTTTTTAAATTAATTCGGCAGTGAGAATTCTCGTCTTGCAGCAGAGGTCTACAAAGATATGCCTGAAACCAGTTTCACTCGCACAATATCCAATCCAGAGGTGGTAATGAAACGACGGAGACAGCAAAAACTTGAGAAAAGGATGCAAGAATTCCGGAGCTCTGATGGCAGACCAGATTCAGGTGATGGTTTAATCACAAATTGTATGAAAGGTGAAGCTATTCAGGAACTTTAGAATTTGTCTGTCTCCATCTAGCTCTTTGAATATGATTCAGAGAGTTGGTTGTGGTCCATTAATCTTAATGTTGCTTAGAATCCCTCCTTTCCTTTTTTCCATTGTACAGTAAAATCTTTGTTATCCAGCTGTACAGGGACTGGGGGTTGTTGGTTAATCAAAAGTGCTGGATACTGAAGCTTATCTCTGCCTCGCCCTCTGCACAGAACACCCATCGTTTTGGGATCACTATGGCGATAGCCCCCATACTTGGTTGGGATCCTTCCCCTTCCTACAGAGCTGTCTTATGAGGCAGGCCTGGGATCCCTGCTTGGGATCCCGGCAGCAGAGCTGGCTGCCAACAGCTTCAGGCAAGCTGAAGGGGTTAGTGGCAACTAAGGATGACATCAGCTGGAAATACAAACTGTCAGAAGCCTTGCAACAACTGGAGGCATCAAGTTGGCCACCTGAAGAGGTTGGATTAGGACCTGTGTGTGCCTGAAGATACAGAGTTATGATTGCTGAGGGGGGAGAGTTTGCCCTGTGGGCAGTGTCAATTAACTGAATGTTCTGGATTATCAAGTGCTGGATAATACAGTTTTAATCCTACATATTAAAGTTGGCATGTCCTCTTGATGTTACACCTTAACATTATGTTACACTGTTCTAAGCCCATTGTCTTCATTGGATTTAGAAAGGTGCTACACTGTTTAGGATTGCACTTTGAAATACAGATTGGCATTTTTAAATACCCCCACAAGTAGGGATCTTATTTCCTCTGAAGCTTTAACCAATAGAAGTTCATCAAATGATTTAAAAGGGCAGAACCAACCTTCATTTCTTTCAAAATAGCATCCTAATTAGGGCATATTTCTTAATCTTTTGAAGTTCAGAATAGATCTGGCCCAGTATATTGTCTCCCTTGGATAGGGAAGTCCAAGCCAGAAGCTGCTGCTAGGTTTAGTAGCCATTATGCTTACAGTTACAAGTGAGCTTTGTTGTTATGCTGACTGAGGGATTGGGTCCGGTCTGAAAAAATAATTGGGCATGAGTAGGCTGGCTTTGTGGGAAGGAAGTCTACTTAATCATTGTATGATATTACATCATTTGATTTAAAAAGTCTGTCTCGGGTGGATGATTATATGTAGCCTTTATAAATCTGCAGGCGGCCATTGATAGTATCCCTAGAGATCGGTTATGGCAAAAACTGGAAAGGCTTTCAATATGTGGTAGACTATTATGGTTGATACAAATTCTATGCGGACCCTCTTGTGGGGCAAGTATGGTGTAGTACCAAAGCTCATTTAACTGATCTGTTCCCTCTGCAGAATGGGGTTAGACAGGGATGTCTTTTGGCTCCCTTTCCATTCAACTTGTAAATTCAAGACATGGTGCAAAGGTTGAACAAATAAATTTTTCATTATCCCATGCTGGCATCCATTCTGGTTTCTGTCTTGCTCTGTGCCAACGGCACAATTTTCTTAGCAAGAACCAGGGCTCATTTCCTGCAGGTGCACCCAGGAGCAAAGCTCCGGCAATAAGGAGCCCAGGGGGTGGGCACATGTAGCAAGCCCCACCCCCTGCTCCCAGCAGCCCCCCCTCGCCTTTCCCACCCCACTGGCTGACCCAGCAGAGCACTGCTGTGAGTTGGCCCTCGAGCTGCTTCACCACTGCATGGGCCATGATACCCAGCCCACCCAGGCTCTGCCTGTCCTCATGCTGGCCCTGACGCAGCGACTCTGTAAGGCGGGCCCCGGCAACTCCTGTGAGGCCTGCGAGGAGCTCCGCCCCAGCCTTCTGCACCTCTTCGGCCTCCTCCTGCACCTCTGCCCCGCCAACCTACTCGAGGTCATGTGCGTCTTCCACGCCACCCTCCTTGACCCATGAGCAACCACACACTTTCCTGCGCTTGCTGGCCATCCAAAAGAGTCCAGTGGCATCTTTAAGACCAAGGTTTATTCAGGCATAAGCTCTCCCTCCTCTGTGAGGACAGATCTGCATGCTCCCCCACCATAGCTAGCAATCCAAAACAGTCCAGTGGAGCCTAAGTGTTGGATGTTGTCTTCTGACACACTTCTGGTGATGTCAAGGGGTGTGGCATATGCAAATAAGTTATGCTAATGTGTTATGCTAATGAGCTCCTGCACCTCTTTTTCTACAAAATGATCCCTGGCAAGAACTCTTGTAGAATTGGCTTGCCTTATAAAGGCATTTTCTATCGCAAAGAAGGAGGAGTGGTAATTAATCATAGTAAGTGCAAGTTGATGGAATTCTCCAAATATAAGTCTTGGAGTGTTTTGAATTGGTATGTAGACAGGAAACCTATTGAGCAAGTTAGTAAATTTAGGAATAATTTTTCATGCAAATATGAATTGGTCATATCCTCTTAATAGATATGTACTCCAAAGCTGCAAAAGCAATGAAGGCAATTGTCTGATTTTTTTATATGAAAGCTGGACAATTTGTTCCTGCAGCTGTAATAATATTTAATAGCAAAATTGGGTCCCAGTTTCTTTATGAAGCCCCTATTGCTGCTGGGGAACAGATAGATAAACTTTTATTGCAGTTTTTACATAGGGTAATAGGAGCACAAAAGGTGGTTGCAGGTGTTATTCCATTTGCAGAATTGGCACAATGTTCCTTGGAGCGTGGACTGCAATATTTAGGTTTTGGCTAAAAATACACTTTGCAACAGCAGAAAATGGTTATCTGTATTATTTTTAAAAGGATAGATATAAAAGCCCTTGGTTAAGGCTGATCAAGGCACAACTGCAAGTCCTTCATTGATCTCTGAATTTTTGGTGATCTCTGGATTAGATTTGTAAAATAAATGAATTCAGGTTTTCAGGATGCGTTTGTATCTCATTAAAAACGTAATGAAATTTATTTCATAGGTGGAACACTGAGGATTTATGCAGACAGTTTGAAACCAAATATACCATACAAGACAATCCTACTGTCTACTACAGATACTGCAGATTTTGCAGTTATTGAAGCTCTGGAGAAATATGGTCTGGAAAAGGAAAACCCCAAGGATTACTGTATTGCTCGTGTGAGTAAATTTATTAAAGAAAATGATTTGAAGATTGTTTTGATTTCTGAAAGCTAATAATTGGAGCACATTTTCTTACATCTTAGTAAAATATGATGATCATTCTCTTTTGGTCCCTTACTCAATTTCAACATTAAATTTTTTGTGAAGCTTCCAAATGACTTTTTGTGTTGCAGCTTCTTTACAAAATCAGTGATAGAGCATTACTGTTATTTGAAGCCAACATTGAATGGAGATGACACAATAATGTTTTTCAGGTTTGAGATAAATGGGTTTCATGTTTTGAACTAAATGAGGCTTTGTAAGGCATACTGATTGTTTATTGATCTCTGAAACAGTAAAAAGTTTAAATTTTAACATGTTTGTTTTTGCTACAACTTTAATACAAAATGACTTGAGGAGAAAGACTGTTGGTCATCAAGGGCTGAGTGAACTCACCTATTCTGTTTGCCTGCTTGCTCTCAGGGGCTTTTATCTCCTTCCCCAGACACAATGGGGTAGATCCTTACTGTGGACTTGAGGCCAAAGCCCATAAATCTGATTTAGCAGTATAGAGGAGATAGCTCTGTTAAATGATAGCCTGAAAGCTCCTGTGAATCCACTTTACAATTGCGATTTACAGGCTGGCCTGAACAGACAGGGAAATGCATTTGGTCCCTCAGGTTCTTCATATCATGTTTACTTGTCAGCCGCTTTGGTTACCCTGATTGGGCAAAAAGAAGGGATATAAATTTTGTAGATAAATCAAGCTAAGAGTTGATAAGATTGGGCCAAAATCTTTCTTATTGTGATACAAAGTGCTATCTGTTGAGTTGATATTTAGCTTGATTCAGCATCTCGCTCAAAAGGAACGGTTATTTTTACTGGAAAGCAGCAAGCATTACTAAAAGCTAACTTTGCTGAGTTAGGTTTGCCGTCTGTTTTAAAATAAACTAAGGATCTTCGTCGTGGTCTCTGTGCAGTCCCACACATGGGTTGGGCGCCTGCGCACGACCTCGTTCGGAGAAACTTCTAGAGCTTTACCTCAGAGGAGCTTTTGGCGGGCTCTCTTCCTGCCCTGGGGCGGAGACATGCACTGCGCATGCCCAGAGCGGGAGAGAGAGCTGCCTCCCACTCAGTTCTTCTTCGACCGCCTTCGCGTTCACACCTCGTTCCTGTTGTTCCTCCATATCGTTGCCTCAGCTGAGTAGATCTCTTTCCTTTCTTTCGCTTCTGTTTCTTTCCTCTTTTCTGCCTTCTTCTGTCTTAAAACAAACCAAAAAAAAATCTTTTGTCTATCTCTCTTCCCCCCCCTTTCTTTGGAGGGTGGGTGGGGACTTTGTATGGGAAAAACTAGGTTTTTCAAGGTCTGTCGTCATTGCCCCGCCAAGATTCCACCTAATGACGGGCACGACCTTTGTCTAACTTGTTTGGGAGAGGCCCATAGAGTGGATACTTGTCCTCACTGCGCGAGTTTCACTCGTCAGGCTCGCCGTAATCGAGAGGCTAGACTCCGGGTTCTTCTTTTGGAATTGGCTCTACGCCCTACAATGTCCTCAGGGGCTTCCCAGGCCTCGGTAGCCAAAAAATCGGACACCTCGTCGAAGGCATCGAGACAAAAACCTAAGCGGGCCACGCCGTCTGCTTCGGTTTCGAGGGAGGACCCCATCGTCATGACTGGGCTTTCGATGTCGATGCCGGCTCTGGCCTCGACATCTCAGAAGTCTGCGGCTCGACAACAGACTCCGCAGCATTCACACTCGTTGCCTTCAGGTTTGATCCCTTTGGGCCAGTCGACGAGATCGCCTCCGCAGTTGTCTGCTCAAAGATGTTCCTGGTCTCCAGCAAGGCGTTCTGCTACCCCGGTCCATACTTTGCACGAGGGCCCTGTTGTCGTGCACCAGCATTCGCGGTCCCAATCCCGGTACGATCGCCGACGCCTGATCCGTAAGCAATCTCCATCGTCATCCGGTTTCCCTTCTGACGACCAATGTTGGTCTTATGAAGACCGTCGGGAGCGTCAGGATGTGGCCTATTATTACTCCAGGTCTCTGACACCGGAGAGACACCATTATGATCGGATCCGGCACTCGGGACATGTGGATCGGACCCATGTCCCTGACCGCCCTCGGCGCTCCACGTCTGTTGCCTCGGCCCGTTCCCCTCCTCGGGAACAGCCTTCTGATCCTCCTAGAAATCGAGATGCCCCGAAGAGTTCCCCAATGGAACCTCGGCACCGTCCTTCCATCGATCACCCAGTCATTGATCTCGTCCAACCATGATCCTCCTCTCCCATGTCGATCTCGGACAGGTCGGATTCGGCGGAGTTCGATCCCGAGGTCCCTCGGATCGAGGACAAGCCTTGACGCCCGGGGTCGATTTCACCTACTGAGGGCCCTAAAGCATTTTTAGAGCTCGTTACTAGGATGGCGACTGCCCTTCAAGTCCAGGGCTTTACAGAATCCCCAGCTGTGACCGACGTCGTTCACAGGTTGGTCCAGGCTGACCTTCCTTCGTCTCCCGTCCTGCCTTTGCTTCCTGTCCACCTTTCCACCCTGAAAGAGTCCTGGGAGCACCCGGCTTCGATCCCCCCGGTTTCGAGGCGCTATGACGGGTTGTACAAGATCCAGCACACTCCTGGCAAGTTCCTTGTTTGTCAGCCACCACCTAACTCGATGGTTGTCCACTCCTCCTCCAGGTCCAAGCAGCCCGTTCACCAGTCTGCACCTCCGGACCACGAGGGGCGTAAGCTATACCTGGCCAAGAAGATGTACTCTCTGGCCTCCATGAATCTTCGTGTCGATACTTATCTTTCTTATTTGTCGGCGTATGCCTTCAACATTGCGAATGCAGTCCGTCCTATTTTGGAATTTGTTCCAGAGGAGCACCGTCCCACCCTCTCGGCTGCCTTGTCCGAGGTGTGTGCCATATCGAAGCAGCAGATTAATTCCGTTCATCATGCTGTTAATTGTTCATCCAAACTCCTGGTCTCTTCCGTCGCTCTCCAGCGTCATGCTTGGCCCCGGGGCACCTCTTTACAACCTGACGTCAAATTCTGTATTGAAGATCTTCCCTTTGACGGCGATGGCCTCTTCCACTCCACCACCGACGAAGTGTTAAAAGCTGTCGACGACAGCTGAAAGCAGGCTAGAAACCTCGTAGTCTCGGCTGCCCCTTACCGAGCTCGGAACCATCCTTGGAAGCCTCCCAGCTCCAGACTATACCCGTCTCCGGAACCTCACTCCCAATGGAGAAGGAAGCCTTATGACTCTCGCCCTCCTTCCAAACACCGTTCCCAACTTACCAAAAAGCCGCCACAGCCTAAACAGTCTGTTTGACTGTCTCCACCGTCTCCCTTCCCCGACGTCGTATACTCCTCCCGTCCGGACCCGTCTCTTCCCCTTTCTACCAGCCTGGGAAGAAATTTCAACCATTCTACGGGTCGGGTACGCCATAGAGTTCATTTCACCTCTGATCCTCCCACACTTTGTCATCATGCCTCCAGATCCTCTCCTCGATCTTGAGGTTTCCACTCTCCTTGTCAAGGGGGGCCATCGAGGTCGTCCCGGAGGCACAATGAACTCTCGGCTTCTACTCGAAGTATTTCCTGGTTCCCAAGAGAGACAGTGGGTTCAGACCAATTATGGAACTTCGAGATCTCAACCGTTACATTCGGTATCAGAAATTCAGAATGGTCACCCTGCAGTCGATCCTTCCTCTTATTCCATGGGCAGCATGGCTCGCGTCAGTTGACCTCCAAGACGCATACTTCCATGTCACAATCCGTCCCCAACACCGGCGGTTTCTCTGGTTCGCCGTTGGAGATGCCCACTATCAGTACAGGGTGCTTCCCTTTGGACTTTCTACAGCTCCGCAGGTGTTCACCAAGCTGATGGCTGTTGTGGTGGCTGAGCTCCACCGATGGGGAGTCACTCTTTATCCTTACATCGACGACTGGCTTCTCATAGCTCCAACGCCAAGTCAGTTGCTCCACGACACTCAGGAGACTCTCTCCCTCCTCTGTGCTCTCAGACTCTGCGTCAACGTCGCCAAGCCCTCCCTTCAGCCCCTCCAAATCCTTCGATTCCTTGGGGCTCAGCTCAACACCAACCTCGAAGCGGCTTTCCTCCCGGAATCGAGGGCTTCTGACATTCGGACGATGGTGTCCTCCTTTCAGACGTCTCCCCAACAATTCGCCTGTTCTGTTACGAGGCTCCTCAGTCACTTTGACTCCACAGTGTTTGTTGTCCGCAAAACCCGGCTGAGAATGCGGCCGCTTCAGCTCTGGCTCCTCCGCGCCTTCGATCCTCTGGAGGCCTTGGCACACGATTCTGCCGATCCCACAAACCGTCCTCGACTCCATCGAGTGGTCAGCTCAACCCGTCCACCTCCTTTCCGGGATGCCCTTTCGACCTTCTTCTCCCGAGTTGCTGTTGACCACAGACGCTTCCCTCTGGGGTTGGGGAGCCCAGTGCAGAACACTCACTGTTCAAGGGACTTGGTCTGCTCGAGGTGCAACTTGCCACATAAATTACCTGGAGTTGCAAGCAATTTATCTGACCCTTCGGTCCTTTCTTCCGACCCTTTGAGGCCGTGTCATCCAAGTGGCTTCCAACAGCACCACGGCTGTTTATTATGTCAACAAACAGGGCGGCACTGCCTCTGTTCGTCTCTGCAACTTAGCGATAGACCTCTGGTCCTGGTGCCTCGATCACTCCATCATGCTCTCGGCGATCCATATTCCCGGGGATCAGAATGTCGATGCAGACCGGTTGAGTCGTTCTGCCTCATCGGACAATGAATGGTCCATTCCCCTCCGGTATCTTCGACCTCTGTTTCGAGAGTTCGGTCACCCATCTGTCGACGGCTTCGCGACTATCGACAATGCTTGATGTCACCTGTTTTTCAGCAGGGGTCCCCCATCTGCTCGGTCGCTCGGGGATGCCTTTCTCCACAAGTGGACTGGAGCCCTGTTTTACCTTTTTCCTCCGTTCCCTCTCATCTCCCGGGTCGTGCAGAAGATTCGTGCAGACAGCACCTCCTGCATTCTAATTACTCCGTGGTGGCCACGCCAGGTCTGGTTCCTGCACCTGCTTCAACTCTCCTGTCCTTCCTTCCATCGCCTCCCCGTCGTCCCAGATCTCCTCTCTCAGGCCCGAGGGAGAATCCTCCATCCCAATCCGGGGGTTTTCAAATTAACGGCCTGGAAGATCCAGCCCTAGACTTCCCGCCTCAGGTCTCTGAAATCCTCCTGAATGCTAGGAAGCCTTCTACTTGACGTTCCTATCAGTTCAAGTGGAACAGATTCCAATCCTATGCTGCTGATCACTCCTTCGATTCACTCCTGAGATTTTTGCCTACATCGTGTACTTGAAGGATACTGGCCTCGCATACTCATCCTTGCGGGTTCATCTGGCGGCGATCTCCGCCAATCACCCCCTAATACAGGGATCCTTGGAGTTCTCCCATCGTCTCACCAAGACGTTCCTTAGGGGTCTCCTTCGCATGTGCCCACCTAGGAAACTTGGTGCCTTCCTGGAGCTTGTCCCTGGTCCTTTCTCAACTCATGGCTAAACCGTTTGAGCCTATGGCTACCGCCGACCTCAGGATAGTTTCCTGGAAGATGGCCTTTCTAGTGGCCATTACCACTGCACGCAGAGTAGGGGAGCTAGCTGCCTTTAGGGCCAATCGCCCCTATACAATTTTTCACAGGGAGAAGGTTATCCTTCGAACAGATCCTTCCTTCCTCCCTAAACTTATCTCTGTCTTTCACCTCTCTCAGTCGTCTGTTCTGCCTACTTTCTTTCCGAACCCGACTGATGCCTCTCAGAGAGCCCTGCACTGTCTCGATGTGCGCAGAGCGCTCTCTTTCTATCTGCATAGGACACAGCCCATACGTAAATCTCCTCGGCTGTTCCTGGCTTATGGTCCCCCGTGGCTGGGGGAACCAGTCTCCTCTCAACGTCTCTCTAAATGGGTGACTTCCACCATAGCCCTTTGCTATGAGCTGGCATGTCAACCTGTTCCTACCTGTGTCACTGCCCATTCCACATGGGCGGTATCGACATCCACCGCTTTCCTGGCTGGTGTCCCGTTGGAAGACGTCTGTGCGGCTGCTACGTGGTCCTCGGCATCGACTTTCGTGACCCACTACGCACTCGACATCCGAGCCTGACGGGATGCTGCCTTCGGTCAGACGGTTTTGCAATCTCTCTTCGCTTGACCCTGCTGGACCCGCAGGTAGGACCCTTGGGTGATTTCTTCTGATGATTGACACTGTGTCTTAACCGATATTTTTGTGTCTTTTTCAGCTGCCAGCTCCCTCCTCCGACTGGTTCAGCTCTTGTAATCACCCATGTGTGGGACTGCACAGAGACCACGATGAAGATAAACAGGTTGCTTACCTGTAACTGATGATCTTCGAGTGGTCATCTGTGCAGTACCACAATCCCACCCAGCATTCCCCGCTGCTGGCATCTCCAGATTTCCTTCTTTGGATTGTTTGGCCTTGACAGTGGCGGTCGAAGGAACTGAGTGGGAGGCAGCTCTCTCTCCCGCTCTGAGCATGCGCAGTGCATGTCTCTGCCCCAGGGCGGGAAAAGAGCCCGCCAAAAGCTCTTCTGAGGTAAAGCTCTAGAAGTTTCTCCGAACGAGGTCGTGCGCAGGCGCCCAACCCATCATCAGTTACAGGTAAGCAACCTTTTTTTTTTTTTTTTTTTTTGATAAAAATATTTTAGGTGCCCAGTCACAGATGACTACTGTTTTCTACAGCAGCTTCTAATTGTTAGCTTATCTTGCTGTTTAGCTTGTGTCACAATGAGAAATTGGTTTGTAATTAGTAACTGTCAGTGACAGAGCTCTGTGCAGAATGAGTTTTGGCACTTGATTAAAGTTGTGATTGTGATCAATTGTCAAAAGTCAATCAGTTGTGTATTCTGTGAATGAGTGGTGACTTGCATAGACAACCTGTCCTCTGTCATTATGGCTGAAAGTTTGAAATGCTGACCAAAAAGAGAGAATACTGCAGACTTAATTCACCTGTTACAACAGGCCTCTAAGATGTCTCATTTGCTATGAACATAAGATAGACCAGGCCTTGACAGATTTTCATTTGCTCTAGGGATGAGCCCAAAAATTTAGGTGCCAGAGTTATTATTTAGCCGTCAGGGTTTTGTATTTTTATGGCCATACTTTCTAATTGTTGCTGCGACAAAACTTACTACTAAATATTTCACAGTTTATTAGTTGCTGTAGATTTTCTGGGTTGTGTGGCCATGGTCTTGGCATTGTAGGACCTGACGTTTTGCCAGTAGCTGTGACTGGCATCCTCAGAGGTATAACACAGAAAGATGGAGTACTCTCTGTGTCAAGATGGAGTATTCCTCATGTCAGCTTACTTTTCATGGCACTCTTTGCTGTATTCCAAGTTTTAGCATGCTTTCAAAATGAATGGTGGGGTGTTCACTGTTATTTGTATTGGTTTATGAAGCTGCTTTATTGATAACTAGGCGCAAGGCCCATTGTGGGAAGAGAGGCAACGGGCCCTAGAGAGAGGCTGCCGGAGGGGGGCCCCCACACACACTGGCAAAGGAGAGGGTGGTGGCTCCCTGGCGTCCAGGCTTGCGCCTCCCCACGCCGCACGCCGGAGGCGGTGGGACAAGCCAGCCAGCCTCATCCCTCCTCTGTTGGCCCGCTGGAGGCCTTCCCCGCCCTCCTGGCCACTCGCCTGCTTGAGGGCCCAGCATGCCAAGGCATCCAGGGTTCACCCCTCTCCCCACTGGCCACTCAAGCAAACAAGCAGCGCATATAGTGGTGGAGCGGCGGTGAGTGAGGGACGGCTGCTCGCCACCCGTTCCAGCCGCACACATGCCAAGTCGGCTAGGCTCGTCCCTCCCCCCACCCAATGGCACACCAGTTGCCCCAAGCGGCAGCTGGCGGGCCAATGGCTGAGGGAGCACATTTCCTCTTGCCTCCCCATAGGCCGGCAGCCACTCCAAATCGCTTTTATTAATAAGGAGAGATAACATCCAAAGAACTGTTCTGTTTTTCTGCAGAATAAGGTATTACTGTTAAAATCTGATTTTTTTTAAAATGCCAAGATACCTTGTTAGAATAGACCTCGAAGATTTTAGAACCCCTGAAATCAAAATAATGTCATCTTTTGTAAAGACTGGTTCTTCCTGCAAGTTTAGACATCAAAAATGGAGTGACTGCTCTGATTTCCCAGTAGTGGTTAATATATCTTTGGTGAAAACTGTTATCAAATGACATTTCCCTAGCCAATGTTGAACCCATAAAAGACATTTCAATTGTAAGGTGCAAATGAATTCCAAATTTTATTTGTAAGGCTAACATCCTAAACCAGGGTTCTTTTTGTTGCAGGAACTCCTTTGCATATTAGGTGACACACCCCTAATGTAGCCAGTCCTCCTAGAGCTTACAGTAGCCCCAGTAAAAGAGCCCTGTCCTAAACAATATTTCAGTGTTATGTTATATTGTTGGTTCTTACTATGTTCACCTATTTTCTTAAAGGGTCTGCAATCATATTTCTAGCAAAATATAAGCATATAAAAATTTGCTCAGTTTACTTGTCTTACATTGTGCTGAGAGAGAACTATATTGCATTCATTGCCTATGGTGACTTTTTCCTATGTTTCAATTCACTTATTATGATACACAACTTGGCGAGTATTTCACAGTATATATTTAGAACCTCCTTACCTCTTTATTGTATTGTATTGAATGCCAGAATATACCCATTGGTGGTTGTTACCCAAATAGGCAGTCTCCTAATTAGTTGGGGGAGTTAGCTTAAAGGAGACAGAGTGAGAGGCGGGAAACTGGGATCTCCACCAGTGTATACCAGGATTTTTCCCCATTAAGAGAACTCTCAAATAAACCAGGCAGATGTTCATCCAGAAAGGTGTTTTTTTTTAAATTAAAAGAGAAATAAAAAGGCAAAACACACACACAAACACACTTAAAGACATACAAGGCTAGCTAAGAGGAAATTGGAGGAGTGTGAATAGTTGAGGGAAAAGGGGCTGTAATTATCAGATCTTGTAGAGGTCCACAGAAGCAGCAGCAAAACAGTCAGTGTTTCATGGGGAAAAGAGAAGAAACTGACAAAGTGGGGGTAGATGCTGTTGGTACCAGGAACACAAACACTCTGCTATGCAGCAGGGTTCTACAATTATAGAGGAAAACGCTCCCTGGGGCAGTCTGATATGTTTGCTCCAAAACAATGACTTGACGGGTTTTTCAGAAATGAACAATGATTTGGGCGAACTTGATGAATTTACCTGAGGCGAACTATAGTTGCTAATGGTGTTTTATGACCCTCTGAAAACCCGATGGGGAAACTACAAGGGTTTGTGAATAGTGTTAAGTGTGGCATAATTAGGGTAAATGAATGATGGGAAGGAAGGTTGGATGTGCATGAGGTAAATCCCAGGTGAGGAGATCTATCTTGGGAGACCAATTGTCCTGAACTCTGCTTCTCTTTAGGGTGGGGAGGAGGTTGTCAGCGGGTCAGCCACTCTTTTCCCACACTTCTAAATGCCCAGACTTGTCCTGTCTGGCATTCATTTGGTATCCTTTTAGGCCAGGCAATGCATTGCAGCTTATGACATTTGCACAAATGTATACATATTAAGAAGGATATTTATGGGTTATGTTTATATTAGTTAAGCTGTTCATGCTTTTTCATTTAATGATTGTTTTAAAGCATGAAGATGCTTATGGTTTGTTAGATCACCCTTAACTTTGAGTGTGGAGGGTAATAAGCAAATGTGTTGGAAAGAACAGATTGCCATTTTTCACATTTTCATCCAGCTTCCATACTGAATTCATTTTAAATTATTGCAAATTTAAAGGCAAGTATAAATCTTCAACCACATTATCTGATCTGTAATAACAGATGCATAAAATGGGACATGAGATATTCTTGATTATACATTCTTTCCTCCTTGTTAGTTATGGGTCTCAGTAGCCCATTGGATTCAGGGAAGAAGGGTGTTGTATAGCTTGTAGCAACATGCTTTCATACTGAGTGAGTAATAAAAGTGGTGTGGTCAAGAGCACTATGGGTAACTGTTCTGAGTAAATTCATAGTTTATCTTTTCTGTAGGTCATGCTTCCTCCTGGTGCACAGCATTCTGATGATAAAGGTGCTAAAGAGTCTATTCTGGATGACGATGAGTGCCCACTTCAGATATTCAGGGAATGGCCAAGTGACAAAGGTAACTAGGTTGTACAGTGTGGCTCGTAACACTGTGTTAGAGAGAATCCATCTTAGTTTTATGTACTTGCACTAGGATTGTTGGCTCTTTAAAGAGAACAATATTAGAGTTTTTTCCAGCAGAAAATTGTTTGGTTCTCTGATTATATATTGCAATAAAATTTTTGTAAGATGAAAAGAAGATCTTCCAACCGTGGTGGTTGCCAAAATTTGTAATTATACTAACTAAAACTAATTTTTTTAACAGGAAAAATTCACTCCACTCTTTTTCTTAATCCTTCTATATACCTTCCCCTTTTCTTTTTATAAAAAGTAATAAAATTCTCTCCTTTTTAGGAGAGTTTATTCAATATATATATATATATATATATTGCAATAAAATTATTCAGGGAGGCACTTTTACTCAGGGAATGGGAATGTATTATCTGTTTGCTGTATGCATTATACTGCTCTCACTTTATGCTTATCTAATACCATTTTCTACATTGTTTAACATATCGTGTCTAATACTCTATGCTTAGTTTGATTTGTTGTAGTCCTAGTCAGATTACATTACTTATCAGATGTCTTATCCTGTTTATTTGAATTACATTGTGCAGTCCTTCTTGAGTCTCAGTGAGAAAGGTGGGCTATAAATAACTTAGATAACTAAATGTATTTAATTTGAATAATGACAGTGTAGAATGGCAGAGTTGGTTGGTGGATTGTATCGCACAAAGTGTTTCTATGAATTGGAACCGTGACTTGCTCCGTTCCTTCTCCCACTGCAACCCAACATTGTTGCAGAAATCCATCCTTCCATGGAAATACTCCATTGGAGCCAAGCCAGTATACATAATCAAGTGCTGTTTTGTAGAAATTTAATTTATGCATATAATAAAAGCAGTGGAGAACCAATAATCTTTTCATGTTTCTATGTTTAGGAATATTAGTCTTTCAGTTGAAAAGGCGGCCACCTGATTATGTCCCAAAGAAGTCAAAGAAACAAATTGATGCAAAGCCATTTAAAGGAAAGGAAAGAGTTGACGGGTCTGGTTATGGCTCTTCCCTTCCTCCAGAGAAACTACCTTATCTGGTTGAACTAAGTCCAGGTAACAGATCCTTTGGAAACAACATCCATTCAGTTTTTAGAATAGTTCACATTAGAAATTGTTTTGGGTAGGCGTAAGTTGAGGGTCTCCTTCCTCTGTGGTGCTTGGGGATTTTATTGTGGTTTGCAAAATGCTTTTAGGACTGCCATAGACATTTATGCATTTCATTATTTATTTACAATATATCTATGCCACCTTTCCACCCAAATAGGGTTCCCAAGGTGGTAAACTTTCCAACATTAAAGTATCAACACATTAAATTCCATTTAAAATGTAAGTGTAAATAACATATTTAAACAATTAAATAAAATGTATAAACATGCATAATAACAAATTCATGGAAGGGGGCTGTCATGACATCTGGGTGCCCCAATGATGTCACCTGGCTGAGATTTTATATGAAAAAGGAATTTAATTATATCCAATTAGCAAAAGGTCTTTTTGGTAGCGAAAGTATGGCACAGAAACAAAATAAGCCTGGTTCTGGACTCGCAACTCACGACAGAATTTAAAAATATAATTTTAGGAATTTATTACAAAAATAGACAAAACATAAAAACACACGTGTAAGGGAAAAGAGTGTACAATGGAACAAAGACTATACAACAAAACAACAAACCTATCTGACTAATGTCTCTAAACACTGCCCCTAAGCGGCTTCAAACCCCAAAGCTCCAGCGGACGTCTTGAGTAGCAGCTCTTCCAGCAGCCAATAATGCAGGGAAGTGGAAGTCCTGAAGAGAGTGGTAGTCCTCTCAGCTCCACACAAGCTCCGTATGTGGCTTTAGCATACGGCATGTCTTTTGGCTTCTTGCATCCTGCATTGCTTCTGTCATAGCCTAGCCTCTGTTAGCATATCCTAAGGTAGGATAACCTAACCCCTGCCCTCAAACTCCCATATACTAGCCTAGCTGTCAGCTTGCTAATTAGGCAACCAATCAGTATAGTTAATTACATAATTAGCTGATCTAAGTTGGCATCTAGATCACTAGCTCTCAAAACTGACATTTGAGCTGTAAGACTATATAGGTGGCCACTGTCAAACAATTATTCTGACAGTTTCTACCTGCTAGTAATTACACTGTAGGATAACCAAATACAGGTTAAGTAAAGCACTTCATTGTTTTGAATAGCAATCCAGAAAACACTTATATATGGGGTTCTGGTTTTCAAATGATGACAGTAAAAAATGAATTCAAGCACTTAACACACAACTGGGAAATCAGTTTTGTGACAGGGGTCAATAACAGTTAGTGGGGGAATGCCAACAAACAAAATCCTCACTCACTGATGGAAAAAGAGAGAGGGAGGCAGACAGATCTCCCTGGGTAGGGAGTTCCATTGTTTTGGGACCACAACCCTGAAGGCTTTTTGTGTCTAGCCTTAGATGAAGCATGGCATCTGAAGATGTCTGGAGTGGATGGATAAGTTCATATGGGAATGGGCAGTCCTTCAAGTATGTGTAGGGTTTTAAAGGTCAATATCAGCACCTTAAATTGGAAGCTAGTGTACATGGACAAGATAGGAGCGACATGGTCCCTCAGACCCACTCAAGTCTATATTCTGGCTGCAGCATTCTGTATCAACTGTGTAGCTTCTGGACAGTCTTCAGGGGCAGCACAGTATAAGAAGAAGGGTTGGTTTTTATACCCCACCTTTCACTACCTGAAGTAGTCTCGGAGCGGCTTACAATCACCTTCTCTTCATCTTCCCGCAACGACACCCTGTGAAGTAGGTGGGGTTGAGAGAACTGTGACCAACCCAATGTCACCCAGCTGGCTTAACGTGGAGGAGTGGGGAATCAAATGCGGTTCTCCAGATTAGAGTCCACTACTGTTAACCACTGCACCACACTGGCTCTTAGAGCACATTGCAGTAATCTAATCTAGATGTTACCAGGGACATTTACCACAGTGATGAGATTGTTCTTGCCCAGGCAGTTCTTTATATCTACAGTTATCATGGTTTAATGAGAATCTTGTAAAACTAAGAAGCTAAAACCTGCAGAAGGTAATGTTTTACATGGAGCATAATTCTCAGCTTGTTTACTCAAAAATAAGCCTCACTATGTTCATTGAAGCTCACTGCCAGGTAAGGGTCTCTAGGCTTACAGCCTTATCGATGATTCAAAAAAACAATAGAAATTTCTTTATGTTTAATTGGCAGTTACATTTAACAACTTATGTCTTGAACTAATCTTTAATTTAGAGACATTTAAGATCATTCTATTTGAATTACTGCGTATGATTCCCCAAGCTTCTGGTAGCTGAAGTCCACAATGCATGCTTAGTTCTTACAGCTGCAGAGGCTTACTTGTAGAGTATGTGTTACTATGTGCCTAGAGAAGTATGTGTTTTTATAGAAAGCATTCATAAGAATTTGCCTGTTATAGGAACCTGCCTGTTACAAGGAGGCAAACCTAGAGCATTGGCTCATACAGAAATATAATGGGTAACAGCTACTGTGGTCAGATGATTCTGTTGTGTGTAGGTATCAGTGGTGATTAATCCAGTCACATTCAGCAGGGTTGCCTACCCTGAATAGAGACTGACTGGAAGGGAGGCATGGCCAAGTTGGAGGGGCGTGCTGTGGAAAGATTCCATGGAAGCCATCAGTTTACTCTGTTATGGCTGTGTTATCCCTTTCCTTCACTGGTGGATAGTTTAGGAAGTACTTGAAAGCCACTAAGCATAATGGGTCAGTTTTTGCACTTACATCTGGATTCAAATCCTTGCTTAGCTATGGAACTTATAAGGCGTCTTTTGAGTCACTTGCTAACTCTCAGACTACCCTAAATGATAAATAACCGGGGGTGGTGGTCCATGAAATTCTTTTTTTCCTTTCTAAAACAAAAACAGGAAAAAAAAACTTAAAATTCAGCAACTAAGTAAGATTTTAAAAAGAATAAAAATATATACATAAAGTAAAGACAAAAATATAACAGTCATGGTGGATCTAGACATAAGTTTCTATAAACAATTTTCAAATACCTAAAAATAAGTCCATATGCAGTTGCTGTCTATATACCATGCATTCAAATGTTGATTGAGTTCTAAGGTCTTCAATCTATTGAGTCACCAGAGGTGTGCTTTTCTCTTTCCAGTGTTGTAATACGAGCCTTTTAGCTGTAGTAAGGGCACGGAGGGTCCATTTTTGTTGACCATCAGTTAGCCTCTGAAAGATGGGCAGATAGTTTAAAAGTACATAAGCATCCTCAGAAATCAATGAACATTCTAATATAAAATTGATATGAGTGATAACTTCTTCTCCCAAAAACCAAATGACTGAACATGTCCAAAGCATATGTTTATGGGATGATTCCTGTGAGTTACATCATCAACAATGACATTTTACTCAATCCTTTGCCAAAGAATTGTTGTGATGTCCAGTGTATCCTAAACATTTTTTTTTGCTGTATAAATCTCAATTTAAGTTCCATGGAGAGGGCAGGTGTAAACTTCAAAGCTTTGGCAAAATAGGGTGACCTAGCTCCTTATTGTATTCATTTTTGCATATCATATTTATTAATCAGAATCAAATATTGTAGGTTTCCCCCCCCTTGATTCAGTTAGTTACCAGGAGCAAAGGGGACTCTGAGACACTTAATGCCGCAGGGCCTATTTAGATACCAGCAAATCTTGACATTGTAAATATTGCCATTCTACAAAAAGCGACAAGTCATTCTAGACCTCAGCTGAGAAAATGACAAAAACTCATAATCATAATCTGTCAGTTGGTCCAATGTAAAAGTCCCCCTTTAGTCAAAGCCAATTTTTCAATCTGGATTGGTCCATAATGTTAATTTAGAATGTGAAAATGGATCAAATCGATATTGTTGTGCTGTTACATATCATTGTTTCCTAGTTGCAGAAATTGTAGGAGGAATGGGGTGCAGTCGAATGTAAGTAGACCTTAATGCATTCCACTTAGAGAGGGGCACCAGACAAGGAGCCTACAAACTAGCCCAGTAAGGATAGTCCAGTTGCAAGGAGTGATCCAGTAATTTGTGCAAGTTAATAAGTATCCCTGATGGCATAAACCAATATAAAGAAAATCAAATCCACTTCATTGAGTAGGAATTGCATCCTCTTTAAAGAAATTTGATGTGGTGAGAGACCCCACACAAATTTCCAAAACAAAGTATTAATTTTATGAACATTTTTATGAACATATCTGCAAGATATATAGAAAGAAATTGCATGTAAAATAGAAATAATCCTCGGTATAATAATTAATTTTGAGTGTAAATTCTGGTGGGTAGCTGTGTTGATCTGAAGCAACAAAACAAATTTTGAGTTCAGTGGCACCATAAAACTTTGTTGGTCTTAAGGGTGCCACTGAACTCTAATTTTTAATGTATTTACTTTGCCCTGTAGAGACCAGTTTAAAGTTGGCCATTTGTCCAAATCCAAAGATATATCAGCAATTTGCTTGTTAAAATTTAACATAATCATGCTGTAATATCTCTAGAGATCAGTATTCCAAGATAAATAGTGGCATCTGGGCACCACGAAAATGTCCATAGGCAAATGTACTGTTGTGATATATTGTCTCCCAGTGGCATCAACTCAGATTTTGCCCAGTTAATAAAGATCATCTGCATAAAGAGTAATTCTACATTCCAAGGATTTATATGCAAAGCCATAAATGTTATTTTGTTTAAAGGTGCAAGCTGAGGTTCCAGATATAAATAAAAAATAAGAGGAGAAAGAGGGCAACACTGTGTAGTACCCCTTCAAGAGGGGAATGGCGTGGAAGATATGCCATTACTTAGCATCCTGGATCTGGGAGATGAATAAAGAATTATAATCCACTTCAAAAAGTGGTGAGGAAAACCAAATTTAGTTAATGTGACAAAAATAAATTTCCAGTACATTTTGTCAAAAGTTTTTTCAGCATCAAGTGTTATAATTTTGGCCCTTTATTCTGTCTCTCAGACATGTTGGCTCTACTTACCAAAGTCCTTTTTATTCGAAATCCTCAATTTTTACTTGAAGTTTGTCTGAACTGTATTGACAAATCAAAATTTAGTTAAAATTATTCAGAGTATACTGAAATATCTTCAAAATTATATATGTGTGATGTATTTTATTTATCTCTTTGTTTTATTGCTCTATTTTGAAAATATTGTGGGTTTTGCGTGGAAGGCCAAGAAGAAAACAAATCAGTTTTTAAAAATCATTCTAGCGCTTGCCACTCTTTCTTTACATTTCCGATAACCTAAGGCTATAATTAACATTTTGAAAGAAAAGGAATGCTGGAATTTACACATATTGATAACAAAGCTTGTTATCAATATGTCTCCTGAAACTGTAGTTTTCCAGCATAATCCTTTATTAGATAGTTGGACACTAGCAAACTGTTTTTGTGGCTGGCTAGTTTTTGTATTGACAACATACATTTGTGGTTGGCTTTATTGATTTCATTAAGTGAAAATGGTTAATGTTCGACAGTAGCCTTCAAAATGTTACATAAAATCTGGATAATAAAATCTTATTGATCTCACTAACAATATATACATTTATTGTTCTAAAAATGGAAAATATTCAGATCAGGTCAAAGCAAGCAAACAGAAAATATTGGTACCTATCTATTTTACTAGTAACAGTTCTGCTTACCTGGAGTTGGGAGGGGGGGTTGTAAGTCATAAATTGAATCAAGTTTGATTAATGTTTTCTTTGTTAACCATATAGTGTAGCAAAACACTGTACAGGAGGTGACTGTAAAGCAGTATTCTGTAGTAGCATTCAGGGAAAGCAATGTATTAATCTTCTTTCCAAGGTAAAAGTAAGTGTCATAGGAGAGAACTTGTTTGAATTTCATGTGGCATCTCTCCTCTGGGAGACAAATGGGCTTCTCATCTTTTGTGAACTTATTTTGTATACTCTGAAAGGGCCTTATTAAAAGCCTGTCAAGATAATACAGGCAAAATTACATCCTTCATTGAGTCAAATCATTGGATTGCCTAATGTTGATATTTATTAAAAATAGTTAAAAATATTGTGAATCAGAAGATCAAGGTACATTTATTAGAGTAGCTAAACACAACATAAACTATGAGGTACATTTTATTGGAGCAGCTAAACACAGTCTAAACTACCAAACAAGTGCATTTTGAATATTATAGTGTCTTGAAGACATGCTGATTTGGGTGAGGGAAATGGGGGAGTTTTTAATTTTCCAGAAAATGTAGCTACTGAAAACGTGTACTGGAACATATTGGAATAAAATGTTCTGGGTGCGCTGATAAATAGTAGCTGAAGTGGATCTGCTTCCATGTAGGAGATAAAGGATCTGGACATTCCTGAAACTAAATGGCTGGTCATCAATTACAGCTGCTCTTCTGCAAATCATACTCCACCTACACAAAACTTCATTTTGAAACTCATCCTGTCTTTCAGAAATACAAACTTACCTCATTCTGTGGCAACAAGAATTAATATATGTTTCATGGGAAATTTATTTGTGTTATTAAAACATGTCTGTGCTGCCTGTGATTTTGGACAATTTTTTTTTTGAAGTCCTGCCTGCTCCCTGTGACAGAATTTTTTTCCAAGTTGGTTATGGAAACATGTTAACATGTATAATAATAATACAAAACTTCAAATCTGTGACTAAAATGGAGTTCTTATGTGCCAAATTTGTTGATTTGGCATGGAATGACTGATATGTGCTTCAACACAGTCATTGTTCAGTGCCATTTTTCCTGGTCGAAGTTTAGTATAGTAAAGAGCCTTCTGACTCAATTGCAGCTGTTTTGCTGGGAGATCCCCCCGCCCAAGTATATAATAAAAAGGTTAAAGTATCTCAATGTCTATAAAACATACCTATATAAAACTGTTTTAATGGGGTTTTATATATAATTGTAGCTGATTTTTAATCTAGTACTTTATATAAATATTAAAAAGCATAAAATATGAGCTTTGAGTGTTGCTATATGACCATTCATAATAGAATTATAGCAGATTTAGTGAACAAAGGTTTCCAGCCATTTTGATAACCTTACCCCACAGCATTTGTGATACTGGCAACATGTGAATTCCTAATATTGGGAAGGAAAATCCACACCCCAATATTGTAGAGAATGTTCTCATAAAAAAGCGATCTAGTCCTCCATATGGGAGAATGAAGTTGTGGATGAATTTATCATGGCACAGTACTCTTGGGTTTGCATTGTGTAAGGTGGTACCTTAGTGTATCAATATACTATGGATGAGTGAAAAAGACAACCATTTATAAGTTATCAAATTTCCAGCTTCAATAGTTAACTGTAGCCTTTCTACTTTGCCTTGTGATTTTTCTGTACTTGTTGCTTACTACTTAACAATCGTATTAATCTATCTACAACACCGGTGTCTGTATATTCTGTGCATTTTGTAACACTGAAAGTGATAAAAGCACTTTATCCTTTGAAATTGAGTAAGTGTTCTAGGCTTACTGTTTCACTCTTTCCTATCTTTTCTTTTCTGTGCCTTCCTCCGCATGTTCTGCATGGTATCTGTTCTGCTGATGCTGCCTTCACCTGGGTCCTGTGCATGTGTTTTCTAATCCCAGGGAGAAGGAATCACTTTGCCTACTACAACTATCACACTTATGAAGGTAATGCTATTTAATACTATTCTTTCTCACTAGTCACTAAACCCTGTACTATCAAAAAGGGCTTTTGTCCGTTTTCAGAACTTTTTTGCTTGACTTTATTGGTGCTTAAAATAAGTGATATGACTATAGGAGACTGAGTGAACTTTTTCTCTTTCTAATCTATAGTTTCAAAGTGTGTAGAAGGGAATTATGTCTTATCATAGTTACTTCATATGGAGTCCATGTACTAGTCTTCAGTACTTTTGCAGGATTTGGGTATTCTCACTTTTACCGAGTGTAGCAGGAAGGGGCCTGCTGAGAGGAATGGGCCTTATAATAACAAATTGCACAGTGAGGCACCCTTAGCAGTTCCAGAGATTAATGGCAGTATTACTGATTGAGTTTGGAAGGGACAACATTGGGATGGCTTCATTGTCCTTACTTTCCCAACCCTATATCTGCTGCCCTTCCCTTGAAGTATGGTTTATTAGCACAGTCAGTAAACTCTGATCAGATTATTCATGTGTAGCAGCCCATTGCTATGTGTTTTGGCTTGGGGCCAACAATTTGAACTCTTAATTTCTAATCTTTGTGTGCCCTCTCACAAGTTAGTAGAGAACATGGTTCTTCCACCCTCTTTCTATCTAGAGTAAATGTGTGTGATAATCATTTTTTTTGGGGGGGAGAATCAACATGGTTGGAAACATTAATACATCTTATTAAAAGTGGTGGTAGAGCTTTGATATTGTTGCTGTTGTTTCTTATCTGTTAGTCCCTGTCTTGCAATTTAACTGCTAGCTGCAATATTCTCATCTAGTTGCTTTCATTTTGTCAGGGAAAAGCCTATATTTGGGTATTGGAAGGAAATTTATTGGCAGACATTTAAAAAATTTAGTCTTGAAAAGCTGTTTAAAGGAGCAGTATTTTCCTTTCCTCTAAGCTTTTCAATTCATTTTTGGTTTCTGAAGAAAATTTAAGTTATGTGTCAAACTGCTTTCTTGAGACACATTTAAAATATCAAGAGCATCTTTGTCTGGCTATGGTTTCATGTACATTTCCTATTGGATTCTCTTTAGGAGCTAGCACTATTTTGAATACATTGTATACAATTTGGGATTGTCAGTTTTGCTGCTGGTTTAAATTATGCCTATAAGTTGACTGTTTTGTTATGCCATAAACAGGCATGGTGAGCTGGGCTCATTGTTGTTTTGGTTAGTTGATAATTCTCTAGGATAGGTTGGGTAATAATATCTAGGACAAATAATCCTATTTGCTGAAGATTGGTGGAGCTTTTATGTAAGTGCAGTGCTAACCCAAGAAAAAATGTGGCTTTATGTTATACTAGGAATAAGGCCTGTTGTGGAAATAAATACAATGAGCTCTAGAAAGAGGCTCTGGGCGGGTGCCCCAGTCCTAGGCACTTCGTGTCAGTTTGCTGCGGCAACCTCAGCGGGGTATAATGACACAGAGTCCACCATTTTCTCCAGAGGAACTGATCTCTGCTACCTGAAGAACAGTTGTAATTCTGAGTGACCTCCAGCCCTCACCTGGAGATTGGCAACAATGGTTCCCCATGAGGGACTGGCTTGTTTGGAGGGTGGAGTCTATGGCATTCTACCTGTCTGAAGTCCCACCCCTCCTCAAACCCCACCCTCTCCAGGCTCCACCCCTCAATTTTCCAACCTGGAGTTGGCAACCCTATCTCCTTCACAGCCAACCATCAACCTACCTTGATCTGCCTCTCTGACTTCAGCTTTCCATCTCCTCCCCACTCCCTCCTGGAGAGCAGTTGTAATTCTGAGTGATCTCCAGCCTCCACCTGGAGATTGGCAACAGAGGTTCCCTGGGAAAGACTGGCTGGTTTGGAGGGTGGAGTCTATGGCATTGTACCTGTCTGAGTTCCCAACCCTCCTGAAAGCTCACCCTCTCCAGGCTCCATCCCTCAAATCTTCAGGAATTTCCCACCTGGAGTTGGCAACCCTATCTCCTTTCCAGCCAATCATCCTACCTTTATTTTATCCTCACTCTTCAGCTTTCCACCCCCCACACATCTGCAGCCTCTACCGTGCTCTGAAGCCCTGACTGCTATGTCACATTGGCTGTCATACAGGGGCCATCTCAGCACGATATAAGGACACAGAGTCCTCCATTTTCTCCAGGGGAACTGATCTCTGCCATCTGGAAAGCAGTTGTAATTCTGAGTGATCTTCAGCCCTCACCTGGAGATTGGCAACAATGGTTTCCCCCAACAGGCACTAAGGGGAAATGTATTTTACCTCAGAACAGCGAACTGTTTAGAATGTTAGAGGCAAAGGCCAGTGAGGCCGCATATGCAAATGACCTCTGTGTTCCGAGGCAAAGGCCAGTCAGGCCACATATGCAAATATGCTCTGTGTTCTGACTGGCTGTGGGGGGAGGGAGGAACAGCAAATTGTTTAGAATGTTGGCGGCAGGACTCAGGCAAAGCAGCCAGTAGATAGGGAGACCCTCTGAATGACAGATCAGGGAGTGAACTGATTTCGGAGCGTGTTGGAATGTTCAGGGGAGTCCATGACCAAAACAGAATTATAAATACCGGAGGATACTAGTTATCTGCTTTTGGTTGGCTTTACCTTTAAAGCGGTTGAGGTCCTATATGAAGGATCACCTCCTCCCATTTGCCCCCTGATCAGGACATGAGCCCCTATTAGAAGTTCCGTTTATCTGCCAGGTGAGAATAATGGTGCCAAGGTCTTCTTCAGTGGAATCTCTTCCCTAAGGAGATGTGGAAGGCACCACTCCTCTTGTCATTTTTAAGGGCTGTTATTTTACCTGGCATTTGGGAATTAAGGGTAGATGTCCTGTAATTAGATGTTTTAGCCTGTAAGTGTTCTAAATAGTGATTAACTGTTTTTGTGATGGATGTTGGTGGTTTTATGAACCCCTTCACAGGTGTAAACCAAGGTCTGCAAGGTCTGAGCACATATAGCAGACACACATGCAAACACTAAAAAGAAAATTAACCCTAAATTCAGCATACAACATGAAATTTTGAAACCTATGTCATGTTTGGGAAGCAGGACAGAATGTGTGTGGACATAATTGCCAGAAAGGTCCTCATTTTAAAAGTCTTTTTCTCATAGATGCTGTGGGTTTATGATGTTGGAAACTGCTAAAATCATTAGAGAGAAGTGCTTGCTGCTGTCTGTTTTCAGAGGCTTAATTCCAATTTCATGAACAAATCTAAGTTTGTTCATGATGGGTACAACCCATGCTCACGCATTCCTTCCTTTTTCCTTGCTCCTGAATTTAAGCCTAAAATAATAGCACAGTGCCTCCTCAGGCAGCTTTCTGTGATGTATTCAACCTTAATCCAACACAGACACACAAAATTGCCTAGTCTACCAGGATTTTATTTTGCTCCTGTTAACTGCTTGTATATGAATGCTGCAAAAATTCAATCCTTTCTAGTCTGGCTTAAGCCTGCATTTCTCCCTTGTACAGTTGCAAAAAGTGCTACCCAAAGTCTTCCTCACATATATAGCTTCAAAATGTTTTCCATTCCTGTATATTATACTTGCAAATTGTCATCTTGGTCTAAATATATTTCATTTTACAAAGCTTGTTTGAACTTTTGTCTAACTTCAGCAGACAACATTGGATTCTAAAAAGTATCATGGAGCCATTCTTCTAACCTTTTCTATATTAGTTGGTTTGGATAAATACGCAGGGACAAAGCTGGGGACTTTCCATAATTGTTTTGTTAATATCAATTATCAGACATTTTCAGGTAACTTCTGCTATGCTTTCTTTGAAATCTTAACCTTATCCCATATTCATGCATTTGTGTGCAAAAAAAAAAGTGCGTGCACACATTTGTTTAACCTAAAATGAAAATCTGTTGATACTTTACTGACTGACTTTGATCTATTATAAATGGCTTCCCAGCATCAATGTATCTAATTCTCAACATGGGTCATTCTATGAATACTTACATCCAGAGACTGGAACCAGATACAGCCAAGATAGATCCTTCTACAAACCTGAGGAGAGCACCAGGTTTGCAGAAAAATCTGAAATTGTTAAATAAAAAAAGTATTCTGGGGTTTTTAAAAAACCCTCAAATAATAGAAGTGGTGCTTGTACCTTTATGGGAAGAGATGTCAGTAGTCACTATGGGGATTGCTAGGCAACCACAACAATATGCAAACATTGGTTTCTGTCAATAAAAGACAGAGGGGAAGGCCCTTGCAGGGCTATTTTCGTCTCTCTGTCCACCCTGTTCCCTTCACTGCTGTCCAGCCTCAGCAGCAAACACTGGGCACAATGAAGTAAATAAATAAAGCTGAAGACTGAGGGGGGCAGTTAAAATAACTGTTAGTTGGTGAGTGGGAAGGAAAATAGAAACCAGGGAAATCAGAGAATATATGGACCTCCTAGAGGAGAGAAAGATGTAATGGTGTAGGGAAGGGGATACAGGGGGAAATGCAGAGGCTCCTGCAAGTTCTTGTCAGTTGTCCATTTGTCCATTAAAACACTACAGGAAACTACACTTAGCTCAGTTTACTTAAAGTTCACAGCAGACAAATTGTCACAGGGGATAATAGAATCTAGTGTGCCTCCTACACATATGCACAGGTACTGTGCCATTCTGTTACTACTTTTTGATCTTTGTCTGTTGTGCTCATGGGCTTTGTACTGGGCTCAGAGCCACCGTTTGGAAATTTCCAGAGTGAGCATTTAGGCATGAAAATCTCCTCCCCTCAGAGACACAGCTCAGACTGCATGCCCAAGTGAGGGAAGTTGTGCTTCCTTCTCAGGTTTCTCCTGTTGCAGAAGTAGCATTGATTGAGCAAGTTCCTTAGTTTCATTAATTTATTTATTTATTTGTGTGTGTGTGTGTCAGAGGTTAAGACGCTGAGCTGCAGACTGGAAGGTCTAGTTTGGCAGTTCGAGACTCTAGTGCTGTGTGACCGAGTGAGCTCCCATCTCTGGCCCCAGCTCCTGCCATCCTACCAGTTTGAAAACAAGAAATTGCAAATAGATAAATAGGTACTCTTTTGGTGGGAAGGTAACAGTGTTCCGTGCTCTTCAGCATTTAGTCATGCCGGCCACATGACCACAGAAACGTCTTGGGACAGCACTGGCTCTTCAGCTTGTATCGATTGTCAGAAACCTGGGATGCAGGCACATTGAAATCTTGGCTTCTCATTTAAGGACTGCTGTCTGGGAAAGCCCTAATAATTATATAATGAACTGGTATGTCCCATTAGAGACTGATCCCTCCTCATCTCTTGTCAGTGGCCTGCTAATAGAATTTTGGCTTCAGGGCTAACTTTGAGACCTTCTAAGAAAGGAGTCTCACCTGACCTGGCTAGCCCAGGCCAGCCCAATCTTGTCAGATCTCAGAAGCTAAGCAGGGTCAGTCCTAGTTAGTATTTGGATGGGAGACCACCAGCAAATACCAGGGATGCTTTGCAGAGGCAAGCAATGGCAAATCGCCTCTGAATGTCTCTTGCTTTGAGAACCCTACAAGATCACTGTAAGTTGGCTATGATTTGATGGCAAAACCAAAAGTAAGGACTCTCCTTCATATGCAGCCCATAAGGCATACTGTTACCCAAATTGGTGCCTGTGTCAGGCTCATAACATGTGACGTGTTCTCTAAATGTGTAGAGTTAGACTGTGTGGCCAGGGTAATTATTTTGAGACTGAACAGTCCGGTGTATCCCCAGGTCCCAACCCTTTACAGCACCCCAATTAAGAAGGAAAAATGAGACAGAAAGAATGAATTTCAAAAAGAAACAATCTTTATTCCCCTAGCAAGATACAAGGCTAGAGAAATGAAGTGTAAGGGAGAGCAAATATATAAAATAATATTGCAATTTAGTATTTATTTATTTATTTATCTTTCGATTTGTATACCGCTCACCCCCGGAGGGCTCTGAGCGGTTCACATATTTCATTAACACAAATCCTAACAGGCACCCTTATTGCAGCAAATTGTTGTTATTTCCTGTTATTTCCTGTTGCTTTGTGGGCAACGTCCTCTTAGCGCTGGTCTTTGATTTTTTCTGACCTTTTTGTGGCTGTTGTGACATCTTTCGAGTTCGGGCCAAGCGCACGTTTTGCGCATGCTCGTTGATGGCCTCTGTCCATCCGGCTCCGGCCTGTCACGCCACCCCGCCTCTGTGCCTGTCGACCCGGCCTCCTTTTGCTCACTCAGCCTCGCCAGCCGCCATTCTTTTTCTGCCGCCGCCGCTCGCCGTTAGCCGCCTCTCACGCTGCTGCCGCTTCGCCACAAAGGTGGGTGCCCCCCCGCTCTAGGCGCAGGTAACCATTTGTCTAATTGCCCTTTAACAGACTTTCGAGCCGCTGGGTGAGCGGGAGCTGGGACCTAGGGCCGGGAGCTCACTCTGGCCGCAGTGGGGCTCGAATAGCCAAAGCTGTTCGGCCAGATGTTGTGCAGGCTTTACTTACTGCCTGCGCCATCTTGACAATGCTATAGTAATTTTTGCCTAATGGAGGAAAATCTAAGGGGAAATAAAAGGGTGAAAGAAGAACATATGCTATGTTATTCTGAATAGAAGAATCTTTTGAGCGGGGGTCCAGGGCAGAAGGGATTTGTGCTTAAATTGGTCTCCTAAATCAGTTTTCTATATAGAAGCAGACTGTAAAAAACAATGTTAAACAATCCCTTAATCAAACGTCTGTGCAAAATGAAATGGTGCCTTTAAAGCAGGTAGAGTAGGTGCTGCTTGAGCCTCAAAAGGAAGGGCGTTGCACAGATGAAACGAAAAGCTTGGTCTCTGGTTGCCATCTGTCTCATTTCTGCAGGTAGAGCACAGGGAGCAGGGTTTGTCATGGCCCTCTTTCCCTCCTCTTCCTTCGATGACAAAGCAGGCTTTACACTGTTGTATTTATTTATTTGTAAAAGGTATCCTCATTTCTAGAAAGGATCCTCATTTCTAGAATTGTGCAGAGCAAAGGTCCACTCCTCATTTTCCTGAAGCATCTATATCCACTTTTCCTGTGGCAGATGCCTTAATTTGCTGTGATATACTTTTAGATTTTTGGAAGGAATTGAGTAGGAGGTTGTTGCTCCTTCACTTTGAGCATGCACAGTCTAGTTTGCTTCTCTGAGGCAAACATATTTTTGCAACTAAATGCTAGTTGTAGAAGATTTTTACATCTAAACGCTAGTTGTAGAACCTTCTGAATCAAGGCTGTGTGCAGATACAAGGCCCGTCAGTGTGAATGCACAGATGAGAACAACAGTTACAGGTAAGCCGACTAGTTCTACAAGGAATGGAAAGCTTGACCATGATACTGTTGGGCACAATCCAGAATGTATTAAAAGAGATTATGTGCCTCTGGGTAAAAAGATGAAAGACCTGGGAATGCAGGTTGTGTTTTCATCAATTCTTCCTGTTAAAGGCCATGGCTTAGGAAGGGAAAGAAGAGTACTGCAAATAAGTGACTGACTACATAGATAGTGTCATCAGGAAAGGATTGGATTTTTGGACCATGCTTTTTAGATGAAGCTCTTCTGTTGGGAGATGGTTTGCACCTCACGAGGGTGGAAAAACGTGTTTGGTAAGAGCCTTGCAAACCTAATAGGGAGGGCTTTAAAATAATCCTATGGGGGAGCAAGACAAAAATTCAAAGCCTAGTATGATGCCAATAACCGGAGATAAGAACGCTAAAGTTTTGTGGGGAGTGGCACATATGCTAGGTAACATTAACTTGCAGGTAAGTATAGAAACAAAAAATTCAGGGTGCATAAAACATAGATTCTGATGTCTCTACACTAATGCACAGAGTATGGAAAACAAGCAGGAGGAACTTAAAGTCCTCATACAAGAGGGGGACTATGACCTAATCGGCATTTCTGAAACTTGGTGGGATGACACTCACAGGTAGAATATTAGGATTGAGGGGTACAACTTATTTAAAAGAGACATACAAATAAGGAAGGGTGGAGGAATAGCATTATATGTAAAGGAGGTATATACTTGTGAGGAAATACATGAATCTGAGCATGGAAGTCCAATTGAGAGTCTCTGGGTAAAAATAAAAGGACTTGGATGAGACAGTCCTAGAACAGATTACAAAGTTCTCAAAGAGATGGGACACGGCAGTCATGGAGATTTCAGTTACCCAGATGCCTGTTGGAAGTCCAACTCTGCTGACTTCCAGTTTTGGCTTGCTGGTGGGTGCACTCCATCACAGCTCTGATGAGAGCACCCCACAATCGCGCCAGTGGGGAGGGTTCCACATTGTAGGGGGCCTGCATCCTGGGGCACAAGAGGTGCCTCTCCTGAGGTGTGAGCCAAAGGATGGGGGCTCCTCTCTGCCCTGAAAGGCCCCCACAGTGCGAGACCAGCCATGGTACACAAAGGCGCACAATGGGGAGAGTTTGCAAGCGATCCAGTGTAAGATGACGTTCCCTACCTTATGGATTGAAGCATGAAGTAAAACGTGAGTTGATGTCTCCTTATGCAAACAAACGCCCAAGCGAAAACTCATAAAGCTGCACCAAAGCCCCAATTGAAGTGGAAGGGGAGGGGAATTTACCTGATCCCAGAAAGATCATTTCGTAAAAGAGAAAAGCGAGGGGCAAAAAGGCAACTTGAAGGGGAAATCGATAGCTCAGCTGAGTCTTGTGCAAACTAGTAACACAATTGCAATCTATTGGACTTTCAGAGACTTTTAAAGAACTTTTACTTTAATGTAAACCTGGGGTCTTTGGGGGGGGGGGCGCACCGGAGCGCAGCTTTTTTTCCCACCATAGAGAACAATGGAGGGAATAGGGGCAACCTGTTTGGGGGCCCATAGAATTGGACCCCCTAATCCAATGTTCTTGAAACTTGGTGGGTATCTTGGGGAGAGGCTCTATCAGTTACCCAGTGAGTTTGGAGCCTCTCCCTCAAACTCCCTTCCCTCCAGCCCCCAGAATATACCCTATGTTTTCACCATTGACTTCAATGGCCCATAGGATATAATGGGGCCGAATTGCCGCCAAATTTCTTTCATTCCCTCCTTTCCTTCTCTCTTTTTCCTCTTTCCCTCCTTCTTCTCTTCTCTCTTTCTTTCCCACCTTCTTCTCTTCTCTTTTTTCCTCCTTTCCCTTCCCTCCTTCTTCCCTCTTTCTTTCCCTCTCCATTCCTTCTCTTTCTTTCCCTCTTTCCTTCCTTCTTTCCTTCTCTCTACTCTCTCTCTCTTTCCTTCCCTCTTTCCTCCTCCTGTGGCCCAACTGCCATGAGAAGGAGTTTAAACTTTAAATCCCTTCTCTCTTAGCTCCCCCACCCAGACCAGCTGGGGAAGGGAAGGGGAGGCTTTTGAAGATGCCTCCCCCCCTTTTGCTTCCCCTTCTGACAACACTTCCGGTGATGTCAGGGGGTGTGGCACATGCTAATAGCCTAATAGCTCATTAGCATACCATATGCTAATGAGCTCCTGCAGCTGTTTTTCTACGAAAAGATCCCTGATGTAAACAATGATGCATTGGGCAGAAAAAATGGTGGCAAAGGGGAAATCGACCTCAGGAACTGCCAGCTCATCGACTCCAGTTTCTAAACCAGAAGTAACCACAGACTTCCCCAAAATGATTGCTGCAGCACTGCGCCCTCTGCTGGACCAGATGACCAATCTTAATAATAACTTCGATATACTGCAAAAGGGAAGATAACGATGATAAAAGTGTGGGAAGTGCTGATAGTACCTCAGAATTGAATGACTCTGAATCTGAATTAGGGGCTGCTGCTCCTAAACCTCTAAAAGTTAAACTGAATTTTGATAAAAATAAGTTTAGAGGAAAGAAAACTTCAAAATAGTCTAACTCTGAAAATCTGATGTTTTGTTCTCTTTAATTAACAATCTTAATATTAATGTTAAGATGCGATTACTACAGCTAAGTATGATTGTGTTTGTTTGCCTTAGTTATATATACCTAATTCTCATTTTTTACTATTTAGGTAATAGAGAACCATCAAGAATTTGAAGTATAACACATAATGATCCTTGCTACTCTGTATTTTAGGTTGTACCCCTTCCCCCAGCCCTGTAGGAGTATGGAGTAGTAGTACAAAAGCAATAAAAAATTATTTTTTTAAAAAAAGGAAGTCCAACTCTGCTAAAAGTGAAAGGTCCAATAAATGTCTCACTTGTCTTGCTGACAACTACATTTTCCAGAAAGTGGAGAGGGAAACAAGGGGATCTGCTATCTTGGACTTGATTCTTACCAACAGGGAAGAACTGGTTGATGAGGTGAAAGTAGTGGGCACCCTGGGTAGTAGTAGTGACCATGTAAAAGCTTTATGTAGTCAGATGTATAGGTTGGACTTCTGGAAAGCAAATTTTGACAAAGTTATGCTGGGTCGAATCCCATGGTCAGAAATACTTAAGGAGAAGGGAGTTCAAGGGGGGTGGGAGTTTCTTAAAAGTGAAATATTGAAGGCACAATCACAAATGATTCCTATGAGAAGGAAAAATGGGAGGAACCTAAAGAAACCACAGTGGCTCCATAAACAGCTTTCTAAAGATTTGAAAAATAAAGATTCATTCAGAAAGTGGAAGGAGGGCTTTATAACCAAGGATAAATATGAACAAATAACCAGTGCTTATAGAGAGAGAGGAAAGCTAAAGCTCATTATGAGCTTAGGCTAGCAAGAGATGCTAAAAACAACAAAAAAGTGTTCTTTTGTTATGTTCAAAGTAAGTAAAAGAGCAAGGCCCATTGCAGGGACAGGAAAGTGAAACTGTAACAGGTGATGAAGATTGGGCAGAACTGCTCAATTCCTACTTTTCCTCGGTCTTCTCTTGTGAGGGAAACTGCTCAACATGGCAAACACAGAACACATGATGAGGGAAGAGAGTTATGGTCTAGGAATGGCATAGTGGTAGTACATAAACACCTAGTTTCTTTAAATGAAACTAAGTTTTCGGGGCCAGATGAACAGCATCTAAGGGTGCAAAAGGAACTTGTGGATGTAATTTCTAAGCCTCTGTCATTAATTTAAAGAAATCTTGGTGAACAGGTGAGGTGCCAGAAAATTGGGGGTGGGTAAATGTTGTCCCCATCTTCAAGAAGGGGGGAAAGGAGGATCCAGGTAACTACCAACTGATCAGTTTGATGTCTGTACTTGGAAAAGTTTTAGAACAAATCATCAGTCACTCAGTCTTTGAGCACTTAGAAAGGACAGCTATGGTTATTAAGAGCCAGCATGAGTTTCTCAAGAACAAGTCGTTTCAGACCAGCCTTCTGTCTGTTTACCAGGAGGGTTACTACTTCGCTGGATCAGGGGAATGCTGCAGACATAGTTTATCTTGTTTCCAGTAAGGCTTTTGATAGGGGTCCACATAATATTCTTGTTGATGAGTTGGTAAAATGTGGTTTGGATCCTATTATTGTTATGTGGATCTGTAATTGGTTGATAGATAGCAACCCAAAGACTGCTTGTGAATGGTTCTTCATCCTTTTGGAGAGGAGTGACAAGTGGAGTGCTTGAATGATCTGTCCTGGGACCTGCTTTGTTCAACATCTTTATAAATTATTTAGATGAAGGAATAGAGGGAATGCTTATTAAATTTGCAGATGATGCTAAATTGGGAGGGGTAGCAAATATTGTAGAAGACAGAGTCAGGATACAGGATGATCTTGACAGGCTGGAAAAACTGGGCTAGAATGATGAATTTCCACAGGGATGAATGTAAAGTTCTACATTTAGGTAGAAAAAATCAAACACATAATTATTGGATGGGGGAGTCTTGGCAGTAGTATGTGTGAAAAGGATCTAGGGGTCTTAGTAGACCATACACTGAACATGAGTCAGCAGTGTGATGCAGTAGCTAAAAAGGCAAATACGATTTTGGGCTGTATCAACAGGAGTATAGTGTCCAGATCACACAAAGTGATGGTAATCGCTTTACTCTGCTCTGGTTAGACCTCACCTAGAGTACTGTGTTCAGTTTTGGTACCACAATTTAAGAAGGATATAGACAAGCTGGAATGTGTCCAGGGGAGGGCAACAAAGATGGTGAGGGATCTGGAGACCAAGTCCTACAAGGAAAGGTTGAAGGGGCTGGGTATGTTTAGTCTGGAGAGGAGACAACTGAGAGGTGATACAGTAACCATCTTCAAGTACTTGAAGGGCTGTCACATAAGAGGATGGTGCGGATTTGTTTTCTGTTTCCCCAGAAGGTTGGACCAGAACCAGTGGGTTGGAATTAAATCAGAAGAATTTTCGACTAAACATTAGGAAGAATTTCCTGACAGAGCTGTTTCTCAGTGAAACAGGTTTTGCTGGGAGATGGTGGGCTCTCCTTCTTTGGAGGTTTTTAAGCAGAGGCTAGATGGCCATCTGAAAGCAATGCTGATTGTGTGAACATAGGCAGATCATGAGAGGGAGGGCAGGAATGGTTGCATCAGTGCTTAGTTATTATGACTCTTTCTTACACAGCCAGGGAAATGTTGATCACCACTTTGGGGGCAGGAAGTAATTTTTCTCCAGGCCAGTTTGACCAGGGATCTTGGAGGGTATTTTGCCATCTTCTGGGCATGGAGCAGGGGTCACTAGGGGTGTGGGGTCACTGGGGGGGATAGTTGTGAATTTCCTGCATTGTGTAGGGGGTTGGACTAGATGACCCTGATGATCCCTTGCAACTCTGTGATTCTATGCATCCTGTAGTTTCAGCCAGGTTTCCCTGTCCTTTTGCTAGGTCATGGAAAATAATGTAATATAGGTCATGACCTATTTCGGTTCATACGGACTGTACCAGGTTGACCTCTTTGTATGTTTTCATTTGCTATAGTTTCACTAAATGGAATGAGCCAGTGGAAACTGAACCCGTTGAAGACGGAGGTTCTGTGCCTGAGTCAGAGCAGACCAAGGGTGGGAATCCCACTCCCGACCTTCGATGGGGCTCCATTGGTGCCAGCGCCGGAGGTTAGGAGTCTGGGAGTGCTTGACAAAGGAGGCCCAGGTAGCAGCCACTGCCAAGTCGGCCTTTTATCATCTTTGGCTGATTAGGCAGCTGGTTCCCTTCCTTGAATGCAACGACCTGGCAATGGTGATCCATGCGATGGTCACCTTGAGGTTGGACTACTGTAATGCTCTCTACATGGGGCTGCCCTTATCGCAAATTCAGAAGCTAGAGCTGGTGCAAAATGCTGCAGCCAGGCTGTTGATGGGCCTCCCAATACAGGAGCACATTCGGCCTATGCTGAAGGCATTGCACTGTCTACCAATAGCATACCAAGTTCGCTTTAAGGTGCTGGTTCTTGCCTTTAAAGCCCTTTATGGTCAGGGACCTACATACCTGAGGGATTGCCTTTCCCCACATGTTCCCCAGAGAGCAATGCAATGGAGGTCTCAACACCGACTCACCCTTCCCAGGCCAAAGGATGCCAGGCAAGTTACAACCAGGGCCAGGGTTTTCTTGGTGGCAGCTCTGCTCTGGTGGAACGAGCTCCCAGAAGAGATCAGGGCCCTGTGGGACGTTATGCAGTTCTGCAGGGCCTGTAAGCAGGGCCGGCTCGCCCACTAGGCAAGCTAGGTGCTCGCCTAGGGCGCCGGCCCTGCAGGGGTGCCAAAATGCCCCCCACCCCCCGTAAAAAGCCCCACAGGCTGCCCAATGCCGGCAGCCCTGGCTTTCCTGGGTGCCTCGCGGGCGCGCGCCCCTGGGAGGGAAGGGGGCGTTCTAAGCCCGCCCCTTCCCCGGCTGTCCCGGGTGCCTCGCGGCTACGAGAAACCCGGGAGAACCGAGCGCGCTGCCCCTGGGAGGGAAGGGGGGGGCGTTCTAAGGCCGCCCTTTCCTCAGCTGTTCTGGGTGCCTCGCGGCTGCGAGAAACCCGGGAGAACCGAGCGCGCCGCCCCTGGGAGGGAAGGGGGGCTTCTAAGCCCGCCCCTTCCCCGGCTGTCCCGGGTGCCTCACGGCTGCGAGACACCCGGGAGAGCCGCGCGCGCCGCCCCTGGGAGGGAAGGGGGGGGCTTCTAAGCCTGCCCCTTCCCCGGCTCTCCCAGGTGCCTCGCGGCTGCGAGACACCTGGGAGAGCCGCGCCGCCACCGCTGGGAGGGAAGGGGGGGCTTCTAAGCCCGCCCCTTCCTCGGCTCTCCCAGGCGCTGGGCCATCTTCAGGCCCCACCGGGAGGTTGGCATCCCCGGTGGGGTGGGCGCCCCAGGCAGTCCTGCCTAGGGCGCCCAGACACCTGGGGCCGGCCCTGCCTGTAAGATGGAGCTGTTCCCCCAGGCGTTCAATTAGAAGCTGCCCCGGGGGAGATCGCCCTGTCCCCTAAAATTCTTAAAGCACCCACCAATACAACATTGATCGGCATCGACCACTAGGATTGCACGGAAGTTTGAGCGCCATCTCAGATGGAATGTGAAATTGATATCTGTTTATTAGTAATTGGATTATTATCGTTAGCATCTTTTAATATTGTGATTGCTATGGTTTTAGGATTCTTACATTATTTATTGTTGTTTTTATGCTGTTGTAAGCCGCCCTGAGCCAGCCATGGCTGGGAGGACGGGGTATAACTGTAATAAATAAATAAATAAATAAATAATTTTCCTTAATGAAACCAAAAAAGGTCCTAGGTGTAGGTAAGCTCTCATCTAGGCATATTATTATTAGTAGTAGTATCATTATCATCGTCATTATCACCATCTTATTACAGTCTTCCCAAACTATATTCTGTGGCTGGTTATGCTCTCAAGGTGTATGCTTGGCGTTTCAAATACTTTCTGCAAATTAATGAGAGTGCCTTTACATTTGCACAGCTTCTAAAATGCAGCAAAAAGGATACAGAATTGAACAACTGGAGAGCAATGAGTACAAAGTGGGAAAGGAAATCATTTTATAAAGTGGGAGAGGAAACAAATTATAATGCCATGTTTTGATATTTTTTTAAAAAAGGATGAAACGACTTTCTTTAGTGTAGTAAAATGAAGTAAGTTGTGTCTGTGCTGCTCTTAATAAAAGAAGTTAAGGTGTTTTCTAGTCAGTATGCTTGTAAAATAATAATAAAAAATACTATTTTCCTGTGTAAGATTAATTGCTCCATTTTAGACTTCCTTAATGCTTCATAATCCATTCTCTTATTTTCCATACCTGCCATTTTTTTTCTCTTCTAGACTTGTTATTGCCCTTTAGGCAATACTGTTATGTCTGTTTTCTTCTTTAAGTTGATTGTTTTTCCGTGGACTGCATGGAACTTTCAGATGTCAACAAGAGAAGATGAGGGAAACTGATTTTGTCTGTGCAATCTGTTTTTTAAGATCTCTCCCAAATGAATAGATAGACTTGTGAACATAAAAATGGTTGTGTAAGAAGCTAAACAAATAATGCAGCTCTCTTGAGAGGATACCAACATACTGATATTTCCTTAATTCCTATCACATCTCTTAAATTTAATTTCTTACTCTGAATACTGGCAGCACTGTATTGTCTTTCTATGTTCAAATGAACATGGCTCACAGACAGTTAAAAATTCAGTTACATTCAAATATCAGACATAACTGAATACCTCCAGAAGACTTCCAGAATAAGCATGTTTTCAAATTATTATAGAAGGCCTGTAATGGGGGTGTAGGTTATATCTCCTGAAGGAGGTGGTATTGTTTACTATAATGATACCATGTAGCTTCATCCCTTAACATTCATCAGGTTTTAGTTTTGTTTTAAGTGTTGGGTCCTTTCTTGCAGATGGTTCTGATTCCAGAGATAAACCAAAGCTGTATCGTTTGCAGTTAAGTGTGACTGAAGTTGGTACTGAAAAATTTGATGACAATTCAATTCAGGTGAGGAGCATTACTTGAGACAAGGGAAAGAGTTTCATGTAAAAAACCATGCAACTATAGGAAGCAGAATGATAAACTTGCATACTATGTAATTTCCTAAATTTTACAACCTAGACATAAGCAGTGGGTTGTATTCTTCTACTCTGTTCTTGCAGTGTGGTCCTTTGGCTTGAGGTGCCAATGTAAAAGGCTGATAAGATCCAACACAGGATTGTTAAACATTACATTGTAATCCCTATACTAACTTTGGTTTTTTAAAATATTAAGAATGTTCTAAGAAAGATAACAATAGGAGTTTTAAGTTGGAATGTGGTAAAGTTCTGTGCTGCAAAAAAAAATATTAAAATGTGATTTATGTTGTTCTTGATAGTAAGAGTGCTGAGAATCAACACATTTACAGATGCCCAGTTGAAACTTACACTGTAGTACTAGGAGAATGATCCCTGATGCCTCACCAGTAGCAGTTTGATGGCAGACTTATTTTGATTCTTTACAAGATTTATAATTGTTATATTGATTTTGCACATAAACACAATAATTTTTACAAACCATCTATCATGCTTATCAGCCTGTCCTGTGTTAACCCCAAACTTTGAGCTATGGACACTGCAAGATAAGTATGTTAAAAAATTTAACAGGCCATTCAGTAACAGAATGACTGGAATGTATAGTTCATTGCAGGTTTGTTACAGGCCATGGCAGGTTTATTTTAATGAAGTTTTTCCTTTTAGTTCAGAAATAGTTAACCTTGAAATCCAGTTTCTTGGTTTATTAGAGCAAGGGTGTATGTAAACCAATGTAAGCTTTTGAAACTCTTGGTTTTAGCTTGGCTTCTTTTGAGTTTTGATAATCTGTGTTTTCAGTTGTTTGGTCCAGGAATTCAGCCTCATCACTGTGATCTCACTAATATGGATGGAGTTGTTACGGTTACTCCAAGAAGCATGGATGCTGAGACATATGTGGAGGGTCAGCGAATTTCGGAGACCACTATGCTGCAAAGTGGTATGAAGGTTCAGTTCGGGGCCTCTCATGTATTTAAGTTTGTGGACCCCATTCAGGATCACATTCCTAAAGGACGTCTAGACACAGGACATATGGTCAAAGGATCACGGCACAAAGCTGGGTATGTAATGTTGTTTATCATTGTCAAGGGAAAACCCACCAGTAATACTCTTACTCCACTTTGTGAAATCTTCTGGAGTTTGCATGATTTGATCATTCAAACTCTGTTAGAAAAATCTATTCGTCCAACAAGAGAAATAATATAGCCTAATAAAGCAGCAACCTATGCATAATTTATGCATAAGAACATATAAGAACATAAGAGAAGCCAATGTTGAATCAGGCCAACGGCCCATCTAGTCCAACACTCTGTCACACAGCGGCCAAAATATACCAGGTGCCATCAGGAGGTCCAGCAGTGGGATCAGGACACTAGAAGCCCTCCCACTGCTGCCTTCTCCAGCACCAAGAATAGAGTGCATCACCTGCCCCAGACTGAGAATTCCCATCTATACCCTGTGGCTAATAGCCACTGATGGACTTCAAAGTAGATTGTGAACAGGTATAGAAGGATCTATCAGAATTGGGTGAGTGGGCAGTAATGTGGCAAATGAAGTTCAGTGTTGGCAAGTTTAAGGTGATGGGTTTTGAACAGGCTGAGACCAAGATCTTGAGGTTATACTGGATAACTCTGAAAATATTGAATCTGTTGCAGTGGCAAAAAAGGGAAGCTCCATATTGGGGATTATTAGGAAAGCAGCTGAGTATAAAATGGCAGATATTATAATGACCTTGTATAGAGCCATGTTGTGGCCTCATTTTACAGTTTTGATCACTATATCTCAAAAAGATACTGCAGAGCTGTAAAAAGTACGGAGGACAACCAAGATTATCAAGGAGCTGAAGCACCCTTTCCTATGTGAAAAAGTTGAAGAGGTTTAGGACTACTTAGCTTAGAAAAAAGACAGTTAAGGGGTGGGCATGACTGGAGGTTTATAAAACTATGCATGAGGTGGAGAAGGTGGATACAGGGAACTTTCCCCCCCCTGTCCTATGATACTTAGAACATGAGGGCACCCAGTGAAGTTGGATAATAGGTACAGGAGAGAGAAAAAGAAGTGCTTTATTCAATAAATAAATTATGGAATTTACTGCCAGTGGAGGTTGTGATGGCCACAGTCATATATGGCTTTAAAAGAGATTCATGGAGGGCAGGTTCTTTGATGCTTACTAGCCATGGTGAGTAAAGGGAACATTCATATTCAAGGGCAGTAAACCTCTGAAGTCTAGTGCTAGGAGGCAACATCAGGAGAAGGTCTTGGCATCTGTGCCTCGTTTGCTGGACTGCCAGGGCAACTGGTTGGCCTGTGTGTGAAATGGTATTCTACACTACATGGGCTGCTGGTTTTATTTATTTATTTATTTTATTTTCCGTATTTGTATCCCGCCCATCCCGTGAGCGGGCTCAGGGCAGGACACATCATCTTAAATAATACAATAAGATTTAAAACACAATAAAACATTTACATTATAAACATATAATTGATTGAGCAGGGCTCTTCTTTATGCTTAAGTAAAAGATGCTACTACCACCAATCAAGTAGGGCCGTTGAATAATTCTGAATAGTTCTTTAAGGTTATCACAATGTTGTTGCTGTCATCCAACAGTCAGTATTATTGATTAAGGAAGCACATCTGGAGGCCACCAAGAAAACTTTCTATACAGCCTCCATAGCGTGTGCTAGCTCTTGCCCAGCCCAATTGTTTAGAACTATTCAGTCTTTGACTTCATTGCCTCAAGGCAAATCAAATGATAAGGAATTGGCCATTGGCTGTGAGGCATTTGTGAGCTTCTTTGCAGATAAAGTCTTGTCGTTCCACCAAGGCCTCCTGACCACAATTGGTACAATAATGGAACTGGAAGTTCCTTGCCCGTCTTCTGGTCTGGTTTTGGACCACTTCAGTCAGCTCTCCCAGGATCCTGGGAGTTGTGAAGCCCACCACTTGCCTTCTTGATCCATGCCCTTCCTGACTGGTCAAGGCCTGCCAGGAGAGCATTCAAACCTCCCTGAGAGATATAGTCAATCTATCCCTGTCCTCAAGGATCTTCCCAGCTGGTTTAAAGGAGGCAGTGGTGCGTCCGCTCTTGAAGAAGCCATAATTGGACCTTACGGTCCTCGCCAGCTATTGCCCGGTTTTGAACTTATGGTTTGTGGACAAGATGGTGGAGAGGGTCATGGCAGAGCACTTTTCAGTTTTCCTGGATGACCCTGCTATCCTGGATCCCTTCCAGGCCAGCTTTTGTCCTGGCCACAGGAGTGAGACTGCACTGTTCGCCCTCATGGATAACCTTCAGAGACAGCTGGGTCGAGGTGGGTCAGCACTGCTTTTACTTTTTGACTTGACAGAAGCATTTGACATGATTGACCATGATCTCTTGGCCCACGGGGGCTGCCTTACAGTGGCTCTCCTCCTTCCTTTATGGTTGGGGACAGAGGGTGGCCCTTGGGGAAGAGTTATTCCAGCGACATCCACTAATATCCTCTCCCCGATGCTGTTTAACATCTATATCCACCCACTCACCTAGTTGGCTCAAAGGTATGGGCAGGGATGTCCTCAGTATACTGATGATACCCAGCTCTATGGATGGCCTGCCAGACTCCACTCTGGAGGTGTTAGAATAGGGCATTACAGGCTGTGACTGGGTGATTGCAACAGAGTCAACTGAAACAGAATCCAACAAAGATGGAGGTCCTGTACCTAGGCTGTGGGAATCTGGGATTGGAAATCCAACTCCCAACCCTCGACAGGTGCCATCGCCAAGGGTGACAAGCTTAGGGTGATCCTGGATGCCTCCCTTTCTATGGAGGCCCAGGTTGCCACTGTTGCCTGATTGGCCTTTTATCACCTCCAGCTGGTCAAGCAACTGGTTCCCTATCTCTCTTTTCAGGACTTGTCTACAGTGACCCATGCAATGGTCCCTACCAGATTGGATTATTGTAACTTGCTCTACACAGGGCTACCCTTGTTCTTGACCTGGAAACTGCAGCTAGTGCAGAATGCAGCAGCATAGGTGTTGACAGTGACATCTGTGCAGGTGTGCATTCAGCCCATGCTGCACCAACTGCACTGGCTGCCAATGGAGTACCAGGTCCAGTTCAAGGAGCTAATCTTCAAAGCCTTTTGGTGCTGACCTTCAAAGCCCTATGCGGCCAGGGACCTGCATACCTTTGGGACCACCTCTCCCCCATATGTGCCTTGCAGAGTCCTGTTCTCCAGTGATCAACATCTCTTAGCTGTCCCTGGCCCAAAGGACATCTGACTAGCTTCAATCAGGGCCAAAGCTTTTTTGGCCTGGCCCTTACCTGGTGGAACAAGCTCATATTTTAGATCAGGGCCTTGCGGGATCTGTTACAATTCCACAGTGCCTGTAAAATGGAGCTGCTCTGCTAGGCTTTTGGTTGAAGCATCGGACATCCAAATCCATCTTGGCCTCCCTTGCTGACAGCACTGATTTTCTTAATTTGGCAAATTATCCAGCGGTGCCACTCTGAAATGCTTCCATCTGAGCTGTGTGATCAAGGCAAGCTTGCTCTGGTTTGCTGCACAGTTGATTTTAATATTGATTTTATTGTTAAACTTGTATTTATTGTTATTGTTGTTATGATCTTTATGTGACTTTGTAACCTGCCCTGAGCCCACTTGTGGGGAGGGTGGGATAGAAATTGAAGTAATAAATAAATAAAATCTGTGTATTGCTGTATTGTAAATTTGTGTCAATCGTTAATAACCCTATGAAAACCCAAGACAAATATGTTTGTCTACTGTGTTTCTGTGTTACATTTCTATCTACTGCATGTTGCTAACTAACACATTCTGAAGATATGTTGTCTTTCCAGAGCTGTACAAGAAACGACGTTTGATTTGGAGGGAGATATCCATAGTGGAACAGGATTACCTGCAAGTAAGGTAAGAAATTGTCACTAGATTTTAAAATGTAGGCTTGAATCTAAACTCTTACGAACGGGAGGAATCGTGAAATGAGATCTTTTCTGCCTTCTGCAAATTCTTCCTGCCTATAAAGTAGATGCTGAGGATTGGAGAACTCTCCTGAAGATGTCATGCAGCATAAGTTTGTGTCAAGGAGAGGTAATTGAACAGTCCCCCTCCTTATATACACACTCTTGTTTTACACTGTCTAGAGCAAATCCTTGAATAAGAATGTGCAGTTTTTCCTAATATTGCCCCTCCTAGTTGCAGCCCCACATTCTGCATTAACATATTGTTTGGTAGTGTCCCCTGACCTGTAGCAGAAGTTTCTTCAGAGTTCTTCCGAGCCTGTCAAGGAGAAGGGCAGAAATCTGCTTCCTTAGACTCCTTCCATTGCCTATTCCTTGCCTATTTGGATTCAGTCTATAATAAATGGATATAACTTTGGTTTATATTTCAAGTGCATCAATGCATACTTAAGTATCTATTTCAGATGTGTCAATATATAAAAATATCAATCACATTTCTGCATAAGAACACTAACTTCCATAGTACATGCTGTAGTGCCATAAAACAAAGTTAGAGTGCAATGGCACCTTTAAGACCAACAAAGTTTTATTCTGATGAAGTCTGACGATATGTGCGTGTACACGAAAGCTCATACCTTGAATAAAACTTTGTTGGTCTTAAAGGTGCCATTGGACTCTTAACTTTGTTCTGTTGCATCAGACCAACATGGCTGCCCACCTTAATCTAGTGCCATAAAGTTAGATATCCCGCAGATGCAGCTTTTCAAGTGGGGTTGAGCTATAGAAGATATGAGAAGGTAAGAATGTTCTGTTCTACTTTGTTAATTCTTTGCACCCAGTTCCTAGGGGCTGATCAGAAGACAATCATATGCATAAATATCAGGTCCTTAAAAAAGTGTTATGCTACATATAGAATCATAGAATGTTAGAGTTGGAAGGGACCTTGCAGGCCATCTAGTCCAACCCCCTGCACTCTGCAGGAACACAGCCGAAACCCCTACATACCTACAACATGCTCAAAAGATGGTTGTCCAGTCTCCTCTTGAAAACGTCCAGCGAAGGAGCATCCACCACCTCCCGAGGCACTCTGTTCCACTGCTCAACCACTCTTACAGTCAGGAAGTTTCTCCTGATATTAAGCCGGTAACGACTCCCTTGTAATTTCCACCCATTAGATCTAGTCTTGCAATCCGGAGCAAGAGAGAATAGATCCACTCCATCTTCTACATGACAGTCATGTCCCCTCTAAACCTTCTCTTTCCCAGGCTAAACATACCCAACTCTCTCAGCCTTTCCTCGTAAGACTTGGACTCCAACCCTCTCACCATCCTGGTCACCCTCCTCTGGACCCGCTCGAGTTTGTCAACATCCTTCCGAAAATGTGGTGCCCAAAACTGGACACAGTACTCCAGGTGGAGCCTGACCATAGCAGAATACAGCGGAACTACCACCTCCTGTGATCTGGACACAATGCTTCTGCTAATGCATCCTAAGATTGCATTAGCTTTCTTCACAGCTGCATCACACTGTAGGCTCATGTTTAACTTGTGATCAACCATAACACCTAGATCCCTTTCACATGTGCTGCTGTCAAGCCAAGTCCCTCTCATTCTATATCTGTGCCTTTGATTTTTTTGTACCTAAGTGTAGGACTTGCACTTATCTCTATTGAAATTCATTTTATTTGTCTCAGCCCACTGTTCCAGCTTATGAAGATCCTTCTGAATCCTGACTCTGTCTTTTTCAGAATTAGCAATCCCACCCAGCTTCGTGTCATCTGCAAATTTGATAAGCATCCCCTCTATGTCTTCATCCAGGTCATTTATAAAAACATTGAATAACACCGGGCCTAGGACCGAGCCCTGTGGTACTCCACTCGAGACTTCCCTCCACGTAGACGCAGAGCCATTTACGAGCACTCGTTGGGTACGATTTTTCAACCAACCATGAATCCACCCAACGGTTGCGCCATCCAGCCCACACTTAACCAGCTTATCCTCAAGGATATCATGAGAAACTTCATCAAATGCTTTACTGAAATCTAGATACACTATATCCACGGCATTGCCAGAGTCAACCATTTTAGTAACTCTGTCAAAAAAGGAGATAAGGTTATTCTTCATAAACCCATGCTGGCTATTACCAATTAACTCATTTTATTCAAGGTGTTCACAGACAGAGCGTTTAATAATCTGCTCCAGAATTTTCCCAGGTATTGATGTCAAACTGACAGGCCTATAATTTCCCGGGTCCGTCTTTTTCCCCTTCTTGAAGATTGGGACAACATTCGCTCTTCTCCAGTCTTCTGGCACAACACCCGTACTCCAGGACCTCTCAAAGATTATAGCCAGAGGCTCTGAAATAACATCTGCAATTTCTTTTATCACCCTCGGATGCAAACCATCCGGCCCTGGAGATTTGATAGTATTTAAGGCAGCTAGATGTTCTCTAACCATTTCCTTACTTATTCTGAACTGGCAGTTCCCCTTTCCTTCATATGCCCTGCATTTTTCAGTTTGTATACAGCTCACTTTACGGTTAAAGAGTTCAAGTTCCTCCTGTTTATTTCCCATACTCTGTGCATTAGTATAAAGACACCTCAGATTACAGACATCCCTTCCTACCGTAAGGTAAAGGTAAAGGTTCCCTTGCTCGAAAGCCAGTCGAATCCGACTCTAGGGTTGCGGTGCTCATCTCCGTTTCAAAGCCGAAGAGCCAGCGCTGTCCGAAGACGTTTCCGTGGTCATGTGGCCGGCATGACTAAACACCAAGGTACACGGAACGCTGTTACCTTCCCACCGAAGTGGTACCTATTTATCTACTTGCAATTTCTTGCTTTCGAACTGCTAGGTTGGCAGGAGATGCGGCCAGGGACCTTCCTACCGTAGGTCCCTTCAAATTTACCTGAAGATTACTAAACTCACCTCTCTCTTGTTCATTTATTCTCTGGTCATTCCCCTTCCTGAACTTAGTGTTGGGGATGCCGCTTTTTCTTCCCACCCCCGATGTCTTTAGTTTAAAGCCCTCCTGATCAGGTTCGCAAGTCTTCCAGCGAAGACATTCCTCCCATTCTTTGTCAGGTGCACCCCATCCGTCACCAACAGTCCTTCGTGTCGGAGGTACATACCATGGTCCAGGAAGCCGAAGCCCTCTACATAACCAGCCATTCACTTCCAGTATCCTGTTCTCCTTTCCACCTCCATGGCCCTCAACAGGTAAAATGGAGGAGAACACCACCTGAGCCCCCAGATCTTTCACCTTCTTGCCCAGAGCCTCATAGTCTTTGGAGATCCATTCAAGGTTTCTTCGGGCCGTATCGTTTGTTCCCACATGGATCAGAAGGAGTGGGTAGGGATCAGAGGTCTTGATCAGTCTTGGAATTCTCTCCGTCACATCTCGGCTGGATGCTCCAGGAAGGCAACAAACCTCTCGAGATTCCTTGTCCGGTCTGCAGACACCTTCTTCCATCCCTCTCAGTAGGGAGTCACCAACCACCACTACTCGTCTCTTCCTCTGTGGGATGGTTTGGTTCCCTCTCTGCCTGTGTGCTTGTGTGCCAGTCACATCCATTCGATCACGAAGTGTGCCGTTCCGGTCTTCAATCAACAGAAGTGGCTGGTATCGATTTTGCTGCTCCACTGGCTGTTATTGTTTTCTGAGTATCTTACTCCTCAAAGTTACTCTCTTCCACTCACTCATGTGGTCCTTGTTACTTCCTTCCTCTTGCTGTTCTTTCAGGGGCTCTTCTTCTGTCATGTCTGAAAAGCTTTCCACCTCCTTGGTGTTCTTCAGTGCACAGATTTGTGCCTCGAGTTCTCCCACCTTCTCCTCAAGCATTTTTACAAGCTTGCACTTGCAGCATGTATAATTCATTTCTTGGCGTGGCAGAAAAATAATCATGGCACAGCCCAGGCAGGTCACTGGAGTAGATCCCTCGCTATCCATTATCCCAGGATCTATGCTTTCTTCTACAGCTTCAGGAACTTCCCTCAAACTCTGATGTAAACTCTTCTTTTTGTGATGTACCCTGAAAACTTTGAGACTGATGAAATGTCTATCTCACCAGAACGTCTACCTCCTGAACTCAGAAGCAGCGCTTTACTCAAGTACTTACAAGGCCTCCAAGTACGACCCACAGGCTGCGACCCACAAGCTAAAAGCTCTGACGAGGAGCAGCCCTTTATTCCAAGAGGCCCCTTCCTGCTCAGCAGAGCAGAGCCCAGCACAATAGGGGGCGGGGCCTGCAATCCACTCACAGTAATCCACTTACAGCAACACACTCAGCCACCAACAGCCCCCAAAGCACAAACAGTCCCTCACAGACTTACACAGAACCACTCTCTATCAGGCTACAAAACAACCCACTCTCTCTCAGTCCCCACACAGCAGCAAGGAAGGCAAAGGGAGAAAGAAAAATCCCTTACCTTCTCTCAGCAACTCCCCAGATGCTCTCCACTTCCAGCCTCAGCCCAACTTGGTTTTTATCCACATTGTGCCCATCCTTTAAAGTGTTTTTTTTGTACATGCAGTGTTAAAGCTTCTAGTTGATCGTATATTGAAATGAGAGAAAGTGAGAATTGACATTGTAGAGATTGTAAAAGGAAATAGTTGTGTACTTCTACAAAAGTACTAGAAGTTTGGCACTTAAGATCACTTGTTCGTTTAAGCTCCTTTTAAGGCAGCGGAAAAGGAAGCATTCAAATTTGGCTTTTCCCTCTAATAGGTAACTTTTAAGTTTCAGTTGCCAGATTCCTACATATTGCCTAATTTTATGCTTTAATTGGATGCTCTCTGGACAGTTTTTGAAATTTCTTGCTGTTTTCACCATGCATTGTTTGTCAAGGAATTGCTACATTTCTCCTATGAAATCTCAGCACGTTTTAGAGTTTTCTAGATAGAAGTATTCTAGGGTACACTGTAGCACAATGTGAACTGAAAGTGTAATCCAAAAATGCCTTCAGTGTTCCTTTGTGGTTGTGGGTTAAGTTTGGTAGTGGTAGGTAAACTTAACTTTTTTGGAGAAGCATGTTCACCATTTTCAAGCAGTCTTAAGATTACTGGGAACATAGGTGGAAACCTGTTTCCTGTAAAAACGAAGGAATTTGAAAGAACAGGTTTTCTCATTTCCTCTTCCTACAGAAGCTCCCTAGACCTCCAGAAAACCCTCTGCTGTGGGTTGGGGTGACTGTCCTGAACGGTAAACCATACGGAGTGATATATTGAGCTGCAGTAAGAAGGGAACATTTGATTAAATCCCCTCCCCATGCATTAGTGGAGGAAGCATCAGAGTCAGATAGTGGATCCTCAAAGGGGTTTTATGGAGGATACTGGTGGCTTTTGGGGAAAAGGGAAGATCCGTTCCTCTGCTTCTGTTCCTTTTTTGGGAACTAGGATGTAACCCATAGGTTGAAAACCACTGCTCTAGGATATTACTGAGATAAAAACCATTGCTCTACTTCTTTTCCACATCTCTGTTTTTGTTATTGGTAATTTTGCTCCAGATTCTCATATAATCTATGTTAAATGTGTCTTGTTTGGAGCAGAGCACCAACAGATTGGATAGTGACAGAATATCAACATCCAGCACAGCTGAACGAGGCATGGTGAAGCCAATGATAAGAATAGAACAGCAGCAGGATTATCGGAGGCAGGATGGCAGGTACCAAAAGGCATTCTCCCAGGATGAAAACAGCTGTTTTGTCTTTGGAAAACTGAAGCATGTTTGAACCAAAACTTGAGACTGATGTGCTCTTGTTTATGATTTTACATGGATAAAAAATGGCTTTGCAAGGAACTCCATAATTCCTCCCAAATAAAGTAATGTGTATTTTATTTAATCTATTAGTTAACAGAGCATTAAAGTACTTTATCTGATCAACATTGAAGCCACTAGAAGGAATCCTCTACCAGTCCTCCCCATTGGTTATAATGAACTCAACCACTTTTGTTCATGCCTCTGTGTGTGTGTGTGTGTGTGTGTGTGTGTGTGTGTGTGTGTGTGTGTGTGTGAGAGAGAGAGAGAGAGAGAGAGAGAGAGAGAGAGAGAGAGAGAGTCCTCCTGGTATGGCTTCTCACTTAGTCCTTAAACTAGACTCCAATTCTGCAACATCAGCAGTGGAGGTAGCAATTTTATGATGGTCTAAATCTGAGAGTTTCAAAAATCGGTGGTAGACTTAAAACGTATTTACTGGTTTTTGTGTGTAATTACCATTTATGTAAATCTCACCACTGTCTTCTCAAGATCTTACTACAGTATCAGTTATCATTCTAGAGGAATTATCCCTTCTCTGTAAGTTTCTTAGTTCCTTTTCAAGGCCCAACTAGCTTTGTGTGGTCACATGACAGTTACCACTGTACTTTGCCACTAAACAGGAAGACACAAACTTTCTTCAGGCCTGGAAGTGAGTGTGGTCTGGAAGTACGGACAGATGGCCAGAGTCCCTAGGTAAACTTTACTATGTGGAATTAGAGCATACTTGAGTATATCTGCCAGTATTTTGCTCATATGAAATAAAGATTAAAGACCATGATGCTGAACATGTTCAGTGATGTTGCATGCCACTGTCAGTATACAAGACCTCAAACTGGCAATTCTAGGGATTTCTGCAATAATGTGAGGATGCTATGATTTATGAAGTTAGGGGGTACGTTCCCCATCATTCAAGATAACAAAACACATTGGAGGTACAGAAATGCTCGGCATAGTGTTCAAAAAGACTGTAGGGCCACATTCACCGAGATAAGGCTGCTGGACTGTCTAAAGTGGCAAGCAGAGAAGAGTTTGAGTGAACAGGATGGAAGCAGTGACTTGCACTTTACAAAGGATACATAGAAGAGCACCAGCAGCAGAACCTTGTCTTCATTTTCCGTGATGAGAAATTATTTCTGTGAGGAAGGAAATAAAAAAGGTATATCACAACTGTGCAAATGAGTTTACCAAAAAATATGTGATTGTGCATTAAAACAAGGGAGATGCAAGGGTTCTGGCAGTTACCATTTGGAATGTCATTATAAGAATATAAGAGAAGCCAATGTTGGATCAGGCCAACAGCCCATCCAGTCCAACACTCCATCGCACAGTGGCCAAAAATACCAGGTGCCATCAGGAGGTCCAGCAGTGGGGCCAGGACACTAGAAGCCCTCCCACTGTTCCCCCCCCCCCAAGCACCAAGAACACAGAGCATCGCTTGTCCCAGACCGTGAGTTCCTATCTGTACCTTGTGGCTAATAGCCACTGATCCATATGTTTATCCAAATCCCTCTTGAAGCTGTCCATGCTTGGAGCCACCACCACCTCCTGTGGAAGTGAATTCCATGTGTTAATCACTCTTTGGGTGAAGAAGTACTTCCTTTTATCCGTTCTAACCCAACTGCTCAGCAATTTCATTGAGTGCCCACAAGTTCTTATATTGTGAGAAAGGAAGAAAAATACTTCTTTCTCTACCTGCTCTATACCATGCATAATCTTGTAAACCTCTATCATATCATCCTTCAGTCATCGTTTCACCAAGCTAAAGAGCCCCAAGTGCTTTAACCTTTCTTCATAGGGAAAGTGTTCCAATCCTTTTATCATTCTAGTTGCCCTTTTCTGCACTTTTTCCAATGGTATAATATCCTTTCTGAGGTGTGGTGATCAGAATTGCACAAAGTATTCCAAATGAGATCACACCAGCGATTTATACAGGGGCATTATAAGGATGTGCATTATGATCTATCTTTGTCTAAGGAAAAGACAAGTGTTATTCATAGAAAACAACAAAAAAGACAGTGAGGTGAACAACAATGCACTCATGCAGTCATATATGTTTTACAGTTGCATGTTCTTATCCTAAACTGTTCTGATACATTAAAACTGTTATAATTTCCAACAAGCTGGCTGGTAAGATTACTTATCTGACTGCTAGGCTTGAATCTGAAATGCAACTGAGAAAAGTATCAGCCCTCGTAGTGTCAGCCCTTATACTGTCAACTAAATAGCTCTTTTGAAAGAAAATAGTATTATAGTTTATGGGAAGACACTCTTTGTTTTCTCCAAGATGAAAATAGGAGGTTAGTGGTTGTTCCAGACAGTGTAAGATGTAATTTTATTTTTCTTTTGATGTTCAGGTGCTTTCTTTTAGAGTTTTTCATTATTTGGAAAAGTGTTTATTAGTTTGTTTGTTTTCTGCCAAGATAGGGCACAGAAATTCAGGAAGCAAAAGGCCCAGTCACAAAAAGGATCAAGATGCTGGTGGGATCATTTAATCAGGACATGTGACACTGCTTATGGGCAGTGTTGAACTCATATAGAGGCTAGACAGACTTGGAAAAGGGGTATGTGGCGCACACAAGAAAATGACACTGCCTAGTATCTCCAGAAATAAGCAGCTACAATCAGTCATCTTTTGCCAGTTACCATTAAGAGTAATGTTGTCTTAGAGTTAGGTTGAAGAAAGTCTCAAGCAAATGGGACACATAAGGTAAATGGAATTGCAGTACTGATGAAAATCTTTGCTGATACACCATGCATCCAAAACACAGGTAACAGATTGTTTTTGTTGAAGATGAACAGCTTCCACTTGTTACTGGTGAATGAGTTCAACCATACCTATTGAAAGCCCAGCATAGTTTGAAGGAGTTCTTTTAAGCAGCAGAGGTTACTTGGAAGAAGAATTGATTTTGAGTGCTTGCAAACAGGGCTTTTTTTCTGGTGGAATGTATTGGAATGGTGTTCCGGAACCTGTTCGACAAAATTCTCTTTAAAATGTTTAAAAGTTCATGAGTTTTCAGTATACAGATTGAAAACTTCATTTACTTCTTGAGAGTTCTGGCACCTCTTTTTCCAAAAAAAAGTCCTGCTTGCAAGGAAGCTAAATGTAGAGAAAGATAGAACTGCTTGCTGCACAAGATTCACTATATCAGCAATTAAATTACAGTCACAGAAGATGTGGCTGTCGGCTCTGCTTTTTATGCACAAGCCACTGAATTATCCATTGTGTCAGAAATTCTTAGAGCTGATCAGCAACTGCAAAATATTCTCCTAGTCTTAAATCAAGAACTGTATGTAAGAGTCACAGAAACCGCAACACTTGCAGAAGGATCTGCCAGTAAGAACATAAGAATAACACTGCTGAATAAGACTAGCAATGCATCCAGTCCATCATCCTGTTTCACAGTGGCCAGTCATTTGCCCTAGAGGGCCAACAATCATACTCCTCATAGTATTAGGTTTCAGATGTTTACATGAGGTCAGATTTGATCTTCTCACCTGCAGTTGCACCAAGTGTGAGCTGCAGAGGTGTTTCCGCTTCAAAAATGAGCTTAGGTGTGACATCAAGGTCAGAGAATGTCAAATGTGTATTTAAGGAAGTGTTGGATGTGTGAGTCACATACACAGCTGGATCCAGCAATCCATCAGTGGAAAGTGCTGACGGTCATGAATCTCCCCCCACCTATCCATACCCATTTTTAACTCTGGGAAAATTGATTCCTAGGATTGTTGGGACCATGTGTAGCCATGCAGGACAGTGGGCTGCAGTGAGGAGGAATGTGGGCAAAATCTCCCTTCCTGCTTCATCAAACGGTCAGTCCTTGAGCATTTAGAAAGGATGGCTGTGATTACTAAGAGCCAGCAAGGGTTTCTCTCTTTTTTTGAGAAAGTTACTACCTTGCTGGATTGGGGGAATGCTGCAGACATAGTTTATCTTAATTTCTGTAAGGCTTTTGATAAGGTTTCACATAATATTTTGTTGACGTTGGTAAAATGTGGTTTGGAACGTGAGACTGTTAGGTGGATCTGTAACTGGTTGACAGATTGCACCCAAAGAGTTCTTGTGAATGGTTCCTCATCTTCTTGGAGAGGAATGACAAGGGGAGTGCCTGAAGGATCTGTCCTGGGAACCTGTTTTGTTCAACATCTTTATAAATGATTTGTATGAAGGAATAGAGAGAATGCTTATTAAATTTGCAAATGATACTAAATTGGGAGGGGTAGCAAATACAGTAGAAGACAGGATACAAGATGATGTAGGACAGAATGTAATAGTGGATAGATATGACATGAGTTGTTCAAGAAAAACCAAAAGGGTCAAAGAGGAGGCAGAGTGGCGCTGTGTGTGAAGAGAGGGTTTTTTTGTCAGAAAATATTTGAGGAGGAGGTCAACAGCTCATTGGAAAGTATCTGGGTGAGGATAAGGGAAGGAAGGACAAACAGTATCGTGGCTGGAGTCTGCTGCAGATCTCCTGGCCAGGATGAGGAGGGGGATGCTGCCCTCCTTGAATAGCTTGACAGAGTATGCAAACAACATGATCTGGTAGTTATGGCTGAACTGTCTGGCTGACAACTTCCTTCATCAAATGATGAAGGAAGCTACGAGAGACTCGGCCATACTTAACATTGACCAAGAGACAAGAGATGGTAGTTGGGGTGAAGGTGGTGGGGACCTTAGGGGGAAGTAACCATGTCCTGCTGGAATTCCTTTTGCTGCGGGGGACCAAGGAAGTTTGTAGCCACATGTGTATGTTAGATTTTCGTAGGGCAGACTTTAATAAACTCAGAGGCATGATGAGAATCATTCCATGGGCGAGACTGCTGAAAGGGAAAGGAGCAAGGGAAGGATGTGCTCTCCTAAAACAAGAGCTCTTGCAAGTTCAAGCCATTGCAATTCCAAAAAGAAGTAAATATGGTAGGGAATCCAAGAAGCCAAGAACAGAGAACTGTGTGATGTGCTAAGGGAGAAAAGGGTAATGTTAAAAAAATACAGGCAAGGACATACCTCTAAAGAAGAGCATCTGCGGGTTGATAGGCACTGTAGGTCAGCCATCCGAGAGGCCAAAGCTCACAGTGAGGTACAGCTGGCTATGGAGGCTAGCTACAACAAGAAATGCTTCTTCAGATATGTGAGGAACAAACGCAAGATAAAAGGTGATGGGCCTGCTGTTGGGTGAAAATGGAGAAACTCTGACAGAGGACAGAGAGAAAGCAGAAAGGCTCGATGCCTATTCTGCTTCAGTTTTTTCCCCTGAAGAAGAGAACAGGCTCATCTAGAGATGGTAGTAGGCAAGTCACAGCATCTGGGCTGCTGGTTGACATGAACAGAGAGGTAGTTGAGAAGCACCTGGCTGCACTGAATGAGTCCAAATCTCCTGGGACAGATGGTATGCACCCAAAAGTGCTCAAAGAACTTTCTAGAGAGATTGCAGAGGCTTTGTCTATCAGCTTCCAGACCTCTTGGAGATGTGCCACAAGACTAGAGGAGGGCAGGTGTTATCCCAATTTTCAAAAAAGGGGATGACTCAGGGAACCACAGGCTAGTCAGTCTGACCTCTGTCCCAGGGAAGATACTGGAGCAGATTTTAAAGAGATCAATCTGTGAGCATCTAAAGAACAACTTGGTGATTCAGGGAAGTTAGCACAAATTCATCCCCAACCAGTCCTGCCAGACCAACCTCATTTCCTTCTTTGATTGAGTTATGAGCTTACTGGATCGAGGGACTGCAGCTGGTGTTGTTTACCTGGATTTCAGTAACACTTTAGACAGGTTTCCCCATGATGTTCTGATGGGGACTGAACTGTGGACTGGACTGTCGGATAGTTAGGTAGTTAGGGATCTGGTTGGAGAATAGCAGTTGTCAATGGCATTTCATCCTAATGGAGGGAGGTGTCTAGTGAGGTGTCGCAGGGCTCGGTTCTGGGCCCAGTGCTGCTCAATATTTTTATAAATGATCCCGATGAGGTTGTAGAGGGACTACTCATTAAATTTGCAGATGACACCAAATTGGGAGGAACAGCGAACACACCAGAAGATATAGAATTCAATGAGGTCTGAACATGCTGGAAAAGTGGGTGAATGTAAACAAGATGTAATTCAGTGAAATCTGAACACACTGGAAAAGTGAGCAGATGTGAACAAGATGTAATTTATCAAGGATAAATCTTGAGTTCTACATCTGGGTAACAAAAATGAGGAACACACATACTGAATGGGGGGGGTACACTTCTGAGTAGCAGTGTGTGTGATCTTGGGGTAAGGGTGGACCAAAAGTTAAATATGAGCAGCCAGTGTGATGCGGCAACAAAAAAGGCTAATGCAGTTTTGGGGTGTATCAACAGAGGCATAAGATCCAAATCACAAAATGTCATAGTCCCACTGTACACTGCATCAGTCAGGCTGCACCTGGAGTATTGTGTATAGTTCTGGAGGCCTCACTTCAAAAAGGATGTGGACAGAATGGAGCGGGTGCAGAGGAGAACAACAAGGATGATCGGCATCCTGGAGACCAAGCCCAATGAGGAAAGGCTGAGGGACTTGGGAATGTTTAGTCTGGAGAAGAGGAGATTGAGGGGGGACATGATTGCTCTCTTTAAGTATTTGAAGGGCTATCACTTAGAGGAGGCAAGGAGCTGTTCCTGTTGGCAGCAGAGGGATTCACAATAATGGGTTTAAATTAAGGATGGGAAGGTACTGGCTGGTTATTAGGAAACACTGTTTTACAGTAAGAGTTGTGCAACAGTGGAATCAGCTGCCTAGGGAGGTGATGAGCTCCCCCTCACTGGCAGTCTTTAAGCGGTGCCTGGACAAACACTTGTCAGGGATACTGTAGGCTGATCCTGCACTGAGCAGGGGGTTGGACTAGATGGCCTGTATAGCCCCTTCCATCTCTGTGATTTTATGATAAGGGCGGGAAGGTGCTGGCTGGTTATTAGGAAACACTTTTTTACAGTAAGAGTTGTTCAACAATGGAATCAGTTACCTAGGGAAGTGGTGAGCTCTCCCTCACTGGCAGTCTTTAAGCAGCAGCTTGACAAACACTTGTCAGGGATGCTCTAGGCTGATCCTGCATTGCGCAGGGGTTGGACTAGATGGCCTGTATGGCCCCTTCCAACTCTGTGATTCTGTGATCTTGACAGGCTGGAAAACTGGACTAAAACAAATAAAATTAATTTTATCAGGGATAACTGTAAAGTTCTGCATTTAGGTAGGAAAAAAATCAAATGCATATTTATTTATTTATTTGATTTATACCCCGCCCTCCCTGCCAGGGCAGGCTCAAGGCGGCTTGATTATAGAAGTGGGGAGATTTGTCTTGGCAGCAGTATGTGCAAAAAAGATTTAGGAGTCTTAGCAGACCATACACTGGACATCAGTCAGCAGTGTGGTGCCCCAGCTAAAAAGGCAAATTCCGTTTTGGGCTGTATCAACAGAAGCATAGTGTCCGGATCACATGAATTGATGGTATGACTTTACTCTGCTCTGGTTAGACCTCACCTAGAGTACTGTGTTCAGTTTGTGGCACCACAATTTAAGAAAGATATAGACAAGCTGGAAAGTGTTCAGAGGAGGGCAGTGATGATTGGTCTGGAGACCAAGTCCTATGAGGAAAGGTTGAAGGAGCTGAGTGTGTTTAGCCTGGAGGGGAGATGACTGAGAGGTGATATGAAAACCATTTTCAAGTACTTGAAGGGCTGTCATATGGAGGATGGTGCAGAGGTGTTTTATGTTGCCCCAGAAGGTTGGACCAGAACCAACAGGTTGAAATTAAACGAGCTTTCAGCTAAACATTAGGAAGAACTTCCTGACCGAGTGGTTCCCGGGTGGAACAGGCTTCCTTGGGAGATGATAGGCTCTCCTTCTTTGGAGGTTTTTAAGCAGAGGCTAGATGGGCATCTGACAGCAATGCTGATTGTGTGAACTTAGGCAGATAGTGAGAGGGAGGGCAGGGAGGGTTGCATCTCTGGTTAGTTCTTGTGGCCCTTCCTTACATGCCCAGGGAAACGCTGATTGCCATTTTGGGGCCAGGAAGCAATTTTCTCCAGGCCAGTTTGGCCAAGGATCTTGGAGGGTTTTTTGCCATCTCCTGGGCATGGAGCAGGGTGTGTGTGGTGGGGAGAGATAGTTATGAATTTCCTGCATTGTGCAGGGGGTTGGATTAGATGACCCTGGAGGTCCTTTCCAACTCTATGATTCTATTTTGTCAGTGGAAACACTGAAGGAGTAATTGTGCCCCCTTCTTCCATAGTGCAGCTCATTGACTGGTTCTGTAATCCCAAATTGGAAGAGACCATTGGGTGCAGGCAAAAGTGAGGATCCTGTGATTTTTGTGTGAGCAGATCACAGGACACAACACATGGTCATTGCAGTTTGAAAAATAAACAATAATAGAGAGAATTTCAAAAAAAGGAAATTTAATAAACACAGATGATCAAAAATCTCCAGTCTTGCAAGAGTTTTCAGTAACAGTAGAAAAAATATAATATGCTTTTAGCCTTTGCTACTTTAAACATGTACTCGTTCTATTTATTGCAGAAACAAGTATGCACATCTGGCTATCTTTAGACAAATTTTTACCTTCAGAGTTTTAAAAAGTATTTATTAACAAGTATTTCACATTCACAGTGCATTCAGAAACAGTGACAAAATAAAAATGACTGCAGACGGCGTGTCGACGGGTGGTCCCTGGACTTCCCCAGGCCACCCGAACCGTTTTCGTTCCCTTTTGAGCCTCCCGGTGACGGGAGAGCTCGAACCAGTCCTCCCGTAGAGAGGGCTGGTGCAGGGGGCTTGTTTCTGGCCCCTCCCGCTCCTGGCAAAGGCGGGGGGGTGACCAGTATCGCCCCGAAGCGGGAGCGGCTTGCGGGGGTGGAGCATGGACGCCATGCTCCACATAGACGCAGCCATCCGTTTTAACTATACTGGGAGTTAATGATTTTCACCAACCTCAGCAACATAAAAGAAGAGCTGTGAGTACATACTCTGGAGTTTTATATGGAGAAAGGAAAAAAAAAATATTAGTTACCCCTATCAAGCGTGCTCAAAATGGAGAAGGATTGCGGCTGTGAGAAGTTAGAGAGAGGACTTTGTAATTTCAAGTATTTATTTTTTGGGGTTCTTGTTTGTTGGCTGTTTCGTTTTCTGGGACTTTTTCTCTTTTGGTTCACTGGCAAGGACTTATAAAGAGGAAAAAATGACTGAAACCTCATATTGAATGAACTGGCTCTAAGGAACTGACTAAAATGGCGTTTGCATTAAAAGTGGAGGAAGAGTTGGATGAAAATATGAAGGTGGAGGAACTAACGTTTGAACAATTTATTAAAGTTCTAAAAGAGGGAATACAAAAGGGGTGCGAGGAAGCATGTATAAAGTTACAGGAGAAAGCATATAGCACCCAATCTGTAACGGAAATAAAGGAAGAGCAGGAGCAATATATTATGACAGAAACCCTAGAGGCGCAGCAAGGAGAGAAAGGTGATTGCTGCGTGATAGAAAATTGGGGGCTGTTTCAAGAGAAAGACTATGCAGAAATACAATGCCCGGCAGTTAAAATAATGAGAAGGAATCGAAATAAGGCAGCCTGTGTAAAGTTGGAACCTTCAAGGGAAGAGGGACAACGATTGAAAGCCGATAGAGAAGGAAAGAGAAAGACGAAAAGGAGGAAGATGCGAGTTGGGAAGTTTAGAAGGGTGGCAAAAGAACTATTTGACGTAAAGTTGGAACCTTCAAGGGAAGAGGGACAACGATTGAAAACCGATAGAGAAGGAAAGAGAAAGACGAAAAGGAGGAAGATACGAGTTGGGAAGTTCAGAAGGGTGGCAAAAGAACTATTTGACGTAAAGCTTGAACTGTTAAGGGAAGAGAAACAGCGACTGGCAAATGAAACAGAAAGAAGGAGAAGAATGAAAAAGGAAAACCTACAAGCTTGGAAATTCAAAAGAGACAATGAAATGTGGGATTTAGAATGGGAGAAAGGTGAAGAGGGAAAGGCAAACTACTGGTATAAGCATAAAGGGAGAAGACATGTAGAAATGTTGCTGCAGAAAAGTAGAGTACAGATGATAAGGAGGAAATTTAAGTTATATAAGGAAAGGGAAGGAATAGTTGTTTTTTTTTCTCTCTGCTATATACTGAACTGGGGAAAATGACGTTGTTTTTTGATGTTGTAAGTACATGATGGGTAAATAAGTGTGTTTAGTGGCAAAGCAAAGGTAAAAAGTGGTGGTAAATATTGGAGATGTGCAGTAGAGTAAAGGAGTAAAATATAGTTAAACTGTATAAGGATAATATGATCCAGAATGAGGTGATATTAAAGTACGGGTCATTATGTGTAAAGTAATCTGTTCGCTTTAGTAGGTTTAGGTGGGGTAGTCTAAACATGAAAGTTAAATCTGTTATAGGGGTTTCTGCAAAAGTTAAATTAATTTGTAAACTGCAGGGATAAAATGGATATTTGAAAAAGGCAGTAAAAGGAAAAGTTTGAAATTATAGTAATGACAAGCTTTATATATATATATATATTATATGTAAGGAATGAACAGTTTATTGTAAGAGGGGGAATAGTAAGGGTTATAAAATTGACTGATTAATGGAAAAAAAAAATGACTGCAGTCCTAAGCAGGGTTATTTCTAACTCCCTTCCCTTTAATGGACTTAAAAGGATTTAACTGTTTAGGATTTTAATCTCTGTGTGTGTGTGTGGGTGTGTGTGTGTGTGGGTGGGTGGGTGGTGGAAGGGAGCATAGATGTTATTAAAATTACACACAAAGCCAAATGAGCGCTGCATGTCTGCCACCTATTTCTGTATCTTTTGGATGCCCAGTTTTTTCAGAAATCACAATATTAGCATTACTCATCACACATGGTTGTAATTCAGTGTTGCTGGTAGTGTGGCCCAAGAACTATTTTGACTTCTCCTGTATTTGAATTTGGCATGGCATCTGTGCTTTCTGCATAGAAAGGAACTTGCTTGGATTTCTTGACAGAGCAGGAAATTTACATTTGTTAAGTAATAAGTATGGTCACAGCCGGGTAGTGCTACCAAATATCTCCCTAGATCTGGTTATGATGCCCTTTTGTTAACGTGATAGGGTGATTCTTCCACATCAGCTGAAAAGTCTTATTGGGGTTATGAGGTAAGGTGTGGAGTTCTTTAGGAAAGAAAATGTGATTTTTAAAAAAATCACCCATTTTGATGCAAGGAAGCAGGATTAAGACAGGACTCATGCAGTCATGAATGTAAAGAAGTTAATGTATTTTGTTAATGACTGTAAAGAAGTTAATGCCGAAGGCCTCAAGGTTGACATCAACAAGGACCAGGGCATTCTCTCTGGCAGCTCCGTCCTATTGGAATCAGCTCCCTGGCGCAATTAGGGCCCTGCAGGACCTCCTACAGTTCCCTAGGGCTGTGAAAACGGAGCTTTTTAGGCAGACATTCCGATAGGAACGGCACCTTACCAGCTGCGCCCTATGTGGACTCAAACTTAGAAGTGACCTAGCGTGGTGGTACTGCTGAACGTGTCTCTAATTGCACTTTACTGTTTTGTATTGCCATCAATATTAATGCTTTTAAATGATGTATCTGTAATTTTATAAGGTGTACATTGTATTATTAATTTTATGGGAGCTGCCCTAAGCCTGCCTTGGCGGGGAGGGTGTGGTAAAAGTCAAATAAATAAATGAATAAATAAATGTTTCATCCAGAAACAGATTTAGGTATGCTGAGAGAGAGAGAGATTGCTGTGAGATCCCAACTTCACTCTCTGATTAAAGTAAAGTTCAAATACCAAAACACATGAAACTATTCGTATTATTTTGTATGATTTGTGGAAAAGTCTGTTCAGCCAAACCTATGTGTGATGCAAGACAATTCTTCCTGTGCCATTCCTGTGCATTTGCAAAATTTGCAATCGTAATCCTTTCATATGCTCAGGGTTCTGGTTCATAGTCATGGATAATATGCTTAGAATTTTAATCCACTTTAAGTATAATATTACATGAGAGATTCATTAGAAGCTGTAGCAAAACATCTAATCAATATTTCATAGTACCACCAGTCCTCTAATCACTTTCAAAGTGTGTTCAAGTTTATTGTGAAATCTGTTTCAGCTGCAAGTAGGTTTTCTTAAAAAAAGGGTGTATATGTGACAGACAGGTTGTTAAATATAACTGGCAGCAGAATAGATGGAAAGCCATTGTCATATTCAATTATGGTCCAAGGCAGAAAATGAAGGCAAATCTAATTAAAAGTTCCCTACTACAAATTTAACCAAGCCAAAGGAGGGCAGAGAACACAGACCATGAGAAGACAAGATCTCCTGCATTTATTTTTCATTTGTAGGTTTGCATTGTTAAGAGAAGTATACTGTTCTGTGATTTAAATTCTGCAAGCCTTTTAAAGCCATTGGCAATGTTCAGCTATTGAGAACATAGAGGGGTTTAATGGTGGTAGAAAAGTAAGACAACAACCTATCTTAGTTTTTCAAATCTCATAGTGATTGATTGTTTCCTTCTAAACAAAATTCTAGTTTAATCCTGGTTTAGAGGGAAGAGAGCAAACTAGTCTGGTTCTGTAGTAATAACTATAGTTTGCCTGGAAAATTCATTGACTCTTGTGTATAGGAAGTAAGGAGGGTATGATCCCTATCAATGGGGCTAGTTCACACATTCATTTTCTGTTTATCAAGAAATATACATGTGGCTCAGTGCTTGGTATTATATAAACTAAAATATGATATAGGCTTTGTCTCTGTAATAGACCATAATATAAAATTAGACATTAATTTACCAGAGTGAGAGGTTAGGTTACCAGCAGCTTGTAAATTAATCTCTAATTCTGTTCTTGGAGGTATGTTGAGTGTATGTGTAACATGAGTCTTCTACTGTGGGTGACAGGCTGCCTTTATCAGTATATTGTGCTCTGCAAATTGATTAATAATGCAGATTCTGAATTCAAGTATGTACCGTGATCTCTGTTGTTAAGGGCCAAGTATTACTTGAGAGTGGGGCTAATAAGAAGAGGGGTGAAGAAGAACAGAACTTAAATGGAATACTGTATTTTTAGTAGTATCACATTTTTAATTAACTGATAAGTAAAAATGGTGTATGTGTTCTCAAAAACAAACTCTTTGGAGAAGTCAATATCTTTTGACAGTGGAATTAATTTTCACTCTTTGAATTGGACTTTTGAATGTCTGCCTTTTGCCTCTAGACCACAGGATGCACTTGGGCCTGAACTGATATTACCTGCAAGCATTGAATTCAGGGAAAGCTGTAAGTATTACCTCAAATCTGACTTCAGGTATAACAAAATTAACAGTGCTTTGAAAAGAAAGTTCAGTAAAAGAAATGTAGGTTACGAAAGGCCATTGTTTTAGAAAGGCCATTGTTTTTTATATATATTGTCAATAGAAATCCCTTTCTTCAAGAATGGTGAGAGGGAAGGAGTAGGGAGGGAAGGAAAATTCATTAAGCGCTTATATTAGAAGTACAAGAAACTTTGTGAAACAAATGTAGAATTCTGATCTTAGGAGTTCCTAGTATGTGATTTATTAGAATCTATGTGCCATATTTTTGTTTCTTATGTCTTTAAAGGAGGAACATGTGTAGTATAGTATTGGGTGTCGGAGTAGAGCAGAAGACCCAAGTTCAAATCCTTATTTTTAACCATGAAGATTGCTGGGTGACCCTGGGAAGATCTATCTCTCATAGTCTCACTTAGTAGTCATGGAGTTAAGGTAGAATAACAGGCAACTATAAGCCGCTTTGGGTTCTTTGGAAGAAGGGCAGAATAAAATTAGCCTTTTCCCCTGATGTAGTATCAAATGCTACCTCATGTGGCTGTTGGCAAAAATCAGCAATCCTCTAGGGGGGAAAATATATATATTCTTAGTTTGTCATTTTTTCCTTCTCTTCAGCTGAAGATGCCTTTTTGTCTGCCATCATAAATTATACCAATAGCTCAACAGTTCATTTTAAGCTGTCTCCTACGTATGTCTTGTACATGACATGCCGGTATGTATTGTCAAGCCAGTACAGACCTGACATCAGTCCTTCTGAACGCACTCACAAAGTCATTGCAATAGTGAACAAGATGGTGAGCATGATGGAAGGGGTTATACAGGTGAGTTTGTCAGGAAGAGACATACCAAAAATTTCTTGGAATATGTTTTAATAACCTGATTTTTTAACAGTTTTTTTCTCACAGAAAATTAGAACTGGTTAACACTGACGATCTTTGGTGTTTCATAGTGGCACTACACATCGCAGTGCAGTTTGTAATATCATATGGAATAATTCTTCAGTTGCAGCAAAAAACGTTTAAGCTCATCTGTTAAATCCTATCCAGAAAAACACTTGTGCTTTTTTGTATTGAATGACTTTGTTATGAGATGATAAACAGAAAATTCTGCTAATAAAAGGTTATGGTAATAGGTACACACAAGTCTTTTAGTTTGCCATTTTGAGTCATTGGTATAGAATCCAATTATATAATATTCATTACAGCATGGATTAAATCTGTTATTGATTTTACTATTCTGATTTAACTATGATTTATGTTGTCTTTGTAAGTAACTTATTTACCCAGCCAGGCCTTTAAATAAGATCTGTGAATTCTGTCGGATAATTGGCAATAATTATACTTAAATATAATTAAGCCTTTTAATGGTCCTAATTAATACTATAGGTTGCATTACACTTTTTTTTTGGTGTTTTGCGTTCAAGATTTTATTTTGCATGGATTAAAAGCATGCTTCTCCATTTATTAATGTTCCTCTGCTGTTTTCTTTTATTTTAAAGTGTCCTGTTACATGGCTGTCAGGTATCAGAGTAGCTCTGTAGATATGGAATGCAATGCAGTGCTGCCCATACACACAGGGCTGCTCTGTAGAATCCTTGCATCGGACACCATTACACTGCTAGGCAGGCAGCACCATGCCAAGCCATTTGTTCAGAGGCAGATCTGTATCTGCCATAACTCAATGAACAACTTTCTCTTGCCTCAGACACCTTCTATATAAGCTAGGAAAGCAGGAGTGTAGCTGTATGAGGAGGCTAAAGAATGGTTTACTTGGATGCTTAGAGGGGAGGCATGGAATAGCATACCTCAGACTGGATCAGTTGCTTCAATATAGTCTCTTATAAGGATTATGCTTTCTTAAGCAGTTAGGGTTAGGATGGAAGAAAAATGGTATATTTAAAAATATGCTCTGGTGTTTTGTCTTAAGGAATCCCAAACAATGTTTAGATAGGTAGGGTTGCCAGCCTCTGGGTGGTGGTTGAAGATCTCTTGGGATTACAACTGATCTCCAGGCAACAGAGATGAGTTCACTCAGAGAATATGATCACTTTGCAAGGTAGAGTCTATGGCATTATACCCCGCTGAAATCCCTCCCCTAAACCCACTGGCTCAGAATCCACCCCCCAGATCTCCAGATATTTCCCAACCCAGATCTGGAAACCCTTTAATGAGGCATAAATATTGAAGAGCAAGCAACTGAAAAATGATATTGGAGGAATAACTTGATCTAGATGGAAGAATAGAAGTGTCCATCTGGATATTTTTGTCGGACAGCTGAAAATGCTTCTCCCATTTTGCTTCCCCAAACATCTAGTATTTTTTTTTTTTGGGGGGGGGGGTGATACAAAAAGAACCTCCACTTACGGATAATGGCACTTACGTTTTCCACATTAGTCAGGTGCCATTTCCCTCATCCTTTTAAAACAAAAAATACCAGAGTTAGAACATAAAGTACCGCTGCCACTCAGTTTTTCTTTGATATGCTGCAAATGTTTATCACATGTGGCTATACAAGTAAGTGGAGAATGATGCCTGGCTGCAGTGGAAAAGCATGAATGGTCAGTGATATTGAATAAATGGGAGGCTTTTGTGAAATGTTCCACACCTCTAAAAATTCTTGCTGACTGCTTATTTGTTTTCCTTTTTTTATCCAAACAAACTTAAATTAAATTAAAAAGCTATGTAATTTATCTGGAATTTAGAGTTGTAAATAGGGTACATTTTTGGTGGATCAGTAGTATCTGAGTGTACAAAGTAGCTGCCATAAAAGCTCCCTGAGTGTCCAGTCATTCTCACCCAGCCTAATATACCTCATATAGAGGTTGTTGAGGATAAAATGAGGAGGGACAAATTGTGTTGTAAGCCTGTTTGGGTTTCCATTGGGGAGAAAAATGGGATATAAATATCTAAAAAAATTAAAATGGCAGCATATCACTGATTAGGAATACCCACAAATATATTTCATTTGATTGTGGAACATTAGGAACTTAGACTTGGGTTGCAAAAATCTGGTTTATGTTAGAAAGTAAAAAATGGTGTTGGATCCAAAGGACCTCCACCAAACTCCCTTGGACCTTTCTTCAGTTTTTACTGCCACCTGCTTAGAACTGTGAAATGTCGCTCCCTGGGTCAGGGATGCCGGGGACCTTCAGAAAAACTGTTGAGTGTGACTTAGGGGTTTGCAGAGGGAGAGGCTAATTAGCAAAAATGTACTTCCATTCACAAGATGACCTCAGATCCAGGGAGCGTCGTTATTAAAGTATGGGGAAAAGCAACTGATATTTATTGTGTCACATTTGTGCACCAATTATGTTTAACACTGGATTTCAAACCGCAGGAGATCAAGGGAGTTTTGACCCTTGGGTAAAAATTATGCTTTGAGGATTTTCTGTATTGTTGTAACTATGGCAGGTTTCACATTCAGTGATATAGTGCAAAAATCTGTTAGTGGTGCATAGATATTTTATCATCAGTACTCGTAAACAAGATGTTATATATTACATACAAAGGATTCAAAGAAACTTTGACATTATGAGAGAGTAGCTAATTTTTAAAATATATGTTACAAAGAAAGCTTCAGAAGAGAACATAAGAACATAAGAAAAGCCAATGCTGAATCAGGCCAATGGCCCATTCAGTCCAACACTCTGTCACACAGCGGCCAAAAATACCAGGTGCCATCAGGAGGTCCAGCAGTGGGGCCAGGACACTAGAAGCCCTCCCACTGCTGCCCCCTCCAGCACCAAGAATAGAGTGCATCACCTGCCCCAGACTGAGAGTTCCCATCTATACCCTGTGGCTAATAGCCACTGATGGACTTCTGCTCCATATGTTTATCTAATTCCCTCTTGAAACTGTCCATGCTTGTAGCTGCCACCACCTCCTGTGGCAGTGAATTCCATATGTTAATCACTCTTTGGGTGAAGAAGTACTTCCTTTTATCTGTTCTGACCCGACTGCTCAGCAATTTCATGGAATGCCCACAAGTTCTTGTATTGTGAGAAAGGGAGAAAAGTACTTCTTTCTCAACCTGCTCAATCCCATTCATTATCTTATAAACTTCGATCATGTCACCCTTCAGCCGTCATTTCTCCAAGCTAAAGAGCCCCAAGTGTATTAACCTTTCTTCATAGGGAATATGTTCCAACCCTTTTATCATTCTAGTTGCCCTTCTCTGCACTTTTTCCAATGCTATAATATCCTTTTTGAGATGTGGCGACCAGAACTGTACACAGTATTCCAAATGAAGTCGCACCAATGATTTATATAGGGGCATTATGATACTGGCTGATTTGTTTTCAGTTCCCTTCCTAATAATCCCCAGCATAGCGTTGGCCTTCTTTATTGCAGCTACACACTGTCTAGATATTTTCATTGAGTTATCTACTACGACTTCAAGAACTCTCTCTTGGTCAGTCTCTGCCAGTTCAGACCCCATCAACGTGTATTTATATTTAGGATTTTTGGCTCCAATGTGCATCACTTTGCACTTGGCCACATTGAACCCCATTTGCCACGTTGACGCCCACTCACCCATCCTCGACAGATCCCTTTGGAGTGCCTCACAATCCTCCCTGGTTTTCACCACCCTGAACAACTTCATGTCATTTGCAAATTTAGCCACTTCACTGCTTACTCCCAATTCCAAATCATTAATAAACAGGTTAAAAAGCATCGGACCGAGTACTGACCCCTGTGGTACCCCACTGCTTACCACCCTCCACTGAGAAAGTTTCCCATTTATACTCACTCTCTGTTTCCTATTTATAAGCCAGTTTTTGATCCACAAGAGGACTTGTCCTTTTATCCCATGACTATTGAGCTTACTTAGAAGCCTTTGATGAGGAACTGTATCAAAAGCTTTCCGGAAGTCAAGGTAAACAATATCTATTGGGTCCCCCTTGTCCACATGTTTGTTCACTCCCTCAAAAAACACTAACAGGTTATTGAGACAAGATCTTCCCTTACAGAACCCATGCTGAGTCTGCCTCAATAGTTTTTGTTCATCAATGTGCCTACTAATTCTTTCCTTAATAACAGTTTCCACCAACTTACCCAGTATCGATGTCAGACTGACTGGCCTGTAATTTCCTGGATCTCCCCTGGAGCCCTTTTTAAAGATGGGAGTGACATTAGCTTCCTTCCAGTCCTCAGGAATGGAGGCACATTTTAAAGAAAGATTACATATTTTTGTCAGGAGATCCACAAGTTCACATTTGAGTTCTTTCAGAACTCTCGGATGAATGCCATCCAGGCCTGGTGATTTATTAGTTTTTAAATTGTCCATCAGTCAGAGGACTTCCTCTCTTGTCACCACAATCTGATTCAGGTCTTTCACAAGAGCTTTCTTTATAACATATATAGGGTTGAATTAGATTGGCAGGGGTGATTTTGATGGCTTGCATCATCCAAAGAGAGAAAAATAGCTGATTTGATTTGATCCCTGTAATCACTGATACCCCCCTCCAAGCTCCTGTTGCTTGTTTTGCTATTCAGAAGAGCGTTGGGGGGGGAAACAACTGGCAGCTTGAAGAATGGAAAGGCAAGGAAGGATCTGCACTGCCAACACCACCTTCTCTAAACTCTTCTGGTGGATCCCAATATCTTATCCTAATGCTATTTTTAAGTGCTATCTTGATAAATCTATATTTAATAGTCCAGGCTAAAAACTGTGTGCCTTGCAATTCAGCAGAAAGCCTGTGAGAAAGAAGGCTGTACTGGCTTCTGTGAGGAGGATTTGTATTGGGGGGGGGATCTGTGCAGTATTATACTTTGGCATTAATGTTGCTGCATCTAAATTGGCTGGAGGAGGATAATCTTTAGTAATATACACAAACTGGAAAACCCTAGGTTTTCTCCAAAATAACATTTGTATACCATTTCATTGCCTACACCCTTTAAAAATGTTTTCTAAGTTATAACATTCCTGGTAAAATGTTGTTTTGATGTGACTGAGCATAAGTCTTGTGCCTTCATATTTAGTGTTTGATTTCTAAAACTACCATGATTGTTCACAAGTTTCTTTCTTCTGTTTGATTTCCTTCGTTCGTTTTTCTCCAGGAGGTAGACCAGGTTGATCAGGTAGGATATATTGCTGGGAAATGATCCTAGCTATGTTGGCTTAGCTCAGTTTCTCATGCTGCTTCCATATAAAATACAATATTTCTACAGCTGGGTTGAACAGTTCATAACACTCATTCAGCAGCTGGAACATGCAGTACTAAAATCCTTTTTTGAATGCGCAACTTATCAGCATTCCATAATTTCTGCTTAATGCATTTCAGTATGGAGATGTAATGACAAAAGTTCTTTTCCTCCCTCCTTTTTTTGTCTATGGTTCTGTTCTTTGGATCTCATCTGAGGTTGCCTGGCCTAGCGTTTGTGGTCGGGAAATGGTGAGATAGATCAGTACTTGATACTGTGTTGCTTGGTGTCAAAGCCAGTGGCTAGCAGTATCTGGGTGGCAGTGGGCATTAATGAACATGTGCTTGTGCACACACAGATTACCAGATAATGCATACATTTACGCTTTCAGCATTCCATGACAACATGCTAACTCCATTCCACTAATAGCATTTGGAATACGTAATAATTGATAATTAAACTATATCTTACAATTTGAAGCTATTGCATCATGACCAGCATATTTGTGGTTTCATATAAAATCTTTGCAAATATCTGGTATCTGAGTTACGTTTGGTGATACTGGTCTATCTAAATAGAGTCTTTTAACAGTGAATTCAAATTGAATTACTGTGAGGAGGCTTTTGGTATTTATATCTCTCATTTCATATTTACAGAAACAGAAGAATATTGCAGGCGCACTTGCTTTCTGGATGGCAAATGCATCAGAGCTGCTAAACTTCATAAAACAGGACCGAGACCTTAGCCGAATTACACTAGATGCACAAGATGTTTTGGCACACTTAGTTCAAATGGCATTCAAGTAAGAATGGCATATTACTACGTGTTCTTGTATGTTGGTCGTATTTTATTTTTGCATTGTTAGAGAAGGAAATGGTAGAAACAACAGAAGAGGAGGAGTCTATAAGGACACATTCAAAAGTTTCTAAATACTAGTTCATACTAGAATGAAATCTAGCGATCTTTCTGGTTGGAAATAGAAAAATAAACTGTACCACCTTTTTATCCAGTTTTCAGAGTATCGGTTGTCTGGGTTAGAGAGCTGTAGGTGTTTATATTTTTACTAGATAGCAACTAAATTTAATAATATCAGCAAACACTGTAATTATCACTTCTTCCACTGTTAAGTAGCGTTCCTGATAGTCTTGATGAAGAATAGTTTTGAAATAATGTTAGTGTTTATATAGGTAAAAGTGGTACCAAGGTTGTGTTTTCCTTTCTTTAATGCGTGCTTTATGTTTGTTAACTTTTTTATTGACTGGGAGTAGTGTATTACTGTTTGAGAGTGTTATATGCTTTTCATTCCCCTGGACATCAAAACATTCCACTACTACATGAAGTTGTTCTCTTTGAAAAGAAAAGCAGTGGAGATTTGGATTTTTTTTTAAAAAAAAAAAAGTTTACAAGCATACAAGAAGAATGCAGATGGAAGCAAAGAAAAACTCCTAGAATATAACAGGTCCTCTACCCCTTATCAGATACACCATGAGAAAGAGAGATGTCTTATAGATGTTCCAGCCAACTCACAGCCGTCTGTGCTTCTCTCCATTTGTCCCCAAACACAGCCCTGCCCGTGTCTTCCAATGTACACACTCAGTACCATTAAACATATTCTGAAGCCAAAGAGGAAAATACTCCCTTCCCCTGACATCACTACCATCCAAATACCATGTACTTCTAAGAGGAAAACATAGTTTAGTACATCACAGTTCTTTAGCTTCTTGATGTGGCTTTTTTCTTTTGGTTTCCTTCGGTCTCTGTTAGGAAGAAGAGCAGACACAGATGTGCTACACTCTTGAGAGTAATGTTACATGAAACAGCAATTCAAATGTTGAAGAACCTGGAAAATATTGTGAAGTTTATGTTTTTTGTGATGAAGATTTTAGTGATAGAACACACACAGTTTCCAAACTTTTATGAAAGCTGATAGACTATATGCTGGAATGTAAAAAAAAAGGGAGGGTGATGTAGTTTCACAAATGGCTTAATGTTATAAATATTATTAATACATTGATTTAATTGCCTTTATATAGAATTAATATAAAAATTTAACTGTAATTTGAAAATCTTAATATATTCCATAGGAACGTCTTACATTCTATGCTTTGAGATTTTTACTTAGCTTAACTGGTTCATTCATCTGTTTTTACTGACCGAATAATAAGCTAAAAATACTCTGTTTGGATGAGGGCCTTAATTTTCTTTTTTTTAAAAAAAACCTTGTTTTTTCAGATATTTGGTTCATTGTCTTCAGTCGGAGCTTAATAACTACATGCCTGCATTTCTTGATGATCCAGAAGAAAATAATCCTCAAAGACCTAAAATAGGTTAGATCCTTGAAAATTACATTATATGAAAACCAATATTTGCTATTATGGTAGTAATTTGGTAGGGAAGCTTGTATATGGTAGTGTCCTCTAGTTGGGGATATATGCACATATTCAAATTCCATGTACAATTGATTACACCCTACTATGGGCTTTAGACCAAATATTTTCAGCTGTATGTCAAAAGGTTGCAGTATTCTTCCTAGGTGCAGTACTTTGTGTTTTCCCCATATGAGACCCATTATGGAGGTCAGTATGCATGAATGGTTGGCAGCTCAAGTTCACATTCCTGCTCTGCTACTCTTCTAGCGTGGTCTTGGGCCAGTCACTCTCTCTCAGCCTAACTTGCTTGATACGGTTATTATGTGGCAGAGGAGAGAGCTCTATTCAGCTTCATGAACGTCTTAGAGGATGGGCATTATAAAAGTGATAGATGTGAGTGTATGGCTGATGTTCACTTAAATATGGAAGAAAGGTATGCACTCTGACAACTTCAGGGCGAGGCTAAACCTGCCCCTCATGACTTCAGCTTCTGGGTGAAGGCAAAGTTTTGTCCTCTCAGCTATACCCCAAGTATACTCTATGTCTTCTTCGTGGTCTCTGTGCATCACACCTCTGGGGATATAGTGTGCCTGCGCCAACCTCAATTGGTTCCTCTTGAAAGTGAAAGGGATTTTTGCGCCCGCTCCCCCATCACGTGCTGCGCATGACTAAGGGAGGGGCACGACAATCCCACCACTTCTCTTTTGACCGCCACGCTGGTAGGATCCTCTGCTTCATTCGGTAAAACTTTGGGCTTTAGGCCTATTCCGATTTTTGGTGTAGTGGTTAAGTGCGCGGACTCTAATCTGGGAGAACCGGGTTTGATTCCCCACTCCTCCACTTGCACCTGGCTGGATGACCTTGGGCAAGCCATAGTTCTGATAAGAGCTGTTCTTGAAAAAAGAGCTCTCTCAGCCCCACCTACCTCACAGGGTGTCTGTTGTGGGGAGGGGAAGGGAAAGGAGTTTATAAGCTGCTCTGAGACACCTTTGAGTAGTGAAGGGTAGGGTATAAATCCAATCTCTTCTTCTTCTTCTCCTCTTCTTCAAAGTTTCTTCGTATTTTTCCTGTTTGTTATTTTAGTCTAAGTGAAAGGAGATTGTTTCTATGGATTTATTTTTTTGGACTTTTCCCCCCAAAGTCTTCTTTTACACGACCGTGTGATCTTCTTCGTGGTCTCTGTGCATATACAATACCGGAAATTCAAAATGACATCTCTACCGGTCATTCTACCTCCTTTCCAAGGTTGTTGGATGGCCACTCTCGACCTCGCAGATGCCTATTTCCATTTAATCATCCATCCCTCCCATCAGAGATACCTTTGATTTGTTATAGGAGGCAGCCACTATCAATACAGGAGTCTACTGTTTGGCCTCAGCATGGCACTGCAGGTTTTCACCAAGACGATGGTGGTCGTTGTAGCACATCTCTGCCTTTGTGGCCTCACGGTATTCCCGTAGTTAGGCGACTGACTTCTGGTTGCACCTTCTAGGGACCTTCTCATACAACATGTCTCCCAGGCCCTCAGTGTCCTTCGTTCCCTGCGTCTCCAGGTCAACCACAAGAAGTCGCAGCTGGTTCCTTCTCAAAGAGTGCAATTCATAGGGGTGATACTAAACTCCATGGAAGGCAAAGCTTTCTTGCCCCAGGATGGAGCTTTCACTCTAGCTACCCTTGCAGAACAGATTTGGCTCCATGACTCGGCTTCTGCATTCCAAATTCAGTGCTTTCTAGGCCTGATGGCAGCTACGACTGCAGTCCTTCGCTTCGCAAGAATATGAATGCGTCCACTTCAACTCTGGTTCCTAAGGAACTTCAAGGCCCTATGAATGAGCCATTCGGTCATCTCTCTCCGTCACAAGAAATACACAACTCCCTTCTTTGGTGAACACTGATGGACAACCTGGTGCAGGGTGTCCCTTTCCATCCCCTTACTCCTGTTCTCACCCTCACGACTGATGCCTCTCTGTGGGGTTGGGGAGCCCACCTCAACAGCCTCTCCATAGGTCACAAGTGGGATGCCTTGACTTAAAGCAATCACATCAGTTTTTTAGAACTTCTGGCAATCAAGCTGGCCCTTCAATGTTTCCTGCCTGTTCTCACGGGGAAATGTGTGGCTGTATTGACCAACAATACAACGGCTCTTAGTTATGTCAACCGACAGAGAGGCATGGTCTCCCACAGTCTCTGCCACCTTGCACTTGACCTTTGGGCCTGGTGCATACCTCTGCACATTTTCCCCATTGATTTGCACATTGCTGGCAGTGCCAGTGTGCATGCCGACCTGCTCAGCAGGGGTCTCTCTCAGTGCCACGACTGGGAGCTGAATTGCACCTACCTACACCCCATATTCCAAAAGTGGGGTATGCCTCACATCGATGTGTTTGCAACTCGACACAATGCAAAGTGCAGCCTGTTCTGCTGCAGGGGGGCACGAGATCCCGAGGCCTTGGGAGATGGGCTCGTTTACCCTTGGGACAACAACTTCCTCTACATTTTACCTCCTCTACCGCTTTCGCTGAAGACGGTCCAAAGGCTGATGAGGGTTCACACGAGATGCATACGGATTGCCCCTTGGTGGCCAAGGCAACCTTGGTTCACCAACCTCCTATCGCTCACCAAAGGTCGCCATCTCCTCCCACCGGTCCCAGATCTGCTCCTAGCAGAGGGTGGAGCTCTGCTGTTCCACGAGGTTCACAAGCGCAAGCTAACAGCTTGTCTCATGGACAACTAACGTTTTCAGCTAGAGTTACTACGGTGTTACTCAATGCCAGGAAGGACTCTACACGTCGTTCCTACAGTAGGAAGTGGTCTCTTTTCTCAACCTTCTTACAGCCCTCCGATGTATCTCCGGCTTCAGTGACCCTGGACTGGATTCTAGATTTTTTGCTTTCGTTGGCCAAGAAGGGCCTCTCCCACTCCTCAATCAGAGTCTACTTGTCAGCCATTTCTGCCTACCATTCTGGTTTCGAGGGCTTCTCTGTCTTCTCTCATCCGGTCTCAAAGAGATTCCTGAAAGGTCTCCTCCACTTACATCTGCCGATCCGTTCACTGGTACCTTTGTGGGACTTGCCACTGGTGGTGCGCCACCTGATGGGAAAACCCTTTGAGCCTATGGCAACTTGTGAACTGAAATATGCCGCATGGAAGACTGCCTTTCTTGTTGCCATTACTTCAGCTAGGAGGGTGGGCGAACTCGTGGCCCTTTGTCATGACCCACCCTTCCTTGTCTTTCTACTGGATGGTGTGAGACTGGTGCCTGACTTTTCTTTCCTCCCTAAAGTGGTCTCCGAGTTCCACCTCAGCTCGGAGATTTTCTTACCAAACTTCTTTCCTAACCCAAAAGATGAACAACAACGTCTCCATGCACTAGGTGTTAAGACAGCACTTCTTTTTTTTTACCTTCACAGAGTACGTTCAAGTAGGAGGGACAATCAGTTATTTGTCTCCTACACTAGTCACTCCACAGGGCACAAGATCTCGGCACAACGTTTCTCCAAATGGATTGTTTAGACTATTAAACTGTGCTACCTGTTGGCTAAACGCCCATTGCCTGTGCCGCTTTGAGCACATTCCACAAGATCCATGGCCACGTCTACAGCGTTCTTGAAGGGTGCTTCCCTGTTGGCGATTTGTGAGGCTGCGACTTGGTCTACTCCAGACACTTTTATCAAGCACTACGCTGTTGATGTTCATGGACGCCACAGAGTGGACCTTGGTCGTCTAGTTCTTTTGTTGGTAGAGCACTACATATACGACAGCACCCACCTCCGGGTGAGCCACTGCTTTTCAGTCTCCCATAGGTGTGATGCACAGAGACCACGAAGAAGATAAACAGGTTGCTTACCTGTGACTGATGATGTTCGAGTGGTCATCTGTGCAGTCACACCACCCACCCTTCCTTCCCCACTGCTGTCGCTTCAGTACTTTTTCTCCTGTTATTGACATGACAGCGGTCGGAAGGAACTGGCGGGATGTCTGCGCCCCACCCCCTTGGGCATGCGCAGTGGGGCTCCTGCAGGTGCGTGGGATGGAGGCAGGAAAATCCCATTGTGAGCTTTGTTATATCACTGATTTGGATCAGTGCAGGCGCATGATCCCATAGGTGTGACTGCACAGATGACCACTCGAAGATCATCAGTTACAGGTAAGCAGCCTGTTTTTTCCCCCCTCCTCCGGCCTATGGCCAAGAGGTGGGTTTCTTCAAATGGTGCCTTAAGTGCGGCAGTAAAGTTGTCCCCCTGATGGACACTTGCTTTGCCTCTTGTGCCTCCAGGAAGTGCATCAAGTGGACTCTTGTGCTCGTTGCATGAAGTTCTCAGAGCAGATGAGAAAGAACCAAGCTGCTAGACTTCGTGTTGCGTTTTTGGAATTAGCGCTCTCGCCGATGTCTTTACATGATACTTCGGGGCACGCGTCAATGTCGACTCTCGCTTCAGCATCGACGGCTATGCTCTCCTCGATACTGGCTCATTCAGATGTCGAACTCCCGATGCTGAAACGCTCACCTCAGACATCTCAGTCCAAAGCCCATACTCCCTCTGGAAAATGTAGGGAGGGTAAAAACGATCGGCCAGTCAAGTTAAAAAAGCATAAGAAAACTCCCCCTACGCAAACTCTGCTGACCCATTGGAGGGCCACAGAACCGAATCTCACAGGGGCTGCTTCACTTGACTCTTCGAGCTGAGAGCAGCTACAAGGTGTACCTCAGTCGCCTTTGCTGCATCCTATCCAGCTCATCGACTTTGAGCTCAATATGGACTTAACACAGATCTCCCCATCTTCCAGTATTGAAATGGAGCCAAAACCTTTGTCTGCCCTCCACAACCCAGATCTGACGATCGAGAATGGCCATCGGCACCGATCCACCCACCTCCCTCTTGGGATCAACAACAATGGCAATATATATACGGGGCCTATCCATTCTTGGGCAATATGCTGTGGTTCCCACCCCAACCAATGGAATGGGACAGTCAGTCCACCTCCTCCCAACTCTCCCGGTATCGAGATTCACTATCAACATCGGAGTTTGTGAGGCCGTAACCGTCGAGACCGGCAGACAAACCTTCCAAACCATTGAACCCAATACCCAAGTTTAAAAGTCCATCGAATCCAGTCTTATCAACACCGATGTTACCTATGTCTTTTTCTGAGCCGTCTGAACATTCTGTCTCTCCCGACACGTCTTTCCAATCTCCCCAACCCTCCAGTGGAACCCTCACCACCTCAACAAGTGGGCGATGATCTCCCAATTTCCTCTTCTGAAGATTTGAAATCTTATGGGGATTTCATCAAACAGGTGGCCAACACGCTGACCCTGCCTACGGTACAACCCCCGCCTACCTTGACAGATTCCGTGTTCAATATCGTCCAAATGGACACTTCTACCCTGATTGCCTTACCAATGATGTCAGTCCTGCTGTTAGCCAAATTGTCTTAAATTATTATTTAATCTGGGAAGTTATGATCTTAAATCAGGCAATAGGCAATGCGGGGGCAAGCATCTATGTATACAGGGCTGCAGTTCCCTCCAGACCCACCAAATAGATGCTGAGACTGACATCAATATAAGAAGATTTTGTTTACTGAATGTATTTCAAGCATACAATAACACAAGCACACACACAATTGTACAGTACCTAGGAAATATAGATAGAAGAAAATAGCACATTCACATTAGCAGGGTGTTTTGTTAACTGGCAATACTTTACCTGTCTGTAGTTGGGAGGAGAGAATCTCAGGAAAAATGAAGGAACTGTGGAATGCTGGGGAGGAGGTCAGCTACCTGGCTGCTTGGCAGCAGATCAGATCGGTGGGTACTCTCCATTGTCAAGAAGGGGTACCTCATAGAATTCATCCAGATACCCGAGGCCCCCAACTTCATACCTACCCCACCATCCATCAGATCCAGAAACTTCTTCAAAAGGACGCTATCGAACCAGTCCCAACAACACAATGTCAACACGGGTTCTGCTCCCCTTACTTTACGGTCCCCAAAAAAGACGGAGGCCTCCATCCTATTATGGACCTCAGGGAACTCAACAGGTTTATCTCATACCAGAAATTCCATATGACAGTGTTGCAAAGTATTCTTCCCCTCCTCAACAAGAGTGTCTGGATTGTAACTTTGCACTTGCAAGATGCATATTTTCATATAACTATCCACCTGGTCCACAGGAAGTTTTTGTGTTTTACGGTTACGGGAGACCATTTTCAATACAAAACCCTCACCTTTGGACTCTCAACAGCACCCAGAGTTTTTACAAAAATGATGATTGTCATTGCAGCATACCTCCGCCTTCAGGGCGTGTGGATCTTTCCATACATAGACAACTGGTTACTGATAGCAGGCTCCAGAGTGACTTTGTTCAACCATATCGATTTAACACTGGCCACCCTAAATGGGTTGGGTCTGAAGGTGAACTGAAGTCCATGCTCCTTCCTTCCTTGAGAGTCCAGTTTATCAGAGCAATCCTGGACTCAACTGTCTTCCGAGCCTTTCTCCCCCCCAAGAGGGGAAGCGACATTATGGCTCTCATCAGCCTAATGGGGACACAGGGAGATGTGTTTGCAAGGCAGGTTCAACGACAATTGGATCTGATGGCTGCCACCGCAGCAGTACTCGTCTTTGCCAGACTACAGATGAGACCACTTCAGCTGTGGTTCCTCAACCTTTTTCATCCATAGTGGCAGTCCCAGTCTCAACGGTTTGTGCTCCCTGTACAAGTACTGGATTACCTACGGTGGTGAGAAAATCTGGATACCCTTCCTTCAGGGAGCCCCATTTCATGCATCCAGCCCCAAAATGACCCTGACCACGGATGCCTCCCTGTGGGGATGGGGAGCTCATCTCCGAGGTGTTTTTGTGGACGACCAGTGGAAACCGCATCTGACCCACAAACGCATCAACTTCCTAGAGGTACTCGCCATCCAGTATGCCCTGAGGTCGTTTCGTCATTTTATAGCCCACTGCACGGTGGCAATCCTGACAGACAACATGGTGTCCACCTTTACAAAGTGTCCCTGGCAATCTTCCTGGTCAGTCATGTGCCTCCTGGGTCACTTCGCATCCGCTGTCTTTGTCGTTCCTCACACTAGGCTCAAGATGCGCCCACTTCAACTCTGGTTCCTTTGTGTCTTCGATCCTCAGTCGACTCCGTGGGACACAAAGCTTTTAATTCCAACACCTGTCCTCTCCTCCCTGTCATGGTGGTCTCTGCAAAACCATCTCCTTGCTGGTATGCCCTTTCATCATCCCACCCCAGAGATGTCCCTCACTACCGACGCGTCCCTTTACAGTTGGGGAGCCCAATGTGGGACGCTGTCTGCCAAAGGAACCTGGTCCCCTTGAGAGACATCTCTCCATATCACCCTCCTGGAGCTTCGGGCGGTACATCTTTCCTTGAAGTCGCTCCTCCCAATCACGCAGGGCAAGGTTGTCCATGTTGCCTCCGACAATATCTCAACTGTCTTCTACATCAACAAGCAGGGCGGCATTGCATCTCTACGCCTTTGCACTGCAGTGATCCGCCTTTGGAATTGGTGTCTCCATCACGCAATCATACTGTCAGCTATACACATTCCTGGCGTTCAGAATGTCGACGCCGACCTTTTGAGCTGCTCAGTCCAACAAGACCACAAATGGTCCATCCATCCCTGATATCTCCGACCAGTCTTCCTTGAATTCTGTTGCCCGACTATTGACAGCTTTGCCACTTTTCAGAATGCCCATTTGTCGCCTTTCCTTCGCCCGAGGCCCTCCAACGGCCAGGTCTCTGGGGGACGCCTTTCTTCATAGGTGGATGGGTACCCTATTCTACTTCTTCCCCACATTCCCCCTCATCTCCAGGGTGCTTCAAAAGATTGTGGCCGATGCCACTTCCTGCATCCTCATCACTCCCTGGTGGCCACACCAGGTTTGTTTTCCGCACCTCCTTCAGCTCTCCAACGGTCATTACCATCACCTCCCTCTTGTACCCAATCTCCTTTCCAGGGATGAAGGCCAGATCCTCCACCACAACCCCATCTTCTTCAGGCTGATGGCATGGAGGATCGTGCAGTAGACTTCCCTGCTGTGGTATCAAATGTCTTGCTTAATGCACGTAAGCTGGCTACCCGCCTAACCTATCATCACAAGTGGTGCCGTTTCCAATCTTACACCTTGGAACACTCCTTTGACCTGATCCACACCTCCCTACGAGACATTTTCTCCTACATCATGTCCTTGAAAGAATCAGGCCTTGCATACTCCTCTCTAAGAGTCCACCTCGTTGCCATCTTGGCGCATCATCCTTTAATACACAGCTCTACTGTCTTTTCATACCACCTGATGAAGTCTTTCCTTAAAGGGCTACTCCGTCTCTGTCCGCCCCGAAAGCTGCTCGTGCCCTCCTGGAGTTTGTTTCTAGTGTTGACGCATCTTATGGCAAAGCCCTTTGAGCCAATGGCTTCTGTCGACCGTCGCCTCCTGTCATGGAAAATGGTGTTTTTGATTGCTATTACTACAGCTTGCCAAGTGGGAGAGCTTGCTGCCTTCCGCGCTGATCCCTCATATACAATTTTCCGCAAGGAAAAGGTAGTTCTCTGGCCAGATTCCCTCCTTTCTGCCTAAAGTTGTATCTGCCTTTCACCTGTCTCAGTCTTCTGTTCTACCTATGTTCTTTCCAAACCCAGCTGACACACCTCAGAGAGCATTACACTGCCTTGATGTTCACAGGGCACTCTCTTTTTAACTCCATCGAACGTGGCCCTTTTGGAAGTCTCCTAGTCTTTTTGTTGCCTACCGTTCTCCGTTGCTGGGCGTACTGATCTCATCTCAGAGACAAATGGGTTACCTCCACTATATCCCTTTTCTATGAGCTGGCCAAGCAACCCTAGAGCGGTTTTGATTTCTACTGCCTTCCTGGCCGGTGTCCAGTTGGAAGATGTCTGTGCTATGGCTACGTGGTCTTCGATGTCGACCTTTGTGTCCCACTATGCACTCAGTATTTGGGCTCGACGGGATGCTGCATTTGGCTGGGTGGTTCTGAAGTCTATTTTCAACTGACTCTTCTGCTTTGCAGGTTGGATTTTTTAATTGAGGTGATAATGTTGTGTCCTAATCTCTTTGTTGTGTTTTTCAGCTGCCAGCTCCCTCCTCTATATGGTTCAGCTTTTTTAATCACCCATGTGTGGGACTGCACAGAGACCACGACGAAGATAAACAGGTTGCTTACCTGTAACTGATGATCTTCAAGTGGTCATCTGTGCAGTACCACAATCCCACCCAGGCTTCCCCACTGCTGGCATCTCCTTATAACTTACCTTGAGTTGTTGGGACTTACCGGTAGCGGTCAAAGGAACTGAGTGGGAGGTGGCTCTCTCCCCCACTCTAGGCATGCGCAGCGTGTGCCTGCTCCCCAGGGCAGGAAGAGAGCCTGCCAAAAACATTTCTGAGGCAAGCTCTGGAATATTCTCTTATCGAGGTCGTGTGCAGTCGCCCAACCCATGTGTGGTACTGCACAGATGACCGCTCGAAGATCATCAGTTATAGGTAAGCAACCTGTTTGTATGTGCATTCAGATACCTTGGCAGAAAAGTGTATCTTACATGCGGCTTTATATAGTGTTCAAGCATATAGACGTTAAATTAAACAATATGCAGAGAACTCTAATCCTATTGAAGTTTCTTCTGTTGTTTTTATAGTCTTTGTAGCATTTGTGTTATAGCAGTTATAATTAAGGAGGTTTTCAACACTCATTGCATCAAAATAGCATTGAGTTATTCATGGTGGCACCATAAATTAGATACTTTTTCTAAAAGTTTAAGAAATCCCTTTGTACTACCCATATGAAAAACATGGAAGATTTCTCAAATTAAATTATATCCAAATATTTAACCTTAAGCCTAAGCATAACACTGTGGAGGGTTATTGAATATTTTTAAAGCCCAAAAGGTGGATAACAATTAAAACTTGTACCAGAAACAGAATTTTTAAAAAATTGTTTGCCATCTAAGATCCATACTGCTGCCTTTCTCTGAAGGCTTCACTGCTATCTCTCTTGAAAGCTACCAGCGAAGAAACATTTTACACATGTTCAGGGTTGCTGTTCCATAAAATGAAGGAGAAGAGAAATATATTAGCTGATCTGGGTCCCCATGGGGGAGAAAAGCAGGGTATAATGACTTAAAAAAACAAATAATGTGGTCAGCAGCTGACTTCACTCTACTGCAAGAAGAGACACAGAGGGAAGCTACTGATGTAGTGACCAAAGGTGCTACACAGATGGATGCAGGGAGATGTGGGCCTTCTGGTGTGTGGGTCCTTGGTCATGAATGGCATTAAAGGTAAGCACAACTACCTTCAAGTCAGGAAATGTATCAATAGTCAATGTAATTACCATAAGACTGAGTAATATGATCTCGCTGGATTACTCCATCAATAAACAAGCTGCACATTTGTCTTCAAGGGCAGCCCCATGTGGAGTTTGTTACAGTAGTCAAGCCTTAGGTTACTGTAGCATGAATTAATAAGGCAAAATCAACCAAACCTAAGAGGGGTAACAATTGATGGTCCAGACATTTGGCCACTGTAACAACTTCTCCAGGAAAAAAACTCAAAAACATATCCAGACTCTTAATTGAATATGTCAGAAAAAACTTTACCCCACTAAAGATGGAAGTGCACTTCTGTCCAGGACCCCACCCTTACCAACTGATATAATCTTCATCTTGTCAGTTAAGTTTCATATTGTTCTCCCTCAGCCACCTGATTAACTGCTATCATACACTGGTCAAGGACAGAGACTGCATCGGCATCAGAAAAATATGCACATTGATGATGCCCAAACCTACAGAATGTCTCATTTAAAGATCTCACATAGGTATTAAAAAGTATAGGGGACAGTACTAAGCCCTGTGGAACTTCCCCGTCTGGATTCCAAACAGCAGACTCAATTTTCTATTGCATCCTCCTGCACGCAAGTGGACAGAAATGACAAAACATTTTAAAGCTGTTTCTCCAGTCTGCAGATCTCTCTCCAAATGTCTCAACTGTACCACTGATAGTCTCTACGATACTATAATTTGTAGTGTTGAAGGCTACAGAAAATCAAGCCAAATAGCACAAATGCATTCCTTCTATCCTCATATTACTTGCTTGCACACCAGGTTGTGTTTCTTGTAAGTACATTTTTTATTTTTTTAAAAAACAGAGTAATAGTAGAGAAAGGATACAGAAAGAAAAAGGGGATTATACAATATAATAATGCATACTAAGAACAATAATATTTAACAGAATATATGAAACAGAAAATATTTCTCTCTGACACCCCCTTCATTGTAATACGGTATTATCTGTAACATACAGTCGTCCTTAGTTCTTCATAACCATGTCTGTTTTGCAACTATGTCATTGATTTCATCATTATTACTATGAACTGCATACTCAGTATTAATTTTTGCAGATATATGATATATCTCATAATAAGGACATATTTTAAAAAATGCACTCCCCAGATTCCACTTCCTTTCCCACATTAATATTCAAGATATTACATTTAAAACGGATTCATATTCTACTTCTGTTTTTAAGTGAATTTTAAAATTTTACAAACACAATAAATATATACAATACACTACTATAATTATACCTATAACAGACAGTTGTCTTACATTAGTATAAACATAAACTTGTACAATCATCTCTGATCATCTACCATATCTAATTCTTATATGCACTGCATATTATAGTAATTTATTTAATTGTCAATCAGAGCTTGCTTGCATATAATTTATATATGCTCTAAATTTTTGCTTCTATTTAATTTTTTCTCTATTTTCTTCATTACGTCATATCTAACAATTCATTATTACAAACATATATTGCATGACTCTATCTTAATCATTCTCCACTTTAACTGTTTGGTCCTAATTTTCAGTGAGATAATTAAAGAATACATTCAGTTTTCCTTGGAATTCTGAAATAGGTCTGTTATGTAAATAAGATGTCAATTCCGGACATTTTTCTCTCTTCCATTTAGTTGCAAACATCACCCTTGTTGCCGATACCATATACTTGATTAGTTCACTGTGTATTCTTGTAAAAATGTTTAATAAAATGTTTAATAACACTTGTAAAAATGTCTAATAACACATTTTTAGGGTCCATTGTGAACTTAAGTTTTAATCTCTTTTGTGTTTCTTCATAGATATTTATCCAATATTGTCATGCTTTCTTACATGCCCACCACCGATGCTCCCTCTAAGCTGTGGAGTCCTATGAGCAGAAATTCTACTTTGTGAGCTACTGGCATTAAAGTTGTGAGCAGGCAGATGACTTGGCTACTGCATAAATTAGTTTGCTCTGAACTGGAGCCATCCTTCCTGAGCTAAGACAAAAATGTGTGAGCCGGAGGGTAAAAAAACTGTGAGCTAGCTCACACTAACTCAGCTTAGAGGGAACACCACATATGATAAAATGTTGCATCTATGTTCTGTCATTTCCAACACTTCCCACACAGTACAAATCCAGTTGGAAAGTGCATTGAAAGTGGATTATTTAGTGTGTGTGACTGCAGCCTGACCGTAGCACTGTTTATGCTTTTTGGACTGCTCGTTTCAGTTTGCCTTCCCTGAATGATAAAATATTGGGTATTGTGGGGGCCCTTTCTACCTGTCATTTGGACATCAGGCTAATACAATATCTTGCTTAGATATTCTGCTGCTTGTTGACAATCATAAATGCATTTCTCATCAAATGGATTTTTCCAAAGCCCCTAAAAGAGGCTGTCATCAGGCTTTGCTGAAGAAACTCTCTCCAGCAAAGCAGGTTTTGGCTACTTATAAAGTACATTCTAATTTACCATTCCTGTGGAAGGTAATTGAACAGGTTGTGGCAAAGCAACTCCAGAATCTTCTGGATGAAACATCCACCCTTGACCCCTTTAAAATCTATCTTTAGACATTGTTTTGAAACATATTAGCAGTAGAGATTTTAACTATAAAGATCAGACAAGATGATAGAATTAAGGGAATAAAAGTGAATGATGCAGAGTTCAAAATGAAAAGTTATGTGGATGACGTGGTCTTCAATCCTGAATCCTCAGAAAAATGTTACAATATGTAATTGAACTTACTGAAGAATTTGGCTCCTTTTCAGGCTATAAACAACAGAAAGAAGACAAATATTATATTTAAACTTTAAACACAACAAGAATAGATTATAGAGAGAACAGAGTGCTCTCCGAATTAAATGTCTGGGAATAAATGTGGCTGGGCAAAACTGAGGAAAAACAATCTCCCACAGGAAAAGTGTTTTTGCCATATATCAGAGGAATCACTGATCAGATGAGAAAACTTATGAAAAAAACACAACCTACAAATAGTATTCAGACCCACCAGAAAAAAACAACAGATGCTATGATCGGCAAAAGACAGAAGAGACCCCCTCACTTCTGCAGGAGTATACCACATACCATGTAGTTGTGGACAAGTTTACATCGGGACCACGCAGCGTGGCATTCAGACAAGAATAAAAGAACATGAAAGACACTGCAGATTTAGCCAGCCTAAAAAATCAGCAGTGGCTGAACAAAGCCTAACCCAAACAGGACACAGCATTTGGTTCCAAAACACTGAAAGACTGGACAATATTTCCAATTACCATGCCAGATTACATAGGGAAGCCATTGAAATTCATAAACATAAACACAATTTCAACAGGAAAGAAGAGAGTTTAAAAATAAATAGGGCATGGTTTCCTGTCCTGAAAAACACAAAATGCTCTACAGCTGACAATAGCACTACAGATAAGATTAGGGTTTCAATAGCCATTCCACACACAAAAGAACCTCCTCAGGAAACAATCCATAAACAAAAGAACCTCCTCAGGAAAGCTCTTCCATTAGCGTGTTCATAGCCTGGAGAACTACTACAAGATAATGACTCAGCCCCACCCCACCTACCAGGGTGGATATAAATTACTTGCCTACCATTTTTCTGCTCACCTTGAATAGAGAGTACTCCATCTTTCTGTGTTATACCTCTGAGGATGCCAGTCACAGCTACTGGCGAAACGTCAGGTTGTACAATGCCAAGACCATGGCGACACAACTGGGAAAATCTACAGCAACTAATGAACTCCGGCCGTGAAAGCCTTTGACAAAATATCTTATTATTTAACTTGAGTCAGTCTGAAGCCCAGAAGTGTCTGTATTCTTTCTTTCTTTTTAAAAAATTGGTTTAAGTTCAATGATATTATTAATTTTAGTATTGCCTTGTTTTTCAGCCATGTACAAGGTGTGTAGTTAATATGATTAATGAAACGTTAGAGATGTAAAACAAGTGATAGATGCCTTTATTGTAATTCATTATTTAATATTAATTCAGTATTTGATATTTAGAATGAGTTATGCAATTGAATATACCATATTTTTTGCTCCATAAGACGCACTTTCCCCCCCCCAAAAAAAGTGGGGGGGGAAGTGTGTGCGTCTTATGGAGCGAACACTGGGGAGGGAGGCGGAGATGGGGATTTCGGAGTGGGAGGCATGGGGGGGGGGTCAGGGCCGGGGCTAAAGACAGCAGCAGGAGAGGCAGTGGCAGTGCTGCTGCTGCTACCGGGGCTGCTCCACTTGCTGCTGGTGGCGCTACCAGTGGCGGCGGGACTACTGCCGGCGCTGCTGTTGCTATTCCGTTGACTCCTCCTGTCGAATCTAGCCTCTGCCGCTTGGCTCTATCCACCCCGAGGTTGCCCAGCAACAGCGGCGGCTTGATAGATTGGAGATTCCGCTTGCGGGTGGTGGCGCCACACTCAAGGCAGGAAATGTTGATCTTGGGCTCTCCAAGGTGCTGTTCAATGCAGCCCGTGCAAAAGTTGTGCCCACAAGGCAGACACACGGGCTCTGGGCAGTACACGTGGCACAGAGAGCACCACGTCTCGCTCGGACAGTGCGGCCCGGCAAGGATCTCGGGCGGTGTCGTCCCTGGAGGAGGGGAGTCGGGAGGAGAAGGGGGGGAGATCAGCAACAGTAACAGCTGAGGCGGCGGGCCGCCGCCCAGATGTTGCGCCAAGCTCCACAGGCGGCTGCGGAGGAGCCGCTGCTGCAAAAGCTGGCAAAGCGAAGCGGGGGGAAGGACGGGAACGTTACTGTAATCCTTGAGGTGCTGGGTTAGAAAAGGAAGGAAACGGAGACACAGAGGTAGGGGGGAGTAAAGTATCTCTTGGCACTGAACGAACCTATATGCTTGCGTCTTATGGAGCGAAAAATACGGTAATTTTCTTTTCTTTTCTAGATGATGTCTTACATACATTAACTGGAGCTATGTCCCTGCTGCGACGCTGTAGAGTGAATGCTGCACTAACTATCCAGCTCTTCTCCCAGCTCTTTCACTTTATCAACATGTGGCTTTTTAACAGACTAGTCACTGATCCAGATTCAGGATTATGTTCACATTACTGGGGAGCCATCATCCGCCAGCAGCTGGGACATATTGAAGCTTGGGCTGAAAAACAGGGCTTGGAGCTAGCTGCTGATTGTCACCTTAGCAGGATAGTACAAGTGGGTATTAGAAAAACAAATGTTTATTTCCATAATCCTTCAAGGTTTCTCTTTTTTAATTGTGGAAATTCAGTGTAGCATCCTTAGTCATTTGTATGGAATCATATGAGAAAAGTATCTGCAAATTAAGGCTACCAAAGAATTGAAAAATTATCTTAGATTTTTCTTCTTAGATGGATCTCTTTCTCTTCTATAGTTTGTGCATTGTTTGATTTATTTTAACTGGTTTAATGCGTCTAATGTAGAGAATGCAATTCGTACTCGTTTAAGAGCTGTCTTGAGTGCATTTATGAACTTTAAAACATGATTGTGCTTATAGATAACTTTGTTTTTTTCAGGCAACTACTTTACTTACTATGGATAAGTATTCACCTGAAGACATTCCAAGTATTAACAGTACCTGCTTTAAACTTAATTCTCTTCAGTTGCATGCATTGCTACAGAATTATCACTGTGCCCCAGATGAGCCATTTATCCCAACAGTAAGTTATTCTTGGCTTTTAATACACTGGAGAAGGAAGGGAGATTGTAGTTTAGAATAGTAAATATCATTTTCCAGTAACACAGTGTGTTTAATGACTGAATATTTTTGAAGGTGTACTGAGAACAAATTAGTGTTAACTATTGAGATATCAGGGAAGTTCCCAAACATCATAAATATTTGTGCTAAAAGTGTCAGCAAACACTTGGGGGGGCACTGTGTTAAGGGTAGAAGGATTTTGTGTGTTTGGCTACAAGATAGGCCAGAGGGCTGGAAGTTGACTGGAGGGGCAGGCCTGATGTCAGAAGGGCTGAAGAAAATGATATAAACATGAATAGTAGGTTGAAAAGCTAGCACTCACGTATGCGAGGAGTGGAAGAGGATGCATCCCAAGAGAAAGAGGAGGTTCAAAGAAAGAGGACAAAGCAAAATAGAGAGGTTGTGAGGAAACCTTATACAGGCTTGGAACAGAATGGGCTGGCTATTGGACATTGGATAGAAGGAAACTGGAAAGAAAACTGGAATGCTAAAGATGGAGTTTGGGGGCATGGGGATCAAATGTCATGATAACTTACCAGGCAAAACTTGGATTATAGCTTCTAGTACAATATGAGTAGCAACTTAGACTTGCAATATTTTGTTCTAACATGTTCAATGATCAGTGTACAAAGCACTCACTTCTTACCGCTTAATGTAGGTGGTTGCTATACCATATCCTACTGTACTGCCTGCAGCCTCTTGAATAATGTCACCATGTATTAACTTAAGCACAATACAGGTAGTGTCCCATGAGGAATCGCGAGGGAAAGGAATAAACATCTGCATGCACACAAATATCTTGTTTAATTCTTGTGGCAGGGTGGTGGTGGAGAGATGCTCCAATTAGTAAATTTTTTTAAAAACCAAATTTTTCTGCAAAGCTAGAGGCTGGTTCCATTGTGTAGATTTTGCCTATCTATGCGAGACCTTTGGTTTAGGAATTATGTGTATAATATGAAACCTGCAATTATCACTACATATTAATTGCCATAGAAACATAAAAACACACTATTACAATAGTTTCCTGGGGTTTTGTGAACTGAATACAATAATAGTATTTCTTTGGGTTTCACTTGCAATTTTGGAAATAGAAGCCTCTTGAACTGTGGCCCAGGGGGTCCTTGGTTCAGCTTTCATTTCCATCATGAACTTACTAAGTGATCTTAATCAAACAGCTGTTATACTCAGCTCCCCATTCATAAAATGATAATAATAATGATGGGCCTACCCTACATGGCTGTTGTAAGAAGTTCAATAAAGTAATCTGAGAAGCAATTTAAATACTGAAAGGAATATATAAATATAATGACAATTGTGACAATAATAATTACTTTTTTAAGATGGGGACTCAAAAGAAATTCCTGGAGCAGGAAATTACTTGGAACAATGTTGGCACCAGTGTTCCCTCTAAGCTGAGTTCGTGTGAGCTAGCTCACAGTTTTTTAGCCTCCAGCTCACACATTTTTTGCCTTAGCTCAGGAAGGATGGCTCCAGTGCAAACTAATATATGTAGGAGCCAAATTGCTCACTCACAACATTAATGCCAATAGCTCACAAAGTAGAATTTTTTCTCACAAGACTCCACAGCTTACAGGGAGCACTGGTTGGCACATGCTTGGACTCTCATTATAACTGTTTCTTTTTCTCCTCAGGAGTTAATAGAAAACGTTGTTGCTGTTGCTGAAAATACTGCTGATGAACTGGCTCGTAGTGATGGTAGGGAAGTACAGCTAGAAGAGGATCCTGATCTACAGCTACCTTTTCTTCTGCCAGAAGATGGCTATTCATGTGATGTGGTCAGAAACATCCCAAATGGATTACAAGAATTTTTAGATCCACTTTGCCAAAGAGGTTAGTCTGGCCTTAGGTCAGTTCTCCTAAATAAAATTAGTCTTTTTTCTGCTATAATCATGATGTTGTCTGGCTTTGTTCCTACCATGGAGTTTTTATTGTAGATGCCATAGATCTGACATGGCAATATCTTCTTTCCAACTTGCTGTCATAGTACAGATACACATTTAGTACACTCTACTTGCTCTTTTCCTTGTATGCAAACAGATGTCACTCTGTTGGAGAATTAAGTAGGAAATATACTCATGATTTTTAGTTAGAGAAAAATACGATTTTTTTTGTTAGACATCAGCCTTATGGAAAGTATTTATCACAGCTTGCCACTTAAGCCGAAGAAGCACACTAAAAATTCCCTTAATGTAAAAGGGTTTTTCCCCCCTTTTGAGGCAACAATTCTTTACCTTGAAGAATTTAGACTTTGTATTTCCTTAAAAACAAAAGGAGAATTTTAAGTGATGGGGCTGTAAGTCCATGCTAACACTTAAATATTAATCCTTTCATTCAGAAGTATCTGATATCACAGAAGTATCTCTGTTGAAACAAATGAATTTAAAAGAAGTTTGGAAATATTGGTCTAGTCATGGTTAGTAATGGTTTGGGTTGTTAATGTTTTACTTAGTGCAACATCTGTGCAATCCCATTTATAAACTTAATTATAATTAACTGCTCTGCTTTACTTTTGTAGCATTCACTTATGAATATGTAAGCAAAGTAATCTGTATAACTGAACTGTTCCCTACATTATTAGTGAAGAAAAGGGTGTGATGATATAAAAACCAACAGCAATTCCTAATTTAAATTATCGATACAATTTTTCATATGGATTCCATGGACACTAGGAAATTTCTTGGAAAATATTAATCATGTTTAAGTATATGTTGTCTTTCTCCTCTAGGATTTTGCAGGTTAACACCTCATCCACGCTCACCAGGAACATGGACGATTTATTTTGAAGGTGCAGATTATGAAAGCCATCTATTACAAGACAATGCTGATCTGGCAAGTACCCATCTTGTGGGCCGTATAAATATAAGTGAACAGTTAGTTTAGTATCTTAAACTGTTCAGTGAAGTAGCTTTTGTAGACAAATCTATCACCTGAACTGGAGTTGGTAGAGAATTAACAGCATGAGTGATTTGGTCAACTAGATTTTTCTTACAGCCCATTGTTTCACTGTTAACTATCCAGGTTTATCATAAGTAACCAGCCTACCAGGTAAAATCATTTTGGGTAAATGTTAAACATCCCCCCACCCCCTCAAGGTATTGGCTTGCATGTTGGTCTTTGGTGGGAATCAAAGGGACCTTTGCTTAAACAATAAGTGGTGGATCTTGCAGAAGCAGTTGTTGAATAGGTAATAAAGTTTATTGTATATGGCCATTGCCCTTTTCAAGTTAAAATTTCTGATATAACATCCATCTTTAAAAATTCTCATTCAGACACAAAAATTACATATAATTTCATTTGACTTCTTTCTTAGAAACCACATTTGCTCTGATTTTCCTAATAGCTAGAGCAAAGAGTGCCATCCTGTAGGAGACAAGGGAATCCAGATCTGATAGCATAAATACTAATTTTTCAGAATCGGAAAGAGAATATAAAGTCTCTTAATGTCTTAGCCAGAAATTTGTTTCTAGGCTTCAAGTATAAATGGCAATTCAATGCCATATAGTAGATGGGAAATAACCCCATAATTCAGTGCCATACAGTAGACGAGAAGAGTTTTAAGACTGGATCTATAAGGAAGCCTCCCCCTGGTGTTGCAAAGAATCTCATTATTATTCGATACTTAAGGGCTGAGGATTTTATAGAAGCTAGGTGGACATTCCAATTCAAGGTTTCACTATATATTAAACTCAGATATTTATAAGTTTTGCACTGCTCAATTGGAATAGTATGTATGCTCCAGAGAAACTTTCTTGGCCTTTTCTAGAAAACCATTAATTTAGTTTTCATGTAGTTAATAATAAGCTTGTCTTCTTTACAATATTCACCCAGATTATGCAAAAGCCTCTTTAAGCCGATTCTAATTAGGGAGATTAGGGCCATATTGTCTGCATACAGTAGGACCAGTGTTCCCTCTAAGCTGAGTTAGTGTGAGCTAGCTCAGTTTTTTATTGTCCAGCTCACACGTTTTTGTCTTAGCTCAGGAAGGATGACTCCAGAGCAGACTAATTTATGCAGTAGCTAAGTCTCTTGCTCACAACTTTAATGCCAGGAGCTCACAAAGTAGAATTTTTGCTTCACAAGACTTCACAGCTTAGAGGGAGCATTGAGGAGGACTGAAATTTTCTGATGGGTTATAGTAGGTGAGACGAATTTTAGGCCAGATGGTCTCAGTGCAATGTCATTTATATATAAATTAAAAAGTAAAGGAGCTAATGCACACTCCTGCTTTACTCCCTTTCCCACTGGAATTTCACTGGTTAGGGAGCCCGAGATGCCCACTTTGATTTTTGCATACATATCTGAGCATAACTCATGTATGAGAAACAGCTGTCTTTTATCAGTCTTTGTCTTTGCCAGTTTCTCCCAAAGTCAGTCTCTATCAATAGAATCGAAAGCTGTGGCCCAATCAACAAACAGTACATACAGGGCTGTAATTGGTCCATTCATAGCTGAATAGGCTAACTGGTAAAGTGTTTGACAGTGGTATATTGTACTTAGGCCTCTTTTAAATCCTTCTTGGTGGGGATGTATAATATGATTGTCAGTGACCCAATCCTCCTGCCCCTCGTAGCTAATTAAAGCTGGCCACAAGGGGTTTCGAGGAGCCCTCAGGGATATTATCAACAAGTCCCTGTTGGAGGGGCTCTTCCCAGGGGCTCTCAAGGAAGCGATGGTCTGCCCTCTCTTGAAAAAACCATCTCTGGAGCCGGCCAAATTGGCCAACTGTCAGCGGCGGCAATACAGTTGCAGAGCTTTCTGGATGACACTTCCACGCTTGATCCCTACCAGTCCGGCTTCTGCCCAGATCACGGGACGGAGACAGCACTGGTCGCCCTCATTGATGACCTCCAGAGGCATCTGGATTGGGGCGGGGCAGCAGTGCTGCTGTTGCTAGACCTGTCGGCAGCGTTCGACAGTCAATCATCAGCTGCTTGCCCACCGCCTCGCCGACATGGGGATTCAGGGGCTTGTCCTGCAATGGCTTGTCTCCTTTCTTCAGGGTCAGGGACAAAGGGTGCTCTTGGGGAGCAACTGTCCCGATGGCACCCACTAATTTGTGGGGTGCCTCAAGGGGTGGTACTTTCCCTGATGCTGTTCAACATATATGCGCCCCCTTGCCCAGATTGCCCGGAGGCATGGGCTGGGCTGTCACCAATATGCAGATGGCACCCAGCTCTATCTGTTGTTGGGTGGTCAGTCGGGCTCTACCCTGGAAGATCTGGACCGGGCGCTTCAGGACGTGGTGGGATGGCTGAGACTGAGTCGATTGAAACTGAATCTGACGAAGATGGAGGTCCTGTGCCTGAATCGGAGCAGCTCGGGGCTAGGAATCCCATTACTGGCTTTCGATGGGGCGCCGTTGGTGCTAGTGCCAAAGGTCCGGAGCTTGGGAGTGCTCCTGGATGCCTCATTAACAATGGAGGTCCAGGTAGCAGCCACTGCCAAGGCAGCCTTTTAGCATCTTCAGCTGATCAGGCAGTTGGTTCCCTTCTTTGAACGCAAAGATCTTGCATCAGTGATCCATGCTATGGTCACCTCAAGGCTGGACTACTGTAATGCTCTCTACATGGGGCTGCCCTTGGGGCAACTCCGGAAGCTGCAGCTGGTGCAAAATGCAGTGGCCAGGCTGTTGATGGGTCTCCTTATGTGGGAGCACATCCAGCCTGTGCTAAAGTTGCTGCACTGGCTGCCAATAGCATTCCAGATCTGCTTCAAGGTGCTGGTTTTGACCTTTAAAGCTCTATATGGTCAGTGACCTGTCTACCTGAGGGGCTGCCTTTCCCCATATGTCCCCTAGAGAGCACTGTGATCTGGGACAGAACACCATCTGACCCTTCCTGGCCCTAAAGAGGCCAGGCTGACAACAGCTAGGTCCAGAGCATTTTCCTTGGCTGCACCAGTATATTGGAATGAGCTCCCTAGTGAGATCCAGGCCCTGCGAGATCTCCAGCAATTTTGCAGGGCCGTGAAGATGGAGCTTTTCCGCAGGGCATACCAATGAGTTTGATGTCATGCCAGTTGAGCCACGCCAACCCATTAAGTGATCTCACTGTGGTAGAAACTTAGATAATATATATTGAGCCATTATTTCTATTGTATTTTATTGTATTTTTGGTTAAACTGTTTTAATATGAATTGCTCATGTTTTTATGTATATTGGTTTTATTGATGATGTAAACCACTCTGAGCCGCTTAGGCAGGAGGGTGGGATAAAAATTGAACAAATAAATAAAAAAATAAATAAATCCTCCAGCTTTTGATGAAGATATTTTCCATAAAGTTTTGACGCTGTGTCAAGGAGGCTTATAGGGCGGTATAAATGGGGACTACTATACTAGTTTTCCAGCCAGCTGGAAAAACACCCAAGTCATTTATCTGATTTAATAGTTCGCTAATATCGGGGACCACCAGTTGGAAAAGGCTTTTATCAGATCTGTAGAAATCAAATCCTCCCTTGGGGGATTTGCCGGAAGCTAAAGATGTAATAAGGTTTCTGATTTCAGCCTCCTTTACTGGGGGCCTCTCTGGTAGCATTTGTAAGTTAGTAATGAAGGCCTGTTCCCTTATTCCTAACAACTTAGACGAAGATGGAATGGATTTGTAAATTCCAAGTATTTCCAGATATTTGAGCATCTAGTTGTTGAGGAGATCTACCTAAACTAAATGAAACCAACTCCCAAAAATTGGATTCTTTTTTTTCCAGAGACAGCCTGGGCCAGTTCATTTCATAAGTATTTTGCATAGGCAATCTTTTTTACTTTTGAGTTAACTCTTGAAGAATTGAATTATTGAATAATGGCTTCACAGTTTCTTGTGCAAGCTTTGCTGAAGGTAATTGTGGATAGTTATGTCTTGCTAGGTATGAAGCCAGTCTTTTAAAAAATTATTTTTGATCCTAAACCAAGTAAAGAATTCTGATTTCAAAGAACATGTTGTCAAGTTCTCACACTGCACAGACTAAGGTATCGGGTAGTTGGGACATTGGGGAAATGCCTTTGCTGGAAGGACAAAGTTTGAATCCAGTGGCACTCTGATGACCAACAAAGTTTAATTCTAGGTACAAGCTTTCATGTGCATGCATATGCCTCTGAAAAGAACAGGTTTGAAACTTGTGTTGTACTTCTGGATCCTCATGTAGTTGGCATGGCTGGCTTGCCTTTTTCTAGTTTTGGCTGATCTGATAGCGGCTGCTCCTGTTCCAAGATACATATCTGACTACTGTTATCTTTGCTTTGTTGATGTCCAAACTGGATATGAGGATGTCCTAGAAGACAGTCCAGAAACTTCAGCTAATGAAAAGGATACCACTGCCCAGTTACCAATAGGGTTGAGCCAGCATGCTCCTATTTTACTTGTTCTGAAATCTCTTCATTAATTTCCATTTTACTTCCTTGCTCAGTTCAAGGTGCTGATTTTATCATTCATTGGTCTTGAGGACCCCAGGGAATACCAACTATAGTCTGAACTCTTGCTTTCAAGTGTTTTAAGATCTTCCAGCAAGCCTCTAGTCTGTATTTCCATCTTACATAGAGGCAAGGTTAATTTCCATTTCTACCGCAGCCCAAGATTTGTGGGGTGTCTTCTCTCAGGAAATGCATTTGATTTGCCTTCCTGTTACCTTTTTAAAATCATTTTATACTTTCATTTTTTAAATCTGCCTTTGAAGATTAAGGTTGTTTTATCTTCCTTACTATTCTTCTGCTGATTAGTGGGTTGTTTGATATTCTGAGTTGTTTTTTTGGTCTGGTTTTGTTTTGTGCAAATTCTTTTTTATTAGAAAGCAGGGGGGGAAATCTTGAATACATAAAGGGAGGTTTATAACCCTAAAGTTATATGCAACAGCGCAATACATATAATTGCATTAAAATATCTAGAATGATTTTTATTTATTAAGTACCTTGTGTTATACAACGTTCTTAGGATTGTGGAATTCATCTGGGTTCCTTTTCTTTAGGCTCAACCATTGAGAAAGGAACCTGAGATAATCACTGTGACACTGAAAAAACAAAATGGGATGGGCCTGAGCATTGTGGCTGCAAAGGTACGAAAATATTTGTTTCTTTTTTGAGACAAATGTCCACAACTTATGACCGACTTTATTTTCCACATGAATTTGCTACAGTAGCATTCCTTCTGTTTGGTAAGCTGAGTGTATGGCATTTTAATAGGTCTTTCTGATATTGCTAGTTTAAGAATATGTGTGGAATTTTCCTAATGATTTTGAAGACAAAATAATTTTATTGATGTAAAGGGCAATATGTTTTTATACCATGAAAAATTAGTGGAATATGCTTAAGGCAGTATATTTTTATACCATGAAAAAAATCAATGGAATATGCTTAAATATAAGCATTGTTTCTATTAAAACATTTAAATTGAAAATAAATGAGAGATACTTCCTCTGATGAAGTAAAGATATCAACTAATGACTGTATACAACAGTGACTTTAACTTTATTGCATCTTATCATTTTGACTAGTTGAAAAAATTGTCCAGGAAAAAGCTTTATTTTTTAAACTCTTCCAGGGTTTAAACTATAGGACCATGAACCAATGTGAATTCTTGTAGCACTGTCTCCAGCCACCAGATGGTGCACTGCACCAGTGCTGTAAGACTACCATTGTAAGTGTATTTAACCAGAAACTGAATCCCACTGAGTTCATTAGAGGTGTTTTGGACTAAGTTTTACAATTAAGGTTGCAAATGGTATTTCATCTTTGCAGATTCAGTAGTTCTAATTTCATTATGGGATATGTGGTGCCTGAGTTTCTTTTCTGGAGTAATTTATCTGTGCTGGATCAAGAAATGCTGTTGAATGAATGAATGAATGAATGAATGAATGAATAGAGGACTAATGCCTTAAGATTCACAATCTCAAACAAACGGTGTGGGGATGTACATAGGGGATGTAACTTCCCAATTGAAGGCAGACAAAGAGTTTTGCATCTGGTTATTTTGGGGCAGTTGGTATCAGCATAAAATAAAATCATGCTTAAAACATTAGCACTCTTGCAATATTTTGTTTATTTAACAGTGTCTGATAACTGACACCTCTTACTCTGAATTATTGCATCAAAATGTCTGTGCTGTTGCAATCTTGAGTATGCTGTTCAGGTATGTATCTGTAAGCTGCAAACCTACGATGACGCAGCAGCAGCAGAACTGGAAGAAGAAGCAGAAGACGGCCAGTTCCATTGTGGGCCTGATAGAAGCCCTCTGGGGGCCTGATCCGGCCCCTGGGCAGCACGTTTGACACCCCTGGTGTAAGGTATTGCAGTTGATAGACCTATTAGCTGTGATAAGTAAATGGAACTTTTGTAGTAAAAGACACCATCCCTCTGAGTCAAAGTCCAAAAAAGTCAAAGCTTATTTTGTAGACCCTCGAATTCTCTCTTGAAGAAAAGTAACGGTAGTAATTACAAATAGCATTGACTCAGTCATTTGTACAGGTAAACCAGTATCATTATCCCCAGAGAATGGTGCGGCAAAGGTTGTGCACAGTTGTATGTGGTTTTACGCTGATGCTTTATTTTTAAACAAAAGCTGTTGTGGGGCTCCCACCAGCAGCAGGAGGACTGAAAAGTGCTTTAAGTGGCATACATGTATAGTTGTGAACCAGGAAACCACTGCTTCAAATCTAGTCTCTGCCACAGACTTGCTAGCTGATCTTAAGCGCACTACCATGTACTAGCCTCAACCTATTATCTGCAGTTATGGGAGATATCAGTTCACCTGACAGAGTTGTTGTAGGGCTTACTGAAACAAATTGTTAAAAGAAACACACTTTGAATGCAGTCTCTGCTAAATTAATCATTAGTGTTAGAGTCCAGCAGCCTGTGAAATATCAAGTCTTTTCCCAAGAAGAATCCCAAGAGTAGAATGGAAGAGAACCTTTCCCTAATTCCTTTGTTTTGGAGATGGGTTATATAATTTGCTTTTTTCCCCCCAGTTCCCTTGATAGCTGTTAGGAGGATCTGCTTTGAAAGGGAGGGGGTAGTTTCCTCAGTGCTTCCTCTAAGCTGTGGAGTCTTGTGAGAAAAAATTCTACTTTGTGAGCTACTGGCATTACAGTTGTGAGCGAGTGATTTGGCTACTGCATAAATCAGTTTGCTCTGGAGCCATCCTTCCTGAACTAAGACAATAATGTGTCAGCTGGAGGCTAAAAAATGTTGAGCTAGCTCACACTAACTCAGCTTAGAGGGAACACTGAGTTTTCTCACTACCCAAGCTCAGCAAGATTCAGGGACCTCTATTCTGAGTAACAGCTGTGTTTGCTTTGTGTTGGTAGAGGTTGATACTTTAGGGAAGGGAGAGGCAGGGATGCTTGTATGTGCTGGAGATACACCCAGCTATGTGGCTGATTTTGGAGCCATTGAGCTGAATCTGATTGATCTGAGCCATCAGGAGTTGGATTTAAAATGTCATCATTGGGGGGGGGGGCTTTTAAGCCATCCAGGTATTACAAAGCCTGTTTAGAAATCTTTTACTGCCCTTGTTTGTATCTCTTGAACACTGAACAAACTGGGTTTGTTGTCTTCATATGAGGGTCGGTGTGCTGTAGTGGTAAGAGTATTAGACTAGCATCTGGGAACCCCAGGTTGGAATCCCATCAGGCACTTCTTTATGTCCCATGAAAACAGTCACAGTCAGTTCTGTCTCATTGTCCATCTTTTTGCTGCCCCTTTGAAAAACTATGGGGGATCAGCTGAAGTTTTTGCACAGCAATGCTAGTGATGGTCACTGTGCCAGCACAGATGATGGATTTGTGTCCGAACACTTGAGTGTAGCTACAGACTTACATATCTCACCCAGGGAGGCAAGTTGGAAACCCTAATAAGCAGGATTTTTTACAAAAGTTTTAAAAGTCTTTTGGTATAATTCTTGGTTTTTATTTGCTGTGACTTTAATCATATCATGCAATCATATAATGATGTTGCAGACATTAGAATACAATGAGCTTGTAAAACAGATTTCCCCAGCACAGAATACATTAGTTATAGCAAGCCTCCTATCCCTGAAATTATTGATCAATTAACATAAGAATATAAGAGAACCCAATGTTGGGTCAGGCCAATAGCCCATCCAGTCCAACACTGTCACACAGTGGCCAAAAATACCAGGTGCCATCAGGAGGTCCAGCAGTGAGGCTAGGACAATAGAAGCCCTCACACTGTTGCCCCCTCTCCCAAGCACCAAGAATACGGTGCATCACTTGCCCCAGACTGAGAGTTCCTAGCTATACCTTGTGGCTAATAGCCACTGATGGACCTCTGCTCCATACGTTTATCTAATTCCCTCTTGAAGCTGTCCACGCTTGTAGCCGCCACCACCTCCTGTGGCAGTGAATTCCATGTGTTAATCACTCTTTGGCTAAAGAAGTACTTCCTTTTATCTGTTCTGACCCAACTGCTCAGCAATTTCATGGAGTGCCCACGAGTTCTTGTATTGTGAGAAAGGGAGAAAAGTACCTCTTTCTCTACCTGCTCTATCCCACGCATAATCTTGTAAACCTCGATCATGTCATCCCTCAGTTGTTGTTCCTCCAATCTAAAGAGCCCTGAGCACTTTAACCTTTCTTCATAGGGAAGGTGTTCCAACCCTTTTATCATTCTAGTTGCCCTTCTCTGCACTTTTTCCAATGCTATAATATCCTTTTTGAGGTGTGGTGACCAGAACTGCACACAATATTCCAAATGAGGTTGCACCATCGATTTATACAGGGGCATTATGATACTGGCTGATTTGTTATTCCCTTCCCAATAATCCCCAGAATAGCATTGACCTTTTTTATTGCAGTCACACACTGTCTCGACATTTTCAGTGAGTTATCTATTACAACTCCTCTCTCTTGGTAAGTCTCTGCCAGTTTGGACCCCATCAACATTTATTTATGGTTAGGATTTTTGGCCCCAATGTACATCACTTGGCGCTTGGCCACATTGAACCCCATTTGCCACGTTGATGCCCACTCGCCCATCCTCGACAGATCCTTTTGGAGTGCCTCACAATCAATGCTCCCTCAAAGCTGTGGAGCCTTGTGAGCAAAATTCCTACTCTGTGAGCTCCTGGCATTAAAGTTGTGAGCGAGCGATTTGGCTGCCGCATAAATTAGTTTGCTCTGGAGCCATCCTTCCAGAGCAAAGACAAAAATATGTGAGCTGGAGGCTAAAAACTGTGAGCTGGCCCACAGTAACTCAGCTTAGAGGGAACACTGCTCACAATCCTCCCTGGTTTTTACCACCCTGAAATTTAGTCACTTCACTGCTTACTCCCAACTCCAAATCATTAATGAACAAGTTAAAAAGCATCGGACCGAGTACTGATCCCTGTGGTACCCCACTGCTTACCATCCTTCACTGAGAAAATTGCCAATTTATACTCTCTGTTTCCTATTAATTAGCCAGTTTTTGATCCACAAAAGGACTTGTCCTTTTATCCCATGACTATTGACCTTACTTAGGATGAGTATTGACCTTACTTAGGATGAGCCTTTAATGAGGAACTTTATCAAAAGCTTTTTGGAAGTCAAGGTAAACAACATCTATTGGGTCCCCCTTGTCCACATGTTTGTTCACTCCCTCAAAGAACACTAACAGGTTAGTGAGACAAGATCATCCCTTACAGAGCTCATGCTGAGTCTGCCTCAATAGTTTTGTTCATCAAAATGCCTACTAATTCTTTCCTTAATAAGAGTTTCCACCAACTTACCCAGTATTGACGTCCATCTGACTGGCCCGTAGTTTCCCAGATCTTCTTCATGGTCTCTGTGCATCACATCTATGGGATTATGTGCCTGCGCTGATCCAAATTGGTGATATACAAAGCTCACAACAGGATTTTTGTTCCTCCATCCCAGGCACGTGTGGGAACCTCACTGCACATGCCCAAGGGGGTGGGGCGTGGACATCCCACCAGTTCTCTTCTGACCCCTGTTAACAGCTTGTTTCTGCCGGTCAGTGAAGAAGGTTTTTTTTTCCTCTCACGAGGGATTGTTGAATCCATTTCTTTTTTCTGGACCATTTGTTTTCTTTGTTTTCATTTCTACTCAAAACTTAAAAAAAAAAAAAAGAATTGTTTTTGAGGGTCGCCGCTGCCTCTGGTGGCTCCCCCCCCCCGAGGTAAATCTCTTTTTGCCTCACATGGGGGCTCTTTTTCTTTTTGTGCCAAATTTTTGTTTTATGGCCAAAATGTGGGGGTATTTTAAGATGTGTGTCAGCTGTGGCAGTAAACTTGCCCCCCGTGACACCTACACACTCTGTATTCTCTGCCTTGGGGAAACCCATCGCCCAGAGACTTGCCGCCATTGCTCAAAGTTCTCCACCCAGACACGGAAGAATAGAGCTGTGAGACTCCAAGTGGCACTTTGGGAGTCCATGTTGGCCCCTTTGTCTGATGTAAAGATGCCTGCTGAGACCCCTCCAGACTCTCAACTCATGGCGCCTCCATCGACATTGGTCGGCACCCCGGCATCGGTCCCACCTCACGATCCAAAGTTGGCATCGGATGTGGGACTGCCTTCTTCAAAATGGTCAGTGCCAAATGAGGCTTCTTCCGCCTCTTTGCCAGTTAAGAAGAAGAAGAGGGATAAGCATGAAAAGGAGAAGTCTCTGAAGTCTTCTCTTAAAAAAACCGCGCATAATTCTCACAAGCTGAGCAGCGTGGGCATGCAAAAGGGCTCTGCATTGTCATCTTCTCAGCGGGGGCAACCCAATATCGATCACCCTCCTGCACTGGAGCTGCCTGTGATACAACCCTTATCTCCCATTGAGTTACTGGACTCACCCATTTGGCAGCTGAACTCCCCGGTATTGGAGGTCTCAATGGACACTAGACCCATTTTGGTCTCGCCCTCGGAAGTTGAGGAGGTTGTTCCACGCAGACCTTCTTAGAGAGATCGTTCACTGTCGCCCTTCTCTTGGACTAGCGATCAATATGGACCGGACTCTCGATATCCTCGTCCTTGATCCAGATCCCTCCTGCACGGGGAGCCTCGATATCGAGGAGAGGAGTGCCCTGAGTACCTTCATTCCAAGCCGAAGCCCTCCTATTTGCTCAGGTGGGAGTTAAGACCACACTTCCCGACCTACTTTGAACCACCGTTGCCACCTCCACGAGACCGTCGGCACCACATGCCATATTGGTTCGGCTCCTACCCTATGTTGACATCGATGCCATGGCTGATGCAACAGTCGGACTGGGACCGCATCTTCAAACCTCCAGAGGAACTTCATTGCCCGCCCTCTCTCCTCCATCCCACCCCCACTTTACCATCGCAGACCATTCCGATATCAGACACCCTTACCCGAACGACTGACGTAGCCTTTGTATCAGCACAGGAGTCGCCTTCCAGATCCTCTAACTCTGATGCCAAAGATTCTGAAGGGGCCAGTTCACCAGAGGACCCTTCCCCCAAACCTACGGTGTCTGACAACCTTCCAATTTCTCCCTCAGAAGATCTCTCTTCATACGGAGAATTGATCAAGAGAATGGCACACTCCCTGGGGCTCTTGATCGTCCAACCTCAACCTTCGGTATCGAATGCTGTCTTCGACATCATGCAATTCGACACCTCTACAGCAGTTACCCTCCTGATGTCGACTGTCCTTCTCCAGGCAGCGAAAGCCCCATGGGATAAACCATCTTCTGCCCTGGTGTCTTCCAGGCACCTGGATCATAGGCATTAGGTCCAAGAGCCAGAGGCTGAATTCCTCCATATCCATCCTAAACCTAACCCCATGGTCGTGTCGTCCTCATCCAAAAATAAACACATCCTGGCTACACCTTCTGATAAGGCGAGCAGGAAGTTGGATTTGTTTGGTCAACGTTTTTATTCAGCTGGAGCTTTGGGAATTAAAACATCAAATTATATCACTTTGTATGGGCCGTTATCAGTATTCGCTTTGGGAGCGCTTTACTGATCTTTTGACCTCGGTGTCTGATGACAAACGTCAAGAGGCCAGAAAGCTGCAGAAGGAGGGGCTACTGCTTTCTAAGCAGATCATCTATTCTTCCAAATATGCCTTGGATACGTTCTCCAAGATGATGGCTTCCGCAGGCACTCCTGGCTTAGGACCACTTCCCTTTCTAATGACACTAGAGCGTACATAGAGGACTTACCTTTTGATGGCTAAGGTCTCTTCCATGCCTCAACGGACTCTGCTCTTCAAGACATGGACAAGAGTATTAAAGCTTCTAGGTCGCTGGGGGTCTCTGCCCCTCCTAAGCTTTTTAGACCTCACTCTTGGTCACGCTACAGCTCTAGATGCCAGTACACTAAACCATCACCATAGGGAAGCTGGATGCTGCATCAGTCCCCTTCAGGGAGTAGGCAACAATATCAGGCCAGGCAGAAATACGGCTCTGGACAACAACACACCAGACCAAAACAACCCAAATCCGGCAAGCAGGGCCTTTGACTCCCCTCCACCTACCCTTTCTGACCCTACTCGCCTCTCCCCTTACCTATATGCCTGGACCAACATTATGTTGGACCAGTGGGTCCTTTCCATCTTGACCCATGGCTATACCATTGAATTTCTAGAACTTCCACGTATTCCTGTATTTGTTACGACCCCTCCATCGTCATTCCTCCTCAATGAAGTAACCATGCTTTTGTCAAAGGGTGCCATTGAATCTGTGCCCCTAGACCACAAGGGCCTCAGCTTTTACTCCCAGTATTTCGTGGTACCCAAGAGGGACGGCGGCCAGAGACCGATTCGAGACCTTCACGGCCTCAACACCTATGTACAGTGCCGGAAATTCAAAATGATATCTCTACCAGTCATTCTACCTCCTATCCAAGAGTTATTGGATGGCCACTCTCGACCTCGAAGATGCCTATTTCCATTTAACCATCCATCCATCCCATCAGAGATATCTTCAATTTGCGATAGGAGGCCACCACAAGAAGTCGCAGCTGGTTCCTTCTCAGAGAGTGCAGTTCATAGGGGCGATACTCAACTCCATGGAAGGCAAAGCTTTCCTGCCCCAGGACGGAGCTTTCACTCTACCTACTGTTGCAGAACAGATTCGGCTCCACAACATGGCTTCTGCATTCCAAATTCAGCACCTTCTAGGCCTGATGGCAGCTACAACTGCTGTCCTTCGCTTCGCAAGAATGCGAATACTTCCACTTCAGCCCCTGTTCCTAAGGCACTTCAAGCCCCTATGAATGAGCCAATCGGTTCATCTCTCTCTTTCACGAGAAGCACACAACTCCCTTCTTTGGTGGACACTGATGGACAACCTGGTGCAGGGTGTCCCTTTTCATCCCCTTACTCCTGGTCTCACCCTCACAACCGATGCCTCTCTGTGGGGATGGGGAGTGCACCTCAACAGCCTCTCCATAGGTCACAAGTGGGATGCCTTGACTTCAAGCAATCACATTATATCTGCCAGTCTGTTTGCTGGTACCTTTTTGGGACTTGCCACTGGTGGTGCGCCACCTGATGGGAAAACCCTTTGAGCCTATGGCAACTTGTGAACTGAAATATGCCACATGGAAGACTGCCTTTCTCATTGCCGTTACCTCAGCCAGGAGGATGGGTGAACTCGTGGCCCTTTGTCATGACCCACCCTTCCTTGTCTTTCTACTGGATGGTGTGAGACTGGTGCCTGACTTCTCTTTCCTCCCTAAAGTGGTTTCCGAGTTCCACTTCAGCTCGGAGATTTTCTTACCAAACTTCTTTGCTAACCCAAAAGAGGAACAACAACATCTCCATGCACTAGATGTTAACAGCGCTGCTTTTTTTTAACCTTCACAGAGTACGTTCAAGTAGGAGGGACAATCAATTATTTGTCTCCTACACTAGTCACTTCACAGGGCACAAGATCTCGGCACAACGTCTCTCCAAATGGATTGTTTAGACTATTAAACTGTGCTACCTGTTGGCTAAATGGCCATTGCCTGTGCCGCTTTGAGCGCATTCCACAAGATCCATGGCTACGTCTATAGCCTTCTTGAAGGGTGCTTCCCTGTTGGCGATTTGTGAGGCTGCGACTTGGTCTACTCCAAACACTTTTATCAAGCACTATGCTGTTGATGTTTGTGGACACCACAGAGTGGACCTTGGTCGTCCTAGTCCTTTTGTCAGTAGAGCACTAAATATACAACAGCACCCACCTCCGGGTGAGCCACTGCTTTTCAGTCTCCCATAGGTGTGATGCACAGAGACCACGAAGAAGATAAACAGGTTGCTTACCTGTAACTTATGATCTTCGAATGGTCATCTGTGTAGTCACACCACCCGCCCTTCCTTCCCCACTGCTGTTGCTTCAGTACTTTTTCTCCTGTTTTTGACATGACAGCGGTTGGAAGGAACTGGCGGGATGTCCGCGCCCCACCCCCTTGGGCATGTGAAGTGGGGTTCCCACACGTGCCTGGGATGGAGGTGCGAAAATCCTGTTGTGAGCTTTGTATATCACCTATTTGGATCAGCACAGGTGCATAATCCCATAGGTGTGATGCACAGATGGGAGTGACATTAGCTACCTTCCAGTCCTCAGGAATGGAGGCAGATTTTAATGAAAGATTACATATTAACAATTAAACAGGTATATTTTGAACTTAGGTAGTGTTTTTGAACCTGTCCAGTAGGCATTCATCTGACTAAATGACTAAATCCAGTTATAGCTGTTGGTACAGGCTCAGAAATTAATTCTTTTAGCACCTTACTTGACCATGATGAAGCACTCCCATTTGCTGAAATTTACTTGTGTCTTCTGTAAAAAAAATAACAATGGAAAGGTTGTTGGTGGTTTAAGGTTTCAAAGTACATTGCAATATCCTGAAACCAGCAGTTATATCCTCATCAAGATAAAGAAAGTCACATTCTCACTACAAGGCATTCTTGTCTGATTATTTTGGTGAAATTGTTAGAAAGAGGTGAATTTCTACTTGAGCAACAAAGCAATCATTAGGAATCCTGTGCAGCATCCAAAAACAACTGATCTTTCAGGCGGAGTCTTTTTGAAAAAGTAAATTAAGTGCACTGATAGTTATTAAAGTTTGATGCATTACCTTCCCATTACAGTTCTTGGGCAGTAGTGCAGAAATGCACATATGTAAAACAAACAAAATTTTCAATGAGAATGACTCTCCCCAAAGGTTAATAAATGCAACTCATATAGTTGGTGACCCTGTTGTGATTTGAGTCACAGGGAATTTGGCCATCACTGATAATAATTACCATGTGTTATCAGTGGCAGTTTGGCATCTGTCAGGGGACTGCTGGCAAAACTTGTGTCCAAAGCCACGATCCAGAACTTGTTCCAAGAGCAGAATCATATAAATCTGAGTTCCGAATCAAATCCATCCATCTTTGTAAAATGTTCCAGGAATTTAAAGCAAATATACTGATAGGGATGGTTTCTGATCTCTAGAAAGGGCAAAAAAACTGTCAAGTAGATCAAACTGAATAAGCAGTTTCAGGCAACCAGATGAGAATGGAAAGCCAGAAAGCATGCTGGAGTCTTAAAGCAGCTGCAAAGAGGCTGGACTTTTAATTAAAAAGAGCCTGATTGTAATTCTTGGAGGTGTGGTAATTGTTTGAGCAACCAAGTAATCTGTAACACAGTGAGTGATTAAAATGTGGGCTTTGCTGCCAGAGGATGTAGTGATGGCCACAGGCATAGATGACTTCAGAAGAGGATTAGACAGACTCATGGTCTATCAGTGGCTACTAACCATAGTGGCTAAAGGAAACTCCACATTCAGAGGCAGTAAACCTCTGAATATCAGTGCCAGGAAGCAACATCAGGGGAATGTCTTGTTGTTGGCCCTCCAAGCCAAATAGCTAACCACTATGTGAAACAATATGCTGGACTAGATGGACCACTGGTCTGATCCAGCTGTGCTGCTCTTAAATTTTTATGTAACTGATCTACATTTCTTAAGGGGGACTGTGACACTAGAGCAAACATAGCCAGAAATGCAGCAACAGGACTCAATTATAACAATGCCAGGTATGCTAAAATGCAAATTACATTGCTAACTGACATATGATTCTAAATGATACCTATTCTATATGGTACTAGCTGTGAACACAGAATTGAGAGGAAATAGGTCTGATATATGCACAGCTCTGAGTTACAAACATACTGTTTCCCCTTGATATAGTGATCTCTGCGACTAGCCTTACTAACATTTAATTCCTCTTTCAGAATTTTTTTGTACCAATACCATTTATTTTGCCTGTAGTAATCCTTTAGTAGTAGTTGAATAACTTGAGGGTCAGGGGACAGGCCTACTGTGAGACTAAGGGCAGAGTGTAGTGCTCTGTGCCTCAAAGATGTTTTGATGTTAAAGACTGCCTAACTCTCAACCACACTGTAGTTATATTTTATGAAATCCAGATGATTTGGAAACTGTGTGTGTATGCAGTTTAGTTTAAAAATATATCACTTAGGGGGTGAAAGGAGGGGTTAGTGTATGACTTCTTTCCATCTGTGGACCAGCACTTTACTTCCTGTTTGGTTTGGATTTTCTGTATCTAGTACTAAAGGCTGCCTTGATTTTTCTAGACAGCGTCTGAAGTTTTATAAAGCTCTCAAGTGTTGAATGAAAGGCAGGGCAGCATAACTGGCAATGTAAGAACTGGAATATTGTATTGGTTACAGCTGATAAATGCTGTGCAGAGTCATAGTGTCCAGTTCAAAATTATCTTGCTGGGTGTTTTGGAAAATCTGGCAGACTGACGTGCTGGTTGCCGTTGAGAGCTGAGAAAGGAGAAAGAAGTGAAGAGTTTTATTTCTGGAGTTAAAATGTGGTTTTCTGTCATTGGAAAAACAGAATCCTTGGTAAGTCTTGTTCAAGGATTTGGTTCTATAAAACTTTAAATATTGTTAAAGTATTTTTCTCAGTATTGTGGCCAGTTTAAAATTGCCAACAGTTTGTTGTTTGTGTATTAATGTTTAGTGTAGTATGCAACTCAGATATTTGTAGATAGTTGCAGACTTTCCAAAGCACAAGGAAATTTGACTAAGATAGTTCTTTTTTATGGACTATTTTATGAGTGAAAAGATTTAAATTTCTGTTTATCAGCAACAGTTGACATTTCAAGTTGCACCTAACACTTCTGTTAGAAGAAGAAAAAATGGCAGTCTCCATTTGAGAATGTAAATGCCAGTGATTAATTTACTGTATCTCCAGTACCAGATGAAATGCTTTGTTCCCTGTTCTCTCAGACTTTTAAAGGGAAATGCGGTAGTCCTAACACTAACAAAACTGGAGGTGAATTTAGATGATGCACTAGGGGAAAATCAACGGAAGCCATACTACTTGGTAACTGGAGGGCAAGAGATTCCTAAGTAAAGTGCCATCCCAGATTGTCTTGCTCCAACAATTAAATTCTCTCTTTTATGGTTAAATTTGGAAGTTCCCAAATAGACAGAGATCATCAGTAGCCACACTGCAAAAGATTTTGGTGCAGCCAGAAACAACCACCTAATACAATGCAGACAAGGACCTTAACATTATGGCCAGAATCATCTGATTCCTGTTTGCGGGAAATGGAGTGGGATAGAAATTGAATTGTTGTTGTTGTTGTTGTCATCGTCGTCATTTTCTTTTTAATACCACACTCCTTTTTAAAGAATATCCAGTCTGATGAAGAGCTCTGAGAAGTTGGGAGCTTGCACAATATTCTCAGTCATAATAAAAGAGATTATATATAATCTGTGTTCATTTGTTCTGCAGCAAAGTAATTTTAACACACTGATCTTCCCTCACATGTTCATGATCACAGTTAGCAGAGATGAGCATGCTAATATTCTGTGACCGATCACAATCGATACACATGTATAATATATATGTGTGTGTGTGTATTACTCTTGATTTTAAAAAACCCTATGCAAGAGTATTTTACTTACTTTAATTAAACAGGAGTCCTGTTGCATCTTAAAGAATAGCAAAATTTATTCCAGCATAAATCATAATGTAAGAGTTATTAAATTAGTCATCTTTAGCTTTTCAGTATTTGCTCCTTTTCTATAGAATAGTCCTCATGAAGTTGTGAGGAAAGCTTCCTCGTTGCTAAGATTCTGTAGGTTATGTAAGATGGCTATATTCAGGGGGGCTTTTGACGTTGCCACCTGATTGTTTTTGGTGGTTTGCAGGGTTGTTGTGGGGCTAAAATGGATAAGAGGACAATAAGCCACTTTAGGTCCCCTGTGGGGAGAATGGCACCATGTAAATAAATAAAGGATGTCTTGGTTCTATAACCAAATAAATTGGACCTGAAAGAATAAAGAGACTTGGGATAAAATATATCGTTAAACACCTTGGGATTTTTTTTCTTTGTGTGATACCTCATTTTTAATTTTACTGGCTGTTGAAGAATTCTAGAACATCTTCAATGGATGACTGCCCTGCTGAGCTCCTTATTTTCATATGACAGTGTGGTATTAGGTTGTTTTTTTTTACTAGTGGGCTGTCTTACTATGAATACGTTGTCATCCATGCTTGTTGGTTTCTGCCCCATCAGCTTTGAATCCATTTTGATAATGGCATGTATACTTCAGGGTCATGTATACTTCAGGGGTGTGGTGTACTTTCTTAAATGAGTAAGCTTGTAAAATCAAAACTTAATATAGGTTGAGAATCTTGTGCTGTGGTCACACACACTAAATAATCCACTTTCAATGCACTTTCCCACTGGATTTTGCCAGTTCACACAGTAAAATCCAGTTGGAAAGTGCACTGAGAGTGGATTGAAAGTGGATTATTCAGCGTGTGTGACCGCAGCTTTGGTTTTGTAATATAGATCCAGCTTTCAAGTATCTCTTGCCTTCAGATGCAGAGATTCATTTTATTCATATAGTTAAGCTGTTTTTCATGCTCAGTTTTGAAATGGACTGCAGCAAACCATGAGAATGGCGTTTGTCAGATTCTTTTTTAAAAAGAAGATAGTAATGTAAGCAGCTGGAGTATTAAAATTTATGCATTTATTTTGTTTTAATGGTGCCTGCCGGAAGAACTCATTTCCTGAGTGGGTCAGTTTTACAAACTAACCTTTAAAGTTATTTACTATCATTTAGGTTGCCAAAAGTTTACAGAGACTGGAAAAATGAAATTGTGTGGATATAAATAATTAAAGCAAGTGAATGGGGGGGGAGTGAGAGGTGAAAGGAAGAGCTCCCCATGGGCTAGCAAATTTTTTGGGGTATGATTTATATTCACAGTGTTTCTTCATTTGCAGGGTTTACACTAGTTACAGTTTTATTAAGAAGTATAATGAAATATTACTCTGCTCCAGCCCAGTTATGTAGTGGCTACAACCCAGCTGCACAGTGGAAACCTGCAAGGACTTGTGGCAGACACCTTGCTTCTCTGTATCCCCTCCCCATGGTATTTCCTCTTTCCCTCCTCCTAGCAGCCCTCATATTCTCACCTTTCCTTGCTCTCCTTCCCACTCACCAACCAAAAACTACTTTTCATCTGCTGTGCATATTCAGCAACATTATTTATTTATGTTATTTACTTTCTCCCCAGTGGGGACCCAAAGGCTTCTCCTGTACTCCGTTTTATCTTCACAACAGCCCTGTGAGGTCAGTTAGGCTGAGTATCTGTGACTGGCTCATGGTCATCTAGTGAGATTCTATGTTACAATAGATTTCATGTTAGAACCTCCAGATCCTGACACTCTAACCATTACATCACACTAGCATCTGTGTGGTGGCTGCTGAACAGTAGCAAGCATCTGGGCCTGGATGAATCACTCAGGTTGAGTGGCAGAAATTTGCTTGTTGGTTGTTGCCAGCCCTGACCATGATGAGTTGTCTCAACAAAGGCCAAAACAGCCCTGGAACTCTTTCAGCTCGACTTGCTTGACTCTGCCTTTACTGGCAGAAAGCAAGGCTTGAAGGCTGGCAATACTGTGTGGGTTACGTAGCAACCTCAACAACAGCCACTGAGAGGACGTTCATTTCTTAAAGCTGTAGGCACTGCTTCTGTTAGTTGGGGGGGAGGGTTAAACCTGCAGTGTTGGTTTAATTTCTGTTTGTTTTAGATTTCAGCTTTTTCTTCAAGCCTGGTGCTTTTGTCAAGTTTGTAGAAAAGTCTGTCTTGTATGTTCATTGCCTTAACCATTCTGTTCATGTATGTATGTTTCATTCTGCTGGTTCATGACCATAATAAATGATTGATTGATATTTTCATGTTCCAGTATCCAGATATAAGTATCCACAAATAGGGCTATATTAAGAATTATATATGTTGATTCAATCTAACATGTTTACTTTGACATATTTAGAAATAAAACATAAGAAGTACCCCATGTCAATGCTTGTGTTACAAATACTTGAACTGAAATATTTGGTTAGGGAAAAAAATCAAGTGTGGTTTGAATGCTCATCTTCTCGCGAGCATCACTTTCCTAACTTGTTACTTCCATATCAGATCAGTGATTACAGTATCCTGTCCACCCTGAGAGAGGAAATATATAAATAAGGATATTCATTTTGGTTTTGATTTGACCTGCACAGTCTATTAGGAACATTCACAATTTGATTTTTAACTTGATTATATGTGTGTTTTTATCTCTTACCTCCTATTTGAATATGAACCATACATGTACTCTCACGCAATTCCTAGGGATAAGCCCCTAATAAATAATTTAAAAATATGACTTTAAAACTGTCAAACTTATCAGTAGTATTTGTCAGTGCCATCTATTCATTGTTGTTAAGGTTATGAAACAATGGATCTTTAGAAATGAAAATATTTCCTTGGAGAAAATGAAGCACTGGTAGGCCCAAATGAGCTCTAATTAATCCAGCTATTCCTAATGCTTAAATATTTCCAGTTAAAAATACTCCCCCCAAAAAACCTTTCCCTAGGTCACTGAAATTTGAAGGAAAATATTGAAAATGACTTATTCATGTCTCTCCCAAAATAGGAAAAATCTTGAGAAAATTATAAATTTGTTTATCTATTTGTATTTATCTATTAGCATTTATAATTTTGTTTATCTGTTTATAGGGTGCTGGTCAAGATAAACTTGGAATCTATGTGAAGTCTGTAGTAAAAAGTGGTGCTGCGGATGTGGTGAGTAATATCTGTATCTACCAAAACAGTTAACATTTAAAGTGATTTTTGAATATTTCTGAACTGTTATCTAGCTTGATCAATCCTGTATGCAGTAACATAACTTTTGTTTACTACACATTTAACCAGGATGGGCGGCTGGCTGCTGGGGATCAGTTGCTTAGTGTGGATGGACGCAGTTTGGTTGGTCTATCTCAAGAAAGGTAAGTTATAATTTTATGTGTTTGTAAAGAGCATTAAATAGGATAGGGTGTTGTGGCTCCCTTCCTTTGTCCTCTTATATTACCTTATTCATAAACTATTCTTGTCCTTCCACTTTCATGGAGATCATTGAACACACCATGAAGGTGAAATAAGATTAGCATTTTGACAGCATGGTGCTGTGTTTTACAGTTACTCTGAAACTGTCATGTGGAAATGTGGAGACCGCATACTCTTAACATATCCATAGCATATCTATTAGAACTCACTTAGAAATATGAGCTCTTTTCCAAGAGTTGTGGATATTTATTTATTTATTTTATTACATTTATAGCCCACCCTCCCCGCAAGCAGGCTCAGGGCGGCTCACATTATTTATATGAAAGTGCATAAATGAGTGCATCTTTTCCTGTAGCAGTTCCATGCATAACCCCCAGTATCTTGAAGAGACCAAGAATAGTGACACCCAGCAGGGCATTAGCCTCAATTGATTATAGATTTTAACAAGAAGTGGGACCTGCGATACTCGCGGGGTGGGTGGAGTATTTCCTACAGCTCCCAGCCTACAGAAGCAGGAGAAGCAGCAGCAGGTGAGCCCAGTCTTCTCCCCCCCCCAACAGCGAGGCCTGAGCAGTTCACAGCTGCCGACCTGCCAAGCTTTCTCCCTCCCCCTCCCTCCCCAGCAGCGGCAAGGAGGTCTGAGTGGCTCACAACCACTGGCCCGCCAAGCCTTCTTCCACCCCCAGTTGCGGCAGCGAGGCAGTTCTCTTTTACTTTTGTGGGGAATTAAGTATCTCCCCTATAGTTTTTTATAGATTTCAGATTTTTCTGCACATCTGGGGATTGCCCCAAATATGCAGTAAAATCTCTTTGCTCCCTAGGTGCCCCCGATGTGCGGATTTAGATATTCGCACACAGGGGGCACCTTGACAATTAGATATATAGATAAGAGCATAAAGAGGTTATTGTCGAATTGTCATTTGAATGAATTCGTTTAGACAAAGAGACTGTCTAATGCTCCAAGTGATTGGTCAAATAAACTGAAATTATATAAATGGTAAGCCTCAAAAGAAAATGCCATATTAAAATCCTGAAGGAAGAGAACAGTTACTTTTGTGTGTTAATGTACAATTTCATAAGAAAAATCTACACATAAGACAACCATGTCCGGGTACCTGCATGGTGAAGTGTCCTAATTTGCTGTACTTTTGCCTCTTGTCATTCCTGTTGATGAATTGGGATTTGCCAATCTTAATTTATAATTGAAACCAATTAATCATTAAAACTTGCAGCCCTTAGATTTTAAAAGACAAAAATAGGAAAGCCATTTGATCTGTTTCTACTATTCTTTTTTTTTGTATCTCTCAAATTGTAAGATGGGCCCTCTTTAGCCTTCACGTCTCCTGCTCCAGCGCCTCCCTCCTCTGGGCCACTGTCCTCTTCGCTGCTTGATTCTGTCCAAATTGCGAGTGCTGCATCTTCCTCTGTACTGGCGTGTCTCTTCAGAAATTCTTGTGCTTTGAAGACGGAGTCAATCTTCTCTCTTTTATCCTTATATTTAAACACCAGTCCTTCGGGGAAACTCCATCTATAAATAGTCTGATGTCTTTGTAAGAATGTGGTCAATCCTTTATATGCTTTCCTTTTCATGCGGATTTCATAAGGAACATCTTTCAAGGTTCTGATAGTCTGCTCCCCAATCTTCAAGGGCACCGCTGAGACTGCACGTAAAATTTGATCTCTGGTACGCTGCTTGGTAAACTTGACAACCACTTCTGCTGGCAGATTATTTTTCTTTGTAAAGGCGGAGTAGGCTCTGTAGGCCATATCCATCTCTTCTTTTAATTCTTGCGCTTCTCTGCCAGTTAAGGGTGCCAAGGCATTCGCCAGTATCGACCTGAGATCCTCTTTCTCTTCTTCTTTAATGCCCTGAAAGCGGAGAGTCAGATTGGATTTCTCCATCTGCAACATTAAAATTCTTTTTTCTTGCATATCCTGATGCTTTTCTAATTTGTTGACCCTTTTCTTTATTTTCCTGGTGTCTTCCGTCGAGACCAGACACTTCTGTGCAATCTCCTCCATCTTCTTTGCTGTTTCTGTTAGTTGTTTTTGTTGACTGTTGAGAACACCTTCCATATTACTCGAAGTTTCGCTGATTTTCTGCATTTGATCCAGCAGAGGGCGCAGTGGCTCGCTTTTCTGTTGATTGAGAGCAGGCTCTGGGGGGGGTTGCCCGGACCGGAAGTCCCTCCTCCCTTCTTTTCCGGCTTCTGTGGGACCTTTTTCATCGCCGACATTTTCTTTGTTTGTTTACTTTATCAAAGTTCGTGCCGCGTCCCTCAGGAGACCAGCTAACTCTTAATCTTCAATGAGACCCCAAAGGTACTTTCACCAACACTTTTTTCCCTTTTCCCCCCTTCGCTTTTCCTTTATAAGTCCCGTTTCTCAAAGGGAGTGGGGATTCCTCCCTCCTCCCATTCGCTTATGCGCTTACGGGGGGGGTTCGCGTTTTAGCTTCAAAATAGACCTCCAACTCACGATTCGATGCCAGTTCTTCTTTTTATTTTAATTCATATCGCTTATCTTCACTCCTGGAAGTCAGTGGCGTTGCTAAGTCCCATACGGGCACAACGCAGCGGGGCCGATTGGGGCGGGGAGAAAGCCTCAATTTCCCGGCTGTCTGCCGGCAAAGAGGCTACTCCCCAAGCACCCCCGGTTCGGAGCCTTTACCTAAGGCTCACTAGGGTCTTTCGCATGTGCTAAGACCCCCCCAACCGCGCGTGGGCTAACCATCTCCGGGAGCGTCCCGAGAGGTGGCCGCCATTCACTCCGCCGAAACCGAAAGTCGATCTGTTTCTACTATTCTTAAGTAACCTGGGGACTTGGTGATTGCTTTTTTTTCTTGTTTTGTTGTTTTAAATTTGGGGGCTGTTAAAACTGACATGTTGCTTAAGGGAAAACAGCAGTTGGGTCATTTCTCTTTCTAGAACAGGAGGGGTCCCCAACATTTTTGAGCTTGTGAGAACCTTTGGAATTCTGACACGGCATGGTTAGTGCAACCACAGAACGGCAGCTTCAGGAGATAGAGCCAGTCACAAAACGTTACTCAATGATATCATGCATAAAACTCTGATACTGCCTTTCGTGCAGAAGCTCTTTGACAGGGTGTTACTTGTGGCTATGCTTGTACGCTATGGGTTCCCTGTTGTCTTTGGCTTTTTAACAGGGTAGCGTTTAAAATGAGTTTATTGTTTAAAAACATTATTTTGCCTGAAAAATGTGCATATATTACCAGCTTGCCTTCAGTTGTGCATTTTCAAAATCTTAACCACCAATCAGATCTCCAGAAGCCCTGCTGGGCAAAAGCCACACCTGGCCCTGCTCACTTTCTAAGAACACTTGGTGGGCACCAGGAAAGGTATCAGCAGACACTGGGGACCTCTTTTCTTGAATGTGCAGAGTTAAAAGAAAATAAGTTTTGTCCGTGGTTCTAAAAGCATCCTTATTCCAAATATTTCCCCTGTACTGGCTTTTATCAGGAAAATTATAACAGTATTTCTGTAGGCTTACAATATAAATCTGTTATGCTACAGTATTTCTGCTACTTTATTTTCTTCAACAGTGGCATATAACATAATAATAAAAAACAGATTAAAAAAAGAATGTTATTCTTTTATTTACTATCTTAATTCTGTCAATTCCAGTTCTAAAACTATATGTTTTTGTGTACTTGCAGTGCTTCCATTTTGGGTAAATGGTTCTTTCTGTGATTTTTACTCCTTCCTCTTGTTACAACTAATAATCAGTTCAAACAAATTTACTTTATTTCTCTTAACTCTTTCCTCAGGGCAGCAGAGCTCATGACAAGAACTGGTTCAGTAGTAACACTAGAAGTGGCAAAACAAGGAGCAATTTATCATGGCCTAGCAACTCTGCTTAACCAGCCATCACCAATGATGCAAAGAGGTAAACAAATGCAAAACATTAATATCCATATACAGTCTGATAAGAACAGAGCCATACCTCCATTCTTTCCCCGGATAAAACATCTTCATAAAAATATGGAACAGCCTGGGTTATTCATCACTTTTTCCCTATGGAGGGGTATACAAGCGCCTGGCACTGTTACTGTGTGGGGAAGAGATGTGTTGTCAAAGAAGCAAATGGGTGCTAGGAAACTCATTAGTGAATGCCATAGCTGGGGATCACTGCTATAATTGCTAGCACATTTTTTCCTTTCCCCATGGATTTTTAAGCCACCTGTGTGTTCCATTGTTTGCTAAAGAAACCTTTGATCAACTGCTGATTTTTATATTTTCAGTTGGAGGCTACAATTTTTCCTTTTTCCCAGAAGGCTAATGTGCAATGTGATACCAGTTCTACACAGCACCACCGAATTAGTTCAAGTCTGTGGGGTATTTTGTACAGGATGTAGATTAGAAGCCTTAATATCAGGATCTAAAGCATTTTTTCCTCTGGAGAATTCAAGGCTAGCTCACTGATTTGTGTTATTTTGGTTGGGTCTTATAAAAGGCATTATGTGGCCTTTGTTAGTTGACTCTTCTTTGGACCAGTATAATTTGGACCTGTAATTTGTTTTTTTGATATTAACTTGAATTAAATGCATACCCTCACCTTTTTATGTATGAACTTGTTGCTACTTTGCAGTATCACTTCTGAAGTACTTAGTGTGTTGTTTTCCTACATAGCTGAAGTTGTGAAAGATAAATATATGCAAGTGTCCCATATTTAAAAAATTTTTATCCTCAAAAGCCCCTTTGAAGCAACTGGGTCTCAGTAATGTGAAAATCATGGCAGAAACTACAGAGTGAGATGCCTGTATGCGTTAGGAGAGGATGAAGTGGATTTGGACTTCTATGTCTTCAGCTGTAAATTTCAAGCCCGAAACCCATAGTTTCTCTATCATTTCAGCTTTACCTTTAGAAAAAGTTTCTTCTCACATATGAAGCTGTCTTGCGTCAAGTCAGTTCATTGGTCTTTCCAGTCCAATATTCTCCATTCTTCTTGGCAGCAGTCCTCCATGGCCTCAGCAGTAGTATTTCCCAGCCCTGCTATCTAAAATCTTTTTTTATTTGAGATTCCAGAGTTGAATCTTGGACATTATATGCATACAGAGTATTTGTTCTACCCCTGAATGTGGCCTCTCCCCTTGAGGTATCTTTCTTCACCCCCTGTGTGTAATTCACACACCCCCCCCCCCCGTATTATACACTTAACTTATATTAGGCCATTAAATACAAGCTGTATGATACTTTAGTGTCAATCTGTAAACACTAGAGAGAGAGATATGATTTTTCAAGCAGGTTATATTAGAAATGAAATACTACTTGGCACCATGTACGTAAGGACATAAAGCAAGACAGAGTGAGAGAAGCCACAGATGGAGAAGTTGGCAGGAGTGGAGAATAAAAATTGACTGACATTCTTATTGGGCCATTTTGTCTTCAAGATAAGGAATAAAACCTTACTACAACTGTTTACATTGTACTATGCACCATATGAGGTTTATATTAATCAAGAGATGTTGTCTGGCTCAGTGGGAGAGCATCTGGTTGGCATGCAGAAGATCCCAGGTCCAAGCCCTGGCATCTCCAGTTAAATGGATCTGGTAGTAGATGATGTGAAAGACTTCTGCCTGAGACGTTGAAGAGCTCCTGCCGGTCTGAGTAGACAGTACTGACCTTGATGGACCAATGGTCTGATTCGATATAAGTCAATTTCAAGTCATCATGTGGTTTTACCGACAATTATTTTTGTTATGAACTATGACTTTAAGCAAATAATGAATTGAGTCCCTATTGTAGAAATTTGTTCACCAGTTTTCTCTAAAGATTTTGTACCTAAGTGTTAAATTTATGTTGAACCTTGCATTTGTTTCTCTTGAGTTGTAATGTTAAATTTTAAAGCTCCTGTGTTTAAAATCAGCTGCCCTCATTGGATTGGTTTCAGTCAAGTGCCAGTAGAAGGTGATTGTTTGTTGACAGAGTTATTTCCTGTTTCTGCTTTCCCTTAAAACTCCAGAGACCTCCCAAAAGCTGATACTGAAAGTAATGGTACTTATAAGGAGGGGGGGAAGTATGTGGCCCATAGTAAAGTCAGGTGAAAGTGCCCCACTGGGCACCAGTGAAACTTCTTTCCAGTAGAAGCATACTTCTGGCAGAAAAGGAAAATGCTAGTGGTTTTCATCTGTTACTACTCTTCATTGCAGCCTCCTGAGTTGCTTGGATTTTGGTGGGGTCCCATAACGTCCAGCATCAGCTTTTCTGAGACCTCAGTGGATGTGGGGGGGAGAGTAAGAAAGATCTGTGAGTGTTCTTGCACTCATACTTAATTGGACCATTCTGTTATGACTGTAGCAGGAAGCATTATTTATAATATTCTTCTTTGCAGTTTCAGACCGCCGTGGTTCAGGCAAACCCCGACCAAAGAGCGAAGGATTTGAGCTGTATAACAATTCTGCTCAGAATGGATCACCTGAGAGCCCTCAGCTGCCTTGGACAGAATATAATGAACCAAAGAAGTTGCCAGGAGATGACAGACTAATGAAGAATCGAGCAGATCACCGATCAAGTCCCAATGTAGCAAGTAAGCAAGGCATCATTGGTGCTTAAAATGGTATAAAATAACTGCTTGCTATTTAAAAACTGAGCTAAAAATTCTTAAATGACTATTCAGGGGAATGCTAATCTGCAACATTTGATAGAATAGCTGTGAAATAATAAATACAACAGCAGAAAGTGGAAAATATGAATAAAGATAAGCAACTCCTGTTTTCATCAATTTTTTATTGTATAGACCCCTGGTGGCGAACCTATGGCACGGGTGCCAGAGGTGGCACTCGGAGCCCTCTCTGTGGGCACGAGCAAGGAGGCGGCTGAGCCTGTTTATTGTGCTGCTGCAGCTGCTGCACCAGCCAGCCCTAGTTGGAAAGCAAATACCACACATGAGAGGAAAAGACATTAAAAACCCCCAGTGCAGGCGCCCCGCTTGTTGACATGGGGGAGGGAGAAGAGGGGAATCGCTTTCCCCACAGGCTCCACCTTCTTCACAGCCTGACACCAACCCACAATCCCTGCCTACTCAAAGCCCAGGAACTGCTCAGCAAGGAATCCCCACAGCCTGACCCCGCCCCCCTAGCCCGGGAAAGCGCGGCAACTCCCCTTCCTTTGCAAATGTGCACTCCAATCCATGCCCCTTCTGCCCCAGAGGAGTGAGGCTGAGCATTCCCAGGGATGCCCACTCAGGCTCGTTGCCAAAAGTTGCATCTGCATGAGTGTGCCACTTCAGTTTCCAAACCCGCCTTCTTTGGGGAGATGCGCTATTCCTCCTCCCCCTCCTCCCTTTTTGGCTCTCTGCCTGGTCTCTCTCGCAGCACCCTCCAGCGTCCTGTGCTGTAACCTGGAGTCTGAAAAACTTTAGTACCCACTCCCTTCGCTTCCTTTCGGGGCTGCCCCGCTGCTTTGGGTGGCATGTCTTGTGCGCCTGCTCAGAGGCTGTGATTAGAAGGGCTGTTCAAGGAATTGGACATGGAGACTGTTTTGGAGCTGGTGCTGCAGGAGGGGGTGGCAGCCAATGCTGTGGTGAGGTGGCTCAAGGCGAGCCAGAGCTCCCGCCCTGTGGAGGTAAGGCACAGCACCCTTCCCCCCTAATTATAGCTTCCTGAGAGCTTCCAGGGAATCACACATAGGGCACCCACCCCCACCCCCTGTGATGAAAGACTGTCCCTGAACTTCAGAGCTCCCGACTCTCCAGCGATGAGCTGGGGCGGAGGGACAAGGCAGAAATGAATAGCCGCTTCAAAAGCAGTACCCGATCTTGTGCATACTTATTCAAAATTAAGCACCACTGAGACAACCAAACTTGCTTTCAAGTATGAGAGCATAGGATTGCGCCTTTAGTTAGACTGCAAATTTGCTCTGGCTTTTCGCACTCATGGGAATAACTAAAATGCCGTTTGGAGGAGCCGTGTAGGAGGGCAGATGTATGGCATGTACTAAAAGGAAGGACAGGATTGCCCATTGGAAACAATGGGAAACACTTGAAGGCCCACTGGAAATAATGGGAGACAGGAATGCCAATTGACTTGCATGGGCTTCATTGAAATACATTACAGTACAAGTAGAGTTGCAATAAAAATGCGAAATGGATTTTCCATTAGGGTCTCTGGACCCAAATACACTACTCTGGGAATGGAATGAGAGACCACGGAGTGGAATGACAGCCCCAGGCTGTAGCAGGGTGTTCAAGAACTGGAATGACAGGTCCCAGAGTGGAATGACAGACCCAGGGTAAGCAGGAATGTTCTGGGACTGGAATGAGAGACCACGGAGTGAAATGATGGCCCCAGGGTAGAGCAGGAGTGTTCAGGGACTGGAATGAGAGACCATGGAGAAGTGTTCTGCTACACCCAGGGGCTGTCATTCCACTCTGGGGCCTCTCATTCCAGTTCCAGAACACTCCTGCTACCCCCAGGGGCTGTCATTCCACTCCGTGGTCTCTCATTCCATGCAGCCTTGATATGCTTTGGGGATGGGTCACTTTGTTGAAGTGCTCAAGTTGAAGTGCTTTATTTGTTCATCGGTCAAGATTTGCAGGATCAAAATTTAATTTACTTTGAATCAATCTAGAAGTGGCAGATTCCACTGAGTGTGCTGTTTTTCTGTCTCTTTCCCATGGAAGGGGGAAGAGGGCTGTCACTTTAGGTGTGAAAATGTGTAAGATCATGTTGAGAAAGACAGACCAGGAAGGGTCCTGTCCTGTACTAACTGGAAAGAGTTTTTGTGTATGATGTCAAATGCAAACTTCATGCCAAATGCAAACTTTTACCTTTCAATAAAAAGCTGTTTGTATCATTGAAAGCTCTGTTATTGTGCTTTTCTTTTAAGACAAAAGATGTTAATGAATTGTTTTTTCTAAACTAAAACCTCAGTATTCAGGTTAAATTGCCGTGTTGGCACTTTGCAATAAATAAGTGGGATTTGAATTGCAGTTTGGGCACTCAGTCTCTAAAAGGTTCGCCATCACCGGTATAGACTAACAAAGTTCTCTTTAATCAGAGCACTTCCTACTTGTCTCTTTTTCATCAGATCAGCCTCCAAGTCCTGGGACCAAGAATGCATATGCAGCTGGGACAACTAATAAGATAACATCAGTCTCTACTGGAAACCTTTGTACAGAGGTTAGAAATAGCAAGCCATGAATTCTACCTATAAATATTTGGAATCTGTAAAGTATGTATGAATATGTATATATAATGCACACATTTGTATATTTTTATCTTTATACAGGAACAAATGCTACCACCCAGACCTGAAGCATATCCTATCCCTACACAAACTTACACCAGAGAATATTTCACGTTCCCAGCCTCCAAGTCCCAAGATAGAATGGGTCCTGCTCAAAGTCAATGGTCAAGTTATGAAGAGAAACCTCAAGTTCAAACAGAAAATAATCATTATATCAGCACTGCAATGCAGGTCAGAAATAATGTTAAGACTAAATTTAAAGTGATTTCGAGATTGTATTATGGAACTAGAATTATGACTAGTCTCTCGAATTTAATACTGGTAAAGCATCTCCAGTTTATACAGCTGCCGCCCATAGAAAATAAACTCCGTCAGTTTCTAAGTTTAAAACTGAAGTTCTGAATTTGAAACTTTTATATTTTATCTAAATTAACTTACAGAAACATCCACACAGTGGCACCTTATTTGAAAAATTATCAGTACACAAAAGTTGACTTTAAAACACAATGTATGTAATGAAAATCATAGAAGAGACATCTTTATTTTTTCCTAAAGAACTGATCCTTGAAATGGCTATAAGTGCAGCCTTCTACTAGAAAATTGCATTAACTATTATCAGACTATAAAATGCTTATTTTAGCTGTGTTCGCCATAAATACCTAAGTCATTAGCAATCCGCTAGTAGCATTTTCACAGTGCATCTGACACAAGTTGCTTTGTGTTCGGTGCTTCTGGACTAATAGAGCATAAGAAATGCTTTCACTCCAGACAAGGCATTCTTTTTAGGTCATGCTTAAGGTCATTGATAGAGAATGCCAGAATAAGCTGTCTTTGTTTGCAGTCACCAATTACATTTCTTTTGCATACTGTCAGTTTTGCGTGTCTCATAAATCTGGGAAGCAACATAAGAAGCTTCAGTTAAAATTCAAGTCTCTACAGAATTATATTAGCACTTGTCGGGTACATGATGCCTTAATATTCAGATGGAAATACTGTGCTTTACTGATCTTCACAGTTGTTCTAACAAATGAATAAAAACACAGCGTACCTGTGAAAAGTGCACATTTTACAAGGGATTTGATAATCAGATGCTTTCTTACATAATTTCCATTATTGCAGGAAGAAAGAAAACCAATAAGAGAGGGGAATACAACAGGGTGAACAGATGGTTTCACTTCATCTGTAGTCCTTATGTTTAATTGTGATTAGAAAAGAAGCTTGCCACAGCTGTTAGAGTGTGTTTTAGTTACTCCATTTTGGAGCTAGCTCCAAGTGTTTCTGAGAGATTTCTGTGCTGCTGGTGGTTTGGTCTGCATAGTCCTAAGAAGTCATGTGAGAATGGGTGTATGGCATGAACTGTGTTTCTGTTTATCCTCCCTCCCAGAGTAGTTTCGTAATCTTATCCTGCAGCTTTCAGTTACTTTAGCTTGCATAACTTGTTTGGAATGAGAGACTACAGGGCTTCGAATTGTTGTGGTATGCTGCCTATGAAACAGTTGATTTTAAAGAAGAGAGTAAACATTGCATCATCTTGGTAGAACTTTAGAATGGGTCATTCAGTAGTTTTTGCTGTATATGAATGTTAAATTATGAAAACTAACTGTATGTTATTTTTTTCTTCAAGCGTGTAACTCGTTCTCAGGAAGAACTGCGGGATGATAAAGTTTATCAGCCAGAAAGGAATCGATTAGAGGTCATAATACGAAAAGATGTGGAATATATTGATAGGAAATCTGATAGTGACCCATGGATGAACTCTTCTGTGGATTCTAGTACATCAAGCCAGGAACATCTGAACCATTCCTCTAAATCCCTCCCCCTTGGATCTTGTTTAACCAAAAGTGGACCTGGTCGCTGGAAAACTCCTGTTACCTCTCAACCAATATCGTTGGCTGCTTCTCAGTCTACAAGAACAGACCTTCCTCCCCCTCCCCCTCCTCCCCCAGTGCACTATGCAGCTGACTTTGATGGACTGCAGATGGATTTGCCTTTGCCACCACCTCCACCTTCTTCAAGCCAATTAGGGCCACAGTCATCATCCCAGGTTGCTGCTGCAGAACGAAAAAAGAGAGAGGAGCATCAAAGATGGTATGAGAAAGAAAAAGCACGTTTAGAGGAAGAGCGTGACCGAAAGCGTCGGGAACAGGAACGAAAATTGGGGCAAATGCGAGCACAGCCGCTAATTTCTGCTCAGTCCTTACTTCCCCCAGTAACAGTTCAGCAAATAAAACCAGAAAAGCCTTCAACATTGCAGAGGTCCCAGGAAACTGTCATTAGAGAACTACAGCCTCAACAGCAACCCCGAACAATTGAGCGACGAGATCTGCAGTACATCACTATAAGCAAAGAAGAGTTGTCCTCTAGTGATAGCCTGTCTCCTGACCCTTGGAAAAGAGATGCTAAGGAGAAACTGGAGAAGCAGCAGCAGATGCACATTGTGGACATGCTGAGCAAAGAGATTCAAGAACTTCAAAATAAGCCAGATCGCACTGCTGAAGAGAATGACCGTCTGCGAAAGCTCATGCTGGAGTGGCAGTTCCAGAAACGGCTCCAAGAGTCAAAGCAAAAAGATGAAGATGAAGATGATGAGGAAGATGATGATATAGACACTATGTTGATTATGCAGCGTCTGGAAGCTGAAAGAAGAGCAAGGGTAAAATCAGAATCCTTTTAAAATGTTGTGCCCTGAAACTTGTATGTGATGTTAGTAAATCTAAGTACAAATAACCTATTATTACAGGATAAAGGAGGACTGGGCTGTCTTAATGTCCCCGTCTTTCATTCTACATGATGAAGCCTGGCTTTATCTGTCATAATTTGTTATATTGGCATAGAAATTCAGGCATCCACTATTATACATACATCTATAATTCATTAAATTTTTTAAAAAACCCAAAAGGACAGTTAACTTCAACACTTTTCAGTGTTTTATTTATAAAACCAGTGCTACCAAAGATAACTTATTCATCTTTCATTTGTACAAGCATTGTTGGTTTGTTCATTCCAAGAGCAGCATTTTTTGTTCTGCATCAAGGATTTCAAGTACAGTTAACTATGTACTGAGTATCATAATTGCAGAAACTGATTCAAATGTTATAAAACATTTTTTTTCTTTTGGGAAACTTAAGCTAGCATGTGTAACAGTGCAATCCTGTGCAGAATTACTCCAGTCTAAGACCACTCAATTCAGTTGGGTTGGATTGGAGTAACTTTGTACAGGATTGTACTATAAAACATTGATGAATGGTCAGATGTACAGTGTAATCCTATGTAGAGTTACTTCAGTATGGCCCACAGATTATGCCAGATTTTCTTTGGCATTGATTTTTTGTATAGTGCTTCTATTGCCATTACAGCACAGTTGAAAGTACTAGATTTTCAGGGTTCTGTCTCTCTGCATTGCACTCCCCCCCCCCCCGTTGTGGCTAGTTTTCTACACTGTGCTTAAAAAACAGATAAAAGAAATGCTGTAAATATGTCCTTGACAGAGTAATTCTACTGCATCCCATTTCTGCTCAGTTTTATAGATTAAAAATAATCTCACACTTTAACTGTTTTAAAAGTTGTATCATATTCTTAATTGGCCATCTCTATTGTATAACGTACTCAGTTATTTTTGCAATAGGACTGAAGGTTAAATTTTGTAAAGGTCTTGCATAGCTTTAAAACAGTGGTTTTAACTGAAAGCAGTTAATCAGCTGCTCTTTCACAATAGACAACCTCATCTGCATTGTTAATATCTATGCACTGATAGAATGTGTCATACCTTAAAGCAAGGAAGCAATTCATAGAAATAAGCAGTTTTAAAATTTATAATTGGTTTATTTAGGGACAGTCACTAGTTGTTAGAGTGTCAAAACACTGCATGTTCTCTTTTTAATATACAGCTGTTGTAACAAATCAAAGAAAAATGCTTTTGGCATAGTGCAAATCTCAGTTTGCCCTTATTTTCACTGTGCATCTTTCTTTTTCCTTCTTTTTACTACCTGCAGCAGACTGCTATGCCAGCAATCTCTGTTCTAGATTTGGTATGTTCTTATTTCTTTCTCTTCAATGCTTTTTCCTATTGCTTTTTCTTTTTTCTTTTTCTTTAAATTAGTAATGATCCAATATGCATTGGATATTGCCTGTCATTTTTGGAGTGCTATAAGGCAGGGGAATAATGCATTAAATTAGCTGTAAGCATGCAAATAATTGTTGCTGAAGATGTGTTCTTAACGTTTCCCATGCCTTTCTCTTTTAAATATTGTGTTTTCTTTGCATCTTTGAATTGTTTGCAGCTGTTAACTACCATAGCTATATTGAACCACATATTCAGTATTTTTTTAAAAATTCAAGGAGTTGGAAACTGTAATATTCAGAATGAGATTTTGTTTGATTTGTTTTGTTAAGACTTTCCTGCCCTGCAAATCATAGACACTAGCAGATTATTTATAGCTATTCCGATATCCAGCTTATTTTTTTAACAGTTGTAAATATGTTGCAGTATTTAGCTTCTCCTGGTCATATGACAGATTCATGAATTGTCATTTACATTAGTTGTCTAGAAGTAGTTCCTTTTAACCTTTCCCTTTTTGAAACACTTAAGGTGTTCTTTCTGAGCATATTTGTAGAGCATATATTACATAGATACTCTTGCTATAATTCTGTTTTTATGCAGTCACTTTGCTACATTTCGCTAACATACTAACTAGTAGAGTACTAATAATTTTGTCGCAGCAGAGTTACATAATTTCAAATCCATTGAAGTTCATGAGTTTGGAATGGTGTAAGGGTACTTAGGATTGTACTATAGGTGTCCAAAATTAAATAATACAAAAAAATACAGAAAGCTCAGCATTCCTAGTACACTTTCCATAATGTGAGCTACTTCTAGGTATATGGCAACTAGCTACATCTGTAGGGAACAGATTCATCTTTTTTATCACTTTTCCATATCCATTAACTTTATAACAACATTCTTGATGCATGCCCTATATAACAGATCTTAGTGTATTCTGATTGGCATTTGATGATTCTCTGCTTCACTTTTCTTTTAAAACAAAAGCCAAGATTGAATGTGAAAATCAGCTCTCAAACTAGAGATATTTTCCTGACTCTGAAATTTAGACACAAACCAGTCAATATTAAATCACATTATTTTCAAGGGAAGAGGTTTAAGTTTCCTGCTTAGCTAAAAGTAAGGTGCTAAATTTTGACTGGGTTATGACTGCTAGGAATATCTCATGTAGTTCCATATACTCCTAGCAGTCATAAACCAGTCATACTTATAAATCTGCTCCGTGAAAGAATATTTACAGTAATTACACTTGGTACAAGACTTCTAAAGTGACATGGTACTATATTACACATTGTGGGACACAGTCCAGTAGTTCTCCTTTATTCTTTTATAACACTTAAACAGATTTGTGAAGTTGAAAAGATCCATACCAGAGGTCCCCAACATGGTGCCTGTGGGCACCATGGTGCGCATTCTGCCAAGACTATTTAGAGAGTAGGAGGGGCCAGGTGGGGCTTTTGTCCATGAGCTTGTGATTGGAGATCTGATTGGCTGTGCACATTTTTTAAAATGTTGCTTTAGCAACAGCTATCATCACAGTACAAGGATCTTCACTGTGTGACTGAAGGTAAGCTGTCTGTATGCAAAAACAATATATTTAACCATATGTTCATTTTAGAAGGCATCATGTCAAACAAAACTACTGCCTGAAATGCTACAGAGTTACTGTAAGAGTTATTCACAGTGACATTTTGTGGTTGGCTTTGCCTCCTGTAGCCGTGATTTTGTGGTTGCACCCACAACTCAATGACAGAATTCTAAATGTGCCTGCAGGCTCAAAAAGGTTGGGGACCCCTGTTCCACAGTTTTTCACTGAGGATGTTCTTTCTGAAATTTCTTTTCTGTAAAGTGTTCTGCTCTGCTGTGTAGAACTAGGTCCTTCTTAAAACTGAAGCAACACATAATTGTGATCAATAGGGTTGCCAGTCTCCAAGTGGGGCCTGGAGATTTCCTGGAATTACAACTGATCTCCAGATTACAGAGATCAGTTCCCCCGGAGAAAATGGCTGCCTTAGAGGGTAGACTTTATGACATAATACCACACTGAGATCCCTCCCCTTACCAAACGCCACCCTCCCTAGTCTCCACCACCACATCTCTAGGAATTGCCAAACTCAGAATTAGCAATTGTAGTGATTAAGGATTTGCAAACAAAATGTTTTTTTCATGTTGGAGTCTGCTGAGCCCAAAAAATATTGGTATTTCCCAGTATCCCCAAATCCCAATATTGCTTTGATATTGGGATTCAGGAAATAATCAGGATTGCTGAATTTATTCAGTTCCATTATACCCTACGGGGACTGTCCCCATAGGGTATAATAGAGAAGAGATTTAAACTTTAAATGCTTGCTGAGTTCATTCACAGTGAATTGAACTCAGGGGAAGTCAGCAAGCATTTGTGAGTGAGGTTAGCAAGCATATAAAGTTTAAATCCCTTCTGAGCTCACTCACCAAGGCATGCCACTGTGGCCACGTGACTCTGTAAGTGAACTGAATTCAGGTAAGCAAGCATTTAAAGCTTAAATACTTGCTCAGTTCACTTGTTGAGTCACGTCGCCAGAGTCACCACTTCTATTCTCTTCTCCTCCAGCAAGTGAACTGAAAAGGCATTTAAAGAGACTGTGATTTCTTTAAATGCCTTCTAATTTGGCTTGAATAAAAGCTGATTAATATCAGTAGCCAAGTACAGATCTCTGATCTGTATTCAGCTGAATAAATACCTGAGAAATATGATAAGGTATTTTTTGGGTATTTATTCAGCTTGGTATATACCCCAGTAGTGATTGAGAGGTAGGTTCAAATATAGGGTGGTGTTGTTATTTTTCATTTTGAAGGAACTTTGTTCTTCCTGGGCAGCCTGAGTAGCTGCCTGAAAATTAATTCTAGGGCTAGTGGTCCCTTTTTAAGTCAGTAGGAGGGTTTGGCACCAGCCTAAAAATTCCAGTTTGGAGTTAGAACGGGCCAAACTGAACTGGGCAAAAAAATTCCCAAACTGGCCAGATCAGCTCCTCCTTTGTACCTGGAAAGAGGGGGGAATCACCTGGCAGCCGTTTCAGCCCTTTGTTTCTCTGGAAGCAGAGGGAGTCAAAATGGAGCACTAAAATGGCTGCCAGACCATTTAAACCTAATGCCACTCAGCTTATAGTTTTAAATGGCTCAAACAGCTGAACCAGACAAAAGTTCGGTAAATGTTTGGGGAAGGTGCCCTCCCTGAACATCTGTTCAGGGGCCACGCACTGGGCCAAGTTCATGTCAAATTTTGGCCCATGAACTGGTTCGTGCCCATTCCTAGGCTATAGAGATGAAAGCAAACTTTCCCTCTAATATTGTTTTATTCCTGTTGGCAGGGAAGTCAATACAACCTATATGCAACATACTTTCCTATCAAACCTAAACCTATTTTTTCTGCTTGAACAACATAAAATAGCTGGCATATAAAATTGTTTTCATTAGCATATTTATGAAATTTAAAAGTATAAATATATTAGTTTTCTACAAGTAAAATTGCAACTACAACCAATATTAGAGAGAGGGAGAGGTGCAAACTGTTGCTCCCTATGCGGTCATAGTACATTTCACTCATTCTTAGAGAAAAAATGTTTTTGAATTTTTCCAATGTTCCCCAAAATTTTCCAGTTTGCCTGATTTCCCCTTCCCCCAGCCTCTATATTTCTAGCCAGAAACACACGTTGGAAAAGAAGAGTGGGAGAGGCAAAAGAGATTATTTATTTAAAAAATGAAGACCAACGTATATTCTTTCATTTAGCACCTGAAACACAAGAACAATAAGTGGAAGATAAGGAGCCCTTTCTTCTCCAAAATGTAACCCTTCTAGTCTTGCTTTGTTTTGAAAATTAAGAATTAGGACAACATAGAATGTGAGAATGTTAGAGAAAATAACAGGGAGTATTTGCTAACTATGTTCAATCCAGAGCATATCACATTGTATTAATGCTGGATCTATGTTTATTGCATTTTCGTATTAGCTGTTAGATTCACAAGCTTTAAGAGTTTTCACTACTTTTGTTTTCTCAAGTCTTTAATGTTTCTCTGGTGATTATTGATAGGTTTTCTGTTTGAGCCTGCTTGATCTGTTGGTTAATTTTAAAAGGTATAACTTTCTGATCTTCGTCGTGGTCTCTGTGCAGTCCCGAACACATGGGGTTGGGCGCCTGCGCACGACCTTGTTCAGAGAATCTTCTAGAGCTTCACCTCAGAAGAGCTTTTGGTGGGCTCTCTTGCCGCTCTGGGGAGGAGACATGCCCTGCGCATGCCCAGAGTGGGAGAGAGAGCCGCCTCCCACTCAGTTCTTCTTCGACCGCCTTCACGTTCACACCTCGTTGCTGTTCCTCCATATCGTTACCTCAGCTGAATATATTTCCTCTTCTTGTATTTCGCTTGTTTTTCCTCTTCTTCCTTGTTCTTCTTCTATCTTAAAAAACAAAACAAAACAAAATTCTCTTTTCTATTTTCTCCCCCTTCCCCTTTTCTTTGGAGGGTGGGTGGGGGCTTTGTATGGGAAAAACTAGGTTTTTCAAAGTGTGTCGTCGTTGCCCTGCCAAGATTCCCTCTAATGACGGGCACGACTTCTGTTTAGTTTGCTTGGGAGAGGCCCATAGAGTAGATACTTGCCCTCACTGTGCGAGTTTTACTTGGCAGGCTCGACGTAATCGGGAGGCTAGGCTTAGAGCTCTCCTTTTAGAATCGGCTTTACGCCCTACAATGTCCTCAGCAGCTTCGCATGCCTCTGCAGCTAAAAAATCGGACACCTCCTCGAAGGCACCGAAACAGAAACCTAAGTGGGCTGAAGATAAGACCCCTTCGAAATCGAAGGGCCCGCCGTCTGCTTCAGCTTCGAGGGTGGAGCCTGTCGTCGTTATCGGGTTATCGACGTCGATGCCTGTTTTGGCCTCTACCTCTCAAAGGTCTGCGATACGACCGACAACCCCACAGCACACTCACTCGTCACCTTCGGGTTTGATCCCTCTGGGCCAGTCGTCGAGGTCGCCTCCACCCTTGTCCCCTCGTCGACGTTCCCGATCTCCGTTGAGGTATTCTGGTACCTCGGTCCACACTTTGGACGAGGGGCCTGTTGTGGTGCATCGCCACTCGCGGTCCCGATCCCGATATGACCGGAGAAGGTTGATCCGTCGCCAATCGCCATCGTCGTCCGGTTCTCCTTCTGATGACCAGTATTGGTCTTTCGATGAACGACACCGGAGCGGCACCATTATGATTGTGTCCGTCACTCTGAGCGTACGGATCGGGGCCGTGTCTCTGACCGCCCACGACACTCCACATCGGTGGTCTCGGCGCATTCGATTCCTCGAGAACAGCCTTCTGAGCCCTCGAAGGTTAGGGATGCCCCGAAGAGTTCCCCATTGGAACCTTGGTACCATCCTTCTGTCGATCACCCAGTTATCGACCTGGTTCAACCACCACGATCCTCCTCTCCCATGCCGATCTCGGAGCGGTCGGATTCAACGGAGCTTTACCCCGAGTTCACTCGAATCGAGGACAAGCCTCGGCGCTCTGGGTCCATATCGCCCACTGAAGGCCCTAAGGCATATTTAGAGCTGGTCACTCGGATGGCGACTGCCTTTCAAGTCCAGGGCTCTACAGAATCCCCAGCTGTGACCGGCGTGGTTCACAGGCTGGTCCAGGCCAACCTTCCTCCATCTACCGTCTTACCTTTGCTTCCTGTCCATTTTTCGATGTTGAAAGAATCTTGGGAGCACCTGGCATCAATCCCCCCGGTCTTGAGGCACTATGATGGTCTGTATAAGATCCAACAAAATCCAGGCAAGTTCCTCCTCTGTCAACCGCCACCTAATTCCATAGTCGTCCATTCATCGTCGAGATCTAAGCAGCCTGTGCGCCAGTCTGTGCCCTCCCGACTGCGAGGGTCGCAAGTTTGATCTTTTGGCCAAGAAGATGTATTCTCTGGCCTCTATGAATCTCCGCGTCGATACTTACCTCTCTTATCTGTCGGCATATGCCTTCAACGTCACAAATGCTGTTCATCCTGTCTTGGAGTTTGTCCCAGAGGAGCATCGTCCCACTCTCTCGGCTGCCTTGTCTGTGCCATATCGAAGCAGCAGATCAATTCGGTCCGTCATGCTGTCAATTGTTCATCCAAGCTCCTGGTCTCTTCCGTCGCTCTCCGGTGTCATGCTTGGCTGCGGGGCACCTCTTTACAACCTGATGTCAAATTCCGTATCGAGGATCTTCCATTTGATGGGGATGGCCTCTTCCACTCTACCACCGACGAGGTTTTGAAAGCTGTTGATGACAGTTGGAAGCAGGCTCGAAATCTCGGAGTTTCTGCTGCCTCTTACCGACCTCGGAACCGTCCTTGGAAGCCTCTCGCCTCCAGACAATACCCGTCTCCGGCATCCAATCCCCAATGGAGAAGGAAGCCCTATGACTCCCGTCCTCCCTCCAAGCATCGTTCCCAACCTACCAAAAAGCCGCCACACCCTAAACAGTCTGTTTGACTGTCTCTGCCGCCTCCTTTCCCCAACGTTGTATACTCCTCCCGTCCGGACCCATCTCTTCCCTTTCCTACCAGCCTGGGAAGAAATTTCCACCGACTCCTGGGTCCTAACCATCCTACAGGTCGGGTACACCATAGAGTTCATTTCGCCTCCAGTCCTCCCACACTTTGTCGTCATGCCTCCAGACCCTCTTCTCGATCTCGAGGTTTCCACTGTCCTTGCCAAAGGAGCCATCGAAGTCGTCCCGGAGGCGCAACGAACTCGTGGCTTCTACTCAAAATATTTCCTGGTTCCCAAGAGAGATGGCGGCTTCCGACCGATTATGGATCTTCGGGATCTCAACCGTTACATTCGGTATCAGAAATTCCGGATGGTCACTTTGCAGTCGATCCTTCCCCTGATTCCACGGGCGGCATGGCTCGCGTCAGTCGACCTCCAAGACGCATACTTCCATGTCACGATCCGTCCCCAACACCGTCAATTCCTTCGGTTCGCCGTTGGAGATGCACACTACCAGTACAGGGTCCTTCCCTTCGGTCTTTCTACCGCCCCGTGGGTGTTCACCAAGCCGATGGCTGTGGTGGTGGCCAAGCTCCATCGACGGGGAGTCACTCTTTATCCTTACATCGACGACTGGCTTCTCGTAGCTCCAACGCCAATTCAGTTGCTCCACGACACTCAGGAGACTCTTTCCCTCCTCCGTGCTCTCGGTCTCTGCGTCAACGTCGCCAAGTCCTCCCTTCAGCCCCTCCAAGTCCTTCGATTTCTCAGGGCTCGTCTCGACACCAACCTCGAAGCGGCATTCCTCCCGGAATCGAGAGCTTCCAACATTTGGGCGATGGTGTCCTCCTTTCAGGCATTCCCTCAACAATCCGCCCGTTCCGTGATGAGGCTCCTTGATCACTTTGCCTCCACAGTGTTCGTAGTCCGCCACGCGCAGTTGAGAATGCGGCCACTTCAGCTGTGGCTTCTCCGCACCTTTGATCTTCTACGGAGGCCTTGGCACACGGTTTTGTCGATTCTGCAGAGCATCCTTGACTCTCTCGAAATGTCGATGCAGATCAGTTGAGTCATTCTGCCTCGTCGGACAACGAATGGTCCATTCCTCTTTGGTACCTTCGGCCTCTATTTCGAGAGTTCGCTCACCCATCTGTCGACGGCTTTGCAACCTCCGACAATGCTCGATGTCGCCTGTTTTTCAGCAGGGGCCCCCCGTCTGCTCGGTCGCTCGGGGGTGCCTTTCTCCACAAGTGGAGCCCTGTTTTACCTTTTTCCTCCGTTCCCTCTCATCTCCCGGGTCATTTAGAAGATCCACGCAGATGGCACCTCCTGCATACTAGTCACTCCGTGGTGGCCACGCCAGGTTTGGTTTCCTCACCTGCTCCAACTCTCCCGTCGTTCCTTCCGCCCTCTCCCTGTCGTCCCAGATCTCCTCTCTTGGGCCCGAGGGAGAATCCTCCATCCCAATCCGGGATTTTTCAGATTGACGGCCTGGAAGATCCAACCTTAGACTTCCTGCCTCAAGTTTCCGAAATCCTCCTGAATGCTAGGAAGCCTTCCACTTGATGTTCCTATCGATTCAAGTGGACCAGATTCCAATCCTACGCTTCTGATCATTCCTTTGATCCGGTTCGATCATCTCTCTGTGAGATTTTCACCTACATCGTACACTTGAAGGATACTGGCCTGGCATACTCATCCTTGCGGGTTCATCTGGCAGCAATCTCCGCCAATCACCCTCTGATACAAGGATCTTCAGTGTTCTCCCATCGTCTCACCAAGACGTTCCTCAAGGGTCTCCTTTGGATGTGCCCTCCTAGGAAACTGTTGGTGCCTTCGTGGAGCTTGTCACTGGTCCTTTCTCAACTCATGTCTAAACCGTTTGAGCCCATGGCTACCGCCGACCTCAGGTTAGTTTCCTGGAAAACGGCCTTTCTCCTAGCCATTACCACTGCACGTAGAGTAGGGGAGCTAGCTGCCTTTAGGGCCAATCCCCCCTATACAATTTTTCATAGGGAGAAGGTTGTCCTGAGAACAGATCCTTCCTTCCTCCCTAAAGTCATTTCTGCCTTTCATCTCTCTCTGTCGTCTGTTCTCCCTACTTTCTTTCCGAACCTGACTGATGCCTCTCAGAGAGCCTTGCACTGTCTCGATGTGCGCAGAGCGCTCTCTTTCTACGTGCATAGGACACAGCCCATACGTAAATCTCCTCGGCTGTTCCTGGCTTATGGTCCCCCGCAGCTGGGGGAACCAGTCTCTTCTCAACAACTCTCTAAATGGGTGACTTCCACCATAGCCCTTTGCTATGAGCTGGCGCGTCAGCCTGTTCCTACCTGTGTCACTGCCCATTCCACACGGGCGGTATTGACGTCCACCGCTTTCCTGGCGGGTGTCCCGTTGGAAGACGTCTGTGCGGCTGCTACGTGGTCCTCGGCATCGACCTTCGTGACCCACTACGCCCTTGACGTCCGAGCCCAACGGGATGCTGCCTTCGGTCAGACGGTGCTGCGATCTTTCTTCGCTTGACCCTGTTGCACCCCCAGGTAGGACCCTTGAGTGATTTGTTTTGATGATGATGCTGTGTCTTAACCTGTATTTTTGTGTCCTCTGCAGCTGCCAGCTCCCTCCTCCAACTGGTTCAGCTCTTGTAATCACCCATTTATGGGACTGCACAGAGACCACGACAAAGATAAACAGGTTGCTTACCTGTAACTGATGATCTTCGAGTGGTCATCTGTGCAGTACCACAATCCCACCCGGCCTTCCCTGCTGCTGGCATCTCCAGATTTCCTTCTTTGGATTGCTTGGCCTTGCCAGTGGCGGTCGAAGGAACTGAGTGGGAGGCGGCTCTCTCTCCTGCTTTGGGCATGCGCAGTGCATGTCTCCTCCCCAGGGCGGCAAGAGAGCCCTCCAAAAGCTCTTCTGAGGTGAAGTTCTAGAAGATTCTCTGAACGAGGTCGTGCGCAGGCGCCCAACCCCATGTGTGGTACTGCACAGATGACCACTCGAAGATCATCAGTTACAGGTAAGCAACCTGTTTATGCTAAAATTCAGATTCTAAACATAGCATTTTGATGGAAGAGTTGATATCAGCATGTTTTATCTAAGAGTGATGTTATATATTTTACCCTAACAAGAGCCTTAGTAATTCCTGGGGGGTTTTGCATCATTGTAATGTCCCAGATAAATCCTGAACATCTTCCCCAATGGGGGAAGTAGGCAGTTTACCATCTCAATAGGAGCATGTACATCTCCTAGACTGGAGAATTGTGGCAATGCACTGAAACAGGAAGTTTTTGTGCTTCCAGTGCAGATGTCTGAACCCAATCTGAAAATGTAGGGAACTAAAACATGTATATTCTTAGAAAGAGGAAGATATAAGTAGGCTTCTTTTCTGCATTTTTAATTCGAAAATTGCTGGTTGTATTTTCAGAATGAAATCCGCCACTATGTTGTCACTATGTTTGTATTGACCTGCATTTTTTAAAAGGCTTTCATTTATGGCTTTTTATCCTGTCGGAGATACTTTGGCTTTTGTGGGGAAAAAATTGAGAACAAATTTTTGTTAGTTACAGGATGAAGAGCGCAGACGGCAGCAGCAGTTGGAAGAAATGCGAAAACGGGAAGCAGAAGACAGAGCTCGGCAAGAAGAAGAGCGCAGGCATCAAGAGGAGGAGCGAACAAAGCGAGAGGCAGAACAAAAGGTTATGGTCACTCAGCTAGCTTGATCCTTAGCAATTTGATTTTCAGGATGTTCACATTGTTTCAGTATTGAACAAGTTTTCTCTTTGTGGTGAGCAGTAATCATCATTTATTTAGTAGATTTTTATCCTATCCCTCAATCAAGAAACTTCCACAACAGCTTACAAATTAAAGCAGATCAGTAGCATACCAATCAATATATCTAAATCTCAGAATGGCCAGATCTGAAGATACTTAAATCCAGAGACTGAAGCTATGAATAGGCAAGACAGATCCTTATTTAAACCTGAGAAAAGCCCCAGCTTTGAAGAACAATCTGAAATCTAAAACAAAAAAAACCACTGGGGGACACTGCCCCCAAAAAACACTGCCCCAAAATACTAAAAGCAGCTCCAATAGCTTTAAAAAACAAATGCTCTCTCTGGTTGTGACTCGGCAACTACAACTGTATCACCAGTTGAAGCCTTGTTTCTGTCCATAAAAGACAGGGGAAGGGGGCAGGGCTTTTTTCCAGGCTGTTCTGGCCTTTGAGGAAGGACTCATCAGAGTCAGGCCCCACCAGCAGCCACTTGGCAACTTGCTAAGATGTGAATTCCATGTCTTGCTCTGGTGCTAACTGTTGCTTAATAGCAACCACCACATGAAAGCCAGTGTGGTGGTATGGTTAGAGCAGGGGTGTCAAACATGTGGCATACCAGCTGAATCAGGCCCTCAAAGGGCCCCTATCCAGCCCACAAGGCCCTGGCTCTTTCCTGCTTCCTTTTCCAGTTCTGCTGCCACATCACAGCTTGCTTTACCAGTCTCTCTCAATCACACAGGAGAGATAGATAGGCATTGCCTCTCCTGTGCAATAGAGAGAGTCTGGTAAAGAACTGGCTGAGGCTACTCCACCTCCTCCTCCCAGGGGGAGGAGAACAGCCAGAGCTTTCTTCCTGGATAGGCTGCAAGAGAGAAAAGGAAGCCTTTCTTTCCTTCCACTGGCTGAGGCTCCTCCCTGAAGAGAGGGAGGGAACAAGGGAGAGCTTGCTTTGCTGGGCTGCCTCAATCACACAGGAGAAATACCAAGCACCTTTAAGACAAACAAAGTTTTGTTCAAGTTATGAGCTTTTGTGTGCCTTGCTACTCTGTGTGTGTGTGTTGTTGGGCTCTTTATGCCAGTACTCTCCTGGGTGCAACTGGGTTCCCTTCCCTTTTTCACTATATTCACGCCCTCATGATCCAGTCTTTCTCAGTACGAAAGCAATGTGAACTATTTTAGAGGAGGAATAACAACAAGCCAGTAAGGTGGATTAGGCTAAGAGTGTGTCCAGACCAAGCTCACCCAGCACATTTCCTTTGTAGGAAGTTGTAGTTATTTTTCTGGGGAAGACTGTAGTTTTGTAGACAAACACATGGCCCTCAGTCTGTTTCAGGATGCCTTCTCTTGTTCTTGAGCAGCACATGAAGCAACTTATGTACAAAAGCTTGCAATGCCCAGCCATTTTATGTTTTCTCTTGGGTCCTAGGCTCAGCACACTGAGCATGAGATTTCTGTAATAAATGTCAATAAATCAAAAGTAGGTTTGTAGCTTACAGATACACACCTGAACAGCGTACTCGAGATTGCTACAGCACAGACATTTTGATAGTACAGTAATTTTGGTGCAGTAATTCAGAGCAAGAGGTGTCAGTTATCAGAGATTGTTAAATAGACAAAATATTGCAAGAGTGCTAGTGTTTTAAGCATGTTTTATTTAAAGTTTTTTTAAATCTTTCATTGTGTTTGTGTCCTTTATAAAGTTTATTTCTCCACTACCTGGCATTACATTTTATGACACACGTGGCCCGGCCCAACAAAGTCTCATTTATGTCAGATCAGGTCCTCATTAACAAATGAGTTTGAAACCCCTGGCTTAGTAGTTCTGGTGCCAGTCAAATGGTTGAGGGAAGGTGTTAGTGCTTGTGGTAGCCTTCTCACATTTGATTGTGGAGGAATGTGTATCAATGTTACTGAGGACAATTTTAATTCATGGACAAATAGGTAATTGGCTTCACTTACTACTTTTATAGCACTTTACATGTACTGTACACTACTTTAGCTTTAGCCCAAAACTGCAACTGGGAGATGGTGCTAAAACAGGAGACTTTACAAGTCAATTGGCTTAAATAAATTAAGAGGATGAAGAGGTGCATAGAGAAAGCACAAATATAGCAAACAGCAAGGCTGTGAAGAGATTTGGGAGTAGGGGAAGATGTTTATGCTTAATGCAAAGCAGCAAAAGATCCCAGTAAAGACAGTAAAAGAGAAGAGGAGCACAGCCAGAAGAACAAGTAAAATAAGCCAGAAGGACAAGTAAAGTATCAGCTGTTTATTTCTAATGACAGTCAGCATGACTCCTTAGATTGCTGGGAAAATAATGTTTATTGTATGTAGCTTAGGGAGTATGAATCTGTGTTTCCTCATGCATCTTTTCTTCTCCTGTTGCATTCAAATCATACCAGGGCTGCCAAGAGGGGGAAATGGGGGAGGAGTCAGCTGTAGGTCCCCTAAAGGCAGCTTCAGCTTGCATCCTGCCAAATGCCTTTCCATTGATTTTCCTTTTGATACAGTCCTGGGTGCAGGAAAAGCTGAGCACAGTAAAAAGTCCCTGACTCGGCTAAACTCACCTTTCTGCAAGACAGAAGCAAAGTGGTAGTGTGTTGCAGCAAGCTACTTGTAGTTAAAACAACCTTTCCCTCTGTTTTCATTAAATTCTCTCTCTTCTCATTCATTTCTCTCTTCCTTAACCTAATTTTTCCACGTTTCCCCCCTTTATTTTCAAGTCTTGGTCACTCTCGTCCTTATCCTACTTGGCAACAGAATGGACTTAATAATAGTACAGTAGCAAACCTTTGTCAATATTATGAACGAAAGGGGGAGTTAATATTTCCCCATGATCTAACAAATTAGTAAAATGATGCTTCTCCTGTCCTCTACCCTTTATGTGCACAGTAATGAAACATTAACTTACTTTAGTTGTTATACATGTGGAACAGGAATTAGAACTCCCAGTTCAGGCACTGGGTTGTTATCATTATTATCGTGTTGGTGGAAGATATAATAGCCCTTTGTAAAGGCTACTTTGCTATGTGACTGATGATGCAATCTTTTTAATGTCATTAAAATTAGATTTGTTAGTGGGAACCTCCAAGGACTTGTGGGAGGCATCTCACTTCCCCTCCCCCACTATTTTTCCTTTCACTCCTCCTGGTAACTCCCATATCATCTCCCTGCCTCATTCTCTCCTTCTCAGCCATTCACCAACTTACCTTTTATCTGCCTCCCATCTTCAGTTATATTTATTATTTATTTCATTTATACACCACCTTTCTCCACAGTGGGGGCCAAAGCAGCTTACATTCTTCTCCTTTCCTCCTTTTTATCTGTGCCACAAACCTGTGAAATAGATTAGGCTGAAAGTATGTGATTGGTTTATAATCACCTAGTGAGCTTCTGTACCAAGATGGGGATTCAAACCTGGGTCATCCAGACCCCATTCTGAAACTTTAGCCATTATACCTCACTGGCTTTCAAAGAGTGGCTGCTGTTGTACAGTAGCAAGAAGTTAGGCCTAATTGAGTCATTTAAGTAGGGTGGTATCAAATCACCCAGAGGTTGCTGTCATGGCAGAGATCTGTCCCTCTGGAACAAAAGCCTGCTTTGAAGGGTAGGCTCTATGGCATTAGGTCCAGCTGAGGCCTCTCCCCTCCCCAATCCCTGCTTTCCTCAGACTCCATCACAAAATCTCTAAGAATTTCCTAGCATGAAGCTGGCAACCCTAATCAGGCCTGGTTGCAATGTGTCCTCCCTCAAAGACTAAAATAGGCCTGGAAAGGGCCCTGTCCTCTCCCCCTGCCTTTTACTGACAGAACCAAGCCTTAGAACACTGTGGTTGCCTAGCAACAGCCACTGAAGGAACCTGTTGCTTAAAGCTACAGGTGCTTTTATCATTTTCAGGTTTTCTAAACCTCCCATGTTTGGGGGGGGGTTAGATTTCACATTTTTCTGCAAACCTAGGACCCTTTTCAGGATTGTAGAAAGTTCTGTCTTGCCGGTTCACAGCACCAATCATTAGATTTAAGTATCCAAAGATCTAGATGACTTCACTATTAATATGTAGATAACAAATATCATACCTATCTTTTTCCTCAGTGGGGACCTAAAGCTGCATTGTTCTCCTGTCCTCCATTTTATCCACACAATAACTCTGTGAGATATGTCTAACTGAAAGTGTAACCCAGCAACCTTTTATGGCAGATCGGGGTCTAAGTATTAGTGACACATGACAGGTTGCTTGAAAGCTCTCTCATTATATGTTGCTTATCGTGAAGATAACCAATTCCCTTCATTTTTGGCTCTGCAACTTCCATAATCTTTCTGGGGTTGGTGACCAGTTTTCAAATACGTAGCATTATTTTCTGATGAGTTATTCTTGCCACAAATGGAGCCCCTTAGCTTCCATTGCAAATAGCATGGGGGAGGGTTGCCATATGATAGAAAATAATAGAATGGGGAGGGTGTCTCACCTGGGCCAGGATATTCCCATGCCTTTCAGTTTTGGCCCTGGAATTCCCACAATGATCCTGAAGCTGGTGGCCAATTTTGAGTCTTCTAGCTTTGTTCTCTGATGATTTATGCCTGCTGTAAACAGACAGACAGGCCAATTATTTTATTACTATATATTCATGGTAAGCAAGCAAAGTGATTTATTTTGTTATGATACTTGGCTTGGATCAAGATCATATGGGGGATCTTTGGGGGCCCTGGGGGCTCTCAGCAGCCCTGGATCACCCTAGCCTCTTATTTGTTGGTTAGCATCACATATGACCATTGGTCATACGTGTTCTATATATAGTTCAGTTGACAGAACTTTGATCTGTTACAAATAATCCTGTAAGAGATAGTGTGGAGTTAACACTAAGCATGTCTTAGAGACTGGACTGCAGGATTAGATTATCATTTCCCTAACTTTTATATATTCCCCCTCCCCACCTCAACTGATTCTTCACTACATCTGACTGTTCATCTGTAACTGCCAGCATGGTGTAGTGGGAAACCCAGGTTTGAATCCCCACTGGTGCCATGGAAGCTTGTGGGATGATGTTGGGCCATTCACACACTCTAATGTAACCTACCTCACAGGGAAGGACATGGGTCCCCATTGGGGACAAAGGTGGGATATAAATAAAGTGAATAAATCAATGTGGTTTGGAATGTTCAAGCAGAACTCTGAACCATGGTTGAGGGTAGCATGCAGAATTTGAGGAGAGAGTTTCAGCCAATAAACTATGTTAGCATTACATCTGCATCAGTCCTAAGAAATCACTTATTATGTTATAATGTTCACCAGATGATTCTTTATGTTCCACTTCTCTATATTGCTATATTCATTGATTTCCTTCACTGTTTGGTGTTAAATAATATCCACTCAAAATGGTTGAGAGATACAGGGAGATGGTACACAGCTACAGAAGGGAGAAAGGGGATTGAGTGTATACTAGTTCTCTTTGTGTTATGCTTGCACTGCCTGTTATGAGGTTACAAATAAAGTTCAGTATATATAAGTGTTAGCTGAGTGTTCAGTTATCTTGTAATAGTTTTTTTATCATCTTCAATGTGTATGTACCAATTTATGTACCAGAAATTATGGCAATAAAGTGTACTAGATGTTAAATTTAGGTTTTCTAACGATGAAAAGAATGGAACGAATGAGAACCAAACAAGCTACTAGTTTCTTTTGATTAAAGGCAAAGTGGAAAGCCTTAATGGTTATGTTCAATATTGTTTTCTTCCTTTTAAACTGCATGTAACATTTGGTAATCCTATATACATTTTTCTCAATGCAAGTTTATGCATCTAAATACAGAAATGAGCCAACATTTACATAACTTTTTTATAACAGGAAGTGTTGCTCATTTCTTAGGAATAAAGAAGGGAATTGTACCTTCAAATGTTTCATAGCAAAATATTGCCCTAATTGCTTGGGGGGGGATTATTTTATTGAATGATATCCTTTTGTTCCTTTTGGCTCTCCAGAGGCGACAAGAGGAAGAATATTACACTCGTCTGGAGGCTGAAAGGCGTCGTCAACATGATGAAGCAGAACGGAGATTGCTGGAACCTGATGAGCCTGGTCTGTACAGACCTCCGCTTCCACGGGAATATGAATTCCCACCCCTGCCCCCTTCATCTAATGCTCCTCCTCCCCCACCTCAGCGAAACACCTCTTACCTCAAAACACAGGTCCTCTCCCCTGATACGATTTATACTGCCAAGTTTGTTGCATACAATGATGAGGAGGAGGAGGATTCCTGTCTAGCAGCAGGTCAGGATAAGTACTCCAGTACAAGAAAGTCTTATGGTGACCTTCCTCCTGCCACCCTTAAGCCACAGCAGCCCTCACGCCAGTCACGCCCAGCCTCAGATGGCATCTTCCTTTCCAACTCATTCCAGCCATCCTCGGTCAATGCCAACAGTACTGCTTACAAACTGAGCCATCCCCCTCCCATACCAAACAAACCGAGTTTCATCAATCCCAGCAACTCAAAAGGTAGACACAAAATTTTAAATATGAATCTTTCTGTATGAAACCCTCTACGCGTTTCACACTGTGATTTCCTGGGGGAAAAAATCACTTCATGATTATTTCTTACTCGATCACTGTCCTTAGCATGGTGATGTAACTTTTAAGTGGTATGCTATGGTAAATGGTGTGTTCTTTCAATCATATTTATTCCTTATCAAACTCTCCATGATTTGTACTTTCATATAATGAAAGCAAAATCACTTTTTAAGATTTCTTGTTCAACTAGCTAAAAGTACTGTTGGTTTTGGCTTTTATCCTGCATCTTTTTCACTTCCTTATTCCATTGGGTCCATGGTAGTTTAACATTTCTGAGCTATATGCTTCTCATGAAAACAGGATATGTGTGTTTGGTTCATTAATTGGGGAGAAGTTTCCATTTGCTTGTTTGGCATGCAAATAGTGTGCAAATGGCTTTAAAATTATACTAGCTGATGACAAGTGTTGTATTCTAAATGCTATAAATATGTTTGAGGGAAGAAGTGCTAATTATTGACATGAAAACAATACTATAGCAGCCCATGTTGATCTTTATGGTACGAGTTTCCTCCTGTTAGAGTAAAGGCCTGGGGGGGGGGGGTTCTACCTCTTCTGTCTCTGAATTACTCTTCCTAACTTTCTACCTTAGAAAAAATAGTTCCATTATCTGCACTGCTGTTATCTGCAGAGCACAAGGATTCTAACTTTATCACAAGGATTGTGGCTAGTTTTGAGCTTCTAATAAGGTGGCAAATGTAAACAAGTTTCTTAAAATAACTTTTCACAATAACCCCTAATTTAATGGAATTACTTGGGTTTGAATATTGCTTCTCTTTCCCTGTCTCCTGACTCTGCACATTGAGCTCAGGGATGGGTCCAAGTTTTTTCCAGCTTCATCATATTATCACAGTGTGGAAAAGGAGGATTACTTGAACCAGGAGATCCCACAGTTGTTTGAACATAGAATCATTCCACTCCTGACTGATTAAATTCTGTAGGATCAAAAGAAATCTACATTCAAATAGCAGAAAAATCTCCCAGTTTGAGGAATTACTTATAGTGAGGAGCAGAAAGGGAACTAATGGTTGAATAACACCACTGTTTCTCTTAATCTGTAATTCATGCACTACTTAGCATATTTTAACACTTTGGCCTTATTTATTCTTTGGGGTACAACTACAGAATCTGTAACATTACTGCACAGTTACTGCGACAATACCTGTTAACAGGAATAATAATTTTCCGTGCTTCTTCTACTGATAATTGAACAGGAATGTAACACTTCCTTTCATATAATCCTGTTCATACCAATTATCAATGGTAATGCTGTAAAGTAAATGCTTTGATGATTATAATTTACATAAAAATGATCTTCAGCTTAGAAGGGGTCAAATTTGGAAGATGCTGGTCTTTGAAGTTTTGTATGGCACTACATTTAAGCTTCAGAAATAATAATTGTTAGTTAATCCTTCCCATTGAACCTTAAGTACAGCTAGGGATGCCAGCCCTGGGTTGGGAAATACCTGGAGATTTGGGGGTGGAGCCTGGGGAGGGGAGGGACCTCAGAAGGGCATAATGCCCATAGAGTCCACCCTCAAAACAGCCATTTTCTCCCAGGGGGACTGATCTTGGTCATCTGGAGATCCAACTGTAATAGTGGGAGATCTCCAGCCACCACCTGAAGACTGGCAACCCCAAGTACAACATGACAATAAATCACTTATTCCAGTGTTTCTATCATACTGTGTTTGGAGGAAGCTACCTCTTCCAGTAGTTGATGTCTTATTGTGATATCTAGTGATCTATTAGTTATGGTTTCATATCTTCCCTACTTTCTTGTTCGCCAGCAACTATTTCCAACTCCAGTTTATTTCATGTGAAGTAACAGCCATGCAGATCACTGGACTCCAATGAGAAAGGAAGGAGACAAAATTGTCTTCCTGCCTCATCCATTAGTGAATCTCTGCCAACAGAAGAGGAAGAAGGGAGCAATTTCTCCCTCTTTCCTCTTCTGTGCAGTTCATTGGTCAGTCTGGCTGTTGTTCCATGCAGGTCCCATGATCCCAGGAATAAACTTTTCTAGGGTCAGAAATGGTTGCTTGTAGGGAAGGGAAAGTGGAGAATATCTGCATCTTGCATTGGATCTAACCCAGTGTCTTGTTTGAAGATTCAAATAAATGTAGATACGTTTTGTTAAAAATTGAGGGATGCTAGTTCTTCATCATAGACACAATGCATGAACTATTTGACTAATTCTGGTTATTTGTATTTCATACATATTTAAAAAGTCTATAGAACAGGTCATATATTTAACCTGAGTGTACAATCTGAAGACTGCCTACGTAAAGTACAAAGCTCTTTGCACAAAATGCAGAATTTGCTGTGCAGCTTGTCATCTCTCCATCTTGCTAACACTTTCCTTTCTGTCCTTTTATGAATGCTAACACATGGCAAATTGTGCTTCTGCAAAAATGAATTTTCCCAGCTCCTTCCACTGGATGGCTTGGGACCACTTTAAAAATATTAGCTTTCTCAAATATGGAGTAAAATTGGGTGAGCTGCAGTCTATATTAAGGCAGACGTTTTCAACAAAAATGATGGTTAGATTTTAAATCTGGCAGTGACCAAAAGAAATTCGTTTCATTGAAATTTGTTACGCAACTTGAAATGTGATCCTGTGCATATTTTCCCAGAAATAAATCTCACCGTGGGGCTTTCTCCCAAGTATATGGGCATAGCATTACAACCTTGGTTTACTTCTGGTGAATCAACACAGTGTTAAATATTGCTTTACACTGCTAAAATCTATACACAAACTTCATTTCCACTATTCAAGTTCAGTAATTGAATACACTAATGGAAGGAGCATACATTTGCTTTTGTGTAGATGAAGGCTCACAAGACATAACACATGCATTATTCAGAAACTAAAAATAAGAGGTTAAAATGGACAAGGAATTGTGGCAACCTTTGCAAGAATGTTTTTTCTTCTACAAAAACAATAGTACTTTTAATATCTGCATATAAGGTTGGGATTTCAAGTTGAAGTGAGTGTGTTTAGTCTTGTGGTCTTTGTAAAGGATCAGTCTGTTTTGTAGGAATTTTATTTGGGTAAGAGCTAAGTATAAAGGTGCAATGCTGTAAAATCTGTTCAAAATGTGACCTTACACAAAAAGGGGAGGAACTAAGTTCCTTTTCAGAACACAAAATTATAAAAAGCCAAATAATTTTCAGACTGGCTGTGTAACTAACAAACTAATGTAGAAAGCTGTTACAGTAATGTACCCTAACTTTCCATATGTTAATGAATACTCTTACCATATGCCCCGTAATCAGAGCAGCTAAATAATATTTAGCCATGAAAAAGCAGTCGTTTCAGATCTTAGCAGTAAATATATTCTTCAGCTTTCATGGAAATAGAAAGCTCTTAAATTGTAATCCTGCTCTCAGTTAGGCTGCCTGGGTACAGTTAACTTCAGTAGGAATTAAGCAGCCAAAGTGTGTGCAGGATTGCAGCCATTGTATTTGCACACTTACTGTTGGCATTATTAGTTGCTTTATTACTCTACATACATATTTTCCTATATCTTTTAAAAATTTCATTCCATCTTGTCATGTCCATATTTTAAAATAAAAGAGCATGGCAATATTGTAATTAACAGGCCAGTAGCTCTAGGGATAGACTACATTATTAAACTGGAAAAATGAGTACTTGATTATCTTCAAAGAGTAGAAATCATAGGATAAGACTTTATTCCAACTAAGAGCACTGCACCTTTAATGGAAAGGTTCACTTTGTTCACTCATCCAACCTTTCAACTGTAATTTTACTTTCTCCTGCATAAGGATCAAACTCTTACACTGGATCTACTGGAGCAATTGCAGGATCACAGGAATCTTCTCTGGACCCAAGAGATAAAAAATCAAAAAGGTAAAATAAAATAAATAGTACAGTTTTGTACTTGGTATGCTGTCCTAAATTTAAATCAGTATAATCCCTGGGATGAGGAGACAATTAATAAACAATGTAACAGGACTAGCGTTGCAAAAATCTGAAACGGCATAAATATCAAACATGAAACGTTAATGCAAGAAATAATATTACATTAGACCTATGATGAAGTGAGAGCAAGATAAAAACATACAGTAACAGATAATACATAGTAGGAGTATAGTATAGTCCACAGTCCCATTCCCACTTCTGAAGTGTCTTCCTGAATCATCCTGTCCTTATATATAATTGAATTTTGGTCACCAACATTCTATGCTTGCCACAATTGACTAGGCGCAAGAACTGGCAGTCAAAAGACACTGGCTGGGGCTGAATGGCTGCTTGGCGGAGTCCCACCCACGTCAGCCCCAGCCAGTGTCTTCGGCTCAGTCTGCTCCAGTCCTCTGACAGGAGAGGACCATCTGCAGAGTGAGCGCAGGGACAGGCCCTCAAGGCCGAGGCAGGTGAGAGAAACTCGTTCCGTCCCCCCACACACACCGTCCTCTGGGCCTTCTATGGGCCCAGTAGGTCCAGAGAAGCCTGTTCTGCCCCCCCCCCACCGTCCTCTGGGCCTTCTATGGGCGCAGTAGGCCCAGAGAAGCTCATTCTGCCCCCCCACACAAACACCATCCTCTGGGCCTTCTATGGGTGCAGTAGGCCCAGAGAAGACCATTCCACCACCACCACCCATCCTCTGGGCCTTCATGGGCCTAGTAGGCCCAGAGAAGCCCATTCTGCCCCCCATCCTCTGGGCTTTCTGTGGGCACAGTAGCCCGAGAGAAGCCCGTTCTGCCCCCCCACACACACATCATCCTCTGGGACTTCTATGGGTGCAGTAGGCCCAGAGAAGCCTGTTCTGCCCCCCCACACACACCATCCTCTGGGACTTCTGTGGGCCCAGTAGGCCCAGAGAAGCCTGTTTCGCCCCCCCCAATCCTCTGGGCCTTCTCAAGGCGCAGAGAAGCCTGTTCTGCCCCCCGCAACCGTCCTCTGGGCCTTCTCAGGGCTCAGTAGGCCCATAGAAGCCCGTTCCACCCCCCCACACACACCATTTTCTGGGCCTTCTCAGGGCCCAGTAGGCCCAGAGAAGCCCGTTCCGCCCCCACACACACACATACCATCCTCTGGGCCTTCTCAGGGCGCAGTAGGCCCAGAGAAGCCTCTTCCGCCCCCCCCAACCGTCCTCTGGGCCTTCTCAGGGCCCAGTAGGCCCAGAGAAGCCCGTTCCACCCCCCACACAAACCATTTTCTGGGCCTTCTCAGGGCCCAGTAGGTCCCGAGAAGCCCGTTCTGCCCCCCACACCATCCTCTGCACCTTCTATGGGCCCAGTAGGCCCAGAGAAGCCCGTTCCACCCACACACACACCATCCTCTGAGCCTTCTCAGGGTGCAGTAGGCCCAGAGAAGCCTCTTCTGCCCCCCCAACCGTCCTCTGGGCCTTCTCAGGGACCAGTAGGCCCAGAGAAGCCCATTCCGCCCCCACAAACTGTCCTCTGGGCCTTCTCAGGGCCCAGTAGGTCCCAAGAAGCCCGTTCTGCCCCCCCACACCATCCTCTGCTCCTTCTATGGGCCCAGTAGGCCCAGAGAAGCCCGTTCCGCCCCTCCTCCCTTCCTTCCCCCTGTCCTTTCTTCCTCTCTCATTTCTTTCACTCTCCCCCTTCCTTCCTTCCTTCCTTCCTTCCTTCCTTCCTTCCTTCCTTCCTTCCTTCCTTTCTAGGGCCCGTTGTCTTCCTCCACAATGGACTTTGCTTCCTAGTTCTGTTACAATGTAGCCATATTCCTTTATAAAAATGTCCTCCTGAACAGTTTGCAGAAAGCAAAAAGTGTGGGAGCCTTCCAGACCTCCTCAGGCAGACCATTCCTTGGGGTGGGGGTCACTGCAGAAAATCCATGTCTCCAAGCAGTTGTTAATCTTGGCCTTTTACAAAGTGGGATCTGTAGAAGGACCTGTTCAGATGAGAAGTCTTGAGCACAGGAGGGGAGAGGCAGCCCTACAGATATGACAGTCCAAGGCCATGAAGGGCTTTGCATATGATAACCAGGACCTTGAATTGAACTCAGTGGCTGGCCATTAGTTAATGGAGTGACTACGGAATCAGTGTAATAATCATGCACCACCTAGTTCCTGATGATAATTGAGCTGCAGCATTCTGCACTAACTGGAGTTTGAGTTGATTTTGAGGGGAGACCTGTATATCTATATATGGATCCCTGTGGCCAGATCATCTGAGTCAATGTAGAGGGCCATCTTCTAACTTGGAAGAAAGCAGTTTTTGTGCTTAATGTGCTTCTCCAGTAGTAATACTGGATCTGGTATAAACTCTAGACTCTTGGCTAAGCTAGCAAGAGTCAACTGAACCCCATCAAAATTGGAAAGCTTAGTGTCCTTCAAGACTTCAGTCTACCCAGTCAGCATTATCTCCATCTTCTCAGGATTCAGTTTCAGTTTATTCACACTCAGCCACCTAAACTACAGCTGTCAGGCAGTGGCTCAAGACCTCTACCTTCCATAGGGGCAACAAATTGGCATAGTCTTTGTCTGTGTTCAGACAGAGATCATCAACTAAAGCCCCCTAGTACTTGATCTATTTGATATATAACTTGTCACTAAAATCAGCCACTATACCAAAAAACTGGAGATTAGCAAATGTTACACCAATTTTTTAGAAAGAGATCAAGAGGTGAACCAGGAATTTACAGGCGAATTAGCTTGATATCTGTCCCAGTCAAATCAGTAGACCTGTAATCTAAGACAGGTAAGAATCAGCATGGCTTCTGCAAAGAGAAGTCCTGCTTCACCAGCCTGTTGGAGTGCTTTCAGTAAGTGAAGTAAAGGTGACCCAGTAGGTATTATATACTTGGACTCAAAATGCGTTTGACAAGGTACCTCATCAAAGACTCCTAAGTAAGTATGTTGTAGAAGGCTTTCATGGCCGGAGTTCATTAGTAGTTATAGATTTTCCAGGCTGTGGTCTTGGGTCCTTTTATGGATTAAAAGACAATGGGTCCTTTTATGGATTAAAATTTGGTTAAATGACATACAGCAAAGAGTAAGAATAAATAGACAATTCTTGCAATGGAAGGAAGTGTTATTTAATTTGTTGATAAATTATATGAACCTAGGGGGTAAGCAGTGTAGTGGGCAAGTCTGCTATTGACACAACAGTGAAGAGTTCCAGAAGGATCTCTAATTGGGTGAATGGGCAATAATGTGGCAAATGAGGGCCCTTTTCACATTACTGTTCTAAACAGGATGTTATTTGTTGTTGGCCCAATTTCGAGTGCAGTGATACAGGGATGGGGGTTTCAGACAATGAATTTCCTTCCATTAATGAGCCATCTCTGAAGCGCTATGGTCATTTCAAACAGTGCTGCTTTTCCCCAAGCAGTCTTCCTCAGAAGTCCGGGGAAGATTGTGCAGCGAAAAAGGGTGGGGGAAAAGCGGCATTGTGGAAGCACTATGGACATGTTAAACAGCACATCACAGCGATTCAGAAGTGCAGTGAAGAGATTGAAAAGGGAAAAAAACAGTTTCCCTCAAAAGCAGCTCAACCATGCTTTGCTAACCTGATGCAAGTGGATTTGTATGAACAGGTAAATTCTGATAGCAGCCTAACTAAAACAGGTTTGTCAGAAATGACAGGGAAAAAATCCATTAGCAACCAGTTACTAAAATGGAATACGAAGGCAGTTTGAAAAGGATTGACGTTCAGTGTAGGTAAGTGTAGGGTGATGTACATGGAAACAAAAAAAAAATCCAACCAAAATATATGCTAATTGGGTCTGAACCTGAGAAAAAGAGACCTTGGAGTCACAGTGGATAGCTCAGTGAAAGTATCAACCCAGTGCCCCACAGCAGTGAAAACAGGAATTCTCTGCTGGGGATAATTAGGAAAGGGATTGAAAACAGCCTGTGTTGTAATGCCCCTGTATAGATCTGTGGTGCAGCCTCATTTGGAATACTGTGTGCAGTTCTGGTCACCATGTCTCAAAAAAGACATTGTAGAGCTGGAAAACGTACAGAAGAGGGCAGGCAAGAAGAATAAGGGGTAGTAGCTCCTTTCCTGTGAGAAAATGCTGAAGAGGAACAGCTAAAGAAAGAATAGAAGTTCATAAAATTATGCAGGGGATAGAGAGCACTTTTCTCCATCTCCTAAAATACTAGACCTTGACGGCATTTATTGAAGTTGATAGGCAGTAGATTCCGGACATACAGAAGGAACTACTACTTCATACAGTGAGTGATTAAAATGTGGAATTTTGCTGCCAGAGGATGCAGTGATGGCCACAGTTATAGACACCTTTAAAAGGGGATTAGACAGATTGATGGAGGATAGATCTGTCATTTGGCTACTAGCCATGGTGACTAAAGGGAACACACATTCAGAGGCAGTAAACCTCTAAATACCAGTGCCAGGAGGCAACATCAGGAGAAGGCTTGGGACCCTGTGACTATTGTTGGCCCTCAGAATAACTGGTTGGCCACTATGTGAGACAGGATGCTGGACTAGATGGACCACTAGTCTCATTTTATGTTCACCAGCACATAGCTTGGCCTGAAGCCAGAATGAAAAGGGTCAAGAGTGCATAAGTTATTCAAGAAGGCCTGTAGTTAGTCTGTCACTGCTCTCTCAATTACTTTACCCAAAAAGGCTAAATTAGAGACTGGGTGATAGTTGGCACCATCACTTTTTTGTGGGAATGGTTTTTTTAAGTAAGTGACAGGTGACCACCTCTTTGAGTGGCTGGGGGAAGGTGCCTTGAGTCAGGGATTGCTTTGTGATAGACATCAGTGACTCATTTATATGGGCCTTATGTGATTTCAGCAACCAGGATGGACAAGGATTAATGCTTAAACAGGCCAGATGATGCGATTGATATTTCTTACATGTGGTCTGTGGTATGTCTGACATCCAAGTCAGAGCATATTCAAAAGACTTTGTCAGCAAAAAAACTTTGCAAAGGCAAGTGGTTCTCTGGGGTCTTAAGGCTGCTGACCTCAGTAATAGTAAAACACTTAAATTATTGACAAATGACTAGTGCTGGTCGTCCTATTAGAACTCAGTGTCAGATCCATTTCCATGTTGAGCTGGCATGTTTGCAGTCCATTCACCCTGACTCTCAACAAGAAAGGCAGGCTTTAAATGAAGTAAATGTGTAAGTATCCAAAATAATTATATGGGAGCTACCTCCAAGATGATTCAATCCTGCAAAAAACATTGAGCAAATCTAAACAAGAGCATAACATTTAAAACCAAATCTGATAGTATCTCAACAAAATAATTGTCCATCTAGGAAAAACAGTTACCACTAACAGTACAATTTACTTAGAAATAGACCCATTGATTTCTAAGAGTTTTCCAAGTAAATATACTAAGGATTGTAGATCAAAGCATCTTTATTGACGGCAGCATAATTCATGTAAGAATGAACAACCATTTCCTTTTCTTTTCTTTTTTTGCAGTCAAGATACAGATTTACCTGGTGCACCAGAAAACTTGACTTTCCGTGAGCGACAGAGGCTATTTTCCCAAGGCCAGGATGTGTCCAACAAAGTAAAGGCTTCTAGAAAATTAATGGAACTGGAAAATGAATTGAATACAAAATAGGATAAAATGCACCTTATATCAGAAGTATCTGAATGAGCTTAGTGGGACTTGGAAAAGGGGCTGTTCAAGAAGAGGAAAGTGTCTCCTGACAAAATGAGATGGAATTCTCCATCTGGACTGTTTGAAATTTAGACCTGTTGCAATAGCAAGAACACGAATTCTTTATCAAGAGCTTGTGGTTTATACAATTAAAGCACTGTAAGATATATTTTACTTATAAGAATCAAGTATCATTATGTTCTTTCTCCCAACCCTTTCCCTTGTTTGGGGGGATTAAGTACTTCTGCAATAGTTCTGGATAACACTTGCTGAATAGATGTTTTCTGGTTTCTTACAGAAACACTTCGCTAGCTGCTGAGCAGAGAGAGTGGCTATAGCTTGAACTGCCTAAACTATAATCTGTGCCCAGACTCACTGATGTGTAGATTGCTTGATAAGGAAGTTATACAGATTATAAGCCTATCAATGATAACTAGAGCTGAAGTCAATGGTTTCCTTGGATAAACTCTTGCAGTAAAACAACTTGAATACCTTGAATATAAAAGGGCTGCATAAGAATATTTAATCCTCAGACACAGAATGGGGTCCTCCCTTTGGATAGTCCTTTGAATATGAAATACTTGATTTAGTTTACTGACAGTCCACTAATGTGAGAAGAGTTGCACCTTTGGGTTTTTCAAGTGTTTCTCCTTCATTCCAAGACTGAACTACTAACTGCTTCTTACACTTAAGAGTTTTAAAACCTCTGGTGATAGCTGAAGTCAAGACTGGGAAAATGGGTGGACCTTTGGTCATGGTGTGCATGTGAATGGAGGCTACAAAGTTTTAGTACTATATAGAAATTTCAGAACTAAGCAATAGGGATTAAGCTGCTTTTAGTAGCATACTGTAGCCAAGATAAAACCAAAGTTAAATATTCAAAAAAGGAAGAACTAAAAAAAGTCAATTACCAATAGCTAGTAGGATATTAAGCACTACTTCAAGGGGGTAAATAGCATAAAAATGCTATGACTGCAATGAGAAAGGATAAAGCAATGCCTGCCAATAAGAATTTCACTGAGGTGGCTTGACAGTAGCAGCACATCACTAGTCATTCATGTTGAGAAAAATGATAGTCAAGCTGCCTGTCTGGTTTACTGGTGTTCTCCTCCTTTATACTGTAGAAAATTTTGGCAGTTCAAGCTATTTTTCACACTATATTGCAGCATTATTTAATTTAAATGGCTGAAATCTTTTTCTCCCACTGTTCCTTCAGCTATGCATATATGGCTGATGATGCTGAGAATAAGGACCTCATCAGAGTTTGTTTCTCATTGTGTGATGTTTAAAATGAATATATTATATTGTGATTCTAAGCAAATTTTCTATTTGATAAAGCCCTTAATTGGGTTTTAGTTTAATTTTCTGTATAATATGTTCTCTTATAAATATATATTTAGGGACTTATGCACACTTCCAAATGCAGAGGGTAGACTTTCACTGCCTTAGAAATCACTTTTAATAAGAGTTGTATGATAAATAAATGCAAGTTAATGATATTAAATTGGAGTGTAAATATTTTTTTTACATATTTCAGGTTTCTTATTTGAAAGTGTGCTTTACCGTTCACCTGTTAAATATGAAGTAGGAGATTAAATTGGTTGAAAGTGTTAATGAAGGATTTGTATGCTTGCTATGTCTGTTAATCAGGGAAAGCAAGCCTCCCCAGATTTATCTTGAGAACACTAGATATGCTGTGGCTGGAATACTGTTGCTGCTAGAAGCGAAGCAAAGAAATAGCACCTAACATGGAGTGGATTTGACCGCTATTGGGCATTCAGGTCAAGTGTGTTTATGAGTAAAAGTGCTTTTCATAATTGTGCATTATTATGGAAAAAAACATCAAAACTGCTGTAGTTTCCCATTTCTACTGTACTTCACTTGCAACCTATTTTTAATAAACTTTGTATTGTATTTAACTTTGCACTGTATGATGTGTTTCAAGAGTATTTGTTCAGATTACATGTACACACCATACAAATATCAAATTTTCTTATATATTTATAAATCAGACAAGGGGGGGGGTCCTATGAGGACTCATGTGGAAAAGAATAATCCTGTCCTGCACTTCTTCCATTCTTGCTTTGCCCCCACATCCCCATCACAGTTTTCCTCTCACCACCTGTCCAGTCCACCGGCTCCCCTTGGCCAATCCTTATTTTATTTTTTTATTTTTCATTGTTTTTTTATTGATTCAGGAGAGCCAGTCATTGCTATTAGAGATACGGTAACACAAACTGGATGTGAACCAGTACTATAGATAAATGCCTATTTACTAAACTAGGTAGGAGTTAAAACTACTTGTTGATGCTGAAGAATTTGTAAAATACCGAATTACTACTTAATATTACATACTACTTACTAGAAATATGCAAACATTTTTGCTTACAGCATATTTAATTCCATACTGATCATAACCTATCAATGCAGTTTTTCTCCTGTATTGCAAAATTGCTTTCTTCTGTGGCCCACTACAAAGTACAGCTTTAGAAGGTTGTCCTGAGTAGTAAACCAGATCTTCATTCCATACTATGCAACAGTGGGTCAAAGTGTTTGGCATTGTCACCCCAACAACTTACTGCCCCTCTCCACACATGCCCTCCTTACCTGTTCATTGTCCCAGTTTTCTTTAAAAAGCATGGCAAGCAAATGCATGCCATACAGGCTGGGAAGAGAAACCAGAAAGCACTTACCAGACTCTTGGAAGAAGGAATCTTGTGAGATTTTGGGAACTGGCATGCACAGTTGGCCACATTGCTTATTAAAAGGCCCCAGTGAGCGAGGAAACAGCACTGACAGTTTGAATAAGGAGAAAGCTGCATGCATTCATCAGGATTCCCTTTTAATAGTCACATCTTTCTTTACCCTTACAAAGTGAAATATAGCAGAAATGTACTTCCAGATTTAAGTGAAAATGAAATCCGTTTAATAAACAGACTATTTAACTTTTTCTCACTGCTTGCTTGTCCAGGCCAATTCCTTTAAAGGAGATATGTAGAGATGATAAATTAGGGGAAAAAACGCTTCGTACACAACTGTTGCCTTCTCCAAACTTCTTATTACTTTTTGAATTACCTGTGGTAAAGCTTAGTAAATCAGAATGCAGCTGCTGTCCGCTTGCTTTTTGTGGAGAGCACGTGACTGAATTCCTGTCATTTGTCATGAGCTGCCGGCTTTAATAGCAGTAGGAGAAGCTCAGCCCTCCTAATTCCAGCTGTTTTCTTCTCCAGCTCCCTGGCTCAACTTAGAAACCTATGGCAGGATGGAGTAGGTAGAAAGCAGAGCACTCCACACAAAATAATGGAGAAGAATTCTTGTGCCTGCGCACATACACACACCATTCCCATGATTCATTCATTGCACTGTGCTGCTTACTGGGGATCAAGGGCTCATGGTGAACAAATGAGAAAACCCAGTTTACATTGTTGAATCTGTGCGGAGTTCTCCAGTGCATTGTGCAAGTGAGATTCAAACTACACATTATGATTTGTAATGTATAGTGTCTGGATTCCCCTGATGTGAAAGGAGAGCTCATTTCCTATGCACGAAGGCTACTGACTTGGATTGGGACTATGGTGCAGGAGGAGAAGGCTTCAGCTTCCTGCACTGTTTCCTGACCCAAAAGGGTACAGGGGGCACTACTTGCCCTGTTGAGGGCTGTAGGTATAAGCCATTAGTATTTTTACCTTCAAGTCTCTGCTGAATGGGCAGGTTTAGAGAAGGATAATTTGAATTGGAGGGTGTTTCCTTATGCCAATTATTCCCCAGTTTTCTTCATCCCTCATTCCAGGATATCTTAAAACAGTTAAGGGCTGGAGCAGACAACTCATCTATGTCAGCCCATCCACCCCACCCTGACCCCCAATTTTCAGCTGACACTACACTCAACATTTACTGATTCTTAGTCCATAACGAGCACATTTAATTATTCTGCTGTTTGCTTTTTAAAACAAGCAAAGCCCCTACTTTTTCTATGAGTGGCTCCTTTTCACTGTATCACTAATAGGCCCTCAGCTGTGAATCTGCTATTAGAGAAAGGAATACTGATAAGGGTTGTGATGAATGAAGCCACTTCCTCAAGTGTGAGCATTGCCTTCCCACCCAGTGGCTGCCCAGTGGTGGTGGGGGGGTGCATACAGAAAACAGGTAGTTGTTGCTCTTGCCTATTTGCAGGGTGACACCCTCAGGAGGTCTGATTTGATGGGCAGAGCCAGCATGGGAGGCCATCTGGCAGATACATTGAATTAAGTAACAGTCTAAGGTCATGGAGGGCTTGTAGATGAGAAGTCAGTACCTTGAATTGAAGTCAGTAATTGATAAGGAGCCAATGGACTGACTGCAGAATGAGTGTAGTAATACAACAGTCATGATAAGATGATGCCTTCTTGTATTTCCTAGGAAAATCAATTACTTGCAACCTGGCTGGACAAGTGTCTTGTGTGGATTCTGGAATCATTTTTTTTTGTCATTCTACCAGGATATGCTCAAAATGCAAATAGGAATGGAGTGTGAAGGTGTCCCTTTGTACTCAAGGGAGGTATGGAGGGGAAAACAATCTCAGGAAAAGGCTGCTTGCTTTACATATTATAGTATATTGTTCTCAGGGCAGGTGATTCAGCTCTACTTGTATAGAAAGGCCCTTGCAGCTAGAGAGATCTCTATACATCTTGCGAACGATTCTCGCCCTCATGCTGAACAAGGGAGAAGGGGCAGGCAGCTGAATCCTAATCCAGGAAGAAGCCGCTGTCACCACCTCCTCCTTAATTCGCTGTTTCTAAATCCAGCCAATCATGCTTCTCTCCTGGTGTCAAAGAGAGGTAGGTAACCATAGCAACCGCGGAGAAGCTTAGCTCTTGTCGATGATTGGGTGATTCAAACGGCTTTTCTAGGCATTGTGTCTAGGAAGGAAGGAGGGAGGGTGGGAGAAGCAGCTGCTAGCCTGCCTCGGTGAGCTTTGCCAGGGCTTCCAAGGTTCAGGATGCGGCCCCGCAGTGGAATCAGCCCGAGTTTTGTGTCCGAGCAACGGATTCGACAGCTGGAACAGAAGTTGCGAGTAAGTCCCGTCCAGTTAAGACATTTCTGTGGGCCTTCGGGATCAAATAGTAGAATATATTTTAATTATAACTATCGGGACTGGGTTTATGTCAAGTGTTAATGGAGCTAAAGGGGTCATGACCTATCCCTGTGCGGGGGTGGATGCCCTATTCCGTACTTTTTTGTGGATTTGCGTCGAGATAAGCAGTTATAATATTTTGATAGTGTCACCTTTATAAAATGCATAACAAAATCTTCTAGAAAGGGTTCTCAGGCTGAAGGGATCTTCTTGGGCTGAAGTTGCAGCCAGTGTTCCCTGTAAGCTGAGTTAGTGTGAGCTAGCTCACAGTTTTTTAACCTCCAGCTCACACATTCTGGTCTTAGCTCAGGCAGGATGGCTCCAGAGCAAACTAATTTATGCAGCAGCCAAATCGCTCGCTCACTCACAACTTTAATGCCAGTAGCTCACAAAGTAGAATTTTTGCTCACAAGACTCCACAGCTTAGAGGGAGCATTGGTTGCAGCATGTGTCAAACCCGCAGCAAAAATTCCATGTTGACTTAGTTGCTTAAATGGACGATTTAGAGGTGATAAAGTAGTATGCCTTATTTAGACAGTGAAATGTTTCTTTTACAAATAGGATGCATAATTGTTGGAAGCCATAAAAGGAATGAAGAGGAAGGAAAGGAAAAAAGAATAAAATTTCATAACTTAAAATTACTGTGATTTAAAAAAAATATATTCAAAGTGTTCTGACAAAATGTTAACTCCATCTAAAGCACTGCAGACCTTTTTGGACCTATGCCTTATATTATCTCTGTATGGCTGGACTTAAAAGGAATGAGAGCCAAGCTACCTATTACAATATATTGTTCTAATGGCAGGTGATTCAGCTCTCCTTAGAAAAGCTCTTACAGCTAGAGAGATCGCTATACTCCTGGGAAGGAGAGAGTTCATATCAAACACACTATTTGCAGAACAGTTTATTGTTGCAGTGGAGGAAGCATTGGTTATTTGGATGTCTTGATCCTTCTGTTTTTATTTTTATTGGCAATTTTTCTCTAGCTGGCCTATTTGGAGAGAAAAGTGCAGGAAAAACCTGCCACTTGGGTAATGTCACATGTAGCTTTGTTCTTAGGGTTGGATCAGCTGGCTTTTTTAACTCCATCTCAGCCAGTCCCCCCCCCCCAATGCAACCCTTGTTACATATGGCTTTTTTCTATGAAAGTTCCATGGCATAGCTTTTTTGGTGGAACTTTATTTAAAATTACCCCAGTTATTCTTGAACATGCTAAATAAACCAGAATCACAACAATACAGAAAACATTAGCATATGTAAAGATTGTAAATAAAAGACATATGTCATCCCTCCTTCTACCTAGCTTTCATTTAAACGTAAAATGCAATTTCTAAATGCTTACCAAGTTTTTCAGAAAAGATAAGATTGTTTCACTGCAAATCAGATTTGAGAGATTCAGAGTTTTAAGGTATAGCTATGTTATATAAGGCACAATTGTGTGAACCTCACATGACTTTCTTAAGTCATCTGTTTTCTCTAAGGGTATAATCTTAGGCACTTCTGATCATTCTGAAGAATAATTATTGCGCACTTTGTACCATCTGTTCTGTGAGTTATTCTGGACATAAAGCCACTGATTTATAAGTTATTCTTCTCAAGGCTGAAGCTGTAGGTTTCCTGGGACAATGAAAAAAATTGTTTGCAAATTTACACAAGAACGTAACTGCAAACTCTCAGACCTACTGTGTCAGAACATCCTAAACAGTGATTTGAAGTTAAAATCCATAGCAAAATTACCTTGCCTTCTCATTTTGTTTCCCAGGCTAAAGAAGAAAGAATCATAGTGCTAGAAACAGAAAATGCCCTTCTGCATCTCAAGCTTGCAGAGGTAATGATGGCTATAGTGTGTCCTTATCTCTGAAAACAAGAAAAACTGTCTGTTCCATTGCTCTGTTTCTATTCCCATTCTAGCCTTTAATTTAGATTCTTCCTTGAGCCCAACCTGTACAGATGAACACCTTGATCAAGAAATCCTGCTTCTATTTGTAGTGTTCCCTTTCTGGATCAGGGAATTAATCTGCATTGGTTGTGCTCTCACCAAAGGAGAGTTTGAATGGTAAAATATGTATCTTGCTTGTGGCTTCTGATGTTTCTTTGGGAAGTGTGTTCACTGCACATAACAGGTGGGGATTACAGTCTATCAGGATATCATCACCTGGATAGAGATGTGCCTTCCCATCTGCCTTGTGAATTTCTTCATCTGCCAATGCAGTGTGGAACTCCCTTCCTCACCTGTGAGGTCAGAACTCTGACTCTTCCTCTTTTTTCTGGCACATGATTCTGAAGTCACATGACTTCTGTCAGGTACTTGCAGCTCCTGGTTCCCATGCTGCTGTCTGAGTGTTAAAAATCTGTCTTGGGTCTGGAAAGGTTAAAGGCCGATGTCCTGATGCAAATAGCTTGAAATATACCATAACTTCCTTGTGGTTGTATTTCAGACAGCAACCACTCATACAACTTTTTGTAGGAATGACTGAGGCAGTTTATTGGTAAATGGAATTTCATATCAGTAGAACATCTAGCAGTGTTCAGACTGATATGTGTTACAGATTTTGCAGGTTCCTGCCTCTGTCATGGGAGGTGATTTGTTCATGTTTTTTCATATGATTAACACATGCACTAGAGAAACACATTGTAGGAAGCTGAAACCAAACGTGGCTCTCAGCAGCAGTTTCTCACGGTGTTCACACAGCTCAACAGATGCCTTGCTAGTTCTCCATTTGAGTTGTGATTTGTTAAATGGCCCATTTAATTGCACCGGTTATCTCAATCATTTCATTTTGTTGATAAAAAATTAAGAACTGCACGATGGATTGAAGAATCTTAAACATGGCCAGATGTGCCTGCTTCTTTGTGTCTTAATTAATTCCATAATTTTTGGAGCAATGGTAGAAAATAATAGGCAGTCCTTACTGAGGGTGTTTTTTGCCATTTAAGCAGAGCTGCTAGAGATTTGGAGAACTTGAAGCAGTTGAAACTCAGGGCATCATTAAGGACAGACTGCAGGGATTAGTAGTAATAGCAACCGCCAGCCAAAGGCTTCTAATCTAGGCTGAGACTTTAAATGCTGTGTGACCTCATGCAAGTCGCTTGCCCATGTGTAGTCTTGGTTAACTCTTTCAGTATGAAAATGAGGATCAACTGGGCGGAAAAATAAAGCTTGACTGAAATCCAGATGGTGTCTTTTGAGCTTGACTTTCAATGGAACTCTTCTAAAAATACTGCTGCTGAGTTCAGAAGACTATATTTTCTTCAGTGTTTTGAAAGGTTTTAGCTTGGATCTCTTCGGGAACTTGGGGGTCAACCTTTACTTTATTTATTTGTTTAATTCATTTTTACCATGCCTTTCACCCCAATGGGGGGACCCAATGCAGTTAACATCATTCTTCTGTCTTCCATGTTATCCTCACAACAACCCTGTGGGTTGGTTAGGCTGAGAGAGTGTGACTAGCCCAAGGTCACCCAGTGAGCTTCCATGGCACAAGTAGGGATTCAAACGTGGGTCTCCCAGCCACTAATCCAACACTCTTAACCCCTACACCACGCTGTACCTGTACTTTTAATCTCAGGCATGTAAAACTGAGACTGTTTCTGACACCCAACTGTGGGAAATAAGCATAGAACACCATAGAGGGAGACCCTGTGGTGCACACTGTGAAAAAATGAAATGGCTGATGTTTTCAAAACTGACTGGGGAGCACTTAAAGAAATTAGCTGTGTTGTATGTGAAAAATAATGTTAAGAATACAAGGACTACAGTTACTGGGTCATATCATATACTGCCTCTGATTGTGAAGGCTGTATTTACCTTTCATGGCTAATAGATATAGATAAAAGGAACACTTCATCTGTTATTTTTCTAAATGGCCATATGTGTTGATCAGTGATTCTCATTGTAAGATCAAGAGGGAAGAGAAGGAACAGGGAGAGCTTGGAAAGGTGTGTCAGGAGGCCACGGCCAGGTCCCTCCTGACTCCTCAGGGGAAACTCCCCAACCTGGGCGAGGGCAAGTGCCAAACTGGGATGTGACTGACAGCCGGGGAGGAGGTGGTGGAACCCCTGAGACTTCAGCTGGGAATGGGTCCCTGGCGTGCCAATGTTCCAACGCCAAGCGGCAAATGAATCTCTTCGGGGATTCCCTGAAGGGCCCGGGATTCTCCCCTGCCACCCTTTCCGCAGCCTCCCCCAACAGGACCCCGACTGGGAAGGTGAAGGGTGGGGGAAGTTTACGCGGGGGCCCAAACCAACCAATTATAATCCCATGGCTTGGCTGCTTTAAGGCGTGGGTGGCAGAACCAGCAGGAATGAAGAGAAGCAATAAGGAGCAGAGGGGTAGAAAACAGGGAGGATTGCCGGAACCCTAGGACTAGACGCGAGGAGGGAGACTCGGGCAGCCACCCCATCCACTCATATGTGTCTGATAGCGGGACAGTCGCCTGTAGAGGGAGGTAAAGTAACCGACCCAGGCAAATTCTGAGGCTATTATCGCTCCCGCTTCGACCTGGACCCGTACCACTGCCCGGCCTCGCCAACGGTACATGCAGGGACTGACAAGGAGGCTCAGGAGCAAATTTCAGTTTGCCTCTGTGTAATGTATGAAATAACCATATTTACAGTCTGGTACTCAATAATGATGTATATTTATAAATACTAAACATGAAAAATAGAATAGAAATGTGCTCAGTGTTAACTGATGTGAGTTTCCTGCATTTTATGTTGGAGGTGGGGAAAAATAGTACAGAGTTACTTTGAGAATGGATTCTGAAAAATACAGTGCATTCAGAAGTGGGTCCCAGAATGGTTAAGGAATAGATCATTACCCACCCACCCCTTGTAAGAAGTGGTATTTTATTTTGTTGGTTTTGAACATTCTGCCAAACATGTAATTGAAGTAGCTATGATTCATACTTTAAAGAGTAAAAACCTCCTATATTAGGCTGAAGCATCCCCTGCTGTTCTCCTTCTTCTGGGATTGCAGCCTTTCTCTGTCTAAACATTTTTATCCTGTCATTCAAGCTGCAGACATGGTTGTCCCAAATGAAGTGAACAGAAGGGAGCACAGGGTCTGCCAACAGAAGTGTAAGTTTATAATTAGCCATGCAAAAAGAGAATTTGAGGAGTGGATTGCTAAAAGCATCAGGACAAGTAATAAGCATTTCTTTAAATAGATCTAGAACAGGAAACCAGCCAGAGAAGTAGTTGGGCCTTTGGGTGACCAAGGAATAAAAAGATTGCTAAAGGAAGATAGAGAGATGGCAGAGAAGGTCAACTAATTATTTGCATCTGTGCTCACTGTGGAAAGTGTGTGGCATATACACAGGCCACGGCCACTGTTTTCAGCAAGAGAGTCTGAAGAACTGAGTCAAATTGACAAGAAATTAAGTACATCATTATGCTTCTGGTATAGGCTGGCCTTGGAGAGAACTTTCTTAACTTCTAAAGACTGAAAACACACTCCTCCCCCTTGGTGCATAATGTGATGCTTTCCTGCTGAAACCATTGCTTCATATTCATAGATGACAGGTCCATCAGTGGGGGCCAGTGTCCCCTCTAAGCTGAGTTAGTGTGAGCTAGCATATAATTTTTTAGCCTCTGGCTCACACATTTTTCTCTTAGCTCAGAAAGGATGGCTCCAGAGCAAACTAATTTATGCAGTAGCCAAATCGCTTGCTCACAACTTTAGTGCTAATAGCTCATAAAGTAGAATTTTTGCTCACAAGACTCCACAGCTTAGCAGGAACACTGATGGGACTAAAGGGAAGCTCAACAATCAGAGGCAGTAAGTTTCTGAATACCAGTGCCAGGAGGCAACATCGGGGAAGGCCTCAGCCTCTATGTTTTGTTGTTGGCTCTCCAGATGAACTGGTTCGCCACTGTGAGATAGGATGCTAGACTAGATGAAACATTGGTTCCATTCAGCCAGGCTCTTCTTATGTTCTCCTCCCCCCCATTCTGCCCTTGCAGTAAACCTATGAGGTAGGTAGAATGAGTGGCTGGTGGTCACACAGCTAATTTTGTGTATGAGTTTGCACCTGGGTCTCCCTAGACCAGTGTTCTAACCATTACACTATTCTGGCTCTTATCTTTGACTTTATATGCTCTGACATCAGTGGAAGGGAAGGCATTTAATACAGTTGAAATAAATGCCACAAATCAAAGAAACAATCAGAGGATCCTTGCAGATCTGAGGATCTCAACAGTTGTGATAGTAGCAATAAGAACATAAGAGAAGCCAATATTGAATCAGGCCAATGGCCTATCTAGTCCAACACTCTGTCACACAGTGGCCAAAATATACCAGGTGCCATCAGGAGGTCCAGCAGTAGGGCCAGGACACTAGAAGCCCTCCCACTGCTGCCCCCTCCAGCACCAAGAATAGAGTGCATCACCTGCCCCAGACTGAGAGTTCCCATCTATACCCTGTGGCTAATAGCCACTGATGGACTTCTGCTCCATATGTTTATCTAATTCCCTCTTGAAACTGTCTGTGCTTATAGCTGCCACCTCCTCCTGTGGCAGTGAATTCCATATGTTAATCACTCTTTGGGAAGAAGTACTTCCTTTTATCTGTTCTAATCCGACTGCTCAGCAATTTCATGGAGTGTCCATGAGTTCTCGTATTGTGAGAAAGGGAGAAAAGTACTTCTTTCTCAACCTGCTCAATCCCATTCATAATCTTATAAACCTCGATCATATCACCCCTCAGCCGTCGTTTCTCCAAGCTAAAGAGCCCCAAGCGTATTAACCTTTCTTCATAGGGAAGGTGTTCCAACCCTTTTATCATTCTAGTTGCCCTTCTCTGCACTTTTTCCAATGCTATAATATCCTTTTTCAGATGTGGTGACCAGAACTGTACACAGTATTCCAAATGAAGTCACACCAATGATTTATATAGGGGCATTATGATATTGGCTGATTTGTTTTCAATTCCCTTCCTAATAATCCCCAGCATAGCATTGGTCTTTTTTATTGCAGTTATACACTGTCTAGACATTTTCATTGAGTTATCCACTACAAGATCTCTCTCTTGGTCCATCTCTGCCAGTTCAGACCCCATCAACATGTATTTATATTTAGGATTTTTGGCTCCAATGTGCATCACTTTGCACTTGGCCACATTGAACCCCATTTGCCAACGTTGACGCCCACTCACCCATCCTCAACAGATCCCTTTGGAGTGCCTCACAATCCTCCCTGGTTTTCACCACCCTGAACAACTTCATGTCATTTGCAAATTTAGCCACTTCACTGCTTATTCCCAACTCCAAATCGTTAATAAACAAGTTAAAAAGCATCGGACCGAGTACTGATCCCTGTGCTTACCACCCTCCACTGAGAAAGTTTCCCATTTATACTCACTCTCTGTTTCCTATTTATAAGCCAGTTTTTGATCCACAAGAGGACTTGTCCTTTTATCCCATGACTATTGAGCTTACTTAGAAGCCTTTGATGAGGAACTGTATCAAAAGCTTTCTGGAAGTCAAGGTAAATAATATCTATTGGGTCCCCCTTGTCCACATGTTTGTTCACTCCCTCAAAAAACACTAACAGGTTAGTGAGACGAGATCTTTCTTCCCTTACAGAACCCATGCTGAGTCTGCCTCAATAGTTTTTGTTCATCAATGTACCTACTAATTCTTTCCTTAATAACAGTTTCCACTAACTTACCCGGTATCGATGTCAGACTGACTGGCTTGTAATTTCCTGGATCTCCCTTGGAGCCCTTTTTAAAGATGGGAGTGACATTAGCTACCTTCCAGTCCTCAGGAATGGAGGCAGATTTTAAAGAAAGATTACATATTTTTGTCAGGAGATCCACAAGTTCACATTTGAGTTCTTTCAGAACTCTCGGATGAATGCCATCCGGGCCTGGTGATTTATTAGTTTTTAAATTGTCCATCAGTCGTAGGACTTCCTCTCTTGTCACCTCAATCTGATTCAGATCTTTCAAACCCCCTCCCGAAATCGGTGCTTCTGGTGTGGGCAAGCACTTTTCCTCTTCCACAGTGAAGACAGAGGTAAAAAATGCATTCAGCTTCTCAGCCATTTCCCTATCATCCTTCACTACTCCTTTTACCCCTTGGTCATCCAAGGGTCCCACTGCCTCCCTGGCTGGCTTCCTACTTCTAATGTATTTGAAGAAAGTTTTTGCTTGCCTGATCACAGACTTGCATTTTATTTGCCATAGTCTGTGTTCCCTTTTATCAACCTCACTGAGACTAGCTTTCCACCACTTAAAGGAATCCTTCTTACCTTTTACAGCTTCCATTACTTTATTTGTTAACCATGCAAGCTTTTTTCTATACCTATTTGTGCCTTTCCTAACCTGAGGTATATATTTTTTCTGAGCTTCTAGGATTGTATTTTTAAATAGTCTCCAAGCTTCCCCAATGGTTTTGACCTTCTCCACTCTTCTTTTCAATTTCTTCCTCACATGTCCCCTCATACCAGAGAAGTTACCCCTTTTAAAGTTAAAAGTGGTTGCGTCAGTCTTTTGGGGCAACTCCCTATCTGTACAAATATTAAACTCAATGACATTATGGTCACTGTTCCCAAGCAGTGCAATCACTTTTACACCTCTCTCCAGGTCTTGGGTGTTACTTAGGACCAAATCCAGGATCACCTCTCCCCTGGTAGGATCTGTGACCATCTGTTCCATAGCACAGTCATTGAGAGTGTCTAAAAACTCAATCTCTTTTTCCCGACTAGAACTCATATTGACCCAATCAATGTGTGGGTACTTAAAGTCACCTATTACGACACAGTTATTTCGTCTAGCCGCTATCTTTAATTCATTCATCATTTTATAATCCTCCTCTACCTTTTGATCTGGTGGGCGATAACAAACTCCCACTGTTAAGCCTCCTTTTGGACCCACTATTTCAACAAATAGCATTTCCAGAAGTGAATCCAATTCTCTTACCCCCTCAGTTTTACTGGACTGTATACCCTCTCTGACATACAGAGCCACCCCACCTCCAACCCTCCCCCCTATCCTTCTGATATAATTTATAACCAGGAATCACCCACTGATTTTCCTCATCCCACCAAGTTTCTGAAATACCCACAATGTCTATTTCCCGCCCCCGCCAACACCAAACATTCCAACTCCCCGATTTTACCTCGGAGACTTCTAGCATTTGTGTATAAACACTTATAGTTTCCCATGCTTGTTAAGCCCACAACCTTCCTCTTGCTGCCTTGAGACCTTGCCAGGCAGTTCCTATCATTAGCCACAGTCTCAGTGGACAATTTTAATCCATTTCCTTGTACAAAAGTAATAGTTACCCCTTCATCTCTTTGAGATGAACCATCCCAAATCAGAGACTTTTCATCTCCTGTCGGCTTTCCCCCATTATTCAGTTTAAAAACTGCTCTGCCACCTTTTTGATTTTGAGCGCCAGCAGCCTGGTTCCTTCTTGGGACAAGTGGAGACCGTCCCTTTTGTACAGCTCCCTCTTGTCCCAAAAAGCATTCCAGTGCCTAACAAACTTGAACCCTTCCCCCCTACACCATCGTCTCATCCACACATTGAGACTCCTGATCTGTGCCTGTCTCTCCGGCCCTGCGCGTGGGACAGGTAGCACTTCTGAGAAGGCTACCTTGGAGGTCCTGGCCTTGAGTTTCCTGCCCAGCAGCCTAAATTTCTCCTCCAGGACCTCACGACTGCATTTCCCCACATCGTTGGTGCCGACGTGCACCACGACCACTGGCTCCTCCCCAGCACTATCTAAAACACGCGTAATGTCCACTACCTTCACACCAGGCAGGCAACTCACCATACGGTCAGTACGTGGGTTCGCCACCCAGCTGTCTACCTGCCTAAGGATTGAATCACCAACTACCAAGAGCCCCCCTCTCACCCTTCCCAGGGACGGTTCCTTGGTACGAAAGGATACCCGTTCACCAGCTGAAGGTCCCTTCTGAGGGCACATTCCCCTTATCCTCAGTATGGTGCCCCGTTTCCCTTTGACCCTCATGCTCCCTGGCAGCAGCTGGGCTGCCAGATCCAGAATGGGACATATCTAACAAGTTCCCGAGAGTCTTCTCTGTGTACCTGTGTCTCTGCTTCTTCGGGTCAGCTACCTTGGCCTCAAGGGAGCAAACTCGCTCCCTGAGAACCAGGAGCTCCTTGCACCGAGCACACACCCAAGACTTCTGACCAGTGGGCAGATAGTCATACATGTGACACTCCATGCAAAACACTGGATAGCCCCCAACCCCCTGCTGGCATTCTGGCTTCATAATTGTTTTTAAACTAATACTTTTCTATAACCTCCCTTTTAAAACCCTTTGTATTTATATGGTTACTATTGTAGAAGTCTACTTACCTTACTGGGAACCCAAGGAGCTGAGGTTCCTGGCTTTCTGGCTCTTTCTGGGCGTCTTACAGAGCCCGTAGGCAAAGGGCCTCAACCTTTGGCTCTCACCCTTTGGCTCATGCCTCTTGCAAGCTACCTGCCTTAAATAGAAGTGTCCCCCAGGAGATGGTGTGGCCAGCAGCTATTCAAATTCACCCAGGCACTTAATTACAGGCAAACAATGACCCTTTCACACCCTAACTCCAGCAGCCAGGAGTGTGCAACAACTTACCCACACACTCCCAAATACAGTCCCCCTCAGCTGAAAGTAAAAAAATAAAAAAAACACTCACCCCTCAAGTAGCTCTAACACCTTGCTCCTTCTCAGAGCTCAGCTGGGTCAGCTCAGCAGCCAATGTTGTGCAATGTGCAAGGATGCTCACAGGCTAATGAAAGAACACCAGGAAAGCAGCATGTGTATATTGTACACAAGAAGAGCATAGTACTTCTATATATCAATAATATATCTTCTGAATATTGCTTTATTTATTTACTTTATTTATAATGTACCTTTCTCCCTAATGAGGATCCAAAGCACCTTACATCATTTTCCTTTCCCTCCATTTTACTCTCACAACAACCCTGTGAGGTAGGTTAGGCTGCGAATATGTGTCTGGTCCAATGTCACCCACTAGGCTTCTGTGGCAGAATGGGGATTGGCTCTGCCAGATCATAGTCCAATATTCTATCCACGCTAGTTCTTATAGTGCAATCTTGTGCAGAACTACTCTTGATAATGGATTTAAACTGGAATTACTGCATAGGATTCTACTTTAGCAGTTACACAACTACCATCCCTTTTCCTTATCCTAATGCAACTATAGCTGCATCCATATGGGTGTCTGAAAACAAGAATCCTCCACAGCAAGTAGCAGGTGAGGCAGGAACAAGCATCCACATACACCCATTTCTGTACCACTTGGTGCTACTCCTCGTGCTTCTCTCTTCGCTCCTGTTGCGCCTGTACAAAAGCACAGGCCATGATGGCAATATTGTAGGTACCCTCCACAAGTCTGGGGAAAAAATCGTTTCCCTACTGAACCATGCTGTGAACAATACAGTTCAGCTCAGAAGTGAGGGGAAAGGTGTGCAGCAATGAGCTGCTCCCTGTCATTTTGAAAGCAAAGCTTAAGCTCCACCCACTCACTGTAGTGGCGACAGAGGGAATGTCCACATCAGCACTGCCTTTCAGCTGTTCTGTGAATTCCCATTTCAGCCCAATTAAAACAGGTTTATTTTTAATCTGGTTTAAAGGTGAAAGCCCCAGGAATATCACAAGCCATGTTTAGAATAAGGAGGATGACATCACGTGGACATTCCCCAGGGGCTTCCTGCTTTCCATGAAAGAAAGAATCCCCATGTAGAAGAGAATTCTGAGGGGATTCTGAGACAATTTCTTCCTGGAAATTGTTTTCTAGGCAATGGGGGGGAGGACTTCCCATCTGTTTTATAAAAATAAAAGAATATAAGTGCAGCAGAAATGTTTTTAATGAACAGCATTAAGTAGAATCAAACAACCTATACTTTGATTTATTTGAGATTGTTTTCTGTGATAGCACCAAAGCTTAAATTTGAGCAGATACCTGGAAAGAATACACAGGGTTAAATGGAGCCCAGTGTGCTCAAAGCTGATTTCCATTTCTCTCGGATGTATAAATACAAATGGAATTTCAGAATGTTTTTCTGCAAGAGGGCAAATCTTAATCAATTCGGCATGTCTGCAACTGGAATATCTCTCAACTGAGTGAACTGGGAGACAACATAATTCATTCAAAAATACCTTCTCACTGCTTAGTCATATCAGGATGATCCAGAAAGTGCTTAAGGGATTGGGAGTGGCTGCTGTATGAAAAGCACGAGCTTATAGGTCTATGGACCAGCCCTGTAGCTAGGGTTTTTTTGGAGGAGCGGGCCGAGGGGATCCAGTAGCTAACCCAGCCCAGGGCATCTGGCGATCTGCACCTGAAGAAGGTGCAAGCACTGGATCACACCCTCCCTTGGGTCTCCTCTCGTCTTCCAAGTCGGGAGGGGGTGTGGCGGCCCAGACTTGCAGAACTCCCGAGGGAGCATCCGGAACCGCCAGGAGAGCTCTGCGCCCGGGAACCCAAATGCCTCCCCGGGAGGGAGGTGGCCCAGAAGAAAAGCTATCCTCCCCGCCAGGAGAAGCGCTCAGTGCCCCCTTCTGCAGTCTTGGCTGGACTTCCTGACGGGGGCGCCATGGCTACTGCTTCGAGCCACGGGGTGCCCTCCCCCTTGCCTCTCCCCACCCACTGTGCACGTAAATTGCCTCACCGCCTGGGTCAGAATCCCTGGCCCAGCGGCTGCCACTCACTTGTGCAGTGCTGAGCCAGGCCCCCTCCCACCCAGCCCAGCAGAGGCTGACCCAGGGCCAAACCCCACCACCCACCGGTCCACTCGCTCGCTCACCTGGGCTAGGGCTGGCTTCACCTTGAGCCCAGCTGTCTGGAGCCAAGGGGGAGAAGAAATGGTGAGGGGTGAGGGGGCTGGGGGAGGGAGGTGGACCTGAGGATTGGGGGAGGGGTTCGCAAAACCCACGGGGAAGCTGGGCCCTGTGTGCCCCGCGTTAGTTATGGACCTGCCATGGACTTACTTGCATGGTTCTTAACAACAACAACAACCATATTAGCAGTTTTCAAGTATTCCATAAATACAAATTAACAGTCACAAGCAAATAGTTGAAAAGGCATCCTGCAATAGATTTTTCTAAAATCTTCCACAGGTTTTTTTAAACGTTTTTTATTGCTTTTCTCTACATCCTACCTCTACAGCTGCAGTTCTAAAATCACACAGAGTAGGTAAGGATCTTCAAAGGCCTACATTACTTTTAAAAATTCCATGTTAAGTAATGTTAGGAAAATTATATCTATTAGAATATTGCTATTTCGAAGTTCAAGAACATAATATTGCATTATCACATTTTAATATGCCAAATTGATTTGGGTGACCTTTTTTTTTTGCACCACTTTAATTATCAAACTCTTCACAATCTGTGGAAGCATATTAAATCTTCCACAGATTCTGAAGAGTTTGATAATTAAAGTGGTGCAAAAAAAAAAAAGATCACCCAAATCAATTTGGTAATTTTTTTTTTTGGTCCCCCAAAGGGGATTTTTTATTGCTTTTTCTAAAACACTACAGAAAAGGGAAGGGGTACTAAAACATACTACAAAAAGGGGAGATAGAAAAGAAAATCCAAGGTGTGGTGATCATATACAATGCTTACAAATATGGCATTAAAAAAACCCAAAACTTTCAGCTGTTAACCTTGAAGGTGACAGTTGAATAAATCGCTTATAGAAGCTCCAGCTCATACTGACTGTTTGGAGTATACTTCTGAAATACACTTAAATTTCTTTTATGCAAACATCAGGCATCCTCATCATCTGATAATAATACATTCTGCCCATATGACTGTGTAAAAAGTTCTAACCAACCATTACCTGCAATCCTCCCAACATCCAAAATTATTTAAGTGAAATCACTAAATACATCGGAATTAGACTTGAATATACTTCTTCTAAAATCTCACTCCATTTATACTCTTATTAAAAAAAACTAAAAAGAAAGAACCTAAATAGGCATCAAGTAACCTCCCCTTCCCCTCTTCCATTTAGAATACTAGTTTAAGTTAATAAAGTACATTTGAGTTTCATTTGCACAATCATCATCAAACAACCATCTTTTCTATATAAGCCCTCCACCCCTGTTTTATCCATACCTCCCCCCGCCTTAGCCAAAAGCCTTATCTCCAAAAAATCTTCGCTGGAAAATCTTCTCTCGATCTTCTTCAGCTCACAGTCCATAATATTGATATCTTCTAGAAATCCACTGTCTCCTGAATAACTAACCCATGTAGCCACCTTTCACCCAACATTTCATTAGCTCTGTCCCCCCCCCATTAAAATACATAGTAAATTTATTTTGGGGAGGAGAATTTCCTCTCCCCCCCGCTTGTCGAGGGAGGACGCAGCTGCCCCGCTGCCCCGCCAGTCTTTCTCAGCAAAGTTTATTGTTCAGTTAAACTTTCAACTTCTTGAAGAAGATTCAGTTTCATTTTAATTCTTTTGACGCAACAAACACCATTTTAGGGGGTCTGTTTATCTTCTTTTTATTACCAAATTGCCAGGGTCCCATAAATCCATCAGATTGTTCTCACAGCCACCACTCCCAGAGATGTTTAGAGTTCCTTTAAAAAAGAAGAGTATGATTTCCAATGCCTAAAGAGGTTGTTTTCAAATGTTTAAATAGTAGCTTTGTCTTTCGAGGGGTTTGTCTGTCTGCTAGAGGAAGGTTCTGCTACATTTACAGCCGCCATTCATAAGAGCATTTCAACACTCATAAGTTTTCCCATTCAAACCTTTCTTTCTTTTCGCTCCGTCTATCCCCTTAGGAGCTTTATTTTAACATAGTTATACGGGAGGAGGGAGTTCCCTTTCCCCCTCGCTTCTTTTCTTTTGGGGGGGATAGACTTTGCTTCACTCTAACTCTTACTGTGATGTTAACAGTCTTTAAAAAGAAAACTTTTCCAGATTATTTCAAGTTGATTCCAAGGTATTTTATTTTTAAAAGGGAGGTTCCCCCCCCCCATTTAAACAAAGTTTCGCCACGCTTCAAAACCACCATTCCCAGAGATGTTTAGAGTCTCTTTAAAAAAGAAAAAGACGATTTCCAATGCCTAAAAAGGTTGTTTTCAGATGTTTACATAGTGACTTTATCTTTCAAGGAGGGGGGTTTCCACTCTCTGTCTGCTAGAGGAGAATTCTGCTGCATTTACAGCCGCCATTCATGAGAGCACTTCAACATTCATATGTTTTCCCATTCAGTCCTTTCTCTCTTTTCATTCTGTCTACCCCCTTAAAAGCTTTATTTTAACCTTGTTATACGGGGGGAGGGAATTCCCTTTCCCTCCCCCTTCTTTTCTTTGAGGGCGGGGTAGACTTTGCTTCACTCTGACTCTTACTGTGATGTTAACAGTCTTTAAAAAGAAAATTTCTGATTCTTCCTTCTAGCCATTTCTAGCCAGCCAGATGGCGTACATTTTCAGATATTGTTTTTAACGTCCCAAATGTTTGCTTAGCTGTTACTTGGTTCTTAGATCTCAGCACTCCTCCATCACAGTCCCTTCAAGCTCCATTTATCCAGTAGTACATAATTTCCTTTATCCGGTCATCCAGTGGGGAGGGGTCTGCAATTACCTTCCCGCCATGCTTACAGGGATAAACTGCTTCCCTCTTCTGCTTCATTCAACTTGTACTCACAGTCGCTTAATTAAAACTTGATCACCGCCCGCTTGGTCCAGTGCGCGAAGCCTCAGCCAATACTGGAACACAGCGGAGAGACCATCGGGGCAAAAGGATGCCCCCACCCCCTGGGGGGATGCGTACAATTGCACCCCTTCTCTACCCGCTGGTTTGCAGTCCATGTTCCCGGGAGCCAGGAGAAATGGCTGCCATCAGCCTGCCAAACCAGAAATTGAGTCCAATTTTTAATCTTTCAGTGCCATCACATTTGTGTCCCACTCTTCCTTCCAGGAGCTCAGCTCAGCCAGTAAGGTGCTCCACTCCTGTAGTTGATCCTAACATCAATCCTGTGACTAGGTTGTGCTGAGAAATGGCCTAGAGTCATGCAGTGATTTCAGTGACAGTCTCTCCCAGTTCCTAGTCTGGTACTGTGATCACTATAGGACACTGTCTACAAGGAAGATATGAGGCTGCTGCTTATTGGAAGTTTTTTAATGCAGTTTTTGTTGCTTCATGCAACAAACTCTGCTTAGAATTGGTAAGTAAAAAACCTAATTTGTCAGCCTCTTTTCTCTATCCTCTCTTCCAGTAGAGAGAGCATCCTCCCCTGCTGCCCCCTCTGTAGTTGGGTGTCTTCAGGGGAAGTAATACTGAAACCAAAGGTTGTGGATTCGGATTTTGTAACAAACTATTATTCAAACAAACAATGACTAATAAACCAGCCACATGCTTTGTTATCAACCTGTAAACCCTGGTGTGTTGGGCTGTCTGCATTTAGACTTCATATCTATTTGGCGGTTTGATTCTTTATAAACAGTCATGATGTTGGAATGTAGCTCTATTGTGAAAGTTGGCTTATTTTCATATCAAGACTTGTGATATGGTGCCACATTGTTTTTTCCATCCCAGAGAAGCCATTGGATTTCAGAAATAAATAGAATTGTTCCTGAACTACATTAATGTCATAATCAAGGTACCTATAGAAACCCCTACCATTATTGTCATATTAATTCACAAGTGTGGCCAAGAATTGCCATTAGGCTATTGATGGGGAAATATTATGGAGAGATTAATCTGAGACATATTCTTTTTACCTACCCCCTGCCTTTCTTACAGATGGGCATGTGGCCATCTCACATTCAGGGGATTTTGATGAAACTGCATTTCAGCTCTCACTTGCACTACATTAGCTTGGCTTGGTTTACAGATAAGAAACTGGGGGCGAGAGACAATGGTAATGTTTTGGGGTCCATACATAAAAACTACCAGAATGAGAAATGGTTAAAATTATTTTAATATGAAGAATTAAAATACCTTGTATGACATTATCTATATCTTGTTCCAGAATTAAAGTCATGCTCTTAGGACAAGTATCTAAATTATAAATTCTGTCACTACAACAGTGGCTTGTTCAAAACCACCCAGCAGTTCTCACTGGTAACTGGATCACACTATTTGGAATGACTGCAGATTCTAATGTCTCATTGGTTTTTGAAGGAAAATATTGTAATTGTGGTTGGGTCATAATAACTGGGGAAGTAGCAAATTAATACTTGTAGGTCCTCTTCTGAACAGTTTTTTCCCCATTACCAGATCCAGTGTTAAGATAATTATGCAATTGTACTGTTATAGGCTATAACAGCGGTGGCGAACCTACGGCACGCGTGCCAGAGAGGGAACGCAGAGCCCTCTCTGTGGGCACACGCTCTGGAGCGCCCACCCACCCACCCGCTGCCTTTCTCTGCCTGTGCGCCTTGGCGTGCCGGCAGAGAAAGACCTCTGGAGAGCCTCCCCCACCTAGCCACCCACACACAAACACCGCCAACAGCTTTCTCTGCTGGTGCACCTCGGTGCACCGGCAGAAAAAGACCTCCAAACTGCCCCCCTGCCTGCCGCCTTTCTCTGCCCACACACCAAGGCGCGCTGGAAGAGAAAGACCTCCAAAGGCCCCCCGCCCCCCACCACTGGCGCCTTTCTCTGCCCACACGCCGAGGCACACCGGCAGAGAAAGGCCTCCAAAGGCCCCCCGCCTGCCCGCCTCCTTTCTTTGCCTGTGCGCCAAGGCATGCTGGAATAGAAAGGCCTCCAAAGGCCCCCCTACCTGCCCACCGCCTTTCTCTGCCCACACACCTTGGCGCACCAGCAGAGAAAAGCCTCAAAAGGCCAACCCCCGCCTGCCCCACTGCTGGACTTCCTGATGGTACCTTGTATTTTTGGCCACTGTGTGACAGAGTGTTGGACTGGATGGGCCACTGGCCTAATCCAACATTGGCTTCTCTTATGTTTTTATGTCTGTGGCAGGTGATGCTCTGTATTCTTGGTGTTTTGGGGGGGCAACAGTGGGAGGGCTTCTAGCATTTTGGCCCCACTGCTGGACCTCCTGATGACACCCGGTATTTTTGGCTACTGTGTGACAGAGTGTTGGACTGGATGGGCCTTTGGCCTGATCCAACATTGGCTTCTCTTATGTTCTTATGAAATCTGGCACTCTCAGAAATTGGTTGCTTGGCTTCCGGTCTGGGACCATGGCGTCCTGACGTGCTCTGGCTTTGATCCCAGAGCATACAGAGGGTCTTTATGACAGGGTGGGCTATCTAGCCTGCCGCAGATCTCCCCAGGCAGGGGGGTGACTAGCAACGAGCATCAGCCCAAGTGGGAGTTGAGATCGGCTGATAGCGGGGCTTTAAAGAGCGCCGCAACCAGCCTTGATCCCCTCCCCCCAAGCGGGCACTTCGGAATTTCTCTAAAAGACCCCACTGAGTTGGATTCTCAACATAAGAACGCATGACCCAGACCTCCAAGACATTCTATGGAAACTGATACCAAGGAAACACTGCTATAACAAAATACAGACTTTGAAGGTAACTTTTTAGAATTGCTCACCGGAAACGCGCTGATCCCGAAAATAAACAACACCCGATGAAGCGCATGACCGTGCGGTATACTGTGTACTAACACCAACTCTGGGAAAAGCGGTTGAAAAGCTAAAAAAAGCCGGTTTGTTGATCATTCCTGCGGTCGTGATATTGACTTTAAAATAGAAACTAACACCAAGTCCCGCGAGAAGCAAGGTGGAAAACTACTCAAGCTGCGACAGAAAACACCAGAACAGGAAGTGATCTCAGACCAGACAAGCAGCGCTTCCTAGAGACGACCGAGGAGGCCAGAAGAAGGGAGGAACCAGAAGACAAGGAGGACAACTAAGACTGCCGGACAGGAAGTAAGCAACAGGAAGAGCTATTTACCATAGAGAAATTGCGCCCGCCATTTTGAGAAGGTCGAAACAATTTATTTGGATTTTGGCTAAAAGACTTAACAGAAAAAAGCGAAAATAGAGCGGTTTAGCTGGGCACAAGAAAAGCATTAATTTGATATAAGTTTTGTAACAATTGTTAACAACGGCTTACGATCTCCGGCAAAGACAGAAGGCGAACTCTTGGTCCTCCCCGAAAATGGGTGTAAAGAGGAGAAGAAACTACAGGGCATGATGGAAACCATGGAAAAACAGATGATGGATGTTATGCAAAAAATGGAAAAGACTCTAGGTAAAGTGGCTGATGAAGTAGCTGATTTGAAAAAGGACCTGGCTGGAATCACAACGGAAATACAGACGCTGAACAAAAGAACAGACAAGGTGGAGGAGAGAGTGAAAGGAGTGGAAACGGGTGTAACTGAGGTTGCTAAGGAAGCATCAAAAGCCAATGTAATGGTGGAATACAATGGAATGCTTAACCATCTGAGATTCAGGGGAATTCCTGAAGATAAAAATGAGAATATCCACTCAGTCATGGTGCATGCTGTTGCAGATTCCTTAGAACTAGAAGAAGAGAAGGTGGCGGCGCACATTGATTTGGTATACAGAGTCAACTCTGCGATTGCCCAAAAGAAAAAACTACCCAGAGATGTGATTGTCCAATTTATATCCAAAAGACTGAAAGAAGACCTGTTTAAGCAACAATTTCAGGAAGATTTCATAATTGATCAAAAGAAAATTATGATACTAAAGGAACTACCCAGAACGATTCTTCAGGACAGATGACTTTTTAAAGTTCTGATTGATAAACTGAAAACAGAGGGCATTAGATACAGATGGGAAATTCCAAAAGGTGTCAGTTTTACATTTAAACAGAAGAGAGTCACCATCAAGTCAGTAGAGCAAATGACCAAGTTCATTAAAGACAATTTTAAAGACTCTGATAAATAAATACAAAACCAACATGGAGAGCCAAATTATTTCATGGAATGTTAATGGACTTAATTCGCCCCAAAAAAGGAAAAATGTTAGGCTATGGTTGGAAAAACAAAAGTGTGATATTGTCTGTTTACAAGAAACACATATTAAAAAGACTGATGCTAAATTTCTGACTCAAAGGAGACTAGGAGAGGAATTTTATTCCCTCTCCTCGCAAAAGAAAAAAGGAGTTGTTACATATGTAAAAAAAGAGTTGGAACCAAAAGAAATTTTTAAAGACAAAGAAGGAAGATTCTTGGCAGTGGAAGTTATACTTCAGAATAAAAAGACCTTAATTTTAAATCTCTATGCCCCGAATGGAGCCAAGGAAAATTTTTTTCAAGATTTGTGGGAACAATTACAACAGTTAACCTATGAACAAATGATATTGATGGGTGACTTTAATGGTACTATTAACAATACAATTGACAGAAAATCCAAAAAAGGAAATGAAGGTATAGGTAAGCTTCCGAAAGTATTTTTTCAAATGGCAAAACATGAACACCTGGAAGATGCATGGAGAGTTAAAAACCCTAAAGACAAAGATTATTCTTTTTACTCATCAAGACATGAGTCTTTCTCAAGAATTGATATGATGTGGATGACTGAGAACTTGATTATGCAAACACGTAAAATTGAAATACTACCTAGAATTCTTTCCGATCACAGCCCAATAAAGTGGTCAACTTATGTTAAAAGAAAGAAATTTCGATGGAGACTCAATGAGGATTTACTGGACAAACAAAACATTGTGGATAAAATAAGGACGGAAACCAAAACATACTTTCAGCTAAACTTAAACAAAGAAGTTCAGACGCAAACAGTATGGGAGGCATATAAGGTTATGATGAGAGGACATCTAATTGCAATTAACAACAATGAAAGAAAACAACAATTCAAAATAGATAAAGAAATTTTGGAAAATATCCAAAAGAAAGAAGCAGAACTTAAGAAGAGACCTGGCAAAAAGAAAATTTTGAGAGAACTGAGAATCCTAAGGGAACAATATGATGCGAGGTTAAATAAAGAAGTTTATTGGAACTTGAAAAAATTGCAACAGAAGTCCTTTGAAGGAGCGAATAAACCTGGGAAATATTTGGCATGGCAATTGAAGAAAAGAAGAGAGAACAAAACAATAATTAAACTGAAAGATGGGAACAGAGAAATTATGGACCCAGGAGGGATCCGGAGAGAATTTTATAAATACTATGCTACTCTTTTTCAAGCAAAACAGGTGGATCAACAAAGAATTCAAGATTACTTATCTAAGGTGAACTTGACACAACCAAGTTCAAAAACAAAAGGATTGTTAAACGCTGTGATAACTAAAGAAGAAATCAGCAAAGCAATAGGAGAAGCAAAAATCTCCAAAGTTCCAGGACCAGACGGATTTTCAGCCAAGTTTTATAAGAAATTTCAAGAAGACCTGGTACCGGTTCTAGAGATTCTTCTAAATGAAATTAGAGAAAGTGGGAAAGTTCCAGATTCCTGGAACGAAGCAGCAATCAACTTGATACCGAAAGAGACTCAAGATTTAACTAATGTCAAAAATTATCATCCAATTTCACTTTTGAACAACGATTACAAAATCTTTGCAAAAATTTTAGCAGAGCACCTCAAAGAGTATTTGAAAGACACTATCGCCAAAGATCAGGCTGGGTTTTTGCCAGGTAGGCAAATAAAAGACAACATGAGGGTTGTTTTGGACGCAATAGAATATTATGATAAACACCCGGAAAAAGAGGTTGGCTTTTTATTTTTAGATGCGGAGAAGGCATTTGATAATTTGAATTGGGAATTTATGTTTAAAGTGATTGAAAAACTACAGATGGGCGTAGAATTTACAAAAATGATTAAATCAATATATATAGAACAAAAGGCCACGGTGATTGTAAATGCAGAATCAACGGAAGCGTTCCGGGTCAGAAAAGGAACCAGACAGGGCTGTCCCTTATCGCCATTGTTATTTATCTGGATTTTGGAAATATTGCTGCAAGTGATTAGAGATGATAATAATATAAAAGGTTTGAGTATCAGAGGTTTCTCATATAAATTAAGAGCGTTTGCTGACAATATTATGTTTATTGTTGAAGATCCTGTCAATAATATGCCATTGGTGTTTGAAAAAGTAAAAGAGTTTGGTGATCTTGCAGGGTTCTATGTAAATAAAAATAAATTGAAAATATTGTGTAAAAACATGAATAGTATAAAGCAACAAGCTTTACAAAATATGACAGAATGTGAAGTGGTTAAAAAGGTTAAATACTTGGGAGTTGATATTACAATGAAAAATATCAATTTGTTTAAGAATAACTATGAAAAATTGTGGGTTTCGATGTGATTTAGAAAAGTGGGGAAAACTCAGATTATCTCTTCTTGGAAGAATTGCCGTTGTCAAAATGAATGTACTGCCCAGGTTAATGTTTTTGTTTCAGACAATACCAATTGTGAAAGATGTGAAAGTGTTGGTGAAATGGCAAAGAGAAATCTTTAAATTTATCTGGGCAGGAAAGAAGCCGAGAATTAAAATGAAAATAATGTATGATATTAAAGACAGAGGTGGCTTCCAAGTTCCGAATTTGCGTTTGTATCATGAAGCTGTATGTATGTCTTGGTTAACTGACTGGGTTAATTTGGAAAATAGAAAACTTTTGGCCCTTGAGGGTCACGATTGCAGATTTGGCTGGCATGCCTGTCTTTGGTATGGGAAAAATAAAGTAGACTCAATGTTTAAGCATCATTATATAAGGAGAATGTTGTTTGATGCATGGACCAGATACAAGAGTACAGTTCCCGATGAGAGGCCTTTATGGATTGTTCCTGCTGCAGTTATTCATCCTTTTTCAGAACATAAAGGCAATGATTGGTTGAAATACCAAGAGTTGCTTCAAAAGGAAGGAAAGAAATATGTTTTAAAACCAAATAATGAATTAGCATTTGAGTATGGATGGTTACAATATTGTCAAATACGGGACATTTACAAAAAAGACTGTAAAGAGGTTGGTTTTAGAGCTAAGAACGATGTTTGAAGATATCTGGTTGAAAAAAGGGCGAAAAATGATATCTAAGTTGTATAAAACCTTGTTGACTGTATATACTTTGGATGAAACTGTTAAAGAGCAAATGATAAAATGGGCCATAAATATGAATAAGGAAATTTCTATGGAATCATGGGAATTTCTGTGGAAAAAAGCTTTTAAAATGTCAACCTATGTTAATATAAAAGAAAATTGTTATAAGATGATGTACAGGTGGTATATGACTCCAAAAAAGATTGCCAATATTAGTATGGATAAGAACTTGAGTAATAAGTGTTGGAAATGTAAAAAAAAGGAGGTTCTTTTTATCATATGTGGTGGTCATGTGATAAAGTAAAAGTATAGTGGTCAAATGTACATTGTGAGATGCAGAAGATATTAAAAATCCCTATTAGGAAAAGTCCGGAGCTTCTTCTCTTAGGTTTGACAATGGAAAAAATTCCACAAGAAAAAAGGACATTACTATGGTACATGATCACATCGGCGAGAATGGCTTTTGCGCAACAGTGGAAAGCAGAGAAGGTGCCAGATATACAAGACTGGTTAAGGAAACTGCTGTTTTTAGCCGAAATGGACAAAATGACGAAGAAATTAAATGGACAAATGGCAGAACAATACTTAAAAGACTGGGAAGGCCTGAAACTGTATATGGAAACTGAATATAGAATGAAAGGGAAAATGTACAATCTTGACTCGTATTGAAATCGAATGAGAAATGAAATGAATACTTGATTGTACTATACCTTTATTGGAAACTATGTTCGAAAGTGTCAGGCATTTATGTATTAGAATTGTGTTACCTGGTTTGTCGATTGTTACAAGTCTAAACTTGATTACCTTTTAACTCTTTTTTTCTGTTATTAGCAGTGTTGGAAACCTATTGGGGGGTGGGGGGATGGGATGAAATTTTCTTAAATTGTATTGGTAACGATGTTTAATGATGTTGAGTATACTCCAATAAAATTTTGTTTAAAAAAAAAAAAGAAATTGGTTGCTCATCTGAATGCTCTCTAGGGCTGCCCCTCTAATGATAAAGTCTCGGTGCCCCTGGGCCTGCAAGATGAGATTTTGTTCTAACAAGTGGAGCAGAGGCTAGGAATCAGATATTGTAATACCCTTGACAAAAGCTTTCCTCTTCGAAGTTTGCTCGCTCCATGTTTACTGAGTATCTTAAGAGTGTGTGGAAAGTGGCAGTATACACTGTAGTGCTGCGCTGTTAGTAAGCCATTCACCAAGTGGTTGGAGTAGTTACCTCAGCAGTTGTATTCCTTGCACTTTCCCTCTTGTCATTTCCCTTTTCACTGACCTTAAACTCATGTATTAGCACTGAGTTCAGATAAAGTGCTACAGAAGACGTTAATGTATGAGTTGTTCTTTCTAAACTAAAATCTCAGTATTCAGGTTAAATTGCCGTGTTGGCACTCTGTGATAAATAAGTGGGTTTTGGGTTACAGTTTGGGCACTCGGTCTCTAAAAGGTTCGCCATCACTGGGCATAATATCTCTGAATTCACATTTTATATCTATGTGTTTTATGGAAGTCTAGAATCATAAAACCATATTTTCCTTAATTATCAGTTTCTTTTATTTTTTTAAATAGAGTCAAAGCATGATTGGGAAAAGCTCAACTAAAGAATTGCCCAAAAGTGATGTAAACTGTAAACTGTGCTGCTTGCATGGAAGCGCCAGATCAACTATAATCCAGCTTTATGGAGCAATACAGGTAAAGAGGCCTACCAGAAGTTAAAAGATGGTATATGTCTTAACATATGGGTGAATATATTGAGGAGAGAAAGAAGGGAGAATTTGGCTCCTTGGTTTAATGCGAAAGATGATCCATAGATCACTCATGGAATAGATCTTGAAAAATACTTTGGTGACACAGTAGTATAATATCTACATATTTATGCAGCATCGGCCTAGTTATTGTCAGCGTGTGTGCCCTCTTGACACAATATCTGGGAATCCTACTGTAAAATCATTGTGAAAAGATAAAACATAGTACATTGATTCCTCCAAGTGTTTTCAGTGTCTCGAGGGTGCTTTCAGCATAGAGGAGAGATTTTTGCCAAGTACCTTCTCACTATAGATCCTCCACACCATGGCCTGCACTGTTCCCTCCACAGGAGTAGGAGGAGGCTGCTATGGTGGCGGAGGTGGGGATTTCTGTTCTGTGAGTGGGCTCCATTCAAGGATACAACTAGTTTCATGTCCCTTTAGGGTACTTAAATTAAGCTGAGGTCAACAGAAATGGTGTGCAAGACTATGACTTTGGCCCCTATGCCTGTGAGGCTAGTTAAACAGAAGTTAATCATGTATGGAAATAAAATACTAAAGCTATAATCCTGTGTAGTGTTAGGCCACTTACAGAGCAATCCTGGGGGTGGGATCAGAATAGGGAGTCAATTGACTCCAATGCTGGAGTAACTTGGATATACGCCGGTGTAAGGGGCACTGTGTGGCCCTGTGTGGCCATGTGTGGCACACATGTACCAGCTCGACTACACTGCGGCCATACATCAGCAGAGTGACAGTGCAAACCCCAGCACCAGAAAAATGTGAGTGTGCCAGGGGGCATGGGGGTCAGCTCCCAAAGCATTTTCGGCATTGGAATGCCCCCCGAACATGTGCACTCCCCCCTTCAGGATATTGACCAAGTGCACACCCAATCAGCACAGCCCCCATGCCATCCCCACCTTACAAATGGTTCCAGAAGATCACCTCACAATTCCAGAGGTAGGGTACACAGCTGGGATGCTTAGAGCTAGCACACATACACCTTGGTGGTGGGCAAAACACAGCAGGGCACCTAGTACCACTGGGCGAGCACTTCAGGGAAAGAGATCAACAGGAGAGCAAAGTCCACATTCCATGGCTGATCTCTCCCAGATTTCAGGCCCTGCAGGTACATCAGCTCATCTGCTGGGATCTCAAGGGGCAGCCACTCACGAACAGGTAAGCAAGGAACCCTTTCCCCAGCCCCCTTCCCCAGCCAACAACAGTAGCATCAAACTGCACTGGACACGGTGTCTTTCACTTCTGAACCTAGTAGTTGGGGGCGGGGGGGCAGGTGAGCCTTCAGATGAATATGGGCCCTGTGCACCAGGCAGTTCAGTGTGTCAGGGCCACCTGAGGCAGCTACCGGGGGTGGTGCCAAAGGTGGTGCCACTGTACCAGGCTGCTTGCACTGCCTCTTGGCAGCACTCCCCCTGCACAAAATGCACCAGCAAGTGGGAAACCCCTCCAAACTGAGTGCCAAGTGATCCCACCTGATGCCCGAACCCTTCCCTTGCAAGTGTAGAATGCCCTGACACTGCTGACAGAGTGCATAACCAGAAGCATGGAGGTTCTAACAGGGCGCTGGATCAGGTGTGGAGGATCTGGATTCCACCACCTGTTGGATCCCCATTGCCAGACATCAGAGTGCCAGACAGGGCATCCACGACTGCCAAATGCTCCACAAGCTGCCAACGAGGAATGTTGTCAGCTGCTCCACTGTGTGTATTTCCCTCATGCAGATGCCAGTCCAACAGGCAGACCTGTCACCCCATCCATGTGCCCCTCCCCACACCAGAAACTGGTCCTTGAGAACACGCAGACACATCCAGTCTTCTGGCTCTTCCCTTCCCACACCCATCGGGGATGCACCCCTAGGACCAAATGACCAAATGGGAGTCCAGACGTCAATGCCGTGATCCCAGCCTTATCATTCTGCTGTTCCAGATTCCCTTCAATAAAGCTCATCCATTGTCTCCATCCCAGGTGTTAGTGTTTGTTGTAGACTATGGGAGGTGGGAATATATGGGGGGTGCTGCACAAGCCACACAATCTTCACAGACAGAACTCTGGTGGGGGGCCCATCCTGACAATAATGCTGCTCTACCAGCGGACACTGGTAGATGGGAGAGAAAGGCTGTGCAAAAGGCCTCCGTCCCCCCACCCAGCCAAAAGCACAGACCACAAATCAAAAGCTGTAGGGCTGCCCTATAAACTGTCTTGAAACTTACCTGGGGAAAACGTAATGCCACAGCAGTGAGCACAATGTAATTGGCGCACACTATTGGATCAGTCCTAGCAGTGGTCCCTGGGCCTATGGGGCCAGCAAGGGCTGATGACCTGTGCAGGAACTGGTGTGCAAATGATGCTGTTGGCTCATTGAGACTTCATGGGTAGCATTCCACGCAGCTGAGCTGAGCTGATTAATTTCATAGGGCAGTCCCCTTACGGTTGCCTACTTGGCACATAGCAGCATCTACCAGGCAACCACAGATGCCAATGACAAAAACAAAGGGTACCACAGTTGATATGTGTGTCACCTTACCTGATGGCTTCCCTACTCAATGGCTACCATGAGGGTTAATGTCATCACTACATATGCCAGCCCAGGTCCCAGCCATCCAAAACCATCCCGGGCCCCAGTACCCACAGAGCTAAGAGCATTTACCTGTCTTCGGGTGGATGCTGGGGGTCTGCACTGTAGAGGGATTGGCCATCTGTGCGGATGTGCCCCCCCCCTCCCCGTGACACACACACACCCACTCCATAGTGCCTGTGGAAATTACACCTTGGCCTCTGGCCTGAGGTGTGACTTACACATGGTATGAAATTCATAGCTCTGTAGTCACTGTTGTCACTTCCCTTGTTCAGGGGACCAGACCATTATGAAAAACAGATTGGGTGATGGGCGCTTCCCATGGCTGAATCCATGGGGGACTGAGGGGCATAATATGACACAGAAGGGTCCTTGCGCCCTTGATACACCCTTTGAAGCCCAGAGGTTCTGAGGGGTGCCACAGATGGGCCATGGGAATGCAACCGTAGTGCCAGGCAAGCCCTGAACATGGCCAGCTGTCACCAGGGTTTTCGGCTTCTGGTGCCACGGAGGAGGGGAGGGCTGCATCCACTTGCCAAGTCTCCAGTCATGGGGCCCATGAGCAGCACAGCCCATCCCACACACCCTTTCCTCCATGTGGCAGCAATCAAGCAGGAGTGGTGGGAAACCATTGGCAGGGGCCAGCAATTAATGGAGGGGCTGGCAGCATCTGTAACAGCAGCTGCTGGGCACCTGGAGGGGCTTCTTGCCATAGTAAGGGATGCCTGTGAAGAACAAGAGTGCATCAAGGGAGCTACTGGGTGGCCTCTGAGTGTCTCCAACCCCCCCCCACCTCCTCCTCCTGTGCCTACAGCAGAGGTGGCATGTGGGTTGGGCGGGTATTTGGCTGTCACGGATGGCAGTGAGGGCTGCTCCCAGCCATATCAGTGTTCTTGCCCCTTGTCAGCCTCTGCAGCCTTGTGCGCTCTGTGTGCAGAGTGCCCCCATGGGGTGCAAGTGGGGCTGACAAGTGATGCTCCCCCCTCTACCGACAGGTGGCTGGGGCTTGTGATGGGAGCTTGTCTCTTTAAGGGGGATGTCTAACAGAGGAGGAGTGTTGCTCCTTTGGCCTGCCTCTCTCAGGCTCCTGCCAGTGATGGATGCTTGGCTCTGCCTCCTCAACTCATAACTCCCATTGGTCTTGCCTGCCTTGTCTGCCATGCTGACCCTGCCTCCCAACAACACTGGAATGGAATGCTGAGGCAAAATCGCCATGGATGCTGTGGTAGTAGCGGATGGCTACATTGTTGGGACACCTTTTTCCCTATTTGGCTGCCACATAACTATCCCCTTAGGGAGGTAACTGGTGGCACCATAGCTGCATGGCAGTTGGCTGCTGTAGTGCTGGCACAGTTCAGGATTGTTCTGCCCATTTCTGTTGACTTCAACTCCTTTCATCACAATGAAGTATTATAACAGTTTGCCATCAGCAGGAAGATAGTCAGTCCTGTGTTGGATTATAAAATAGAATAGTAAATTCCAGAATTTTTAAATTACAAATTCTTTAGTAAGACTGCAGCAATGCTTTTTTTAAGTTCAGTTCAATTATTTTTGTCTAGTAATAGGCAGTGTAGGCTGTCGTAATATAAGAGAATATATTCTCCTAAATAGTCACAGAAGAGTTATTGCATTCTTCATTAAGCTCGTGTTTTGAGATTTCAGTTATTTCTCAAAATTTAAAATTCTTTAGGAGCCTTTTAAAATAATCACTGGCATTGTATTGTCACATAGTAATAAATAAATCTGTTCCACATTCTAATTCTTTCTCTTTGAAAAAATCAATTTCTCTTCATCTCTGTCATTGGATGTGGCTCAATTCTGCACATGCTCGAGAAATAAATCAAAGATGAATTTCATTCATTGCTGTTTTCCCCATCTGTAATATTAAGCTTGTAGGTTTTTTCCCCCTTCTTACACAGAGACTGAAGCAAGACATGAAGAATCTCTGCCTATCTGCTCTTGCATTTTCGAAAGACTTAGAGCATCAAAGCAAGAACTCTCTCTACCAGATTTTGGCAGCTGTCCAAAGACTACAGCTTCATAATGAGACTATGGAAAGTAAGAGATGAGCAGATTCTATCAGGCTGGCATTTAGTGCTTTTTGCTACATGAGCTACTACAGCAAGACTTCTGCTGCTAAGATCCAGCATGAGGATCCTGACAACCTTATCCTGGTGGCAGGAATGCTACCTCTGCCAAGCCCTTCGTGATGGAAATGCCATTAATACCTCTGTGGTGGAGACCAAAGCCCAGGCTAGTTTGACCTTGTCAGATCTCGGAAATTGAGCAGGGTTGGTCCTGGTCAGTCTTTGGAAGGGAGACCACTAAGGAATACCAGGGTCACTATTGATGCCTGCAGAGGCAGGCAATGGCAAACCACCTCTGAATATCTCTTGCCTAAAACCCTACAGAGTTGCCATAAGTCAGCTGCAACTTGACAGAAAAAAAAAGAAAGAGAAAGTGGGAAGTCGACTTATGATTTCTTCGTTCTTCCTTATGTACGTTGCCATGGCACCTTTTACCCAACAGAATTGCAGGGGCCAAGGCAAAAATAAAGAGACGAACAGAGCTTTCTGCTGACCTTGGGCTGCAAAAATGGCTGTACCATATAAGAATATTAGCACATCCTTGCACAATCAATTCCATCCAAGCCAGCACTATGTTCTTAACAGTGGTCAGGCAGATGGCATCTGGAAATTCATACTTCTTGCAGCATATCCCATATAATCTATGGCTGACACTTTGCTGGAGTAGCAATCAAATGGCAGGAGGTTTGGGGGGGTTGGTTGTTGTTTTTTTAAAGGAAACTCAGCCACAGATCCCCTCCCAGTCACTATCTTGTTTCATATTTATTTATGTGAAGTGCTGAAAGCCTGGCATCAAGGGCCTTTCGTGTGATCCAAGGAATTTTTTGCTTACTGGCAAAATGTAGACTTCTTTGAAACCTTTTACTCTGCTTCCTATTGACCAGTTACGCATTCTGAGAGCTGAAAGCTACAAACTTTAGTACACATAGACTAAGTTTGTCATAGTGACTTCAACAGGAATTTTTAGAGATTATAGTAAATTATCAGAGGATTCATCCCATTTAAGACAGCTGTCTCTCTAGTACATTTTTATCCTGTCCTTTCTCTAAGGAGATCAGAGCAGTGGCTTGGACCCCATGGTAAAGATCCATACACACAAGGGGATGGTGATTTTTGCCCATTTCCTCCCTGAGGTAGCTGCCTTTCAATTGTGTCATACTGCTCCATCCTCTCGGAGCAGAATTTCAGGGGGCACTTTCAGACTGCAGCAGGAAGGGTGGCTGGGAAGCTGTGCTTCTGTGCACAGATCCAACCCAGTATGACTGTTTTTCCCTTCCTGATTTTATCCTCACAGGATAAGTATAGGGTGTTTTATGTTGGCAAAGAGTACCTCATGCCATGGGATCCAATTGAAATTTGAAGCTGTATTTTTGAAGAGCTGTATGTAAATGATTGACTTTAATGCATCTAGTACAGGGCAAACGATTATTACTGGGAATCTTCAGATCTTTCTCTAGCTTATGTTTTTGTGCTGCAATGTAAGTCTGATTCTACCAGTTCCATGAAATCCCTTCCACGCTCTGGTTTATACTGGAAAAAAGTAGATCTGGTCAAGTTTGATTTGAATCTAATTATAATACATTTGAGCGTAGCCCCTGTTCAGAAGGTTAATTATTTGCAGAATTATTCCTTATACATTTTAAAATCTTCCACAATCAAAATTAATTCATACTTTTTCATGAGAGAGAGAGAAATAAAGACTTTGGCATGAGTCTTAGCTTCCATTATAAGACAGAGTGGAGAGGATTAATCTGCTGGAACAGTGAAAAGCACAGGTTGGCAGAGGGTAACAAAGATCCTTGTCCCACAGTAGTCAGTCAGAATGTGTAACACTCAAGTGGCCCAGAATATAGAGAGTTCAGGATATCACTCATTCAACGCCACAATCTCTTCCATGGTTATATATAATGTTGGCCTTTCTGGGTAACTGGACAGGGATAATCCTTGAATCCTTAGACAGTTTTGCACTGTTGTGAAATTTCGTTTTACCGAGATGTTCAGAGAAGGGAGTTGATAGACCTCTCCCTCTTAAGTTTCAAAGAAAAACCTCTGTATTTATAGGTAATGAAGTGAAAATTGGAGGGTCGAAAAAGACTCAGGTTCACCATACGTTATAAAAGCTGATGGTGGCCTTTTCAGCATTATTATTTGATAGTCTAGCTACACAGAACACAAGTAGTCTTTGTTTTTAAACTGGGTGGATCTGAGTGTTGCAGGATTAGCAATTTGAAATTCTCATCTCAGTGCTTCAAAATTCTTGGGGTTTTATTCAGAATTCACATGGGTTGTTTTTTTTTGGAGGGGGGGATATTCCAACCTTAGTTTCTTTCTTTACCTTTCTTTTTCACAACCACACCATAAGCAACTTTACCTCATAAAAGTATCTGGGAGCAGCATGGTTGCATGCAATACCGACCCCAGATCTATAACTCTCGCTTTAAAAAGGTGTAATGTTCTCTAACATCCTCTGCTATCTTCTTTCTCATCCCACATCTGCTCTCTTATAAAAAGAAAGCTCAGCTAAAGAAAGACGTGATCCACCTAGGTAAACTGAGCAGGAAGGGAGCACTTTCCCCACATTTTGATACTATGGTGTTGCAGCTAGGAGGGGGACAACCAGAACTTTCCTTTGCAGGTCAGAAACTCCATTTAGAACAACAACAGCAGTAAGCAGAGCAACCCATCCTCTCTCCACCCATCTAATACATTCCCCCATTCATCCTCTTCACTTCAGTCTTGCTGAAGTTCATGGAGCTACTTTGGTTTTTCATATATTTTAGTATAAGACTGCAGAAGATCTCCTATAGATAGATCATATTCTTCTACATAGGCCTAGAAAGTCTGATGGGAATGCACCGAAAAACAGGTTGCTTACCTGTAACTGATGATCTTCGAGTGGTCATCTGTGCAATACCACATATGGGGTTGGGCGCCTGCGCACAACCTCCTTCGGAGAAACTTCTAGAGCTTTGCCTCAGAAGAGCTTTGGCGGGCTCTCTTCCCGACCTGGGGAGAAGGCACGCACTGCGCATGCCCAGAATGGGGGAGAGAGCTGCCTCCCACTCAGTTCCTTTGACCGCCACTGGTAAGTCCCATCAACCCAAAGAAGGAGATCAGGAGATGCCAGCAGCGGGGAATGCCGGGTGGGATTGTGGTACTGTGCAGTCCCACACATGGGTGATTACAAGAGATGAACCAGTTGGAGGAGGGAGCTGGCAGCTGAAAAAGACACAAGCAAACTGGTTAAGACATAGCATCATCATCAAACCAAGTCACTCAATGGTCCTACCTGAGGAAGCAGCAGAGTCAAGCGAAGAGAGATCGCAGCACCGTCTGACCGAAGGCAGAATCCCGTCGGGCTCAGACGTCAAGTGTGTAGTGAGTCACGAAGGTCAATGCCGAGGACCACGTAGCAGCCACACAGACATCTTCCAACGGGACACCAGCCAGGAAGGTGGTGGACATCGATACCGCCCGTGTGGAATGGGCAGTGACACAGGTAGGGACAGGATGACGTGCAAGCTCATAGCAAAGGGCAATGGTGTAAGTCACCCATTTAGAGGGTCGTTGAGAAGAAATCAGCTCCCCCAGACGTGGAGGGCCATAAGCTAGGAACAGCTGAGGAGACTTACGTATGGGCTGTGTCCTGTGCAGATAAAAGGAGAGCACTCTGTGAACATCGAGACAGTGAAAGGTTCTCTGAGAGGCATCAGACGGGTTCGGAAAGAAGGTAGGTAGGACAGACGACTGAGATGAAAAGCAGAGATGACTTTAGGGATGAAGGAAGGATCTGGTCTAAGGACAACCTTCTCCCTATGAAAAATTGTATAGGGGGGATCAGCCCTAAAGGCAGCTAGCTCCCCTACTCTACGAGTGGTAGTAATGGCTACGAGGAAGGCCGTTTTCCAGGAAATTAACCTGAGGTCGGCGGTAGCCATGGGTTCGAAGGGTGTGGACATGAGTTGAGAAAGGACCAGCGACAAACTCCATGAAGGCACCAGAGGTTTCCTAGGAGGGCAAAGCTGAAGGAGACCTTTAAGGAACGTTTTGGGGAGACAATGTGAGAATACTGAGGATCCTTGTATCAAGGGATGATAAGCGGAGATTGCCGCCAAATGAACTCACAAAGACGAGTATGCGAGGCCAGTATTCTTTAAGTGGACGACGTAGGAAAAAATGTTACAGAGAGATGACCAAACTGGATCGAAGGAGTGATCAGAAGCATAGGACTGGAATCTCTTCCACTTCAATCGATAAGAACGTTGAGTAGAAGGTTTCCTGGCGTTTAGAAGAATTTCAGAGACTCGAGGCGGGAAGTCTAGGGCTGGATCCTCCAGGCCATCAATCTGAAAAACCCCGGATTGGGATGCAGGATTCTCCCTCGGGCCCAAGAGAGGAGATCGGGGATGACAGGGAGAGGGCGGAAGGTACGACAGGAGAGCCGGAGCAGGTGGGGAAACCAGACCTGGTATGGCCACCAAGGAGTGACTAGTATGCACGACGTGCCATCTGCGAGGATCTTCTGAATGACCCAGGAGATGAGAGGGAATGGAGGGAAGAAGTAAAACAAGGTTCTGGTCCACTTGGGAAGAAAGGCATCCCCGAGCGACCAAGCAGACGGGGGGCCCCTGCTGAAAAACAGATGACATCGAGCATTGTCGGCGGTCACGAAGCCGTCGACAGAAGGGCGGCCAAACTCGAGAAAGAGAGGCCGGAGGTACCAAAGGGAAATGGACCATTCATTGTCCGACGAGGTGGAGCGACTCAACTGATTGGCATTGACATTTTGAGCTCCGGGAATGTGTATTGCTGAAAGCGTGATGGAGTGATCAAGGCACCAGGACCAGAGGTCGATCGCCGAATTGCAAAGACAAACAGAGGTAGTGCTGTCCTGCTTGTTGATGTAATAAACTGTGGTGGTTTTGTCAGAAGCCACTTGGACAACACGACCCTGAAGGATCGGAAGGAACGAATGAAGGGCCAGATGAACTGCTCGCAACTCTAGGAGATTTATGTGAAGAGTTGCATCGCGAGCAGACCAAACCCCCTGCGTAGAAAGCATTCCGCACTGGGCTCCCCAACCCCAGAGGGAAGCGTCCGTGGTCAACAACAACTCTGGAGGAGGAGTTCGAAAGGGCATGTCTGAAAGGAGGTGGAGGGGTGAGACCACCATTCGAGAGAGTCGAGGATGCTCTGTGGAATCGACAGAATCCTGTGCCAAGGAATCTGTAGAGGATCGAAGGTGCGGAGGAGCCACAGCTGAAGTGGCCGCATTCTCAACCGGGCATGACGGACGACAAACACCATGGACACAAAGTGACCGAGGAGCCTCATCATGGATTGAGCGGATTGTCGAGGAGAGGTCCAAAAGGAGGACACCAGTGGCAGAATGTCAGAAGCCCTTGATTCTGGAAGAAAGGCCGCTTCAAGGTTGGTGTCGAGATGGGCACCGAGAAATCGAAGGACCTGGAGGGGCTGAAGAGAGGACATTGACACAGAGACCGAGGGCACGGAGGAGAGAAAGAGTCTCCCAAGTATCGTGGAGCAATTGAACGTGCGTTGGAGCTACAAGAAGCCAGCCATCGATGTAGGGATAAAGTGTTATCCCACGTCGGTGAAGTTCGGCCACCACAACAGCCAGCAGCTTGGTAAATACCCGTGGGGTGGTGGAAAGACCGAATGGAAGGACTCTGTACTGGTAGTGCGCATTTCCAACAGCAAAACGAAGGAATCGATGGTGTTGGGGAAGCATAGTGACATGGAAGTATGCATCTTGGAGATCGACCGACACGAGCTATGCCGCCCTTGGAATTAGACTGTAAAGTGACCATCCTGAATTTTTGATACCGGATGTAACGATTGAGATCTTGAAGATCCATAATCGGTCGGAAGCCACCGTCCCTTTTGGGCACAAGGAAATATTTTGAGTAAAAGCTGAGGGTCCGTTGCGCCTCTGGGATGACCTCGATAGCACCTTTGGCAAGAAGGGTGGAAATCTCAAGATCGTGGAGGGGATCCAGGGTCCTGACGAGAAAGTGTGGTAGGACTGAAGGCGGAACGAACTCTATGGCGTACCCGACTCGTAGAATGGTGAGGACCCAGGAGTCGGTGGAAATTTCTTCCCAGGCTGGTAGGAAGGGGAAGAGACGGGTCCGGACAGGAGGGGTGTACGACATTGGAATCTCAAGATCGTGGAGGGGGTCCAGGGTCCTGACGAGATAGTGTGGTAGGACTGAAGGCGGAACGAACTCTATGGCGTACCCGACTCGTAGAATGGTGAGGACCCAGGAGTCGGTGGAAATTTCTTCCCAGGCTGGTAGGAAGGGGAAGAGACGGGTCCGGACAGGAGGGGTGTACGACATTGGAAAAGACAGGTGGTGGAGACAGTCAAACAGACTGTTTGGAGTGTGGTGGCTTCTTCGGAGGCTGAGGTCGGTGCTTGGAGGGAGGACGGGAGTTGTAAGGCTTCCTTCTCCACTGGGGATTGGATGCTGGTGATGGATATCGTCTAGAATTGGAAGGCTTCCAGGGACGGTTCCAAGGCCGATAGAAGAGGTGGACACCCTGAGGTTTTGAGCCTGCTTCCTACTGTCATCGACAGCTTTCAAGGCCTCATTGGTAGTAGAGTGGAAGAGGCCATCACCATCGAATGGAAGATCCTCTATACGGAACTTAACATCAGGTTGTAAGGAGGTGCCTCTCCGCCAAGCATGGCGCCTAAGAGTGACGGAAGAGACCAAAAGCTTCGAGGAGCAACTAACGGCATGACGGACTGAGTTTCGATATGGAGCAGATTTCCGACAGGACACCCGACAGGGTGGCATGATGTTCCTCTGGGACAGAGTCCAAGACGGGACGAACAGCATTTGCAACATTGAAGGCATACGTCGACAGGTAAGAGAGGCAGGTATTGATACAAAGACTCATAGAGGCAAAGGAATACATCTTTTTTGCAAGAAGGTCAAGTTTACGACCCTCACGTCAGGGGGTGTAGACTGTCGTACGGGCTGCTTCGACTTTGACGAAGAATGTATGACCATCGAATTCGGCAGCAGCTGAGATATAAGAAACTTGCTGGAATTCTGCTGAACTTTGTAAAGCGCATCATGCCGTCTAGAAACCGGGGGGATCGATGCCCAAGATTCCTTAAGAACCGAAAGGTGGACTGGGAGCAAGGGAAGGACGGTAGAAGGAGGAAGGTTGGCTTGGACTAGATCGTGAACCATGTCAGTCACAGCAGGAGACTCCATGGAACCCTGAACTTGAAGGGCAGTGGCCATTCGAGTAACAAGCTCCAAGTAGGCTTTAGGACCCTCAGTGGGAGAAATAGAACCCAAGCGTCGAGGCTCATCATCGACTCGAGTGGATCGGGATCAAGTTCCACAGAGTCAGAATAGTCAGATATCTACATCGGAGAGGAGGACCTTAATGGCTGAACAAGATCAATAACCATTTGGTCATCAGCAGGAGGATGATACCAAGGTTCTAAGGGAGAACTCTTCGGGGCATCCCTAGTCCTCAACAGCTCAGAAGGTTGGTCACGAGGAACCGAACGTGCCGAGGCCACCAATGTGGAGCAGCGTGGGCAGTCAGAGACATGACCACGATCAGTACGTTCGGAGTGTCAGATCTGATCATAATGATGACGCTCAGGTGTCGGAGATCTGGAATAGTAGTAGGCACAGTATGGAGGTCGCCTACTTTCATCAATAGACCAACACTGATCATCCGAAGGCAAGCCCGACAAAGACGGAGACTGCCGATGGATCAGTCTCCTTCAGTCATAGCGGGAGCGAGACCACGAGCGTTGTTGCACTAAAACATGCCTCTCGTCCAAATGGTGGAGCGGGAGATCGGAATGCCTTGAAGGAAATTGGGAATCTCGGTGAGGAGACAATGGTGGTAGCAACCTCGTTGGTTGACCAAGAGGAATTAAGCCAGAAGCCGATGACAAAGTGTGCTGTGGCGTTGGAGGCGGCAATGAAGACCTTTGAGACGTAGACGCCAATGTGGGCATCGAAGTTGTCGGGCCAGTAATGACGTCAGGCTCAACAACCGAAGTCGATGCTGATGGCTTAACCTTTGATTTCGAAGGGGTCTTTTCGTCAGCCCTCTTAGGTTTCAGTTTTGGTGCCTTAGAGGAGGTGTCCGATTTTTTAGCCAAGGACGCATGAGAGGCCGCTGAAGGCATGGTAGGGCGTAAAGCTGACTCTAAAAGTAGAGCCCTAAGCCTAACCTCCCAGTTGCGCCTAGCCTGTCGAGTAAAACTCGCACAATGTGGGCAGCTATTGACCCTATGGGCTTCTCCCAAACAAATTAAACAAAGGTCGTGCCCATAGTTCGAAGGGATTTTGGCTGGGCAACAACGGCACACTTTGAAGAACTTTGTTTTGCCCATACAAATTGTAGCCCGCCCACCAAAGAGGGGGGGGGGGGCAATAGAAAAGAGAAAAAGAATTTTTGTTTTTTTGTTTTTATAATAAGGAAAAGAAGAAATATGACAAGAAAGTGAGAAATAAAGAGAAAAAGTAGAGAGAATATTCAACTGAGGCAACGAACAGAGGAACAGTGACGAGGTGTGAACGTGAAGGCGGTCGACGAAGAACTTAGTGGGAGGCGGCTCTCTCCCCCGCTCTGGGCATGCACAGTGCGTGCCTTCTCCCCAGGGCGGGAAGAGAGCCCGCCAAAGCTCTTCTGAGGCAAAGCTCTAGAAGTTTCTCCGAAGGAGGTTGTGCGCAGGCGCCCAGCCCCATGTGTGGGACTGCACAGAGACCACGACGAAGATGCTGTAGCTACTCTTAGTTTTGCCTGGAAGTTGCTTGCTTTGATGGCATCACAGTGCAGTTTGGGTGGCACTCCAGCATGGCTGCAATAGTTGTAGACTTAATAGAGCCTTTCTTCAACCCTATTCCATCCATTCACACATGAGTTGTTTCATTGCAGAAGGGCCGTGTTTGTGAGGGGATGGTTTCACAATAGAGACCAGTGTCACAACTGTGATTGGACTTTAAGAAGCTGTCTCAAAGGACGTTATTCTAGCTCTGTAATTTTGTGTATTCTGTTTTTTTCCATGATTACCAGTTTGTAGGTATCTGCCTGCAAACATTCCTTTCCCTTTGCTTGAGGAAAACATGTAACTTAGATCATTTTTGATGAACGTTTGTTAAAACATCTTTTCAGCATTTCAGATCAAAGCTCTAGAACTTGAGCATTCTTTGCTTGATGTAAGTGAGAGATACCAGAAAGAAAAACAAAAGAGAAAAATACTTCATAACAGTTTAATTGTAAGTATCCTCTGGTAATTCTCAATAATGTCTAAAAAGATCTGTGTAAATATGTGAGTTGTCAGGAGGCAATTCCCCTGGCTTCTGCCTGCTTGCTCTTCCTCTGTCCCATCACTCTGCCTGTCTTCCCAGCTGTGACTGGTCAAAGCAACGCCTTTCCCCAGTGGGCAGGAGAGGAGGATGGCAATGGGAGCAGAGGAGGAGAAGCTTTGGCTACATCCTTCTTTGCTGCCATGACTGTGTCTAAAAAAGCTGGAGGGTTGTCGGTTTGCAACCTTAACAAATATGCTTTGCATGTATACATTGTATTGTACGTTTATTTTTGTTAGCATGCCGGTTTACAGACAAAGATGCCAGTGATAGGAAGAGCCCTAAGCTGTTATTTTTTGGAGGGGAACCCTTGGACTTTTATTCCCCAGAGGCCATTCTCCTTTCCACAATAGGCATGCCCTGTCTCCCATTGGTTTTATCCCAGGGCAGGATTTTGAAATACCTCAGTTCCCTTATTCTTTTCAGACAGCCCTCTACAAGCCATAGAATGAACTGATTATAATTCAAATAAAACAGGATGTACAATACCTATGAAATTAATTATAAAGAGCTACACTTGCTAGCTACTGTTCTAAAAAAGTCCAAGTGAATGTTGTCCAGCCTTTCTGATTTGTTAACCACAAGGCTGATTCTCATTATCTTCCTTTGGTTTTATATTTATCATCCTAACACTACCAAGTCTTCCTCAATAAAATTATGTTCAGAATTTACCTAAGTGCATCCTAGCTTTCTGGGTGCTCTATTTGAAGATACCCTGAGGACCTGGCTTCTTTACAAAGTGCTTTATATTCATCCATCCCAAATATCTTGTTTTGCTAACTTACTGTTTCACATTCTCACTGTACTGCAGCTTACAATGGAATCTTTAAAACATGAACCCTCAAAATAGAGGAAGACTTGCAAGGTGAAATTTATTCAGCAGTAGTGCTGGTATTTAGCCTTCCTGCCTTTCAGAGAGCCAGTTTGGTGTAGTGGTTAAGTGCGCGGACTCTTAACTGGGAGAACCAGGTTTGATTCCCCACTCCTCCACTTGCACCTGCTGATGTGACCTTGGGTCAGTCACAAGCTCTGGCACAGCTGTTCTCTCAAGGACAGTTTCTGTCAGAAGTTCTCTCAGCCCCACCTACCTCACAGGGTGTCTGTTGTGGGGAGGGGAAGGGAAAGGAGTTTGTAAGCCGCTCTGAGACGCCTTTGGGCAGTGAAGGGCGGGATATAAATCCAATCTCTTCTCTTCTTCTTCTTCTTCAGTGGTGCACACAAATCCCCAGTGAGCTGGCTGAAGGACACTGTATACATGAAGAAAAGCATGGCAGAATTCTGTACCAAGAAAACCTGAATTCTGCACATCAAGCAAACTTACTTATATTTGTCAAGTTCTGCTTTTCGTGGTCATGGGAAGAGGCAAAGAGTTGTGCAGGGCTCTGAAATCATGCTTCTGGGATTTCACCTGAAATTGTCCTTATCTGCATAGCCTTAAGGGCCAGAAATAAAATGAAAGGCCAGGTTTTCAGCAAGTGGAATTCTGTGCTCAGTACCATTTGAACTTTGGTAGTGCAAATGTGATTTATACACAACTGGGTTCATACTGGAGGGATATTTTGTGTTGTGTGCAACATTCTCTGCTAAGAATGGTAGCATTTGCATGGTATGATGATAATTAAGTTGCTGTCTTAAGCGCCAAGTCTGTAGTCATTGTACTTCATAGCGCTGATACTGACTCTACAGAGGCTAACTTTTGAATAAATGGTTTGGTCTTCAAAGTGCAATTAAATCCATGGGACAAGTAAATACATAAAACTGTAAGCCATCCTGGTCGATCTGTTTGCTGTTGTAACTCTATCTCTGTGTTGTAACCCCAGGAACTAAGGGGCAATATCAGAGTGCACTGCAGGATCCGTCCACTATTGCCATTTGATACTGCTCCTGGAGAGCCGCTATTAGAAGACAGGTAATTTATCTCAGGAATATAGTTATTTTAGCTGACTTAAACATGCTTTCAGGTACACTTGCTGACTCAGTTAAAAGCCTGGGATTATACTGGACCCAGCATTGTGGCTGGAGGATCAAGTTAATGATGCCACAAAAAACAGTTTCTGCCCACTTAGCTAAACCCAGAAAATTGCCTCCTATCAGGACTCAGCCGATCTGGCCACCTGGATCCAAACTATGGTGACTGTAATGCACTCTGTGTAGGTCTCCCCCCAAAAATCAACAGAGACTCCAGTTGGTGCAGAATGATGCAGCTCAATTATTTATCAGGAGCTAGGCGGGATATGTATATTACACTCATTCTGCAGTCACTCCGTTGGCTGCCATAAGTTACTGATCCAAGTTCAGGGTATTGGCTATCACATACAAAGCCCTTCATGGGCTTGGACCCCCAAATCTGCAATACCACCTCTCCCCCTATGCTCTATCAGGACAACTTCACTTCTCTGAGCAGGGCCTTCTGCAGATGCCACCTGGCAAATGAGCAAGACCAACAGTTATCCAGACATGTTTCTGTAGTGGCCCCCGTCCTGTAGAATGTTTGGAAGGCTCCCGTGATTCTGGCATCTTGCAAACTCTGTGAAACAGAATGGTTCAGGAGTGCATTTTTATACAAGAAATGTGGCCACATCATAACAGATTGCTCCAGGAAAATGCATTGTGTTCAGGGGTCTTTTGGGGGGGGAGCACACCAGAGGCAGCTCTGGGAGCTCAGGAGCCAAGCCCCGCCCCCAGCCGGCCTCCAGGGGAGTCTTTCAGGCAGCCGAATGTCAATTTCAGCTCCATTATATCCTATGGGCCATTGAAGTCAATGGTGAAAACATAGGGTATATTCTGGGGGCTGGAGGGGAGGGTTTGAGGGAGAGGCTCCAAACCCACAGGGTAGCTGATGGAGCCTCTCCCCAAGATACTCAGCAAGTTTCAAGAACATTGGACCAGGGGGTCCAATTCTGTGGGCCCCTAAACAGGTTGCCCCTATTCCCTCCATTGTTCTCTATGATGGGAAAAAAATAACTTTTTTCCCCACCATAGAGAACAATGGAGGGAATAGGGCAACCTGTTTGGGGGCCCATAGAATTGGACCCCTGGTCCAATGTTCTTGAAACTAGGTGGGTATCTTGGGGAGAGGCTCCATCAACTACCCTGGGAGTTTGGAGCCTCTCCCTCAAACCCCTCCCTCCAACCCCCAGATTATACCCTATGTTTTCACCATTGACTTCAATGGCCCATAGGATATAATGGGGCCGAATTGCCACCGAATTTCTTTCATTCCCTCCTTTCCTTCTCTCTTTTTCCTCTTTCCCTCCTTCTTCTCTTCTCTCTTTCTTTCTTTCCCACCTTCTTCTCTTCTCTTTTTTCCTCCTTTCCCTGTTTCCCTCCTTCTTCCCTCTCTTTCCCTCCCCTTTCCTTCTCTTTCTTTCCCTCTTTCCTTCCTTCTTTCCTTCTCTCTACTTTCTCTCTTTCCTTCCCTCTTTCCTCCTTCTGTGGCCCAACTCTCATGATAAGGAGTTTAAACTTTAAACCCCTTCTCTCTTAGCTCCCCCACCCAGACCAGCTGGGGAAGGGAAGGGGAGGCTTTTGAAGATGCCTCCCCCTTTTTGCTTCCCCTTCTGACATCACTTCCGGTGATGTCAGGGGGCATGGCATATGCTAATAGCCTAATAGATTATTAGCATACCATATGCTAATGAGCTCCTGCAGCTGTTTTTCTACGAAAAGACCCCTGATTGTGTTTCTGCTTATGTAATAACATGTTCTGCATTCAGGTGGGTAGCCGTGTTGGTCTCAAGCAGCAGAACAAAGTTTGAGTCCAGTGGCATTTTTAAGATCAACTACATTTTGTTGATCTTAAAGGCGCCATGGGACTCAAACTTTGTTTCATATGTCAGGTTTAATACTTCAGCTTTGTTCAGTCGACAGCTTTGTTTCAAATTTCTACAGTCCTAGACCTACTGCATTGCTCTTTAGATGTGTCATCCTATTCACTGTATTCATTTAGATTGTGCAATCTGCCCTGGGTCTTAGAGGGGAAGACTAAAAATAAGTTTTATAAAATTGGGTTTGTAGCTAGTGCTGTTTTTTTGCAAGTGAAAGAGAATGTCATCCAGTTGAGGGAGCATTTTTTAAATGTAAACCCTATATGATTCCCTCTGCCCGCTGTAGGACCCCATATTGTCCTGTTCCTTTGGGACCCCATATTGTTGTGTTCCTTTGTGACCATGCAAGATAATGACTACAATATATTTATTTATTTAGGAAATTTTATGCCACCTCTTCAGTCCTGCTCAAGGTGGCTTACATTAAAACTGTGTCACAATACAAGCCATTAAAAACAAGTCATAAAGAACAAGCCATTGGACATAAACAGCATAAAACTATCAATAAAACAGAAGCAGACTATTGAAAACCTGATAACTCTAAATAAAAAGCTTGGATAAAAAGCTGTGCTTTGGCCCTGTGCCTGAAAGAAAGTAAAAGAGGTGCCACACAAGCCTCAAGGGGGAGGGCATTTCATAGGCAAAGTGTCACCACAGAAAAGGCCCCAGTTTTTTTTAAGTCACCGTCTGCCTCACCTCTGAAGGCAGAGACTCAGAAAACAGGGCTTGAGAGGAAGATCTTTACTGGCAGGCTGGATAGTATGGGAGGAAATCATCATGTAAGTGCTAGAGGGAAATGTTCTGCATCAGAGGATTTGTCTCTGCAATGGACAGAGAGGGAACCAGCAGAAATAGATCCAGGCCATTGTTTTAATCTTCTGAACATCTTCATTATCCTTTCGTCAGCTCTGAGCTAGTCAGTTATTATAAATGCTAAAGGGATGACATGATGGTGGAAGAGGAAACTAAGATAGTTCTCATACTCTAACCACTACATCACATGGCTCTTGGGGACTGGGCAAAAGAATATCCCAGGCTGCCCATTAGCCAGCCTACCTTTAAAGTGAGCAACAAAAGTCAATGTTGCAATGACCCTGCAAGGATGCATGTGATATGTGCCCCCCCCCCAGACTGGTCCCAGTGTGTGTTAAGCATGCTGGTATCAATCAGAATCACAAAGCTGGAGAGCAGCCACCACTCCACCGGTGGGGTTGATAAGAAAAACCACCCAACAAGAGCCCAGTTGCTGAAATGCCCTCACAGAGCAATTTATTTTTGCTTACAGATCCAAAGTAATGCACACCTAGGTCAAGAAGCTGTTGCGTCACTCTCTTACACCAACCACCCCACACTGCATAACCTGGCCCTCTTTAAAATCCTGCCCTAATGCATGCTGTCCAATTTCCATTAGAGCTGAGTCTCCACATTCTCCTCTTTCCAGGTGAGCACTCTTCCCCAGTGTATGGGCTTCCTCCTCACGTGGCACTTCCCCAGGTGAACCAGCCCAATCTGCTAGTGTGGAGTCATGCTTGTCTCACCGGCTGCTCCTGGTGTTGACTCTTTGCCTCAGCCCCCAGCAGTCCTCCATCTGGCACTATCTTGGCCTGGCGGACTTCCTCCACCTGCCTGGCTGAGTCCACTGCCAGTCTGAGTCCACTTCTTCACCCATAGAGTGATTAACATATGGAATTCACTGCCACAGGAGGTCGTGGCAGCTGCAAGCATGGACAGTTTCAAGAGGAAATTAGATAAACATATGGAGCAGAAGTCCACCAGTGGCTATTAGCCACAGGGTATGGATGGGAACTCTCAGTCTGGGGCAGGTGATGCACTCTATTCTTGGTGCTGGAGGGGGCAGCAGTGGGAGGGCTTCTGGTGCCCTGGCCCCACTGCTGGACCTCCGGATGGCACCTGGTATATTTTGGCCGCTGTGTGACAGAGTGTTGGACTAGATGGGCCATTGGCCTGATTCAACATTGGCTTCTCTTATGTTCTTATGAAAGGTCTTTGCCACAATGCTTGTATAAACTGATGATATCAATACAGGGAAAGAAGGGCAGAGCCATAGAACTGAAACTGATGGCAGCCATCTCCTCTTCCTATTTCATTGTGTTACATGTATGTTTTTCATTATATCATTTGCCAAACTCTTAACTTCAATACTATGTCTCACCATATTATATTTATGCATGAAACTGCCTAGATGATGGAAAGAAAACAAGGGATGGGTTTGTGTAGGAAACCTATACCACTATTCTACTATCAGAGGTCCCTGCTTTATAATCAGTCCAGATGAAGAGAAATCAGTCCCAGAAAACCACAAATGTCCCTTTTTTAATGTTTGCTTGGATTTGTGTATAAAGAGGATGTATTTAGTTTTAACTGGTAAAACTTGATTGGACTTAAATACCTCTACAATTAGAAAAGCAATTATAACTAAGAAGAGAGCAGTGTAATCTATTCTTTTTATGCCTCTGAGGAACATGATTGCTTTTCAAGACCCTCCAAGTAGCAATATATTTATCTACAAAAATGTAGTACAAAGCAGATCGGTCAATGCCACACACAACATCTAAGCTGGCATTTTCTCTAATGTGTTCAACCGTGGCAAGATTAAAGGACATAAAGGTCTTTACTGGACTGAACCACAGATTTCTTAGTCAAGCTTCATCCTTTCTCTGTATTAACCTAGGCAAGTCCTTATTCCATACATCCTTCCCATCTCCTTCAATGTAGTATTTTGTTCTTCTTGTTAGCCAAGCTACTGGCATGTAGGGGAGCAGTCTTGCACAAATGCAACAAGGAGTGTGTCTCACTGAAAGGTTAGAGACCTAAGTGCAGTGCCTCTCAGAGTTTTCAAGACCCCTTAGTCTGCTTGGGGACTTGGCTGTTCCACATATCAGATCTGTGATAGCAGTCACCTTTCTGCCCAGAAAGCAAAACCTCCCCCCCCGAATCTTAAAGTAGCTATACTGACTTCTAATGACAGTGGGATATGAATGGAAGGCACGTGATAGACCCACATGGCTGGGTCAGTGGGAAACATCCTGGGAACCTGTGCTTGACACATTGAGTTCCATGATGGAAGGAAGGTCGGATATAAATGTAGCAAATGAATAAATAAATGAACAACTGGCAGAAGGAGAGGAAGCAGGAAGTGCTACTGAGCACATTCAAATCCTTGCATGGACCTTGCTTGTTTCTACTATAAGAAATATGGCCAGTGTGGTGTAGTGGATAGAGTGTCAGACTAGGATCTGGAAGACAGCTTTGAATCTCCACTCTGTCATGGAACAACAGATGTTGGGTGACCTTGGGCCAATCTCTAAGCCTAACATATCTTCCAGGGCTTCCTTGAGGATAAAATGGAGGAGGGGAGGATGAGCTAAAGCTGTTTTGAGTTCCTGGTGGGGAGAAAAGTGGGGTACAGATATCTAAACAAATAAAATGCCTTATCTTTTAACTAGTCAGCATCACTATATTTACAACTGCAGGGAATTTTAAAGGATCTCCATGTAAGGTGTTCTGTCTATAAAAGGATATTGCCAGATACATGTAATATTAACTGGTTTTCCAGGTCCATGAACAGCTTGCCTAACAATTATGGTTAATAAAAACCTGATTGCATTACTGTTCCTTCTTGTTCCTCATGTTTTCTGTTCTGGTGAGCAGCAGCAAGTGTAAGCTGAGGAGAAGACAACAGCACCCCGTCTAGCTAGAAGGTTAATGTGTATTCATGGGTGAACTTTGACGTGCTAGAAGTACACTGACCCAAGAAAAATCAGTAGGGGTTGGGTTCCTATGCTTTTGGATTGCATGTTTATGCAATGCTTTAATGTTTATTTTCTTAATTAAATAAAACCATGCATATTTTGTCTTTAAAGGTATAGAAGCTTATCAGAAAAAGTGGTGTGTGCAGCTGATGATGTGAGTATACTTAATTATGCATGTATTCTGAATCTGGAGCAAACTAAGGGCCAGCTCCATTGTGGAATCAAGTGCACAGGATGTGATGTCCTTCCTTTCCTGGGAATTTGAATTCTTGAATACAGCTTTCCCAAAGTAATTGACTCTCCTTCTTTCCACTCATGCCCTGGAGGCTGCCCAGCCCTGTTTGGAATATTGATGTTTCCCTTTTTTGCTCTTTCCTCACACAATATGGTTTTGGTTTATTTTGTGTTGTACATCTGGTCTCGGAACAGGGTTTGAGCTCTCCTCTTGAGCAGTATATGTGCATGGGGCTGTAGCTCTTTGATGCACTGGATGCACTGAATTGATGTTTGGAAGCAGTGGTAGATTGGGCTGATAAACTGAAACCCAGCCCAAGCAAAACTGTCCAAATTTGGTCAGTGTGACGACTTCAGCCTCTTCTTGAGAAGTGGTATCTGGCCACCGTAATCCATGCTCTGATAACATCTTGCTTGATTATTGTAATACGTTTTGTGCAGAGCTGCCTTTGAATATGGTTCAGAAGTTTCAGGCCAATTCCAGGTTTGGGGGGGGGTCAGGCAGAGAGTGCCTGGGACCTCTCCTGCCCACCCACCTGCATTTCCTTGCACCTGCCTGTGTCCTTTCCCCACCTGCTGGGAGCTCTCCCACCTTCACACCCTTTCTGGCACGTGTGGCTGAGAGTGCTGCCACAGTGGCTACCAGGAGTGCTGCCGCTGTATACTTTCTGCACACCCTCCCTTGGCAAAGCTGGCAGCATATGCAGCCAGAACTGTGGTTGACATAGCCCTCAAAAGCAGGCAAGGGTAAGGGCAGGCATCCAGATGCCAAGGGATACATGTGGGTGAGCCCTACCAGAAACCCTGACCCCTGACAGCTGCCCTTCTTTGGGGGATGCTGATGCTTGCCCTGCCTAGCAGTTTTAAAAACAGTTTCTGTGCTTGCCTGTTGGTTTCTGGGCATGATTCAAAGGGCTGATTGTGCCTTCCTAAAAGCCTGAAATGGCTTGAGACCAGGGTACCTATTCCTATAGGAGCCTGCATATTAATTGGCATAATTCTTTTTCCCAAGGTAAGATGGGTGGCCACACTTGATAGCTTTTCTGTGGTAGCATCCTGTTTACGGAATGCTCTCCTGACAGCTGTTTGCCTGGCACTCACTCTTCCAGTTCCAGGTACAACCCTGAGACATTTATGATTCCTTCTGTTTCTGGGAATTGGCTTTAATTGTCTTTCATATATATTGCATCTGATTTCTAGTGTTTCTTGTGTTTTTAATGTGTTATGATTTGATTGAATTTTGGCTTTATGCATATTGTCTGGAAGCTACACCAGAAGCCCATGGTTGTGAAGCAGAGTATGTATGTATTTCATATGGCTGGTATTCAAATAAACAGCCAAGTTGTTTTTCTAACTCACTGGCACAGTTTAGAGTGATTTCCTTCCTGTAAACTGCTTCTTGGGGATCTCCTTTTCTAGCTTATTCATGAGCAAAGGGACTTTCTGCATTCATGATAACTTTTAAACGTTGATTCTCATTTTTGTAGTTTTTGGGAGGAGGATGAGAGAGTGAATTGCCCCTCATCGCTTGGCTGAGTAGAAATTATGAAAATGAATATCCAATGCACTGTTCACTAAATCATACATTAAAGTATTGTGGATGGCTTACTGACTAATAATTGACATATCTTCAGCCTTTGTGTTAAACGGCCCATGCATGCTACTTACTATATAGATCAGGCTGGAAAGCTGATATTGGAAGATTTAGGGTTTTTCCTCATGGTTTTTTTCTGTCAATGCTGGCCCCATACTGTTTTGGTTTATCCCCTGGTTTCCACACACATTTTTGTCCCTTTAGCTTCAGGTTCCCACACACACACACACAGCCCCGGGGTTTTCCGGTTCTTTTGAGACCACTTTTACCCCAATCTTTTCTTCCTTGGAAGCCTATTTTGACTTGGCTTTTTCCTCACTGTGTAATGTTTCTGTTGGTTTTCTTTGCCCCACCCACCCACTCCCCACCTCTAGCCTACTTTTCAATGACTGGATTGTCATTACCATCAATCCACATCTTCTCCTTCCCTCCACTCTGAAAACAAGTGGTTTCAGTTAAGATTTTTTTTTAAAGTTGCCCTGACCTGGATAGGCCAAGCAAGCCTGATCTCGTCAGATCTCGGAAGCTATGCAGGGCTGACCCTGGCAAGTACTTGGATGGGAGACCTCCAAAGAATACCAGAGGCAGAGGCAGGCAATCAAGCCACTTCTCTGAATGTCCTCCATGCCCCAGTAGGAGTCACCAGAGGTCGCCATGACTTCCAGTCATGGGCACACATACACACACATGGCAAAAATACCAAAAAAATGCCCTAAAATATTGATATATTGATATAGTGTTGTAATGATTGTTTGAATAGGTTCCCTAATTCCCAGCTTTCATTCTTTTTTAAAAAGCAAGTCTCTTGCCTCTCCCCTCATGGAGATACAAGGGAAAAGGCATATCCATGACAGGTGGGTATGGACACTGACTTAAAAAATGATAGCTGAGAATTTACAGAAACTCCAAGCCTGTTGTTACAATGCTCTAGTGATATATCAATATTTTAGTGTGTCTTTTAAAAAGGAGGGGTGATGTGACACTACTGATGATACCACTGATGACAACAGCACCCTCCCTTGAAAATCCTCATTACTGAAGGCATGTGTGGAAGAAAATAAACTGATTCCACAACTCTGAACATGCGGAGGGGGGGGCAGACACATGCCAATGCTTGTGGCTTAGCTGCTGAGAAAATCAGGAGTGAGTCAAGAACGTGGAAAAACCCTCAAACAAAGTTTCCTACTAAGGCATATTAAAGGAGCCGGGTTTAAAGCCACCAGAGCAGGGGAGCTTGAGATCTGAGCTGTAAATCAAGGTGGAATTCCAACATGAATCAAGTCTGTTCCTAAGATACAGTCTGAAAAGCATGACACAGAAAACTACATGATAGTATTAATTCAGGCTTTACTGTTTAATTTTCTTGCCAGTTGTAGTTTTGTTAGATGATCCATGTTATTTGAACACACATGAAGCTGCCTTATACTGAATCGGGCCATTGGTCCACCTAGGTCAGTATTGTCTACTCAGACTGGCAGTGGATCTCTAGGGTCTCAGGCTGAGATCTTTCACATCACCTACTGCCTTGTCTTTTAACTGGAGATGGCAGGGAATGAACCTGGGACCTTCTACATGCCAAGCACAGGCCCTACTACTGAGCCATGGCCCCCATTTACATTTCATGCAGGAGTTTAGTCAATTTTCCTTGTAAGGTGGTACTTAAAATTCTGCAGAAAATAATCTTTTATGGGTTCCAAATGTATCAATCACCCCTTCATTTCTATTGTATGTCCTATATAATGATTTAGAGCTGTACTCTGGTCATGCATAGGGCTATGTTGTACATGACAGAAAGCAACAAAAGAGGAATTGTGTATACCTTATGCTTACCTCATTGACACTTCCACTACAGTGTGCAAAAATATCCATTGCAGGCCCGTAGCTACCGTGGGACCCCCAGGGCCTGCCCCCCTAGTGGTTTTTATGGGCCTCCCTCCCCGAGCCTCGGCTCCCCCTCCTCCCGGGCCCCTTTACTCTGATTGCATGTTGGCTTGTCAGCAGGAAGATAAGGGTGGCATGAGCAGTAGCAGCGGCAGCACAAAAAGCAGAGAGCAGCCTGGGAAGGCAGCGCGCATCTCAGGCTCCCACCAGATGCTTGCCGCGCTGCCCACCAGCAGCAGGAAGGCCAGGAGGCAGGTGGGCACTTCCCCTGGCCCCAGCCAGGTGCGCCCGGCTGCTCTCTGGCATGCCAAGCCCATGCATGGCACTTCTGTGGCCAGCCCAGCTGCTGCTTACCTCACCTCTCCCAATCCCATGAGGGAGCCGAGGGTGGCTGTTAGGTTTGTCATGGTGCGGCGACACAAGGAAAGGGGCACTGGGGCTCCTCGGGGAGGGAGGAAACGAGCCAGATGCTCCACAGTGAAGGCCTGCCCTTGCAGGGGGGAGGGAAGCTGTGGGCCCCCTTGATTTAATTAGCTGGTGCCCCCACTAAGGCCCCCTCCCAAAAACATCCTTAGCTATGAGGCTGATCTGTTGTGCATGCTTAGAATACAGTCCCATGCACTATACATGTGCATGTGTGTAGGCACTATACATCCATTTCAATCAATGTGTGTAGTTCAGAGGGCAAAGTTTACTACCACATTTGTTTTCCAGAGGGCCTTCCAGAGGGCTAAGCTTTCCCAAGTATTTGGGCTATTTCCAAGCCAGATTTTAACTGTGATTTATCCTTCTTTGCTTTTGGTACTCTTTGGGTATTAATCTTGATTGCTCTTTTGTAAAACTTAAATTTAAACTGACGGGACCTTTTTACTGCTGTAATTGCTGCTGGTTTTTATTGCCAGTTGATTTAGTTTTAAGATGTTTACTCTTAAATTTCCTGCTGTTTGCTGTTTTCAGTGCTTTTAAGTAAAAGTAAACCATAAGAACATAAGAGAAGCCAATGTTGGATCAGGCCAATGGCCCATCTAGTCCAACACTCTGTCACACAGTGGCCAAAAATACCAGATGCCATCAGTAGGTCCAGCAGTGGGGTCAGGACACTAGAAGCCCTCCCATTGTTGCCCCCCAAGCATCACTTGTCCCAGACTGAGAGTTCCTATCTATACCTATCTATTTCTATCTAATAGCCACTGATGGACTTCTGCTCCATATGCTTATCTAATTCCCTCTTGAAGTTGTCCATGCTTGTAGCCACCAACACCTCCTGTGGCAGTGAATTCCATGTGTTAATCACTCTTTGAGTGAGGAAGTACTTCCTTTTATCTGTTCTAACATGACTGCTCAGCAATTTCATTCAGTGCCCACAAGTTCTTGTATTGTGAGAAAGGGAGAAAAGTGCTTCTTTCTCTACCTGCTCTATCTCATGTATAATCTTATAAACCTCAATCATGTCACCCCTCAGCTGTTGTTTCTCCAAGCTAAAGAGCCCCAAGAGTTTTAACCTTTCTTCATAGGGAAGGTGTTCCAACCCTTTTATCATTCTAGCTGCCCTTTTCTGCACTTTTTCCAATGCTATAATATCCTTTTTGAGGTGTGGTGACCAGAGCTGTACACAGTACTCCAAATGAGGTCACACCATCGATTTATACAGGGGCACGATGATACTGGCTGATTTGTTTTCAATTCCCTTCCTAATAATCCCCAGCATAGTGTTGGCCTTTCTTATTGCAGTTGCACACTGCCTAGACATTTTCATTGAGTAAAAGGGTGAGCAGCCTCAAGCAGATTCTCTGGGAGAGGTAATGTACATTTTCTAAATAAATACATAATATATAGTTTATAAATAAATTAATTTGTGGGTGATACAGGGGGTGTAGAGTACAGGGAGAGGCAAGAAAGATTAGTTTCATGGGCAGATCTAAGCTTGAAGTTCTTTGAATCAGATCCTGTGTTGCTAAATTTAAAGTTACTTCAGGATTATATTTATAGAATATTTGTGACCTTTGCAGTACCAATCTATGTCTTCATTAACAAATGGAATGGCAGGTAATGCATTTAGATTCATAAAACTCATAATTCATCTAGACTACCCCATGAAATAAAACAGAATAGAAACAGGGTATTAAGATACCAAATGCAGTCAGTACTTGCTCTGGATCAGTTGAAGACTCCTTACAGGAGGAAGATTCCATCACAGACTCTCCTAAACCAGATGGGTAGCTGTGTTAGTCTGTCTGTAGTAGTAGAAAAGAGCAAGTGTCCAGTAGCACCTTAAAGACTAACAAAATATGTGTCAGGGTATGAGCTTTTGTGGATCACTGCTCACTTACTTCACAAAAGTGACTCATGAAAGGTCATACTAAACAAGACTTCAAACATCTCAGGATTTCCAATGGAAGTGATCATGCCCATTAAGCAACCACAGGCTCCAGCTGAGACCCAGTGAAGATGTTGATTCAGGAATTCCCCCAAGTGAATCAATCCACCTTCACCCCCACCCCATCTTCCCTGAGACCTAAAGAACAAAGAAGGCAGAAGGCCAATCAGAAGCCTCTGACTAAGTGGAGGAATGAACATCTGGCAGCTTGCAGTATCCCACAAGTCAGTGCTACTTGGGAGGCAAGCACTGCATTCTAAGTCTTGGCAGAATTAGGGTTGTTTTTCTGGCCACAGACAACATAGAGCTAGCAGTTCCCTGTAAAACTCTTCAGCTGGGATTTTTGGAGGAGTAAAAACCATTGACAGATGATGGTACATAACATTAAAAGTCGTTTCCACATTATTTATTTAGGAATTCTTGCCACTAAATTTGCTTACAAGGGGCAAGTGATCTTTTCCCCTCTAGAGCCTTATAAATCTTGGCTTCAGAACCATCATTTCAGTTCCAAAGTCTAAAAAGGGTTTAGGGTTATTGCAAGTAAAGCAGTGTTTCATTTTGATTGTTGAGCTTGTTCAACCATGTAAAGCCCTACAATCATTTTCATATGTGTGATTTTGGCTACTGGCATTGATGGTCTAACAGAGGGGCTATGTTCATGGCATTTTCTTGTTTTACTTATTTGGTCTAAACAAAAAATTAGTTTGATCAGTTTGAAAGAGCAGATGTTTGGTTTTCATGTACATTTTTCTTAATTCCACAACATCTGGTTGGCAGTGCTTCACCTTGGGTTTACCAGTAAGCATCAAAAAATGTAGTTGGCATTGTCACCTAACTGATCTTTGAAGCATATGGTATGATGTTGATTGCTCATTATAAGGTCCTCCTAACAGAAATTAAGGAAGCCCAAAGTTTTGAAAAGAGCAAGAGTTTGGCAGTATTCTGGATAACTCACACTGTATAGCATATCTCTGGAGATGTATAGACAAAGCGTCTAACTCACTTCATGATCAAAGTAAAGATGGAAAAGTCCAAAATGCCCTACATTTGGTATAAATGATACAGATCATTTGCATACACTTGGCATGTTTTAGTATCTCAATTCCAGAATGAGCTATGCCATAGGTAGGCCAATAATAGTAAATGATGTTGTTTCTCGATGCTGCCTCCCTAGAGTATATATTTATTCTGGTTGAATTATTTCTGCACAGCCTCCCAGTTTCCTGGGGTACCATTCAACATCCATTCTAAACCAGACGTTATTCATTGTTGGCCCAATTTCAAGTAAAATGATACAGAGATTCAAACAGTAAATTTCCTTCCATTAATGAGCCGTATCTGAAGTGCTATGGTCGTTTCAAACAGTGCCGATTCCCCCCCCTTTCCATTTGATCTTCTTTGGACTTCTTTTTTACATTCTAAGGTGAGCGCTATAGCGCTAAACTGCTATAGTACCTTAGAATATTTTTAAAAATCCAAGAAAGATCACATGGTGAAAAAGGCCAGGGGGAAGCAGCATTGTGGGAAGCACTACGGACATTTTACATAGCACAACACAGTGATTCATAAGCACAATGAAGGGGTCGAAAATGGAGAAAGCAGTTTCCCTCAAAGCCGGCTCAACCACGCTATGCTGACCTGATGGAAGCAGGTTTGTGTGAACAGGTAAATAAATTCCATTAGTAGCCGGTTACTAAAACGGGTCTGTCTGAAATGACATAAAAAAATCTATTAGCAACCAGTTACTGAAATGGAATACAAAGGCTGTTTGAAAAGGATCAATGTTAAAGAGCAGTGGCATATTTTTCAGGCTATAAGGACTGCCATACATAATGTTTGGAATTAAAATATCAGTAAATAGTGGTGAAGGTATGACAGGATTTTTACCCATTCTGAACACACATGGTATTTCTGTGATGTTTGCAACCATGTCTCTCAAAGAACAATAAACTTACGTATAGATACGAAGGGCCTAATTTGATATGATGGGTCAGTCATGTTTGTTCACATGTAAAACAGGAGAGGATACCTACTTACAACTAAGTGGGTGTCCATGGGAGTTAAATGCTTGAGCACCTAAAGTACAGGTCAATTCTATAGAATTTGGGCTTTAAAGAAAAAAACCCCAAATTCTGCAGTTTGAATATGTGAGGCTAAATCCTGCTCAAATTAGTTAAATCCCACAGATTTTTTTTTTTTTATAAATATATTTATTGGAGTTTTAACATTATATACAATAAACTTATACATTCACATTCTTATATTTTGAGTCCTTATTACATTATATTACATTTTATCCATTTTTTTTACTCCTGACCACCTTTTAAACACGGTTTTATCATCGATACCATTTATTTCAGCATGTATCCTATCCATTTCTACTGCTTCCATAAGTTTTAAGGCAATTTCCTTTCTAGTGGGTACTTTGTCTGACTTCCAATATTTAGCAAACAAAATCCTTGAGATAGTTAAGATATACAACAAAGTATAAGTTTCTTGACGCGTTTGTCGCTCTTCTGACAACATATTTAACAAATAGATCTCCGGCTTAAGTTCCACCATTAAACCTAATGTTTCTTCTATTATCTTTTGAACCATTTTCCAATATTTTTGTGCTCTTTGGCATCTCCACCACATATGGAAAAAAGTGCCCACGTTCGATTTACATTTCCAGCAAATTTTAGAGTTGTTTTTCTGACATTTTGCAATTTTATCGGGTGACCAATACCACCGATGGTGTAATTTATAGACGTTTTCTTTATATGGTACTGCCCTTAGAAGTTTCATCTTATTCCAAACCTTATACCATTCTTCAAGCTCTATTGTATGTCCCATATCCTGCATCCATGCCACCATGGATGATCTTACTACTTCATCCCTCATATATTCGTCCAATAACCAATTATAAATCTTCTGTATCAACTTATCGCTTGAGGACAGCCATATCTTATCCAATTCATTTTTGTTTCTCTCAAACCCCTCTTTCATATCTTTAGCATACCTAGATCTCAACTGGGTATATTCCCACCATGATAGACTGATGTTGTGTTTCCCTTCTAGAACCTCTTTTGGTTTTAATTTTTCCGTTTTATCTAGCAAATTTTCATATTTTTCTCTATGTACCTCTGTAACAAGAGTAGGCTTCACAAATGCTTCTAATGGTGATACCCATAATGGCATTTTCTTATAATGGCGCCTTCTTATATTATCCCAAACTTTAAACAGCGCATCCCTTAGAAAATGATGTTTAAAATTGGTATGTACTTTATCTTTACCATACCAGATATAAGCATGCCATCCCATGTAGAGATCAAAACCTTCTAATGCTAAACATCTAGTATTTTCCAGGACTATCCATTCTCGTATCCAATTTAATGCTGCCGCTTCATAATAAAGCCTCCAATTTGGAACTCCTAACCCACCCCTTTCTTTTTTATCTTGCATAACCTTCCATTTTATCCTTGCCTTTTAGTAATTTTATCTAATTCTTCAAAATAGTTCATCCTCTTAAGTATTGGTATGTTCTGTGCTAAAAACAAAAACCTAGGTAAGATATTCATTTTCAACGTTGCGATCCTTCCCAACATGGAAATATGTAGATCTTTCCATTTATTCAAATCCTTTCTAATATCTTTCAGCAATTTGTTATAATTATCTTCCATAAGCGTAGAACACTTATTGGAGAAAGTTATACCCAGATATTTAACTTTTTTAACTATTTCCATGTTCGTTAGCTCTTGCAACTTTGATGCTATTTCTGCTGAACAATTCTTAGTCAACATTTTCGTTTTCTTATTATTAATCTTAAGCCCCGCCTTTTGACCATATCCTCTAATATCTTGTAAAAGTTCTGTCATAGATTCTAAGGGATTTTCTATAATAAATAAAAGGTCATCTGCGAATGCCTGTATTTTATATTCCTCCCCTTGTACTCTTAGCCCTTGTATGGCTCTATTTCTCCTTATTACATCATTCAGTGTCTCCAGAGCGTATATATATAACAGAGGCGACAAAGGACAACCTTGCCTTACACCTTTTGATATTTCAAAGGATTGTGTCATTTCTCCATTAATTGAAACCTGGGCAAACTGTTTAGTATAAATTGCTTGGATCAATGTAATAAACCTCTTTCCAGGATCCCATAATCTAAGTTTCTGTATCAAGAACTCCCAGGATAGGTTATCGAAAGCTTTCTCAGCGTCCACACACATTAATACCATCTGTTTCTCTACATGCTGTTCATAGTATTCCAAAACATTAATCACTGTACGTATATTTGCTTTCATCTGTCTTTTCGGCAAAAAACCTGATTGGTCCGGATGTATCTTTTGTATCAATACCTTTTTAAATCTGGCCGCCAGTATATTAGCAAAAATTTTGTAGTCTGCGTTTAATAGAGATATTGGTCTATAATTTTTAATATCTTCTCTCTCGGTGTTTGGTTTATGTATTAAGGAGACGACTGCATGTTTCCAAGATTCCGGCATTTTTCCTGTTGTTTCAATCTGGTGTAACAGATCTTTCAAAGGGAACGTAATCTGATCCTCAAAAATTTGATATAACTCAGCCGGCAAGCCATCAGGCCCCGGTGTTTTCTTCTTTTTCTGTTTCTTTATAGCCTCTGTTATTTCACACATCGTTATGGGTTGGTTCAGTATATGTTTCTGATCTTCACTAAATTCATCTTTGCTATTTTGTTCCAAGTAATTTACTATTTCCTCCACGTCTTGGGATTCTTGACGGTACAATTTCTTGAAAAAGTCTTCTGCTATTTTTTTCATCTCCTGCATTTCAAATTTTTCTTCATTTTTTCCATTTCTCAATTTCAATATCATACGTTTATCCCTCTCTTTCCTTAATTTATACATTAGCCACTTAGATGGCTTATTAGCATTCTCATAAAGATATTGCTTTGTAAATTCCATTTTCCTTGCCAACTCCTGCGTTAGCAAGAGATTCATCTCATGCTGTAAAATTTTTAACTTAGCTTTTATTTCAACTAATTCATCATTCTTCTTCACCTTTTCTTCTTCCTGTCTTATCTGCCTACAAAGATTTTCATATTTACTTCTCCTTTGCTTGTTTTTCCATGCTTCTTGACTAATACACCACCCTCTTGTAAAAGCTTTAAATGTATCCCATACAACATCAATAGCTATATTCGGTTGCAAGTTCCTTTTAAAAAAATCAGCTATTTCTGCTTTCGCTTTTGTAACCAACTCCTTATCTCTAAATAATTCCATATTTAGTTTCCATCTGCCAGTTTTCTTTGTATCTTCTAAAGATAACATTATTGGATTGTGATCTGCAAATGTACTCGGTAGAATGTCTATCTCTATTAACCCTTTAAGTGATTTCACCGACGCCCACACCATGTCAATTCTGGACCATGCTTTGTGCCGTGCAGAATAGAACGTATAATCTTTTCTCTTAGGATATCTAGATCTCCATACATCTACTAGATTATATTCACTTGCTGTTTGTATAAAGATTTTTGGTAATTTCATTCCTGATTTCTTCGGTTTCCCCTGACTTTTCCTATCTAAATCTGGTTCAAAAACTCCGTTATAATCCCCAATTATACAAATGTTATCAATTTCTTTCATTTTTAATACTTCCCGAACTTCTTTATAAAATTTCTCCTGATTCTGATTTGGGGCATAAATATTAATCAATAACAACTCTTTTCCATTTCTATTTATTACCGTAGCAATAATCCTTCCATCCTGCGATGCATACAGATAATCAGCAGTAATATGTTCTTTAATGTATGTCACTACATCTCTCTTTTTCTTAATATCTGATGCAATAAACGCGTTACCCAAACTTTTCCTTGAGAGGTATTTCACTTCATCCTGTTTTATGTGTGTTTCCTGTAAACATACTATGTCTGCTTTCAATTTATTTATTTGTTGGAAAATTCTCCTTCTTTTTATAGGGCTATTTAAGCCATTCACGTTAATTGAGAGAATTTTCAGCCCCTTATTCATGATTGTCGTTGTTATATCTCTCTCTACTATTATATTTCTCCCTAGCCTTGTATTGGAATCTGGTCAAAACCTGTGAGGGAGTGACACCTCATCCTCTTTTCCCTTTCTTTCCCTCTTTTTTTCCAACTACTTCTTTTTCTAATTCTGCCACTTCCTCTCCAAATTCTCCTTCTTCTTTCTCATCTCCTTCTCCACTTTCTTCTCTATCCCAACCTAGATCCTCACCATGTTTTTCCAAAAAGTTCTCCACTTTAAAAACTGAGTCAATTTTATGTCTTCTTCCTTCATAATGAAATAGTAATCCTTCGGGGATCAGCCATCTATATGTGATTCCATTTTTCTTTAATATATTAACAAGGATTTGGTAGCTCTGTCTTTTTTCCCTAACCCTCCAGGGTGTCTCTTTTAGTATTCTGATTTCTGCTCCTTGTATTGTTACTTTATGTTCATTAGCAGCTTTAAGAATTTTATTCCTCATTTCTCTTTTATGGAACTTAATATGGACTTCACGGGGTAGTTTATGTCTTTTTGCGTAAGCCGAGTTTCTCCTATAGATAGAATCGATTTGTGTTTCTATTTCTTCTTCAGTGCCCAATTGTAGTTGCTCTCCCAAGTTTTGTACTATAACCTCCTTTAAATTTTTCTCCAAATTTTCTGGAACATTTTGGCATCTAATTATTGTTGCTGCCCAGTCCATCTCTAAATTAATCAATGTTTCCTCTATTTGTTCATTTTTACTTTTAAGCTCTTGTAATTCAAAGCCCAAATCGTTTACTTTCTCTTTCATTTTCTCATTATTGGCCCTAATTTGAGATATTTCATGCTTATTCTCTGTTAATTGTTTTTTAATTTCTTCCGTTTCAAGTTTAATTTGCCCCTATGTTTTGTAAGGGCTATATTTCCCTTTTAATAAGTGTAGGTAGTATTTCCTCAACTGTTGCCCTCACTGTCTGTGCCACTGTCTGTGCCATACTTTCTTGAATTAGGCTTTTTAAGTCTTTCATTGTCATCTGGGAAACTGTCATATTGCCTGTTTTCAACTGACCTAGATTTCCCGTTTGTCCTGGGGAAGCTATGGGAGTTTTCTTACCACCAGTTGCCATAATCTTTCAAGAGCACGGACTTAACCCAAGAACCCAAATAGCAATCACTGCACAACACAAACCGACTCTACCAAGACTTTTCCTAACTACTGACTTGGAACTCAATTCAGTAAATTGTTTCACTAACCCACTTCCCCCTCTTACAGAACTAACAGCTTTCCACCTAATCTCAAACTACTATGTACTTGTATTCAATCCGTCTCTTCATTTATCTTTCTTCTTTCCTAAACTGCCTTTTCTGTCCACTTTTTTTTTTTTCTTTTCGGATTTGTCTCTCACAGAGTTCACTTCTTCAGCCACTCTGTCTCCCCGCCTCCTGCGTCACCACGTCTCGCCGTAACTCCTCCCGCTATTGTGTTGTTCCTCTGGCCTCCGGTCCCGCCTCTTAATCACGTCGCGCCTCCTCCCCGACGTTCTGTCTCTCCTCCGTCCTCCTCAGACTGCTCCTCTACGACGCGATGCCACGTGTTCTCCCCAAGCCTCTCTGCTGGTGCGCGTCCTTCCGTGGGCGTTGTCTCTCCACTTCCACAGCTCGCACTTCTCTCCAACGTCCAACACAACGCCCCAGGGGGAGACAAAAGAAAACAACACAAAGTGTAGATGTTTACAGTTGCTGTTCCCTCTCTATCTATCCCCTCTACACTAGTCAGTCTTCCCCCCTTTTAACGTCTCTCTTTTCATACAGCCGTTTACAAGAAGCCCCGCTGCCTCACTTCCGTTTCTCCGTATCTTCTGGGTTTTCTCTCCTCCTTTACCCACCTCTATTACTCCTAATCAGTCCTAGTTATTATCTCCCTTTATAACATGCTGTAAATAAGTAATTTTCCGTATACTCAACTTTCACTTATCTCTTTTCACTGCGTCTTTTCGCTCCTTGAACTCCCACGATTCCGCAAGGCTCCTCTTGTGCTTCGGAGAGGCAGACGCCTCTCTGGGGCTCCGTTTGCTTTCTGCTTCGGGTTGCTGCTGGAGGAGGGGGAAAAGACCCCCTAGGTGGAGGGGATGCCACCCACCCTCTACCTACCAGCTGAGAAACCCTTGCCAGAACCCCCTCTCCAGGAGGGAACTGGGTGACGGAAAAAAAAACACCAAACTAAAGCAAACAGACTGGCAGATGCGGGAGCTGGCTCACCGCCCTGCTACCTCGTTAAGCCCGGAACCGGATCTCCAAATCCCACAGATTTCAACAGGACAAGTGCTTGACTGTAGCTGAATTGTGCCCATTGTGCGAATTAGCATGCAGAATATTTAGCAAAACATACAAGCCAAAGGCTGTTTCACTTAGATTCCTTCAGTAATCTCCCCTGCAACTCTATAAATTAGATAAATATTTTCCCCCTATTGCTGGCGGCAGCTGGGAAGAAGGGCACAGAGGCTGAAAGAGAATGGCTTGCCTATGGCCTGCTAATGGATTTGTAGATGAGGTAAGATTTCAGTCAGGGATGTTCTGGTTCATATCTCAAGCTGTTTGTTTTTAAGCCATTATGCTACACTAGCTGTATTTGAGGGATTTTCTTTTAAACTTTTTAAATATTTTGTGGCTCCCCTCCTCCTCTTAGAGACTAGAAAAGGAGGATTGGAAGATGTAGGCAGATCTGGACTGGGGCAAGGACAGTTGTGGTTGGTTGGTGTTTCAAGTGGGAAAAGCTCTAAATTTACCACCAAAACTTAGAGTTACAACATCATCCCCAGAACTAATAGCATATTTTCAGACTTTTCTGTGCAATCACATGGACTAGAAATTTGCTTTATTTATTCTTGATACTCCTGTGAAGCTGCTAGGTCCTACATTACATAGCAGACCTCTTGGTGGCACTTTTATCTCTTTGAGAAAGTGCTAAGAAGGCATATTGGAAACATATAGGCATATAGGTTTTTCTGCCATTTCCTGTTATCTATCCACTCCAGTTTGTTTGGAATATAACCATGTGCTGTTTAATCCTTCCTCCAGCTGATATCCATACACCCAGTATCAGCTATCCTGGTACAGGTTCTTCTGTGGCAGTCATTGCACTTGCACCCCTCCAGACTGCTGCACTTAGTAACCATGTACTAGATAGGATATGGCAAAATGACTTTTGCAGTTTGAAACCTCTCTAAGAGTCCTGCTATGTAGTGAATCTTTAATCATGCATTTTCTTTTACACTTTAATTATAACATTTAGACTTTAATGATAACATATGTTAATTAGCCCAATTTTTTTTTTCCTGTCAGGAAACAGTATTGGTAAAATGCAGCCGTCCTGGTCATGCTTTGATAAACAAGACATTGCAGTTTGAAAGGTGGGTGGTCTTAGAAATCCCAGTGACTGGGGTTCTTTTGTTTTGTTTAATTTGACTTTCGTAATAGGAGTTAGTCCATTGTTCTTTATTATGGCCCACAGGCCATTTAGGAACAGAGTAAAACAGATAAAAGCACTAATATAAAATTAATTAACTACATAAAACCTCTCTATACATCGCTTGTCTTAAAATACCTACAGTTAAAAAGTTAGAATCTGAATAAATTATGCACTGGACACTGTCTCAGCTGTAATAGGAGTTGGCAGGGCTCTTTTTGTAGCAGGAACTCCTTTGCATATTAGGCAACACACCCCTAATGTAGCCAATCCTCCAAGAGCTTACAGAGCTCTTCTTACAGGGGCTACTGTAAGCGCTTGGAGGATTGGCTACATTAGGGGTGTGTCAACTAATATGCAAAGGAGTTCCTGCTACAAAAAGAGCCCTGGGAGTTGGTAACTGGTCTCTTACCATTTCAGAGATCCCTCCTGTACAGCTGCTTCATGAATTTTCTAATCTTAAAATGTAGGAAACAAAATAGAATTACTTGTTTCTTCTGAGGGGAAAAATAAATTATTTTATAATTATTACTTTAAGTAAAGTGGGTTATCTGTGCCAGGCACAAAAGCAGGTTACCCAGAGAAAATTCTGGAGTTTCTAAATATCCAGGGGCTCCTCTGATATGCAGAAAAAGATGACTTTGCAAACTGATTCTTGAATTTTTTTAAAAGAGGACTAAGCATGCATTAGAATGTTTAGTTAGTTAAAAAAAGAAAATGGGCTGTTCAGTTCCCTGAGAGTTTATATCATTCTAAGGAAGGGGAAGATTTTTGTTTGTGAATTTCTGAATTGTTTCTTTCCATCCTTCATCCATCTTTGCAGCCCACTATTCTGTTCCTTCTAATACTAAAGTCTATAACGGTTAGGCTAGTGCCATGGGGCCACCCACAGAAAATGTAGGTGTTTCTGCATCTTTGGGTGAACTCCCCATGTACTCAGGAAAACATTAGTTTATCAGTTAAATAAGAAACAACCCCTCCCCAACAACCTGATAAAGACTGAGTATGTTCATTGTTCTGTAGGAAGTATGGAATATGAAGAGCAGTTCAACATCAGTAAAAGGGATAACAGAGCTAAGGGGCCCTAACAGTATTTTGGAGGAGAAGTTTGTGGGTTGTTTATTTCTATCACCTCCCTGATGTATTATTGACCCCATACTTGTTTATTTATTTAAAACATTTTTATACTGCCTTACCACAAAACTTGGGGTCCCCAAGAAGGCACAAAATGGGAAAGCTATGTGTGCACATATGCACCCTTTGCAACTTCAACAAAAATGCCATCTGAGATTTTACCTAGGTTCAGAAACTATAACTAGAATGCTGCATTAAAAAAACACAAAAAACATAACATAAGGAGTGTCCAGGGAGGGAGCAAGAAGGGAGAAGCAATGGAGGAAGACGAGGGGGGGGCATGGCAGTGGTAGGATGTAGTAGAAAGGAGGATTGAGCAAGCAGAGAGGCAGTAGGGACCAGTGCCCCCTAGGCCCCCCTGCACATATTCCCAAAAAGATTACTCATGGTCACATTTTATGTCAGTTATCAGACTGTCAGTAATGTGTTTTAGGTCACAGATGTCAAACATCTGGCCCACAAGCAACTGGGGGAAACCAGTCCAAATCTGGACTGGAAAGGCCTGTATTAGGGTATTATACCCCTGCTGAGGTTCCTCCTTTCCCCAAATGCAGGCTTTTCCCAGGGTCTTTCCCTAGATCTCCAGTAATTTGCCCAGCCCAGAGTGGGCAACCATAAGGGGAGAGGAGGGCTAGTCTGGCCTCAAGCTCTTCTGAGGAAGGGTATAGGTCATGGTCAGTGGTAAAATACCTCCAGCCCCTGGCATTACATTTTATGGCACACATGGCCCAGCCAGACAAAGTGACATTTATATCAGATTCAGCCCTTGTAAAAAAACGAGTTTGATACCTCTGTTTATGAGAACTGCACTTCCAGAGAAGCAACCAGTAGGTCAAAGTTTGAGCATACCAAACCAAAGGAAAAAGTATTTTGATGTATCATCTCAGTTAGTAGTTTAAAAATAGCTGCCCTTCCATTCAGCTTATATTGTTGCTGATAAATAAATGTCCTAGTAAAAGACATCTATATAGCACTTTTTATTATACCTTTCCTCTAAGAAGTTCAGGGTGGCTTACAACATTCTCCCATTTTGTCCTTGCCACAATCCTGTGAGATGGGTTAAAGAGAGAGAGAGTGGCCCAAGGTCACAGAGCCAGCTTTTTGGTAGTGTGGAGGCAAATATCTCCTTTCCTGTTTTGTATATCTTGTTTTTTGTAGAAAAGCTTTCCATGCCTCAAAGCCACTGCTTTTGATCAGCAAACACTTCACAATGGAGACTAACCAGTGTTCCCATCATAAAGCCACCCACCCACCCTTTTGCTTGTCTATGTGAAGGAAGATAAACTAGTTATCTAAAGTTAACACAAAAATTATTTCCAGTTTTTAAAAATTCAGTAGCAGCCTTTACAGGACATTCTTGAGGTGTGGCACTGTATGTTTATATAACCCCCTCCTCCAAAAAGAGGATGATGGTATAAAATGGTGAATTCCGGCAAAGAATGTAGCTCGCAGAAGTGTGTGTTTTTTTTAGTGTCCCTGCACAGTTTATTCTTATAAACAGCAGAGCATATGGTTCTTATGAACTCCAAATGTTTATTTTTTTAGCAACCTTTTATGGAACTAATAAATGTCAAAATACTTGATTCCATTTCAGAGGGGGGAAAGCTTTTCAACATGTTGTGCTTTTTCAGATTTTTTATTAGTGTGTTCATCAACAAAGTAAAATGGAGGCTTGTAATCTTCAGGTACTTTAAGTAAGCATGTGGCTGCAAGGTTGGGGTAAGGTAGGCAGAAGGAGATCTGTCGTTGAGGTTGCTGCCACAGATAATGAAAGTAGAGCAGATCTGAGTGTTCACTGGCACAAAAGTTAATAACCCTATTTAAAATCCAGCTGAACACCCATTAGACTGATTTTTTATTTAGCAAGCTTCTTTTGATCACCACACTATCACTTCTTAGAAACATATTATGACCTGTTCTTTAAAAAAAGAAATAGGAATTTTTCTCAGGATGAATATAACAATGCTGACACCACCCCACCCCACTAAATCTAGTACCAAGCTAATCTCTGCTGCTGTTGTGTCTATTTGTGTGGCTTTTCACTGGTGATTGGGGCTATCATTTGATTATTGGAGCCCATTAAATTATTGGCAAGAGATGAATGGCTGCAGAACATTTCTTTTATCACCTTAGGTAATTAATCTAATAATGGGATAGAGACTTTTTGTCTACACAGACATGGGTCATGGGCAATGTTGCCTCTAAGCTGTGAAGTCTTGTGAGCAAAAATTCTACTTTGTGAGCTACTGGCATTAAAGTTGTGAGCCAACGATTTGGCTACGGCATAAATTAGTTTGCTCTGGAGCTGTCCTTACTGAGTCAAGACAAAAATGTGTGAGACGGAGGCTAAAAAACTGTGAGCTAGCTTACACTGACTCGCTTAGAGGGAACACTGGTCATGGGAAGAACTTTGTGATCACAGGACACTGTAAGTTCCACAAGCCTCTCCGGTTGTGTTGATCCATGATCGGAATGGATGTGGATCCTTCCCAGTATTACATGCTTTCCTTTCCTTTGGTATTATTATTTAACTAGGAGCAAAGCCCGTTGTTGAGAAGAACAACGGGCCCTTGACAGATGCGACACAGGCACCCTTGGTCCCCCAGTGTCTTCCCCCTTGGGGCCCCCCCCGGAGTCGAGGGATGATGGAGTGGCGTGTGACCAGCTTCCCGCCCGGCTGCGCTCAGTGTCCTCCGGGCGACCTCCAACAGCCTCCAAGCTGGTGGCGTACCAGCGCTCATCCAGTCAGAGCCTGTCCAGCTTTCAGTAGTCAGGCTTGGACAACCATGGTGGCGGCAGCAGGATTGGGCTTGGCCTGAGCCCCCCCATGCACGATGGAGTGCCCAGCACATCCGGTGGCCGCCCGGGCAATCACCTGTAACCGGGCTCCAATGGTGGTGGTGGCAGCATCGGGCTGAGCCCCCTCCCTCCCACTGTAGCACCCAGTCCATCTGTCGTGCGGTCACACACAGCCCGGATGGCTACCCACGCTTGGGCGAGGGTGCCCACGGCGGCGGCAGCAACATGATCAGGCTGAGGTCCCCATCCACTGGAGCGTCTGACCCGTCCGTCCGCTCCAAGGAGAGTGAGGCCGAGATGCTGGGTGCTGCCTCTGTGGGCAGGACCACGGCAAGGGAAGTAGCAATGCAGCCAGTGGAGACAGATGGAGGGCGCCAACCAATTTGGGAGCATGTGGAATGTTCTGGAGAGTGCCACCACCAAAAGGCTTTTATATATAAGGGAGATAAGACCATTATATTCATGCAATAGTAAGCTTCTTATTGGAAGAGGATTGTTATGGTCATAACTTTAGGGAACCTGTTTACCCTCATCTTCTGAAGAATGTGTTCTCTTGCCTTTCCCACCAGCCACATACACTGTTAAGCAGTATCTCACTACCAACACATTTAACAATGATTACATTTTTAAATCCTGTAGCTACCTTACTCAGCCTGACATTTCTGTCCTTTATTTTCATGTAACTTTCATTTTACTCTAAAAGAAAGCTGCATGAACCTCACAAGCTCATTTTTGTTCTGGCACCACTACCAACAAGCTAAGTCCACTAAAACACATCTTAATCTAGTTTATGTCTCTAGAAATAGCTCTGTTTTGATGAGGACCTGCAGTCTTGGCAGTGTCAAGGGCCCTTTGAATTCCTTGCATCTGGCCACTGGAAAAGAATTGTGGCTCAGCAATATGTGTGTGTGTTTGTGTGTGTGTGTGCATTTAATTTCCTGATGTCTAAAACAAGCTTCAGAGTAAGCATGACTAATTCCATTTCTTATATCTTGGTGCTTCTGAAGAACATATATTGTTAAAGTTATCTTTTTTTATAACTTCAGTGTGTCATGCTGCTCTTATTTGTCATTGTTCTTGTGAATTTATTTTATTTGTTCATTCATTCAATTTATACCCCGCCCTCCCCACCAAAGAAGGCTCAGAGCGGCTTATATAAAATACATATATAAATACAGTTAAAAAAGTTCATAAAACATCATAACAAATTAGGTATTAGTTCATTCACTGTGAACATTTATAGACAATTTTCCTTCAATGACTGAACCATAAATATATTTTTTGTATTCTTCAGAGTTTATAGTGCTGCTGAAACTCAAGAGACAGTGTTTGCAGATGTATCACCTTTGCTAACCTCACTGTTAGATGGGTGAGTTAAAAAATGGGAGCAAATAATTTCAGTGGGATAACAACTGCCTTAAAGAGAGCTGGTTTGTTAATGAAAAACACATAAACTGTACTACACCTACAACTGGACTGGGGTGACTCTTTCTTGAAATATGGTATAATACAGTAAGTTGGTTGTGAACAAAAGATAATCATATTGAAAGTTCTGTAAGGTTTGCACCATGCAGGAGATGGAACAATGCCACAGCAAAGCTTTGTGCCATCATGAGGATTGTCTGGATTCTTTCCTTTGTTGCTGTGTCAGAGGGAGGAGAGGGCTGTCAATATTCTTCCCAGAATTCCTATTGCATCATTCCCAACACAAATAACTAAGTTTTCTGTTAATTTAAGTGTGATTTGTATGCACAAACTGAAGAAGTATCTTCTGTTCTTATCTGTCTTGAAACATGACTTTTTTCACAGCCTTTTTGGAAATGTTCTCTTATTGGAAACAAAAGTACTTTATGCTTTTTTCCCCTTTATTTCTTGGGGGGGGGCATTGGGGGATGTATCATTTAAACAGAAGCAGATTGCTTTTCTGCTAAAGATGAGCTTCTTGCACCATTTGTGCTTTTAATTAGCTTTCCTTTTGTGGAAGGCATAAATTCTAATCCTTGAATTCACCTATCCCCTCTATCTTTGGTCATTTTTGCATAGGGTTGCCAGCCTCCAGGTGGGGGCCTGGGTATCGCCTGGAATTACAGCTGATCTCCAGATGACAGAGAGCAGTTCCCTTGGAGAAAATGGCTTCTTTGGAGGGTGCAAGTGTTTTTTTGTTTTTAAGTGCCAGAACTCATATATAAGGTTGCACTGATTTCTGCCGATTCCACTCCATGGGACTTGGGAGAGCCCTGAAAAAAGGTGCCAGTACACATTACAGGTGAATACTGTTACCAAAAAAAGCCCTGGGAGGGTAGACTTTGTAGCATTATATCCCACTGAGGTCCCTCTCCAGGCTCCACCCCGCAGATCTCCAGCAATTTCCCAAACTAGAGTTGGCAACCCTGTTTCCAATTTGGCTATTTGTTCTAGGCAGGGAGCTATTGGGAAGGGGATTTTTACTTCCACACCGCTTCTTGATACATGCATTTTCTATCTTTCCTGCATCCTTTCCATAACCTACTTAACTATAATTTTTTTTATTACAATTGCAGCAAAACAGGTAGCTATCAAGTAGATGGGAAAATTTTCCTTGCCACAGTTCCCTGTAGAGGCTACTTCCCCACCTGGGATTGGGGAGGGGGCTTTTCCTTTTTGTTTTTATAACGTTATAACAGTCTATCTACTGGTTCTCCTGAATTTTTCAATTTTTAAAAACCAGTCTTTAATCTTTCATTGCAGGGATATAAGGGAAATGGGGGTGAAGGCTTACGTTTAAAAATAAAAGCTATAAATTCAGAGGACATAGCAGATAGATCATCTCTCCTTATATATAATTCTATTTTCAAGTGGCAAAGTTTCATGCACTCCCAAATCAGTTGGCTCCGTGATGTGACAATCGCAAGGTGTCACTATCCACTGGCTATGTTGCCTGAGTTGTCTCCCACCCACTGCAGCCTAGGCCACTCTTCTCTGATTGGGCCAGCGTTTCAAGGTCATTTGCATATGGAAGCTGATTGGACTTCACTCCATTCCACACTTCAAACTCCCCCCCCCCGCAAGACAGTTGGAACTGTCAGTTGCATATGCGACCTGGTGAATTCTGAGGTAAAATAAGTCCTCACCCAGAACACATCACTTCCCCTTCAAAAGAAACAAACCCAATAACACAACCATGCCACACCACAAAAAAGTCAGATTGCACCACAAGCAGAATACCAGAAGGCAAAAAATGATAGAAAAAGGTGCCAGCAGTCACCCCATTACTGAGAGCGCTTCAGAGGTTGGTGTGCAGGTCCCAGGTTCATGTTATAAAAGCTGCCTGGGGGATTATGGACCATTTACATTCTACCTTAACATACCTCACAGGATTGTTGTACAGATCATACGGGGGAGAGGAGAATGATGTCAGCTGCTTTGGTTCCTACTGCAGGGAAAGACTGCCCTTTCCCCCTAGGCAGAGGCTGCGGGGGTGGGGGGAGATGTCAACCTGAAGACAGATAGGCAGATGAAAGTAGGCTGATGGTTGCCTGGAAAGGACATAGGATGGAAACTTCCAGGATATTTTAGGGATGAAGCCTGCTGAGGGTGGGGTCTGAGGAGGAGGAAGAGGGGGACCTCAGACAGATACAATGCCATAGACCCCATCCTCCAAACAAGCTGTTGCCAATCTCCAGATGACAGCTGGAGAGCTCTTAAAGCTCTGGTGGTAATTCAAAGTGCTGGGGATGTGTTGCATTCTGGCAAGGGATGCTGTGAGTATAGAAAATGAATTACTGACAGAGTAGTGTTTTGGAAAATCTTTAGGAATTGTTTGATCCATTTACCATGGGGCACCCATCCAGAGCCTCTGGCATTTTCTCACTCTGCTGGCATCAAAACCAATTTAAGGCAAAATAGAGATATGGAGACTTTTCCATCCTCCTTTGCATCAATCTGTCTTTGTTGGCAACCCTAGGCCTACCAGCACTCTCAGGGTGACTTCATGCCTCCTGACTGGCATTACTTCACTAGCCCTGGCTGCTTGCTCCTGTTCAGCAGGAGCCTCCCTATGGAAGCTGCCTGGGTAATTTTGGACCAGCCACAGACATTGTACCTAACCTACCTTGCAGGGTTGCTGTACAGATCACAAAGCAGAAGAGGAAAATGAAGTAAGCTGCTTTGCTCCCCACTAATGAGAAAGACAGAACTTTGCCTAAGAAAAGGCTGATAGGAGGGGAGGAGATAAAGTTGCCAACTTTAGGTATGAAAATTCCTGGTGATTTGAGGGATGGAGCCTGGAGGGTAGGGTGAGGTTTGAGGAGGGGTGGGACCTCAGACAGGTACAGTGCCATAGACTCCACCCTCCAAACCAGCCCTTTCCTCCTGGGGAATCATTGTTGCCAATCTCCAGGGGAGGACTGGAGATTACAGAAATACAACTGCTATCTGGGTGGTGGGGAGGAGATGGAAAGCTGAAGTCAGAAGGGGAGATAAAGGTAGGTTGATGGTTGGCTGGGAAGGAGATAGGCTTGTCACTTCCAGGTTTGGAAATTTCTGGAGATTTGAGTAGTGGAGCCTGGAAACGGCGGGGTTTGAGGAGGGGTGGGACCAATGTTCCCTCTAAGCTGTGGAGTCTTGTGAGCAAAAAGTCTACTTTGTGAGCTGCTGGCCTTAAAGTTGTGAGCGAGTGATTTGGTTCCTGCCTAAATTAGTTTGCTCTGGAGCCATCCTTCCTGAGCTAAGGCAAAAATGTGTGGGTCAGAGGCTAAAAAACTGTGAGCTAGCTCACACTAACTCAGCTTAGAGGGAACCCTGGGTGGGACCTCAGACAGGTACAATGCCATATACTCCACTTTCCAAACCAGCCCTTTCCTCCTGGGGAACCATTGTTGCCAATCTCCACGGGAGGGCTGGAGATCACTCAGAATCTTCAGAAGGGAGGGGGGAGGAGATGGAAAGCTGAAGTCAGAGGGGCACATAAAGGTAGGTTGATGTTTGGCTGGGAAGGAGATAGGGTTGCCAACTCCAGGTTGGGAAATTCCTGCACCCCCCATGACCACAGATTTTGCCTTCGCACCCCCATCCACCGTCGCCGCCGCTTCTCTCTCTCTCACACTGGCTGGCTGGCTGGCTGGCTGGCCGGCTCTCGCACAGCGCCCAGTTTAGGAAGCAGACTGGGGTTTTTTCACTCACAAGACTCGACAGCTTGGAAAGGAGCATTGCGGGGGCACCTTTAAGACCAACCAAGTCTAATTGTGGCGACGAGCTTTCCTGTGCCGGGGCACTTCTTCGACTCTACCAAAATGGAAGAAAAGCCTTGCAGAAAACTTTGTTGGCCTTAAAGGGGCCGCCCCCGGACTTTGCCGGCAAAGCAGAGGCGACCAGTGGCTGCTCCGAGTCCTTCTCCAGCTCTGGAGCACCGCGCGAGGTCTAGCCTTGGGGCCCGGGCCAGCTGGCTGCCACCTCCGGCTCCTCCATCACCCAACAGGGGAGGGGGAGGGCAAGCGACCTGCGCTGCCGCCGCCTCCTCCTGCGCCCTGGCCAGCTGGCCAGGCATTCTCCGCCAGCGGCGGCAACTCCATGTGCACTGGCCACCGCCTCCTCCTCCACCTGAGGGAGGGGGAGGGTGGACGAGCTGCGCTGCCGCCGCCACCTCCTCCTGCGCCCCGGCTGGCCGGCTGGGTATTCTGCACCACCGCCATGCCGCTGAGGGGGACGGGGGAGGGCGGGCTATCTGCGGGGCACAGGAGCACCCCGGCCAGGGCAGTTTGCCGCCCCTGAGGGCCTGCGCGAGGCTCCCCTGGGCAACGCGCGATCCGCCCCCTCCCCGGCGCCTGGTTCCCGCCCCACGGGATCCCCACAGAGTCGCCTCCTCCCGAGCCCACCTGAGGTCTGCTCGTGCGTCGGGCGGCACTACGGGCTGCAACCCCTGGCCCGCCGGCAAAGGGGGGAGGGGGGCTTTCTGCCAGGCTTGCTCCGCCGCAGGAAGAAGGTAGCGATCCAATCGGGGGGGGCTCCTGGAGATTCGGGGCGAGGCCGTGGCAGTGGCCGCCCCCTCCAGGTCCCGCCCTCTGGGTCTTCAAACCCACCCGCCCATCCGCAGAAGCGAGAGCCCCGCGCGCCCCCCCGAGGGTGTGTCCCCCACGCACACCCGGCGGGCCGTATAAATGTCCTCGGTGGGCCACATGTGGCCCACGGGCCATAGTTTGAGGACCCCTGGTATAGCATGTCTCTCTATTTAAAATAATGTTAGATCCTTCCCTTATCTATGATATACAGAGATGGCAAACCACGATTTATAAGATGATCAAAACTTACTAGGCATTCCTACTTGTTTTTTAAAATAGTATTTGGTCTCCTTTATTGCCCCGACCTGGATGGCCCAGGCTCAGGCTAAGCAGATCTTGTCAGATCTCAGAAGTTAAGCAGGGTCAGCCCTAGTTAGTACTTGAATGGGAGACCACTGAGGAAGTCCAGGGTCATTACATAGAAACCAGGTAATGGCAAACCACCTCTGGACATCTCTTGCCTTCAAAGTCTGATGGGGTCACCATAAGTAGGCTGAGATTTGATGGCACTTTCCACTTCCTTCTTTATTACAGAGAACAGAACAGGCAAAAGTATTTTGTCCATCCACATGCCAATGACAGGTTGTGATGAACTCCGGCCTATTTCCATTCCTATTAATACTGTCGGGGGAAATGGGAGAGGTTAAGGCTGTTATGGAGTTGTGGTAATTTGGAATAAGGAACACCTGTCGTGTTACATTCTGTGGAGTTGTTGGAAAATTAGAAACAGGGACTTTTCTTCCCAAAATCTTCTGTGTTTGATCAGTAGTATCTGTTGGAATTAAAAATCAACATGTGTTTTGATTTCTAGGTACAATGTGTGCATTATGGCTTATGGGCAGACTGGGAGTGGAAAAACATTCACAATGTTAGGACCACAACCTGAAGATAATTTTGCTTTCCCCCTAGAAGATGAGCCAGAATTAGGAATTATTCCTAGAGCTGCTGAAGAAGTGTTCAGGTACTGATGACTTTATAGGTGACAATATGTTTCCTCCAGCATGGAAAGAATTAATTTTTGATTGCTCATGCCCTTCTAAATCCTTGTAGTGAAACTGTTGCTGTTCAAATAAAACCTGAATATGGTGGGGAGGGGAGAATGGAAATGCCTGGCATTTGCTGTCTTGGGGTTCCTCCATTCACCACTATGACTGTGTTTAGGATTTTCTTTTCAGCTGCAACTTCTCCTCTGAAAGCCTTTATGATGTGGATCAGGCAAAATTCAGAATAAATAATGAAATGAGTGGAACATCGGCCTTTTCATTATGAATAACCTTGCAATTCCATTCATAAAGTGCTCAAGTAGACATTTGGGGTGCAATCCTAAACAGGTCTGTTCAGAAGTAAGTCCCATTCTATTCAATGGACTTACTCTCAGAAAAGTGTTTTTAGGATTGCAGCATTAATCTAGTGATCAACATGCATAAATAACAATTTGCTGTCAGCTGATGTTTTATTTTCAGTCTATAGTATTATTTGCAATTCTCCTTTCATAGTAATTTTGCATAAGCCCTTCTCCGTTGCCATTTTTGACATTTTGATCCCTCCCTCATTGTTCTATGTAGTTCTCAAACAATACTTTGTACACTTACGATACATATGTTCTTCTTACAACTATGAAACTATTTGAATTTTAGAAACAGGCTTTTAAAAAAAGATGCCAGATGGTTTTGTGCCCCTTCAGATACTGTGAGATAGCAAAATAATTAGAACTATGCAAGACTGGTAGAGATAAAGATAGAAATTAGGTTGCTGTTGTAAAAAAAAAATAGCAACAAAATAAATATGCATATCAATCAGTTGAAACACAGGTTTTATAAGAGATGTTCAAATAAAGGTGGCAGCTGTTCTCTCTTTGTTGAAATAATAACCTGGGTATTAAATAGCAGACAAAGGACAGAAGATGATCTTTTGGTGCTGTGTGCATGAGGCACTAGCAATACATATTTGAGTGTACAAAAATTAGCTGATACAGACATAAGCCTAATTATCTTCCTAAGAAACTTGAGGCTCAGGGAGCTTTCTATGAGAGAGTAACTTCCAAAGCCATTTAGTGAGCTTTGTAGTACAGCAAGATTTGAGTTTGGATCTGAAGACAATGTTCTATACACCATGCCACAATTACTTATTTTACATATTCTAAAAGGCAATCCTTGCTAATAACTAAATCATAAATATTCACTATTGATTGTCCAGTACAGTGCCCAGGAGAGGAGGAGGGCATGCAAATGAACTCTTAGCCACCATGGGAGGAACTTATAGGGAAAAAATGAATAAACCATGCAGTAAAGAATGGCATCTACTTTATTTTATTTAACAAAATTTGTATCCTGCCTTTCTGCCCTCTTAAGGGCCACCAAGGAAGCTAACAAATTAAAACATAAAATCACAACTTAAAAACCATTAAAACTAATAAAAGTGCATCATTAAAACAACTAAAACCAGAGCTAAAATACATTTTGAAAACATAAAAACAGCTATTAGAATATTAGGCAGGAAGAAGGGATCACTGAGGGAATACTGAATGAAACAAAAAAGCCTTCACCTGCTGGCAGAAGATAGCAACTAAGGGGGACAGATAAGTCTACCTGGATAGAGAGTTCCAGAGTTTTGGTGCCATGACTGAGAACACCCTCTCTTGGGTTGCTACCTGCCTAATCTGAGAAGCCCTCCAAAGATGACCATGATGGTTGGTTGGTTCCTAAGGGAGGAGGCGGTCTTTCAGAATGTTGATTCCAGATGGTATAGGGCTTTAAAGGTCAGCACCAGGATCTTGAATTGTACCTGGAAACAGATTGGTAGCCAGTGTAGAAGGGCCAAGGCTTGAGTGATCTGGTTCCTATAACCCACTCAAGATCCTGGCTGCAGCATTCTGTACCATCTGAAGTTTCTGAAACTTCTCAAAGGCAGCCCCATGTAAAGTGTACTGCAGTAATCTAACCTAGATGTAACCAGGACATCCACCATAGTGGCCAGATCTTTTCTGGTCAGGAAAAGCCACAGTTGGTTAACCAGTCGAAGCTTGTAAAAAGCACTCCTAGCTACAACTGCCATCTGCTTATCCAGAAGCAGGCCTGTCCAAGAGCACCCTTAAACTGCTGACCTGTTCCTTCAAAGAATGTGCAGCCCCATCAACAACAGATGATACTGTAAATCCCAGGTCAGAGCTTCCATTCACCAGTAGCACTTTTGCTTTGCTGGGAGGAAGCTTGAGTTTATTAGTCCACATTTGTTCCAAAACTACCTCCAGGCACTAGTTCAGGGTTTCTATAGCCTCCCTGGGATCAGATGGAACTGCAAGATAGAGCTGACTGTCATCAGCCCAAATCTCAGGATGACCCCAACTACTGGTTTCATGTAGATATTGTACAGCATTGTGGACAAGATGGAAGCCTACAAGACCCCAAAAGCGAGGGGCAGAGCAGCAGTCCCCCAGTATCACCTTTTAAAAACTACTCTACAGGTAGGTCTGGAGCCACCACAAAACAGTGCCTCCCAATCCCATCTTGGAAAAACATTCCAGAAGGATACCATAATTAATGGCCTTGATAGCCACTGAGAAGTCAACTCAACAGGGGAGACTCAACAGAGTTGCACTGCCATCTCCTGGTGTAGATAATCCACCAGGGTGACCAAGGCTCTTTCAGTTCTATAACCAGGCCTGAAACCAGATTGGGAAGGATCTGAACAATTCACCTCCTCCAGGAAAGCTTGATATTGTCCAGCGACCACCTGTTAATGGAACACTTGAGATTGATTGATAGTTATTGAGATCCCCCAGATCTAGGGTAGGCTTCTTTAGAAGTTTCAAGGCTGGGGTGAACTCCCATTCTCTCAAGCAGGCATTAACTGCCTCTCAGATCCAGTCAGCCAGTTCCCTCCCCTGGCAGATTAAATAGCCAGTTAGGGCAATAGTCATACAAGCGGCTGTTAGGCCTCAAGCTTCCAAGGATCCTGATATTCAAACTGAATAAACTGAAAAGTATCCCAAACAATTGGACAAGACAGAACCTTGGCATCATCTGACCCTGTCACTGCTAATGTGGAATCCAAATTGGAATATATGTGGGAGATTTTATCTGAGAAGTGCTGAACGAAAGAGTCATAGTAGACCACCCAGCAGTCCACCTCTTTCTGCAGGCCAGATCCCAACAGGCCTCAGACCACCTGGCATGGATCTGCTGGTCTACAGTGTGCAGACATAATCCTGAGCTGCTCCTGAAAAGACAGCCTCAGCATTAATGAAGCCCCTCAGGACCACCAGTTTAGTGGTCCTCAATACCACCTTCATGACAACCTCTGTCAGCTTAGATAGGAACACTGTTAGGCAGCGGGGTGGGCAGTACAACAACAGAATCCCAATCCTGTCTCTCAGTCCCAACAGAAACTAGAAATGTCCTGGATGGGGTGACATTCTAGGGGGAGAGCATCCTTATAAACCATAGTGACACCACCTCCCATGTAGTGACCAGTTAAAAACCACATGAAGAAGAGGTTGGATTTATACCCCGCCCTTCACTACCCAAAGGAGTCTCAAAGCAGTTTACAATCCCTTCCCCTTCCCACAACAAACACCCTGTGAGGTAGGTAGGGGCTGAGAGAGCTCTCTCCAGAGCTGCCCCTGAGAGAATGGCTCTGAAAGAACTTATGCCTGACCCAGGATCACACCAGCAGCTATATGTCAAGGAGCAGGGAATTAAACCCGGTTCTCCCAGATTAGAGTCCACACTTTTAATTGATACACCAAAATGGCTCTGCTGTTCACCAAACTGAACTGCTAGCATTGTCTTCTGCATTATTGATTCCCTGTCAGCTGCTACAGTATGGGATGCACTTATTACTCAGAACAAGAATGCCTCTCTTATGTATGATACGGTGTACTAGTGTAAAGAGAGCCTTATGTGCTGTCTTTTGTCTCACTGCTTTTAGTATTGTGTTGACCCATCAGCAGCTTGCTGGTGGGCCACTGTCTATAAATAGAAAATGCTGCATAAGAATGTAAGTATCTTGTATCCCTACTTGTTGCCTTTGTAAACAGGTGTGTTTTCTTTTCAAGTTATGTTTTGCACACAGATATTTGCTTGGGAACAAAGAATTTATTCCTGGCATCTTCCAGGGGCCTGTGAGGTTAAAGTATACAGTCAATAGAACTGTGCCAGTGTATGAAAACCACAGCAGATGGGGCACGGTCTGATTTTAAAGGAGTCCAAGTTACTCAAAGAAATAGTGTATGCTCTGGATTATGGATTTTTAGAATTTTGATAAGCACTTCAATCAGCAAGTAATAGACTCCTGGATCATAGGCATAGTTTACTTTGGATTTTGTTTCAGCCTCTTAAGCTGTTTTTTGTTCTTTCCCCCGCAGGATTATTTCAGAGAAGCCACCGGGAAGTCATTGGATTGAGGTTTCTGTTGTAGAAGTGTATAATAATGACGTGTTTGATCTTCTGGCCAAAGACAACTGTGGAACAACAATTAGTATCAAAAGGGACATTGTCACAAATAAGGAAGGAAAGAGTGATGTCCCACTTCTTGTGTATGAGTGAGTAACCCTGTGTGTGTGGGACCACTGTTTTAGCAGCAAATAGTGACAGAGCATTCATTCAGCTGTGCTAGTGACAAAGAATGTTAACTTTCCCTGTATCAGCTCACTTTCCCATATCCATTTATGATTTGCCAACATCACCACAATGTGACTTTTAACCATTGGTTTTGCATAGCAAACATTTCTTCTGAATTTCCCCTCATCTTGTGTCTTGCCAACACATGGCAATGTGTTTGTCTTCTGTGTGACAGGGAGAGGTTTTTTGTTGTTTTGTCTACACAAGATTGCCTGATTTTGCCATCCTGGCATTTTTAAATGGTCAAGTTCAGCTCTAAACAGCATCAATGACCACAGGTTGGATCTGTAGACATGGTAAAGTCTAGTTTGGTCCTAAGAAGGTATTTAAATGTGGATGTCCCAGGTCATAATCCAGCAGTCAAACAGCTATGTAGCAGTACCGTATTAAACCCATACAGAAAATCTTAACTTGTTTCTGCTCCCAGTGTGTTTGCCAACCTCCAGGTGAGACTTGGAGATCTCCTGCTACTCCAATTGATCTCCAGATGACAGAGATCAATTCCTCTGGAGGAAATGGCTGCCTTGGTGGGTGGGCTCTATGGCATTGTGCCCTGCTGCAGACCCCTCCCTCCCTAAACCCTGCTTTCCTCAGGCTCCACCCCCAAAATTCTCTGGGTATTTCCCCATCCACAGCTGGCAACCCTAGCTCCCAGCAGAAATTAGGATTCCCCTCCTCCTGTTCCTCTAGACACTGTGTATAGCTAAAAGTATGTATTATGCTGTTTTAGGAGGGAACTAGAAGTTAGACACAACAGACCTTTTTTTTTTCCTTCATAGTTATAATATTCTGTACCCACAATGGAGATAATTTAAGACAGTATTTTTGTCTGTGGGTTTCACTAACATAAGCAAACCACTTCAGCTTTGTTTATGTGGCTCGTTGTTGTTGCCAAAAATCTTGATTAAAAGTATACCAAATGCACTGGAGGTTTGAGGAGACATAACTCTCTCTGTCTGGTTTTATGTTTCTACAAAATTTTATGTTTTGCATCCATTGATTACCCCATAGTGAAGTAGGAACCACAGAGAAATTGTGAAATTGTTCTTTCCCCAACTGGTTATTTGAAGTTTTCCTGCCATCATATAGAATAAGCTTAATATTCTAGGTGCAGTGGGTTTTCTTCTTTGTGTTTACAACTGAAAAAGGAAATAATAAAAACCAATTTCAGAGCAATATAGTTTGAATGAGGAAGATGGAAGTCAGATATTGTGCCATTTTCATCTATCCTCCACTATACTTTTTAATTTCTGTTGAGATAATTAAGCTAACATGAGACAAAGAGTTGTTGAATTCATGTCACTACATTGAGACTTGTACAGCATAGGCACATATTACATTTTTATGCCTTGGTTGCTGTACCAAGAGGCAGTGCTTGCAATTGTTTCTTGGCAGCTGAACAACTGCCTAGAGTTAATTCTCTAAACGTAAGAGAAACTGTAGCTTATGGGTTGGGAGCATCCAGCAGTGGATTGCTACTAACAGAAGGGGAATCAATACTCACTGATTTCCCCTTTCCACAGCAGACATCTGACTCACCCTTCATGCTGTTCTGGGGGGGTCCTCTGTCCCACCCACACTCCTGAGCAGAGTTTGGGGGGATATTTCAGGCTGCACTGAGACTGGGTGATGAGAAATTTCTGTTCTGCTGACAGAAAACCCATAAATCAGTGGAAATTACTGTTGGATCCAACCCCTCTCTTGTGTAATGTAAGGAAACTTAGCAGCTGTTCCAGGCTAAATCTAGTTTACTTCAGGATGACTGTCACATGCATACTGCATGCCCAGATGCTTGTTTCTCATCTTTCTCAACCTGTCCCATACAACTATAATGCAAACTGTGGTGTGCCATTTCTAGTACAATGCAACACTGAAGCCATTGCTGATTTAAATGTAATATCATTCCTGGTTTATCCATTAGCTATTGGTTCTTTCTTTTCCAGAGGTTATAGTGAGACAGCAATAGGCTGCAAGCTAAAATTTATGTCATGTGGTAGGAAATTGGCAGGAGAAAGGTTCTTTTTTCCTTCCAATTGTTCCAGCAGCTTTGCTTTTATTGCAGTCTTTTTATTGTGTAGTTAATAACCCTCTATGAAGAAAAACTTTTTAAAATGCTTGTGTCCAAGAGTATATGTTTGCACTGCATTTTGATTCAGCAGAATTAGTGGGAAAGACATGCATAATATTAATAATTTTACAGAGAAGAAGATTAACAATGGAAAAACAAGTCAAAACAAACAAAGTAATGAAACCATGGTACAAGGCCACCCCTACTGTTTAGGTCTAAAGTAAGCAACTAGGACTTAAATAACGTTTCATCTATAACTCATTTGCTTATACGTACATAAAACCTGGAAAGTCTTCAGTATTCTTACCCCAACAATATAGCACAGTTTCTTCAGGATGGCTGCAAGAAGGAACGTTATGTTCAGAAATGGTGTTTCCCTTGGTATGCACTGGTCAGTTGCTTCTTCGGACGGCTGGGCTCACTGGTTGCCACATTACCTGTATTTACTTGAAAGGAAGACAACCCAGAATATAAGAAGGCACACCTAAAAAAAAAATTATACACCAAGAAAAAAATAAACTGGATGTAACTGTAATTTGTATGCAAATGTAACTTGACCATCTTATGACACTCCTTCTCCAGTCACACAGAGTGCCTACCACCCTCAACGACCCTCTCTCAGGTTCCAGATTATCAGTAGGTCAGTATGTCACAGGCTACCCTTCCTGTCTCTTTTAAAATATACAGAGGGCATGACCATTTCACACCTCAGGTCCTCTCTCTCACTCCCAGAGACATCCACAGACAGGGTAGCCAATCCCCCTTTAATAACAAGCCTCACTCCCACAGAGCTGTTGGGTTTGAGCTCAGACATTGTTCCACTCACTCGCTGCTACCATTCATTCATATACACACACACGCATATACAGAGATATTAAATTGTGTACGTGTGTTTCTATGTGTGTTTCTTTGCCTTAGACACACAGCCCATAGGGTTAAACAAAATAAAAGTTAACTTTTATTTATGATATTAACACTGAGGAAAGTAAGGTGTAAGTAAAAACATTTTGCTTCCATTGAACTTTTGAACTGCGGTACTATTCCTGCAACTGGGATCCTTTAGTTACAAATTGACTATTTTCAGCTAGCTCTTCTGCACAGTTCCACTCAGACATCCTCCTTTCCCCCTCTTAGCTCCCAAGCTGCCAACTCCTAACTGCTATTCTTAACTGCCATTTTTTGACTTCTCTGCCAATATTCCAAAAGCTCTCGGTGGTCACTCTTAGGGAGAGGTGGAACTTACCCTGTCCATTACACCTCTTTTTAAAATTATTTTGATGGCATACCGGGAGGGTGGGGTGGGGGCTAGTCTTGCATTGTAGTAAATACTGTAATTGTATAACAAATCAGCCAGTATCATCATGCCCCTGTATAAATCATTGGTGCGACCTCATTTGGAATACTGTGTACAGTTCTGGTCACCACATCTCAAAAAGGATATTATAGCATTGGAAAAAGTGCAGAGAAGGGCAACTAGAATGATAAAAGGGTTGGAACACCTTCCCTATGAAGAAAGGTTAAAATGCTTGGGGCTCTTTAGCTTGGAGAAACGACGGCTGAGGGGTGACATGATCGAGGTTTATAAGATTATGAATGGGATTGAGCAGGTTGAGAAAGAAGTACTTTTCTCCCTTTCTCACAATACAAGAACTCGTGGGCACTCTATGAAATTGCTGAGCAGTCGGGTTAGAACAGATAAAAGGAAATACTTCTTCACCCAAAGAGTGATTAACATATGGAATTCACTGCCACAGGAGGTCGTGGCAGCTGCAAGCATGGACAGTTTCAAGAGGAAATTAGATAAACATATGGAGCAGAAGTCCACCAGTGGCTATTAGCCACAGGGTATAGAATGAGAACTCTCAGTCTGGGGCAGGTGATGCACTCTATTCTTGGTGCTGGAGGGGGCAGCAGTGGGAGGGCTTCTGGTGCCCTGGCCCCACTGCTGGACCTCCTGATGGCACCTGGTATATTTTGGCCGCTGTGTGACAGAGTGTTGGACTAGATGGGCCATTGGCCTGATTCAACATTGGCTTCTCTTATGTTCTTATGTTCTTATGTTCTTATGTTCTATTCTTCCATCTGTGGATAGAAATAATTTGTTGATAGCTGGATGGAAATGTGAAACTGATGTGTATGTTTTGGTACTTAAATTTATGTATCTATAAAAAGCAGGCAAACATTTCCCTTAGCATATTGTCCCTGTTCTGCAGCTGCAGGGCACGCCAGCAAGCCAGGGGAATGGGTGGGGGTTTAAACCCCCATCCCTTCCATCGGAGCACCAGCAAGCCAGGGGAAGGGGCGGGGGTTTAAACCCCCATCCCTTGCTTTGGAACCCTGGCTTGCCAGCGCACTCCACAGCTGCGGGGGCACTGGCAAGCCAGGGGAAGGGGCAGGGGGTTTGACGGGGCTTTTGGCGGGAGGCGAGGGCCTTTTGGCACCCCTAAGGGCTGGCGCACTCTAGGCAAACGCCTAGTGAGCTAGCCAGCCCTGTTTATCCTATCACCTTTAGGACACCACTCCAACCACAGTTTGTCAGAGTAACTAGTAGTGTGCTAAATGTCCTTAAATTTAGGAAGTGCAAATCTTATTGCTATATTTCAGCTGAAATATGGCAGTTTAAAAGTTGTTTCTGTAGCTGATAGCTAAAGTGTGTGTTATCCTTGGAGTACAAAGGCCATACAGACTAGACATTTCTGACTACCCAAAATATTATACTGAAGGTAACTCAATATGATTTAGGTGAGAAAAAAATAGAAGCAATATCGAACATAGGGCTAAAGAAAGACTGTAAGGGAAATTGTCATGTATGTGGTCACGTTTGCTATATTTTATGGGTTCCTCTAACATGTTTTGTTTTGCTAGACCTGTAGAAGATGCAGTGGAGTTCTTGGAGTTGGTTCAAAAGGGCCTACAATTAAGAGTCAAACATCCAACACTTGTACATGCTCATTCATCCCGTTCTCATCTTGTGGTAACTTTGACTATCACTACAAAGGCTGACTTGGAGGATGGCTTTGGTAAGTATCTTGTCTGTACTACATCTCTAAAATTATCACAGAAGCCACAGCTCTCAGTGAAGTAATTAGCAAAAATGTTTTAATATTAATGCTGAATTCCGTATTAGAACTCACTGACATCCCTCTCCTTTTGCTTAAATGCAGGCTGGAAATATAACTGAGAACCACCCACTAGGGGTAATTCTAGGAAAGAGACATTCCTGGTTTAAATTTGGAGATTTCCAATTTAGATCCATTTGAGATTAGGCTTCCTAAATTTATTCCCCACCCACCCACTCTTCTCAAAACATGTACATGGCTTGCTTCTGTAAGCATACATCTGAAAAACAGAGTTATTATAAAATCACTTAGCACCACAGTATAAGCCTGCACTTAGGCTGCGTTCATATGGGCACTTTAATCCACTGTTGCCCCGCCTCTAATTGAGCCAGATGATTTTGTGCCAGAGAATCCTGACCAGACTCACCCCTTTTAGCGCACTTCAAAACATTTCTACTGGCCCTAGAATGATCAGATGGCAGCAGGCATGGAATCAATCTGTCAGCCATTTTTTCAAAATGTTGGTCCTTGGAGCATGCCCACAAGCACAGATGAGCCTGCTGGGATATGTAGTTCATGGGGTTGTTGGACATTTTCTTAAAAGTTTGCCTTCTGAGCATGCACACAAGTGCTTGCACACAAGCGCTTGCTGAGAATGCTGAGATATGGCGTTCACTGCCATCCTCTCTCTAATCTTTTCAATTTATCCCTTCCCCAAAGGACAGAAAAAAGCTGAAGAACAGAGGCGTCTTTCTTTTAGGGTTTTTAAAAAGAAAACAAAGTTTTGAGCAGCCCTTGGGGTGGGGGAGAAAGGTGCAAATAAGCAGTTGTGCACACATCACTAACTACTTTTTAAAAATGGTGGCTGGAAAACAAGAGACCAGTCAGACCTGCCTGGTGGCTTGGGTGCGTAAGAGTGCAATCAGACAGCAGGAAATCCATTTTGGAACCAGCTCAGACCAAGAAGACCAAACTTTCTCAGGTATCAAAGAAACATGCAGCGGGGGGGAGGGGCTTGGAAGACTGGGGATTGACAGACAGATGTTGCTGTCTGATCGTGCACTTTAAATCCATAAGGGAACATCAAGGGCAATGGATCAAACTGCCCGTGTGAACGCAACTTTAGACTACATAGTACTATATTGCCCTTTTAATATTGGCCCTGTACTGATTCTACTTCCTGGCTTCAAACTGCCTACTTAAATTATTATCCAGCTTTTAAAATATTACTACTTTTTAATACATCTTTTTAAAATTATGCCACCAGCAGGGGGTGGGCATTTGAAGTTTATTGCCTTAAAAAACTAAATACTATACTCTCAGACAGCTCCTCCCTCCCATAAACCACCCTCTCCCCTAGCCTTAAACAGGGAATAGAAAGTGATGAACAGGAAGAAAAGAAAAAGAGAAATAACCAGTCAATAAATAAAACAAAAAAGAAAAAAATGAGGGGATGAAGGTAAAACTTATCTAAACAATTACAAATAAATCAAGCTTCATAAAGCTCTAAAAATCATCTCAAATGTAACTGAATTTCACCACTGCATCCTTGACTGTTAAATGCTGCTTTTTCCTTCGCTGCTAAATCCAAGAAGGTCTACTAGTGAAGAGTACTTATTGACAGGCGTTATTTTGTAGAAAAAGAGCTGCAGGAGCTCATTAGCATATGGTATGCAAAAGGGGGAGGAAGGCATCTTCAAAAGCCTCCCCTTCCCTTCCCCAGCCAGCCTGCCAAGGTGGGCTGGGGGGGGGGGAGTGAAGAGAGAAGGGGTTTAAAGTTTAAGCCCCTTCTCACTAGAGTCAGACTGCAGAGGGAGAAAAGAGGGAAAGAAAGAAAAGGAAAGAAGGAAGGAAAAGGGATAAAAAGAGAAAAGGAAAGAAGAAAGGAAAAAGGGAAAGAAAGAAAGAGAAAGGGAGGGAAAGAGGAAAAGGAGGGAAAGAAAGAGAGAAGGAAAGAAGAAGGAAAAGAGAAAGAAAGAGAGACAAGGGAAGAAAGAAGAAAAGAGAGAGGAAGGAGGGTAAGAAAGAGGGCAAAGAGATGGGGGAGGCTCTCCCCCCCCCCCATCAAGCCCCCGCCCACGCGGATCTCTCACTTACCGTGATCAATCTTCTGCCACTGCCACTTTGCACCAGTCACCCGCACTGGGGAAGGCCGGAGGGGGGCCTCCTCAGGTGTTCCCCAGGCCACAGCGCTTTGGCATGGGAGCCCAGTGGGGGGCCTCTTCGGGTGTTCACTGAGCTACAGCGCTTTGGCGCAGGCCCGGAGCAAATGGCGGGGGGCTCTTTGGGCATTCCCTGGGCTGCAACGCTTCTATGTGGGCCTGGGGAAGCTGACGGGGGACCTTTTTGGGCGTTCCCCGAGCCGCAGCACTTCAGTGCGTGCCCAGGGAAGCCGATAGGGGGCCTCTTTGGGTGTTCCCCGGGCTGCAGGCCCAGGGAAGTCAGCAGGGGGCCTCTTTGAGCATTTCCTGGGCTGCAGCACTTCAGTGCGGGCCTGGGGAAGCCAACTAGGGGCCTCTTTGGGCATTCCCCAGGCCACAGCGCTTCAATGCAGGGAGCTGGGGGCGGGGCTTGCTGCCACCACCATTTGTGCCCGCTCCTGGGCTGCCGGAGCAGTGCTCTGGTGCACTCTGGCCCCAAATGACCCCTGCTTATTGACTAGTGTTATGATGTCACAATCCCTTTAACCAGTTCCCAGTGCAGGGTACCCTTTGTATGTCTGAGAGGTACTGCTCATGTGTGCAAGCAGAACAGGTTGCATAACTACTCCATATTAAAGAGTCATCATTGGCCTAACTTAGAAATTACATTAAACTAACTTGACCCTCCTGGTGTGTCTTATTTCATTGTTGTGGGTTAAATTTCTTCATTCTGCATTCTGTGACAACTTCCCTGGACAGGTGATTGTTCTAGTCAGAAGCTGAATAAAGAACATTTCTTCAACTGTCCATACTCTGTGAACGACGATAAGCCCACCTGTCCTTCCAGATCTTCTTCACCAGCCCAATTTCTCAGTGAATCTACAGAGACACATAAGCAAATGAGAACAAAACTTCAGCTGGTAGATTTGGCTGGCAGTGAATGTGTTGGTAAGTCAGCTATGGGGCAAAACTGTTCCATGTTTGGAACCAATTTGTGTTTTGTTAATTTGTTTGTTTACTTCATTTGTACCCTGACTTTCTCCCTGATGAGGATCCACAGTCATCATTCTCCACTCCTCTTTTTTATCCTCACAACCCTGTGAGTTGGGTTAGGTTGAAGGTGGGTTAGGCTGAGGGTGTGTGACTTGCCCAAGGTCATCCAGCAAGCTGTAATGAAGTATACCCTGCAGTTTGTTCAGTACAAGGCCTGTATCAGAAATTGTTGGGGGGAGAAATTAGTGGGGCAAGGTGGGTTTAACATTTCCCCCCTGTACCTTTTCTATGATTTAAATAGACCCCCTGGAGCTACAGTATGGGAACACAAAGACAGGCATAAGTGTTGAACATACCTTTCTCTTCCTACAGGGTTTGGAATAACTTAAAAGGGGTCATATGGGAGGAAAGGGTTCATAACTTCCTCCCCTAGCAACTTTTCTCCCATCTTCAAAGCAACCACAGTTAGCCACAGTTGATAGTTATCTTTAAACCCACAGTTTAAAGTTAGCCACAGTTGATAGTTATCTTTAAAAAAAAAATAAGTTAGAAATTCCATGAACTCGCCTCGGACTTTTACTTGGCCTTCATCTGCTATCAGATGAATACCACAAACTGTTCAATTCTCCAAAGTACAACTACAGAGCTCCAAAGGAATCTTTAAAGTTTTGGTGAACAAATAAGCCTTGTTCCTGACCTGAGTTCATTTTGCGGGAGTATGAGAAGCGACAGAATACCAAGATGACTTCCCCGTCTCTTTCCTACCTTATTGTCCAGTCATGAGCAGATGAAAGGCTAAGCTTATATTCAAGCTAAGAACATAAGAACAGCTTGGTGGATCAGACCAGTGGTCCATCTAGTCCAGCATCCCGTTTCACACAGGAGCCAACCAATTGCTCTGGATGACAAACAGGGCACAGAGGCCAAGGCCCTCATCTACTGCTGCCTTCCAGCTCTGGTATTCAGAGATTTTCTGCCTGTGGATAAGGAGGCTCCCTTTAGTCACCATGGCAAGTAGCCATTGATGGACTTCTCCTCTATGAATCTGTCTACTTCCCTCTTAACACTGTCTATGGTCATGGCCATTACTATCTCCCCTAGCAGTGAATTCCAGTTTAATTACTCATTGAATGAAGAAATATTTCCTTTTGTCTCTTCTGAACCTATTTCTCAACAATGTCATTGGTTGTCCCCAATTTGGTTGGCAGTGAATGTGTTGGTAAGTCAGCCTTGTGGCCACATTATGCATAATTTTAAAACTCCGTCTTCCCTTAACTGCTTTTTTTCTACACTGAAAAATCCCAGATTCTCTAGCTTGCCACATAGGAAAGGCACTTCAACCCTCTAATCATCTTGGTTGCCCTGTTTTGTACATTATCTAGTTCTGCAATGTTCTTTTTGGAATACAGTGGCCAGAACTGCTCCTCAAATCTCTTTTTGTTTGATTTATTGTCAGCTTATATTTGTTTTGCCAGAACCAGTGCTCCTTTCTATTCTTGTTGAGAAGGGAAACCTTCCACCTTTCTTTCTTTCTTTCTTTCTTTCTTTCTTTCTTTCTTTGTTTGTTTGTTTGTTTGTTTGTTTGTTTGTTTGTTTGTTTGTTTGTTTGTTTGTTTGTTTGTTTGTTTGTTTTATACCCTGCCGTCCCCACTGAGGCAGGCTCAGGGTGGCTTACATAAAATGCATTTACAATTAAAATACAATTAAAATCCATCATAAAAACAACCAAAAACCATAAACAAATCAATTATCCTGAAGTGCTGGAATAATATTCAGATAAAGTGCAAGAGCAGAGAATTTCAAGATTAGACAGTACTCCATAGGTGGCAATGATGATGGTATTCCTACACCAGCTCCATTGATCTACCTTATATATATGTGGCACAGGTGGGCTGAAGATGGTAAGACCAGGGAACAGGGACACTCCTTGGTGTACGGTGCGGTTCCTTAGTCGAACGCCTGGTGGAAGAGCTCCGTCTTGCAAGCCCTGCGGAACTGTAAGAGGTCCCACAAGGCCCTGATCTCTTCCGGGAGATCATTCCACCAGTATGGAGCCGCAACTGAGAAGGCCCTGTCCCTGATTATCACCAATCTGATGTCTTTGAGACCTGGAAGGGCCAACCAGTTTTGGGTCCCTGGACACAGTGCTCTCTGGGGAACATATGGGGAAAGGCAGTCCCTTAGGTATGCCAGACCCTGACCATAAAGGGCTTTAAAGCTCAAAAACAGCGCCTTGAAGTGAATCCGGTATGCTATTGGCAGCCAGACATCCTCATTGCTGCGGCCACCCCTGAAAACTTCGCCTTCCACCTCCACGCTGCCCTGCATCGATTTGACTCTGCCGGCCTCTAGGTGAAATGGGAGAAATGCCTCCTCAGGGTTCCTGAGGTGGACTTTCTTGGGTTCTAGGTGAATGCATCCGGCCTCCATCCAGCTAAAGAAAAGGTTAAGGCCATAGTGGAGGCCCCAGTGCCCACGTGCAAGGCGGAGCTTCAGGCATTTTTAGGTCTAATAAACCTTTATCACACCTTTCTGCCATCAAAGAATGGCGTCACTCCAGGGATCCCTTTTAACAAGGAGTCCATTAGTTGCTGAAAGATCCCTGGGGCGACGCCCACCCAAACTGTAGTCGCTTCACCCTGAAAGCCCCCCGGTGCGTCACAATAGTTTGGGCTGCTGATAAGCCTGTGCCAGATCGAGCTTCCTGAAAATCTTAGCCTCTGCCAGAGAAGCAAGCACATGACTCACAACTGGAACCGGGTAAGAATGATCATGGACGGCCTTGTTCAGTGTGCATTTGTAGTCCACACATATGCAGATGTCACCATTTGGTTTTACAGGGGTCACTATGGGGGTTTCCCACACGGTGTGTGACACGGCTTCTAGGACCCTTTGTGCCACCAAATGGTCTAGCTCCCCGTTGATTTTTGGTCTTAGGGCCAGCGGAGCAGTGTGGAACCTCATACAGATGGGGGCAACTGTGGGGTCAAGTTGTAGTGAGACCGGGGGCCCTTTGTAACAACCCAAAGCCCCATCAAAAACCCTTGGAAATTCCCCACAAATGTCTGCATAATCCCGCGGTGTACATTTATTCACACACACCCCAATAGTGATGTCCAACGGCGTGAACCAGGCCCGCCCCGAAAGGCTAACCAAGTTTCCCTCTGCCACTACCAGATTCGGGAACCCTTCGAACCCCCTATACCTCACATGAAAAGCACCCAAGCCCCGGATCGGAACCTCATTCCTTTGAAAGTCCATGAGGCTCAGGGGTGACGGGTGCAGGCGGGGCCCTCCACTAGGACAAAGTCCCTTTAGTGTCTCCACCAAAATGATGGAAGCCGCTGACCCTGAGTCTACTTCCATAGAACAGGGGGATCCCTCTATCTGGACCTGTACTTGGATTTTCATGGCGTTGGACGGGTTGGGGAGGCGAAGTACCTGAAGGGATGGCTGGCTGGTGAGGTAGTATAGGTTGGCCATGTCCTCGATGGTTTCGTAGGTCGCAGAGGCTTGGTGGCGTGATTGCGACGGGTGCTTTCTGGTCCCCTTGGACCTGCAGACACAGGCGAGATGGTACTGTTTCCCTCACATGTGACACGTGGCATCCTGGAACCGGCACGATTTTCTTTTGTGTGGAAGAACTGGGCAGCTTATGTTGGCTTGGCAGGTGGACTAGGTGAACGTCGTCCTCCTCTGAATTCTTGGAAGCCGAGTTGAGGAGTACGAGGTGAAAAGCTGCTGTCGGTCGGTCACGGTGGGAGGCCTCGCGCACGATGGCAAGCTGGAGGGCATCCTCAAGTTTGATGTTCGCGGTGCTGATCAATTTTTGTCGGAGCTTCACATTGCTAAGGCCCCAAGCGAACTGGGTGAGGATGTTTTCTCCACTTTGGTGAAGGTGCATTCCATAACGTGCTGTCACAGCACGGCCATGAAAGCTGTGGCTGTCTCCCCTGGCTTTTGGATACACCCTTGGAAGTCCATCTACTTGGCCAGGAACGTAGGCTTGGGTGTGAGGTAGCGGGTCAGGGCCTCTATGATATCTTCATAGGTGCACTCCAGGATTGCCCTCAGTGCAAGGAGGCTTTTTGCAAGTCTGATGGTGTTCACCCCGCATGCGCTGATAAGGAGGGCCCTTCGTTTTCCTGCATCGGTTACCTCATGGAAAGCGAGGTAGCACGTCAGCTGGTCCGTCCACGAGTCCCATAGTTCGGGGCAAGCGGGGTCAAAAGTGTTGAGGTGTCCAGGAGCATTAGTGGCCATGACTCGAGCGTGATGCAGGGAGCGATGACTGGAAGAGCCGGGCACAGCGCGAAGCGGCGGCGGCACAGTGGCTTCTTCAGTGTTGGAGCTCGATGCTGCGCTGGAAGATGAGTCGGGCCTGCTCATTCGGATCCCATCTTCGTCGCCACTGTAAAGTACTGAGTTCGCCGCATGGAGGACTCGGACTACAACATGCGGTCTGACGCGTTTATTGGTACTTCACAACAAGCATGCAAAACAGCCCTGCAAAGCCGACTATATACACATGCACCTAGTACCCCCACAGTCCCATTGGAGGGTTTGAATTTCCCGCCAAAGGTTCCATTGGTGGATACTGGGTTGACTAGGATTCTACAGTTCTATTGTTCTAAGGAGCCAAGCTCTGACCTGAGGCCACAGGTCCCTGGTGGCGGCCTGCATACATAACACAATATTTCTCCAAGAATTTACCACACCATCTCTTTGGTATGAATCATTCTGAACCAGAGGCTCTCCAACTCCTGTTGGTTTTCCCCCAGAAGTTAATTTGAAAGCTGTTCTGCCATCTTTTTGATATTGTGCCAGCAGTCTGGTTCCTTTTTGGTTCAAGTGACACCACTCTTTTTTGTACAGGTTTGGCTTGTTCCAGAAAGTTCCCTAGCTACTCCTATTCAGTCTCACTTTCACAATAGTAAACTATCTCAGAATGCCTGCAATTTAATAATAGTTTTAAATGTGTAAATGGTAAATCAAATATTTGCCAAAAGTGACTTTATTCAGTATGGCTACTTTATTCCCTTCGTGAAAAACAATATTAATAGGGATTGTGCAGTAATTTCCTGTTTTATTTGGCTTCTCATCTGCAAGTGGCTGCTGCTGCTTCAAACAGAAACCTGATTATTTATTTCCTAAAAGACAAGCTGCCTTAGCAAGACAAGCCATTCAATCAAATGCAGCATTCCAGAAATAATGTTTTGAAATCCGAAGCTGTGTTGTGAAGGAGTCCTTTACGTTGCTGCCAAGAGTTCTTTTCCCTGGTCACCATCAGCATTTATTGTATTTTTAAAGAACCTTTTCAATATACATATTTTATTTGTTGTAGGTGTTAACTTTGTTTTGGCTTAAAGTGTTTCTAAGTGATACTGTATGTTTCCATTTTCTGCTGAGGGCAAGCATTGCTGGGTTTTTTTTTTTAAAGGCAAGCTCTCCAGGTGTTTTTCACTCAGTCCAGTTAATAAACTGTTACTGCTGTGATTAACACCAATTGGTCTGAATCAGTCTAATAGTCTGACTCTGCATTCCAAAGTATACTTATTTAGAAGTAGACTTCATTGTGTTCAGTAGGGCTCACTCCCAAGTAAGTGGGTTTATGTTTGCAGCATAAATTCTGCTTGCTCTTAATTATGGTTTTACAAATTCAGAAGGACTTCACTGAATTAAACAAGAGGAGACCCGCAAGAAACCATCTTATTTCTACTATCTTTGATTCCGCCTCTCTCCCTCCATTTCTCTCAGTATCTCTCTTTTTTCCCAACTCCTTTCTCACTTTCTGTCTCTATCACTCCTTCTCTCTTTCTGCCTCCCTTACCCCATCATTTTCTTTCTCTCTCTTTCTGACTGATTGGCCTCTTCCCTGCTGCATTGGCTGCCACTTACCTGCCCCCCCCCCAGCCTCAACAGCATTAGCAGCAACTTGCTCAGCCCTCCCTCCCCTGCAGCTTTGCCACCTGGACAGCTCACCTGGCCGCTGAGTCTTTCCCCTACCATGGTGCCTGCTGCTTTCCTCCCCCCCAGCTTCACGGCCTCAGCAGCTCTGCTGGCTCTTTACCAGCCTCGATGAAGTAGCTACTGCTTGCCTGCCCTCCCAGCCTCACCACCTCGGCAGCATTAGCAGCAGCTTGCTCACTCCTCCCCCAGAGATTCACCACCTGGGTCACTCGTCTGTTCCCTGCTGCATGGTGCTTGACATCCACCTCTCCCTCTCCACCAACTTCCCCACCTCAGTGGCTCTGCTGGCTCTCCACCTGGCCTCTGCCATCTTTGCAGCTTACCTGACCTTACACTCATTCTGTTCACTGCCACTCGCCTGCCCACCCCTGCCAGCTTTGCTGCCTCAGCAGCTTTGCTGGCTGCTCACCCAGCCTCTCTTTTGTGGTGGCAGTCCTCTGCAGCCCCTCATCTTCTGCCTTCCAGTCTCTTTGCTGCCTCTTTGCCATCTCAACAGCAGCAGCAACTCTTCCCCCACCCGCAGGGTGGTTGATCAGTGGCTGGAGCTGTTATTGCCAAGGCAGTTGTCTTTGTGGCTCCAATGGCTCCTCCTGGTGGTCTTAGCAGTGATGTGGGCAGCAGCGCAACTTCCCTTGGGCTCCAGAGTCTTCTGACATGGATCAATAAGTACCTTCTCTGTGCTTGCACAGAGAACACCGTTTTACTTTTAGGGGGATGTAAGTATCCCCCATATATTTTTTTTAAAATGTCAGATTCTTTCTGCATACCTGGGGAGTGCAGAAAACTTGCAGGAGTTTCTGTTGATGCTCCATGTGCCCCCTATCTACAGAAATAAGTATCCACACATAGGGGTCACCATTGGGAATTAGATATATAGATTATATCTAATGCCAAAGAATAACCTTTATCTTGTTTTCTAATAATAGCGGCTTAAAGAAACCCTTGCTCTTAATTCAGATTCCTTGTTGATTGGGTAGAGACACTTCTATCCCCTCAGCTTTACATTCTGAATATTTAATATGAATATATCTTCATGTTACTCCATGTTAGGGTAAATGTTAGCTTTTATTGAGTTTGCATTATATGGTAAATGCCAGCTTTCTCCACATGTCAGTACATTCAGATGAAATAACATCAGACAACTTGACATGGTAAAATTGAAGCATTTTAAACTGGCTTTAGTATTTGTAGCTCAATAATTCCATAATTGAACTATATTTTACCTTGCAGGCAAACTACCTTACATTTAGTTGTTAACAATAATTTACTTTCTTTGTTGTCCGTACATCAGCTCAAATGTTAAAATATTTAATATACTTAATATTTTAAAGGCCTTTCATTTTGCTTTCTAATAGCAGAGCCTTAAAAAACCTTGCTCTGATTCTCAAATTTCTCAAAATAAAATTTTAAATATTCTTAAAAAAAAAATTTATTATTTTCTCAAGAAAAAAAGGTAGGATACAGAAGGGAAGAAGGGGAGAGGGAAAATATAGATTCATCAAGTTTGTTAAATGTTATGAATTGTTACGTATAAGTAAAATCAGATATATTACCAAATGTATTACATAATTCAAATATAGAAACAATAAAGCATCAATATTACAGAATTTTGGGTTAGATTCTCTCTTTAAGGAATAAACAAAAACTCTCCTAAAATTAGCAATAATATATAAACGATAAAAGAGAATACATCTTTAATAGTTGAATGGACTTCTATACTAAAAACCTAAATATTGTTTTGTTTATCTAAACTTAAATTTTATTCCTACTGATTATTTAAATACTAATGGAGTACAAAATAAAATATTGACATTATAATCAATATCTTCATCATCTTTAATGTCATATTCAAATAGTTCCAGAACTAAAAAAGAAAGTTAATTATTCCCATAGTATGAGTAATAAGCTTGTCATTTCTGCTGAAATTAATTCAATGGTCTTTTATTTATATAATTGGTTAATTTTTCTGATGTTGCATACTCAGCTAGTTTTTCTTCCCAGATCTCTATTGTAGGACAGTCTTCTGTCTTCCATTTCATTGCAAATATTATTCTGGCAGCTGTCAACATCAATGCTCCTAAGCTGTGGAGTCTTGTCAGCAAAAATTCTACTTTGTGAGCTATTGGCATCAAAGTTGTGAGCAAGCGATTTGGCTACTGCATAAATTAGTTTGCTCTGGAGCCATCCTTCCTGAGCTAAGAAAAAAATGTGTGAGCTGGAGGCTAAAAAACGGAGCTAGCTCACACTAACTCAGCTTAGAGGCAGGGCCGGCCCGAGGGTTTTTTGCGCCCTAGGTGGGGCTACCTTCTCGCCCCCCCCCGCACATGCCCAATTACAGGGTTGCCAACCTCCAGGTGGGGCCTGGAAAGAAGGAACTCCCTCATGCTCCTGGGCAAGAGGTGCCCAGGCTGAGCAGCAGCAGCGAGACCTGCCTCCCCCCCGTCGGGCTCCATGCCTTCCCCATTCCTCAGCAACAGCCCCGCCTCTTCTATTCTCCCTCACCTGGTCCTCGTCTTTGGAAGCAGCAGCCTCTCCCAGCCTGGATGCCGCCCCCGTTGCTCTCAGGACCGGGAGGGGCCAAAAGGCTCCTCTCCTGGTGCGAAGCGGCTCACGCTGTCTCCGTCTGTCCAGAAGGGGAAGGTGCCAAGCCAGGGGGGCAACTTAGCTTCCCCGTCCAGCACGAGAGGCAGCTAGGTCCCCTTCCTTCCCGTCAGGCCTGGGGCCTCAAAGGGCATGCTGGGGGTGCCACTGATCAGGGCCCCAGCACAGCCCAGAGCCTAAGAAAGGAGAAAAGGCTGCGAAGCCTCCAGTTGTGGCACTTGGCCCAGTAGGGGCCCCGTGCTGTGTCTGCATTACAGTGGGGCAGAGAAGCTGCCCCTGGGACCCCAGCCCCCTCCCTCCACCTGGAAGAAAACCCGGGGCTGCCCCCGAGCCTCACCTTGCAATTGGGGAAGAGGAGGGACACCGGGGGGGAGACTCCTGCAGCATGTCTGAACCCTAACCTTCCCCCTCCTGGCTGCTGCAACATGCGCGAGGCTACCCCACCCGGTGGGCTGCCTGTCTCTGGGCAAGCCTGCGGGAGGAAGGCGAGGAGCCGCAGGGGAGGCGGAAAGCGGCAGTGGTGGCCTTGGCATGGCACAAAGAGCAGGAAGCCAGTGAGGCGCTCTTGGCTCGGCTCCTCCTCACGCCCAGGCCCGGGCATGGCCAGCTGGCTCCAGCAGCTGCACGGGCTTTTGGCAGAGGTTGGGGGGCTTTGGTGGGGGGGTCCTGTTTGGCACCCCTAAGGGCCAGCGCGCTCTAGGTGAATGCCTAGTTCGCCTAGCAGGTGAGCTGGCCCTGCTTAGAGGGAACACTGGTCAACATATATCGAAGTAGGTCTTGTGCAGTTCTGTCTATATTATCTAGAAGGATTCCCAGTAAAAATAGTCTCTGATTTCCTCGGGAATTTAGTTTTTAAAAATGTTGAATTTTTTTCATGTATGTTTTTCCAGTATCTTTTCATCTTGATGCGGGTCCACCACATATGATAAAAGGTGCCCATCTTCTTTTTTAAATTTCCAGCAAGCCCCTTTGTAATTCTTGTCCATCTTAGCAATATCTTTTGGAGTGACATACCATTGATAAAACATCTTGTACCAATTTTCTCTTAATGCTTGCCTAGCAGTGAATCTGTCAGCTGTCAGTTCTTAATGGTAGTGATGGCTCCAAAAACCTGGTGGAAGAGCTCCGTTTTACAGGCCCTGCGGAACTGCAAAAGATCCCACAGGGCCCTGATCTCCTCTGGGAGCTCTTTCCACCAGAGAGGAGCTGCCACCAAGAAAGCCCTGGCCCTGGTTACTGCTAGCCTGGCCTCCTTAAGACCCAGGAGGGCCAGTCGGTTCTGAGCCCCTGACTGCAGTGCTCTCTGGGGTGCATGTAGGGAAAGGCGGTCCCTCAGGTATGTAGGACCCTGACCATATAGAGATTTAAAGATAAGAGCCAGCACCTTGAAGCGAATCTGGTTTGCTATTGGCAGCCAGCGCAGTGCCTTTAGCACAGGTTGGATGTGCTCCCAAATAGGGAGTCCCATCAACAGCCTGGCTGCAGCATTTTGCACTAGCTGCAGCTTCCAGATTTGAGACGAGGGCAGCCCCATGTAGAGAGCATTACAGTAGTCTAATCTCGAGGTGACCATCATGTGGATCACTGTTGCCAAGTAGTTGCATTCGAGGAAGGGAACCAGCTGCCTGATCAGCCGAAGGTGGTAAAAGGCTGATCTGTCAGCGGCTGCTACCTAGGCCTCCATTGTTAAGGAGGCATCTAGGAGCACTCCCAGACTCCTAACCTCCAGCGCTGGCACCAAAGGAGCCCCATCAAAGGTCGGAAGTGGGATCCCTACCTCCTTTGAGAAGACAATCTTCTCAAAATCAGTCAGTTCATTAATAGCTCCTGTCTTAGTGCAAATATAATTTTTTAACCTGGAAGCAATTTGAAAGTATATCCACCATTGTACCTCCTTTCCTTTTTCTTTAATCTCTTGCCACGTTTCAATGCCACCTTGCGAGTTTATCATATCGCCATAAGTTATAAAATCAATATTTAACCTTGTGTAATTGCCTTAATAAGCATCTATTGGTGACATTATTAGCCAAATTGTAGAGCTGATTCTCTTTTGTAGCATTTCCCAAATTTTAAATAAGATACCTCTGATTGTATGTCTTTTATCTTGAGTTTTGTTTTTTGATATAATTTTTTTAATCCACAGATAAGCTATGTAGTCCAACATCAAGATTTGAAGATTCTAATTTTATCAATCTTTCATTAGGACTTCTGATCCAATCTGAAATCCAAACTAGCCCAGCAGCTTAGTAGTATAATTTAGTGTTAGGTATTGCCAGACCACCTCTTTTCTTCTCTTCCTGCAGTACTTTAAATCTTGGCTTCTTATTGTTCCATACAAATTTATTTATTTGTCTTTGCCAGTTGCTCAAAGTCTTTTCAGGAATTGAAATTGGAATCCTTTGTAAGAAAAAGTTTAAGTTTGGTAGAACATTCATTTTTATAGCAGAAATTCTTCCTAGCCAAGATAATTGTAATTTGGACCATCTCTCAAAATCTCTTTGTATTTTAGACAAAGTTGTCATATAATTGTCCTTGAATAATGTATCATTCTGTCCCATGAGATATATTCCTAAATATTTGACTGGATTATTTGTTATGTCATATCCTGAAATTTTCTTAATCTCTTCCTCTTCTTGAGTAGTTAAAATTTTTAAAATAATCTTGGTTTTCTTCCTGTTGGTTTTATAACCTGAAAGGATACAGACTTGTCAATCTGCTCCATTACATGTTGGTGAGATTGTTGGGGGTTCGAAATCGTAAGGACCATGTCATCTGCATAACTCTTTAGTTTAAACCAATGTTCCCTCTAAGCTGTGGAGTCTTGTGAGCAAAAATTCTCCTTTGTGAGCTATTGGCATTAAAGTTGTGGGCAAGCGATTTGGCTGCTGCAGAAATCAGTTTGCTCTGGAGCCGTCCTTCCTGAGCTGAGACAAAAAGGTGTGAGCTGGAGGCTCAAGAACTGTGAGCTAGCTCACACTAACTCAGCTTAGAGGGAACACTGGTTTAAACTCCTCTCCTTCTACTTTTAATCCTTCAGTTCTTGAATCTTGTCTAATTTTAGAAGCAAAGATTTCCAACACAAGAATGAAGAGAAGTGGAGAGAGTGGACATCTTTGATGTGTACCTTTTTCTATTTTAAATCCATTTGTCAAAACCCCACTGATTAACATTTTTGCATGTTGTTTAGTGTAGATATCCTGTATCTAATTCAACAATCTGGAACCACACTTAAAATATTGCAATTTTTTCTTGTAGAAAAGCCCAAGATACATTATTGAAGGCTTTTTCAGCATCTAAAAACCGAAAGGCTGTTTTTTCGCCCTTATGTGTAACGTGTTCTGTTGCATCAACAACAAAATGAACATTGTGTTTCATGAGTGTTTTTGGTACAAAACCAGTCTGATCAGGATAAATTACTTTGGAGATACATTTCTTTAATCTATCAGCCTGTCAGGCACTTCAGAAAGTCAGTCAAACACCAGGCTTCATAAGAAGATAGCATTTATTCGAGCAGCAATTCTAAAGGCACACTAACATTCTATTGTCAGGAATAAAGCACACAAAGGAACATCTATGGATATACCCCACTGAGCTAACCCCCCCCCTTAGCATCTACCAATGGCCACAAAGCCCGCGTGCGGGAGCTAGGTGCGAAAATTGTTTAAGCCATAAAGGGACCCAGCTGTCCACACTGGAGAAATCGAAACCGTAGGACAAGGCCGTTTGGTTCAGGTAGGAGATAGCCCAGGCTGGGAATCACACTGTAACCTAGGCAACCTACCCACCTCCCACATTCCAAGCATGAGAAGTTACAGACCATCTTACCCTCCTTCCCTCCCTCACATCTTATGGCAGGATCACCTGACATTCTGCCCCTCTGATGATAAACCCCCACCCTTCGGCTTTAAGGGGTACAGCCTGTGAAATCTACAGATTAACCGGGGGGGCCGAACATTTTCCGCCCTCACCCATTCCCTCTGTTCAGGCCCAAAGTCCACCCACTCAATAAGATAATACAGTCGGTTTCGGCGGAGCGAATGGCAGCCACCTCTCGGGACTCTCCCAGAGATGGTCAGCCCACACACGGTCGGGGGGGGCCTTCGCACAAGCGAATGACCCTAGTGAGCCTTAGTTAAAAGCTCTGAACCAGGGGGTGCTTGGGGAGTAGCCTCTTTGCCGGCCTGACGGCCGGGAAATCAAGGCTTTCCCTCTGCCCCAGTGGCCCGCTGTGATGTGCCCATACGGGACTAAGCAACACCACCGACTTCCCAGAGTGAAGCAGCGAAGGTTGAATTAAAAACAGAAGGATCGGCAGAAAACCGTGAGTTGGAGATCTGCTTGCAAGCGGTTTAAATGTGCTCCCCCCCTTAATCGCATAAGCACAAGGGAGGGGGGAAGAATCCCCCCCCCGTTAGAAAGTGGAACTTTATAAAGGAGAGTGGAAGGGGGGTAGAGTGAAAAAGCGGATTGGTGAAAGTACCTTTTGGGGTTGTATTGAAGTTGAAGAAAATAGCTGGACTCCTGAGCTGCGCGGCACGGACTGTGTAAAAGTAAACAATAAAAATGTCGGTGCAGAAAAAAACTCCCAGACAAGCTGGTGAAGACGATGGGAGGGACTTCCGGTTCTGGCACACACACCCCTCGGAGCCAGCTGTCAATCAGCAGAGTGAGATGCTGCGCCCTCTGCTGGACCAAATGCAAAAAATCAGCGAAACTCTCTGTAACATGGAAGGTGTCCTCAACACTCAACAGAAGCAATTAACAGATACAGCTAAGAAGATGGAAGAGATTGCAAAGAAATGCCTGACCTCGACGGAAGACACCAAGAAAATTAAGAAAAAGGTCAATAAAATAGAGAAACATCAAGAGATGCAGGAAAAAAGAATATTAATGCTTCAGATGGAAAAATCAAACTTGACTTTCTGTTTTCAGGGCATAAAGGAAGAGGAAAAAGAAGATCTCAGAGCTATTTTGGCGAATGCCTTGGCACCAATAACTGGCAAAGAAGCACAAAAATTAAGTGAAGAGATGGATCTGGTATACAGATCCTACGCTAACTTTACCAAGAAAAATAACTTGCCAGCAGAGGTGGTTGTCAAGTTTACTAAGCAAGGTACTAGAGATCAAATTTTACGAGCGACTTCAGCAATGCCCTTGAAGTTCGGTGAACAGAATATCAGGATTTTAAAAGATGTTCCATATGAAATTCGTCTGAAAACAAAGGCATATAAAGGATTGACCCTATTTTTGCAAAAATATCAAGTCAGTTACAAATGGTGGCTCCCCGAAGGACTGGTTTTTAAATTTAACGATAAGAAAGAGAAGATTGATTCCGTCTTCAAAGCCCAAGAATTTCTGAAGAGGCACGCCAGTTCAGAGGAAGACGCAGAACTTGCTAAATGGACAATGTTAAGCAGCAAGGAAGACAGCGGCCCAGAGGAGGAGGAAGGAGAATCGGAAGAGGGAAAAGCAAAGAAGGGACCATCGTACAATTTGAGAGATCTGAAAAGAAGACACCCCAAGATATGATTTGCTCGTGATGCGCAAGAATGGAGTATATTAACAATTAACCCCAAAGGACTTTACTAATCTTTCTAACAGATTTGTTTTGGACTTTTAGTAAGATGAAAGGAAGATCATTCAACCACGGTAGAAGCCATGAACTTTATTTTTTACTAACAAAAAGTTTAATATACTAACAGGAAATTCACTCACCTCTTTTCTTTGCCCCCCTATATACCCTTCCCCCTTTCTTATAAAAAGCAATAAAGTCCTCTCCTTTTTAGGAGGGTTAAAAAAAAATAAGATAATACAGTCGGTTTCTAGAAATCTTCGAGTCCAGGATTTGCGGATTTCCCACCATCAGAGGGGGGGGAGCAGGTCTCTTCGGTCTCCATTCGTTTTCCTCAGGCGAGCGTCTTAAAAGTCTGAGGTGGAATACGGGATGAATAGATCTCAGTGATTTAGGCAGTATTAGTTCAACAGTCACATTATTTAAAACACATTTGATTTCAAAAGGTCCAATGTATTTCCACCCTAGTTTTTTGCTCGGCTGCACCCCCTTCAGGTTCTGCGTGGATAGATACACGAACTCCCCGGGTTTCGGGGTCCAGGTTGAGTCCCGTTTCTTGTTGGCGTGCTTCTTGTAAGCCGATTTAGCATCCTCCAAAGTTTGGGCTAGGAGCGGCCATGCCTGCTGGAGTTTTTTACACCAATCCCCCGCCTCCTCCTGTGGCAAAGTCGGTGAAGCCAGGAAAGGAAGTGGCGGGGCCTCATAACCATGTACAGCCATAAAAGGGGACATCCCTGTAGATGCATGACACGTGTTATTGTAACAGAATTCTGCCAGGGGCAATAACGATTCCCAATTGTCCTGTTGGAAGTTAGTAAAACAACGCAAGTACTGTTCAAGGGTTTGATTCACCCGTTCCGTTTGTCCATCAGTTTCCGGGTGATATGCACTGCTCAACGCTCTCTCTACCCCCAGAAGTGCCATCAATTCCCCCCAAAACTGAGAAACTAACTGAGACCCCCTGTCTGAGACCACCTTCCCAGGAAGAGTGTAGAGTCTAACGATGTGTTGCAGAAACGCCTTTGCCAGTTTCTTTGCAGAGGGGATGGACTTAAAGGGAACGAAATGTGCTTGTTTGGAAAACGTGTTGACCACCACCCATATTACGGTTTTACCCCCACTTGGAGGTAAATCAATGATAAAGTCCATAGATACAATCTCCCGGGGTGGGATGGGGTTGGCAGTGGTTGCAGGGGTCCAGGTGGCTTCCCGGGGCAATGTTTACTCATGAGGCACGTCTGGCAGGCTTGCGTAAACAAAGACAAGTCTTTTCTCATTCCTGACAATCTGTCAGGCACTTCAGAAAGTCAGTCAAACACTAGGCTTCATAAGAAGATAGCATTTATTCGAGCAGCAATTCTAAAGGCACACTAACATTCTATTGTCAGGAATAAAGCACACAAAGGAACATCTACGGATATACCCCACTGAGCTAACCCCCCCCCTTAGCATCTACCAATGGCCACAAAGCCCGCGCGCGGGAGCTAGGTGCGAAAGTTGTTTAAGCCATAAAGGGGCCCAGCTGTCCACACCGGAGAAATCGAAACCGTAGGACAAGGCCGTTTAGTTCAGGTAGGAGATAGCCCAGGCTGGGAATCACACTGTAACCTAGGCAACCTACCCACCTCCCACATTCCAAGCATGAGAAGTTACAGACCATCTTACCCTCCTTCCCTCCTTCACATCTTATGGCAGGATCATCTGACACAGCCATAATTAAAGCCAAAATTTTATAGTAAATTTTAAATATTTAAATAAAGAGAAAAACATTTTTTAAACTAGTAAATTCTGTGTCTTAGTGCAGTTCAAGTACTATCATACTGTAGGGTTGCCAGCCTCCCTGGTGGGGACAGGGGATCCTCTGGGCTTAGATCCCCACCCCCGCTTTCTAAAAATCCAGCAGCAGGGGACAAAATTGTGGCCACATTGTGACATCATCTAAGTTTCTATGGAAGCCATAGAGACTTGGGCTAGAGCGCCACAGCTGGAGTCCTCTGGACCTGTTTGCCCTCTCAGTCTTTGGTTTAGCCAGCACACCGCACTGATTTTCCCCAGAGCCTGCCCCAGCTGGCCGACAGGTCTCTGAAACTCTGGCTGGCTGGGTGGGCCAGGCAGCAGGCATTGGATCCAAGTGGGCACTAGCCGGGTTCAGGCAGCCCCGCCCTCCAGTTAGCAGCTGCCTATTCCACTCTGAGTCTGACCAAACGGCTGAGGTTTCAGGCTGAGTAGTAGCCAACGCCACACTCTGGAGCAGAGGGCCACTTGCTTTGGGAAGGTAAGTAAAGTTGGGCTGTGTGGCTCCAGTTCCAGGCAGCCAGCAGTTTTGCCTACCATTGTGGCCTGAGCCCATGTGCTTTTCGGTGCTCAAGGCAGGGTTGGGTGGGTGCAAGCTGGGTGCCCTCACTGCCACCAGATCCAGCTGGGAGTTGCTTCAGGGCCTTTGCCCATGTGCACTTCAGGGCCTTTGTTGGGGGGAGGATGTATGCATGCCACACTTTTCGGTGCTGGGGGGTTGAGTGTGGGGTGACAGATGGGGGTGAGCCAAGTGTCCTCGCTGCCACTGGTTCCAGATGGAAGTTGGGACAGGGGATGGAGGTCTGACCCTTGGCAATGTACTCATCGGATGGATGGCATCATCTTCATCTTTTCTTCAGTGTTTTTCATCTTCCCATGTTGTTCTTAATTTGTATTTATTTATTTGTGATTTTTAATATGTGCATGTGAGACCGATTCCCCACAAGCAGCTGTGCTGCTGTTGCTCTTCCATTTGGTGTAGTGCTTAAGTGTGCGGACTCTAATCTTTGATTCCCCACTCCTCCACTTGCACCTGCTGGATGACCTTGGGCAAGCCATAGTTCTGGCACAACTGTTCTCTCAGCCCCACCTACCTCACAGGGTGTCTGTTGTGCAGAGGGGAAGGGAAAGGAGTTTGTAAGCCACTCTGAGACTCCTTTGGGTAGTGAAGGGTGGGGTATAAATCCAATCTCTTCTCTTCTTCTTCTTCATTTCCCCTGGTTGTATTGGTCAATTTCACACTATTCGCTGCACGGCCACATTTTGCCCCGCATCTCCCCCCGATTTCCCCCCACATCTTCTCGATTCTGCTTTTTGAGGATCGAGAAGATGTGGAGGAAATCTGGGGGGAAATGTGGGCCAAAATGCTGCCACGCAGCAAATAGTGTGAAATTGACCAATACAACTGGGGAAAACAGAAGAGCGATGGCGACACAGCTGCTTGTGGGGAATCGGTTTGAGTGTGTGTATACCTAGAAGGTGACCTCTGGTGACTGACCCCTACTGGGGGCCTGGTGGATATTCAGAGAGGTGGCTGTTCTTAATTTTTGAATGGTTTTAAAGATTTCTTTTGCTTCAGGTGTACCACATATGACTGAACAGACCATGTTTAAACGTTGTGGGCAATGTGAGGGCAAACTGTCTCCCACAGATAAATGTGATAAGGACTTCTTGTGCCTTGGAAAAGGGCACAGTGCTGAAACTCTGTGCCACTATCAGAGGTCCTCAGTGAGGCACAGTTGCTCCTCCCAACTTTGGGAATGAGCCTTCTCAATATTAGCAAAATTGGACATCCAGTTCTTATAATGTCTCTACAGGGTAGTCATGTTAGTCTGTAACAGTAGAAAAGAGCCAGAGTCCAGTGTCACCTTAAAGAAGTTCTGAAGAAATGAGTAGTGACTCATGAAAGCTCATACCCAGCCACAATTTTTGTTACTCTTTAAGGTGCTATGGTACTCTTGCTCTTTTCTAATGACTCTATGGTGCTTGAGTGCCAGAGCATTCCTCCACCGGATGCTGCCCACACACTGGTCCAGCTGGCCTCTTTATCAACACACAATACTGTCCAGTCAGTTATCCAGGGTCTTAACTTGCTACGATATCATTTTTGGCAGAACTGAATGGGAACCCATGACTTGTCCCCCTTGGACAGGTACAATGTTGCATGGGCTTGAAAGGGTGGGGTGGGGTGGGGTGGGGATTTTTGCACTTAAAAGGCAAGCTCTAAAATGTTCTGAATTGAAGATCTTAGCATATACACAGCCTGCTAGTGTAACTGCACAGATGACCAGTCAAAGAACATAAGTTACAAGTAAGCATACCTGTTTTCCCCGTGTCTGATATAAATTCAGGTATCTGGATGCGGGAAGGAAGCCTTGCTTAACGTTACTGATTTTTGCCCCCCTAGGTATATCTGGTGTGACTGGAGCAGTACTCAGGGAAACCTCCTTCATTAATCGCAGCTTGTCTGCTCTGGCAGATGTACTTGGAGCAATATCAGAACATCGCTCTCATATTCCCTATCGAAACAGCAAACTTACACATTTACTCCAGGACTCCATTGGTGATTATAGCCTTTGCTATACATTTTATTTATTTAGAAGATTTGTACCCTGCTTCCCAACCAAAGGTTTCCAAGGCATTTTCTAAACAAAAACATCTGTTTAAAAATGCAACTATTTCAATAAAACAGCAGCCAAGAAAAAAATACTATGGAGGCCAGTACTTTCAAGATGCACACACACATGCACGCACTCATACCAGAACCTGAGTGCCATTTCAGCAGAAGAGCTGGTAAACATTTTAAAAATAAAATAAATCAAAAACCTTTGTTAATTTTTAATAATTCTTGGCAATGCCTAAAGCTGAAAAGACTACACTCTCTGAGTAACTGTGGGAAGGAGTGTTGTCATCCAACCTCCATTTTATTGGCTTTCTCTCTCTTTGGGATAGAATTCGCTCTCTTTGGGATAGAATTAGCTCCTCTGTGCCAGTCACATAAGATACAGAAAACATGTTTTGGGCCACCTCCATTAGAAAGGAGGCAAGTTGGCAGAGAGGTGACAAGACATGACAAAATTCCTTATAAATTCATCCAGTTCATGAGGAAGAGTGGTAACTTTAAACATAAGTCACATAAGATGCAGAAAACATGTTTTGGGCCACCTCCATTAGAAAGGAGGCAAGTTGGCAGAGAGGTGACAAGACATGACAAAATTCCTTATAAATTCATCCAGTTCATGAGGAAGAGTGGTAACTTTAAACATTAAAATAAGAATTAAACTATCCAGCCTGATGAAGGGTTCTAATGAACTCAAAAGCTGCACATTGTTATGTGTCATTTGGTTGGTCCTAATCAAAGGTATTACAGAGATTTTGTTCTGATTTTTTGGATTTTACTTTGGGACCCAGACAGTTGCTAACATCTCCCATTACTTAACGCTTATACCACCAGTCTCCCTGTTAACGACCCATATCACCTCTGAAGGGAGGGGAGTCCTCAGTTCTTTGTTTGTTTGTTTAATTCATTTATACCCTGCCTTTCTCCTTAGTGGGGACCCAAAGCACCATATGTAATTCTCCTCTCCTCCACTTTTTCCTCACAGCACCCCTGAGGTAGGTTAGGCTGAAAGTGTGATTTGGTCCAAGGTCACCCAGTGGTTAAGACACTGAACTGCAGGCTGTTGAAGGTCAGTAGTTCAGCAGTTCAAGACCCGGGTGCTGCAAGACAGAGTGAGCTCCCGTCTCTAGTTCCAGCTCCTGCCAACCTAGCAGTTCGAAAGCAAGAAGTTGCAAGTAGATAAATAGGTACCGCTTCGGTGGGAAGGTAACAGCATTCCGTGCACCTTGGTGTTTAATCATGCTGGCCACATGACCACAGAAACGTCTTCGGACAGCGCTGGCTCTTCAGCTTGGAAACGGAGATGAGCACCGCAACTCTAGAGTTGGATTCGACTGGCTTTCGAGCAAGGGTACCTTTACCTTTACCTTTACACCCAGTGAGCTTCCATGGTACAAGTGGGAATTTGAACCTGGGTCTGCCAGATACTAGTCTGATACTAGGCCTGTAGCACAGGGGGCACATGGAGGCAATGCCTCCCCCCACAGGTGAGTGCTGCCCCCTCAGAAAATTTTTAAAAGAGATCAGGAAAAAAAATAATCATTTTTTTAAATGTAAGATGTGTGTGGGTCTTCCAAAATGACCCAAGGCACAATCAGGGAAGCGTCAGTCTTGTTTTTTTCCAGGCTGAAAAATAGTTTTGTTTTGTTTTTAATGCAAAAAATAAAATAAAATTGTAATAAAATAAAATAAAATTGTGAAATGCAAAACAGAGAGAATCAGAGACACCCCCCCCCAGCTTACACAGAAAAGCAGGCCAGAATCGAGTCTATCCAATCAAAAGGGCTAGAGGAGGACTAGAGGTGGCAGTGGAGCCAGAGCTGCTGCTTCTGCTGCTGCAAGAGGAGCAGCAGTTGCAACTGGGGTGTCCCCCTCAGATTTCCCCAGGACCCACCAACCCAAATTTTCTGGCTATGCCCTTGTCTGACGCTCTTAACCAATATACCACACTGGCTCTCAAGCATGCTGATACGGCAGCAAGCAGTCCTACCCTTACCTTAGGCGACTTAAGACTTTAAACATCATAGCCTATGCTTTGAATTGCTCCTGGAAGTCACAGGCGACTAGTGCAATTCTTTTAAACCTGAAGAAATAAGATACCAATAATTAGTGCCCATCAGCAATCTTGTTCCTACGTTCTGTTCTACTTGAAGTGTTTGAACAGCCATCAGAGGCAACCCCACACAAGTGTGTACTGCAGTAGTGCAGTTTGGTTATGATCAAAGCCTGGATGACTGTGGCTAGATGCAGCCCCTTGAGGAACTATCACAGCTAGCTTTTCAACCAAAGCTAGGCAAAGGCCATAGCAGAGGTCTGTGCTTCCATTTGTAGACATGAATCTTACAGTGCTTCTCAGCTGTGAATTTAGGAACCGGCTGACTGTTGATCTCTAGCTGTTAATATTATTAACCAACAGCACCTCTGTCTTGTTGGTAATGAACATCAATTACTACCTCCAGTTCAGAACATTCATTGTTTAACATTGACTTAAAATGTCCGAAGTCCTCTGGTTCTGTGCCAAAAGATGCACTATGTTTTGCTTTATTTTATTCCTGGCAGCATCCTTGAGATATTTAACACCTGTGTGACAAACAGAAATTCAACAGGTGAAGAGTTTTTCCTATATTTGAATCTCCCTGCCAAAAAAAAGCTGCACCCATTGAAGTTCAGTGGGTCTTGCAGCTGTTAGATATATTGGAGTCTTTCTACAAAAAAGGTGAGGAGTCTTTGTCACTCTTCCTTTCTTTGTATTTTGGCCAAATAAACTAAATAACTTGATTTTGGGAACAGCCCTTGTGCAAATATAGCATGTTTTTAATAATTCTGAAGGTATATTTCTCTGTGTTGTTGGTGGAAAATGTTATCCTATAGTGGCATTTATGTCACGAAGACATTTAGGGTATAGTCTATGGGAATGTTCTCCTGAGTAAATCCCAACTTGTTGTGAAGCTTGGAATAAAATTCAGAATTTCATTACTTTGCTACTTAAACAACAGTTGTTACTGTTTAATGAAACCAGATAAAAAAACATATTTTAGTAAGATTTCTAGCATCAGTCTTTATCCAGTACTGAAGGTTTTTTACCCCTTTTTAGTTATATTACTTTTATTGTTTAAATATCATTCTGAGACCATTTTTTCCTCATAATTCTTTGCTCTTGTCTTCAGTATTCACCTGTATGGGCAGAACCATACAAATGCAGTCATATATAGATCTAGGGAGTCTTTTTTACTAGTGTGCATGCTATTTTTGTCCTGCCTTGTAAGCCTTTTTACCCTAAATGAAATCATCTTCCATTTGTGGTGGCTGAACTACTAGTGCTTTTGGTTGCCTTGTAGCTGTACATTGTATTTTTCCCTGTCTTGGTGTATGTGCACCATGGCTGTTTCTATACTAGAATACTTTTGGTCAGTCATTTCTTTCACGCAAGCATGGTGCTACTGCAAGACACTTAATATATTAGTGTATTTCCCCTAAAATCCAGCTATGTCCACATTATATGTTACCTCAGAAACTAGTCTTTTTTAGCAGAGATGCCATTTCTCCCTGCAATTGTCTTTTGTTCCTTTGTCTAACAGCTTAGTTAATTATTTCCTGTTCTTTCAATAGCTAGCCGCAGCATTCGTTAATCAATTGTTAATCATCAGTTCCTGTTTTGAGCCTGGGAAGGTACAACTTTTCACTTCGCAGGCAAAACCACTGCTCATTTTTTATTTAATTATTCTTATAATTTCACAAACACAGCAACAATAATAAAAAATAAAATTAAAAAATGTGACAATGGGTTTACTGCTAAACGAAAAGTTGTACTTAATTCACCACTTCTTTTAAGAGCTATTCAATTAACAGTTCATTGACAAATGCTGTGGCCAGCCATGGAAGCAATAGAAAATACACATGAAGTTGCCTTATGTATATGAAGCTGCCTTGTACTGAATCAGACCATTGGTCCATCAAGGGCAGTATTGTCTACTCAGACTGGCAGCAGGTCCCCAGGGTCTCAGGCAGAGGTCTTTGATGTCACCTGGTTCTTTTGCATGGAAATGCCGGAGCTTAGAATCTGGGACCTTCTGCCTGCCAAGCAAATCGTCTTCCACTGAGCCACAGCCCTTGCCATAATAATTGTGGAAGAAAGAATATAACGGGACTGTTGCCCTGAAAAACTGTAAACACTAGACCACCCGCTGCAGCAACTAAATTTTATGTTTTTCTAAAAAGTTACAAATCGAGTCTATTGAAAGAAGGGAAGACCACAGCAGATGCAATAGGGGTCTGAGACAAATGTAATGTTTATATTAACCATTAACTAAGTAAACGAATCATGGCAATTTCATACTAAACCGCTAGTGTGGAAGCAACTGATGTTCTGTGTTACTGCAAGTTTTAAAGGAGTCCAATACAAAATAGAATGATGGAACACTTCTTATGCTGGCAGATCATTATGGAACAGATCAATTGCAACCCTATCCTGCAGTTTATACTGAATAATGGCTATCCAGTCCTGTCTTCCATAAATAAATGTTCTGTGAAATTGAAACAATCCTGCTGTTGACTGTTGGACAATTTATCCTGTTAGCATTTTGCAACATATTGAAATATCAATGAAAATATTTCTTGCTCATTTGCCTTAGGTGGTGATGCAAAATTACTGCTGGTGTTGTGTGTCTCCCCCAGCCAAAAGTACATAACAGAGTCCCTGCAGACCTTGGGATTTGGAACGCGAGCAAGGCAAGTTCAGCGAGGGCAAGCCAAGAAGAGGAACCAACCAGGGCCCAGCAAATCCAAATAAAAAGCAAGACTCCTGCGGGTTACAGTATTATTAATGAGTTCCTCAGACTGAAATCTATCTTGTTTTTGTAAAGATGTAAACTGCCAGTTCAAATAAACACTGTTCAGTGTGGTATTAGCAACCCATAAACTTGCTGGGCAACATCTTTATTCCAACAATAATAGCAGGATTATCAAAATGTTTCCACACGTGCTTGTCTATTGTTCCTTCTGGAGTTGAGAGTTGAGAAGACAAGGTTCAAAAGGTTTGCAGTAGGGCTCTGTACTAGTGGAGAATTTGGTATTGGGTGAGAAATACAGCATCCTAAAAAATACCTCTCAGTTTTCATTCTTTTAAAAGTAAGTTTCTAGCCATTCAGGCTGCTGGATTAGCAGAGGGCAGAGATGAGGTTGAGCAAAATTTTCCATGGGTTGGGAAGTCAGGTTTCAGTGTGGTGCAGAGTGCTTTGTGCTTTGTGTGACTAACAAAAGCAGGATAAACTATCTAAACAAGACCAATATGTGGAATTTTATTTGCATAATTTGTATAGATTGGAGACTTCATTTTTTTTTTTTTTGATGCAGCAGTTAGATTGAGAGATTGTGGGGGGGTTTCCGCACTACTCAGTACATGAACATGCAGACTGGACACAATCAGTGTGTCTCAGATTGGAGGTTAACCAGCTCTGTAGTACCTAAACCCCAGAGCAGGGAAGAGAGAATTATCTTTCACAGGCCTCCTAAACATTGCCTAAACTGGTTAATTTTATTTTTCTCACAAGAAATCTGGCTGGAATTTCCTTATATCTGATTTGCTTTAAACTATTTAAGGATATAATGTCATAAGAACATAAGAAGAGTCCTGCTAGATCAAACCAGTGGTCCATGTAGTCCAGTATCCTGTCTTACACCATGACCAACCAGTTCCTCTGGAGGTCCAACAAAAGGGCATAGAAACCAAGGCTTTCCTCTGATGTTGCCTCCTGGCACTGGTATTCAGAGGTTTACTACCTCTGAATGTGGAGGTTCCCTTTAGTCACGATGGCTAGTAGCCACTGATAGACCTATCCTCTGTGATTGGTATCATGCGGGCATAATTTCCAAGGTGCCATTAGGAGCTGTCGCCTGAACAAAAATAATATGTTAATGGGGAAATTGCAGGTATGGCCAACAGCAACTTCCACAGTCACTTGTCCCAGCAGCTGCAGTCACCATTCCATATATATCCATGCAATGGTCAGCATTACCTACATGTGGGAAAAAAGGGTTGTCTGAGCTATTTATTTATTTATAAATGTATTTATAAACTAGTGCTAATCAGATAAGGCTTAAATTCATCCTTCATTAATGAGAGTTCATGATGCTCTTAACACATCAGAAAGTACCCTAAGATGGAGAAGTTTCAAGAGAATTTTTTTACTATGGGCTAATCATCCCTTATCCCTATCATTATTAGTTGTTGTTGCCTTTGTGTATTGCCCTTCATGCAAGGAGCCCAGAAGAGTCTACATGCCCTACATGGAAGGAAGCAGAGCCTCCAAAGATGACTGCAGTGGTCAGGTAGGTTCATAAGGGAGTAGGAAACCCTTCAGCTGTGTTGGTCTCAAACCATTTAGGGCTGCCAGTACCAGCTCCTTGAACTGTGTCCCCAGGAACAAACTAGGAGTCAATGTAGATGAACCAACAGCTCAGTCCAGCCAGCATCATGGCTGCAGCATTCTGCACCAATTCAAGTTTCTGGACACTTCAAGGGCAGTCCCACACAGCATATTGCAATAATGTAAACTAGATGTAAACAAGACATGTACAACAGTAGCCTGATTTTAAGGTCATCTAACCAGCTGAAGCTGGTAAAAAAGCACTCCTGGCCACAGCTGCCACCTGCTCATCTAGCAGTAAGGCCTGGCTCCAAGAGCACCCTGAGACTACAGACCTGTTCCTTCAAGGAAAGTGTGACCCCATCCTGAACAGGTGACACCTTAAATCCCCAGTCAGACCTAATGCTCACCAGTAGCACTTCTGTCTGGTGGGAGATCAAGCTTTAGTTTATTAGCCTGTGGTTAAAGTGTCAGACTAAGATCTAGGAAATCCAGGTTCAAATTACCACTTGTGCTGTGAAAGCTTGCTGGGTGGCGTTGGACCAGCCACATTACTTTCAGCTTAGTCCTGACCTGGATAGCCCCAGCCTAGCCTGGTCTCATCAGATCTCAGAAGCTAAGCATGGCCAACATGGAGGCAGGCAACTGCAAACCACCTCCAAACATCTCTTGCCTTGAAAACATGACAGGGTTGCCACAAGTCAGCTGTGACTTGACAGCAAAAAAAAAAAAAAAAATCCATCATACTGCTCATGTTCTGAGCAGGCACTCGGGAGAGCTTCTGTTCTCCATTTGAAGCCCAAGAACTGACCATCCCAAACATCTACAAGGCATTTTTGAAAGTTACAAGTCTGCCTTTACACTAACTTTTACTAACTTACACTTAGCCAAAGCATCACAAAATAGTGATTGCAAGCTTCACCAGACTGGATGTTAAGAAACACACTACCGCACAAAGAAGGTTCCCCCATCATCCACTGTTTCCAAAGAATTAAACACAAACGAAAGAATCTCTGCAGTAGAGACTGAAGGTGGGAGTGGGCATTTTTGCAAGCCCAACAGAACCAGTGCAATGTACAGTGCCCAGCAAACCCAGTGCCATTATGGCAATGCCAGCTGATGTCAAGAACAAAATCACAGTCCAAGTAAGAGGTGGGGTTGGAAGCCCAACAGGACCAGTGCAATGGACAGTACCCAGCAAACCCAGTGCCTTCTGTTCATAATATTAACAAAGGTTTGCTACTATCCTACTCTTAAATATATTCTGTCATCAAGCAGGATAGGGATGAGAAGGTCCTGAGACCAAGAAATAAAGGGGTGTGTGTGGAAAAAGTAGGTGAAGGGAGACAGAAATGCATGAGAAAAGTGTGGAAAAGATGGAGAGAAATTAAGAGAAGGAAAGGTTGTTTTATCTTACTGCAACACCCAAACTACTGCTTTGCAAGATCTGGCTGAGCTGAGTGCAATGGAACAAATAAATAAATAAAATTATCTTGCCCAAATAGGGCAAGTTGGAGACTGGCCGGTAGTTTGCCAATTCGGCTGGGTCCAAGGATGGCTTTTTCAAGAGAGGGTGGACCACGGCTTCCTTAAGTGTCCCAGGGAACCGCCCCTCCAAGAGGGACTTGTTGACAATATCCCATAGGGCACCTCGAAACCCCTTGTGGGCAGCTTTAATGAGCCATGAAGGGCATGGATCAAGGGAGCAAGCGGTAAGGTGTACAGTTAGGAGCAGCTTGTCATCTTCCTCTGGGCTGAGGAAGCTGAAATGATCCATAACCTGACTAGAAGATGTGCATGGAGCCTCAAGCTCGCTCACCGTATCAGTCACGGCAGAGCGACAAGACTTTGTCTGCAAAATAGCTCGCAAAAGCCTCAGAGCCAATGTCCAATTCCCTAGCATTTGGTTGGCCTTGTGGCAGAGTAGTAATGGACCGCATCATTCTAAATAATTGGACTGGGCGTGAGCTTGCACTATCTAACCTTGGCCCATTATGCACGCAAATCTTACTGCATATTTTCAGAGCAGTAAGCCTTCATTCTTGACTTCAGGTTCTGTGCCCACCTTAAGCACCATTCTTTCTTCTCCAGTGTATTTATTCTGCAGCTACAATAAAATACACACTTTTCTAAATCAGGATGGAATGTCACTTGTGACGTGGGGTTTTTTTTCCAAAGTTTATTTACACAATTGCCCTATTGCAGCTGTTCAGTAGCGTCCAGCAAGCACCTTCCATTTAAATCCTCATGGTTCAGGTTTTGCACATGCATTTTAATGTTAATTCACTGAATGAAAGGGAACAGAAAGGAATGCGGGGGGGGGGGACACCAATGTTGAAAAGTACAAGACTTTTTTAAAAAACTGACAAGCAGCTGTGAAGTCCTGTTTTCCCTATTGTCAAGCACTAGGGGATTCTCTGCTGTGTTATAGGCCACTGTGAAAAATTGGAAAGAGTTACACAATCTCATAATATGGGGAAACATGTTGCATGTACAGAATGCATCGTACAACCCACTGGCACTGGCATTGCAAGCTGTGATCATCGGCAATGTGTGTGTGCATGCACACAGCTGTGCAAAGTTGGCTGCAACTCTGCCATGCTTTGCACAGGGCTGCAAATTGTATGGGGGAGGAATCTTCTGGCAGAAGCTCTGGAGAGCTTTTTTTTAGTCTTGTGCCGCTAAATTGAAAAAAAGGAGTGTTTCCACTGATGCCCTAGGGCAGCTGCATAGTAATGCTAATGTCCTACCCTTCCTTGCAAATTTACATGGTTTTCTCTTTATGATTCTCTAATTGGATCCTATACATTGGTTATGACCTTGGCATTTTTAAAAAGCCTGTCCTGCGCTGATTGCACTCTGTCCTCCAAATGGATTGATCCCAAGTGATTCTTAAGTTTAGCGGTTTGCAGAATGCCCATGTGGATCAGCTGCCATTTTAATGGTAAGCTTTCGGAGACTGCCAACATGGTTCCCCCTCCCAAACTTTATTTACTAAAGCATTAAAGGGGAAAATGTTTTCAAAGCTTTAGACTTCCCATCCCAGTGCCTCTCTTTACATCTCATGTCAATTTCATTCCATGCTGATGAGCCCCCTTTATTTTGTTTGCTTGCAGTACTGAAATCTTGTTTTTTTTGCACTGGGGACATTGTCATTTGCCTCCAGTTCCCCTTTCAAGTCAATACCAGCAGGGAACTAAATCTCAAGCAGCTCCTTTTAAACTTTCCGCTGTTGTTTTCCATTTTTTTCATTCAGTGATTCAAGACTAGCAGTAGTCTCATATCACTAGACTCATGTCACCTGTAAAAAAATTAAATATTTAAAACAATAAGGGGGAAATGGAACTTGTACACAAATGAAGGAGGGAGGATGGCAGAAGGTGCAGAGTGGGTAGAATGACCTCAATGTGAGCAGAGGAGTGATCTTGGAGAGGTGGCAAAAGGGTAGGAGGGAATCCAAGGAAATCTGTACACTTTTGAATTACCTTTGGCTTGGAAGTGAAACAAGGAAAAAATTGGCACAAGAGCACTCTCAGAAAATCTAGGGAAACAGTGACCAGAAAGCAAATTTCGCTCTGAAGGGAGGAAAATCAATGGAGAATGATAAAGAAAACTCACTGGACATGCACGGTGAAAATGAGGGAAAATAAAGGTAAAGGTTTCCCTTGTTCGAAAGCCAGTCAGATCTGACTGTAGGGGGCAAGCCAAAGAGCCAGCGCTGTCTGAAGATGTTTCTGTGGTCATGTGGCCAGCATGACTAAACTGGAGATGCACGGAACACTGTTACCTTCCCACCGAAGCAGTACTTATTTATCTACTTGCCATTTCTTGCTTTCAAACTGCTAGGTTGGCAGGAACTGGGGCCAGAGACAGGAGCTCACTCCATCATGCAGCACTAGGGTCTTGAACTGCTAAACTATAGACCTTCCAGTCTGCAGCTCAGCGGCTTAACCTCTGAGCTACCACAGTCCCTAAATACCCATGCATAATAGGCCCTTGTCACTGCTAAAGTAGAATCCAAGTCAGAATGGATACAAGAGATTTTATCTGCAAAGTGCTGAGCAAAATGATCACCGCAGGCCACCAAGCAATCCACTGCCTCCTGCAGGCCAGAACCCAACAGCCTCTGACCACCCAAAACAGCTCCTCTGGTCTATATTGCTATAACCTCTTCCAGTAAATTAGCCATCAAATCCCCCTGTCAGATAGCCTCTTTATCTTGTGAACCCAAGTGAAAGAACAAAGTCAACTAAAGGTCTGTCTCTTCCCATATGTACCCATGTAGCACTTATGCTTCTCAGGCTGCTCCCTACTGGCTGCTTCCCCATTTAAGGTCCCATCTGGTACTGGCACCAACCAGAATGTCTGCATTTTATACTGTAGCTTCCACTTTCTGGAACAGGCTCCCTGGGGAGTTGAGTGGGTGCCATCTCTAGAAATTTTAAGGAAGCCGTTTTATCTTCCAGGGCTTTGAATGGAGTATACACTGCAGGTATCTTTTTGTGAGGAGGAGGGTTATTTGGGTTCTGTTTTATTCTGTATATTTAAAATTGTGGTTTGTAAGCTGCCTTGAACTGCCAGGAAAGGTAGAATATAAATAGTTTATTAAATAAATAAAGTTATTTTGAGGCAAGGAAGGAAGAGGCAGAAATAAGTAGCATCCCCATCCCCCATGCACTCGTTCTGCCATCTTTACTGTGCATGGTGAGTTGGGGCACATGGACAACGTGACAGCAGGAAGAGAGTTCTAAGTAACTAAACATCAAGAGAGACTCTGTGGTATGTGATGGGGCTTTAATAACCTCCTTTGTTTTATGTGCTGTTTTAGTACTCTGTGGAAGCCCATGATTCACTCTGGGGGTTTTGTACCTCTAGCGGATCAAAACTACCTCCAGACTTGGGATGGAGGTCATTGATGGGTCAGTGTGAAGAGACTGCAGCTTGCCTACCCAAAAGACTGGCTCTTATAGCGTTCCAGGTCTCTTAACCTTCCTGAGCATAAATATTTACTTAGAAATTTTATAGCATGCTCCAATTGGAATTTCACCCTTCAACATGTACCAGCTGCTGCATTATGCAGAGTATGGTCTCTGATCTTTTGGAATGTTCACAATGCAGTGGTATGAATGTATACCACAGTGTCAAGAAAGGCTCCATACACTGCCTTTCCCTAAAATGCTAATGTGTTTGTAAGGAATGGAACTCATGTACTTATATTTGATAGAAGCCCTCTCAAGGTTTCCCATAATTCACCTATATGGAAAATGGCAATCTAACAGGCATCAGTATGTGCATGTAATTTGACTGGGAATCCACTTCTGTGGATTTTCTAGAGCACGGCTGGGCACATTTCTCAGTTTGTTTATGGTGGCAACTCATTAGCCCAGCTGGAAACTCCTGGGCTTCTTTGTATGCTCGGGACACATTAAGGACTCTTTTCAGGTAGGACTGTCATGAGTATGGGTATTTTCCCTTTGTTTCTCAAAATAACATGCACACTTCTAGCCATTGTAGCAGAGAAAAGCTTCAGGATATGGACACTATTGGCTGGAACCCCAGTATGGGTTTACCTCTATATTTTTCTATTCCTAAATCACACTAAGGGCTGCTGAAATGACCACTTTGTTGTGGCTGCTTAAAGAGTTGCAGCAACTCTTTGTTCCACATGACTGTCATAACTGGCCTTTGTGCAGCTTTGATGTCTGGGTGTGAACATCCCAGCTAGGTGTGAATGAGTGAATGCTTTTCCCCTCATGCTGTTCATGAGACGTGTTTTGCCACGTCTATAGTGCACCTATTTTTGTCCTGGGCTGAAAGCCTTAATCTTTCTTCCATTAGATTATCACCTCCAGCATCTGTTCTGCTTCAATTGCTTCTTATTATAATGAGACTAGGATAACCATAATGTCTGCCAGCACTTTGCTATGCATTGTGGTCAAAAAGGTTTCTTCAAAGTGTCAATGGAAGTTCTCAGTTTGCCTCCTCCCTTCATCTGCTCATCCATCATGATGCTGTTCCTGTGGTACATAATTATATGTTTATTTAGACCATTCTTATCCCCCCCACCACCACCGAGACTACTCCAGGCAACTTGTAAAGTACAGCACAAGAACAAAACACCATATAAAAACTGTAACAATAAACTATTAAAGCCCCAGCATTAGAAACCAAGCAAGAGCATAAAAACAACCTAAAACATATAGCTCCTTAAAACACTTCTCAGGCTAGAAGCAGATTGTAAAATGAGGTTTTAAAAAAGCTCAACCCCCTTAATTAAAAGTCTGGGTAAAAAAGAAATGTTTTGTTCTGGTGCCAAGAAGAGAGTAATATAAGTGGCACCGTAATGTGGTGTTTTGACAGCTCTGCTCCTTCAATCTGGGCCAGTGTTTTAGCTGCTGTCCACTCCAGGACTTGTTGTAGGCATGAATGAGGAGGAAGAGGAAGACACTGGATTTATATCCTGCCCTTCACTTGGAGTCTCAGAACAGTTTACAATCTCCTTTCCCTTCCCCTCCCCACAACAGACGCCCTGTGAGGTAAGTAGGGCTGAGAGAACTCTGAGAGAACTGCTCTGGAGACAACACTCTGAGAGAACTCTTAACTAACCCAAGATCACCCAGCAGCTGCATGAGGAGGAGTGGGGAATCGAATCTGGTTCTCCAGATTAGAATCTGCCACTCTTAATCACCACACCAAACAAAGGAAGTTGTTCTCACCGCAGCTTCAGACAGGGAAAGAGTTGGACTTACTAAACTGTGCTTCTGTTTGAAACTATGCTGCCTCCTTATTTTGAAGCCTAGTATTAAGGGCACAACACAGGCAAGCCTCAAAGGGAAGGGCATTCCACAGGTGAGGTGCCACCACTGGAAAAGCCCTGTCTCTGGTTGTCACCCACCACACCTCTGCAGGCAAGAGAGTAGGGCTTGTGAGGATGATCTTAAGCAAGCAGGCAGGGTGGTATGGGAGAGTGCAGTCTTTCATATTCCTTGGCCACAAGCCAAGAACCAAGGCAAGAACCAACACACTGAATTGTGCAAAAAAAACCATGAGCATGCAGTGCAGCTTTTTCAACACAGTAGTGATACAGTCACTGTACCCACCCTGAGTTTGACATTTTGGACCACCTGAAGTTTCTGGTCTGTTTTCAAAGGCAGACCCATACAGAGCACATTCCAGCAATCTAACCTGATGTGATCTAGGGCTGCCAGCCTCCAGATGGTGGCTAGAGATCTCCTGCTATTACAAGTGATCTCCAGATGATAGAAATTGCCATTTTGGAAGGTGAACTCTATGGTATTAAACCCCATTGAAGTCCTTCCCTTCCCCAAACCTTACCCTCCTCAGGCTCCACCCCCCAAATCTCCAGGTATTTCCCAACCCAGAGCTAGCAACTCTAATGTGATCAGAGCATGGCTCACTGTGGCTAGATCATGCTTTTTGAGCAACAGCCCTAGCTGGCATATCGTATGAAGCTAATAGAGGAGACCTGACCTTCCAACTATAGGCCAGGATCCAACAACACTTTTTTTGGCACACAAAACTTGGGTTACACTGGTATAAAATTTCATTATGTGTATACAGCTGGCTTAAAAGGATTCCAGAAATAGTACTTTCTCTTAAAGGAGAGTATCTTAGAAGTTTATAAAGTTATAGTTTCTGTCTGGGAATAAGAACATTTGGGCCTTTTTAATTTAGAAAAGAGATAAAAGGGGAGCATGATAGAAGCTTATAAATTTATGAATGACATGGAGAATAGAGAGAAGAATTTTTCTTCCTCTCTCACAGTACCCAGAACTCAAGTTCACCTGATGAAATAGCTTTTTATATTCTCCTTCTAAAAGCTTCTCCCTTTTAATGTTTATTTGATATGCACTGCATGTGTAAGCTGCTCACAACATCTGTCTGATGTATTTGTGTACTTCAGAAGGGGATGCGGTTTCACTCCTCTCATTTGCATTGCAACAGAACATGTGTGGATAGGATAAAGCACACCTTTGTGCAATCACCAATGGTGGGTGAGACCAGTTATGTCATCTTGCCTTCACTGCCAGCTTCCCAATTCCATTTGTCCACTCCCCTTGACAGAATAGGTGACATTCCTACTCAGTGAGACAGATTTTGTCTGTGGGCATGTGCCAATATTTTAAAAGGCCTATTTGGTTCTTTTGTCAATCTGAAAACTTGAGTTGGGTTCTTTAATTAACTACACACCCAGAAATGTTATGCCAGTGTAACCCATATTTTAGAGTACATTGCCAATCACAGAGTTTTTAACTTGGTTACAGAGAGAAACACATTCCTGCATGTATTCTTTTTTTTTTTTTGCTTCCACTCAGTTGGGGGTAAAATTGTAAGGGCTTGAACCCCTCAGCAGATGGGCAAGATCATCTGTGCCCCACTGACAATTAACATTTTCATTGCAGATCGGACACAGGCATAGTTTAGGACAGCAATAGATAAGTCCTGCCTATGCATTTCAGATAATTCAGTATGCAAAGATATCAGGACAAAAAGATGTGTTTGGAACACTTGAGGGGTGGGGCAGGCCATCATAGAAGACAAAAGGCTACTAGTAGTCATATACACCATGGGGAGCGGGGGGGGGAAACTGCAGTGCAGACATACCCTATTTTTTTGCATACATTTGTGGCAGACATTTGCGGGGATGCAGTGATAATGGGAAGTTGCCAGACATTTCCGGTATATCATTCTGGTTTGACTGCAGTGGACACTATTGGTAGTGGATAAGGGCATGGTAGACAGAGAATAAAGTCCACTCATTCCAAGTGAGTGTTTGTTTGGGGCTTGAGAGAATCTAATGTGCTTTCTCCAACAAGCTCCGCATCAGCAAAGGAAGCAGATCTAACCAAAGAATGCTATGAAGAGGTGACAGTCTATATGGCCAGCATCTAGTCACAGGTAACTGTGGTGTTGCTGCTAGTTGAATGTGGTGTGTGAGGTTGTTCTTAGAAATCTTGTTCTACATTCTACCATGCTGAATGGTCCTGGGGGCTACACCTCTGCAAAATGTGAAAGGAGGGAAGAGGCCACATCTCAGTGGTAGAACACATATGTTGCATTAGAAGGCTGGCTTAAAATCCAGCATCTTTACTTCATTCATCTTAGGTAGCAAATCTAGGAAAGTCCTACCACCTGAGAGAACTGGTAGTGACTGAAATAGACCATAAAGCAGCTCCCTGTGATTCTTTTGAAGCCGTTAGCAGTGACCTGAAGTAAACAGGCTCTTGAGCCTTCCAGCTTGATGTTTGGTACAAAACACAGATGTGGTCAGTGTTATTACACTTGCTATCCTTCCTCCTCAGGCTACATCTCTTTCCTGTTCTCCAGGTTTGGATTTTAATATCTTCTTACTAACTATCGGATACTGCCAAATGGCTCATGGAGTAAAATACTTTAAAATTTTAGCCCATCTTCAGTTGATCCTCCTTTTCTTTTCCTGTTCTTTGTTTAGAGTAACTACTGAAACAAAAAGCCCTTGGAAACTGGAACCTGTGCCAGGTGCTTTGAAGATAGAATGGAACCAGAAGTTAAAAGGGATTTTCATTCTTCCTAGGAGGAGATTTTGAACTCTTGTTCCTTATCTTCAGCGGGCAAAACAATGGTCTGCTTCAGGAGCATGAACATTTAAAATAGCAGTTGTCATGCTGACATTTCCCCCCTACATTGCTTGCTTTGGCAATTTACGCTATAGGCCTTGGATAATTCTAGCAAGCCAGGACTATTTTGAATGTAGGATGCTTCCATAGACGTCATTCTTAATACACACTGAATTACTCTGATTATTTTTTATCTGTACCTGTGATCCACTTGCGTAACAAACAACTTTATACATGCATGCATGCACACACATACACACACACATGTCAGGCTCTGATTCCTATGGGCCAGTCTAGGGCAGGCACACCATGGGTGCGTTCAGACGCGCCGTTTGAGCCGTTTTCGGCACGGCTCAGAAACGGCTTTTACCTGTGCGTTCACACACCCAACATCTGCCTACCGTCCCCAGCCGTCACTTTCTGGAGCAAACCCCCCTTTGAAACGGAGTATTTTGACACCACTTACCCAAGTGGTGTTTTCCATGATTCTCCGTTTCAAGCCGCACTTTTCCCTGTCTGATCGCTCCATCCAGCCACTTCCGGGTGCTTCAACCCCCCCTCCCCTCTGGGAAGCTGCCTCCAGCTTCCGGTTTTAGTCCTCCATTTTTTTTCCCCCTTACCGGTGTGCGCTTGAGCGGAGCTCCGCACTTAGGTTAAAAAAAGAAAAGGTTCACTGGTGCCTAGTTTAGGCATTTAGAGGAGTCCAGGATCTCGGGGAGGCCATTTTTAAAAGGACTCTTCATTTAAACTTTAAAGGGACCTGTTGAGCTCACTCTTCTTCGCACCGGCCAAACTTCCTGTTCGGGAGAGGGCTGCCTGTGCGCATGCTCAAAGGAGAGGGGGAAACCCCCCCCACCTGCAGGAGGACGGCGGGGAGCTCGGAAGGAGGAGGTGAGTCTGAGCGCGATTCTCCAGTTTAAAAAAAAAAACGCATCGTGCCGGAGCAGTTTAAACCGCTCCAGCACGCTGTCTAAACGCACCCCATCAGTGTCTTTCCTGCACCAAAGACCCCCCTGGAGTGGATAAATGTGGGGATGGGGCCACCCCAAACTACACACACACACACAATTATTTGATAGAAAGACATACATAATAAAAAGAATATACATAATATGTACAAAGCCAATGTATCTAACCCAACTCTGTGAAATTAAGAACTGTATTCTTCATACTATGAATCAAGGTAAGTTGGATGTGGTCAAAAATGAGATGGCAAGACTGAACATCAAAATCTTGAGAATCAGTGAACTAAAGTGGATGGGGATGGGTGGATTTAACTCAGAAGACCATTATATCTACTACTGTGGCCAAGAATCCTGTAGAAAAAATGGTGTGGCCGTTATAGTCAACACGAGAGTGAAAAAGGCAGTAATGGGATACAGTCTCAAAAACGACAGAATGATCTCAGTCCAAATCCAAGGCAAACCCATTCAACATCACAGTAATCCAAGTCTATGCCCCAACCACTGATGCAGAAGAGTCTGAAATGGACCAGTTCTATGAAGACCTACAACACCTCCTAGAACTAACACCAAAAAAAAGAGATGTCCTTATCATCATATGGGCCTGGAATGCTAAAGTAGGAAGTCAAAAGGTAACCATGATAATGGACACTTTTGGCCTTGGAGAACAAAATTAAGCCAGGCAAAGGTTAACAGAGTTTTGTCAAGAAAATACGCTGGTCATAGTGAATACCCTCTTCCAACAACCTAAGAGGCGACTCTACACATGGACATCACCAGATGGACAACACTGAAATCAGATTGATTATATCATGTACAGTCAAAGGTGGAGAAGCTCCATACAGTCAGTAAAAACAAGACCTGGAGCTGACTGTGGTTCAGATCATGAGCTACTCATTGCAAAATTCAGGCTTAAATGGAAGAAAATTGGAAAACTACTAGGCCATTCAGATTTGACCTAGATCACATCCCTTATGAATATACAGTGGAGGTGAAGAATAGGTTTAAGGGATTAGATTTGATAGACAGAGTGCCTGAAGAACTATGGACGGAGGTTCGTGACATTGTACAGGAGGCAGTAATCAGCACCATCCCAAAGAAACTGAAATGCAAGAAGGCAAAGTGGCTGTCTGATGAGGCTTTACAAATAGCAGAGGAAAGAAGGAAAGCGAAAGGCAAAGGTGAAAAGGAAAGATTTACCCAACTGAAAGCAGATTTCCAGAGAACAACAAGGAGAGATAAGGAGGCCTTCCTGAATGCACAATTCAAAGTAATAGAGGAAAACAATAAAATGGGAAGGATTAGAGATCTCTTCAGGAAACTTGGAGAAATCAAGGGAACATTTCATGCAAAGCTGGCCATAATAAAGAACAAAAATGGTAGGGGCCTAACAGAAGCAGAAGAGATTAGGAAGAGATGGCAAGAATACACAGAAGAACTATACAAGAAGGACCTCAATGTCCTTGACAACCACAATTGTGTGATCACTGACCTCAAGCCAGACGTCCTGGAGTCAAATGGGCCTTAGAAAGCATTACTAACAACAAAGCTAGTGGCGGTGATGGTATCTCAGCTGAGCTATTCAAAGTCTTAAAAGATGATGCTGTTAAAGTGCTGCACTCGATATGCCAGCAAATTTGGAAAACGCAACAGTGGCCACAGGATTGGAAAAGGTCAGTTTACATTCCAGTCCCAAAGAAGGGCAATGCCAAGGAATATTCAAACTATCGCACAATTGCACTCATTTCACATGCTAGCAAAGTCATACTCAAGATCCTGCAAGCTAGGCTTCAGCAGTACGTGGACAGAGAAATGCCTGAAGTACAAGCTGGGTTTCAAAGAGGTAGAGGAACTAGAGATCAAATTGCCAACATTCACTGGATTATGGAGAAAGCAAGGGAGTACCAGAAAAACATCTACTTCTGCTTCACTGATTACGCTAAAGCCTTTGATTGTGTGGATCACAACAAACTGTGGCAAGTCCTTAAAGAGATGGGAGTACCAGACCACCTCACATGTCTCCTGAGAAACCTGTATAAGGGTCAAGAAGCAACAGTTAGAACTGGATATGGAACAACTGATTGGTTTAGCATAGGGAAAGGAGTATGATAAGGATGTATATTGTCACCCTGCTTATTTAATTTATATGCAGAGTACATCATCTGAAATGCCAGACTGGATGAATCACAAGCTGGAATTAAGATTGCCAGGAAAAACAGATATGTAGACGATACCACTCTAATGGCAGAAAGTGAAGAGGGCCTAAAGAGCCTCTTGCTAAGGGTCAAAGAGGAGAGAGCACAAAAGATGGCTTGAAACTCAACATCAAAAAAACTAAGATTAAGACATCTGGCTCCATCACTCCTTGGCAAATAGAAGGGGAAGTCATGGAAGCAGTGACAGAATTCATGTTCCTGGCATCCAAGATTAATGCAGACAGTGACTGCAGCCATGAAATTAAAACATGCCTGCTCCTTGGGAAGAAAGCTATGGCAAACCTAGACAGCATAATGAAAAGTAGAGACATCACCCTGCCAACAAAAGTCCACATAGTCAAAATGATGGTATTCCCAGTAGTAATGTATGGCTGTAAGAGTTGGACCATAAGGAAAGCCAAGCACTGAAGAATAGATACTTTTGAATTATGATGCTAGAAAAGACTCTTGAGAGTCCCTTGGACAGCAAGGAGATCAAATCAGTCAGTCATAAAAGAAATCAAACCTGACTGTTCCCTGGAAGGCCAGATACTGAAGCTGAAGTTCAAATACTTTGGCCACCAAATGAGAAGGGAGCACTCACTGGAGAAGACCCTGATGCTGGGAAAGATTGAAAATCAAAGACGAAGGGGATGGCAAAGGATGAGATGGTTAGACAGTGTTATCGATGCAACAAACATGAAATTGAGCAAACTCAGTAGAAGGCAGGAGGGCCTGGCGTGATGTGGTCCATGGGGTCACGAAGAGTCGGACTCGAATGTGCAACTGAACAACAAAATTTCTCACTCTGTGGTGCAAGATTTATTCTCTGCACATCCTTTGACCATAATGAGTCTGTTCTGGAAATATCTCTATTTTTTGATAGACTTCTTCACCAGTGTAGGTCTTTTTTACTTTCATCAGCCATTCATGAACTTTGGGCCTGTGTTTTGCTTTCATTACCTAGCAAAGACCAACTGGGCTGCAGTGATCACGTGTAAAGCTGCTGCTTGAAGATTTTTAGGCATTGTGAATTGCACAATTTAACAGTAAGATCACTGGTTTATATGGAATCTGTCTCATTGATCCTATTGATAAAATTGCCTCTACCTGTTTCCAGTAATCTTTTGCCTGTTTACATGTTGACCACATGTGGGAAAAGTCTGCCTTTTCTACCAACTGAGCATTTCTTAGTCCCAGTTCTATGGATCCTTGCTAGCCTGAAAGGGGTTCATTAAGAACATAAGAACATAAGAGAAGCCAATGTTGGATCAGGCCAGTGGCCCATCTAGTCCAACACACTGTGTCACACAGTGGCCAAAAATACCAGGTGCCATCAGGAGGTTCACCAGTGGGGCCAGGACACCAGAAGCCCTCCCACTGTTGACCCCCCAAGCACCAAGAATACGGAGCATCACTTTCCCCCAGAGCCCCTTTCTATACCTTGTGGCTAATAACCACTGATGGACCTCTGCTCCATATGCTTATCTAATTCCATCTTGAAGCCGTACATGCTTGTAGCCACCACCACCTCCTGTGGCAGTGAATTCCAAGTGTTAATCACTCGTTGGGTGAAGAAGTACTTCCTTTTATCCGTTCTAACCTGACCGCTCAGCAACTTCATTGAATGCCCACGAGTTCTTGTATTGTGAGAAAGGGAGAAAAGTACCTCTTTCTCTACCTTCTTTATCCCATGCATAATCTTATAAACCTCTATCATGTCACCCCTCAGCCCTCATTTCTCCAAGCTAAAGAGCCCCAAGCGCTTTAACCTTTCTTCATAGCGGATTGCCATCAATAGATCATTTTCATTCGATTTTCCCTACCAGAGAGGCAAATTGTAAAGGTAGTTCTATATCTCCACTTTTTACCATCTAAATCACTACCAATTTCTTTTTGCTGTCTTATATGGAAACTTTTATCATCTTTAAGTAATATATCCAATAAAACAGTATAGACTTGAAAAAAAGAGAGCCAACTATACTTTAAGCAGAAAGCTGGTTGTACTTGGGAAGGTGTATCTGAATGAAGATTTTTATATGGAACAGTTGTATAGTGTGCAGTGTGGTATTCTTTTAAGGAAAACTAGAATTGGATGGACTTTGGTTTGAGTGTTAAAAGTTCATATGTTCATACAAAATAAACATATTGGATGACCAACAGTTTTATATCATCAATGTAATAAGTATAGGAACCAAATCCCACAAATGATTTTAAATAAACCATGACATTACACAACATTTTAGCTTCTTTTCTTGAATTCTAGGACCCTTTCAGGTCAACAGTAATTATATTTTCTTGAGAACAATATTACTTTTGGGAAGGATAAACTGTGATCTCCATACATCCACTGTAACTTTTCATGACAGTCTTGTGGGCCACCCCTGCTACAGGGATCAGATTTCTGCTTCTTAGCATTCAGTTACCAAGATCTAAGAAATGGAGCAATTGGCGCCCTCCCTACAATGGGCCAGTAACATCACTTTATCTTTCAGCACTAATTTAGCTTGCACTATAGAAGTGGCTTGTTTTGAATTAAATTAGAAAAAAACTGCTTTATGTACTGCAGATTATTTGTAGTGCAAAGACTTTGAGCTATATTGAATCCAGCTGCTGCAACCACATCAAATTCTGCTGTTAATCAGAGTATGGAGAAAGAACTACACTAGCTAAAGGCCATGGCATAAAGCAGCATCCATGCAAGCAATACATGATTCCCAGAGACTCAGATTATATATTCAGGGTTTTTTGGGGAGGGGGGTGAGTGAAAGGAAGCTAAAAATGACATTAAACAATGATAGATCTTTTTTTCCCACTAGTCCTACACCTGTGCTTGAACAGGAACCCACTGCCCAAGGTGAAAATTTCAACTTATCCAAATGCCATCCAAGTTTACCTAATTCTTCATGTCAGGCTGTTCTTAAAATCATATGATTTGGGGAAATAAAAATATGGCAATCCTAGAAGGTAGAAGCATGACATTCTCAATATACTGACTTCTCCAAAGTGCTTCTTTCCCTTACAGGTCCCAAAAGGGTTTCTACCTCTCTCAGGACTGATGGACAGACAGATAAACAAACAAACAAACAAACAAACAAACAACAAAACTACCTTGGCAACAGTTAATTTGAAGGATGCCCCCAAATTTCAGTTGTATTAATTTTTGGTTCATGACAACAGTGTGTGAATTTTTAATCCTTTAAATCTTTCCCTGGGATTCTGAAACAGAAAACTTCAACCCTCCTTCACCCACTCCCACCCTTTACTTTGCAGCCTTGGGAACAAAGTAGATGAGACATTTGTCCCATGTCATCGCAGGAACTTGCAGCTGTATGCCAGTTCCCCATATTTAGCAGTGCCACAGGGACCCAATTTGAACTGGGATCACAGTGGGTGTGGGAAAACAGTATCCCTTCCTCAGACACACACCATTTTCCAGGGGGCTGCATGTGCAAGCATTCAGTGCATTTGCAGCCACCTGACAGGGCAAATAACACCCACAGGCCATTTAAGCTCTGGAAAACAGTATGTGTGTGTGAGTGAGAGAGAGAGAGAGAGAGAGAGATGGGGGGAAACAGGACTCCTCCCCCACATACCATGGCCTCGGTCTTAATTTGGGGCCTGTGGTGCCACTGCGGATTTACAGCTGCAATATGGATGCCAGTTCCCATTGGGAATTCACAGAAAACCTCTTGTCTAGTATGGCTTTTGGTTGATTGATTTTATCAATCTCCCACCGCCATCCCGCCGCCTGGCTGGTTTGGCTTTCCTTGTCTGCATGCTTCATTTTTCCAAAAAAAGATACACAGTTGATGATCCTAGGAAAGGAGAAAAAAACATGTTGATGTTGTTGACTTTTTTTTTTGTTACAAAATAAATGTCCCTCATCTCTTTCTTTACACATGTACATGCAGCCTCATTCAGCAGTACAAAATAATCACTTTGTTTGGATCTGAATTTTAAAAGTTTGCCTGTCTTTCCCCTGCCCCAGCAATGAAACTAAAATCCAAACTGGGAGCCACGAGAAGAAATCTCACATCCTTCCTCATCATAGCTCTTGCATCTGGTCTGTTTTGCTCTTGTCTTCCAGAGAGTATAAGCAAAATGCTTGCCTCCACGTACCCTGCCTATTGTTGGGGAGAAAAGACTTCTAGCTGCTGCCTCTATCCACACACACCTCTCGCCCCCACTTGTCTGCAGTGTCTGCATTCAGGGTACAAGCAAAATATTTGCCCCATGTGCAGCACAAGCACAGAGAATGGAACAGCAGAAATGCCCACTTTTGCTTATATTACAGAATCAAGAAAGCCCTTCCCAAGTCAGAGGAGACAGTGCAATGATCAGAGGAAGATGGAAATGCTGTGTTCAGAAATTACTATTGGAATGATCTGCTTTGGCAGGAACATCTGCTACCTCTTCTGCTTGAAAAATGCCCTTGTCACTTAGAGTAGCTGCTGTCACTGTCTTCTGCCACCACCTCATTCAACTGTAAAAAGGGGGCAGCAGCAGTAGTATAAAAGTGAAGAACAGTGGTGATCCAGTTTGGATGTTGATTAGTATATATGTGGGACAGCATCTCTATATATTGCATTATTTAACTGCATGTAAATTAAACTTCCCCACAAAGCTAAGTCTAACCTTGAACTGGAAACAAAATCAGTCAGTGGAGGAGGGTCAAGCCTGGCCATGTTTCAATCCTAACAGGACAGGTGTTCTAGATTTAACATAGAGAAGAATGTCTGTGCCACCGTAAGGAGAATTTTGGCAGGTGCGGGTTCTCTTATTTATAGTTCTGCTTAGGTAGGAAAAATTCCTCTACTAAAATATTCTTGTCCTTGCAATTAGACATTTGGTGTACTTGAGATTACTGAAATGTCCATTGGCAGTTGGAAAGTAAATTATGGCTCTATTGGTTCACACACCCCGCCCAGCTTTCTCCCTCTCTGCAGCCCTGCCTCTGTCCCAGCATTGTTGATGACCTCTTCCCACTTATCTCTTGGCACTGGAGGCCAGCATTTGGAATCAGAGTGGAGATACAGAAAGAGTGAAACCATGTTTGGTCACTTCAGTAATTAGAGGGGCTGAAGAAAATGCACGTGTGAGCACAGAAATAAAATTGGGACTCAGTAATGAAGCAGAGCTGAGTCTGTGCACAGCAGAATTCCATAGTCTGGCTGCTTGAGGAAGAAGTTCACATTTAGACTTGTTACTTAGAAAAGAAATAGAAGTATTGTAAGTAATTTCATACTAGAAAGGAAGGCAGAGTAAAGGCTTCTAGCTAGCTTTCTAACTTAGGATGGAGAAGGGGCTGTACAAAGCATGTTCAGCCCTCATGGTGGATAGAGGAAGAGAGAGAGAAGGAAAATTACCAGAAGGAAGGAACCCTCTGAGAATAGCATTCTGGGTAAGAAAGGGGCAGCAGCAGGAGTGCACAAAGGAAAGGTCAACTCTCTGCTGCCCTTCTCTGAGAGTCCAGAATCTGTAATAGTGTTAATCTATGTCTCACAGTCCATCGCTTCCAACAAATTGTTCCTAGCCGAAGGGTTAGGTGGCACATAATGTCCCCAAACAGGGTTGCCACCCCCAAGTGTCAGCTAAGGTTCCCCCAATTTTGTAGGGAAAGTCCCGCCCCAACTGCCACAACTTGGCACAATGTCTCCAGCATGATGACATCACATGGAAGTTTTACCCACAGAGTCTTACCCCAAATACCAGAGCATTGCCGCACTATGTCCCCGGTGTGATGATGTCACTTCTGTGTGACATCATCATGTTGGGGACATTGCGTGTAGTGACATCACCTTGCCCCTCACTCCCAAAAAGCTTTCCCTCACCCACCCCCACCGGCGAGAGTGCAGGACCTGTCAACCCTATACCGAAAGTGGTGCCCTTGGGCACCATGGCACCCACTGATACCTTTTCTGGTGCTCTGCAAGTGTTTTTAGAAAGTGGGTAGGGCCAAGTGGGGCTTTGGCCCAGCAAAGCTTCTGAATGGCCATTGGAAATCTGATTGGCTGTGCAGTTTTTTAAAATGGTGCTTCAGTAGCAGCTGCCACCACAGTACAAGACTCTTCACAGTGTGAACTGAAGGTGAGCTGCAGCAGTCATAAGAAAATAAGAACATAAGAACATAAGAGAAGCCAATGTTGAATCAGGCCAATGGCCCATCTAGCCCAACACTCTGTCACACAGTGGCCAAAAATACCAGGGGCCATCAGGAGGTCCAGCAGTGGGGCCAGGACACTAGAAGCTCTCCCACTGCTGCCCCCTCCAGCACCTAGAATAGAGTGCATCACCTGCCCCAGACTGAGAATTCCCATCTATACCCTGTGGCTAATAGCCACTGATGGACTTCTGCTCCATATGTTTATCTAATTCCCTCTTGAAACTGTCCATGCTCGTAGCTGCCACCACCTCCTGTGGCAGTGAATTCCACGTGTTAATCACACTTTGGGTGAAGAAGTACTTCCTTTTATCTGTTCTGACCCAACTGCTCAGCAATTTCATGGAGTGCCCATGAGTTCTTGTATTGTGAGAAAGGGAGAAAAGTACTTCTTTCTCAACCTGCTCAATCCCATTCATAATCTTATAAACCTCGATCATGTCACCCCTCAGCCGTCATTTCTCCAAGCTAAAGAGCGCCAAGCATTTTAACCTTTCTTCATAGGGAAGGTGTTCCAACCTTTTTATCATTCTAGTTGCCCTTCTCTGCACTTTTTCCAATGCTATAATATCCTTTTTGAGATGTGGTGACCAGACTGTACACAGTATTCCAAATGAGGTCGCACCAATGATTTATACAGGGGCATTATGATACTGGCTGATTTGTTTTCAATTCCCTTCCTAATAATCCCCAGCATAGCGTTGGCCTCTTTATTGCAGCTACACACTGTCTAGACATTTTCATTGAGTTATCCACTACGACTCCAAGATCTCTCTCTTGGTCCGTCTCTGCCAGTTCAGACCCCATCAACGTGTATTTATATTTAGGATTTTTGGCTCCAATGTGCATCACTTTGCACTTGGCCACATTGAACCCCATTTGCCACGTTGACGCCCACTCACCCATCCTTGACAGATCCCTTTGGAGTGCCTCACAATCCTCCCTGGTTTTCATCACCCTGAACAACTTTGTGTCATCTGCAAATTTAGCCACTTCACTGCTTACTCCCAATTCCAAATCATTAATAAACAAGTTAAAAAGCATCGGACCGAGTACTGATCCCTGTGGTACCCCACTGCTTACCACCCTCCACTGAGAAAGTTTCCCATTTATACTGTTTCCTATTTATAAGCCAGTTTTTGATCCACAAGAGGACTTGTCCTTTTATCCCATGACTATTGAGCTTACTTAGGAGCCTTGATAAGGAACTGTATCAAAAGCTTTCTGGAAGTCAAGGTAAATAATATCTATTGGGTCCCCCTTGTCCACATGTTTGTTCACTCCCTCAAAAAACACTAATAGGTTAGTGAGACAAGATCTTCCCTTACAGAACCCATGCTGAGTCTGCCTCAATACTTTTTGTTCATCAATGTGCCTACTAATTCTTTCCTTAATAACAGTTTCCACCAACTTACCCGGTATCGATGTCAGACTGACTGGCCTGTAATTTCCTGGATCTCCCCTGGAGCCCTTTTTAAAGATGGGAGTGACATTAACTACCTTCCAGTCCTCAGGAATGGAGGCAGATTTTAAAGAAAGATTACATATTTTTGTCAGGAGATCCACAAGTTCACATTTGAGTTCTTTCAGAACTCTCGGATGAATGCCATCCGGGCCTGGTGATTTATTAGTTTTTAAATTGTCCATCAGTCAGAGGACTTCCTCTCTTGTCACCGCAATCTGATTCAGGTCTTTCAACCTCCCTCCCGAAATCGGTGCTTCTGGAGTGGGCAAGCACTTCTCCTCTTCCACAGTGAAGACAGAGGTAAAAAATGCATTCAGCTTCTCAGCCATTTCCCTATCATCCTTCACTACTCCTTTTACCCCTTGGTCATCCAAGGGCCCCACTGCCTCCCTGGCTGGCTTCCTACTTCTAATGTATTTGAAGAAAGTTTTATTGTTGGCCTTTATGTTTTTTGCGATATGCTCCTCATATTCCCTTTTTGCTTGCCTGATCACAGACTTGCATTTTATTTGCCATAGTCTGTGTTCCCTTTTATCAACCTCACTGAGACTATCTTTCCACCGCTTAAAGGAATCCTTCTTACCTTTTACAGCTTCCATTACTTTATTTGTTAACCATGCAGGCTTTTTTCTATGCCTATTTGTACCTTTCCTAACCTGCGGTATATATTTTTTCTGAGCTTCTAGGATTGTCTTTTTAAATAGTCTCCAAGCTTCCCCAATGGTTTTGACCTTCTCCACTCTTCCTTTCAATTTCTTCCTCACATGTCCCCTCATACCAGAGAGGTTACCCCTTTTAAAGTTAAAGTGGTTGTGTCAGTCTTTTTGGGCAACTCCCTATCTGTACAAATGTTAAACTCAATGACATTATGGTCACTGTTCCCAAGTGGTACAATCTCTTTTACATCTCTCACCAGGTCTTGGGTGTTACTTAGGACCAAATCCAGGATCACCTCTCCCCTGGTAGGATCTGTGACCATCTGTTCCATAGCACAGTCATTGAGAGTGTCTAAAAACTCAATCTCTTTTTCCTGACTAGAACTCATATTGACCCAATCAATGTGTGGGTACTTAAAGTCACCTATTACGACACAGTTATTTCGTCTAGCCGCTATCTTTAATTCATTCATCATTTTATAATCCTCCTCTACCTTTTGATCTGGTGGGCGATAACAAACTCCCACTGTTAAGCCTCCTTTTGGACCCACTATTTCAACAAATAGCATTTCCAGAAGTGAATCCAATTCTCTTACCCCCTCAGTTTTACTGGACTGTATACCCTCTCTGACATACAGAGCCACCCCACCTCCAACCCTCCCCCCTATCCTTCTGATATAATTTATAACCAGGAATCACCCACTGATTTTCCTCATCCCAACAAGTTTCTGAAATACCCACAATGTCTATTTCCCGCCCCCGCCAACACCAAGCATTCCAACTCCCCGATTTTACCTCGGAGACTTCTAGCATTTGTGTATAAACACTTATAGTTTCCCACGCTTGTTAAGCCCACAACCTTCCTCTTGCTGCCTCGACACCTTGCCAGGTAGTTCCTATCATTAGCCACAATCTCAGTGGACAATTTTAATCCATTTCCTTGTACAAAAGTAATAGCTACCCCTTCATCTCTTTGAGATGAGCCATCCCGAACCAGAGACTTTTCATCTCCTGTTGGCTTTCCCCCATTATTCAGTTTAAAAACTGCTCTGCCACCTTTTTGATTTTGAGCACCAGCAGCCTAGTTCCTTCTTGGGACAAGTGGAGACCATCCCTTTTGTACAGCTCCCTCTTGTCCCAAAAAGCATCCCAGTGCCTAACAAACTTGAACCCTTCTCCCCTACACTATCGTCTCATCCACGCATTGAGACTCCTGATCTGTGCCTGTCTCTCCGGCCCTGCGCGTGGAACAGGTAGCACTTCTGAGAAGGCTACCTTGGAGGTCCTGGCCTTGGGTTTCCTGCCTAGCAGCCTAAATTTCTCCTCCAGGACCTTACGACTGCATTTCCCCACATCGTTGGTGCCGACGTGCACCACGACCATTGGCTCCTCCCCAGCACTATCTACCAGCCTATCTAAAACACGCATAATGTCCGCTACCTTCGCACCAGGCAGGCAAGTCACCATACGGTCAGTACACGGGTTCGCCACCCAGCTGTCTACCTGCCTAAGGATCGAATCACCAACTACCAAGAGCCCCCCTCCCAAAAGTCATTTTGTGGCTGTCTCCGCCTCCTGCAGCAGATGTTTTGTCTTGGCCATTTTGTGGCTGCGCCCACCCTCCTATGTCAGAATTCCAAAAGTGCCCACAGACTCAAAAAGGTTGGGGACTTCTGGTATACACACAGAGAGATAGTTGAATAACTGCTACCCATTCAACAATGAACCTTTAACTTGTCAATATGTAACCATGACTCTAAGGATGAGTGTTAGTCTATTGTAGAAAAATCAAACAGAAGTTCAGTGTCTCACAAAAGCTTGAACTGGAATAAATGTTGTTAGTCTTTAACGTGTCACTGAATTTCTAAAGATAAATCCCTTTGGTTTGTGAATCTGAAATAGCATTGGTCAATTCATCCATCAGCTTTTTGCCTGCCTGAGTGAAATGAATGCGCTGTTTTCTACTCATACTAGAAAGGGTGTTTGAGCAAAAAAAAAAAAAAAAGGTCAGTGAAGGAGAAATGGCCCAGACACAGCTCAGTTGGAAAATATGGACCCTTCTTATACAGAATGGAAAACATTTGTGCACAGATAATGGAAGATTTGGCATTAGAATTACAAAGGAACTCAGAAGTCAGAACATTGCCTTTTGCTCAAAGGAACAGTGAATCCATTCAACATGCATCTTCTCAAAAATTCCATTCAACCAGTTAATTGTCAAGAGAGATATAGAAAGCTCTCATAGGAATACTGCTGATGGCTTCTGTAGTACACACTTGCTGTCTTATAATCTATCTCCTTAGGGTGGACCACAAGTCCTCCTTAATTGTTCTGTGGTAATGACACATTTTCAAAATGCTTGCTAAATAAAGTTTTGTACAACCTGGATTAGCAGTGTTTGGTGAGTTAATTGTGGGCAGATTGGTAATCTTATCTCAGTTGGATTTTTTTTTGTTCTCACCAGATTTTAAGATCTAAGGCATATTTACAGTGCTTAATTACAAAAAAGAGATCTTCCAGAGTTTCAGCCAGTTATATGATACCCTATACTGGGAGCACTGATTTGTTAGAAGGTGCCCTCCTCTGTACTTCCTAAATAAAAGGCTGGTGACTGCATGTGATGGCAGACATATAACCTGGGGGGGGACACATAAGGCAGCTTCTTAACCATGAGGCACTCTAAACTACTTCTGAGTAAACTTCTGGGCAAACATAGGCTTGGACCATTATGCTTTCCACTGCCTCATTCCCTGAAGATTATCACTGAAAATCTGAGATCTCTTTGCTGAATCCTGTATTCCTTTTAAAATTTATATTATGTGCCGTGTAACCAGCCAAGCAATGTGACTGGAGGCAAAGGCAGACATTGTTATACCCAAGTACCAGCAGTTAAAGGGTTATATCACCAGCATTACTATAAAGTACTGTCATTTAGAGGAACTTCCAGAGGTCAGCAGCAGGGTGCTAGGCTCTTAAAGTTACAAGAGAAAGTTATTGGCACAGGAAGCAGACAGCATTAAACAACTTAAATACATTCTTTTTGCCTCTGTGTTCTCTAATGAGGATTAATAACTGATGCCAGAAAGAGAGTCGTCTGTCTGTCTCAAGGGAGGACAAATACTTAAGTCAGCCCAAAATCACAGCTGAGAAATTGTAAGGATTGAAGGCTGCAGACGTTTCCTCTCAGAACATCTCTGAAGAATGAGACCTGAAGGAGACAGGAGTTTTCCAGCTGGAATTTGTGATACCATTTTTATGAAGAATAAAAAAATGTTCCCAAAGTGGACAAACATCACTTTTTATATATATATATATATATATATATATATATATATATATATATATATATAGCTATTTTAAAACCTTGATATATATTTCCCCCTCAAAAAGGGGTTTTAAAGATCCTAATATTACTAATTTAGTAGCTATTTCAGACTTCTTATAAAAGCTTTGTGTGGTTTTGCAGCAATAAAAAAAGGAAAAGTAAAGTTTTCTTTGTGTATCTGTTTCTTGAACATACTGTGCTTCAGCTTGGGTGACCCGCCTGTACTATAGAAGTTGCATGCATATAGGCTGCCTGCTTGAATGCTGGAATAACAAGGAACTGTAAGATGGGGAGACTTTAAGGTGGCAGAAGCATGTGACCCCAATATTACAGCAATTTCACCGGCTACTGATCCACTCCTGAGCTCAATTCAAAGCATTGTTTTTGATCTTTAAAGCCCTACATGGCTTGGCACTGGGGTACCTGAAGGACCATTTCTCTCCCATATGTTCCTGCCCAGGAATTAAGATCACAAGGAGAGGCCCTCCTGATTGTCCAATCAATCAAAGAAGCTTATTTGGTGGATACACGAGAGAGGGCCTCTTCAGTGGCAACCCCATGATTATGGAACAACATCCCAGGCAGGTGCAGCCTGGCTTCCTTACTTTTGATCTTTATGAGGCAGTTGAATATGGTTTTATTGAGGACCACATTTGGTTAAGTTTATTAGCAGTCATGAATTGTGATTTTAAATTTCGGGTTTTATGTTTTTATGTATTTTACTTTATGTGGTTTATCTATGTTGTAAGCTACGTTGAGCTCCAAAAGAAAGAAAGGTGGCTAATAAGTGTTTTAAATAAATAAGATAAAATGAAATTGCAGGAGGGACTAATGTTTGATACTGAATTGGGGAAATAGGGTTGCCAGGTTCCTACTCGGGTGGGGGATCTCCCACCTCAACAGGCCTTTCCTACAACTACTCAGTTAGATGGCAGGACAAAAATAAAGTAGAAAATGGTAGATAGCCTGTGTCTCAACTCACTGGCATAATTTCCTGTGTGACCGGAAGTGATAGCAGCACATCACCAGGGACCATCTAGGATCTGGAAAAACCTCTATGGCCAGCTAGAGTTTTGTCCAAGTGCTAAAGTGTACCTGGTGATGCACTGACATAACTTTTGGTTACACAGGAAATTACATCAGTGCATTGCCAGAGATGTCAGTATATTGCCAGCAAGGGCCAATTGCTTGGGTGACTCCCACACTGGTTGCTAGCCTTATGTTGGCAACCCTAGGCTACATGTAATCAAAATGCCTCTGAATGAGGAATAGTACCCAGTTTCCATGGGAGCTCAGATATGCCCTGTTGATGATTCTATTCTGTGGCTACCTCAATCGGCTTGCAGGAATCTGCCCTATAATACTAACTTATTTGAAAATGTAAGAAAGAGTATGGCTGAGGTCATCCATCCATCTCCTGGCCACAGTCAACAAACATTGGTCAGACCTGTCAAGCAAGTGAGTCAGTTATCGCATCCAGGTCCAGGGACAGTCCGACTGCCAGGCAAACCTAGGCAATTGCCTAGGGCACCAGATTTTGAGGGGCACCAAAAAGGCCTCCTCTTTCTCTTGTGACTTTCTCTGGGAAGCTGCTACCCAGCCACCATATTTCTTTCTCTTCCTCCTTCTAGCCCTACCTAAGCACCAGCTGCCTTTGCTACTGTTGCTCTGCCGTCTCTCCATAGCCTGGCTGGGAGGGCAGAACAGTGGGGCTGGAGCTGCCTGGCTGCCACTGCCTGTGACCATTGCTCCTGGAATCAGTGGCGAGAAACAGCCATATAACAAAAGAACCACTGAGGTAAACAGTAGCACCTAGTCCACTCTTGCCTCACTTCAAGCCCCACAAGTGGATGAGGAGGGGGAGGAGGCTGGAGGAGAAGTAGTAGCATGTCTCCCAGACCAGAGCTGAGAAGCTGCAGTCCACCATCCTCTATGTCTCCCAACCCTCTTCATCTGCAGTGTGGGACTCATCCAAGCAGCTGGCCCTTGCCAGCAACATACTGACATCTCTGGCAATGCCCTGATGTAACTTCCTGTGTAACCAAAAGTTATGTCGGTACGTCACCAGGTACACTCTAGCATTTGGACCCCTACTCGTGGTAGCTGGCTTCTATAATCTCCATATCTGTTGGATTGGTGTTCTGTAGCTGCCATGACTGAACATGACAGGCTTTAAAAAAAAAGAATTAGTCCAGCCCTGTACAGTTCCTTGTACCCTTTTTCTGCCAGCATCTCACACAAAGAAGAAAACTAATCTGTCAACAGAAATACAGATTCAGATATTTCCCCCATTAAGAACAAGCTTCCTATAGTTTCTTCATTCACAGAATACCCCCAGATTCCCGTAGTCATAAACAGAATTCTAAAATTAAGAAGATTCAAAAGCACAACTATGGCCCTCATAGTAAATGCCCAGGAAATAATAATAGAAGATGGCATCCTGGTGGGCCAATTAGGTTCAGCTTCCTCCCCAGAATGTTCTTCTACTACTTCAGGGTGTAAAACAAGGCTTAGTGGTCTATGGTCAGTCCACTCCCCAGTCAGTCCACTGTTGACATAACAGAGTTGAGATCCCTGTTTCTGTCCAAACGTCTCCTTTGCTACTTCAGGAACTCAGCAACTGCATTAAGACTGCTGAATACGACAGTGTGTGGAACTCTGATTCTTTAATGCACCCCCCTGCACCAATTTGATTTATTTACTTATTTATTTATAGCACACCTTTTCTCCCAATGGGCACCAAAGTTCGCTTACAGCATTTTCCTGTCTACCATTTTATCCTCTGCTCAAAGAGAAACCACAGCTCTCGCACTTTTACCAACCCCCACCCCCCCAACACACATGAGTGGGACATTATGTGCTCCTAACAGGCACTAAATTCTGACTTTGGGCTAGCCTGAGGGAAGAATATCTAGCATGACTGGTAAGAATCATCTGATTTTCTTTTTGCCTATTCCCCAGGCATTCATGTGGTTTTATATGCCATCTAGTGACTCATAGCTCAGTAAATCCTCAAATTTAGTATTTTGCATTGCCCCTTCCATCCCTCTTCATTTGCCTGCTTTTCCCTCCTGTTGTTTTTATATGTGCAATAAAGATTAAAACTCAAGTACTGGCTGCCTCACTGTCTGCTACCATCTATCCCTCCCTAAGGTACTGCCCAGATTTGTGGCTGTTCAAGTACAGATCAAAGGTCCTTAACCCCGGGGAATCTGGAGGTGCACTTGTGAAAGAACATACTCATCTGCTCCCAAGGACCCCTCCATAAATTGGAAGAAGAAAAGGGGGGGGGAGTTCTAGAGCACTTTTAAATAAATTAGCTTCAGAAGAGAACAAGATAATGAAAACATTCACTGAAGAGAAGATGGTGAAAATTGTCTAGACAGCTGTTACATAATTTAAACATTCTATGATATGCATTTGTTTGCAACACTGATACCCCCCCCCGGTCTGGCTACCCTCAATTGCCTTTTAGCTGGCTTAATATAGGTAAAACAAAGCTTTGGACATAATCTACCATATTTCAGTCCGGCATTCATAGCCCCTGAGAAGCTGGTGGTGTTACAGAAACTGTCAAGTGGTAGGAAAAAGTCATTTGAAAGATAAACTATTATTACAGGCACAAACCCTTTGAGAGAATTTATAAGAAAAAAGCAATTGCCCCTTCAAGCGAGAGCAAAGTTAATTATGCTCAGGGATGTAAACAGAGAACACCCAAATACACGCTACTAATTTCCAACAGACTTCATTAGCTAACTCATGCAGAGGCCTGCAGCACAAACAATCCCCTAACAGAAGGGGCTATAGCTCGTTGGTAGAGTACATGCACTGTTTGTGTAAGGTCTCTGCCATCCCTGGTTAGGGGGCTGGGGAAGACCTCTGCCTTAAGCTCTGGAGGGTCACAATCAAAGCAGACAAAGACTTACACAGCAAAAGGCTGTGTCAGTTTTCTATGAAGCAGTGCTAACTTAATTTAATCATCAGAGGACTTGTTTTAGCTGTGTGGTGGTTGATGTAGATACCAACAAAAATGTGTTTACATGGTTCAAATTGTACCATTTTTGAAAACTTAAGTTGCAAAAGTGTGTGGCCTTTCTGGTGGATGTTTATGGGGTGAGGTGAGGGAGCAGCGCAGTGTAGTGGGTAGAGTGTGGGACTCAACCTGCAAGAACTGGATTCAAATTTCCATTTGAACATGTAGTCCACTGTGTGACCTTGGGCCTGTCACTATCTTTCAGCCTAGCCTACATCGCAGAGGTGTTATGAGGATAAAATGGGTGGAGCAATGATGCATGCAGTTCTGAGCTCCTCTGAGGATGGATAGGAATAAAAAAGTTAAGGTCTAATTGTCTGCCGAACCACTTTTCCTCCTGCTGGTAATTCTCCCCAGCCCCAGTTCAGAGAAAGTCATTTAGTTTCAACAGACCACAGATGTGACTAACCTCCTCAGGGAAGAAGCCTAGGCTATTTATTTGTTCAGTGCATTTTGCATCCTACCCTTCAGCCATGGATATCAGAATGGAAAATGTGTTTATTACCAGCTGAAAGGGAGGTTATACTGAGAGAATGGCAGATGAGCAAACACTTTAGAATGGTGCAGCTACACAGGGCAGTGATGTCACAGATGCCTACCACCAACAGAAACTACAGGGGACAGGTACACGTCATCATCACAACATGTAGCATTTGCACTGTGCTTTGAAATAATTTCATGTACATTATAATCAGGGGTCATTTCTTTTGCGGAGAGACGGGGGGGGACACTTTAAATACCTGGCTTCCCTGCGCAATCTTCTCCGAGTGCCCCGCAGCCACAGGGCACTCAGAGAAGATTGCTCAGGGAAGCCAGGCACGTCTGCCCGGCTCCCCTTCTTGTCTCCGGCCAGCCCAGACTGGCTGGAGATAGGAAGGGAAGCCCGGCAGATGTATCCTCCTTTCCCCTGAGTCTCTCCACTTTTGCGGAGAGACTTGGGGGGGGGGGATTTAAATGCCTGGCTTCCTACCAAGGCAGGCTGGGAGGGAAGTGAAGTGAGAGGGGGTTTAAAGTTTAAACCCCTTCTCCCTAGAGTCGCGCAGCAGCAGCGGCACAATCTTTCCATTGTATTCTATGAGGCCATAGAATACAATGGAAAGATCCTGCCACCCCTGTGGTGTGACTTTAGAGGGGTGGGTCTAAACTTTAAACCCCCTCTCGCTTTGCTTCCCCCCACCCCGCCTTGGCAGGCCAGCTGGGGAAGGGAAGGGGAGGCTTTTGAGGATGCCTCCCCCCCTTTTTGTTTCCCCTTCTGCAGGGGTCTTTTCGTAGAAGAACAGCTGCAGGAGCTCATTAGCATATGGTATGCTAATGAGCTATTAGGCTATTAGCATATGCCACATCCCCTGACATCACCGGAAGTGATGTCAGAAGGGGAAGCAAAAGGGGGAAGCATCTTCAAAGCCTCCCCTTCCCTTCCCCAGCTGGTCTGGGTGGGGGAGCTAAGAGAGAAGGGGTTTAAAGTTTAAACTCCTTCTCACTAGAGTTGGGCCACAGAAGGAGGAAAGAGGGAAGGAAAGAGAGAGAGAGTAGAGAGAAGGAAAGAAGGAAGGAAAGAGAGAAAGAAAGAGAGGGAAGAGGGAGGGAAACAGGGAAAGGAGGAAAAAAGAGAAGAGAAGAAGGTGGGAAAGAGGGAAAGAGGGAAAGAAAAGAATGAGGGAAAGAGGAAAAAGAAAGAAGGAAAGAAAGAAAGAAAAGAATGAGGGAAAGAGGAAAAAGAAAGAAGGAAAGAAAGAAGGAAAGAAGGAAGGAAGGAAGGAAGGAAGGAAGGAAGGAAGGAAGGAAGGAAGGAAGGAAGGAAAGAAAGAAAGAAAGAAAGAAAGAAAGAAAGAAAGAAAGAAAGAAAGAAAGAAAGAAAGAAAGAAAGAAAGAAAGAAAGAAAGAAAAGAATGAGGGAAAGAGGAAAAAGAAAGAAGGAAAGGAGGGAATGAAAGAAATTCAGTGGCAATTCAGCCCCATTATACCCTATGGGCCATTGAAGTCAATGGTGAAAACATAGGGTATATTCTGGGGGCTGGAGGGGAGGGGGTTTGAGGGAGAGGCTCCAAGATCACAGGATAGCTGATGGAGCCTCTCCCCAAGATACCCACCAAGATTTCAAGAACATTGGACCAGGGGGTCCAATGTTCTTGAAACTTGGTGGGTATCTTGGGGAGAGGCTCCATCAGCTATCCTGTGAGTTTCGAGCCTCTCCCTCAAACCCCCTCTCCTCCAGCCCCTAGAATATACCCTATGTTTTCACCATTGACTTCAATGGCCCATAGGATATAATGGAGCTGAAATTGACATTCGGCTGCCTGAAAGACTCTCCGGGACGCCGGCTGGGGGCGGGGCTTGGCTTCTGAGCTCCCGGAGCTGCGCTCCGGTGGGCTCCCCCCCGAAAAGACCCCTGCCCTTCTGACAAACTTCTGGTGATGTCAGGGGGCGTGGGATATGCTAATGATTATGCTAACAGCAGGTATGCGAATGAGCTCCTGCACCTCTTTTTCTATGAAATGACCTCTGATTATATGACCCTGTAAGAAAGGTATTATCTCTATGTTGACAGTGGGGGAGTGGAGCTGCAGCTAAGAGGTTACAGCTTGCTTGAGGTCCCCTGTTAAATCCATGGCTGAGGTAATATTAGAGAAAACAAGAAGGATCACCCTCAAGGAATACAAAAACTGTAAAGTACTGAGACTGATGTGTCGTTGAGTGAAATCAGCTCATACTTTATTTAGGGTTCAGGAGCAAGACAAGGGGAGACCAGCTCGCAGGCTGGCTTATATTCAGGATCAAACCACACCCAAACACACACCCACACCCAGGACAGGGTTATTTACAGTGGAACAGAGTTCCATAGTTCTTCCTCAGATCCCAGCTAGGATCCGCTCATGCTATTGTCTCAGGTCCGAAGCTTGAGCCCTTTGCCTGGCCTTGCCTCTCACGCAGTGAACCCAGTACATAACAAAAACAAAGTACACAAGTATAAGGAGGTGTATTAAAAATAGGGGTGTGTTGTTAAACAAAACCACCACCTAAAACAAAACCACCACCTGAACATACAATATGGAAAAAATGTGACAAGGATATGATTGTGAACAATTGCCAGCCAAACTCCATTCTGAGTAGATCTTTATCAGGCCATTTCTATGCATTCAGATTTAAAAACAAGGAGCCAAAAAGGGTTCCCCACCCCTGTTGTATGAGATGCAAAATAACATCATCTGGGTATATTGAATATTATACTTGCATACTTCGTTCATGTATTGAGGTAAAATTTGAACCAACCATTTTATGGTTCACAGTTCATTCTCTTAGCCACTATGCTATAGTAATTTGCTAGCGTAAAAATGCCTGCCACTTCAGTTAGTGGTGCAAGTGCAAGGGACACATCACCTTGCAAAAGAAGGAATGCCTCCAGGGATATTGTCATCTCCACAGAGCAGAGAAAGATTAATGACAGGTGCATGGAGAAACAAGCACACTCTGAGAAAAACCACAGTGCCTGATGTGGCCCCAGGAATCCAGCTGAACAACCAAACAGCATTCTGAGCCAAAGAAAAAACTCTTGAGTGCTGTTTGACAGCTTACAAGAACTTCTCTAGATCACAGCTCAAACACACACTCATGTTGATATGCAGCATTTGCTTTGCTCTTGTTTCAAACTCTGCACTTTTAACATCTGCCAAATGTTATCCTGTTCTGATTTACACAGCCATGATTTGACCCATGCCAAAGGGGGGAAAGTGGGACTCATAAGAGTGGCCTACATTGTTTTCTAGCCCCCAGTCATTAAAAACAGCCACTGTCTGGAAATGAATGCTATTTCTTATGTTGTACTCTTTTGTTTTTGATCCTTATTTCTATGAGATCTACTGTAATGATATAACAAAGTCTTGATACAATGACAAAATAATCACTTGATATCATGCTGGCTTATCTAGAGATTGTATGACATGGTGCAGAACAGTAACTCTGCACCCACATAGATTGCCAAATACTTTAGTGCTGATCAGGTCTGTGCTGCATGTGCTTCAGGCTGGGGCTGATGCAAAAAAACCTGAACCTGGAATTAGGTTCCAAGAAAGGTTTGCCACCTTTTTATGAACAGGGGCTCTGAGACTTTAACAATTTCATTGTGGGCAGCAATCTGTCCCCCCATCACTATATGTCCATACTGGATACTCTTGATTGTCAGCAATTATGCAACTAGGAAAGGTGCAGTGGCATACCAAGGATGGGGCACAGGGGGCAGTCCTCCCATGGTGCAGGCGGATTCCTTTTATAAAAAGAACTTAGCTTGTAAACTTTTTGGATAATGTCTTTTTCAGAAGAGCCACGACAGAAGAAACAGGAAGACAGGTTGCTAATTACAAATCCCCTCCCCCTTTGCTTCCTTGGAGGACAGGAGAAAGGTACACGAGGGGTATGCAACTACAGGGATGGTTATCTCCAAACCCATTCTTTTAAATGACTCCTGCTTTTTGCAATTGTTTCTTGTTGGGGTGAGTGAGTGGAGTTGTCAAAAGAACACCACACCTTCCGGCTTCTGCTCCTGTATCACATGCTTGATCTGCTACAGATGTTAGGTGATTTGTCTCTTTTTTCTTTGCATGCTTATTCATTTGCAAACATTGCTTCCCAATAATTCCCAGCTGTGCGGAGAATGAATTTAGCTATTGCATTTTTACCCTGCCTTGTGTCTAAAGAGTCTATATGATTGCCTCTTCTGTGTTGCCCTCACATCAACCCTGTAAGATAGTTACTCTCAGCTGAGTAGCCTAAGTTGACATCTCTGAGCAAGTTTCACAACAGAGGAAGGATATGAACTCAAGGCTCCCTGGTCTGCTACTCTAACCACTAGGCAACACTGACTCTAAATCCTAGAACTACAATTGTAGTGAAACTCAGTAGTTAAAGCCCCAGCCCTAGAAGTTAGACATTTGTGTGCTTAGGACTCCAAAAAAAAGATCTGTTTTGAGTATAAAAATGATGTCAGGTGTTCAGGGCTGTCTAAAGGCAGAGGCAAAAGAGAATATCATGGGGGAGGAAGTTCCTCAGCTCCACAATGTTTAAGTGCCACTCTATGGAAGGGTTTAGTATTACTTTCTGCAGGCCCTAGCAGGCAATGAAGGGGATTGTGACTTGAGAGAGAATTTTCAGAAATAATTCCTTGCCTTCTTGTGCTAACTGTTCTGTAAACAGAACAAAGTTTGAGTCCAGTGGCACCTTTAAGACCAACAAAATTTAATTTTGGGTATAAGCTTTTGTGTATATGCACACTTTCTACCCAGAATTAAACTTTGTTGGTCTTACAGGTGCCATTGGACTCAAACTTTGTTCTATTGATACAGACCAACATGGCTACCCACTTGATTCTATGTTTTGTAAACAGATCAAGATCTTGTATAAGAGTAGGGAGACAATTTCTGCTGATTCCCTCTTAAGAATGCAAGAGTCCTGCTGGATTAGATCACAGGTTCATTTATTCCAGCATTCTGTATTACACAGTGGCAAGCCAATTTTCCTGGTGGGCCACCAAACAACATTTATGCCAAGGCCATCCCCTGATGTTGCCAGTTAGCATTGGTATTCAAAGGTTTGCTACTTCTAAAAATGGCTTGTAGCCTTTGATGGACATAACTTTGTGAGAAAAAAGGAGGAGTTTGGAATTGATGGCTTACTGAATTTGTTTTTCTACTGAATTTGTTTTTCTAAAATTATCCATGCTTGAATTTATGCTTTCTCTTAACCAACAAGCAATTCTCACCTGTGTTTCTTATTAGCTGATCTCTATCTAGGCTGAAATGCTAGGCTGAAGGCATAAATGTGTGGGTGAGTGGGGCTGTTCCATGGCTTGCAATGAACGCAAACTACAATAGCAGAAGATACTTTTTTCCTGCTTGCAAGGAACGCAAAGGAACATTTTGTATGTAACTGCATCCCCCAACTCAGCCCTTCTACAGTATCTGGGCTATTGTGAAGGCAACTTCTAGCCAAGATGCCCCCTAGATCAGGTGTCACCAAGTTGCTAGAATCAGCTAACTGCAACCTTCTGATAAGTGGAAAAGAAGATGTTTGCACCAATCAAAGAGAAAGCTGTTTTCTCAAGAAAGCTGTGCAAGGACTTGCCCCACCTGACTCTGGCTGACTCCCGTCTCATTCCTAGAAAGAAGAAAGATGCAAACCATACAGGGCCTAAGACAGAAAAGAGTATAAAACCCAACAAAGGGCAAGGAAGGAGCAGAATCTCATTCAACACCTGTTGAGACTCTCTAGGCTCACCATAAGTCAGAAGCAGCTTGACAGCACATAACATACATAAAGTTCCTATCCTCTATTCTTTTATGACATATGGTTGAGCCACAGTGCTACACCAATGCCCTCTTGTGTCCTGAAGACGCAAAGCAAACCAACACAAGAAATACAGCTCAGATCAGAGAGGATTCATTCTTTCCCCATCTTTAGGTTAAGAGAGTGGGAATTTTTAAAAAGGGTGTAAGCTTACTGAAGAATGTCAGGGCCATATATTCTAGGGACCCTACATCCATGCAATGCTTTTGAAAATTATGTGTATAGGTGTATATGTTTCACTGGAATCTTTTTGTTGTTGTTGTTCAGTCGCACAGTCCGACTCTTCGCGACCCCATGGACCACATCATGCCAGGCCCTCCTGTCTTCTGTCATCCTCCAGAGTTTGTTCAATTTCATGTTTGTTGCATGGATACTGGAATCTTTACTGGGCAAATAAAATGTAACAGCTATGTTGGTCCATTAAGGGGAAAACAGATGTGTAATACTTTTTTTTTTTCCTTTGGGGGGGATTTTATCTGTCAAACTATTCAAAGATGATTCTGTGGGTGGAGGCCAGGTTCCTGAATATGACCAGGATAACAGGATTATCATACTCCAAGATTTTCTTTCTATTTAGTTCTCTATATATACTATAATAGGCTACCTCATGATTACATGGGCCTTCAATGCATTCAAGAATTTTTGTTGATTAATCATCTGCCTTTTAATGCGTTAAAATTAATTTAAATTCACATATTTTGAAATTTGCATATAATCAACCTTGAGTCTTGGAAGTGTGAGAATAACTCACAAAGCAATAAACCATCACCACCCACTCATAAATAGAAGGAAACACTGAGACAAATCCAGAAGCCCATGAATGGAGCTTGCACTTGTGGAGGAGTGAGAAGGAGGAGTTTTGACTCCTTTCCCTTCCCGTCAAGGCCCCTGCATGCCCTGTAGTGGTGGGAATCAATTTTCGGGGGGGGGGCGGGCGGGAATGAAGGGACTCATGGAGGGGAGGAGAACATAAGAAAGATCTATGATCCTGGCACCAGAGTAATGTCAGATCTGAGCCACAATCATTATAGTTTTAAAGAAAATATCCCTTTATGGTTTAGCCCCCCCCCCCCAGTTAATAAACCCCTTTCTTGTTGAGTTCAGTCTCTGTTCTCTTCCTTGGTATTAAGGATGGAAAAGATAATAACTGGGTTTTACCAAGGCAGGAGAGAAGGCACCTCAGGAACACCATCACAATTTACATCCAGAGTGGTTAGCAGTAAACAATGCCAAGCATTGACAAGCCAGTAAATGAACATTATTTTGGCCTCTTTCACAGATGTTCTGGGTGCTATGATGGGGAAGTGTGGCATGGGAAGACCAGATATTTGCTAAAATTATTTGGGTGTCCACTCTTGCCATCTCAAACCTTCACACAAGTCTGTCCTGCATGTATGTGCAGATGTCTGTAAGAAAGCCAACAACATGCATTCACTTTACAACTGAAACTGGGGACCAGTACCTGGATAAATGTGGGGTTTAAATCACATCTACGGCTGTACCTGCACTGAACATAATACAACAATTATTGAACACTCTTATAAAGAAAAATCAAGACTACAGTGTTGTCATGACCTGTTCTGTGCCACCAGAGGCCTACAAACCCCAGAAGGCCTTGGGAAGTTTTGGCACTGATTTTGACCAATAGGGAAGAAGAGGGCTGGGGAGTAAAAGAACTGGTGCAAGAGAAAAAGCTGTTCTTCTTCCCAGGAAACAGGGCCAGAAGGAAGACTGCTGTGGGGAAGAAACCCTCATCCCAAGGGAAGGGTGAGTAGTCTAAGGCCACTTGAGATAGTGACTTAGGGACAGTATATTTAGACGCATTAGGCCTGGGAGGGTGCTCTGGGCCTCCTCAGAGGAGCCTGGAACCAGAGTGGTGACAGCGTCAGGTGACACCCCACCTGAGCCGTGACAGGTGTATATATATTGTACGTGTGTTTGCTGTATCTTGTGAACAGGGAAAGAGAGTTGCTTTTAAGTAATTTCTGCAGCAATGGCTGTGCTGACCAATGCTGCCATGAAGGTAAAAATCACTGTAGAAATTATTGCAGACCATTTGCTGCTGATTCACATGGGGCTCTCTGCAATTATTGGCACATATTTGCACAAGTGCAATTGTACGGGGGAAGATATAGCAGAAAATGACAGTAGAAACAGTTTCATAGGGTGGTAGCAATCGTGTTTTGCTTCTTCCCAAAGTGATATATGTATACATAGTTATTTTTATATGTAACTTAACTTTATATGCATAGTCAATTATTTTTATATCTAACCACCAAACTTATTTTCCTGTGGTGTCTGCTCCCTCCCTCAATCATTAGTCAGTGCACAAACACACTGTTCTGTATTGCATGGCAACTGCAAACCTGTTAGATGTGATGTGTAGATGATGGAAAAAAGTTTAGAAAAGTCATTGTGGCACGGTTGATAAGAGTATTGGCTTGATTTAAATAACTGGGAGAAGGTATGGGGGAGTACTAAGTATATGAAAGCAATACCGCTGAAAGAAAATGTTTTTAAAATGTTCCTTCGTTGGTATTTTATACCGAAGAGACTTGTGCGTATGTATCCTTCTTCTTCTAATCTCTGCTGGAAATGTAAATCGAAGGTGGACTCTTTCTACCATGCTTAGTGGACATGTAGTAAATTTAAGAAATATTGGAAGGAGATTCATGCAATAATATGCCAAATAATTGATTTTAAGTTCCCTTTAGCACCAGAAATTTGTTTGCTTAATATACTACCGGAAAATCTGCAGAAACATGCAAAATATTTGGTGGCACATTTGCTGACAGTGGCGAGGATTTTACTGGCAAAGTTTTGGAAGAAAGAAGAATTACCCAGCGGGCGAGATTTCATTCGTAAATGTATGGAGGTGGCCGAACTTGATAACTTAACTATGAAGTTGCACGAAGAAAGAACAATGTGTTTCAAAACACCTGGTTGAGGTTTTACGATTGGTTAGATAAGAATGTCTAACTATGTATCAAAGGCTGGCCAGTAATGGGAGTCTGGTTGTATTATACGTGGGATCCCGTTTTATTTGGTGGTGGGGTCTGTCTTTTTATTGTTAGTTCATCTGTATTATGGGAAAATAATAAATATATGATTTGGGGGGAAAAAAAGTATTGGCTTTGCTATGATCAGATCTTGGCTGAAATCCTTTATTTGGCTATAGAACACGTATTGTTAATCACTGCCTTTAATCTATAGCACAAAGTTGTTGTGAAAATAAAATGGGAAACTCCTATGTATGCCAACTGGAGAATTTTGGAAGAAGGACTGGATAAACATTAAATAAAGAGGATGATAGGAAAGCAAAACACTTGCTAGGATTTAGTAACACTAATATTCTTAATATTCATTTGAAATGTGGTGTTAGGGGAGAGTTCTATAGATACTGTGGACTGACAAAAAGACAAATAAATTAGTTCTAGATCAAATCAAGCCTGAACTCTCTCTAGAAGCGAAAATGACCCAACTGAGGCGATTGTACTTTGGTCACATTATGAGAAGACAAGATTAACTGGAAAAGACAATAATGCTTGGAAAAGTTGAAGGTAGCAGGAAAAGAATAACACCCAGCACGAGATGGATTGACTTATCAAGGAAGCCACAGCCCTCAGACCTGAGCGAGGCTGTTAATGATAGGATGTTTTGAAGGTCATTAACACATAGGGTCACTGTAAGCCAGACGCAACTTGACAGTTAATGACACACAATTCTTACAGGCAGTAAATTTCAGGTGAGTAGCCATGTTAGTCTGTATTAGTACAGAACAAAACCAGAGTCCAGTAGCACTATAAATACCAACAACATATTCCATAGTTTAAGCTTCCATAAGTCAAAGTTCTCTTCATCTGTTGAAGTGAGTTTTGACTCACAAATGCTTATGCCCTGGGAAATCTTGGTGGTCTTTCAGGTTCCTATGGGAGTTGAATTTTGTTTTGCAGTCTGTGAGAAATGTAGAGGGATAGGGAAAGAAGGGAAGACTTAAGCCATCTCTCCCCACACACCATGAACCCAATCTGAATCAGGCATACACACACCTGGGAAGCACAGAACCCTCAGACCACATCTTTCAGCTTGCAGAAATACCCTGGAAAAGTGCATCAGGTATTTAGTCCTAAGACAGAACTATGTTTAAGGTCCAAAGTTTAATTTCCTACCATCTCATGTTACAGGATTTCAGCTAGCAGACAGTTATTTATTTCTGCAGACCTATCTTAAATGGGCTAAATGGCCCAGACGTAAGTGTCTGTCTGAGGTGTTTTCCTATATAGTATTAATCTTCACCTTTCCCTTCTGTAAAAAGATAAAAATCTTTATTGCATTGGCCAAAGAATCGTAGCAGATAAATACCATTACAGCTGTATGGATGGAAAATGGAGAGGATGGGAATGCTGGTCCCCCCCCAAAGCCAGTTTGGTATAGTGGTTAAGTGTGTGGACTCTAATCTGGGAGAACCGGGTTTGATTCCCCACTCCTCCACTTGCACCTGGCTGGCTGACCTTGGGTCAGTCACAAGCTCTGGCACAGCTGTTCTTGAAAAAGAGCAGTTTCTGTCAGAAGTTCTCTCAGCCCCACCTACCTCACAGGGTATCTGTTGTGGGGAGGGGAAGGGAAAGGAGTTTGTAAGCTGCTCTGAGACGCCTTTGGGTAATGAAGGGTGGGGTATAAATCCAATCTCTTCTCCTTCTCAAAGTAAAATTAAAGAATGCCATCATACAAATAGTAATTTCAATTTTTCCATTGTATAAAATGTCAGACCAAACTATGGGCAGTGGGGTGGGTAATGTGGTCAAGATACAATATTTTCAAGGAGGTCAGTTGATATTAAAGATTCAAACGTGGAGTATTCTTAGTTGGAGATTAAGAGTAATACTATGCAACCTGAACCAATCACCAAAGGAAGCCAAAAATGTCAATAAACATGCAGCAACTCAATAACCTGTTGGATTCCCAAAGGTTAGCAGGAAATTAACATGCCAAAGAATAGCAAGGTAGGAGCTGACTCTTTGAGAAAGGGAAATGTGAGCAGGTACTCAAGCATGACTTGAATAACACTATATTTTTTCTGTTTTAGAAAAACAGGCTTTCACATTTTCAAAAGAGTGAACAGTATTCCTGCTCTAAGAAGGAACAGACAGGTCCATGCATTCATATAAAGTCAGCAAGCAGACACAATGATTAAGATGGTTGCTCAGAAATATCTTCAGGAAGAAATAGAGCTCAATGGGTAGATTAGAAATGTAGGTGTACTAAAATTAGGAAGGGCTCTGGGATGGGTTATGTTTGATCAACAAGATTTAGAGTGGAGATTACACACAGTTTTATATTGTTAATAGGGCTGGAGCTTCCATAAGGAGGGGTTAGGCAATTGCCTAGGGCACCACCTTAGGAGAGTGCCCCATTGGCCTACCACCCCGCCCCCTCCCTTGCCAAAAGCCCTGCTCCTCCACTCACACAGAAAGGGGGGATGGAGCCAGAGAGAAAGTTTGTTCACCATTTCCAGCACTGGCACCACCACCTTGCCCCCCCCCACCAGTCCCCAGTGCAGCAGCAGGAGGAGGTATGGAGATGCACAGGCCAGGTGGGGAAGTCAGCTGCCTTTGAGAGCCACTCACATGCCCCTCGATCCAGGGAAGAGGAGGCCACTGCCACCGCGCAGGTAGGGCAGGCCCCATGCAAGCAGTGGAGGAGGGAGGAGGAGGAGGTGGAGGAAGTTTCCCTCTCCTTCACTCCCTCCTTCCCCCTCCTTGTCTGGCGCTGGCAGCTGGGCTGAGAGGAGATGCAGTGCAAAAAGGCAGGCAGGCAGGTCAGCCCACGCCCAGGACCGGGGGGCAGTGGGGGGGGAACTGGCTCCACCGGTTCCTGCACGGGGGAGGAGGAGAGGACAGGCTGAGAGGGGTGTGGGCAGGGGGGCTGTCTGGGGTCTCTGTGGGCCAGGAGCAGGAAGAGCCAGTTGCTGCCTTGTGCAGAAGTCCAGCTGCAGTTGAAAGGCGAGCCACATTGCTTGCAACAGTGCAGCCTTCTTGCCATAGATTAATTGCAGTCAGTGCTGCTGTTGTTGTTCAGACCCCAAAAGTGTGTCTTGCAATAAATGCTGAGCGATCAGGAAAGCCAGCGTCACCGGGAATGCAGTTCTGAGCTTGAAAGCACAGCAGGACCATCTGTCTTCTGTGGCAAGGATGCCTGGAAGTGGGCGGGGGGAAACTGCCATTAAGTCGCAGCTGACGGATTGTGACCCCGATGGAGGTTTTTAAGATGAGAGACAAACAGAGAGGCAGTTGGCCATTGGCTGCCTGCACGTAGCAACCCTGGGCTCCCACCCGAAGACTCAGCAGGGCTAACTTGCCTAGCAGCCAAGATCTGGCAAGCCTGGGCTATTCGGGTCAGGGCAACAGATGAGCGGGGGTGTGTGTGTGCCATTTCCTGGTTCTGCAGAATGAGCCTGGACTTCCTTCCTTCCCGGACTTCCATCCAAGGACTGACCCTGCTCAGTTTCCGAGATCTGGTGGGTTCATGCTAGCCTGGCCTGCTCATAGGTCATGGCATTAACTGGCTGCCCCTGCCCCTTTGCAATCCATAGGGGGGGGACGACAAGTAGTTAGCCCTGCCTAGGGTGCAAGAAAGCCTGGCACCGGCCTTGGTTGCTAAGGCTGGTCTTGACAAAAGGTATTACATGACTTTTATATTTTAAGATTTACTGTAAGTTCTGCTTTTCTTGTGCTTCTCAAATAAGATGAAGTGCAGCTTCATACAAGACAAAACTTGAACACAGAAGGCACTTCTGAAGAGGGAAACACAACTACCCTTTGGATAAATTGCACACATCATAACTGATGATTGTATACACATGCTATGGACTATGGACTAAAGTAAAAGATAAAAGTGATGTGTTTACATATGGGAAACTTAGACATAAATGCTTGCTTAGCCCTGAAACTCACTGGGTGGCCTTGGAAAACTTGAGACCTCAGTATAACTTACCCACAGGACTATTGTAAGAATAATTTTCTTAATAAAACAGAATACATGCTGACTAAACTAACTACATATGTAAGTGTGTATACACACACACACCAGGAAATTTCCATCAATGCAGATGCTTAGCCTGGGTGTAGCCAGCGGCATTTCCGACAAGGGAAGTGCAGAAGAACCTGTTAACTTAAGAGCAGCTGAATACCATCACTTTCTCTGGTGCTAGCAGGTAATTAGTCTGGGCATTTATAGGATCAAACTTCAGTTCCCATGTAGCAGTATGAACATATTTGAGATTAAATTCAGTATTTGAGATTAATTTTTTTTTACATTAAATTCAGACATTTTCTCAGCAAATACAAATTATAGCTCTGAATGCATCCCTCTAATAATTTATCTATCTAGGCTATATAAAAGCCATTTTGCCATGTATGGGTTCTTTAAAGTGTTAAGTCTCTGCCCTGCCCTTCAAATCATAATGCTATTCATTGGTTTCATTATATTTATACCCTTCTTTTTGACCTATCAAGGATATTTCAGTCTACTCATCCTGCTAGCGAACCCCAGATGTACCTCTTGACAACTTCCCATATTTTTTTTTTTTTTTTGAAATTCCAAAGTAACAAAAATATTTTATTCAACCTAAGAGGAGAAAGGCCAGGTGAAATCAGGGGTAAAAATTCTGAGGTAGCTCAATATAGAACTCTGAAGTAAAGTATATGCGCAGGCTTTAATTCATATGTTTCAGGCTATTGAGAGTTTCATAAGCTTTTACCAGTGACTTAGGATCTTTAAGATAAGAGACTTTTGTTCTGGTGTTTCCCAAACACTCCAGTATACTTTCTTTGAGTATTCACTGACTCTTTTGGTTTTCAGAAGGCTGGGATACTCTGTCCAGTACCCAAACCCCTTCTCTATACACACCAGTATTCTTCTTGAGTTTTAAATGATCACACCAGACCAGGGATCTCTCCACTCTTCAGAGCTATCTTCCTGTTTTACTGGGCAGGGAAAATTCTTCCCTCTCTAGAAGATCTATCACCTTTTCTGGCCTGAATGGGAGTCTTCACCTAACTACCCACTTGTCCTTGCCAGCCTCCCCCAGTTCTCCATCTGTGTTCAACTGCTCTCAGTCAGGGCAGAATTCAGAAACTGTCAGTACTCACCTCTTCTTCACTAGGGCTGAAATCAGACTGCATCTCTCCTCAGCATCCAGTTCAGAACTCTTTCTCTGCTTAACTGATGCTAACCAATCAGATCTCTTGAAGCAGCCTGTCAGTCAAGGCTCTCTGGTTCTGTGAAGAATTATCCCTTCACAGTCCTTTATCTGTTTACACAGCACTTCTAGTTTTTATATAGTTTTTGGTAAGTATTACATATTATCTTTTATCCCGTACATTTCGTAACGGTTTTTTATCCCTTCTCCCTCCCTCCTCCCCCTCTGCTTTTCCAATGCTTTAGTCCTTTGATCCCAGCCACGGGCACAAGGTCCGAATCTTGCACTGAATGTCCTTTCTTCCTTCTGTTGGTAGCCACTCCAGGTAGGTCTTCCATTTCGTGCTGATTGCTGTAGTCCTGTCTGCCCATTTGGTCTTCCAGTTCAGTTTCTCTATTATGTCTGACTGTATGAAATCAAACAAATAATTATGCCAGATTTCTACTGTCCATTTACTCTTGTCCTTCCAACCCAGAGCAATCACTGCTTTTCCTGCTAGTATCATTGCTTTGAATATAGCTTGGTTCTCTTTACTTACTCCTGGGTTCCCTATTATGCCCATTAACATTAAATTAAAGTTAATGGACAGTGAAACTTTGCATGTTCTCCTTATAATTTGCAATATTTTTGTTCAAAAGACACTGACCTCTGGGCATTCCCACCACATATGGGAAAACCATCCTTTAGCCAGTTTGCAATGCCAGCACATGGGGCTCATTCCTGGGATCATGTTTGCTATTTGCGCTGGTGTTTTGTACCATTTTGTAAAGAATTTATGCTCCATTTCATTAAATTTGATCACTTTAATTCCCTCTATTCCTTCCATTATTTTGCTTGCCAAGTTTTCTGATACCTGACCTTCTTTGGTCCAAGTGTTCTGTAGGTAAGATATTGTCGTGTCTGTATTTGATATCATTTTCCTATAGATTTTCCCTGCTAATCCTTGTTTTGATTTTTGCATCCCTTTGTATAGTTCTTCTATCGGTTCCTCTATCCATATTTTCTCTTTTTCCTTGATCTTATTAACCATACTATATAGGCCTGTTATTTTTAACCAGTGTTGGTTACCTACCTCTTCCACTATCTCGTGCACCGGTTTTAAGTTACGTCCTCTAAACATGTCTTCCAACCTATAATACCCTTTAGTTTTAAGATATTCCCACCATTTATTCTCTTTTATTTCGCTGTATATTAATTCTAGTGGTGTCCATCTTGAGTTTCTTCTTAGCCATTTCGCTTGCCACTTGCTCCAAGATTCTAATGCTGAATGTCTGGGGCCTTTAATCAATTTGAGATCTTTTTTTGTGGCTTTAGAGAAAATCCCGAATCTTCCTATATTGTTGTTTATCTCATTTTCAAATCTAACCCATTTTTGCTCCTCTCCTTCACCTATCTCTAATAGCGACTTTATTTGAAAGGCTTCATAATATCTATTCAGCTCTGGGACTCCCCAACCCAACTCCTCCTTGAGACCGTGTATCAACCTTTTTTGAATTCTACACTTTTTACTGCCAAATATCCACTCTCTAATTGCCCTATTCCATTGTTCTAACCTTTTGTTATGGGCCTCTAATGGTATCGTCTGGAATAAGTATGTTAGTTTAGGTAACCAGAACATTTTAACACTCCTAATTCTAGTAGATATACCAAGAGTTTTATTTTTCCACTTTCTCATTTCATTCTTTATTTTCTTCCATATCGTGCTATAATTCACCTCCGATATTCTATCGATCTTCTTTTGTAACACTATACCTAAGTATTTGAACTTTTTGGTGCCCATTCCAATATTTGTAATTTTGTTTATTTCTTTTCTTTCCTCTTTGTTCACATTGAGGTACATGATTTCTGATTTAGCCATATTAACCTTTAACCCTGAACAGCATTCGAAGTCCTCTAAGATAATTTTTACTTCTTTTATCGCTTCTTTGGGATTTGTCATAACTACTATAATATCATCTGCAAATAAATTAATTTTTATTTCTTCCTTCTTTACCTTATAACCTTCTATCCTTACACAGTTTCTTATCCTTTCAGCTAGTTGTTCTATTGCTATAATGAATAAGACCGGTGAGAGCGGGCACCCCTGTCGGACCCCTCTCTGGATCTGAAAAGTTTGTGATTTGGCATTATTGACCTTTACCACTGCTGTTCCCTCTCTATATATCTCCTTAATTGCTCTTATATAATTATCTCCTATCTCATGCTTTTTCATAATCTGCCACAAGTATTCCTGAGATAGGGTGTCAAAGGCTTTATAGACATCCAATTTTAAAAGACCTAACTTTTTTTTTTTGACCGTGTTGTAATACGTTTATTATATTCCTAATAGGGTGGGCTATGTTCCTATCCTTTACAAATCCATGTTGGTCTTCTTTTATTATTTTGGGACTAAACTTCTTTAATCTATTTGCCAGCATTTTTGCGAAGATCTTGTAGTCTTGGTTAAGGAGGCTTATAGGTCTGTATGAACCTACCTCTTCAGGGTCTTTATTTGGTTTCAAAATTACTATTATTTCTGTTTGTCTCCATGAATCTGGGGCCCTTCCCCCCTCAAGATTTCGTTGAAGATCATTTGGAGTTCTGGGGCAAGAATGTCTATCATTTCCTTATAAAATTCACTTGTGAACCCATCTAGCCCAGGGGATTTTCCCTTTCTCAATTCTTTAATTACATCCTTTATCTCTTGTATTGTAATTTCCTCTTGTAATTTGGCTTGCTCATCCTCCTTCAGTGTTATGTTAACTTCCTCTACAAAGTCTGTTGTGTCCCTTTTCTTATATAATTTTTTATAGAAAGACTCGAACGCCTCCCTTATTTCAATGGGATGTTGAGATTTTTGACCATTTACCTTTATACTTTTCACCCTTTGTCTTTCCTTCCTATTTTTCAGGTAATTTGCTAGTCTTTTTGCTGAATTTATGCTATTTCTTTGGAATTCGTTTCTCACCATGGCTTCCCTTTTCCATATTGTTGCTGAGTCTAAGGCCTCCAATTGTTTTTTAATTGTTAATATTTGGTTCTGTATCATAGGATTGTATTTTTGCATTAGTTTACTTTGTAGCCTCTCCATTTCTTGGATTTTGGCCTGTCTTCCTAGATGCCACTCCTTTTTTATATTCTTCTCTTTCTTTATACAGTGCCCCCTTATGACTGCCTTTGCAGCATCCCATAGAATATTGGTGGGTACTGTTCCTCTATTTTCCTCAAAATATAGCTTTATCTGCTCAGACATGTATTGTCTATCCCTTTCTGTGGCCATTATTAAGTTATTATATCTCCATGTTCTGGTTGTTGGTTGCTGTGTGAATTCTATTTCAACGCTTATTGGAGCATGGTCAGATATCCATATTGGGTGGGTTGTAATTCCTTTGATAATCATATTACTATTCTTTTCTAAAATTATGTAGTCTATACATGATACTGTTTTATGCCTACTAGATATATGTGTGGGTTTAGGCCGGTTCCCCACAGACTCATGTGCCTCTATCAGGCCCCAATTTCCTAACTTGAATGATTTATCTTTTGTTATGTCTATATTTAGGTCACCTGTTATAATCACTTCTCCTTCGGAAAATTGTTTTGTTTTTTTAAATATTTTACCCAGGAATTTCTTTTGTCCTTTATTTGGGGCATATATATTTACTATGGTATACTTCTTATCATCCATTTTAAACTTTACTAACAGATATCTACCATTCCTATCCTCTTTTTTTTCCATAACCTCTAGTTTAAATTTCTTATGAATCAGTACTGCTACTCCTTTACCCTTGGCATCCCCTCTGGCCTCTGCCAGTATCTCCCAAGTCGGATCGTTTAGCAACGGCTTGCTATCTTTTTTTTTCTTATGTGTTTCCTGGAGGCATAAAACATCAATCTTTTTATCTTTTGCCAGCTTAGCTATCCTGTACCTTTTAAGGTTTGACGTTAATCCATTGACATTCAGTGTAAGTAATCTTATTGTTCTATCCATATTCTTTATGATTCTGGACTTTGAGTTCCCGTGGCCCTGGGATTTTTAAGCATATTCTTAAACTACCCCTCCCCCTTCCCTCCCATCCCTGTGGTAGAGTAGACTTGTGGGGATAAGAAACCTTCCCCCTCTCCACTTCATGAGGTGCACACATCCCCTCCTCCCCCTTATACTTGTAATATTAACATTAGCTCAACTTATACTTGGATACTTCCCTTTAGGTGTCTTCTTCTAGTGAGTCTGTCCTGAGGCGCTTTTCTCCTCTCTCTGCAGTTCCTTCTTCTGGGTCTGCTTCCCCCTCTGGCTCTTCTTCCATTCCCTCTTCCCTTATGTCTTCAGCGTTTATTCTGAGTTGTTTAAGGAGTTCTTTGGCCTCAAGGGCGTTCCGTGCCATGAGCCTCTTCCCTTCTTGGAATATTATGATTGAAGCAGGATAGCCCCAGGTAAATTTTACATTGTTTGCATATAGTTTTTGGGCATAGGGGCGCATTAAGTTCTTTTGCCTAAGTGTCTCCTGGCAAAAATCCTGTCTCACCCAAACTTTCCTGCCCCTGAAGCTCAAGTCCTTCCTCTTTTTTAGCTCCTTATATATTTGTTGTTGTATTTTTTCTCTGGAGGACTTGATAATAACGTCACGAGGGGCTCCTCCCTTGCCTTTTCTTTGCAGGCGGTGAGCTCTTTCGACGTCTTCTGACTGAATCCTGATTCCATTAGTTGTCAGCCATTCTGTCACTACGCCTTCCAGGTTCCTGTTAGAAACCTCTTCAGAGATTCCTGTCAAAATCAAGTTTGCTCTCCTATTCCTGTCTGAGAGGTCATTTATCTGCTTTGTTAGGGAGCCAATCCTCTGTTCATTAGCCAGAGCCTTTTCTCTGGCAAAATTTGCTGTTTGCTTTATGTCGGCAATTTCTTTCCCTATCTTAGCCATATCTACTCGTACAGCCTTAATTTCTTCGCTAATTTTTTCCTGAGATGCTAGGAATATCTTCTGGAGGTTTGCTATCTGTTCTGACAGTTCCTTGATATTTTTTGCCATCCTTAGCTGTTTAATTAAGGCTTAATGAGCTAGGCTCTTGCTGTGTGAGCGTTATCTCACTGAGTGGTTGTAAATAAAGGGTTTTTTTACTTGCTGTTTCCAGACTCTGCTGCTGTTTGGATCCTTCTTATCTTCCCACCTGGTTATATGCCAGTATTTGGCTGTTTACAATCCTTTGAGCTGTAAATTCCTTAGTTTACGGGGGAGCTCGGAGTTTCAGCGTCCGACTTGGTTTAGCGCATGCGTGCCTCTCCTCGACAACTTCCCATATAGCTTTTCTACTGAGGTCTCCTTGAAGCATTACATTTGTCTTAACACAAAAAGAATCTCAGTGTATAAAGTGCACGCATGTGCGCGCACACATACAGTATTGCCTCAAGTGAGACATAAGCATTTTTTTGCTATGAAAATTTAGTTTAGAAATTCAGCATATGTTTGAACAATCCCTGAGATCTGGCCCTGACCAGAAAACCACTCCATATTAGGCCAGGCTCAAACATATCATCTTGGACAATTAACTGCCAGTAAACTCTAGAATGTCATGTCTCCTTTTGTCACTTTCTTTAAATGTAAAACTTCCTTAACCATGGAAGTATCTTACAACTTATGTCCAATTCCTACTCACTAGTTTTGTAGATTAGTCCTGTACCCTTTTATGTCCGAATCTACAACTCTCTTTTTCAAGATATAATCCTTTCTCCAAAGAGTTTTCACAGTTTAATGTAGCCTTCCCATCCTCTTTTGATAAGCAGATACTTCCACTGCTAGTGGAAAGATCAGAACACTGATGCTGTAGACAACCAACATGAAGGAACATCTTTTGTGGTCTTTGGCTGCAGTCTCTCTAGAGGAAGAAGCCATCCATCCAATGCCTCTCAGAACCTAGAGTGATAAAACTAAGGGCAATTCTGCATCTAGCATTCACTCCACATTTTCTCAACTGGAAGGAAAAAGTGCAGCTCAAAACCACATTCAAATACCTCAGGGGAACACCATATTGACTGCAAAGTCACCCCTGAACAGCCATAAAATGGCCATAAATCTATGCAAAAGGTACCATAAAACCCAATGATCAAAGGAAGCGAAAGTGGCATGCAGTGTGAAGGCTACCATAAAATCCGATGCTCAAAGGAAGTGAAAGCAGTATGTAATGCAGAGGGGAATTTCTGTTCCAACATGGGCTTCGTAAAACAATGGAGGGAAAAGCCAATGCAGAATCTGCCTAAGTGGCTGTCTTCCTAGTACTAGATATGTACAACTGACTGATCTGATCGCAGTAACAGGAATGCAATCGATATGATGGAGAATATATATGACAGGGAGATTCTCTTTTTGCAGGTTGTATCTCAGAGGCACTTGTGTAGCTAGAGGCCTTTTTAACATTCCTATTCCACACTTAAATAGCACACATTTAACTCTGCTTTTCTAGCAATCTCTTTATTAAGCGTATTCATTATATATATATATTTGTGTGTGTATATTTTTATACATATGTGTGGGTTTTTTTCCTCATACAAAAGATTTCCTTTCATGGAAAGGAGGAACACAGAATGACTGCAACAGGTATCTTATGGCCGAACAAGTTTTGACAGCTGGTTTTCATATCGTCAGTAGATTAAAAGAGGTTTTCTTTTTACCTTCATACCACTGCTTATCTAAACATAAAATCAAAATATAACTTCAGGATTAAAATTTAAAAGATATCAGAATTCTTAAGTAAATGTGAGTGAAATGAGGCTGCATAACTGCCATCAGAATAGCAGAAGCATGTTCATTAAAACAACCTGAATAGTTTCCAGGGCTGGCTCTCTCATATTACCCTGGATATCATCCAACAAAGTTCAGCATTTTTAAGTACCACTAATGTCAGTGTAAAAGAGTTAAACATGTCAAAGTGCTTAACTTTTGGCAGAAACACATTTGGGCCCATGATTGTCCATAAGAACTAACCTTCACACTAGAAACAATTTGGGTATCCCCCCAATCATCTCTGTTTTCAGGAATCAAGATAAGGTACATAAGGCTGCAGGTTTTTCATTCTTACTAACTATAAATAAATAAGAATATATGAATAGAAATACAGAATTCAAGACAATATATAACAGGCTTCAGCAACAAGCAACATATAAAGGAACTAATTAAACACATAAAAGTAGCCCAAATATGAATAATAGTGGCTGGCATAATATCTGGAGAGCAGTACAGTAGTCTCAGTAAATAGGACTGCAAATTTCAGATCATTTAGGGAAAAGTTGGTTTGGTAGATGTCAGGCTGGAGGAAGTTGATAGATGGCACAATCCATTGTGAAATTCCTTTGACAAGCTCCAAAGAACAGTTTCCAATCACTGCTACAGTGTTTATGCAAGAGAACTTCTATGGATGTCACTAGCTTTTCCAGTTTTGCAGTTTGGAGGTGGTGGGGAAACAGTAAGTCTGCAAATAAATCTTCAATAGAGAATCTGGGATTTTCTACTGCAGAAAAGTTCAGTAGCATTCAAATACTGCATGTGGTCTGAATTATAGTCTAAACTTCTACCTCAAAATGTGCTGCTATTTGAGATAATGTAGTATTATACTGAACTCCCAGCAAAAACAAGCCAATAAAAATGGCTCTCAGTCAATTTTGTCTAAAATTGTTTCCTTTAAAAAGTATTGTATGATGGATCACTCAAGTATGCAGGTCATTGTCCCGGATGTCAACAATTGATGAAATGCACAAATGAACTGGCCCTCAGGAAAAGGCAGAACTGAGAGGCAGAGCTGTGTTAGCTGGGCTGAGAGAAAGAACCCAGGAGAGAACTACTGGGAAAGTGAGGTTGGTTTTTTTTGCCTTTCCTATACTGATAATCTACTAAAGAGCCATTATATACCTGGACTTTCAAAAGGCTTTTGTCATGGTACCTCACCAAAGACTCCTGAGTAAACTTAGCTGTCACAGGATAAGAGGACGGGTTCTCTTATAGATTAGAAACTGGTTAAATGACAGGAAGCAAAGAGTAGGAATCAATGGACAGTTCTCATAATGGAGAGGAATAAGCAGTGGGGTTCCACAGATTGATACTGGGCTGGCACTATTTAATTTAGTTATCAATGATCCGGAACTAAGGGTGAGTAGTGTAGTGGCCAAGTTTGCAGATGACACCAAATTATTCAGGATGGTGAAAACCAAGGCTGACTGTGAAGAGCTCCAGGACGACCTCCACAAACTGGGTGAGTGGGAGACAATGTGGCAAATGAAGTTCCATGATGGTAAAGTGTAATGTGATGCACATTGGGACAAAAAAAAATCCCAAATTCAAATATAAACTAATGGGGTCTGAACTTGCTGAGACTGAGAGGGGAAAAGATCTTGGGGCCATAGTGGATATTTCAATGAAAGTGTCAACCCAGTGTGCTGCAGTGGTTAAATAGGCAAACTCCGTGTTAGGGATTATTAGGAAAGAGATTGAGAATAAAACAGCCACTATTGTAATGCCTCTTTATAGATCTATGATGAGGCCTCATTTGGAATACTGTGTACACTTCTGGTTGCCATATCTCAAAAAGGATACTGCAGAGCTGGAAAAAATACAGAGGAGGGTGACCAAGATGATTAAGGGTTGGAGCACCTTCTCTATGAGGAAAGACTGAAGAGTCTCAGACTTTTCAGTTTAGAAAAGAGATATCTAAGTGGGGACATAATAGAGGTTTAGAAAATTATGCATAGTGTGGAGAGAGTTGACAAAGAACTTTTTCTTGCTCTTCCAAAATACTAGAACTCGAGGGCATCCAAAGAAGCTGATGGGCAGTAGATTCAGGTCAGACAAAAGTTAATACTAGTTTACACAGACAGTGATTAAGATGTGGAATTTGCTGCCAGAGGATGTAGTGATGGCCACAGGAATAATGGCTTTAAAAGAGGATGAGATAGATTCATAGAGGATAAGAGCCAGTTTGTTGTAGTGGTTAGGAGAGCGGACTCTAATCTGGGAGAACTGGGTTTGATTCCCCACTCCTCCACATGCAGCTGCTGATATGACCTTGGGTCAGTTACAAGTTCTTTCAGAGCTGTTCTCTCAAGAGCAGATCTTGAAAGGGCTCGCACAGCCCCACCTACTTCACAGGGTGTCTGTTTTGGAGAGGAAAAGGAAATAAAATTGTAAGCCACTCTGAGACTCCTTCAGGTAGTGAAGGGTGGGGTATAAATCCAATCTCTTCTTCTTCTTCTTCTTCTTCTATCAATGGCTACTAGCCATGGTGACTGAGGAGAACCTCCACATTCAGAGGCACTAATCCTCTGAATCCCAGAGTCAGGAGGCAACATCAAGGGAAGGCCTCATCCTCTATGGCTTGTTGTCTGTCCAGAGGAGCTAGTTGGCCACTGTGTGAGACAGAATGCTGGACTAGATGGACTATTGGTCTGATCCCACAGGGCTCTTCTTATGTTAAAACAAATCAGATAGGAAGCATATGACATAGCTACTTTGCTAAAAATTAAGACAAATTAAGAAAATAGGTATTAAGCTAAAAGTCAAGACAATGGCCGAGGACAGACTGGCAATTTGCCGCGGGATGGGACCCGGGCTGACAACGATTCAATACCGGAGTAAATGGAATGTTCACACAGGCACATCTGCCTGGCGTCCCCCGCCCGTAGCCTACCGGTGCTGTTGCGCTTCACTGCCGGATTAAAAAAACACCTGATAAAAGCCGGCGCAAATCTTGAAAGCCTGCGTTCGTCGCGCGTTTCTCCGCTTCCGGGGAGTCTGAACGCGCAGCCGAAAAGCCGGGAGCAACCCACGTTGGGCATGAGGCAGCAGCGGTGTGATTGGCTGCGCTCCGCTCCACTGCCCAATGCGGTGCTGGCATTGCAGGGCAAAAAAAAAAAATCGGCAAAATGCGCTCATGCGCACATACACCCACAGCCGAATTAATGGGGAAACGGCGAATATAGCACGCCTACGGCGCGGCAGTCTGAACGCTCCCGCGCGCCTCTGTCCTGTATCTTCCGGCAGCGGCCCCCGCTGTGTGGACGGGAAAACCCGGTATTGTTTAATCCGGGTTTTTTTTGCCGCAACTGGCTACCGGGGCAAATTGCCAGTCTGTCCTGGGCCCATGTAGTTAAAAAATAAAGCTAAGCTCCACTAGCTAATATTTCAGAATCAGGATTAGTTAAAGCTCAAGGTTCTATCATCATCAATACATCTAAATCTGAACCCGATCCTTGAGACTGACGAGTGGGTGGGGTTGGTGAAAGCTGTACCTCCCCCACCCCGCTTCAGTGTCGGGAGCTGGGATGGGGGCAGAGTGGGCTGTGCCATCATAGCGTGGAGTAAGTAAGGCAAGGACACCAACTCAAGCAGTGTAGTCAAGATCCAGTCCAAAGCACAGAGTCAAGAGCTGTTGGTAGCTGTCAGTCTACACAGCAAGGTCTGGAAGTCCAAGAGTTATCCACAGGGAGGTTCAAGGGCAAGACAAAGGCAGATTCAGGGAATGGTCTGAAGAGTCACAGAAACAAGGCAGGATCTGATGCAGTGGTCTCAGTTTCAGAGGGATTTTGACTTGTTGCTTCCATGCCTAACAGCTTCCCTTGGTTGGTTTTTATAGCCATATACTGAAGAGACAAGTTTGCAGCCAGTTGCTTGGGACTAATCCTGCAGCTACTCATCTTTGCTGGCATCAGGCCAGGAGGTGTGCACTTTGTTGTCTCTCCTGTAGCTCTATTCTTAGCCTCCATCTATGGCACTCTCAGGGTGTGGGTGACACTGCAGGGCTAGACATGACCAACTAATATTTTGACCTGAGGAACTTATTGATTAAAGGGCACATTCAATGACCTACAAGATCAAGGCATAAAACTCTTGGCCCCTGATTTTTTTAAATTGAAATCTGGGGTTAATTTAGATCATCAATAAATCATTTGTGGGCTTTTCTAGTTCTCACTCTCTGCCACTGCTGCTCTTCTCTTTCTCTGCCAGGAATGGCTGCATAGGCACATTTTAGTAAGGACATTTGGCCCCCTCCAACTCTGTTACTTGGTGACAAGAGTAAGTTTCTTTTGACAAAAGAAAGCTGCACATAAGACAGATTCGATGTTCTATCAGGACAATGGCAGTGGAGTGATAGAACTTCTGCCTTGTAGGCAACTGATGAGGGTACATTTGAGGAAAACCAGCCCCATACATACTGAAACAAGTGGCCAATATGCTGGACCACAGTTGGAGAATTCCAGGCAAATATTTCTGTGTCCCCTACTGGCTTATCTGGTATTTAATTGTTTTGCCCACCAGGATTCCTCAGATGTTGACCGGGAGACCTACTAATGGTATATTTTAACTATTAATTTGCACTTTAATTAAGACTGCTAGACAGAACAATGGAAAGCCAGAGAGTTGGTTTGTATCACTTGGAACAATAACGAAGGGCAAACATCCCAGATGATGAGGTATATATGACTGTTTTCATTTCCCACAAGTTCCATAACAAAGTGTCATTTTTTATGTGTGTGTATTTTCCTCTCTAAGATAGTCCAAGAGCTCTTCGAATGCGATTACACCACAAATTCCTCTGGGAGTGGATCTTCTCCCAAGAGATCCAGAGACAGACAGTTCATGGACCTCTTTCCATAGAGGGCCGACTTGGTTTTGCAGTCAGCCGTTGAATACACACATCCGTAGTTGGCCAGTTTATCCTCTAAGGTACAACCAAATGTGTAGCTGTGGGAGGTATCTGAAGATAATGTGGCACTTAATGGTGGATGAAGATGCTTGTGAAGGCGGATGTCATCTAAACTTTGGCTGTGCTGGTCTGGACACTTCATAGCTATGGACTGTGCCACCTGCTGGTTTAAGATGGACATATATTAAAAAACAACAACAACATGTAACAAACAAGTTAAACTAAGTAAAGAAGATCATACACATGTGATCTCCTGGTGCATCTCTCAATCTTGTCTCAAATCGTTAACATTCCTCTCTTCCTCTTTAAGGAAATTGCCTTAATGAAGAAGCTGTGAACCATTATGGAATTGTGAAGTCATTCATTTATTAATTCCTGGATTTGGAGCTCAGTACAAGGTGTCCCCACTGGCACAGACAATGAACTCTTGGAAATGAATCATTTAACTGAAATGACAGTGCTTCTCTAGGCAGCAAAAGGAAGGGGAGAATAGCGTTTTATGGCTACACTTAAAAAAAGATGCTGAATCATCATAAACACAAGGTTAGCTCTTGTGCTTGTGTCTGCATCACAGCACATTTTTAACATTTTATTATTGCCAAATGGTGACTTCAGCCTCATGCAGCCATACTGTTGGAGGTTCTTTGGAACAAAAGTTTTTCAGGATAATCTTACCCCATGACAGCCCATTAAAAGAAAGGTTAGCCAGATGGAAATATCATGGCAGGCTAACTTCATAACCTAGGAGAAACCTCTGTTTTTGACAGACTTGTATCTCTTAATGTTGTACTGACTAGGAAAACAAGAAGTGGATTGATGAAGAAGCAGTCAGTTTTCAAAAGTGACCAGCCAGAGGCCATCATGTCTTGCTTGCAAGAGGCGTGAGCTCTCCCCCTTTTATTTGTTCTCAGCACCTTGCTTTTCAGCATAGCAGTTCTGCTGGGCTGTAATAGTGAATAACTGTTGATAGGCATGCTTACTGAAAAAAGGTCCTAATGAATCTAATTCCTGTTAAACATAGCTTTTACATTCCACTTTATAAATATATCAATATAAGTGGAGACCCGCAAGAAACTTGCGGGATGGTCATCCCATTCCTCACACCTTTGCTTCCTCCCCTCTACCCTTACCTATCTCACACTCTTTCTCCCTTCTGGGGGTGGAGCCATAGACTCAACCCTCCAAAGCAGCCATTTTATCCAGGGGAACTGATCTCTGTCACTCGGACAACAGTTGTAATTCTGGGTGATCTCCAGCCCTCACCCAGAGGCTGGCAATGGTAGTTCTCATGGAGGAAATGGCTGGTTTGGAGGGTGGAGTCTATGGCATTATACTGGTCTGAAGTTCCTCCCCTCCTCAAACCCCACCATCCCCAGGATCCACCCCTTAAATGTCAAGGAGTTTCCCAATCCAGAGTTGGCAACCCTATTTCCTTCCCACCCAACAGCCAACTTAACCTTTATCTGCCTTTATCTGTCTTGAGCTTTTTGTCTCCACCCCCTCCCCCACAGCTTCTACCAAGGAAAATTATAGTCTTTCTCCACAGTGGGGACCAAAGCAGCTTACATTATTCTCACCTCCTTTTTATCTGCACAACAACCCTGTGAGGTTGGTTAGGCTGAAAGTATGTGACTGGTCCAAAATCACCCAGTCAGCTTCCACCGCAATATGGGGATCTGAACCTGGGTCTTGCAGACCTATTCTGAGGCTCTAACTGCTGCATCACTGCTGGCTTTCATCGGGTGGCTGCTGAACAGCAGCAAGCAGCCAGGCCAAGTTGAGTCATGCAAATTAGGTGGTATCAAGTCACCCAGAGGGTGCTGCCTAGGGATGCCAGCCTCCAGGTGGGATCTGGGGATCCCCTGGAATTACTGCTCAGCTCCAGACTACTGAGATAACTTCCCCTGGAGAAAATGGATGCTTTGGAGGGTGGACTCTAGGGCATTGTACCCCACTGAGGTCCCTGTCCTCCCCAGGCTCCATCCCCAAATCTCCAGGAGTTTCCAGACCTGGAGCTGGCAACCCCACTACCCCATCCTCTGCCAGTGCCTGTGGGGGGACCTGGCAACCCTATACTGCTGCCAGGCCTAGGGTTGGCAACCTCCAAGTGGGGCCTGGAGAGTGAACTCCAGAGATCTGTGAACAACAGAGATCTGTCTCCCTGGAGAAAATGGCTGCTTTGGAGGGTGGATTCTGTGGCATGATACCCAGCTGAGGCCTCTCCCTTCCCCAAATCCTGCCCTCCTTGCACTCCACCCCAAAACCTCTAGGAATCCCCCAGCCTGGCCCCAAGGCGACCTCCCCCCCCCTCCAAGGCCGAAAGAGGCCTGGAAAGAAAGGGCCCTTCCCCCACCCTTTGACTGACAGAGCCAGTCAGAAGCGTCCTCTCCCCCCTCCCCTCCAACGTTCTAATCTCTCACCGTTGCTGCCTGGAGTCAGGTCCCTGCAGAGGCCATTTCAAAAGGCTTTTGGGGGGAATTCAACCGTCCCTGAAGGGATTTCCTTACTTTTCAGATTTTTCTACAAACCCAGGAAGTCTACTGACTATGTAGGAAAAGCTGTTGGGGGACAGTGAGGCCCCTGTTGGAGGGAATAGGTATCCGCACAGAAAAAAAAAAGTCTGGGATTAGAATATAAAATAATTATGTTTTCCTACAGGTCAGTACCCAACAGAATCCCCTATTTCTATTACTTTAGGATTACCCAAACGCAGTGTAGGCCTTTATCATGCAGTTCTATCTGAACAGGACCCCTGTTTTGCTGGGCTCAGCTACTCAGCTGTTCTGCAAGATCTGAAGCATTTCAGACAAAAGATGTTGAGGGGCACAGAATATTACATCATGTGCTTAAAGTCAGGGAAGTGCTTGGTGATCATTTCAAAGCACTCTGCATTAGGTAAAGCTGAGCTAACACAAAGGAGAGTGGATAGCCAATGTAATACTTTTAAAAATTAGTGTCCACAAAACAATTGTAATGTAACAGTCACAGATGATAGTTATATATTTTCTACTGACTGCGCACAAATGCTCACACAAGCAGCAAGCAACATCACCCAAGACAATATGCTTCTCTGAACTATGCCCATATCAGTGCAAGGCTATGTTTGAAAAAAGTCCAGGTGGACTGAATATTGTTAGCACAAACTGCCAAGCATGGCTTAGTCAACATGATTCCCTCTTCATATGCTCAAGTCACGTTTTCTCATTCACAACAAAATTACGGGTACAATGTCACTAAAGTGAAGCACTTCTAAGTCTCTGCGGCAGAGAAATGCAGCCTAATTGTTACTCAAAAGTAGGTCTTTGTGAGTTATCCCCAAGCAGGCATCATAATCTTGGTACTTTAAGCACATGCCTCATACACTCCCGCCAAAAAAAGAGGCTGGCTGGATTGCACCCAACAGCTTATCAGAATCAGTCTTACATGGACACCCCTCTTTGGAAGTATAACCTACCTTGTTGCTCTTCATAGATTATTAATACATCAAATGAATCAATCCTAACTTGACTTTTTTTGTAGCTGGCAACAGAGTGAGTTTAATCTTACTTTCAGATCTCCACTGTGGGGAGATGAAATTTTAGAAATGTTCTTAGCTGAGCAATTTGTGCTGGAACCGCAAACCCCAAAATAAACAACCTTGCTGTAGTCCATGCTCTCTTCTTATGATGGCAACCACATTTTGGAGTATAATAACATTAACATTAAAATGTGGAGATGAAAATGTTTTTATAGTCCGGAATATTATTGCTTAAAACACAGCATAAGATTCTACTTCTAGAAACCCAATCCAAGAGCTAACCCTAACCCTATGCCTTCTTTGTTTTGGGTTGCATCCATCTTCAAGTGATCAATGTTATGTTTTATGCTTAGAAACTGATGTTTCACAAGACAAAATCCCAGAGCCTTAAACCCAGAATTCCTCTTCTGTATTTGGCACCAGTGATTATATTGTATTTACTCGCTTTGCTATCACAGGGTGTGGCGCGAGAAGAGAATTTGGTGCTCAGGCTTTATCTTACCTGATGAAGGGAATCCACACTTTGTCCTTTGACCTTTATTAAGGTGACCTGCACTACTGAAAGAGGGTTCCTATTAAAGGCTGTGGGAACAAAAAGAGAAGTCTTCAGAACTATATGAGCAAACTTAAAACAAAAAATGTGGATTGAAGCTTGCAGAAATGATATGTGCAAAAATGGACTGGAGCAGTTCTGCGTTACAACTACTAGAAACTGGCATCAGGTTAAAATTATAAGTTTGGTGGAGAAAGTCAGCCAGGGTTATTATTCATGAAGGTGCTTTGCTTGCAGAGAGGCATATCAATAGTAGAGGGTGTATGAAAAACTCACAGTTCTTCCCTGTAGCTACCAGTCCAGATCACTGCCTGTCTTTTGTAGCTGGCAACAGAATGACTTTGATCTGAAACTTTTTCAAATTACAAGGCTCTAGATACCCTCTCACATTCCTCTCACACCATTTCCCTGTTCTGCCCCACCCAACAAATTTGGTCAAAAGGTACTCTTGGGATTTCTGATACAAACTGAGTTACTCTAAGCTGCATAATTTCACCAATTTTAGCTAGAGAATTAGGAAGCCTTGAAAAGTAAAATATAATGAAATATCAACATCTTGCTCACTTTGACAGCAAACACCATTTACTGCAAGAGAATCTACAGGCATTCCACTGATGGCCTCTTCTGAGTGAAACTCGTCCACAGGTACCTCTTCTGGCTCATCCACTACCAGTTCAGCCTCTAGATACAAGGTAAGAAATTGGTATGATGACCAATCCTTCTCTACCCTCATCCCATTCGTTCCATTTGCCACCTCTCTCTTTTAATTTTACTGCTGCACAAAGAGAAGCAAAGTGTAGCCACTCCAGTCATTCCTTCTCTTACCATTGCCCTGGGAATCATCTGCTTTTCCTTTGCTGCCACTATCAATGCCCGAGCTCCCATAGCTGACAGTTGAGCTACAGGACTTCTCCTTCTGATGCACCTGATCCATAATGAAGGGTTCATCCACAGACATTTCCACAGACATCCGATGCCTCGAGTCAGCCTCAATGCCAGATGTGTGTGAACTGCTATGGCTATCTGTTGACTGCCGAGACAGACGATTGTTCCTTTCACTTCCTCTGCTGCTTCCGCTGTCATGTGAATGCTTGTCTGACGGATCAAGATCCATTTCCAACGTGTCACTGATGTAAGATTCTCGATATCGTTTTTTCTCTAGAAAAAAAGGGAAAGGGAAAAATAAAAAAAGAATCTAATATCCCCTTATTTTAGGGAGTAGTTAAGCAATTTAAATTACAGGGGGATCTTCACATTCTCATTTTTGTTACTCGTTTGTCCCTATTGTTTTGGGTTCCCCCCTCCCCTTTTCCACATGTGTTTAGCTCCCTCTGGGACTACTAGAGAGAGCAAAACATTTTTTTTTTTTTTTTTGGGGGGGGGAATGTGAAGCCATAGGAACACACAAGTGATGAAAATCAGAATGAAGGAGAGCCCAGGGTTACAACAGACAAAATCTATTAACAGATGGGGGTTGAGGGGTTTTTTTGTTTTCTTAACAAAACTCCTAACTTCACCCTACATCTTCTTGCTATTCTTCTACTCCTTGCCATATTTCAGGTTTTCAAAATATTATTGCAGAAGATAGTATAAAAACTTAATGCATTTACTGAAAAAACCCACCAAAATGTGAATTCATTTCTACTGGTTTGTATCATTTATTTTGAGTGCAAAAATTTTAAGTTTCTTGGCTGTTTTTCTCGTGGTGTATCAATGCTCATTATTTTTGATGTCTCTTATTTATTAGAGCCATAACATAGCAAAGGGTAGTACTAATGGAAGCACTGGTCATCATCACCTACATACACCCGAAACACCCCTAATCATCCCTAAATTTGATATTCTACTGGCTAGAGAACATGCCAGGAGTTACAGATGTTTTAAGTATAACCAAGGGCCCATTCAAATCCTACAGCTCCCATGCAAAGTTAACTGCTTCCACATGGTGGCACTCCATCAACCAAATAGTACCTGATGGCCATAAAAATAGATTGCAGAATGACCAACTAACAAACAGAAAGGTGGTCAGGATAAAAAGCTCACTTAAAAGTTTTGGCAAATAAAATATCATAACTTGGCAAGTAAAAGCCAAAAAAGCAGGCGGTTGGCAAACCTACAGGGGGGTGGCTTCCCTGGCTGTTTTCAATTGGGTCCATTTGTTATTTTTAACAATACAATTTTGTGAGTAGTTAAAATATAACTATTTTAATACTTCTAAAGCCTGATTTATAACAGCTGAAAATTGGAAAGGGAGAATATAAAAATAAATACTTGGCATGCTTAAAGAACCTAACAGAAAGGATTCTGTTTGCAAAACTGAAACATGAGGGCACAATCTCTCACTCAAGGTATGGCTTGAAGGAGAAGAACCACCTCTAGCCGCAACCTTTACTTTTCTAAAGCAGAGCTGTCTCTCATTTAGGGCAGGTTCAGAGATGACTGTGCACTCCCTTCTGTCTCTTCGCCCACATGTGTTGATTCTCTTCTTCCTTTCCCTAGCAAGGCACAGTTTGATTTTACATATGGACAAACCGCAGTTTGCTTGGAAACTAGAACTGAAGCCCAGGATTTGACTCTAGTGTGGAAGTCTAGTTTCCAGGAAAGGACATCAGGAAAAGAAAGGAGCCTATGAGCCCATGGCAAGTTCCTGGGATGGATGATTTTCAATCTGAAATTACCCTTACTGAACCGTGGCTCAAAGCAGCTTTCTGACCTGACGCAGCTGTCTGACCTGACTTGTTAAATAAAACCGACTAATATGCTGACAAGTGCTGCCTCCTGCAAACATGAACCCTCACTATCACATACCTTCTGCATCTTCCAGCATCTGGATCTGCTTAAGCACGGGCTGGATGTTAAGAAAGAGCCGATGGCTGTTGCTGAACAGCTGAAGCAAATGCCGAGAGCGGAAGGGACAACCTGTATAGTAAATTAGTTTCCGGGCTGAAGGCAAACCATCCGGCTGGATCACAAACTTTTTCCCCTAGATTGAAAAAGGGGGAGGGCATTTAGGGGAACATCAGAGTGAGTTATCAAGATTAAGCCTCCCTAAGATGCAAAGTATTCTCTTAGCTATACAAGCAGCACAGCAAGTAGGAATGATAAGAATGTGTAAAGAGTCATTGCTTTAGGTTGGCCGCAGGGATTAAGCCCCCCAAACATAAGAACATAAGAGAAGCCAATGTTGAATCAGGCCAATGGCCCATCCAGTCCAACACTCTGTCACACAGCGGCCAAAATATACCAGGTGCCATCAGGAGGTCCAGCAGTGGGGCCAGGGCACCAGAAGCCCTCCCACTGCTGCCCCCTCCAGCACCAAGAATAGAGTGCATCACCTGCCCCAGACTGAGAGTTCCCATCTATACCCTGTGGCTAATAGCCACTGGTGGACTTCTGCTCCATATGTTTATCTAATTTCCTCTTGAAACTGTCCATGCTTGCAGCTGCCACGACCTCCTGTGGCAGTGAATTCCATATGTTAATCACTCTTTGGGTGAAGAAGTATTTCCTTTTATCTGTTCTAACCCGACTGCTCAGCAATTTCATAGAGTGCCCACGAGTTCTTGTATTGTGAGAAAGGGAGAAAAGTACTTCTTTCTCAACCTGCTCAATCCCATTCATAATCTTATAAACCTCGATCATGTCACCCCTCAGCCGTCGTTTCTCCAAGCTAAAGAGCCCCAAGCATTTTAACCTTTCTTCATAGGGAAGGTGTTCCAACCCTTTTATCATTCTAGTTGCCCTTCTCTGCACTTTTTCCAATGCTATAATATCCTTTTTGAGATGTGGTGACCAGAACTGTACACAGTATTCCAAATGAGGTCGCACCAATGATTTATACAGGGGCATCTGAGCATCTTCCAAAAGAAGAGCAAGACTAACACAGTTTGCACTGAGTGGATTAACTTTTTACTGTTCATACCTGTTGTTTTTTAGAAACCACGATAAGATTCAAATAGCAGGCAAGCCCAATATCATTGTCAAGTTCTGCAACACTCACTCACCAGAAATGCAAGTTTCCCAATATGTGACCAGGGGAAGTCATAGAGCAGCTCTCGGACATGGTTCACATCCTGTAATGTTATCAAACACCCAGGAAAAACAGAGAGGAAATATTGTCAGAGTTATAATGGAGCCAAGACAATGCAAGGAAATTTCACAGATGGCATAAAAGATGGAAATACGACAGGGTTTAGGGTATGTGCCAATGGCGACAGAGAAGAAAAAGAACTTATAACTGACCCAAGGTCATCCAGCAGCTGCATGTGGGAGAGTGGGGAATCGAATCCGGTTCTCCCAGATTAGAGTCCGTGTTCTTAACCATTACACCAAACTGATAGGTGGGGCTGAGTTCTAAGAGAACTGTGACTGGCCCAAGGTCACCCAGCAGGCTTCATGTGGACGAGTGCAAAATCAACCCATTTTCCATATTAGAGTCCACCATTCTTAATAATCACACCAGGCTGGGGATATGGGTCAAGCAGAATTATTGCTATATTTCAAATATTTTTCAACCTCTTACCTGATAAATCTGTATCCCTTTAAGGGTCAGGCCCAGGATGATAGTAGGACGATCCTCTTTCTTATCCTAGGATACAGGCAAAGGTGCAGCATGAAAAATAACTCCTTGCGCACAATTAGTTGGTGGCCACGAAGGATGCTGTTAGTAAGTGTGGCTGGGTCACCTTTCATTGGGTACATATATTGCTTAGGCTACACATCTTGTTGGACATGAAAGATCTTGCCAGTCCTCACCCATACCCACGTAACCTTTCAGATTTACTACTGAAATGCACTCTCCACAAGATGGTCCGTGAGGGCAGCTCAGAAGCTTCAGCTGGTACAGACTGCTCTGCTTCCTCCTGGAGTACCTAGACTTCAGTTCAAGGCTGACTGGACTTGTTACAGGTCAGCTTCAGGGCTCAATTCAAAGTGCTGGTTTTAATCTTGAAAGTGATTCACGACTGAAGACCAGTATACCCACATGATCACATCCTCCCATACAGTCTATCCCCGCAACACTGCCAATTGAGTTTGTCATTGGGTACTCTGACTAGTGATCCATCATTGTGTGAGGTCACGTTGATCATAGTGGGGAACACTGAGGTAGCGGAGTGGCCTCCCAGAGGTGGTTTATCAGAGCCCTTGTGACTTTGAAAGAAGATGCCTTATTCAGAAAGGCATTTGGGAGGGGAGATCAGCTGAGCTGTAATTGTAATTGCTGCTGTTACAAACACTTTAGTTGCTTGCAATTTTGTATTTATTAACAGTAGGCATGTGATTTTAATTAAACCTGTAAGCTGCCTAGAGCATAGGATGAGGCAGGATTGAAATATTTTAAATCAGTAATAATATAACAGACTATGCTAACAGCACACTGGAGTTCTTTAGCTGCATATCTGTTACTTTCTGAATGTTTTAAATATGCTCCTTTTTAATTTGCTACAGAGCAGCTGCCATAAAATTTAGGATTGTAGAGCTCCTTTTCTCTCCAATTTCTGAACAGCGGTAAACACTTTATTCCATAAAAGAATAGCCCATAGTGGAAGTACAGGTAAATTTGTCCCCCCACCATTCTTGTGCCTTGTTGTACGTGTGTTATAAGAATGTCTCCCAAAGGTTTCTTTCAACAGTTTCCTCTGTCCAAGTAAATGACCTCATCTTCTTCAGAGGTATGTTGACAGAGAGGGAGGCTCACACATGCCCAAGGAGGGAAGAACACCCTGAAAACCTCCTTGGCTGCATTCAGTTTTCAATGAACTGTTAAATCAAGTTCCAAAGGATTACCCAGGAATGCTGCAAGGACTACAAAGAGGAGTCCAGCAGGGGGCATGCAGCATGTAGGTCTTTGGTTGCCCACATCTGCTGTAGCCAATAACCACCCTCTGAAGAACAAACTACGGCTCTAAATTAAGGAATCACCTCTCTCATTTTTTAAAAAGTTACAGTAGTTCCAAGTTCCTCTTTTGCCCCACCTATGCTTTTACTCCTGAAATAAGGCACTCACTTGCAAGAATTTATCAAAAGACCAGAAACGGAGCTTAGGAAACAGGTGATTTAGCCTATGGAGGAGACAACCATTTATTATGACTTTGTAATCTTGGTTTAGAAGCTATACCTAGGATTTGTGGGGTTAGAACTGCATTCATGACTGAAGACCGGTATACTTTGCTGCCACTTTGCTGGACAAAAGGACAGCACTGAGACAAAAATACTCTGTCTTTCCCTATAGTCTATAATGAATAGTGATAATAAAAAAACAATCTGCTAGTATATGCAAAAAGGAGTCTCTCATATGTGTGTATGTACATACATACACACCAGTATTTCAAGTTAGGCAGGAATTCAAGTATTACAGCAACTGATTTCTGATTTTCATCATTCCTAGGTATAAAGCATGTCAAATCTTGCCACATGTATTTCTTCTCAATTATTCTCACAGCTGTCTTAAAAAACACTTAAGCTGTAAGAAAATACAGGAGGGGATGGCCTTTCAGTATGAGCGCTCTGTATCTTGTGTAGCTCAGGGAATTTTGGCAATGGGCTTTTGGAACCCCTGCAGTCATGTGACATGATAAGCTGCACTTGTTGAAATCCTCTTTTCTGCACAACAATTAAAGGAGCCTTACTTTGGAAAGGCTAAATGTCTCTGACTTTGTCAGCTGCTTTGAGGCACTGCTAGGAAAGGGGATAAAAACTGCTTATGTAACAACCAGGGTTGCCAAAAACCTGGAGGGAAAAAAACACATGTTGTATCCCTTTAATAAGAGGTTCAATGTATGGAAATGGGCAGTTGAAGCTTTTCATGGCACAGAGGTTAAAATATTCCTTTCAGCTTCTGTGAAAGGGCACTTATTCTCCTAGTAACAACTTGACTATAATTTTACCTTGGAGTATTTTTATTGGAGAGGCAGGCTCTACAGATATTTTAATAAATAAATACTCCAAGCACAAATTGGAATGTCTTTTTCTTTGATTTCACAGCAAATGCAACTCTAAAGGAGACTGGCAGGGGAAGACAGGTTTTGCTAAGCTTTTGATAAAATTAGGGCCAAAGGGTGTCTTAGCCTGGAGACCTGTGGCAGGATTGCCCATTGTACCTTTGAACCTAAAGACCAGCTGAGGGACGAGAGGACAGATTGGGCTGGAGCTGCAGGACTGAGAAAAAGAATTTCATCCCCCCCCCCCGTGCCCTTTTTCCTGTTGAAACCACCACTTCTGCCTTGACTGCAATTAGCCAGAGGGGAAAAAGCCTTCCCATGATTACTGCTTTTTAGAATCCAAAAATACATTGAGAAATCTGATCATGGATTTCCAGTGGGATCCCTTTAGGAGCCAGACAGCAAACTGGATCAAGAAATACAAAACCAACTGTTATAGCTATCACTGAGAGGTCTGATCAGAAGAATCAGCAAAATCACTAGTGTATTAATCAATTTTAATCTGTGAAATTTAAACTGAAGGGCATATTTACTTTAAAGGTTATTTGGCCCTGACATAGAGCTGTAATCAAGAATGAAAATGTTCACAGCCTTTCCTTCTAACATCGAACAGTTCTAACATGGAACAATTCCAAGGTCCCTCACACTTCCTTTAATATTCCACCCCCCAATAAAAGCACCTATGAGTTATTTAGTAGTACATGTTTTTTTAAAATATCATCTATCAATCAACCAAATATATTTAACCTTCTGAAATCTGTAGAAGTGAACAGGCACATCTTCTAGCAAACAGGACTCCTTGACATATTTCAGAACGGCTTCTCTTGTGGTCAGGCCTTGCTGCTCCCGGTGGATCTCTGGAGCATGTTTCAGGATATAATCACTCCCTCGCTTTGCAATTATCTGCCACCAGGGAAAGAAACAACATCAGCAGCTTCCTCAGCTTCCGTACTACAGTCCCACAAGAGAAGACAGCTGGGATCCATTGTGTGTGTGTGAGAGTTCAGACAAGGGTAACTTACCCCAAACCCACAGAAACTTTTCTGGCTAATTTCAAATGGTATATGAGGTATGCATAAGCACTGCCTAAAAGTTCCCCAGAAGAAGAGCCAACTGTTTAATTTGCCAGCTGAACAGCAGAAACTTTTAACATGCTTGTCTTTACATACAAGAGAAAAAAAAATTAAAAATCATTACTGAAGGAATCATTCACAGCTTATAGCAATTTTATTCCCAGCTTCTAACTATGATCCTTGACTAAGGCTGCAAGATTTGATGTGGAACGTGAGGATTTCAGCTGTTGTTGCTTCTCCCATCCCACTGCAGCAAAAGAGACACAGAAAGTGATTAACTCCTTTCCACAAAAGTACAAAAGTACACACAAGTGCAATGCTCCATATGAAATGCATTCTCCAACCTTCTACTTCCTATCAAAGCCTCAAATGCTGCTGCTTAACCCAAATGACTACAGAAATGTGACCAAGAGTTAAAAAACCCACTTTGGTTAGCCAGTAAAGATCAATATTGCTATACAGACAATGGAACTAGGCACAAATAACTTCCCAGTTATATTTATTACACTCGTATCCTGCCTTTCTTCTATCATGGAACTCAAGTCTGTTCCCACTATGTTTCCCACCCAGGCACTACCCAGACTGAGAACCTGGCTTGACTTCAGCCAGGTGCCTGCTGTATCATGTGCCTTCCAACCACAGTTTGGAAATGGTAGACAGAGCTTTAGTGCCTGTAAGAACTGTGAACTGGGTGAGATTTCAGTGTAGGGTTGCCAACCTCCAGGTAGAGGCTGGATATCTCCTGGTATTACTGTTGATCTCCAGATGACAACAATCCGTTCCCCTGGAGAAAATGGCTGCTTTAGATGGCAGACTATGGCATTATGCCCTGCTGAGCTCCGTCTCCTTCTCCTTCCCAAATCCCTCCTGTCCCTAGCCTTTGATCCCAAGATCTCCAGGAATTTCTCAGCCCAGGTTTGGCAACCCTATTTCAGTGAGGTGGGAAGTTGAACTGTAACCATCAAAGGCCAGCCATGGGCAGCTCTATGCAAATCTTTATTTAGCATTCCTGTGAGAGACCAATTCCTTCCCCCATTTAGGAGGCATTCCTTCCAGACTGGATCTAAAATGTAGGCAATATAAAGGCTCACTGTATTTTAGGCTGCAAATCTTAGCTCTCTGTTGTGTACTGAGACAACCACGTGCATTGGTCTGGCCGCACGTGGTCGAGCAAAGGGTCTGAGCTTCGCACAAACAAACAAAAGACAATCGGATCCTAGCCCCGCTCCTATTGGGAGGCTAGGATCCAAGACTCGACCTATGAAAGACTGATACTGTAAATAGACCTATCACAGGTGTTAGGGTATGTGGGGTATGGTTTGTCTTGGGGTTATAAGCCGGCCTGCAAGCCGGCTAAATTTGTCTTGTTCCCGAATAAACTATGAGCTGATTCACTATGTCATGCCTCGAACCCAGTATATTATATTGGCAACAAAGGTGGGATCCACATGACTTGATGAGCCAACAAGGCGCTGCCTGCACTGACCAGGAACCGAGCACCGCGACCCACACCGCTGACAACGCTTCCAGCATCACATCGCACCCCGCTCCTCCGGTCACCGTGCCTCATGCCGCTCAGCCATCCCACACCATGCCCATCAGCGCAGACTTCAGCTCCAGCCCCGCATTGCGGCCCACTTCTCCGACGGCGGTAGCACTGCCACGTGGAAAACCCCAAATGGCTGCCACACAGGGATGCATTCCCAAGTTTGACATCACCCGCCCCAAGCAGTGGGAGACCTGGCTCGAATGTCTGGAGGAATATCTCGAATTCCACGATGTCACCGAGGACGGTAAGAAGCGGGCCCTGCTTGTCATCTTGTGCGGCATCGACACGCTGCAGCTACTGAAGGACTTGATCGCCCCAAAATCCGCTAAGACGGAGTCCTTCGAAGTCCTGAAAAAGACGCTCAACGACCACTTCGTGCTTAAGCCCATAAAGTTTGTGGAGCGCCTGGACTTCTTCGCATGGATCCAGAGCCTGGATGAGGACTTCCTGGCAGGACTCAGATGGGTGGCCACACGCTGCATGTTCCCGAGCCTGGACGACTCGCTTCTGAACCAGTTCCTCATGGGCCTCTGAGAGCCGAAACTGCGTTGGAAACTCGCCAGTCATGAGAACTTGACGCTCAACCAGGCGCTGAAGGACACGGTGGCCTATGAGAAGTTGCACAAAGGCACTTCTGGATGGGCGATCCACCACACCACGGCAACCCAGAGCCCCGATGTCTCGGACGGAGAGAATGTTCTACAAGTGCGCCAAGCATCTCATTGAGGACCGCACTCCTGAGCATCAACTGCCGCCTTGACTGAGAAGCCCACTGTATCCTGCGCCAGCTACGGAGACAAGCACGAGTGCCGGACCTGTCGCCTGAGGGATACTGTATGCCGGACCTGTGAGAAACAAGGGCACATCGCTCAGGTCTGCCGGTCCCGGGGGAATCAGAAGAAGGCATCCATGCACCAAGAGTTGGCGGAGCTGCACATCCTGTCGGTCTACCACCAGCACCACCAGGTAATGAACTTGCCCCCTGATGGCCCTAATAAGTTGCATGCTACAGTGCTCATTGAGGGGCCCCCGTGTCATATGGAACTGGACACCGGGTCGTCCTTATCCATCATTTCCAATGACACCTTCCGTCAGCTTTGCCCACAAGGGGGACCCTGTATGCGGAAGCCCAAGGGACTATTGCTGAGGGAATCCGGTGAACATTAAGGGCTGGGGCAAGTTCAGAGTGGAATATAAAGGTTTTAAGGGGCTTTTGGCCTTGCTGGTGGTGGAGGGTAGGCTCACAAATGTGTTGGGGCTCTCAAGGTTCGGGCCACTGGGTTTTCAGGTGATGGGGTTAACCAGCTCGCCCAGCTTAACTTCACCTTGGTCTGTTCAATGGGACACTCAGCCACTATGCTGGGCCCCAGGTCTTGCTCGACCTCGACCCAGCACTGCGGCCTATCTGCATGAAAGCCCGCCACCCACCCTTGGTGCTAAGGCCAAAGATCGAGGCAGAGTTGGACCGCCTTGTGGACCAGGGGGTGCTTGAGCCAGTCTTGCATGCTAGGTGGGAGACCCCAATTGTCACGCTGGTCAAGCCCAACGGGGAAGTGGGCATTTGTGCCGACTATAAATGCATGCTAAATAAAACTCTGCAGGCGGACGTGTACCCCGTACTGGTGGTCGCCCATGTCCTGTCCACCATGGAGGGGGCGATGGTTTTTGAGAAGCTGGACCTGGCGTAGGCCTACCAGCAGCTGCCAGTGGATGTGGCCATGGCTGAGGCGCAGACGATTGTGACGCACAAGGGGACGTTCAAGGTACATTGGCTGCAGTTTGGCGTTAGTGTGGTGCCGGGTACATTTCAGAGTTTCATGGACTCTCTTCTTAAAGGGATCCCCAGAGTTCAGCCCTTTCTAGACAACGTCCTGATCATGGCCCCGGACCCCGAGACCTTCACCTGCCGGCTCCGGGCAGTGCTTCAGTGGTTCGATTCGGCAGGTCAGGAGGGAAAAGCGCCTCCTCGGGGTGCCTCGGGTGGAGTACTTGGGTTTTGCCATCGACACACAGGGCATCCATCTGACAGACGAGAAAGTCCGCGCTATTGTCCACGCGCCCACCCCCATGAACAAGTCAGAACTACAGGCCTTCTTAGGTCTGTTGAACTTCTACCATTCATTTTTGCCACACATAGTGGTGGTTGTGAAGCCACTCCACCAGTTGCTGGACAAGCGCGCCACCTGGGTTTGGGATGCCTTACACGATGCCGCTTTCCCGGTGGTTAAAGGACTCCTCACATCCAATGCAGTTCTGGCCCATTTTGATGAGGAGCTTCCGGTGGTGTTGGCGTGTGATGCTTCTCCATACGGGGTGGGGGCAGTTCTGGGACACCGCCTGGCGGACAGCTGCAAGGTTCCCATGGCTTATTACTCCTAGTTACGCGCAGATAGACAAGGAGGGCTTGGCTATAGTTGCGGGAATAAAGAAATTCCATAAGTACTTGTACGGCCGGCCTTTCACAGTTGTCACCGACCATAAGCCGCTCTTGGATCTCCTGGCTCCCGACCGCCTGACCCTGCAAATGCTGTCCCCCAGGGTGATATTCCTGGCAGGGTACAATTATGCACTCCACTGGACGATTTTCCTGGCAGGGTACAACTATGTGCTCGTCCACTGCCCTGGTAAGGCCATGGGACACGCGGATGCCCTGAGCCGTCTCCCACTGCCCTCCTTCGACTCCGATCCTGCCCTGGCCCACCATGTGCCCTGGAGACCCTCCTAGACCAGCCAGTTCAGGTGCAGGAGGTCACCCCCCTGACGGGCCGGGATCACGTCCTTGCCTGGTCTTGGACTGGGTGGGGAGGGGGTGGCCTATGGGCCTGGGAGGGCCAGAATTCTCTGCATTCACCTCCCGGAAGGAAGAGCTCTCGAGCTACAAGGGGTGTATATTATGGGGAGACCGGGTGGTGATTCCCTCCCCATTACAGCACCGGGTACTTGCAGCCCTCCATGAAACTCATCCAGGTGAGGAGTTATGTGTGGTGGCCCAGGATCGACAAGGATATTGAGCAAAGGGTCTGAGCTTCGCATAAACAAACAAAAGACGATCGGATCCTAGCCCCACTTCTATCGGGAGGCTAGGATCCAAGACTCGACCTATGAAAGACTGATACTGTAAATAGACCTATCACGGGTGTTGGGGTGTGTGGGGTGTGGTTTGTCTTGGGGTTATAAGCTGGCTTGCGAGCCAGTTAAAGCTGTCTTGTTCCCGAATAAACTATGAGCTGATTCACTACGTCATGCCTCGAACCCAGTATATTATACTCTCCCTTTTCTTGGCCATCACTCAGCACAGAGTCATTTCAAACTTGTTGGGGTTTTTTTTGCAAGTGAATAATATTCACGTGAAGGGGGGGTGTACCTGCCAAAGTACAAACCATTCCTTTAATTACAGGGAAGTTCCATCAGGTAGCCTTGCTATGCCTCCCTCTCTGTCTCTAACAAGACCTTATAGTTTCAATTATCCTGCTGCCAGGAGGTCGAGGTCTTTCTTAACTGCCTCCTCAGCCGAGGGCTCTGAGTCTAGGAATCCTCTTCCTGATCCAGATTGCCCGCTTGCTGTTTTGTATCTCCACCCCTTACTGTCAGTCATCATTGCTCTCATTCTTCATCGTACTCTGCTGCCATCCTGAGCCATGGAGCTGAACCTAAAGTGCTTCATGCATCACCTCATTGCAGTTGCCCTGGGGACAGGGAAAGAGGTGTGCCACTGGATGCTGCATTCTGTCTCTGGCGGTAAATTATCTAAGGACTCTGTTTGTAGATGAAGAACTATGTAGCTAGGATCTGCTTTAGATTTTGGCTTGTTTGCAAGCTTTAAAAATATGTTGTGATAAGAAAAGAGCAGTACTCCCATCCACCCCCAACAAACATATTGCTATATCCAGCTGAGAATGGCAATCCATGAAGCAGGACAAAGGTTGGCTGGGATGGAGGTGGCACTGGGATATTGTGCCAGAAAGAAAGCTCATTAATAGGAGAAGTCTTGACTTGCCTTTGCTCTTTCTAACCTGTCTCCCTGATGTAAGTCACTCCAGCATTTCTTGGTTGTCAAAGGATGATACAAAGTGGATCGCAACAGGGATTCAGGCTAGACATGACTGCGGTATTTCCATAGTTCTCGGGGCACTGTGTCACCAACTGGAGCGAGGCAGTTACCGGGTCAATTCAGACACCCTGCTAACAACCAAAGTCATTGTACTGAGATAAGAACTGCAAGGGGACAGTGGAGGAGAAGAAAAACTTCTTAAGGCTTCACTCAGTACCAATCATTTTGTTCCATTCTCACGGAGACTTACCCACTGCGGAAAATAAGCCTGAGGTTGAAAATAGTTCCCATTATGGAAGTTTTCCTGGTAGTCACCCACATCAGCTTGCAGACTATAAGCAGCTAGCAGGAAGTAGACTTCTTCTTTGTTTGGGCACCGAGACCTCAGCACTTGTTCTTTGAGATTACAGTAGTAATAGTGCCGTGCTACCTTGTCACTGTAGGATACAGAAAAAGCAACATTCCTCAAAAAACAACCAGCAGCAGGGAAGAAAAGCAGCCACCTAAATGGAGTTCCATGGCTGCAGAATTATCCTTATGAGGACAACCCATGTAAGGCATACTTTTATCACCAACATCTATCATTAGGCAAAGGGAAGGTGAGAGCTAGTGCAGTGTAGCAGTTGAGAATGCAGTGGGGCCTCAGCGGGGGGGGGGGGACCACCAGAGGCCGTTCTTCCCTTGCTGTGAGCTCAGGATGCCCTACTGAGCATGCGTTACCTGCCACATGATGTTTCAAGATGTCTGGGGAGTGAAGAGGGAAGGGGTGTTTGCTGCTTCAGCTCTGGGATTGGGACGGAGCAAGGGGCAGGTAGGGGCAATCGTGAGATGATAGAAGAGGCAGAGCTTTAAGACCTTATAGTTACATGGCTTTGCATTAACTCAGGAGCTTTTGAAAGGAGTAGAATGAAAGAGGAGCAGGAAAAGTAGCACGGAAAATCCTAAGAACAAAAGATTTCTGCATTCTCCTCAGCACAGGAAAAAAAATAAAGTAGGCTTGTTCAGGTATAAGGAGTAAGTGTTTACATAGGTTAAAAGGATGTACCTAATTTTAGTTCCTCTGAAAGCCTGTCCCTCTTAGTTTTGTGAAGGGCCTAAACGCAGCTTGCAGCAGTGATGAAAATACATTCTGTCAGTTGCTCAACTTTAGCATTTAGTTCTGCATGGTCAGGTAGGGTGGCTTTATCCTGCAGGCATCCTACATTCCAAATGCCAAATTTTCCTACTCCTCTTACATTTCCCCCCTTCATTATCAGAACTGCTCAAAAAAGCAAATATGGGTCATGACCCAGATGCAAAAGGTCCCACAGAATAAAGCTGCCACTGCACGTATGGGCACTCTTCTTCACTACTAGGGCCAAAATGCACCTCTGCTTCCCATGCCAGTGTTTTCTGCAACACAAGCGAAAACTGTGAATGAGAGACACATGTCCATAAACACCTGTGTATTCTGGGTTGAGGGCTGCTGCCCAGTTGCATATAAAAAGGGCTTAGGGAGATCCTCACACATTTTACAGCATTGCTGCAGAAACTGCTGGCATCTAACTACTGCAAATGTGATTGCTACAAAGTGTGGAGCCATTCTGACTCGCACTGTCATCAAGAGAGATCTCTTGTAAACACAGTATGGCTGGGCTGAAACCTGTACTAGTTAGATTTCCCCTCTTTGACTTATCATGCTAGCTAAAAATACAATAACTATACCACAGCATTATCATTAGTGTTGCAATGGCTGGAGGACATATTCATATTGCAGCTGCTTGTCTTGTGGTTTATTTCTTTGTTTGTTGTGTTCATAAAAGTGAGATCTGCTGTGTTAATTTATTGTTTCTGTTTTGTGGAGCAACAATTTAGCAAATTCATTAAATGAGTCTTAATTAGTAAAAACAAAATTGAAATGAAGAGGTGCCCATTTACAGGATTACACGATTGCATCATCAGTTAATTTTTTTTAAAAAAAAAATTTAAATGATGAGAGAGAGGAATGCAAAACCCCGCCATGGCAAGGGAGTGTGCACCCATTCATTGGGAGAAGACTTGCACAGTTAATTTTTTACAACACAGCAAAAGGTGTAAACCAGGATGAACAAATCAAATACATTCCACCACATCTGAAACAGCCCTCTGTTATCAGCCTACCATATTCTAACTTCTTGAATTGACTAGATTATTTTGTCTGAAAACTGTTCCTGGGATCAGTGAACAACTGATATGCTCCACTTTAGACCTGAATATTCTTTAAAACTTTTGCTGATCTTAAACTTGCTGATTCTACAGCAAAATAACTTCAAAGAAAGACTCCAACATGAAACTGCTGAATCAAAATTCATCAGGGTCTGACACCATCCTCAAGTACTCACCAAGGACCTGAGATTCTTCAGCCATTACTGGTGTTAACTAGCTTAGCAAATTGAGGGAGACTTCTGATTACTGCTATTGAGAATGGGTCTCTCTTCTTTTATTTATTACATTCCAATTCTACATAATTAAATCTTACCCTGTTTTATTTAATGGCCCTTTGACTCTATGGCTTATAACTGTTAACTGCCAACAGTTTTGTGTTTTTATGAGCTTATTTGCTATCAATCTGAAAATTATTAAAAGTGAAAAAATAAACAGAAAACTTTGCATTAAGAACACAGTGTTAATTACAATAAAAAAATGCCAGTTTTGCTCTCCAATGGTAGAGGGATGGCAAATTTAACAAGAACAAACAGAAATATAGGTATATAACTCTTCAAAAATAACAAGACAATCATACCTTATAACTCGTCCATTTTCCACATAGTACTGCACTCTAAAGAATGTAACCAGGGGAGGGCTGAACTTCTCTGTCACCTTTAAAGAGAAACCCATAAAAAAATAGAGTTAGACAATTCCACAATAAAGACAGAATCTTCTGCCTTTTACCCTTATTCTTTTTGTGACATATCCCTCTTCTTCCCTAATCCCTAATCCCTTTACCTCTTTTATTCTCAAATGTGTTTAAGTGATCAGCTGCCATTTTGAAACCACATAATCTATTTCAAGGATACGGAGGTGAACAAGGATTGCAAGACTCTAGTTTTGTGAGTCTCTTCAGTGCAGTGTAGTTGATAGGGTGTTGATCTAGGATCAGGGAGATCCAGGTTCAAATCCTCACTCTACCATGAAAGTATGCTGGGTGAGTTACACTCTCAGGCTAACCTATTTCACAGGTTTGTTACTGTGAGAATAAAACTGAGGCAGAACAATGCTGTAGGCTACTGGGGGGGGGGAGTGTGGAGTATTGAATGAATACATAGCTCTCAACTCTGCTGCCTCTGCAGTAATTAGCTAGTTATCCCTGTGCCATGAAAAGCTCCAGCTGCTAATTACTGCAAAGCAAGACACTGTTGTGGGACAGCTACAGGGTTGAAAAGTTGAAAAGCTTGCAATCCTCACCATAACAGTAGAAAAAAGCAAGAGTCCAGTAGCACCTTAAAGACTAACAAAATATGTGGCAGGGGATGAGCTTTCGTGAGTCACTGCTCATTTCTTCAGATACCCGTGAAGAATCTGAAAAAGTGAGCAGTAGAGAGCCAGTTTGGTGTAGTGGTTAGGAGTGTGGACTCTGATCTGGGAGAACCAGGTTTGATTCCCCACTCCTACACTTGTAGCTGCTGGCATAACCTTGGGTGAGTCATAAATTCTTTCAGAGCTGTTCTCTCATGAGCAGTTCTCGAAAGAGCTCTCTCAGCCCCCCCTACCTCACAGGTGTCTGTTCTGGGGAGAGGAAGGGAAAGGAGATTATAAAATGCTTTGAGACTTCTTCAGGTAGTGAAGGGCAGGGTATAAATCCGATCTCTTCTTTTCTTCTTCTTCTCCTCTACGGCTGCAGACAAACATGGCTACCCATTGATCTGTAACCACAGTGTGTTCCCAAATTTCTGGCTATAAGACTATTGCTAACTCATTTCTGATAAATTTACAGCAGCAACATTTTGCTAACGTGACCCGATGGATATCACTGAAAATTAAGGTGGCTATGGAAACCTTAGTTTAGTTTCCAACTGTGTCACAACCTTTGCTCTTGATGGTACTGAAGAATTTTGGATTTCCAAAAAACTTAGCAACAGTGAAAAGAAGACTGACAAGCTAACACCTGTGCAACAAAACTGACACTGTATGAAATAGGAATGTTAGTTTCAGTTTCTACAAAAGGAAGCCTCAGCATATCACAAACTTGAGTCAAAACCACACAATATATTTTGCTTCATCTCTTTACTTACTTTGCTTGTCTCTTTCTTCCATTCCTTTATGAAGTATTTGCAAAGTTTCTGCTCCAGGTCAATAAATATATATTCATTGTCTGAGAAAGAAATAGAAGAACTGATAGAAAATGGAGGACTAACAGAGACATTTTCAGCATGATATGTACCAGGAAAAAATGCCAGTAGCTATACATCAAAACAGTAAATTAAATACACAAACAAGCTTGGACTGGACTGTCTGAAGAAGGGAGCTTCAGCTCTTAAAAGCTCATACCCCTCAAATCTTGCTGGTCTCTAAGTTGCTACTGGACTGGAATCCAACTGTCTTTTAAAACAATCTCTTCTCTAAATCTTGGAGATTGGGCAGAAATCTGAACAGCTCCTTCTCAATTAAATGTCACGATATGCAGACTTTTGCTATCCAAATAATATATATGGCAAAAACAGGAAGAATACTGCCCTGGATTTTCCCCTAAGACCGTGGCACACAGTGCAGAGGATATGTCCAACATGGTGCTTCAAGTTTACGAAGTACTCTTCAGTCCCCCTTGTAGAACTCTAATGACTGGGAATGTCTACTTTAAACTATACTGCTAGCTAAATCAGCCATGTTTCATGTTTGCCATCATTTTTTTTATTCCCTGCCCCTTCCTCCAGGGAGTTTTGTGTAGCGTACATTTTTCCTCTTCTGTTTTCTCTGCACAGTAACCCTGTGAGGGAGAGAGGAAGTGACTGCCGATTGTTGCCCATGAGCTTCACATCGGAGCAGGAAACTGAACATCTTCCTGATTGTAGTTAACCATAATCACTGCACTTGACTGGCTCTCAAGGTTATGCTGGCTCAGAATATAGTTTGGCTCACATACAAAGTTATTCTCTTAAACACGATTGTTGAAAAAAAGTTGCGACAAGACAGTAACTGAACTTCAAAAGAAATGAAAATGTCAGATAAATTCTAGAAGAAAGGGAGCCACAGCATTCTGACATGAGTTTTTCTAGGGAAGTTAACTTACTTCATTTGATGCATGATCAAGACAAAAGAATATTGCATTACAGCACTGGTAGACAGAGAATAGAGAGCAGTGTAGGAATGGGAAGACAGCATGCCTCACCTGGAGAGAGACCAGGCACCTTCTTCATCCCATAACTCATATATGCAGATAGAGCTTTAGGTTATACCTGAACTAAGTATCTATGCCCTGAAAACAAGGACTGCAAACCGTGCTTTACCCATTTTTGCAATCCTGGTTTGCTGTGCAAACACTAACTACAGTTTACTGGTTCACATGTTAACAGCAAACTGTTGGCCAAACTAGATGTGATAGGGGCTCCACAGGCACTTATACATGACCATCCATTCATAGGCAGTCTATTTTTAAATCAAAACAGAGAGTGCAGGCAAGGGAAGCAAACCTGCTTCTCTCCTCCTCCTCCTCCGTATCTTGCCACTTTCTGATACTGTAAGGATTTTTTTACCCACCTCAGCTTTGACACCTGAAGGAAGTCTGGCTGGAAGGAAAGTAATGAAAGTATCTGAGCACAGCAACATAAGACATATGAAGCTTCCTGAATCAGACCCTTGGTCCATCAAGGTCAGTACTGTCTACTCAGAACAGCAGCAGCTCTCCAAGGTCTCAGGCAAATGTCTTTCACATAATCTACTGTCTGGTCCTTTTAGCTGGAGACTGAACTTGGGACCTTCTCCATGCCAAGCAAATACTCTGCCACTGAGCCATGGGCCTCCCCTTGACAGGGGCAGGGTGTGGTTTCCTTGCTTGTGTTCTCCATTCTTGTTCAAAACTAGATGCACATTCTCTGCTTTCAGGTATGAACAGGTAACTACACCTATAAATCGACAGATGAAGATGGGTACCTGTGTTAGTCTGTCTGTAGCAGTAGAAAAGAGTCAGAGTCCAGTAGCCCCTTAAAGACTAACAAGTTTTGTGGTAGGGTATGAGCTTGCGTGAGTCACTGCTCACTGGGTATCTGAAGAAGTGAGCAATGACTCACAAAAGTCATACCCTACCACAAATTTTATTAGTCTTTAAGGTGCTACTGGACTCTGACTCTTTTCTGCTGCTATAAATTGATGTTATGCATTGCTTGGTCCTATGATTGATCCCCAATCCAACTAATTAAATTGTAGTTTGTAAGGGAAGAAGAATTGCACAACTGAGTCATAAGCTCTTTCAAGGCTCATTCATACAATACAAAGCCATGTGCATCTACTCCAAGCTCCCTCCTCTCCAAATTAACAAGGTGGGAATTGGAATAAGAAAACCAACATAATGGCAGGTTAGGAGGCATTTAGTATATTAAATTGATGATGGGTATGAGATAATTTTAACAGGAAGCCAAATTGATGATGGGTATGAGATAATTTTAACAGGAAGCCAAATTAGTTTTGTGTTCTTAATTTACATATTATACAGTCTAACAGGGCAATCCTTAGCAAAGTTACATCCATCAAAGTCCACTGAATTCAATGGATTTAGAAGAGCATACCTCTGCTGTGGACTGAGCTGCCTCCAATTTACAAAGATTTAAATTCTACAGACTGGGACACATACCTGAAGAATGGCAAATTTAACAAACTTACTCCAATAAGATTTTAATAAAGAATCCACACACACACCCTGGGAAAAAATCAAGACAATGGTTTACCAGAGACAAGGATCAGACAATAGGTGCTATCTATATTAAATAGAAACAGCTGGAGCGTATGCTTTAAACCAACCAAAGCCTGGATATGAGACTCCCTAGGAACTCCCTACATGCGATCCTCAGTTCCCATAACGGAAGAAAGGCAGGATATAAACCTAATAATTATAATAAAGTGTCTATAACACAACTAAGTCTAGAACACAACTTATACATAATTTGTTGTAACATGACTAGGATCGCAGAGCATTTGTCACTCAAAAAGGACTTGCTAAGGTGCTCTTCTGAGAAGGGGAGAACTAAACATGGAAGTAATTTCTTATTTATGTATTGGGTGAGGGAAGGAGGCAACCTACATGACTCATTAAGCCACTTCAGAATGTTATAAATTGTGAGGGATTTCCCGGCCTTCCTCAGCAAAGAGCCCTCCTTTTTCACCTCCTTTCCCCTGCCTCACCCACAGCCTGCAGTCCTGGCTGTCCTCCCTTAAGTGCAGGAATGCAGCATTACATTCCTGCTCTAATGAGGTTAATATTGTCAAAATGCCAACTTGGAAGTATAATCCTTGAGCTACAAAAACCAAAAGCCTTTCCCCAAACTTTCTCATATAAAAGCTGGGCTGTTTTTTTAAAAAAAGTTGGTTAAAGATGAAGCTTACATATCTTTGTCATATGGTTGAGATGCCTCTTTTTTATGTATTGTTCTGATTAAATAACACCTGAGCATAAATTCAATCCACTTAAGGCAGGAGTGGACACAACATACCTTAATCATGCACATAAATTTGTAAAGTAGCTCTTGTGAAACACACTGACTTTGGAAATACTACAATATTTGTGGCACATAGGTTTAATTTTTGCCAGGATTCAGCCTCATAATCCATACTGCCAATGCTCAGCCAGTGAAATACTCCCTTTGAGACTTATGCAGAGTGTGTTTCCTGCTTCAAAGTACACATCTAAGATTAGGGAGGAAGGTTTCCAAATAAAAACAGATGACTTCCAGGCCACCTGAAATCCTTACAATTTATTTCAGAAACAAAGTATCACGAAGAGAGATCAAGATGAGTAGCCATGTTAGTCTGTCTGTAGCAGTAGAAAAGAGCATGAGTCCAGTAGCACCTTAAAGACTAAAAAAAATTGTGGCAGGGTATGAGATTTCATGAGTCACTGCTCACTTCTTCAGATAACTTCAGCAGGGACTCATGAAAGCTCAGACCCTACCACAAATTTTGTTAAGTCTTTAAGGTGCTACTGGACTCTTACTCTTTTCTATTGCTAAGTACCATGAGGAACTGATAACAACTCTGCAGATGGTCATCCCATGTAGAAATGAGTTATGCTTAAGTCCATTTGCTCTCCCCCCACCCCCAACCTCCACATATTCAAAGTCTCATTTACAGACAAACTGTTGTACTGTCTGGGACCACCATCTTTAAATTTTGTTTATCTTCATTTGTATCCTGCCTTTCTCCCAAATGGCGACCTAAAACAGCTCATGTTATTCTCCTCAATTTTATTCTCTCAGCAGCAGTGTGAGTTAAGTTAGGCTGAGAGTGTGTGACTGGTCGAAGATCCATGGCACAGTAAGCATTCAAACCTGTCTCCCAAATTCTAGTCTGACACTCTATCCACTACATTTTTTAAAAATGTGGTATTCTATTCTGTTTGTTTTTAACTTGTTGCAACCCATCTCAAAGGCCAACTTTTTGGGATGGACATAACTGTTCTAAAATAAATGCATCCTTCATAGAGCTGTGATTGGCTTTGTGCTGTATGTGGAGCCAGCCAGATGTATGCATGAAAAAGCCCTAAGTAGGGGTGGGTAGCAAAAATATCCTTGGCTTGCTTAAGCATATGCTGCTAATGTAAATACCTGAAAAATCCCAAACTTGTTTATCTTTGTAAAAACTTCTGGGAGAGTGATTCATTTTAAAGGAACCCTTGTAGTGAGAAAGGGGGAAACAAATAATAGGCTGTTCCACTTCTCCTGTCCCTGTAGAACCCTGACAGAACTGGACATCAAAATTTCAGCTGCCTTTTTTCTTCCTCAGGTTTTCTGTTTTCTATGCCTGAAGGGATTTATGTGTGGGTCATATAATACATTTGTGCCCTCTGAGTATCAAGCTGATGTAGACTACATCAAATAATATTCATTGGAACAATTCTTCTCTTCCAGATTTTGGTTAACAAAAACATTAGTTGACTTTGGACTTTAGAGTCTTTATATAGGCTTGTAAATAGTGTCTCTTGTACAACTAATACTAAACTATATCTAATGGTGCAAAAAAACGATTAAAAGAAGAGTTATTGGGGAAAAATGAAATAAATTTAAAAGCATCTCTCTCCCCCCCACCTTGAATAGGTGCGCTCACAGATCAGTGATCAAAGGATATCAACATGATTTTTAATGCTACTCAGAGATATTGACCATATTCCCCTGAGTAACTTCTGAAGCATAGGCACAGATCCAAAGCTACAGATCTCTGCCAAAAAAATTTACCTCCATATTCATATAATTTCCTGTATATTCATTAGAATATAATATTTCCACAGAATGTTTCCTTACTTTTTAGAACACTGATACCAAAGAAGTGAGGATCTTTAATTTGAAGTAAGTCACAAACTTTCTGGAACAGTTCCTGTCCAGTGGCTTTTACCTACAAAAAGATTAAAATAAATTATAAACAATCTAGCATTTCAACAGGTTGCAACAGAACTTCCTGGGCTGAGACAATTTATGGACATGTGGATATTCAGATCAGAAGCCTAGGAGGGGCAAAAACCGTAACTTTTTTTGAGGGGGGAGCTGCCTCATGTCGAGCATACCATTGCATCATGGCATCAGACAGCACAAACTAAACACAGTACTGCAAAGCATGGTTGCCCCAATCCACCAAGAGCCAGCTGGCTAGCGGGGGGAGCCTCACCCTCAAAGAGCCCCACCACACCTAATGTGCCAGTGCAATGACATCGCACGGGGGGACACTCTACCATTTGGCTAAAAACTCTATGGTAACCATAGTTTTTGGCCAAATGCTACAGTGCCCCTGCACAATGTGCCTGGTGCAATGACGTCACTTCCGTGTGATCTCGTCACAGCATACATACAAAGTGCACATGCCAGAAGACCCAGGGGAGTGGGCTGGAGACCCCGCTGGCCGAAGGTAAGGACCTGGCAACCCTACAACTTCTGTATATACATTCCAATGAATGTACACTAGTTTAACACACTGTTGTGATGCCATGATCCACTGCAACTCATATCCATTTTAAGCCCTCAGGATGTCTGAAAAGGACTAGGGTCTCAGCCTCATCTATTTGGAATACTGCCTGGAGGATACCTGAGATTACAGTTATAAAACACAATTGTACATTAAGCACACTGTACATTAAAAAGGATTACCAAAATTATCATGTATATCCTATATTGCCAGTAGCAACAATATAGTGGAAAAGCTCTGAAGATTATACTATTTATACAGTCTGTACAAGCACCTCATAATACATGCTATATTTTTCTTGATATTCTGTATTGAACATAAATCTATCTATTCGTATGAACATACATCTATAGCTAGGAATTAATGCTCCCACTTAACTTTCTCTTTTAATAGCTGCTAAATGCACTCCAGGAGCAGTATTTTGAAAACTCTGCCTAAAAACCAGCCTTTCAGGCATCAGTCTTTTGTCAGCGTGCTAAAGAATCATTTTCAAGATCAAAAAGCAACATGCAGGAGGACAACTTTCAACAAGTTTTTGAAGATTATTTTAAAGACCTCACATGCTTAGGAGGAAAGGAGTACAAACCTGATGAGCGCAAAGGAATAAAAACCTACTTAGATCTAAATTTCACTATATAGAAAAAGCGACAGAATTTCAATTTAATGAAATATAATATTTCCATGGACATTTCGCAGCAATAGGTATAGAAAGGAGCAATTTGTGCCCAAATCCCTCGCTTATCACGAGAAAGAGCTCCCCTTAACATTCTTGAAGCCTTGTCAGTAGCCTCCTTTGTTGAAATGCTACAGGAATTAATTAGAATTTACACAGCATTCTGAAGAACAGACTGATGCAAACCTCAGTTGATTATCATTGGAAGCAGAACCAAGAACAGAACTGAGGTCTAGCAAGCCCTCTGCAAGGCACTTAATATGTTTTGAGCTGTGGGTAGCACATGTTGATCCTCCTAACTTTTATGAGGACGTAAACCATGCACAAAGTATTTTAATCCTTCTGGAGAAACGTAATCAATGAACACTGGTTTAACACACTGTTGTGATGCCATGATCAATGTGTGCAGTGGACAGAGGGAAGGAGACAGGCACAGCAGACAAGGAATTTTTATTTTAAGCTGAGTATCTAAGATCACATTTCTGGAGATAAAGCACTTATCAGAGGAATTGGAACTACCTCTTCCTAGTCAGAAAGAAGAGCCCAACATATCCATCTATGGAATTCTTTGAAGATACTGTAATGATACAGGTCTATCCCACTGAGGCAGTGGAAAATCCACAATTAGATCCCCAGCACCTTTTCTCTTCATAAATAGCAGTCACTGGGGTTCCTGGATTTGCGTCAGGAGACCATGGGGCAGGAAGAAAGGGGGTTTAACTCTTCTCCCCTGATCCCTGTAATATTCCTAACCCCAAACAGCCCCCTCCGAGTGCCATTTGCCCAGCTGGAGAAACAGAGAGATACCACCTGTATGAATTCCCCCAACAGGCCTAACAGTAGCTCCAGGGAGCCATTTGAGGGTGTGGAACTGGTGCAGAGAAAAGGCTAATTGCTCCAACTCAGTGCTATGCCCTGGTCTGTACTAGCGCTTCCCATGGCTGCTATTCACAAAAGGAAAACAGGCTACAGATCCAATTACACCTTTTACAGCTTCTTGTCGTATTTAAAACTTTACTAGTGCACTTATGAGCATACACTAAATGGCTGACTCATGGAGGCATCTTTAAAATGCTACCCATGACAGCTGCTTCCAAGCTGCAAGTTCTGTGCAACAGCTCATCATGAGCAGAGAGGAAATTTTAGCATACTATGGGCATCTCTTTCTCAAATAAACATAAAAGAAAATCTGCTCAATGTGACAATGGAATTCTGCACATAAATAGCTAGAACAACGGTGGAGAAAGACCTAGGATGAATCTGACAAGGTACAGGGGTCTAGAGCCAACTCCATGGTGGTGATAATGGCAAAGAAGAAATATTTTTTGGCTACCATTGCATCCTCACAGTGTAGACATGCAGAACTCTTTCAAGTGGTCAGGGGCCTATTGGATTCTGGCCAACAGGAGGAGATGCTGTTCGGCAGCCTGCTGTGACCATTTTGCTAAGCCCTAAAATCTCTCTCATCCGCTCTGACTTGGACTCTACATTAGGAACAACAGGAGTGGATAGTCCTAGGTTGCTGATTTGCCAGTTATGTGGGTTACTTTTCATACTGTGCACAGGATTCTGGGAATTTTGAGACCTACCACCTGTTTGTATGACTCTTGTCCCTCCCGGCTTCTTAAATCTGCTGGGGGCAGGGCAGCTGGCAAACTGGGTCCAGGAGACAGTAAATGTCTGCCTGAGAGACAGAGTGGTCGCTCCTGCCTTGAAGCAGGCAGTGGTGCATCCACTCCTAAAGAAACTGACTCTGCACCCAGGAGAGCTCATTAACTACCATCCAATCTCAACTGTATCATTCTTGAGCAAAGTGATTGAACCAGCGGTGGTTTGCTAACCTCAGAGATTCTGGAATGAAGCAGACTGCTAGATCCTTTCCAATTTGGTTTCAGGCCTGGTTATGGGACTGAAAAGGCCTTGGTCACTCTGGTGGATGACATGCACTGGGAGATGGATGGGGGAGTGAGACACTGGTAATCCTTCTGGACCTCTTGTGGGCTTTTGATACCATCAGTCATAGTTTCCTTCTGGATTGTCTTTTGGGACAGGGAGTGGGAGGCACTGTTCTGCAGTGGTTCTGGTCTTATCTTGAGGGTTTCAGATGGTGGTGAGGGGGGACTGCTGCTCTGCCTCTTGGCCTTTGGCCTCTAGGACTCCCCAAGGTTCCATTTTGTCCCCCATGCTTTTCACCATCTGTGTAAAGCTGATGGGAGAGGTCATCTGGGGATTTAGGCTGTGGTGCCACCAATATGCAGATGGCATTCAGATCTATCTTGTGCTACCAGCAAATCCCAGGGAGGCTGTGAAAACCATGAACAGGTGCCTGGAGGCAGTTTCGGAATGGATGAGGGCTAATGAGCTTAAACTTATTCCCGTCAAAATGTAGCTTCGGTTGCTCCTGGACTTGGGCCTCCTGTTGGGATAGGGGGCAGTGGTAGCCAGGGGTACCGTACATCAGCTTCAGCAGGTGAGTCAGCGGAGGTCCTTCCTGGACAGAAAATATCTTGCCACTATGCTGCATGTCCTGGTAATCGAGATTAGATTACTGCAGTGCAGTCCACATCAGGCTGCCCTTGAACACTGTCCAGACGCTGCAGTTGGTACAGAATACTGCAGCCAGAATGTTGACTGGAGTGGGACATAAGGACCATATTACTTCAGTCTTCTTCTACCTACACTGGCCTCCAAGTTGCTTCCAGGTTCAATTCAAGGTTCTTCTATCGACCTTTAAAGCCTGTACATCCTGGGATCAACAAACCATAAGGATCACCTTTTCCCATACGAACCTACCCGCTCACTGCAGTCACCCTCAGAGGCCCTGCTTCAGTTGCCTCTGCTATCTGAGGCTAGACAGGTGGTGACCTGAGAAAGGGCCTTCTCTGTGATGGCACCAAAACTCTCACCCTCTGTCTCCCTCTGTTGTTGTTTTTTACTGGTAGGTGAAGACGTTTTTGTCTGGCATACCTCTAATAATGGTTTTTGGCTCTTTTTCTAGTGTTTGTTTATGTGTTCTTAACTGAATTTTACATTTTTATATATTAATGTGTTTTAAACTGAATTTTATATTTTAAATTGTATTCCAATTGTTTAAATGTTTTAATGTTCACTGCCTTGTGAACCCTGATGGGGTGGAAAGGTGGATAGAATGTTTTAAATAAATAAAAATAAACATGAAAACCATTAATAGGGTGAGGAATTTAAAGTGGTGTCCACTTAGCCACCATTCTGCAGGTACCAGATTCAGCAGGGATTACAAACAGTAAAAAAAGAATGAAACAGTCAAGCCAATTTAACTGCTGGCTTTACATAAACTCTTAGCAACAAATTCCAAACCACATGCTGCAGCATCTGGATCACAAATGTATGTTAATGACCATTCAGAAATGTTACATAGAATGGTGCTTATCTCAGAAAGCAAGACCTTTTCAGAAACTCCTCTGTTATTTGCCCCCAAACCCCCTGCCTCTAGCAACAATACAGGACAATGAAAATTTTAGTCTGTGTGTGTGTTATATGCCCTCAAGTGGCTACTGACATGGTGACCCTATGATTGAATGACCTCCAAGATGTCCTATCATTAACAGCCTTGCTCAGGTCTTGCAAACTGGGTCCACAGTAGGGATGCCAGGTCTTACCTGTGCCCTGGCAAGGGGCTCCAGCCCAGCTCTTGGGATCATCTGATGTGTGTGCAAAGTGCGCATGCTGCAATGATGTCACTGGAAGTGATGTCATTGTGCTGGGCACATCATTCAAGGGATGCTCTAGCATTTTTGTTAAAAATTCTATGGTCATGACATTCCCAGAGCAATGATGTCACCTCTGGGTGATGTCATTGCACTGAGGCTCTTTGGGGGCAAGGCTTCCCTGCCAGCCAGCTGGCTCTGAAAGCAGGAAAACCCCTGTCCCCATCAGGAGGACCTCAACCCCAGTCCACAGGGAATTTAATGTTGAACCCCGGTGCAACACATTTAGGTGTTCTGATACCATAAGCCAAACACTGGCCAAGAGCTGGGCTTGTCAGCATGCTGAATCCATTTAAATTAGCATGGTGCTTTGATTATGATGATGATATTGTTATTACTATTACTATTATTATTGCATGCACCACCAGTACATATTGCTCTTTATCAAGTAACATGAAAGCGAAAAAGAGAAAGACAGGAGTTTGCCCAAAGAAACATATGCTAACAGGGAAGAAAATTAGCAGAGAAGAGAAGAGGGAACGGAAGAGGCAAGGGTAAAAAGAGACAGACAGTCAGAAGCGAAAATAATAAGGCTAATCAGTACCCCATTAGGATTCCCATTTTGAAGTCAATGCAAAAGACACCAGGGTTAAGAACAAGAGTTGTGTGAACCCCCTTAACAGTTCAGCTTCAAACGGCATGAGAAAACAGGACAATTCCCTGACATACCCCCTTAGCTCTTTGTGCTGTTTGTTTTCAAGTCTCTTTCATCGGCCATGTTACCAGAAAACTGAGTGGGAGAACACAGAATGGCCCCTTTGATAGTGTACTTTGAACACGTGCAGCTGTGTGTTGTTTCCCCTCCAGGGATTGCTTTAAAGTGCTCTGTAGTCTGTACCTTTATATCTGTCAATAACAACACTTTTAATAAGCATTGCTTCTTCTGTTGGCTATATATTTATTTTGCAATGCACATGTTATTGATGGCACAGATGGAAAGGAAACAGGCAGGTCTGCGCCTGAAAACAAGTTGCTGACCAATTCAAAGTGTATATTTTCAAAATGTGAACAGGTGGGGGATCAATTGCCCATCACACAAATCTGAAGAAAATAATACCCCCCCCCACAGACTGATACAGAGGTGGTTTCAAAAGGATAGAAAGTTGGTTATTAAACTCCAAAGTGTAATGAATATTTCAGGTAACGCAAATGCAAGTGTACTTTTAATTTTCAAGTGCCATAACCCATTAGAGAAACTGAAAAAAGATTTAAGAAAAAAACCCAGAGCTTAATAATCAAACATACTAAAACATATTAAATTCAAGAAAAGAGGCACTTGTGGATTTGGAGGTAAGTGCCAACTATCCTGCTATCAATGTCTTTTGGGCAGTGGACTTCTCAGTCAATAATCCAAGTTTAAGATGCTGAGCTTTACCATTCGCATTGGCTACCCGAATTCAGTCTCTGTAAAATCCCCATTGCAATCTCAGAAGGAAACATGGAAGCGCTTACCCCTACAGCCACGCTGAGCTCCTCTCGGTTCGGCAGGAGGACACACATGGTCCTGAACTCCAGGGGCATCTTGCTTCACAGTAGTTGCTTGCTCAGTCAGTGCAGAACCAGTTGTAAACTTCTCATCCCCTCCCTGGCACAGAACGACGCAGCAAGGAGCTTCTCAGAACTGAAGCTGAACTCTCTTCTATTCAGCAGACCTGACAAACATAAATCCTTAATGTTTGTTCACTGAAAATGATGGTATGAAGCACAGAAGAGCAGGAAGCATGTACATTAAAGGAAACGCTTCAGCTTCATTCCAACAATGACACTAACAGCAGCGTGTCTCAGAAGGCTGCATTCACAGTAACTATCATGAGTAATTCTAGTATTAGTCAGCTCTTTTGCTGATTAGTGGCTGGATACATTATACTGTAGGTGGGAATGCAAGGCTCAGGGAAGCATTCTTGGACCCAAGGAAAAGGCATCTGCAGCATGCATTCCAGTCTTCTGAATCATCCTTTTGGTTCCCCCTTGCTGAGTATTGTTACCTTGGGTTTAAACCCCCCCCCCTTTTATGTGGACAGTTAAGAACACAGGCTCCTGTGAGTCACTCAAAAGAGAGTCAGAGAAAGGTGCTCAAGGAGCAACAACTAATGAGGAAAAAACACAAAAGTCATAAGACTGCAAATTCAATAATAAATAGTACAGTACTAAGGGCAGCATTCCAAAAGGTGAATCAGAGAAAAAGAAGCACGTTCCTCTGTGGGTTTAGTAGTAAACATATGTGAAGAGAAGAAATTTTTTCACTCCGACACCTGATGATTAAACTGGACCACAGTGGAAATGAGTCACACAACAGGTATGCGCTGAGCTGTGTAACAAAACAGTCATGGGATCAGTCTGCCTCAGATTACCGGATGCCAGGAACAAGCAGCGGAAGGCTGTTGATTTTGTTCCCTGCCTGTAGACTTCCTAGAGGAATCTGACTGGCCACAACCAATAGGACGCTGGCCTGGACAGATAGTTGTGCTAGCCTAGTGGGGCTCTTCTTATGAAGACTGACAAGCAGTGGACACAAGCTACCAATTCCTACACACTGACCACCATGGCCGACCCTGTGCTAGCTTTGTATGGGTGAAGAGGGAGGAATTATGCTAGGTTCAAAAAGAAATGCAGGGATCTTGTAGTGGACCAAAGGTCTGCAGCATATGGTGCTGGAGCCAGATGTGGTTCAGTATGGAACCAAATATGACCCTTTAAAAAAATAAAAGAAAATTAACTATTTAAATTAAAGCATACTGGAAAAGTAGGTGGGAGCTAGAATAACCTACATGTTAAGAAAATGGCAGGAAACAATTTTTAAAGAGCTTCTAGAGATGCTTTACAGAAAGGGAAATCATAGATAGAGGTGAACAGCTGCCAGCAATCCAAATGCAAAGCATGTGCAGATTTATGCCAGTGTAGTAAAACAATTATGCAGGTTGTTCAATTGTATTATTATTGTGAAACCTTCACTTCCTAAAAAAGGACTCACAACAGCCAGCATTTGGGCTCCAGAACTTGACGGCTTATTAATCTCCGTGTCAATAATGTTCGCTTGCATATTTTTAACTATGCAAATGGACTTTCTCTGAATTCATTTACTTTATTTATAGTCTGCCTTTCTCTTTCTGTTTTTTACCCTGGATGGCCCAGGCTAGCCTGATCTCATCAGATCCGGGGACTGAAGCAGGGTCGGCCCTGGTTAGTATTTGGATGGGAGACCACTGAGGAAGCCTAAGGTCGCTGCGCAGAGGCAAGTAGTGGCAAACCTCCTCTGAACATCTCTTGCTTTGAAAACCCCATGGGGTCTCTGTAAGACAGCTGTGACTTGACAGCATATTCCACAACTGTTCGGTAACCAATAGAATGACTGCAGAATGGATGCAACAGGCATACTCTGCCGATCTCCCAACAGTAACTGAACTGCAGCATGCTGTACCAACTGCAGTTTCATACAGTTGCCAGTCTCCAGGTGGAGCCTGGGGATCACACTTAGAGTTACAGCTCATCTTCAGTCAACAGTTCCCCTGGACAAAATGGATGCCCTGGAGGGTAGACTCTATGGCACTGTACACTACTGAGGTCCCTGTCTCTACAGACTGCACCCATAAATCTCCAGCAGTTTTCCAACGTGGAGCTGGCGAATGCCAGTGGCCAGGGGGACCTGCCAACCCTGGTTTCTGAGTTGACTTCAAGAGCAGACCCATGCAGAATGCATTACAGTACTCTACACTTGAAGTCACAGAGGCATGGATCCATGTGGCCAGATTGGCAGAGTCCAAGGTAGGGAGCCATCTTTCTATATACATGAAGATGGAAGAAAGTGGGGTGTTTTTTTGGCCCCTGCATTAATTTGCTTCTGTAATTAATATAGCTGGGTCCAGTATAACTCCCAGAGTCTTAACCAAGTCAGCAAGGGTCAACTGTACCCTCCATCTTGTCAGGATTCAGTTTCAACTTGTTCACTTTTAGACATTTAACATAACCAGTCAGGCAAGGACTTGAGACATCTACCACATTTGGATAAAGAGTGGAGTGTCATAAGCATACTGATGACAGCCTGCTTCAAATACATGAATGATTTATCGTAAGGGATTTATGTAGAAACTGAATAGCATGGGGGATAGGACTTAGGCTTGTGGAACCCCACAGGACAAATTCCACAAGGATGACAATTGGTTTCCAACAGCAACTCTCTGAGTCTAATCAGTAAGTCAATCCACACTACATCCCTTAATACCTACTTATATTTCCTACCATCTCAACAAGAAGGCAAGGTCCACAGTAATAGATGCTTCAGAATTCAGAAACAGCAACAAAGAGGCATGACTCTTGTCTACATTTAGATAGAGATCATCAACTAAAGCCACCAGTGCCATCTCCATCCCACAGCCTGGCCTGAAATCAGACTGAAAAGGGTCCAGAGCAGATAAGTCATCCAGGAAGATTTGGAGTTGTTCTGCAATCAGTATATTATCTTCGCCAGAAAGGGCAAATTAGAGACTGGGTTATAATTGGCCACATCATTCTTCTGTAACAATGCTTTTAGAGGAATGGGTGGATGACAGCCTGTTTTAGTGGTCAAGAAAAGGTGCCCTGAGCCAATGCTTGATTTGTGATGGACATCAATGACTCATTAATGTGATCTGTACATGGATTTCAGCAACCAGGACAGAAAAGATCCAGGGTACACGTGGTAGCCTTTCCTGATCTCAACATCCTGTTGACACCCATCATAGCAACCAGGACTAGGTTGCAATGATCCATAAATAGACCAGATGAAGAACTGGATATTTCTTTTCTGTAGTGTAACAACCAGCCTTCAAGATGAAATGTATTTGAAGGTTTTATCAGTAAAAAAATTCACAAAATTGTCTCAACTGCTGCTGAGAATTTAAAGACTCAGACTTTAGGAGTCTGCAGGTGCTGAAATACTGAGCTGGTTGTTAACTAGCTGATACAACAATAGCACAGACATAAAAAAATTCTTTGACATAATTTGGCTCCTTCATTATAAAAGGCTGCTGACCTCTGTCACAGAGAGAAGGCTCTGAAGGCTAAAGGATGGATTATCCATAGTGAAACGTTATTGTCTTTTTTAGATGCATCTTGTTGACATTCAGCAATTATGGCAGGGCAAGTTCAGACCAATCTGCACTTACTGTCTCAGCAAACTGAGTAAATTTAACTTTGGTCACTGGGGAAAAAAAATCACCAATATGTGAAAAGGGCAATAAACATAGGGCAAGAAGCCAATTCGCACAGCAATTTCTGGAGCAAATGTGGCCACCTGCCCATCATTCCATTAGTACCTTGACACATGCCTATTTATTTTACATATCACAAAGGATTCTATAGACACAAGGCAACTCTGAAATTCTTCCTGAAGAAAATCCAAATTCTGTGACTATGAATTACAAGCAAATACATGCAACATTTGCTTAATTGTTTGTTGCAATAATTAATCTGACTTTTGCTAGTTATACAAAAAGACAATAAGCTCTGTAAGGCAATGGAGCGCTCTGCCTCCCAAACACTGGATTTCCCCCAGACACCTTCCCCCTTCCCCCAACCCTTTTTAAGATCTCACAAAGTATAGCCTTCACATAGATCAAACAAACATACTTCCTTTATAAAACAAAAGTTGAAATTTCCAGAATGTTGAATACTTATTGCTAAACTTGTATGATAAACTGTAGAATTACAGGATATGTAAACCCTTTTCATATGTTACAATCAATGTTCCCTCTAAGCTGAGTTAGTGTGAGCTAGCTCACAGTTTTTTAGCTACTGGCTCACACATTTTTGCCTTGGCTCAGGAAGGATGGCCCTAGAGCAAACTAATTGCTCGCTCACAACTTTAATGCCAGTAGCTCACAAAGTAGAATTTTTGCTCACAAGACTCCACAGAGGGAGCACTGGTTACAATCACACAAACCACAACAGGCATGCATACTACCCATGATGCTCCCAATAAGTGCAACTGCCATTTTGTGTGAACAGGACGGCCACATGTTGCCCTATTCACATGTAATGGCAACTGCATGCCTCAGGAGCATCACAGATATGTGTGTCCACTGGTGGGCTTGGGGTACACATGGCTATAACATATGAAAAGGACCCTACAGTCTTACAGATGGCTGATTGCAGCATCCGCACTCCCAGTCAGGTATCTCTCCTTATAATATTTATCTTTTGGTTTCATAAGATTCCATGCACTCCCATTGGCTGTAAAATGCCCTCCCTCAGCCATTGGCCCATCAGCCGCCACTCAAGAGTACTCGCGTGCCATTGGCCGGGTGCTGGGTCTGCTCCTCTTCCCCACCCACTCCCCCTTTTGCACGTCAGATTTACTGGCAGACCAGCTCTCTCTCCTGAGGAAGTTCTCTTGACTCCTGTGAGGGACTGTCCCCTCAGTGGCTGTTGATAGGCAGCCAAGCTTGATTCTGTGAGTAAAAAAACAAAGGACTTTCAGCATAACCCCCTCCCCCACCCATAACCCCCTCCCCAGTGGCCACTTTCCTGTCAGAATAAATGGAAAAAAGCTCTTTCTCCTGCTTAGCTCCAGCATGGTTGGCTGGCTAACAAGGTGGGCCAGTGACCATCAAACCATTTTCTTCAACTCCCTGCTGTGTGGCTGACTTTCCCCTAGGGTTGCCAATCTCCAGGTAGGACCTGGAGATCTCCCACTGTTACAACTGAACTCCAGATGACAGTTCCCTGGGAGAAAATGGTTGCTTTGGAGGGTAGACTCTATGGCATTATACCCTGCTGAGTCCTTCCACACACACCCCAAATGCTGCCCTCCACAGGATCCACCCCCCCCAAATCTCCAGATATTTCCCTAATCAGAGTTGGCACCTGTACTTTCTCCTCTGTCAGTAAAAGGCCTTTTCCACACCTATGTTGGCCTTTGGGAGAAAACTCATTGGGCCCAGTCCTGATCAGGTTGCCAACTGATGGAGATTTGAGGGATGGAGCCTGGAGAGGGTGAGGTTTGAAGAGGGGTGGCACCTCAGACAGGTATGATGCCATAGACTCCACCCTCCAATCCAGCCAATCCCTGATGTGGAACCATTGTTGCCAATCTCCGGGTGGGGGCTGGAGATCACTCAAAATTACAACTGCTCTTCAGGTAGCAAAGATCAGTTCCTCTGGAGAAAATGGTGGATTCTGTCATTATACCCTGCTGAGATTGCCACAGCAAATTGTCACTGAGTGCCCAAAGCCGGGGCACTCTCCCAGAGCCTCTTTCTAGAGCCCGTTGTATTTATTTCCACAACGGGCCTTATTCCTAGTTGTATTATAAATAGCCATCTAGAACACAGGAAGCCCTGACCTGGATAGCCCAGACTAACCTGATCTCATCACATCTCAGAAGCTAAGCAGAGTCAGCCTTGGCTAGTATTTGGATGGAAAAACACTGAGAAATACCGGGGTCAAGATGTGGAGGCAGGCAATGGTAAACCACCTTTCAACACATCTTGCCTTAAAACCCTATGAGGTCGCAATATGTTATACGTGACTTGATGGCCAACAAAAGGTGGAACACATGAAGTCCGCACTCCCAGAAAGTATTGCAATTCAGCTTGTCGTGTCTGCACTGTTCTGTGGCTGCCACACTGACCACCAAGGTCATACAGAGGCTTAAGAACACTACACATTAGGACTGCATGAACTGGAAACAACCTTTCTTCAGATTGGAATTATCTGGATAATTCTAAAATGGCTACAAATCTGAGGAAGATCTACAATGACAAAACAACCTATGCTACATTTGAAATAACCTGATTACTGTGACTCAGTCTCATAATATCATGTGCGTCCAGTACATGATGACTGAGAAACAATAGCCTCAGGAACAATGCTCCCTCTAAGCTGTGAAGTCCTGTGAGCAAAAATTTGACTTTGTGAACTATTGGCATTAAAGTTGTGAGTGAGTGATTTGGCTGCTGCATAAACTAGTTTGCTCTGGAGCCATCCTTCCTGAGCTAAGACAAAAATGTATGAGCTGGAGGCTAAAAAACTGTGAGCTAGCTCACACTAACTCAGCTTAGTGGGAACACTGCTCAGGAGAAATAAAGCAGAATCATATACAGTGGAGAAAAGAATTTATTAAGGTTCCTAACCTCCTAACACAGATGTAACCTAAAGCAGAAGCATGTTTCCAGAAATTTCAAGTTATGAAAATATTTTGATGTTTTTAAGTAGGCAACTTTAAAAGTTCATGAGTTTTCAATATACAGATTGAAAAATTCATTTCCCTCTGCACTTTTTTTTTAAAAAGCCTTGTAAATACGTATCCTTTCTTCAAGGAGATCAGGGCAGTGTATGTGTCTCTCCCTTCCCCCATGTTATCTTCACAACAACCTACGTGGTGAGAGAGGATGACTGGCCCAAGATCACCCACCCACCGAGTTGCCAAAGTAGAAATTTGAACCTGGGTCTCCCAGAGCCTAGTTTAATGCCAACCATTGCACCAAGCCATCACAAATGGAATCCAGATTCCATATATTCCTAACCAATAATAGATGAGGATAAAATGATTAGAATGAGATTATTTTAATCTTGTTACATTTCAGTGGAGTTACATCTACTGAGCCTCCCTTCTTAAAGTAGAACTTGCTTTGATAATGGCTGAATGACTGCAGGGATGTAAGGACAACTCTCTTCTCCAGACTTATCCTGGAACAGACCCAATTAAGAGTAGCTTCATGCAGGAGTCCATAGGTTTAGGGTGGTCTCAACAACCAGTCATTTTGTCTAGTAGACAGCAAGCTGTATCCCCCATTTTGAAAGGTTTCTTGGGGGTGCTGCATATCTCCCATAAATGGACTCTTATAGTTAAGCACCCTAGAGACCGTAGTAAATTTCTGCCAATAGAAGGGGTAGGGGCCTCCAATATGGTGTGGTGCCTGTGGGTATCATAGTGCCAACTTACACTTTTCTTGGGTGTTTTTAGAATGTGTGTGGAGCCAGGTGGGGCTTTTTGCCCAGTGGGGCTTCTGAATGGCCACTGGAGATCTCATTGGCTGTGCAGATTATTAAAAAGTTTCTTTGGCAGCAACTATCACCACAGCACAAGAATCTTCACTGTATGACTGAAAGAGCGTGCAAGAAAATATTTTTAAACAACATGTTCAGTTTAAAAGACATCATGTTAAACAGAGCTTCTGCTTGAAATGTTGAAGAGTTACTATTAGAGTTATGCATGATCTCACTCTAACATTTTGTGGTTGGCTCTGCCTCCTGTAGCAGCCATTCTGTAGTGTCAGAATTCCAAAGATGACCACAGGCTCAAAATGGTTGGGGACCTCTGGTTAAAAATTCAGTCAAACCACATCAGTATCCTGAAGGATAGAGGAAAAACTCACTACGATGCATGACATCAGTGTGCCCCACTCTGCAAAAGACAAAATTGATGCCCCTGTTCTTTGTCTGCATTTTGGTAGGAAGTATCTCTTCAGTGAGAGCCTCAACTCCTGAAAAGTTCGTCACTATTGGACAGGAGACCAAAAAGAAATTACAAGCACTAATACACAGGGCTTTTTTTGTAGAAAAAACCCAGCAGGAACTCATTAGCATAATAGGCCATACCCAACAGCAGAAACTCATTAGCATATTAGGCCACACCCCAGATAGCACAGCGCATTAGCATATTAGGCCACACCCCATGCATTTCCTTGGCTTGCCCGGGCGCCCTGCTGTGGCTGCAGGGAGCCCGGGCAAGCCAGCCCTTGGACAGGCATTTAAATGCCTCTCCGATCCTTCCGGGGTTCCCCTGACCCACCTGCCTCAGAGTCGCCGGGGGGGGGGTCGCTCTCCAGGCCTTCCCTCTGTAGCCACACACAGAGGTTTAGGCTACAGGGGGCATGGCCAACTCTGAAGCCAGCTGGAACTCCGTTCCTGTGCGTTCCTGCCCCAAAATAGCCCTGCTAATACATGTTTCCCAGTGAAACGAATGTGAATGTCACTCAAATATAAGAACAATTTCAGGCTCATAGACTATTGATCTTAAAGATCCCAAACAAAATTAACAGAAAATGAGTTAAATCCAAAATTTCTGTACAAGCTGCTACTATCAATCACCTTACAGTATACAACCAGTGGAAAGGCTGGAAACTAGCTTACTCATCATCATTACTAAAGGTCATTGGATGTCTTCAGAGAAGTCATCATAATCTCTCAGCCTAATCAACATTACAGCAGCATTTGGGAGTATAAAATTAGGTACTTCTATGTACTAAATCTCTTTGAAGGATGACTACAATAGAAACATGAAAAGTGAATAAAATACCAGCAGGATTGCAAGAAGTCCATGCCAATGAATTTGAACTAGGCAGCAGCCAAGCCATACAAAGCAGCTATGTACTACCTGGGTAGTTGTTCAAGTGAAATCCTAACTGTTGTGCATTAGGCCTAAGCAAAGGAGAGTAAGTTCTTTAGCCTTACCACCTTCAAGTTTAAATCAGGCTTTATGAACAGAGAGAGAAAAAAAGAATTCACATGCACAATTATGTACAGATGGTTTCAGAATGTCCATATGCTACACGTTTGTTTATCATAGATTCTGACCTCTTAAAAGTCCAGCCAATGCACTGTAGAGGAATTAATGAACACTTAAGTCAGTAGTCGGTCTGCAAGTCATTTGTTACTCTTGTTTTTAAAAATCATTTATGGTTTTAGTTTCCAGAAAAGTTTTGGCAAAAAATATTTACCCTGTTAGGACCCAAATTAAGCTTCCTCAAACTAATTCTTGGTTTTCCCATTTGCCTCAGCAGCCTTTGCAAGTCTTATACATCAGAGCATATTTTGCTGAAGTTTATTTTACAGAAGCTACTGTAGAGAGGAGAGAGGAGGGGCAGTGACTCAGTGTCTGAGTATCTGCTTGGCGTGCAGAAGGTCCCAGGTTCAATAGCCAGCATCTCCAGTTCAATGGACCAGACTGTAGGTAATATGAAAAACCTCTGCCTAGAAACCCTGGAGAGCTGCTGTCAGACAGAGTAGATAGTACTGACTTTGATGGACCAGTGGTCTGATTCAGTGTAAGGCAGCTTCAGGTGTTCATGTAACCCAAGCCACCTGTTGCCCTGACCTGCATGGCCAGGCTGGCCCAATCCTGTCAGATCTCAGAAGCTAAGCACGGTTGGCCCTGGTTAGTACTTGGATGGGAGACCACCAAGAAAAGCCAGGGTCTTCATGCAGAGTCAGGCAATGACAAACTACCTCTGAATGTCTCTTGCCTTGAAAAGCCTACATGGTTGCCATAAGTCAGCTGTGACTTGACTGCACTTTCCTCCACCACCACTTGTAGAGAACAGAAGAGCATGCTGTCCCATCAATACAAGATGCTGAGCCTAATATCTTCCAATAAACAATTAAAATCTATAATATTTCACAATAATCCTCAAGGCAAGTATTTGTCCTGCAAAAACTCTTTGAAATAAACCACACCCAAATGTCATGATTGCACAGATATGCCAAGGGACTGCAAAATTTTATACTAGGCAAAACATTTCTACAGTGAGTAGAATTGCCACAGACTGTGAGCAATTTCAATGGTTAAAGCAATGACTGACACTAAAATTGGGATCTGATACAAAAGCTTATGTGGAAAGGACTGCATATTTTATATTCAGTTGGGTTTCTGAGCCTCTGCAAGTCCCAAACTCATAGGTCTTTCAGGAGTAGCTCTGATGCAAGACAAGAAACATGTAACCAGTGGAAAAAAACGGGTAGGAGCCCTATGCATTCCAAAGTCTCTTCATTTGCTGACTGTGGCTTTTAACCTATATAAGTGCTGGGAGAAAATTATTATTAAGCACACAGAGAAACATGTCCCATTGAAGAAGAACCAGTACGGCTTCACTAAAGGGAAGTTCTGACTTTTGAAGAAAAGATTCTAACAAACACAAGCTGCAGGGTGACCCAGCATATATTATATAGTCCAACTTCTGAAAAAGTTTTGACAAACACATTAACTAAAGGCTTAGGGTTCCAAGGTCCTCCCTGGCCACCGGTGGGGGATGAAACAGTTGGGTTGTTGGATCCAGGTTGGGAGACTCCTGGAGATTTGGGGATGGAGCCTAGGGGATCTCAGTAGGGTACAATGCCACAGAGTCCACCCTCCAAAGCATCCATTTTCTCCAGGGGAACTGATCTCTGTAGTCTGGAGATAAACGGTAATTCTGGGGGATCCCCAGGTCCCACCTAGAGGCTGGCATCCATAAAGAGGATAAGAGTAAACAGATAGCTATTACAATGGAAGGAAGGAAGCAGTGGGTCCCCTGCAGGTCTGTATTATGACTGGTGGTATTTAACATTCTTAAATGATCTGGAATGATCACTGAAATGGCCAAATATATGGAATACACCAGATTATCCATCTTTTGTTGTTGTTGGTATTTTTGCATTTTTTTGGTGTGCGTGTACACATGTGTGTATGTGCCCATGCTTGGAAGTCATAGCGACTTCTGGCAATTCCTACTGGGTCATAGAGGATGTTCAGAGAAGTGGCTTGGTACCCTGCCTCTGCCTCCTGGCCCTCACGTTCTTTGAAGGTATCCCATCCAAAGATTTGCCAGGGTTGGCCCTGCTTAGCTTCTGAGATATGATGAAATCGAAATTGGGCTTGCCTGGACTATCCAGGTCAGGACTGTTGGTCTGAAGCAGCAGAACAAAGTTTGAGTCCAGTGGCACCTTTAACACCAACGAAGTTTATTTTGGGTATATCTGAAGAAGTGTGCGTGCACATGAAATCTTATACCCAGAATAAACCTTTGTTAGTCTTAAAGATGCCACTGGACTCAGACTTTGTTCTTTAGTTCTATGTCTATCTATTAGTTTTGTACTTTGTAAGTCTGTTTGGTTAGTTGCACCTAAGCCAATTAGTCCGCAACTACTACCATCATCAGTTCATTCAGCTGTTACACACCATCCAGGTAACACTGTAGTCAATCCACTGTATTCCAATATTTTGAGGATTATTTCTCAGTTTAAGACCTAATTTGCCATCATTTTTAAAAACTTAATAGCACAATTGCAATGCCAGACTGTCTCATGCAGACTATCATACCACAATTGACATTCCCCAGGGCTACTGATCCTTTTAATTATCAGTGCTTCCAAACATAATTAAGTACTTACACAAGCTATTGGAATCAGGGTTGCCAGGGCTTGGAAATCCTCAGGAATTACAACTGATTTCATGGAGAAACTGGAGGGTGGACTTTATGGCATTATACCCCATTAAGGTCCCTCTCCATGCAAACCCTCCCAAAGGAACAAACCTGATAATTAATCTTTGATTCATAAGAACTGGCAGTGAAGCTCCAGCCCCTCCCTCAAACAGGAAGCAATTAATTAGCCTGGAGGAAAAAAGGATCAAAAGGGAAACTGAGGGAGTACCAGGTCCTTTGTCATTTCAAGTATGAAGGTGGAGACACACAGAACTTTATTAAGTTCTCTGTGGGCTCCCATTTCATTTTAGTTTGTAACTGAATGCAGAAAAGAAACATAATATTTATAAAAATAAAGTTAAACAAACATTTCTGGGTTTCCATCCAGACAGGCATATGACTTGCTAAAATAAGAGAAGTACATTTGTAATTGTTTATTTAGGAATCATTTGGTGATTAAGCTTCTCTAATGACTGTGACTGACAGGAAATAAGTGATTAGCATATGATACTGGAACAGCATTTTATGTATTACGCTATGTTTAATGCTTCTGGTAAGAAATGTCCTGTGCTTTAGCATTTCACTAGCAGACATGTTTCAAAAATGTGTATTTAGGGAAACTATCATCATTCACGAAAACAATAAGTTCCCAGCAACCCCATAACAGTTATCATGACTGTATCTGAAGAAGTGTGCTTGTACATGAAATCTTATACCCTGAGCAAAACTTTGTTGGGATTGAAGGTGCCACCAGACTCCGACTTTGTTCTATCATTCTAAAAAGTTAGAGGAGAATACATATACAAAAAGACAAAATCATAAGAGACTAACTAATGTTTAGGCATTAGCAGTTCATCCAGAGCATAATAAGAGATGCCCATTCTGACTCCATAGCTTCAGGACTATCCTTTTTTAAAAAACCAAAACAAACAAAAACAAATATTGATCTGTATAGTGCTACTCTAACAAACGGGCAACCACATTCTAAACATACTTACCAGTACTTCGAATCCAATGGGCTTACTCCCAATGTTTGCATAAGACAGCACAGCCCCAGTCAGAGAAATGTTAATTTTTAGCCATGGGTATTCAGGGCACTACAATCATTCCCCTATAATTTAAAATAATAAAACAAAGGCTGCACCAATGTATGGTCTGTTAGAACTTTATTGCCATCCAGACAAACTGTCTTGAAAATTACTACTCTCTCTACTCATTCCTTTTACTGTCCATGAATTTAATTTTAAGCCAAAGCTGCGTAACGTGAGATGAAAAACAGAAGATAATTGGTGACAAAGGCAAATGCTGAAACTGAGGCTACACTTAAAACAACAGAAACTACCAATCTTGGCTTCAAAATAGTCACTTCCCAGGCAGACTAATATTCCAAAAGGATAGTTCCCACGGTCTGTAGGTTCCAGACTATAGTTTAGCATTGCATGAAAAACTGGTATTATACTTTTCTCAGACAACCTCCTCTCAGAGAACTCTTAAGACTACAGTCAGGGCCTCATAATTTTTCAATACATTTATACGGCATGGTGTAGAACATGTTAGTCTTAGATACCTAGACCTTTCTATCAACATAACCTCCATTTTAATGTGGATTTGACTTCAGTGTGAGGGTCGAATCAGAGTTCAGAGGAGATGCTGGGAGTTCTGTGTACAGAGCCCACACTTATGTTTTGCCAGCAGGGAAAATGGTAATCCCCCAAGGCCATTTTAGAAGCAGAAAATGGGGATTAGGTGGGGTCTTAAACCTTTGCACTATGGTCTTTGTCCCAATCAGGAACCCACGCACCAAGAGAATGTTTTTTTTTAAAAAAAAATAATCTTGGGAGCTTTGTATACAGAACTGGCAGCAAATCATCTAATTAGACTCCTTCATCCCACATGTCTCCAGTTCAGGCACTGGGTCATACTGGAGGCTGCTGACACTGAAATTATCAAAATGATGCATTGGTTACAGCATCAAGAGACCCAGGTTCAAATCCCCACTCAGGTGACTTTGCGTCAATTACTCTTAGCTTAATCTATCTCACAGGGATGTTGTTGTGGAAAATAAAATGGAGAAGAGAAAAATGTTGTAAATCACTTTGGGTCCCAACAAGGAGAAAGCAGCATAAAAATATCTAAATAAATGAATAAATACCTTTAACTTCTACAATCAGAGCCTGCGAGTTGGTCTGACTCCAACTAATAAAAGTGAAGGAATGTAATTAAGAAGACCAAGAACTTATGGAATAGGACTAGTCTGTAAAAACATGTCAAATATCTACCATTTTTACACTATAAAGAAGTTTGGGGACTACCAACAAATAACCTTTGAACATCATCAACCTGCCACCAATGTGCTAGATGCATGTTCTCCACCAAGGCACAGGTCAGGCCAGGTCACAGAACAGACATTGGCTCAGATAGTGTTGATGGATGTCACTTGGTCTCCAGATAAGAAGGGCACACATGGTTGCCAGCTAAAGCTTGCCTGCATTATGTCAGTGATTTTCAAATGATGGATTAGGAAGTCAGTGTTGGGTGGCCTCTGGAAAATCTAAGTAACTAGTAATATTCAGCACAGTTAAGCTGCGAGGAAAGTAGTTAACTGCAGAGGTAGGTAACGTAACAGCAGAGTCGAAGGCAGTCTGGCGGGTTCTTTCTAAATGATTCGTGTAAGAGGACATAAGTTTAGTGTTGAAGAAACTGGTTGTTTTACTGGAAATTCTAATATACCTTATTTCCTCAACTTGGCTGTATTTATGTGCTACCAAGCCTATGCACAAATGAAAACATTTTTGCCAGCAGACTGTAAACACACACATAGAATGGGGGCCAATCACCATAAAAGAGCATAAATGCCATAGCACAAAGTGTCCTTGAATGGTTTTGAAACAGAATATCCTTCACCTAGAAAGAAAGAGCTTCAGGCTAACTGCAGTTCCCGTAACACTTACCTCTGGACTCTTGTTAGAATCCCAAATTCATTTTTTTTAAAAAAAAAGAACTTTCCATCCTTCATGTTTTCAGAGCGGTGATATGAAGGCAGTATATATTGAGAGACAATAGCACCAGAAGGCAATTAAGAATAGCATTCCTGTTAATCTAAATTATACATAAATTATTTCCATTACACTATCCTACAGTACATAATTACAGTACGTAATCCATTCATCCTTAATATATTTCCACTGTGGCTCTTTATGTCATGCAAGGTACTTACCCCTAGCTTAAGTGCTGTGTGGTAAATATTTCTCAAGAAAGCATCAATTTAAACACTTTTCAGAAGATGAAGACTAAAGCTGCAGCACTCATCTATTCCAGGCCTATTTCTCATATTTATACAAATATTTCACCAGTAAAACAATGGATGGATTGCCTCACCCTTTCCTGTGGCCACAATTCACTCTGCAGCATAGTAAATTGGAATATTGTCAGGTCAATTGATTCTCATTATAATTCATTAGTTTGTTTCTGTGAAACTCATGGGCTCAATTGCTCTCCAGTAAATATAGATTACAAATACCAATATGATTTATAAAGGTTTGTGAGGGCTGCATAAATCTGGCTTATGAGTTTAGGGCCAAAATTCTGTAGTTATAAGAATGGTTACTGAACCACCCAGATGGGTCCGGTTTGGGTATTTCTGCCCAAAGAACTGCAAGCAAAAGCATCTCCAAATGGCCAGCTTTGCATGTGTGGCTCCAGCAAAGGCTTATGGCGGCAGCAGCAGGGGCTCAGGGGTAAGATCTGGCTGTGGGAAGAGTTGAGGATCCTTCATCCTGTTTTTGTCTCGAGGCAGAAGTTGGTTCCCAATTCCTTATTTGAAGATCCTGCAATCACAAATACTGACAATATGTAAAAAGCTCAGTACCCTGAAATAAGCTTTGGAACACCCCAAATGAGATAGAGGAGGCTCTATTCTGCAAGGTTAGCGGAACTAGGGAACCAGTTTCAGCCTCCTCTATGCTTGGCCATTCCTGGACAATCCTATGAAAGCTTTCTTAATACAACTCCTTCATATGACTCCGATTGTAGTGGGAAGATGAGCCTCTGACATGATGTGCAGATCACAAGTTATGGTTTTCTTCTTACCTCTGAACACCCTTTCTTGAATACCAGGGAACAAAATATTACACCAGTCCAAACAACTTTCCTTGGCATCCCCAGGTGCCTCTATGTAATGAGAAGAATGCAAAAAGGCTATATGCTCCACAACTAGGAGGGATACAAGCAGGAAATCTGAAAAGACTTACAGGGGAGGGGGTGTTGCTTCATTTCATCCTATATCCTCTTCCCCATGCTAGCTCTTCTTTCTCTCCTTCTTGTAGTTCCCATATCCTCTCCCCTGTCCTGCTCCCTTCTCTCCTTCCCATTCCCCAGCCAACCTTTCTTTCACGTGCCCCACTCCACATTCAGTTTTATGTATTATTTATTTTCTCCACTATGGGGACCCAAAGCAACAACAATCTCCTCATCTCCATTTTATCCTCATGACAATCCTGTGAGGTACGTTAGGTTGAGGGTGTGATTAGCCAAAGTCATCCAGTGAGCAACATGTCTGAGTGGGGATTTGAACCTAGTCTCCCAAATCCTACTATAAAGCTCTATCCACTACTGCTGTTGGGTGTCAGGCAAGTTGGCTGGTAGCAAGTAGCCTGGTGGTTGCTGCTGGGGCTACCTTCAGTAAACCTTCCCTCAAAGGCCAAAAGAGCCCTCAAAGGGCTGCCTTTTTCTGACAGAAACCAAGGCTTGAAGGCAGGCAACACTGTTGTGATTGCCTAACAACAAGCACTGAGGCCATTCATTTCTTAAAGCTACAGGTAGGTTTCTATCATTTTTGGATTTTTAAGCCCCTCAGTGTATTTTTTTTTAAAGATTTCAGATTTTTCTGCAAACTTGGGGCTTCTCAGGTTTGTTGAAAGATCTGTATTGTTTGCTTTTGGCCCCAGTCTTTGGATTTTAGGTATATAAACATGGTTGAAATTAGGCATAGTGGTGATATTTAGAATTATCATGGACAGATAAGATTCTTATCAGAACTTGTCCCTCCACATCATCTGGGAAGGAGGCAGTTGCTATTTTCTGTACTGTATAACTGACATTGTTGCAATCTATGCATTCTGAATAATTAAAATTACTGTATATAGAAGCTTTTGTGCACATACCTTTCCAATGAAGTTAATAAGACTGTGAACTCCTCCACAGAAAAAAAATTGCCTCACTCCTTCTCTAATGGCCTTTAGGTACCAAGCTGAAGAGGTGCACTTGAAATAGAACTTTGGGGACCCTACTTACATTCACCAATTTTTCTTTTTTCTTTGTATTGGTCTCTGTTCTATCCAGCTGGTTCTGTTGTTCTGCTGCAGTTTAATATGTGCCTTTCTGTATTGTGCGCTTTCACCAAAATGGTTTCATTTTAGGTGGGCTAGCCACTTTGTAACCTTAGGCTAATTGAAAAGCATGATAGACAGACAGACAGACAAGGTGTATTTACTGTTGCCAGCCTCCAGGTGAGGCCTGAAGATCTCCTGCTTTTACGACTGATCTCCAGCTGACAGAGATCAGCTCCCCTGGAGAAAATGGCTGCTTTGGAGGGTGGACTCTACAGCATTGTACGATGCTGAGGCCCCTCCCCTCCCCAAGCCCCACCCTCTCCTGGATCCACCCCCGAAGTCTTCAGGTATTTTCCAACCCAGACCTGGCAACCCTAGGTGTATCTAGCATATTTCGAATGTTCAAAGTGCTTCACATCCTTTCTCTCATTAAAGCCACTATATAATCAAACTATTTATTTAAAACTTTATGCCAACTTTCCATGTGATCAGGGTTGATGGTGCAACATTAGAACAATTAAAAACAACCTTACAATGTTAAAATAATTAAATAAAAACACATTAAAAACACCACCAGAAACAGAGAGGAAGGCTAATAACCATTACTGGGGGCATGCCAAATGAAACAAAAAAGTTTTCACCTACTAATGGAAGACACTGATAGAGGGAGACAGATTTCCCTGGGGAGGGAATTCCAAAGATTTGATGCCATGACCAAAAAAGCCCTTCCTTGGGTTGCCACCCATCTAGCCCAGGTGGAGGAAACAACCAAAGCAGGACCTCTGAAGATGACCAGAGCAAGCAAGTAGGTTCATATGGGAGAAGACACTCCTTAATGAGTGTTTGTCCCAGGCTATACAAAGCTTTAAAGATCAATGCCAGCACACTGAATTGAGCCCAGAAGCAAACTGGAAACCAATGTAGATGGAACAAGACTGAAGTCATATGCAGAACTTTTTACTATATGTGGTGGACTTGTAAAAAAGCAAAAAGATATTGGATGGAAATACTTGGAAAAATGTAGAATATATTAAAATTCAAATTTCTTAAGCAAGCTAAGAATATGTTATTAGGAATATTGCCCAACAAATTACCAAAAGTTTCGGAAGAGATATTTAAATATATGACAGCAGCTAGAATTATTAATGCAGCAAAATGGAAATCAGAGGTCTGTCCAAGCTTAGAAGAATGGGAAAACACACTTGCTGATTATGCAGTAATAGTGAAATTAACAATTTATTTGAGAAACATATTCATCTCAAAATCTGAGGAGAAATGTCTATTATGCAAGCAGGAGCCAAACTTAGAATGAGAAACAGCTTAAAAATGGTCTATAAATGTATTGTTAAGGCATACAAATGTAGTTTAATGCAGAAAAAGAGGAACAAGTTCAGAATATAAATGTACAAGGAAGTGGATTTTGAACAAAATATTCCTTATTTTTTATTGTGAGGTAGATAATAGACTTTCCTTCAAACTTTAGTATATTAAAACATTATAGCTAGTATGTAGCATGTAGTATTGATGAAATATGTAAAATACATATGTAGAATATGTATGAAGAATATGTATTAATGATGAAACTACTGTAGAAAATGTCGGATTATACAGTTATGGCAAAATAACAACTTATTTGAGAAAGAGATCCATCTCGAAATTTGAGGAGAGACAGAGTGTCTTATTATGCAAGCTGGAGATAAACTTATAATGAGAAACAGTTCAAAAATTGTCTATAAATGTATTGTAAGGCACATAAATGTAGTTTAATGTAGAAAAAGGAGAACAAGTTTTGAATAGAAATCCCTTCAAATTTTGGTATATTAAAAGTTATAGCCCATACGTAGTATTGATGAAATATTAAATACAGAATATGTATTAATGATGAAACTATTGTAGAAAATGTCTTAAAAACTCTAATGAAAGGGATGTTGGGGATCCCTATATACCCCCTTTTCCTCCTTCTGTACCCCTTTTATGTTTGGTTTTTTAAAAATAAAAATATATTACAAAAAAAGAGAAGACTGATGTCATATGGTCTCTATGATCCATTCCAGTCAACACTCTGGCCAAGGCATTCTGTAGACAATAATATCATTTTAAAATTAAAAACATAAGGCCTGAATATCGGGCTACATTAAGAATCATCAAGAATAATCTTTATATCGGCTATTATAATTTCCTGTACAAAGTTGATGAAAATGTCAAATGACCAAGACCATATGCATTTCAGCCACAACGGCCTTCATCAGTGGTCAGTAGTACACAACAAAGTTTTTAGAAACACATCTGGAAAATAAACAACATAAATCAATCCTGACCAGGTGATGATATCTGAAAATACCGAAGGGGAGAAAAAAGCAAAAAGCCAAATTGTTATAAAATAAATAAGCATTATTAATGCTGTATTTAATGTTTTTAAAGAAAATACTGCAAAAAATACAAAAACCATTTCTACCTCATATATTGTGCAGTTTGATATTAGTTTATGTGGCAGACCATGGATTACTATGTGAAAGGATCCATAGTCTGCTGTGTAAGCTAATATCAAACCACACAATATATGAGGTAGAAATGGTTTTTGTATTTTTTGCAGAATTTTCTTTAAAAGCATTCAATACAGCATTATGTATTTCACAGAATTTTTTTCAAAAAATTCAATACATCATTAATGTAAAACTTATGTAAAGCTTATTCTTGATTATTCTTAATGTAGCCTGATATTCAGGTTCCATGTTTAAAATTTTAATTATATTATTGTGCAGACCACATAAAAATATATATTTCTTTTGATACAAATTTTATTTGCTGCAGCTTGACCCCTGAGGCATTTTTAGTATATTTCAGGTTTGAGTCTGTTTTCCCTTCTTGTTTGTATCAACTTCAGCTTCTGGGCACTCTTCAAGGGCAACCCCATGTAGTATTGCAGTAATCTAATCTAGATGTTACCAGGGTATGCACCACAGATGCAAGATTGTTTCTGTCCAGGAAAGGCTTCACCTGGCTCATTAGCCAAAGCTGCTGAGAGGTACCCCTGGCTCTGCTGCCACCTGTTTATCCAGCAAGAGGCCTGGGCCCAGGATCACCCCCAAGGTACGAACCTGTTCTTTTCAGGGGAGTGCAACCCCATCCAGGGGATAACCCATTTCCTGGATCAGACCTTCCCCTCACCAGCAGCACCTCTGTTTTGTCAGGATTTTCATCTTGTTAGCTCTCATCCAAAACGTCCCACAGATATATGTTCACAGTTTCCTCAGCATACCTGGGTGCTGGTCATGTGAGACAGAGCTGAGTATCATCTGCATACTGGTAGCAACTCAGTCCAGATCTCCTGATGTCCTCTCCCATTAGCTTTATGTAGATGTTGAAAAGTATGGGGGACAAGATGAAACCTTGAGGAACCTCACAGGCCAGAGGCCAAAGGGCAAAACATTAGTATCCCAGCACCACACTCTGAAACCTACCCACAAGTTAGGACCAGAACTACCAAGGAACAGTTTAGAGGCAGTAATTTCCCAGCTGACAAGTTCTACACTTAAGGCATATGAAAAGCACTGCCCTACCCAATGGTCATTGGCAGCGGGTACTTTTTAGTGGTTGCCCTTCCCTTTGGTAACAATGCAACTCCCTTGGCTTTCAGTGGCCAAGACTGAGCTAAGTAGACAGGGCTAGGTTTTAATATTTGTAATGTTTCAAGTTGTCTAATTTAAATTGTTTAAGTTGTTTCAATTTAAAATGATTTATTAAGCTACAGTTAACTATGCCCCTCTTCTCCAAATAAATAAACAACCAAGTTGACCACAAATTGCCCATGTAATGAGTACCTGTAGAAATAATATGTCACTCAAAAGGCTGGCAAATTTAGCCCGTGGAAAAACTGTGGCTGAAAAATCCTGTTTCCACACCAGCCAATGGAGTATGTTGAGAAGGAGTGAGGGAACTTGCCTGTCTCAACAGTATTCTATTCAGTTGTCAGAAAAAGCAACAGATCATGTGCTGAAAGCTGGCCCTCTGCTTCACAGTGAAGGACCTACTGGCATGGCAAGTCAAACACTGCCTGAAAGATTCTGAGTGAGGAAATTCTGTAGACTTTTGTAATGCTTGGTGCCCTGGGACTCTTGTGTTGTCTCCTGCACACTGGCATTCCAAAGTCTTCAGTCTTGGTCTCTGTCTCTCTGGCCTTCCCTCTTAAATGGAGATGGAAGGTTGCTTCCTTACACTTAATTTAATATAGGTTGGGGCTCCAATTGGAAAATGGGTCCTATTCACACTGATTTCCAGAGAACATGGGTCTCCAGGAGCACACATGGCAAAATACTTCCATCAAGATTGGATTAAGCTTTTCTGTCCACATCTCCAGCTGAAGTGAAGTCTAAGTGCAAATAACTGAATTTATCATCAGCATATTATCTTGCCTCTCTTCTGCAATGGTTCTACAATCACCCCAGTGATTGATTAAATGTGAGAATAAAGTCTCAAAGAAGTGAAGTGTTTTTTGCTTATGATGTTCTGTAAAGTACCACAACATACACTGCTGGAATTATAAGAAAATAAATATGATTAAAAGGATGCTATACTTAGTGATCTTTTGCCTAGCTAGCTGATGCTGCTTGGTGGTTAAGACCATGGCCTATGAGCTGCCTGTCCATGGTTCAAGTTCAGCTATAAATTTACCAAGAAGCTTATGCAAATTTTTGTCTCTTGGGCCTGCTCACATAGGCATCGAGGAGGTGGCAATATCCTGAAGTGACAGAAAGGACTTCATGGCTGTTGACTGCCAATGATGCTTTCCAGCTCTGAGTATTTCTTCATATTAAAAAATTTCATGCTAATGCAAAACTACCAGAGCAGGGAGAAACATTCTGCCCCCTACTGTTTACTAGTTGTGCTAGTTTTCTATATTACAGGGGGCTTTTAACAAAGGGACACATTTCTCATACCTCTAGAGGTGTTTAGGGGGCACTGCAAGGCCATTTTAGTTGTTGGGACTTGCAGCATTTTTATGGGGACAGGGTTTCATAGTTATTTTGTATGTTTTATACTTTAGGGAATGGCAGGGTACAAATATTGGAATAAGTAATGTATGAAGAGGTGCGATCCATTCTATCACCCTTTCCTCCAAAATACGTGATCCAGATCTCAGGATCAACCAGCTGTCAGAGTCATTCTCCCTTACTTTTATATGGTATAGATAACAATACTGTTGCGAAACTGGTGTCTGATCCATATGAATAGATTTGGTCTACAGGGACTGTATAACAAAATAACATTAACATTTCTTAATCATTATGAATGTTTCCTCAAGAAGGATGATTATTAGAGATGGTTCTTTCCAATGGCTCTTTCCAAGTAGTCATCAGGACTTGGAGAAGGCAGCCTCACCCAGCTGTGGGAGGGGGGCAGGCATGTATATGAAGAAACAGCAGTAGGAGTGGGAGAACAGTGGACAAACACCGTGCTGACTAACCTCCATACGGGGTGCAGGAGCTCTCTCTTCCAGGGATTTTTTTTGGGGGTAGAGGATCTGTTGCCTGCAAGAGTTCCTGTTTGCTTCCACTGGTGTTCTACCTAAAGTAAATATCACAAATATGCCACACAGCTCCAGAGTTACCTCCAAAGGGAGCCAAACCAAGTAAACCCTATCCCAGAAATGCTCTCCAATTAGAGAAATGGGAAGCGCATGACAATCCTGACTGACGTTACAAGTTATTGTATTTTTACTGCAGAGCTATTGATTAATTTCACACTCATAGATAAAATGACAATTGCTGAGAAATAAGAGGATGAAATTTAAAGTTGAACTGATGTGTACTAGGCGACAAAGAAAAAAGCCATGAAGAGAAAAAAGACCACTGATAAAGTATTAGCCCAACCCCTACTATTAGAGACTGATCACCAGACAGATAAGAGCTTATGCTGAGGAGGAGACTAAATACCATCTGTCAGCTGTTGCAATTCCAGTAATTTCAGCCAGAGGTTCTCCTGATCTTTCAAAAGGAGACAGGTGTTTACAGCCAATTCCCCAGGGACAGACTCCACAGTCTTCTTTGGAGCTGGAGTTTTGTTTTAATCAGATAAGACGATAATCTTTTTGTGTAGCTGCAGAGCAGCTAGCTATTGGGGGGAGGGATTAACAAAGGAACCTCCCCACCACTCTTAGAAAAGCAGAATGCCTCCCTTCCTCCTTAGCCAGAAAACTCACGATCTGCCTAAGAAGATGGCATTCTGAGTTGCACCAATTCAAAGGGCAGGTGTGTGGGGGGTGGATTCTCATCTTGTTAATGCTCCACACTCTTCCCCCCCATTAAAATGAATTCCTCTTCATAACAAAATAAACTCCTCTTCAGAAAGCTTTTGGTGCAGTTTTAAGCCAGAAGTATTACATGTGGCATTGCAGCCCAAAATAGTACAGCATTTTACTACCATGTCTACCTCCTCATTCTGCATAATATATAAAACACTTATTACAGATCTGCCTCAGCCTCACATGTGATATTTTTTCTGAAAAGGATGGTGGTCGGGAGACCTAAACTATCACATGTGTAACACTGTCTGCTTTGCCATCAGTGTAGACTTGGGACTGGGAGACACAACACACATCTACTTCCATAAAAGCACGCACCCAGGACAAAATGGACCCCCACATAATGACAAAATATGCAGTTCGTACATGCAGTCATATAGGGAAAATATGCGTGAAATAGCCCTCCAACATACAACTACACTTTCAGGCTTATAGCAAAGAATACTTATCTTCTGCCAAATGAACTTCCTTAAAGAAAATATTGTCCTGACACATCTGAAATTCATGAGAAGTTTTCTGTTTTTTGTTTAAGTTGACCAACATCTGTTCACAGTAAAGTATGAATCACTCAGATACAATCTACTTTTCACATTTAGTCTAAAACCAGACAGCAAAGAACAGACCTGCTTAGTATGACTCTCTCACATAATGTATATTCAACTGTACGACGTCAGAAAGAAGAATCGGAGGGGGGATGCACGGACTACTGCGTTATGGTTTCAGACTCATCCATGCATGCATATTGGTGATAAAGCCGAACAGAACACTCATAGAGATCCGTTAGATCTTAAAACACTTTAAATCAGAATTTGCTCCCCCAAGCTTCTGTCCGGCTGATCCCCAAGCAGCGTGCAGTTCTTTCCAGGAGGAATCTGGTTTATGAAAGCTTCAGGTTCGCGGAAGTCACTAGGTCTGCGGTGCTCAAACAGGTATTTAAAGCACTGAACATTCAACAATTCAGTGAGCGAAACCTGTTGCTTACTCCACGATTCTGAAAATCAGTATTGCAGAAAACATACCGACACAAGCCCACAGTAGGCGACGCGCAAAAGCTGCAGCTAAAAAATAATAATTTCCTCTCTGCAAACTCTAGCTTTTCACAGCCCAACTCCGAGCCTGATGCTATCAGAAGCCACGACAACTTGTCTGATGGTGACGATTATAAAAGCTATGGGTAGGCGCTCCAGCGACCATCAGTACTTACAGAAATATCCTGCAGAAGTTAACATGCATAGAAAATATATGCGTATGTATACATATATTTGCCTGGATTCTGACAAGCACGGCACGCGCCTGTTCTTCCCAGATGAAACACATCCAATCCTTGCGCTTCCTTGACGAACCAATCTCAAACTTTAGGGCCACGTACCATCAACACATCAGATGGGGGGGGGATTACATGGGTAAGCAGGAGAATACAATGGAATCCAAAGGTTTCCCTCAAACTCGCCTCACGGCATTAAGGGCAAGTGGGATGGGACAGTCTTGTCCCGTAAACAGCCCGCCAATCCTCAACGCTTCTTTCCATAATGAAACCGCAGTCCGCCCCTGCGTTTCTTTTTGGATCCTTCCAAACCGACTGCTTGTAAACAGCAGAGAAACCAGCTTTGTTGCCTTCTCAATGGAGCCCACGTGGAGAGGCGGTGACCGAAAGTACTAACCCCCGGGAGAAAATGGAACAGCCGCCCGTTCCTTGCTGCTGCAAAACGATTTGCCAAACTTGGGGAAGCTATGTAGATCCGTTTCACCGATTGGCTGCTGAGTCAGTCCCGTATAGTATGTACAGTATTCGTTTTGATTGCAGATTAATTGCGAATTGTAAGAGCTGAAGTGTAGTGGTTAGATATAAGACCTGGGTTCTCATTCAGCCGTGAACTATCCTGGCTCGGGTCGTTGCGGGAACCAAAAAGGGGGCGGCGGCTGTATATGCCTTCCTGAATTTCTTAAAGAAAGAGTGGGATTTTTTAAAAAAATGGTAGATAAGGACACATCTCTGCCAAACGATAAACGAAACCCATCCAGGGTGATAATTCAACATAGGGTGGAGACACAGTTCCCAGTTCGCTGGGCTTATAGCTCGTCCTTATTTGTACAAACTAAAAGTACAGAAAATATTTGCCATTAAGCCTAGAACTGAATTGCATGGCTTTATTGAGGAATTATCTAGTACAATAATTTTAATCCTGTATTTTAGAAGTAGTTTACAGTAACCTTGAATATGGTAACCTGCTGAGTGATCTTGGGTCAGGCACACACACAGCCAGCCTAACCTACCTCACAAACTTGTTGTGAGGATAAAATGGAGGAAAGTGATGTAAGCTGTTTTAGGTAGCCATTGGGGAGAAAGGCAGGGTATAAATGAAATAAAATAAAGACATAATTTCATAACCAGTATTAACCCATCTCCTTAACTGTGCTGGTCATATGTATGGCATGTTCATGATGGTGGTGGTGGGGAATCATTCTGTTTTACTGTGTGAAGATCAGAGTGATCCATTTTATCCTCACAACAACCCTGTAAGATATTTTCAGTGATTGGTGTAAGGTCACCAAGTGGGAACCCCACTCTCCAGCCCTCATCTGAAATACTAATGTTCCACAGTGTGGGAGCCACAACAGAGAAGGCACATGTCCTGACAGTTGCTGATCTCATCTGTGTGTCAGGTGTTCCTGAAGAATGCCCTGCTGAAATGACCAAAACTGTCATGGTGGCATGCCACAAACTAAGTAAAACAATAATTCAGGATGGCATTTTTATAAAGGCACTAGGACTATGTCATGATCAGGGCCGGCTCACTCACTAGGTGAACTAGACTTTTGCCTAGGGCGGGGCCATCATGGGGGCGCCGAACTGAGCCGCCCTCCACCCGCCAAAAGCTCCCCGCCCTGTCAAAAGCTCGTGCCGTATGCCCTGGCTGCCGCCATCTCTTCTCCTCCAATTCCCAATGCGACCGCCCTCCCTCCTTCCGCCCGGGTCGCGAGAGTCTCTGCGAGGCCCCTTCCGCTGCCACCCAGCATGGCTTTCTGAGTGCCTGCTCCACAGCGCGCCCCTTCGCTGATGGGTCTCTCTTCCTCCTTCTTTCCCTAGCAGGTGTCCTCCCCGGCAGGGAGAGATGGGAGGCGGAGGCGGCATTGACAGGGTGCGCTTTCTCTCACTCGGGGCTCCTCCTGGCTGGCAGTGCTGGCAGCCAGCTTTCCCGGGCTGCCTCCTCCACACGTGCCGCAGCAGGTGGCTCCCAGACAAAGCGCTGGCCAGGAGAGGGTGGCACTTCTTCCTCACCGGCCTGTCGCCCTCAGCTTCGGCTTCCCAACGAGGCGGGGAGAGGCCTTGCGCAGGCCCAAGTAGCCTGCACTGGGCCTGGCAGCCGACATCCAGCTGAGGTGGTGGTGCCTCTCCAAAGCGCAGCGCAATTGTGCACGGGCCCAGGCTGGCTTGGCTTGGCCACCTGCCAGCCTCTGCTGCCCCCCTTCCTGGCATCCCCACACCCCTCCCATGCCACCCTCTTGTTGGCCCTTTGCGTCTGCGGGGGAGAGGGGGGAGTCGGGAGAGGCTCAGGGCTTCAGCCATGCCCGCTGTTCTCAGAAGAGCCAGTGAGGGACGGGTTCCGGCATGGCCAGGAAAGGCGCCACTGGCAGGCTGCAATCGTTTTGGGAGCAGTGGTCCTACATGCAAAGACCTGTTCACACGATGGGGGCGGGGCAGAGTTCTGAGAGGGTCGCAGGAACCGCAGAGCAAGCGATGGCAAGGCAAGTGCGGGATCATGCGTGTACCATAGGGGCCGCACAGAGCCGTGAATGGTCGTCTGCCTTCCTGTGCTGCTGTTTGCCCGAATCGAGTCAGGGAAAGCGTCGGCCGATAAGTTACAGCATCACCCATCAAATGGCTAAGATCAACAACCGCGACCCCCCGCCTGCGTCCTCTGTGGTGGTCCCCACTTTGTATCATGGCCTACCTGAGGAGGAGAGGACAGCTCCCAGGCTTCTTGAAATGTTCGGTGTGTGTATGTGTTAATACAGGAAATAGGGCAATGTTATAAAGAAATGGTGCTACAGTACAGCACTTTTGTAAAGGGAACAGAGTTTGAGTCCAGGGGCACCTTGAAGACCAACAAAGTTTAATTCTGGGTCTAAACTTATGTATACACATAACCTTAAACCCAGAATTAAACTTTGTTTGTTTTAAAGGTGCCACTGGACTCAAACTCTGTTCCAATTGCTTCAGATGCACCCTAGTCACTTTGAAACTGTAAAGTAACATGAGGAGAGTGGCCAGTATCTCCGCGCAGCTGGAGGAAGCCGGCTGGATGGGCGGTGGTAGGGCTCCTGCTCCCCCGGGAGCAGCATGAACTTCACCAGAGGGGGGCTGGTGGTGGGAGGGAAGGGCTGCTGGGAGGGATGGAGGGAGGGATGGTCCCAGGCAGCTGCAAGGGTGCCTGGAGGGGGGCACCAGAAATTGGGGGGTGCACGGGCGGGGCAGAAGGTGTCCTCGCCTAGTGTGCCAAAATACCTGGGGCCAGCCCTGGTTATGATGCAGTGGTTCCAGAAGGAGACTGTGTATAGTATATATTATCTGTTTGCCGTATGTAATTGTTTGCTCTCACTTAATTGTTATCTGTCCGTGTAACTCCATCGTTTGGCATTGTTAACATATGTCTAATACTTACACTTTGTTTTTGTCTTTCTGTAATCCTAATCTTAGGTCTGAACTGGATAAACCAGGCTAGCCTAATCTCATCAGATCTTAGAAACTAAGCAGGGTAAACCCTGGCTAGTATTTGGATGCTACTTTCTACCCAATCCTAGTCCAGTTTGGTGTAGTGGTTAAGTGCGCAGACTCTAATCTGGGAGAACCATGTTTGATTCCCCACTCCTCCATTTGCAGCTGCTGGATGACCTTGGGCAAGCCATAGTTCTGTCAGAGCTATTCTCTCAAGGACAGTTCTCTCTCAACTCTCTCAGCCCTACCTACCTCACAGGGTGTTTGTTGTGGGGAGGGGATAGGAGGGGAAGGGAAAAGAGTTTGTAAACTGCTCTGAGACTCCAAGTGAATGGCAAGGGTGCACTGATTGACTGCACTGATTTACATTGTGTAATCTGCTTTGTGTCTCAATGAGAAAGGTGGGCTATAAATAATGTAAATAAATGACAACACACCACACTCGCTTAGTTGCCTGTGTCTCTTTTCGCTCATCATAGATAACTGGGCAAAGTGGTTATTCATGGACCTGATCTAAATCCAGTGATTTTAGGTCACCTCTAAACAGGACCCTGGCTTTAACAGCAGTTTGCCTAGTCATAGCTGATATTGTTTCCATGTGGAGTTTTCCTCAGTCATTAAAATTAGGAAAAACCCAGATATGTTATTTAACCTGCCATTTAGTACAAAACACATATATAACAGGCTAGTATATTCCTAGTTAAAATATGCCGTAAATACCTAAACTGCATGTGCTTTCACAAAGGTTGATTGCATAGGCCAAACCCTGTCCTTTCCATCCCCCACACGCCATCCCCTGGGCCTTCTATGAGGCACTAGGCCCGGAGGAGGCCTTTTCCGCCCCCCCCCACGGCATCCCCTGGGCCTTCTATGGGGCACTAGGCCCGGAGGAGGCCTTCTCCGCTCCCCACACGCCATCCCCTGGGCCTTCTATGGGGCACTAGGCCCGGAGGAGGCCTTCTCCGCTCCCCACACGCCATCCCCTGGGCCTTCTATGGGGCACTAGGCCCGGAGGAGGCCTTCTCCGCTCCCCACACGCCATCCCCTGGGCCTTCTATGGGGCACTAGGCCCGGAGGTGGCCTTCTCCGCTCCCCACACGCCATCCCCTGGGCCTTCTATGGGGCACTAGGCCTGGAGGTGGCCTTCTCCGCTCCCCACACGACATCCCCTGGGCCTTCTGTGGGGGCACTAGGCCCAGAGAAGGCCTTTTCCACTCCCACACGCCATCCCCTGGGCCTTCTGTGGGGGCACTAGGCCCAGAGAAGGCCTTTTCCGCTCCCACACACCATTCCCTGGGCCTTCTCTGGGGGCACTAGGCCCAGAGAAGGCCTTTTCCGCTCCCACACGCCATCCCCTGGGCCTTCTATGAGGGGACTAGGCCCAGAGAAGGCCTTTTCCGTCCCCCACACGCCATCCCCTGGGCCTTCTATGAGGGGACTAGGCCCAGAGAAGGCCTTTTCCGCTCCCACACGCCATCCCCTGGGCCTTCTGTGGGGGCACTAGGCCCAGAGAAGGCCTTTTCCGCTCCCACACGCCATCCCCTGGGCCTTCTATGAGGGGACTAGGCCCAGAGAAGGCCTTTTCCGTCCCCCACACACCATCCCCTGGGCCTTCTATGGGGCACTAGGCCGGGAGGAGGCCTTCTCCGCTCCCCACATGCCATCCCCTGGGCCTTCTATGGGGCACTAGGCCCGGAGGTGGCCTTCTCCGCTCCCCACACGACATCCCCTGGGCCTTCTATGGGGCACTAGGCCCGGAGGAGGCCTTCTCCGCCCCCCACACGCCATCCCCTGGGCCTTCTATGGGGCACTAGGCCCGGAGGTGGCCTTCTCCGTCCCCCACACGCCATCCCCTGGGCCTTCTATGGGGCACTAGGCCCGGAGGTGGCCTTCTCCGCCCCCACACGCCATCCCCTAGGCCTTCTATGGGGCTCTAGGCCCGGAGGAGGCCTTCTCCGCTCCCCACACGCCATCCCCTGGGCCTTCTATGGGGCACTAGGCCCGGAGGTGGCCTTCTCCGCCCCCACACGCCATCCCCTGGGCCTTCTATGGGGCACTAGGCCCGAAGGAGGCCTTCTCCGTCCCCCACACGCCATCCCCTGGGCCTTCTATGGGGGCACTAGGCCCGGAGGAGGCCTTTTCCGTCCCCCACACGCCATCCCCTGGGCCTTCTGTGGGGGCACTAGGCCCAGAGAAGGCCTTTTCCGCTCCCACACGCCATCCCCTGGGCCTTCTGTGGGGGCACTAGGCCCAGAGAAGGCCTTTTCCGCTCCCACACACCATTCCCTGGGCCTTCTCTGGGGGCACTAGGCCCAGAGAAGGCCTTTTCCGCTCCCACACGCCATCCCCTGGGCCTTCTATGAGGGGACTAGACCCAGAGAAGGCCTTTTCCGTCCCCCACACGCCATCCCCTGGGCCTTCTATGAGGGGACTAGACCCAGAGAAGGCCTTTTCCGTCCCCCACACGCCATCCCCTGGGCCTTCTATGGGGGCACTAGGCCCAGAGAAGGCCTTTTCCGCTCCCACACGCCATCCCCTGGGCCTTCTGTGGGGGCACTAGGCCCAGAGAAGGCCTTTTCCGCTCCCACACGCCATCCCCTGGGCCTTCTATGAGGGGACTAGGCCCAGAGAAGGCCTTTTCCGTCCCCACACACATCCCTGGGCCTTCTATGGGGGCACTAGGCCCAGAGAAGGCCTTTTCCGTCCCCCACACGCCATCCCCTGGGCCTTCTATGAGGGGACTAGGCCCAGAGAAGGCCTTTTCCGTCCCCCACACACCGTCCCCTGGGCCTTCTATGGGGCACTAGGCCCAGAGAAGGCCTTTTCTGTCCCCCATACGCCATCCCCTGGGCCTTCTATGGGGGCACTAGGCCCAGAGAAGGCCTTTTCCGCCCCCACACGCCATCCCCTGGGCCTTCTATGAGGGGACTAGGCCCAGAGAAGGCCTTTTCTGTCCCCCACACGCAATCCCCTGAGCCTTCTATGGGGGCACTAGGCCCAGAGAAGGCCTTTTCCGCCCCCCAGATGCCATCCCCTGGGCCTTCTATGGCCCCCCACACGCCATCCCCTGAGCCTTCTATGGGGGCAGTAGGCCCAGAGAAGGCCTTTTCCCCCACACACTGCCTAGCTGGTGTGTGGGGGACAGAAAAGGCCTTCTTGGGGGACAGAAAAGGCCTTCTCTGGGCCCAGAGAAGGCCTTTTCTGCCCCTCTTCCCTTCCTTTCCCCCTTTTCCTTTCTTCCTCTCTCCTTTCTTTCACTCTTCCCCCATTCCTTCCTTCCTTCCTTCCTTCCTTTCTTCCTTCCTTCCTTCCTTCCTTCCTTCCTTCCTTCCTTCCTTCCTTCCTTCCTTCCTTCCTTCCTTCCTTCCTTCCTTCCTTCCTTCCTTCCTTCCTTCCTTCCTTTCTCTAACCCTCTCTCCCTTCCACCTCCCTCCCTTCTTTTCTAGGGCCCGTTGTCTTCCACCACAACGGGCTTTGCTCCCTAGTTATTAATAAATACAAAGAATGTATTTTCCTAAAGTTGACAGATATGAAAGGGAACATTACTTAGTGCCTGGACTAACAGTTGTTGAGGTGCACCACAGAAAAATTCTGTGGGGTACCATGACTTAATCTGTGCTCTCTGGCATATGATTATGTGATACGTAGGAATGAAGTTAAAAAAAAACCTGTTTTATTGGGTGCCTGTTTACGATATCTATTCAGTTAGTAACATGTATTGTCCCTAAGCCATTTGCATTTCTGCATAGGTCTTCTGTGATTAGCAATCAGAGCATGTAATTTCTATAATGATGAGCTGTGGCATCTAAGATAGTTTCAGATGGTAGCCATGTTGGTCCGCAGTAGAACATCTAGATTTGAGTCCATACCAACAAGAAGATTTGGGGGGCATAAACTTTCAAGAGTCAAGGCTGTCTTTGTCAGATATCTGATGAAGGGAGCTCTGACTCTTGAAAGCTCATACCCAGAAAATCTTGTTGGTCTCTAGGGTACTACTGGACTGGAATCTAGCTGTGGCATTTCTCAAATAATGTGTTAATTCTACCACCCTTTGGGAAACAGGTATAGTAGTCTAGTTTTCTGCAGCCCACAAAATGTTTGTTAGAGATCTTTGTGAACTTTAACCAGAGCAGCGGAGAGCTACTACAGGGCCCCAAGAAAAATATTCCCTCTGTTCCCCTGCTCCCTTTAAAAGACACTCCGTTGCTCATTTTAACCATTCTCTTTAAGGAAAAATAGCCAGTGCTCTGTTGCTGCAGGTTATGAATTTCTAGAGGAGCTTCTGGCTGTCCTGAAGTCTGTAGGTTACAGACATCACGCTGAGAGAGAAAAGGAGAACAAAATAAGGCAGGTGGACCGCCTGGCTTTTTGTAGCATTGGGCTTGTAGAATTTTGTACCCCTAATTCTCCCCTCCCTGGCAGTCCTGAGCAGTGTTCCCTCTAAGCTGAGTTAGTGTGAGCTAGCTCACAGTTTTTTAGCTTCCAGCTCACACATTTTTGTTATAGCTCGGGAAGGATGGCTCCAGAGCAAACTAATTTATGCAGTAGCTAAATCACTCAGTTACAACTTTAATGCCAGTAGCTCACAAAGTAGAATTTTTGCTCACAAGACTCCACAGCTTAGAGGGAGCATTGGTCCCGAGTCTAACATCCTCCACTTCTCTGTCTCTACATTTTCTCAGCTGCAAAGAAGAGAGAACACTCCTGAGTGCTGGTGCTATTTGGTGTGAGGGTGGTTGAAGTATTTGATGGCATGAAGGTAAATTACGTCACATGGTAAATAATATCCCATTAAATCTCTATAAAAGGGACAGGTTTTTTCTCTCTTTCTCTAAGCCAGTCTGAGTATTGGGTCCTCTAAAGTTTTAACATGGCTGTTAATTAAGACATATGTTGATCTGAAATGGCATCTGGTAAACTAAACTTGTTTTCTCTTGCTAGGAATCCACCATCTGTTGATCATTTGGCTCCATTTGGACATACTGATAAATCACAATTTGGTTAGTTATTGAAATCAGGCTGCCCAACAAATTATGGTTGGTTGATTGGTACTAAAAGAGAATTTTAATCCGTACTCTGTATTCTGCTTGCTAAATGCAGGAGTTATTACTAACTGGTTTCTCATTACATCACAGTTCTGAAATTCTAGTTTGTTCACAGCACTATCCATCTCATCCTGCATATATACTTCTGTGTATACATTTAGGGGCTGATACTAAGATTGGCCTCCCACTCAGTGTTTCCTCTAAGCTGAGTTAGTGTGAGCTAGCTCAGAATTTTTTTAGCCTCTGGCTCACACATTTTTGTCTTAGCTCAGGAAGGATGGCTCCAGAGCAAACTAATTTATGCAGTAGCAAAATCACTTGCTCACAACTTTAATGCCAGTAGCTCACAAAGCAGAATTTTTGCTCACAAGACTCCATAGCTTAGAGGGAACATTGCTCCCACTAACAATGATTTAACAATTGACAATTTCAGATGTTGATTTAAGGGAAGCCCTGGTTGGTTTTAACTGGTTAAAGTTGGTGCCAAGGAAGTGCTTAAATGTAGCTTAGAAAGTGGTGTGCTGAAGTTGCTGCAGGAAAGCAAGAACTGCATGGAGAGACTCCACATTTCTGAAGCGGAATCCCAATGTATTAGGTGTGCTTAAGGAGCCAGTACTACGTCTGCACTGGATCTGCTGGAGTATCCCACTGTTACAAAGCAAGTTCTATGCATATTATTAGAAAAGATGATCCTTCGTCTTTGTACTATGCATATAACTCCTTTCCCCCACTCTTCCCCTCTAGACTTTAGTTTCTTGAAGAAGCATAAATTTAGTTTTTAATACAGAACTGTGGCTGAGGATGAGCGATTCTTGCTGGGTAGTGTTATAGTCCATGATAACTCCTTATTGTTAAATTTGTAATCTTTGGTCATCTGCTAACCCTAACACTTACTCACTACAAACAATGGCAGTTGTAAAGGTTTTTTAAAGCTTGGGTTTGTTCCACCCAGGAGAGGATGACTCAGAAGTCAGAAATCTGGGGCATTCTTATTCCATACATTTAGTAAACAGCAGACCAATGGGAGGTATGTGGAGAGATTCAATAGGGGACAAAATTCAAAGGGAACAATAGGTCATTCATTCAAGTAAGGTCTAATCTTTTTGATAGCAATAGAAAAGAGGGCACAGGATAGAATACTATTTAGTTAGTTGCTCTGGTGTGCTGAGAATTTCCCCCCCACCCACATAATCTTAGTTCACTGGTTATATGCTTCCATTAAATCATATGAGTGATGAGGCTCGGAACTCGAGAAGACCTTTAACGAATGTCAACTATACAGGAGCTGTAACTGTATATTATGCACTCAAAAATAATTATTGGAACTGTACCTGAAGTCCTCTCTTTGCAAACCCCACTCTGTTTTTGGATTGCCTTCTCATTCATCCTGTGGCTATTTCGTCACTCATTTAAATGGATGACTCTCCATTTAAGTAAGTGACAAAACCTGCTCTTTCAGAAGTGAGGGCTGTGCATCTTGGAGTGCAGCTTCAATTCTGGAGCACAGCCAGTGGGTACTGAAGTCTGTGTAGGATTCTCTGTATTGTTGTGGTCTGAGCTTCCTGACTGCATATTCTTTCCAGATTTTCCCCTTAGCACTTTCTTTTTCTCCCAAAAGATCATCAAGGAAATAGTTTAAAGTACTGATCTCTCTCTCTCTTTCTCTCTCAACTTCTATTGTTTCAGGAAATGATGGGCTCTTAATGCTATGGGAAGATGCTTAGGGTGTGGATGCTTGAGCCACTTCAGTGCCATTTCCTGATAGTGAATCTGGAGTTTCACATGGTTATGATGTTTTTCTGCCTCTGTGTTAATTCTAAGCATGTTCCAAATAACTGGTATTCCATAAGGTGCAAGAATTTGATTAAAGAAGGATTAGAAGCAGTATGATTTTCAAGTGTAACTGGCTTTAAAAAAAAAGTCCAACGATCCCCCTTTGTTTCAAAGTGTTTATTCTTACTTACATACCAAAACCCATGATAAAAATGGGAAATGGAGAGTTTGGAAGATCAAATCTTGGGATGTGACACTGGCTACCATCTCCTTGCCTATTTTAAAATGAAAACATTGCACTGATGTTGTATGTGGAGGACTTGAGAGCGTGCATCAGGAGGAAGATGTGACTAAATGCAGCTCTGTGTTGCCAAAGCCCTGAAACAAAAGCAATTGGCTGGAAGTGATTGTCTTAACGGAAACTGTCATTTATGAATTCCTCTTCATTCTCTGTTTTCTCTGCAAGCCAAAGTGAGATGGGAGGAGTTCTTCAGCCTCAGCCTTTGAAAAACCTGGCCCTAGAGGCAAACAGCATGAAAGCTTTTCTCCTGAAAAGCAAGGGGAAGATACTGCACAAAGCAGAGAAAGAGTCTTATCTAAAAATAGCTTTGCCCACCAAATAAAAATGCAGTTGTATTTATTTAAATTCTCCCCTTAGAATGGGATGAGTTTTGTTCCTTGTGCAAAACGCATCAGGCCCAATTAAGAATGTTACAAAAGTTCTGATGGCCTGATTCTGCAAGCATCATTACCCATAGAGACCATTTTTGTTGTTTAGTCGCACAGTCGAGTCCGACTCTTCGCAACTGTTAAGTATGCAACTCAACACGAAGGATTTCAGCAACAAGTGATTTCAGCTTTATTGTAACAGAATGTTCAAGGCCTCAGAACTGTCCGAGCCTGTGGGCGGTGCAGGGCAGCGGCTGAGGGCGTCCGCATGCCCAATAGCCTTCCCAGGCCGATGTTCCAGGTCAAAGTCATAGGTGGACAGAAACACTGCCCACCTCAACATCCTTGACGAAAGGATGTTTGGAGTCTGGCGGCTGGGTGAGAAAATGCCCAAAAGTGGTTTGTGGTCCGTGACAAGGAGGAACCATTGCCCATATACAAAGTCATGAAACTTTTTGACACCAGCAATTAGGGCTAGGCCCTCCTTGTCGATTTGGGCGTAATTTCTTTCGGCAGCCGTTAGAGACCTCGAATAGAATGCAGTCAGGGCCTCGGTACCGTCCGGCATCAGATGACTTAGTACAGCGCCCACCCCATAAGGGGATGCGTTGGCAGCCAGGACCAATAGTTTCTCCTCGTTGAAATGCGTGAGTACAACATCTGACGATAACAGGTCTTTCACCGCCTCAAAAGCCCGCCTTTGCCGTTCCCCCCATTCCCATTTGGCATTCTTGTGCAGCAGGGCGTGCAGGGGCTCTGCCACTGATGCCTTGTGTGAAAGGAACAAATGATAAAAGTTTAGTATGCCCAAGAACGACTGTAGGTCCTTCTTGGACTTAGGCGGGGGAGCGTTCTTGATGGCGGCGACCTTGTCCGGCGTGGGGTGACCCCATTCGCATCGATGAGGAACCCAAGGAATTCAACCTTGTCCACACTGATAACACATTTAGAGCGTTTCACTCAAAGCCCAGCATTTTTAAAACGACCCAACACTGCTCGTAGTCAAGCCATTCGTTCACATTAATCGATACCAGCCATTAAAACATCATCAAAGTAGGGTATGACACCAGGTAGCCCTCGCAGGAGCCCCTCCATCAACCCTTGAAAAATACCCGGGGCGACATTTACCCCAAATTGCAAACGTTTGACCTTAAGTGCCCCTTTGTGGGTCACAATTGTTTGGGCTTCAGCAGTCGCGTCATCCATGGGCAACTGCTGATAAGCTTGAGCTAGGTCAAGCTTAGCAAAAACCTTTCCTCCCCACAATGATGCCAACACATGACTGATCACAGGCACTGGGTAGGAGTGTTGCTGCAGAGCTTTGTTGACAGCACATTTATAATCGGCGCAGATACGTATTGAGCCGTCGGCCTTCACAGGCATTACGATGGGGGTCTCCCATCTACCATAGGGCACCGGTTCGAGGATCCCCTGGTTTACCAGTTTGTCCAATTCAGACTCAATTTTCGCTTTCAAAGCGAGGGGTACCTTCCTATACTTCAGCCATACTGGGCTCACTGAAGGATCTAATTCAAAAGAGACCGGGGGACCGGTGTAAATGCCAAGCCCCTCCCCAAACACATCAGGAAACTTGCTATACAATGAGTTCCATTTATTTTCGCATATTTGATTGACACCAGAATTAGCGATGCCCAATGCCTCAAACAATCGAGGCCCAACAGGCTGACCCTCTCACCCTCTGCTACCAGGAGAGACAGCTCAGCCTTCTGATTCTTAAAGTCAACCTGGAAGGTCGCCTTTCCCGCCAACGGAATGCGCCTTCCCTGGAAGTCGTTCAGGTGGGTCGAAACTGGCGACAACCGGCGGCGACTTTGTCTCAGAAACAAACGCTGCCACGTCTGTGTGGAGATGACAGTGACGGATGATCCGGAGTCCACCTCCATCGTGCAGGGTACACCGTCCAGATGAAGCGTGATGTGGATCTTCCGATGGGTCTTGTCACCAGTGGCCAGGACTGTTGATGGGCAGCAGCAGGTGTTGGTCTGATGACAATTGGATGTCTTGTTGCCGTCTCAGGCACAAACCTTGGGGTCTGCACATCGTGAAGACGGTGGAGATTTCTTGGCCGCTCGACAGACTCGGGCCAGATTACCTCACTTTCCACAGGAGCGACAGATCAGCTCTCTTGCCCAACAGAGGTCTCTCTCATGCTTACCGCCACAGCCGGCACACGGATGCGTTGCTGCAGTTCTTGGTCTGGTCCGCGTTGGGCGTGTCTCCCGAGTTCTGCACACGCCATCAGCTTCACTGTCAGACTCACTGGCGGACTATTGGTGAACTGCAGGTTCTTTGCTGACCAGGGCCTGTTGCTGTCGAACCACTCAAGTCGACCTATCAGTGGCTTCTGTGGCGAAGGCCTCAGCGTAGGCCACTGCATATGCGAGCTTGGTGCAGGCGAAGAGATGCTGTTGAAGGTGTTCGTCCTGTAGGCCACACACCAGGCGGTCGAGAAGAGCCTCCTCCAGGTTGGAAAACCCGCACGGCCGGGCCGCCTTTCGCAAGGTGGTGACGAACTCAGCTATCGACTCCGACGGCCCTTGGCACTGCTTGTAAAAAGCGTGCCGATGTGATTTTCGATGGTTGTGACAAAAAATGGCCCTTCAGCTTGACCGTTATGTCAGCCCACATAGCCGCGCTTAGCTCGGTGGGAGCGACCAGGGACCGGGCGACGTCGAAGATGGCCTTGCCGCAGGAGCTCAGGAGCGTCGCGTCCTTCCTCACCTCGTTGGTGATCTGGTTCGCTTGGAGGTGGAACTTAAACCGCGCCAGGTAAAAGTCCCAGTCCTCCGTTGCCGGGTCGAATGCTTCGAACGCCAGGTTGACGGCCATCTCGGCTGGTGGAGCAACCACTACTGCTCGTGGAGCTTCAGCCGGCTCGGCCGGGTGTGTGTCCATGTCTGCTGTTACTGCGTCGGTTCAGCGGGGCTGCCTACCCGCTCTTGTATCCCATCCTCGTCGCCAATTGTTAAGTATGCAACTCAACACAAAGGATTTCAGCAACAAGTGATTTCAGCTTTATTGTAACAGCAAAACACCAATTCAGGAACACACCATGAACACACAACAAAACAAGTGGAGCACAGCTCCCTTTTTAAACTGTCCCGGGCTGTCAAAGCCACACCCATAACAAGATAAGAACCAATAACAATGCAGGGATAAAGGCCAATCAGAACCGTTCCCTCTTTGATACATTCTCACATAGTAATTGGATATTTACAGAGGTTTCTCAGAAACCAGCCAATGGTAATGCGACAGATTACAATCCGCATTTAGCTTGAAGCTTAACATAGCAAGTAATAGGATAGATTCACACTTTAAGACATAACAGTGACCCCATGGACCAGATCACTGGGAAACAGTTTGGCTCTATACAGACTAGGAGGAATTTGAAGCTGGGTTTCTGGTGCTGAAATGTTGCATTAAAAGCCACTGCACAAGACTTGAATGCTGAAGTCATAAGATTTTTGCCCTACTTATAGGGCCATTGCTAGATAGAGTGGGATTGAGATTGTAGTTCTATGAATATCAGTGGTACCTACTAAATGATGACCATTATATTAGTGATGGCAAGTGAGGTGACTTCCCTTCCTAGTTGACAACAAACTATAACTTCTGAATCGCAGGGGAGGTGAAACTGACTAGTCTCAATGCAAAATCTAGATAAGTGCCTTGTGAGTTGCATCGTTAGCTGGGGTGGGGGAGGGCTTCATACATGAGATTTAGTTAGTAACGTTTCCAGGGAAGAAAGTGGCAAGAGCTTTTCAAGTATTTTGCCTTGAAACTAGTTAATTCAACAACTCTGTTTAGAAATCAATCATTCTCTTACTCATATGCACTGGATCACACATCATCCAGCCTTCAAAAGACATACCTGGTGAATGTCTGTAAATATGTGGGCTTGACTTCAATCCAGTGATGTATGAGCGGAAAGAACAATATACTTAGAATAATTCTGCCTGTGCCAGCAACAGCACAAGGGCTGCAGCCACGTGTAGCTCTTCACTATAATTCAGCTAACAATGTGCATATGGAGTAATGCAGTGTACAATTGATGGTTGGCATGATTTTATTTTGTTTCTTGTTGAAATTGTATCTGAAGAAATGTCTTGAACTCTTGTAGATGTGGAATAGGTAGCAAGGATACATTCGCTTTCACTTAGTGTGATCAGGTCATTGCAGGGACTGTTAGGTAAAGGGAAGTCTTCCATGGGATCCAGCCTGTTATAATGTAAAAATTGTATTTGTTGATGTTGACTTCCAAAGTTATTACAAAATACAACTTTCTTGGTTCACAACCACTTCAGACTACAGGTGAGGAGGGGTTGGAAGATCAAATACTCACTGTGTAACTTTTCTTTCTTATAAGCTTGTCTTCTAAATGTAGGAGCTTTTATTTTACATGGAAGAACATTCAGATATTCAGTATTTCACCTGAACTCTGCTGTGGGAAATTCCAGGGATGTTGTATGTGATAACAAACAATGGAGTTTTGTGGCACCTTAAAAAAACTCATTGTGCCATAAGATTTCAGCAGCCAGCACCCACTGTCGGGTGGATTATACTCAGGGGGTCAACAGGTACAAAGAGAAGTTGGGCGGTAGAGTTATTACAAGAAGAGGCAAGAAGTCCTGGAATTCCAAGACATAGGTGTGTTACATTCCATTACAGACACAAGATCCAGGCAAAGCAGTGAGCCATCAAAGTGGCTGTGGTCAGTGAATCAATTCCATGGTGAATTGGCAAAGTAAGGAGTATATAACCTTGAAAAAGAGAGACAATTACTTTGTGTAGTAAGCCACTATTACTGAATGTCCAGGGAAGCTGAAATACTCCCCCTCTGCTTCCTCTAAGTGTCTCCAATTTTAAGGATAGATTTTTGTTCTTTTATTCTGTTGTGCAGATACTGCAGCCTGGCTAAGGCAAGTGGCAGGAGCTTGAACCTGCTTTTTCAGGTGAATGTAATGTTACAGTCAGTGGTCAGAAGTACAGGGCATAAACAAAAATAAAACAGCTGTCTCTCCTGACGAAGACACTTCTCCTGCTTGGCTCCTATGGGACTAACTTTTCTATCAGTGGCTGTTGCTAGGCAACCAAGCTTGGTTCTGTCAGTAAAAAGACAAAGGAAGAAGCCCTTTCCAGGCCTTTGTGGGGAACTCATTGGGGCCTGTCCTGACTAGGATTGCCAGCTCCAGGTTGGGAAATTCCTGGATATTCTGTGGTGCAGTCTAAGGAAGCCAGAATTTGGGGAGGGGAGATGCCTCAGCTGAACAGAATGCCATAGAGCCCACTGTCCAAAGCAGTTATTTTCTTTGGGGGCAGGGGGGGAGAGATCTGTTGTCTTGAGTTTAGTTGTGATACCCGGCGATCTTCAGGCTCCACCTGGAGGCTGGCTACCCCAGGCGTAGCAGTTAGCACTTCAGAGTAGGGTCTGCCAGGCAGAGATCAGTTTCTCTATGGCATTATACTCTGGTGAGTCCTTCCTCTCTCCAAACACTGCCCTCCACAGGATCTGCCCCCCCAACTCTCCAGGTATTTCCCTACTCAGAGATGGCAACCCTACTTTCCCCTCAGTGCCTATTGCTAGGCAACCAAACTTGGTTCTGTCAGTAAAAGGCCCTTTCCACACCTATTTTGGCCTTTGGAAGAAAACTCATTGGGACCAGTCCTGACTAGGGTTACCAGCTCCAGGTAGGGAAATTCCTGGAGATTTTATGGTAGAGTCTATGATACCTGGCAATCTTCAGGCTCCACCTGGAGGTTGGCTACAGTAGGCGAAGCAGTCAGTGCTTCAGAGCAGGGTCTGCTAGATCCAGGTTCTTGCTGTGGAAGCTGAATGGGTGATTTTGGACCAATCACAGACTTTCAGCCTAACCTACCTCACAGGGCTGTTGTGCAAGTCAAAAGGGGGAGAAGAGAATGATGTAAGCTGCTTTGGTACAGATAAAAACTACTTTTCCTCCTGTGGAATCATTGTTGCCAATCTCCAGGTGAGGGCTGGAGATCACTCAGAATTACAACTCCTCTTCAGGTAGCAGAGATCAGTTCCTCTGGAGAAAATTGTGGACTCTGTGTCATTATACCCTGCTGAGGTCACCACAGTAAATTGATGCTGAGTGCCCAAGGTCAGGGCACTCTCCCAGAGCCTCTTTCTAGAGCTCATTGTATTTATTTTTACAACGGGCCTTATTCCTAATATACACATAACTGCAATCCCTTGCAGGCAGCAGTGTAGCTGTCTTAATAGCCCAGATTAGCCCGATCGCATCAGTGCGGAAACTGAGCAGGGTCAGTATTTGCATGGAAGGCCACTAAGGAAGCCGGGGGGGAGGGGGGGCTACTATACAGAGGAAGGCAATACCAAACCACTTCTGCTCATCTCTTGTCTTGAAAATCCCCTTAAGGTGAAACTTCATGGGGTCACATGAGCTGGTTGTGACTTGGCACACTTTACCTTTATACAGGCAGCAAAAGAGACTTATTGCACATTTTGGTGGCCTCCCACATATATATGCCCAGTGTTTTTGTCTTTCTAGGTTGCATGTTGTAGAAGCCTGAACTTGATTATCATTTTTGTTTACACTTTTATTATTATATTTGACACTAATTTGGGTTTCACAAAAAGCTTTTGGGGGAAGCTGTTAGAAAGGGTGGGCAACTCAAGGTGCTCTTGAATAAAGCTGATGTCTCAGATCCATTTCATTTTAGCACCAGACCCAGTTAGAGAATGGGAAATATTTTGGTTGCCCTAGTTGACGTCCTTTGCTGGGAGAGAATGTGACTTTCTGCTGGACCTCTCCTTGGTTTTCAGTAGTAGGTCTATTGCTTCTTAGAAGACAAGTTTCAGAAGGTGATGCTGGGAGTTAGTTTTTCTTCCTAATCTGAAAGTTGTCCTGTGGAGTTCTTCACTTCTTTGTCTCCTGCTTTTTAACCATTGAAGAACAACTGCTAAGGGAGGTCATCTGAGATCCAAAGTGAGGCGTCACTGGTTTGTGGACCTCAGTTAGCTCTGTTTCTCCTTTTCATTCAACCCAGGTGACGCAACAGGATCCTTGAATGGAATCAGCAGTAAACTGCACAAAGATGAACACACTTTCATTCACTATCTATAAAACAGATGATGAACAACCTGCCACCCTAGGCAGTAGGTGGCAAGTGGTGGTGTCACCTACAGCTTGCAGCTCAAACCAAGCCAATGCACTGACTAGCAACCTGTCCTGGACAGTGATATTTTCCTCTGACATGCCTAGGGTGGCCGGCTGTTCCTTGTTCATAGGCAGTCCCCTGTCTTAAAGTAGCTTCTTGCCTACAGCAGTGGACCACTTAAGACAGAGACAAACCTGAGAACCAGACCCTGCAATACAATAGATGTCAACTTTGCTCTCATGTAATGCAATCACAGGATCTAATGACATCGGCTTTAACATCATGGGCTCATTCATCTGCTTATACTCCAACTTAATGTATGACATTATGTATTAATATTGCCCTTCTACTTCCTACATTGGACAAACAGGCCTGTCTTTGTGCAAAAGTATAAATGGACACTAACAGGGCTTTTTTTGTAGAAAAAGCCCAGCAGGAACTCATTAGCATATTAGGCCAGACCCCTGACAGAACAGCTTATTAGCATATTAGGCCACACACCCATGTTACCAGAAGTGTGGTCATCCAGCCACACCCACCTTTTGCTTCTTATTCTGTTTACCTTGTTTGTTGTCAAAACCCAGGGTTTTTTTTGTAGCAGAAACTCCTTTGCATGTTAGGCCACACAGCCCTAATGTAGCCAATCATAATGAGTTTCTGCTGTTGGGTGTGGCCTATTATGCTAATGAGTTCCTGCTGGGAATGGCCAACTCGGGAGCCAGCTGGAACTCCGTTCCTGTGCATTCCTGCCCAAAAATAGTCCTGGACACTAAAATGACATTAAAAACTACAGTATTCCAAAGCCAGTGGGTGAATATTTTAATCTTCCTGGGCACTCTGTTGACTCCTAGTGAAGGACTTCAAAGGGAGAATGCAGCAGGAAACTGCTGAATTAGCATTCATTAAGAAAACAAGTCTTAATAAAGACCTGTTATTACTAGGTGCTAATTATCTTAGCATATCTCTCCTCTTACAGAAGTTTACCTATACCTCTGTCCTTTCCTAACTGGAACTGCTTATCATGTATCTTCATACTGTGGTTCATTCTATATTTGACCTATTTCACGATAATCTTACTTTGTCTGTCTATCAACAGTTGGGAATTGTACTCATTCCCTCTGAGTGGACTGATTACTCCTTTGATTAGTTATTGTTTTAAACTGGTCTATCTGTAATAACTCTTTCCTCCACCCTCCCTTATCTACAGCTTTGATTATAAATACTTCCATCTAATGAATTATGGATCTGATGAAATGAGCTCTCAGTCATGAAAGCTTATGCTGGCATAAAATTGCTTAGTATTTAAAGTGCCATTGGGCTCCTGTTTTACTACTGGTACATAGCCTGCAGTCCTAAAGACACTTTCCTGGGAGTACTCTCACTGAATAATGTAGGACTACTTCTGAGTAGACCTATTTAGGGTTGTTCCCACAGAAATTTAACCTTGGTAACTTTCAGATTGAACCACTGCATTGTTCATGTGCTTGTCCTTGAACACTGACTAGAAACATCAATAAGTTCAAAAAGATGCTGGCCAAATTTTGGAAAATGATGCCTGTGTTACTTGACCTGGATGGCCCAGGCTAGCCTGATCTCATCAGATCTCAGAAGCTAAGCAGGGTTGGGCCTGGTTAGCACTTGGATGGGAGACCACCAAGGAATTCCAGGGTAGCTACACAGAGGCAGGCAATGGCACACCATCTCTGTTCATCTCTTGCCTTGAAAACCCTATGAACACTGCTGGCTCGCTCACTAGGCGAGCTAGGCACTCGCCTAGGGCGCGAGGGCCCTCAGGGGCGCCAAATGGCGCCCCCCAAAAGCTCCCGCCACCACCCTAACCGGGCGCCGCGGCTGCCTCCCTGCCGCCGCTGTCAAGAGCGTCCGGCTGGGGGGGGAAGAGGGAGGGCGGCGTGTCCTGAGCGCCCAGCTGGGGACTGGGGTGCAGGAGGCACCCTGGGGGGGAGGAAGAGGCGGGACCGCATGGCGGCGGCCAGCGGGGACTCCCCGCCGCCGCCGCCAGTCCTGAGCACCTGGCTAGGGTGCAAACAGGAGGCGCCCAGCCCCGGGGGCGGGGAGGAAGAGGCAGGAGTGCATGGCGGCGGGCCGGCGGCCAGCGGGGACTCTCCCCGCCGCCACCGCCGCCAGTCCTGGGCACCCGGCCGGGCTGCAAACGGGGGGGGAGGAAGAGGCAGGAGCGCATGGCGGCAGCCAGCGGGGACTCTTCCCGCTGCCCCAGCAGCCCCCACCAGTCCTGAGTAAGCCTCGGGAGGGACGCCCCCGCCTCTTCCCCCCCAGGGTGGGTGTGCAGGCGAGCGAGCCATGCCACCACCTCCTGCGCCCCAGCTGGGCGCTCTTGGCAGCGGCGGGGGGGAGGCGGCGACAGGTGCCCTGGGGGGGGGAGAGGCGGGCCACAGGGGCGGCATGGTGGGGTCTCCAGGCCCTGCCGGGAGGTTGGCATCTGCGCCCGCCTAGGGCGCAGAGCCACCTCGAGCCGGCCCTGCCTATGAACACACTGCAGGTCAGCTGCAAGTTGACAGCACTTTATATACGCACACACTCCAGCTTCTGTAGCCACCAATATGGCTCCCATTGTGCTGGTTTTAATCTTCAAATTGTAAAATTGTGTGAATCCAAAGTATTTCAGGGACTAGCTTCTCCCACGTGAAACCCCAATGCTTTCTGATGTTTGTTTTTTATTGACCTTAATGTTACCATTGAACTAATGGGCTAGGGCTCATTTGAAAGACTACGGCAAAGAAACAAGATCTTTCAGCCAGCACTGCATCTGCACAGTATAGACCTGCGAAACTCTTTTGGGTGGTCAGGGGCCTACTGTGCTGTGGCCAACAGGAGGAGGTAGACTTCTCTGCAGCCTGCTGTGATCATTTTGGTAAGACCTAAAATCTCTCTCATTCGTTCTGACTTGGACTCTACAGTAGCGGCAACAGGAATGGATGATCTCAGACTGCCGATCTGTCCAGTTCTGTGGGATACCTTTCAGCTTGTGCAGTATGAGGATGTGAACAGGATTCTGGAAACTTGAGACCTACCACCTGTTTATATGACCCTTGCCAGCCCCCAGCCCCCGCCCTGACTGCTTAAATCTGCTGGGAGGAGGCTGATGCCTCCCTGAGAGATGGGGTGGTCACTCCTGCCTTGAAGCGAGCAATGGTGCGTCCACTCCTAAAAAAACCAACTCTGGACCCAGGAGAGCTGAATAACTACCATCCAGTCTCAAATGTACCATTCTTAAGCGAGGTGATTGAATGAGTGATGGCTGGCCAACTTCAGAGATTCTTGAATGAAGCAGTTTGTCAGATCCATTCCAGTCTCGTTTCAAGCTTGGTTTGGGGACTGAAATGGCCTTGGTCACCCTGGTGGATGACATGCACCAGGAGATGGATGGGGGAGTGTGACCCAGTTAAATCTCCTGGATCTCTCAGCAGCTTTTGATACCTTCTGGATTGCCTATTGGAACTGGGAGGTACTGTTCTGCGATGGTTCTGGTCCTAATTCACGGGTAGATTTCAGGGTATGGTGCTGAGGGACTGCTGCTATGCCCCTTACCCCTTTGCCTATGGGGTTCCCCAAGCTTCCATTTTGTCCCCCATGCTTTTCAACATTTATGTTAACCCCCTGGGAGAGATCATATGGAGATTTGAACTGAATTGCCACTAGAGGACACTCAGCTCTATCTTCTGCACCTAGAAGGTTCCAGGGAGGCTATGGCAATGGTGAACAGGTCCCTGGAGGCAGTTTTGGAATAGCTAGGGGCTTACAAACTGACTCTTAATCCTGACAAAATGGAGGTGCTACTGATTGGGGGGCGGTCTGAATGAGAAAATGAGTTATTCCTTGTTCTGGATGGGGTTGCACTCTCCCTAAAGGAGCAGGTTCATAGCTTGCAGGTGCTCCTGAACCTGGGCTTCCAGGTGGCAGATACTTTTTACCAGCTTTGGCTGGCGAGCCAGCTGTGGACCTTCCCAGGCAGAAAAGGTCTTGCCATGGTGGTGCATGCCCTGATAACATCTAGATTTGATTGCTGAAATGTGGGGCTGCCCTTGAAGACTGTTTGGAAGCTGCAGTTGGTACAGCATGCTGCAGCCGGAGTGCTGGGTCATATGGACCATAGCAGTCCAGTCTTGTTCCAGCTATACTACCTTCCACTTTGCTTTTGGGCTCCATTCAGGTTGCAGGTATTGATCTTTAAAGCTCTGTATGGCCTGGAACCAACATACCTAAAAGACTACCTTTTCCCATATGAACCTACCTGTACACTCCTGTCATCTTTGGAGGCCCTGCTTTGTTTGTCCCTTTGTCTGAAGTTAGACAACTGGTATCCTGAGAAAATGCCTTCTTAGTCATGGCACCAAAACTTTGGAACTTCCTCCCCAAGAAGATTCATCTGTCTCCCTCTATCAGTATATTTTGCCAACAACTAAAGATTTTTTTTGTTTCATCTGGTTTACCCCCAATAATAGTTTCTGCCCTTCCTTCTGGTTTTGTTTGTTTATGTATTTTAATTGAATTATTGTATAATTTTAAATGCATTTTAATTGCTCAAATGTTTTAATATTCTTTGTCTCTCTACCCTGAGTGGAAAGGTGGCATAATAATGTTTAAAATAAATCAGGTAAACAAACTGATTATAACTATCACTGTTAAGTTACAAGCTACATTAAAAACTGACTTTGAAAAATGGTATAACTATGTAGTAAATAAATAAACAATGTGGTAAATAATAATAAATAGGACTGAACTTCAAGCATGGGGGACATGTGGCTAATCTGTGTCAGTGTTAGTGTTCTCTGGTGTGTATCCATCACGTGTCTCCAACCACTTGGATTTCCCACATGTACATTGCAGTGTCTGACGTTGCAAAAATTGAGGCAGATTCTGAAGCATAAAGTGTGAACCAGCTTTGGGGGATTAACGTATGAATGACTGTCCCAGAAGACCAGGTTCCATATGGATTCCTTCATTGCACAAATCATTGCATAGAGGGGCAAGAATCTGTCCCCGGTCGTTTTAATTAGAGTTGATTTGTCAAGGCAAAGGGTCAGGCTTTTCATAGCCTGAAACACAACTGTTGAACATGTTGACATGTCAGCTATTGGTGTTTTTCTCCTTATAGTGGTTCAAAGGATTAGTTCACATTGTAAGTTAACAATTCTTATGTCCACTTTTAAAAAGGGTGTTGAGGTGATTGTTATTTTTTAAATACAAATGTCCTGGACCACCAATACTTTTGTCAACTGGGAATGTGACTCCACAATCTAATCTCTTGCAGAGGATCAACGTGTAGCTTTTCATGTCCCAAATGGGATGAAGCAGGTCATCTTGTGAGGCCCAGAAAAAAACTGGGCAGGGCACAAGAAAGCTTTGTGTACTAAAGTGTTAACTTGCATGCTTAAGCAATCTGCCATAGTTGTCTGTTTCAAACTGTCTTGGCCACAGACATCAGTAATCCCATCAACTTTGAAGAGAATGTAAGGTTAACCCTCTTGTTGCGCTGTAATATATCAAACTGATATAACAGGCCTAACTCAGCTAGGGTCATCTGAAGTATTCCCCCCCCCCCAAATATTTCTTTGAGCAACTGATGAATCTCTGCCTACTGTTTTTTCATAGTCCCATATTACTGAATAGCATCACAGAACTGGAACAGAGGGCATATTTACACTCTTTCACTAATGCAAAATAAACAGTAGACAGCAGCTGTAGTGGATTGAGTTTGTCATTCACTGGACTGCTAGCTTTTTTTTTAGTACTTCTTTAGCCGAAAGCGCAGCCTGGCATGCAGAAATTATGTAGATAAAATTTCTCCTTGCATACAGAATAGTAAATTCTTAGTCTGGAAGGCTTCTGACTATTCCTGAATATTAGAAATAACACTGTTCAGATTTGGATCATTTACTATATTTATGAATTGGCTTTGTTTGGGTTGAATCTTGATTTCTAATAGAGTTGTGTATACAGCAAATAGTCTTCATGCTTCATTAATTCCTATTAGCATCTTGGTGACTGCACACAACTCCTCATCTTCTGGTTCACAGAGATTGAGGAACTAGACTCATTTTTTACTTCCATTGGAATTGCTACTACTACAAAATGTAGCTACCAGCAGCTTAGTAGAAATTAGCACCCTACAAAGTGCTAATTTGTTTTTAAAGAGGAACAGACCACGCTCTGCATTTGCAGCTAAGAGCTGACACACTTGCTGCAGAAGTGGCAAGCTGAGTGTTGATTTTGAAATAATGTCGCTTCTGGATAGTATAACTTCAGAGCTTAGCTGGAGAAATCATACTTGAATTCTTCCTGTACTGGAAAACTAGTATCTCCTGAGCAGGGTTTTAGAGTAAACTTCTCTCTGAAGTGTTAGCTGCCCACATGCAGTGACCTGCTTTACATGTAGAAACATGCATACTTAGGATCTCCCACCTTAGCCAGTATAGTCCAGGAAGGACTGAAGTGTATTGTTTTTGTACCTTTGAAGTGGCCCAGTGCAGGACACAAGAGTCTCTCTCTTGGCAGCTGTCAGGCAAGAGGCTGACATGATGGTATTATTACAGCCACACAGACCCTCATGATGACCCATTGTTCGGAACAAACTGATAAGATACATTTATTTTCTTCTAATTTTTCTGATGGGCTTCTTAACCAAATGGTTTCTTTAGAATCTGATGCAATTGGAAGAAACCAGGCCATGGAGGTATGGATTTCTTTTTTGTTTTTATATGGCAAGGTCTGAAAGCAATGAAAGAGGTGCTCCTGTGTGGTATAGAGGAGGGGAGGAGGAGGAGGAGGAGATTGAATGTATACCCTGCCCTTCAGTACCCAATGGAGTCTCAGAGTGGCTTACAATCTCCTTTCCTTTCCCCTCCCCACAACAGACACTATTTGAGGTAGGTGAGGCTGAGACAGTTCTCCTGAGAACTGTCCTTGAGAGAACAGCTCTGAAAGAACTTATGACTGACCCAAGGTCACACCAGCAGCTGCATGTGGAGGAGAGGGGAATCAAACCCAGTCCTCCCAGATTAAAGTCCACGCTCCTAGCCACTACACCAAAATGGCCCTCTGGCAAGGAGACTTCCCTCCCTTTCAACAATGTTGGCCACATTGTGCATGCACAGAGCACCTCTGGCCACTGTGTGTGGTTAATCCTTTGACTTGCCTCGGGTTTAGATCAGCCTGTCAAGTGTATTATGTACTTGGGCCATAATTGGACTTCTTTATTAAAGACATTTGCTTGGTTGGTATGTGTGTTTTGTGGTGTCCAGAGGATCACTGACTGGCTGTAGCACCACCTGTAGGAATTCATGTAAAGTTTAATTATTAAAAGCCATGATGACTCGCTAAGATGACATGGCAAATCTCCCACAAAGCATAGAATGTTGGCAATTTTTCTTACTTGCAGAAAACGATAATGAAGGAATCAAATCATTGCCTGCTAAAGACAGAGAGGGTGAAATTGAGAGTTGCCATATAGAACAATAACCAGTGGCCTGATCCTCCTGGAAGCAGGCCTGTAGCCAGGATTTTTAAAGTCAGGGATCATTTAAATTTCTTAGGGGACACTGGCTAATCAAATTAATCCTGGGGAGAAGGCTGTGACACCCTGGGCTGGATGGGGAGTCAGGGGGCCTTGCCAGCAAGTCAGGGGGCCTAGCCCCGAGATGCCCCACTGTAGCTACAGGCCTCCTTGGATGCAAGCCCCAGTGAGTTCAAAAAGTCTTACCCTCCAAGTAAACACACTGGGTTGCACTCTGTAAGCTGGGATGTCTTTGGTTCAGATTTCACCACCAGACATACACATTAGGTAGCCCTGAAAAGCCATTATCATTCAGCCTCACCTCATCTGTAGTGTAGGTTAATAATACTGGCACAGTCATTGTGAAGATTATTGAAAATTATCAGATATGAGATGCCAAACAATGCAGAAAATGAGATTACTAAAGTAGAGAAAGATAATACAATACACAGGTAACACACACCATAAACAAAGGCATATGCCACAGTCTTGTTAACTTTATAAATTGCCCTCCTGTACAGTTCTCTTTTGAATAGGTGGCAGAATGGCACAAGAATGGGAACTTTCCTGACCTCCTCAGGCAAGCCATTCCATAAGGTGAGAGCCACAACACTGAAGGCATGTGTACTGGCTGCAATTGGTTTTAGCCATTTGCAGGTGCAGGAGGCTTTTCTCAGATGAATACAACTGTTGTGATGGAGCGTAGGAGGACAGATGGTCCTCCAGATAGGAGGGCAATAATGGTGATTCTACTATTACCTATAAACTCTTAACTGAGTTATCAAGGGTCAGCTGAACCTCATCAAATATGGGAAGCCCAGTGTCCTCCAAGACCAGAACCTTCTCAACCAGCATTGCCTTTGTCCTGTCAGGATTCAGTTTCAATTTGTTCACTCTTAGCCATTGAACAAAAGCAGTCAGGCAAGGACTCAAGACATCTACCTCATCACCTGGTGATTTGGATGAACAAATATAGAGCTGGGTCTCATCAACATATTGATGTTATATTTCAAGATATATTCTGATAGAAAGAATTAGACTTCCATTCTGAAAGCTACCAATTTTTAGGCTTTTCAGCTCATATTCTAAGCAACAACTATGCTGATAAAGTATTAAAACCAGAAGTTGCTCTGAGATCGCATGAGAGCTGAACAACTAAATAGTGTGTTCTAGAGGCAGCCAGAAACTTTCAGTCCATTCAGGATAATGACACTGTACATCTTTGTTGGGTCTTTAGATTGCAGATTGAGAAATGCATATTGGAAAGCTCCCCCATGTTACCCCCCCCCAAAAAAAAATCCTTCCAGTATGTAGAAAACTAGGCTGGAACCATTCCCCTTGACATGCTAGCTTTCTAAGAGCAGAGGACAACTGAAATGTGATCCCTCTGCCTGCGGCATCCAGCTGTCCTCGACCAGAGCCAGGGCTTTTTCGGCCCTGGCTCCAACCTGGTGGGACTCTCTGCCAATGCAATTCTGCAAGGTCTGTAAGGCAGAGATGTTCCGCCAGGCTTTTGGTTGAGGACAGCAATGGTTTCCATCATAGCTGGCACCCTCCTCTTTTCTTCCAACTTGCCCACTTTAGCCTCCTCCTTAACCTGCCCATGAGATGGAAGAATAGTCCAGAGCAGGTTTTAGATTAAATTATAGATGTCATCTGAAAACTGTGAAATTTGGGATTAATTGATTGTTGATTTTAAATTTTGTTTTTGTATGTTGTAACTTATTGTAAATTGCCCAGAACTCTGTGTACTCAGGGATGGGGCGATTCAGATTTTTAAAAAATTATTATTATTATTATTGTAGTAGTAGTAGAGACCCAACAGAGCTCTCTTGTGATTATTTTTAATGTGTAGACTAGCTCTAAAAGCAGCAGGTATTTAAATGTATCTCAGTTCCTGTAATAATCTCTCTTCTTCCTTACTCATCTCTTCCCCAGCAGCCCGCTCCCACAGATCTCTGTCTCAACTGCCAACTCCTCCTCTCTCTAAGAGCCACTCATACCCAGTGCTCCTTTCTTCCTGCAAAGGCCTTTTTTCACTTTTCACCCCAACCCTCTCCACAGTCCTCGAGGCAGTCTGCACCTGCACACTGGGATTTTATTGAAATTGCATTTTCTTGACCTGCTTAGGAGCCACAAGGCAGTCCAGAGGTTCCATTTTGCTTACCCTGTGTTGAAGTTACCATCCTTTTTGCCACCAGTAGCTCTGCTATGATGGGAGATTTACAGGAGGGGAAAAACATAACAAAATGCAAACCATGCTAGGCTGCATTATTGTTGTGTGTCGCCCACAGCCCCCTTCTCTTGAAGTCACTGAACAATTTCCAAGTGCCATTGGAGCCCCTAGCTTAGTTTGCATACATGGCATTACATCATCTCACAAAGCCATCTTTCACTCAAGCCCCACATAATGGAAAGAGGTTGGCTGCCCTCAGTTTGGGGTTAATAGTTGCCAAGGGAATGCCACATTCCAGCATCAGCTGCTAATGCCCAGAGCATGCTGTTAGGAGCTGGCCAGGAGCGGGCCATGAGAAACTTCATGCATACTTGATGAGACCAAAACAAGCCTACTTTCTCCCAAGCAACACACAGTGCATAATAGTGTCTCTTCAAATGTGCCAGACTCTCCAGTTGGGCAGGGGGAAGAGAGAGCAGAGGGTTTAATTCTTGCTGTCCCTGTCCCTAGAAAGCAACAATATTTCAGTACTAAGTTTTATTACTGGTGCATGGAAAAAAAGAACACAGAATTTGATTAGTGCATGATGTCAAAGAGGTTGCTTTTGCCAGAAGTGCATTGTTGGAATGCTTATCACCTTGTATTAGCAAAGCACTAAAGAACTTCACAAAGTGAACTCTGAAGCCTCTTTTGCCCACCTTTTCTTTCTGCATTGGCAGCTAAGGTCCTTAAATAAGAATGGCACACAAGGCCCCTATTCATTGGAAGCATATTCGCCAACAGAAGCTGTGGAGAACAGATGGTGTACCCAGTTGTCATCTGGATTGCAAGCTGGTTTTGAAAAATGGTAGCAAGCAGCTAAATGCACAGTATGTGCACAGTATGAAGAGTTTTCGGCTTTTTGTGCAAACTGAGAATCTTGAGAAATATTTTTGGGTCTGCTTTGGCATCGGAGACATGGCCAGCTTGAAAAAGAAACTGAAATCAGCAACTGCCAAGCTACAAGGGACCTTCAGAACATAGGCGACTGCATACTGACATTTTGAAATTAATGGGATTTGGCCACTGGATATTTTGGACCAGGCCCATAGCTAGGATTTTTTAATTTGGGGGGCCTTTAAATAAGTCGGGAGGCATCCTGCATACACCCCAAGGGAGCACAACAAACAAAATTAAAAAATGGAAGTTGTGGGGCCTGGGCTGGATGGGAAGTCGGGGGGGGCCTTGGCAGTAAGTTGTGGGGCTGGGCCCCAAGATGCCCGACTGTAGCTACAGGCCTGTTTTGGACCCTAGTGTATTGTTCTTTGCTGGTGACATGCTAGAGCATACTTGTGTTGCACCTTCATTTCTAGGTTCCCAGACTACAGGGTGGGATCCCTTTTCAAGGAGATGTGGACCATCTAGAAGGGAAGGCTGAATTTCAATGGGATGTGGTAGAGGACATCTCTGGTATGAGCAGAAGGCCACCGACAGATTCTTGAACATATTTGCATACTATATTTGTGGATGAATTAAAAAGGTGCAGCATGAGACTGAAGAATCATAGACAGGGTCAGGGACATGCGGTTAAATTAGAGGCCACAAATTCAAAACCCTCAAGAGGATATAAACTTCTGCCTTGCATGCAATTTCATGTACTGCCTGCTACCACAGGGTGTGGATGAAATCTGGGGTTAGGAGATGACATGTGACTGCCAGAGAAGTTTGTTAAAGATGGAGGAGTACAAAACCATGCTTAAGGGCTAACTCAGTCTCTAAATACTGGTGTCAGGATAACATGAAAGCCAAAACCTTAGGCTGGGTGAACTTTCCTGACCACACCAGTAAATATAGAAAAGGGAAGTTGTAATTTCTGAACTGCTAATGGTTTGAGATCTGGAGCCTCCACAGCAGGAGAATTCAATGCATGGGAAGTGAAGGACAATTGTCAGAATGCGGTCTGAGAGCATGTGAAAACAGAGTTGGAATAGGCTATGATGGATAGAATAATAATTGCTCAGATGTAAAGAAAGGCAGGGGAGGAGGCGGTGGCTAGTTTTGTGTTGGTCCCAACTCACGATGTTGTAACTTTACCAATGTGTTTGGTAATTAAATTTACCCTGCCCACAATGCCAGTTTTTTAAAAACTTACACATCCCCAACTCTTGCATTCTTTGTTTTTTAATGTAAAATGATCAGTATTTCAAGTAATTTTGCTTCTGCAGTTGGGGGCATTCAGCTTGGCACTGGCTGCGTAACTGCCACTTAATACATCCTGCAAATTGTTTGGATTGCAGAGACTGCATATTTAATCCCAGATTTATCACACAGGTCACACTTCATTTAAAATCAGCTACAGTTTGAGTATGTGAGGGAAGGGCACATGGTATAGCCTGATCTCATGAGATCTTGGAAGCTAAGCAGGGTCATTACATGGAAGGGAGACTACCAAGGAAGACTGCTTTACACTTGCCTTGAAAGCCCCTCGCTGGGGTCACCATAAGTTGGCTGCAACTTGACAGCTCTTTACACATGCACAGTTTGAGTATAGGCACTGATTTTGCACCAGCACATTGGTAGCGCTCATTAGGTTGATATGCTACTGGACTGAACTCTACAGTTCCCAAGTGACAGTGTGAGCATGTGCTAAGTGTTTGTGATCCAGTTTAACATGAATGTGCTTGTCTTTAGGAGAAGGCAGACAAAATGTGCAAGGCTGGAATAGCAGAGAGACAAATCACACAGCTCTCCCCACCAACAAGACTGGGACATCGAAGGAAAGCACCTGTTTTATAAGGTAACACTCTGAAAAAAACATAATAATTATATTCTGGGGCATATTTCTACCCCAAGCCAAATTTCAATGTAACTTGAGGAAGAAAAATGTCCCATGATTAAAAAAAAATAAAATAGGGTGGCATAAGACATTGTGTTTTATAACACCCAGAGCCCCAAAACACTTCATGTGAGATACAAAATAATTGCATTAATGACATTAAAAATAGCACATTTTGTTGCTGGTCTGGGCATTTTTCTACCCCAAGAACATATCTTTATGTGGTGAAGTAGATGTGCTCCAGATTATCAGGAGGGGCCATCAGTTAATAGGAGGGAGTGTGTCTCTCTGGAACACTTAAAATATTTCCCAAGAGCAGTGTTTTCTGGGGCACTTTTTAAACCCAAACACATTTAATGGAGTGATGTAAAAAGTATAACAGAAGAAAAAGAATCAATGTCTGGGTTGTTTTGTACCCCAGACCCATTTTGTTTACAGAAAGCACGTCTACTCCCAGAAAATAAGTCAATTTGGGTCAGAGTCTGCCATGCTATCCGTTGCAAATTTCTTCTGTGCAAGCACCATCACTTTCATTTGTTTTCACTGGAGTATATAACAATGACAATTCATTGGTACTGTTGTAAACAAAATGTAGCCTCATTCTAATGTTAGGAGATGTACTTTGAAATGCTTTTATTTGTTGTTTTCTGACCTGTACACACACCTGAATGGTGCTTGCAAGTGTCTTTGGTTTGGGAGAACTGTGTGCTTTGTTTGATGTGACCACATGCACTAGAAAGCTGCCTTGCAGTCGGTACTTTCATGCTAATGGAGTCACACACACTCACATATGCATACATCTACCCATCAGGCACTGGGAACAAGAAAGCATCTCCATTATGGTCTGCTAGAAGGGTGTTATAAACGACAACCTGTCTACCATCGAGGAATCTGAATTCCATACGTAACCCACAGGATGCTTGGCGCTTTGCATGTGTTAAGACTGTTTCCTGTTTGTGACTTGGACCAAGCCAGAGTCATCTGCATTCTTAAGGTTTCCATGACAACCCATCTTCGCACCTTGGACCAAAAGGTTCCCTTTAGTGAAAGGTGTAGATTTTCAATATTGCCCCACCTTAGTAGGAGGGTACCCCACATCCTATAGCCAATGATATAGGGATGGGACGGACTAGAGAAGCCAGTCCCCAAGATACCTGATAAAAGTAGGTTCACCTTTTGTTAGTGTGCATCCTCCGCGCCTAGACTTGGTATACACCTACCTAGCTAGCAAGTCATTTATTCCTCACATGTGTTGGCAGGTTCCAACTGTGTGCAGTAAAAGTAACCTTAGTTAGAAACAATTCTTGTATTCTTCAAGCTTCAGGAAACAGATAAGTATTACGTGTATTCCTTTCCTAAATACCTTTAGTTTAAAACCCCATATGGTTTTCCATTACTACTGTATCTAAAGGAACTTGTGTGTATGTGTGTATGCATCAGTATTGTTTGCCTGTGAAACAAAGATATTATTCAGTAAAGAGAATATTTGATTTTACTAAAGAAACCTTGTCAAGCGTTCTCTTTTGGGAAACTGGGTCTCTGGGTGAAACCACTTTCTCTGTATACATAGACCAGAACTCAATATAAGTTTAGACCGATCAATGTGTAAATAAGCATTTCGGCTAACACTAAGAAATATTAATAGTTAGGATTTTCTATACAATAATGAAGCCAGGATGAATAGAATGGTTACTGCACAGAAGCAACAGAAAAGATTTATGTAATACAATGATTACTAATTTGAAGCAGCGGATCAAAGCAACTTTCCTCTACATAGTATTTTTGTTGCAAAGGTATTTCTCCCCAGCACTGAAAGCCACAGAATTTTATCCCTGAATTAAGGCAATAAGTGCCTTGTGTAATGTGGTTGTGTCAGTGTCATGGGAACTTACTGGATAGTGCATGTGACTAATTTATCTACTCAAGGTTATCTTACCCGTCCTCTGAAGAGCTCAGAGGAGAATGCATGGTTCTCCCTTTCAATATATTAATTACCCTTACACTAGCCTTGTGAAGCATATTAGTTTTAGCAGAAATGGTCTGCAGTCTCCCAGTGAGCCTCATAACTAAATCGGAATTTGAACTCAGATCTTCTTGGACCTAGCCCATCACTCTTACCGCTAGATGACACTGGCTCTCAATATGATGAATGCATCTCCTCCTCCCATGGAAGCACCACTAACATTTCATATTTTTGTTATTATTTCTTGGGTGAAATGCTCCCTTGCTTTACCAGTCAAGCATGGGAGCATTTGAGTAGCCTTTTAATAGAGAAGTACAACAGGAGCTCCCTACCTCTCACAGCAGTCCCCCACTAGTGTGTAGTTTTACTTCTGCTCTTCTGCCTTTCCCATGACATCTTCTCTGATTGTCTTAAAAGCAGTAAACAAGCATCTCTTTGGAAAAGGCTATCTTCCTCCTGCTACATGACAACAGCATACAGTTCTACTGATGCTGGGTCAGCATTTTTATCATCTGAAAAGGCCAGGGAGAGCTCCACATCATTGCTACTTTGACTGAGAGGCATAAAATATGTTCAAAAAGAGAGACTCCAGTTTTTCATCTCACATGACCATCTACTTATGAGCAGCCTGAAATCAGCTCTCATAACCAAACGCCTGCAGACTGACTCTTGGTGAACATCTGTCAGTCAGCTCTAGCATTCAAAAGATATCCATCACCTTGAAAACATCCTCCTTTGGCTTTGAATCAGTAGATAAAAACTTAGCACTCAACATTCCACAGATGCAAGAACCCTCCAAGGCTTCCTGTCTGATTGCTTCCCAAAAATGGCATCAAAAATAACAAACCCAAGAGAAAATCTTTTAATTCAGCTGAGCACAGTACTATAGATGCCTAGCAACACAAGGCCTCCATGAAGTATGAAATGAGAGACCAGCTGTATGCAGACAATAGTTTTCTAGTAGAACTAATTTCATTCCAGAATTAATGACCTACAAAACATCCTATTGTTAAAAGCCTTGCTCCGGTTTTCCAAACAGAGGGTTGTGGCTTCCTTGATTGGGTCAATCCGTCTCATGTTGGGTCTGCCTTCAACTTTTCCTAGCATTATTGTCTTTTTGAGTGACTCTTGTCTTTTCATAAGGTGACCAAAGTATGATAGCTTCAGTTTAGAGATTTTAGCTTCTAGGGAGGTTTAGGCTTGATTTGATCTGAAGAAGTGGCCTGAGGCTCATGAAGAACACTAGAAGCGGCAATGGCAAGGCTGGGGATACCAGTGCTCCTGGGGAGGGGAAAGTACAGCGGTGGGACTAGGCAGCGAAATAAAGGAAGAGGATGGAGAAGTGGAGTAGTTTGATCCCCTTCCAGCCTATGTCCCATCCCAAGGGTTGCAGGCAGTGGGGCTAGGATAAATAACCCCCCTCCAACATTGGTGTTGTGTAATGCCAGGTCTATTAACAATAATACCATGGCCCTTCGGGACTTTCTGCTTGAGCAGAATGTAGAACTGACATGCATGACCGAGACCTGGGTACAAGAAAGGGAGATGGTAGCTCTCTCCTAGTTGGCTCCTCCCGGGTTCTCGGTCCTTCCCCAATTGCGGACTATGGGGCAGGAGGGAGGCTTACTCCTTCAGGGTGCTCCCACCTCCGAGGATTGCAGGCACTGAATGTGCCAGCCTGGTGTGGGAAGCTGGGGAGAGCTTGGTGATTTGGCTGGTGTACCGTCTGCCTAATGCACCGGCCAATAGCCTGCCGTCCCTGATGGAGGCCGTGTTGGGCTGGGCTTTGGAATATCCTAGACTGATAGTCTTGGGTGACTTCAATGTCCACTGTGGCCTCTACTTGGGTGATGGACCTAGTATTGTCCATGGCAATGCTAGGGCTCTCCCAACTTGTAATGGCCTCCACTCACTAGGCTGGGCACATGCTCGACTTGATCTTTGCAGCAGGGGTTACAGTGGACCAGATCACTGCTTTGGCAGTGCCATGGTTGGATCACTTTGCCCTTAGGGCCCGTTTGAATGTTTCACCCCGATCCTGTTTAGGCAGTGAGCATATTTTAGCTCTCCTGCAGAGCCAAATGGGCCCATTGTGGCTTCAAATGACCCTGTGGGAAGTGATGTCTCCTGGTGGCTTGTTATATGAGCCTATAGAGGATTGGCATGGCCAACTCTCTGCAGCCATTGATGAAATCACTCCCCGATGCCCTCTGCACTCCCGAACTAGGCTGGCACCCAGGAGTTACAGGTGATGAAGCAAGAGCCAAGACAGCTAGAGAGACGGTGGTGGTGCGCCCGCGACAAGACTACAATAGCATTTTATAGGATGTTTATGAGATCCTTTGAGATGGCAGTCAAAGCTGCGAAGAAAGAGTACTACATAGCCTCAATTGCATCCGTGAGCTCACGCCCAGCCCAATTATTTAGAATGATTCAGTTGATGACAACCCTGCCACAAGGCAGGCCAAACATTAGGGAATTGGATATTGGCTGTGAGCCTTTTGCGAGCTACTTTGCAGATAAAGTCTTGTCGCTCCGCCGTGACCTCCCTTCCACAGTTGAAACAGTGAGTGAACTCGAGGCTTCATGCACATCTTCTTGTCACATTTTGGATTATTTCAGTTTACTCAGCCTAGAGGAAGTCGAGAAATTGCTCCTAACTGTGCACCCCACCATGTGCCTCCTTGATCTGTGCCCATTGTGGTTCATTAAAGTGGGTCATGAGGGGTTTTGAGGTGTCCTAAGGGAGATTATTAACAAATCTCTTTTAAAGGGCTTGTTCCCGGGGACACTCAAGGAGACCGTGATTCGTCCCCTCTTGAAAAAAAATCACTGGATGTGGCCAAATTGGCTAATTACCAGCTGGTTTCCAACTTGCCCTATTTGGGCTGTGATGGTTCAGTTACAGAGCTTCTTGGATGATGCTTCCATTTTAGATCCCTTCCAGTCTGGCTTCTGTCCAGGACATGGGACGGAGACAGCACTAGTTGCCCTCATGGATGACCTTCAGAGGCATCTGGACCGAGGCAGAACAGTGGTACTGATACTGTTGGACCTGTTGGCAGTGTTCACCATGGTCAACCATCAGCTACTGACCCACCACCTCACTGATGTCAGAGTCCAGGGGCTTGCCTTACAGTGGCTTGCATCCTTTCTCCAGGGTCGGGGACGAAGGGCGACGCTAGGGGAACAACTGTCCCAAAGGCATCCACTGATCTGTGGAGTGCCCCAAGGGGCGGTACTTTTCCCGATGTTATTCAACAGCTATATGAGCCCCCTTGCCCAGATTGCCCAAAGGCATGGGTTAGGCTGTCACAGGTATGGGGATGACACCCAGCTCTATCTGTTGTTGGGTGGCCAGTCTGACTCTACACCAGAAGATCTGTACTGGGCATTGCAAGCCGTGGCTGGTTGACTTAGACTGAGCCAACTGAAATTGAATCCAACAAAGATGGAGGTCCTGTGCCTGAACTGGGGCAGTCCAGGGTAGGGATCCCACTCCTGTCCTTCGATGGGGTGCAGCTAGTGCCAACACTGGAGGTTAGGAGTTTGGGAATACTCTTGGATGCCTCCTTAACAATGGAGGCCCAGGTAGCAGCCACTGCCAGGGCGGCCTTTTATCATTTTCGGCTGATCAGGCAGCTCATTCCCTTCCTCGAACTTAATGACTTGGCAACAGTGATCCACATGATGGTCACCTCAAGATTGGAGAACTGTAATGCTCACTACATGGGGCTTCTCTTATTTATTTATTTATAATTGCATTTCTATCCCGCCCTCCCCGCGAATGGGCTCAGGGCAGCTCACATTCAGGGGCAACATGTGCCCGAACTAGCCCTTGCCAAGCTAGTGCAGAATGCAGCAGCCAGGCTGTTGATGGGTGTCCCTTTGTGGGAGCACATCCACCTGGTGCTGAAGACAGTGCACTGGCTGCCAATAGCATACTGGATTTGTTTCAAGGTGCTGGGTTTAACCTTTAAAGCCCTGTATGGTCAGGGTCCGGCATACATGAGGGATCGCATTTCCCCACATGTTCCGCAGAGAGCATTGTGATCATGGACATAAAATCGGCTGGCCCTTCCAGGCCCCAAGGATACTAGGCTGGTTACTACCAGGGCCAGGGCCTTCTTGGTAGCGGCTCCATCCTGGTGGAAAGAGCTCCCAGAAGAGATCAGGGCCCTGTGGGACCTTTTACAGTTCTTCAGGGCCTGTAAAATGGAGCTCTTCCGCCAGGTGTTTGATTAGGAGCTGCATTATATACTGAGGAGTGTCCCTGTGCCCTGGTCCTACCTATTTTATCTCTAGCCATGCCCTGGCTTACCAGCGCTACCCCCGAACTGTGCCCACTGCACAATAAGTGAGAGAACCAAGCTGGTATGGAAACCATTGGAACTATACGGCCACCTAAGCCAGGCCATAAAGACCATTTGCTCCTGTTTTATTTGGATGTTCTAGCACTTTTAGGAATATTTTAAATTACTGTTATTTTATGTGATTTGTTTTAGTCTTGACAGGCTTTTAATTGTAGTGTACTTCATGAAAAGTTATGTAAGCTGCCCTGAGCCCGCCTCGGCAGGGAGGGCGGGATACAAATTGAAATAAATAAATAAATGTAACCCAGAGGGGTTGAACTCATTTGTTATGAGGGCCGGATCTGACATAAACATCACTTTGATGGGCCGGGCTATGTGTGTGGTAAAATGTAATGATATAAACTTTATAAAGTACACAGGCAAACCCAATTAACAATATTATTTTTTATTCAAAGTACAAACATGCTTAAAACATTAACACTCTTACAGCATTTCCTTACAGTATTTCTCTGATGTCCACTTTCTGACTCCCACTGCCTATTACTCATGAGCATTGGGACAGCATACAGGGACATAATGCATAGCCTCTATCATATGTCAATAAAGGTAATGACTGGTTGCTTGTGGGCCAGATAAGAGCCGTGATATAACCTATATCAACAGATAGTATGTGTTGAGGTCCAGGTACAAAAGCATCTGAGAATGTCAAAATGTCTGAGAATGGCAAAATGTCTGAGAATATTGTTCAAAGATGGGGGTATTGGTTGAGGGCCAAAAGATATTCATATGTATGAAAGAAACTTGTAATTGCTATTTTTAAACAGACTATGTTAAGATAAAAAGCAATAAGAATGAACAGTTTGTATATATTTTACGAATTGGGTTGCCAGACCCCCAGTCCAGCAAGGGGACCCCCAGATCTTCAGGACTCCAATCCACCACCAGCCCCCTGTAGCGCGTTGATGTGGTAGATGTGATGACATCACATGGAAGTGAGGTCATCACACTGGGGACATCATGTGTCGACACTCTAGCACTTTGGCCAAAAACTCCATGGTAACCAGAGTTTTGGCCAAAATGCTAGAGCGTTGACATGTGATGTCCCTGGCATGATGATGTCCCTTCTGTGTAATGTCATCACACCTACAATGTTGCATGCAGCAATGTCACCCCACCCCCACACTTCTGGTAAATACAATTTATTATTGGATATATCACATGTTCATACAATTTAAACCTACCTACATATCCATTTTTCTTATTTCCCTTCTCCCCCCCCAAACAAGGCTTCCCGCACTGCTCCAACCCCATTAATGTCTCTCTTATTCTATTACAATTACTTCTAAACTTCTTTTCTCTTACAAACGGTAACAATTCAGAAATCTAATTCTCTTTCATTTTCTTCTTAATAACTATCAAAGCAAATCAAACCACGTTTAATGTCCCAATTTTTCAACAAGTATTTTTGAAAGTCTTTCCAGTCTTCAAAGAAAGTTTCATCTTCTTCGTTGTTTAACTTTCTTGTTAATTTGTCCATTTCTGCCAAAAACAACGTCTTTTTAATCCATTCCCATGTTTCAGGTGCTTTATCTTGTTTCCAACATTGAGCAAAAATCAGTCTAGCTGCTGTAATCAAGTACCATAATAATGTTCTCTTGGCTACATTTATTTCTTCCATTTTAAGACCTAACAATAACATCTGTGGGTCTTTCTTAAAAGTACATTTCAAAATTTTTTGTATCTCATTGTGGATCTCAGTCCAATACTTTACTGCTTTATCACATGTCCACCACATATGGTAAAAAGACCCTTCATGTTTCTTGCATTTCCAACATTTGTTGGACATACTTTCATTTATAATAGCAATTTTTTTAGGCGTCATATACCATCTGTACATCATTTTATAACAATTCTCTTTAACATTTACACAAGTTGAAATTTTCATTGACTTTTTCCACAAATATTCCCAGGATGTCATTAATATCTCATTATTAACATTTACAGCCCATTTTATCATTTGCTCTTTTACAATTTCATCCTCAGTGTACCATTTCAATAAAACCTTGTACAGTTTAGAAATCATTTTTTTACCTTTCTCAAGCCATACAGTTTCGATTTCAATGTTCTTTTCTCTGAAACCACGTTCTCTTTTATCGGTCTTAAATAAATCATAAATCTGTCTGTATTTCAACCAATCATATTCAAATTCGACATCAAATCTATCTTGTAACACAAAGTTTTTCCCTTCTAATTTTAAAAGATTTTTGTAAGGTAGCCAATCTAACCCTTGATTTCTTGAATGTGGGTTAATCACTTCAGCTGGTACTATCCAAAGTGGTCTTTCTTCTGAGAAGAATTTTCTATATCTCATCCATGTCTCGAACAGTGATTGTCTTACAAAGTGGTGTTTAAAAAATTTGTCCATTTTTACTTTTCCATACCATAAATATGCATGCCATCCAAATTTGTTATCATGCCCTTCTAAAGCCAATAGCTTCTTATTCTCAAGATTAATCCACTGTTCCAACCATGTTAAACAGACGGCATCATAATACAGTCTTAAATTTGGTAGTTGAAGGCCTCCTCTCTCTCTTGCGTCGCATAAAATTTTCGTTTTTATCCTTGGCTTTCTTCCTGCCCATACGAATTTGGATAATTCTTTCTGCCACGAATCCAATACTTTCCTTTGTTTTAGTATTGGAATGGTCTGAAATAAAAACATCAAACGCGGTAAGATATTCATTTTTACAGTTGTGATTCTTCCCATCAATGATAAATTCAAAGTGTCCCATTTCTTCATGTCTTGCTGAATCCTGTGCCACACCTTTTCATAATTGTTTTTAAACAGGTCAATATTTTTCATGGTTAATTCAATTCCTAGATATTTAGTCTTTGTAACTACTTCACATTGGATTTTCTCTTGAAGTTCTTTTTGTCTTTGCTTCGTCATATTTTTACACATCACCTTAGTTTTGTTTTTATTAACGTAAAAACCCGCAACTGAGCCAAATTCTTCAATTTTCTCCATCAGATGTGGTATTTTCTCAATAGGATCCTGAATCATAAACATCACATCATCTGCAAATGCCCTGTATTTATATACGAATCCTTTCACTGAAAGTCCTTCAATACTATTATCTTTTCTTATTGCTGTCAATAATATTTCCAACATCCAAATAAATAGCAACGGGGACAACGGGCAGCCTTGACGTGTTCCCTTTTGAACTTGGAAAAAATCCGTCCTTTCTTTATTTATATTCAAAGCCGCTTTTTGTTCTGAGTATATTGCCACAATCATGTTTAAAAAGAACTGTCCAATGTCCATTTTTTCAATAACTTGCAGCATAAACTCCCAATTTAAGTTGTCAAAAGCTTTTTCCGCATCTAGGAAGAGGAATCCAACTTCTTTTTCTGGATGCTTGTCATAGTATTCAATTGCGTCTATCACCACTCTTAAATTGTCTCTAATTTGTCTGTTTGGTAAAAATCCAGCTTGTTCTTCCGCTATAGTATCTTTCAGATATTTTTTCAATCTCTCCGAAATTATTTTTGCAAATAATTTGTAATCATTATTTAATAGCGATATTGGTCTATAATTCTTTACTTGAGTCAAATCCAAACCTTCTTTAGGTATCAATGAAATATTTGCTTCTTTCCATGAATCTGGGATCCGTTTAGTCTTTCTTATCTCATTCGACAGAAGTACTAAAATGGGGGTTAGCTCCTCTTTAAATTTCTTGTAGAACTTTGCTGTGAAGCCATCTGGTCCTGGAGCTTTGCCCAACTTTGCATCTTCTATCGCCATTATCACTTCTTCTTTCGTTACTAAACCATTTAATAATTCCTTAATTTGTTTTCCCAGCTCTGGAACTTCAATAGTCTCCAAGTATTTCTTAATTCTCTGTTGATCAATTCCTTTCTTTTTAAATAATTTGGCGTAATATTTAAAGAAAGCTCTTTTTATACCATTCAAATTCATAACATCCTTTCCATCTTCAATAATCTTAGATATAAAATTCCTTTCTTTTCTGTTTTTCAATTGCCACGCTAAAAACTTTCCTGGTTTGTTTGCACCCTCAAATGCTTTTTGCTGTAATTTCTTCAGATTCCAATATAATTCTCTGTTTAATAAAACATTCAGCTGATCTTGCAGAAAGTGGATCTCTTTAATAATCTTTTTCTTCCCTGGTCTTTTCTTTAATTCCTTTTCTTTTTGTCGAATTTTTTCATAAAGGTCTTTCTGTTGTTGCATCTTTTGCTTTTTGTCCTTGGAGTTCAGAGAGATAAGCATACCTCTCATTACCGCTTTGTACGCATCCCATACAACTTGTATATCCGTACCTTTATTTAAATTCAATTCAAAAAAACTTTTCGTTTCTTTTTTAAAGTTTCATTGATTAGTTTTTGATCCAGTAAGTCCTCATTAATTCTCCAATATAGTTGTTTAGTTTTTTCTTTAGATATCCAAAGTAAGGGATTATGATCAGAATTAGTTTTCGGTAAAATTTGTATTTTATAAGTTTTTTGCGCCATCTCCTCTGACATCCAAATCATGTCAATTCGAGAAAAGGAGTTATGTCTATTAGAATAAAACGTGTAATCCTTAGTCTTGGGATTCCACTTCCTCCAAACGTCTTCCAGTTTCTCTTGCTTCATCAATTGAAAGAAATTTTTTGGTAGCTTTCCAATTGTCTCTCCACTTGCTTTGGATTTTCTGTCCAATATGTTATTCACTGTACCATTAAAGTCTCCAGCAAGGACTATTTGATCATAGTTTAAACAATCCAACTCTTTAGTCAAATCATTGAAGAAAATCTCTTTTGCACCATTGGGTGCATATATATTTACGAGCAATGTCTTTTTTCTATTCATCAATATTTCCACGCCAACATATCTTCCTTCTTTATCTGAGAAGATTTTTTTAGGATCCAATTCTTTTGAAACATAAATCACTGTTCCTTTTTTCTTATTAGTTGCTGAGGAATGAAATTCTTCTCCCAATTTTTTATTAATCAAGTATTTATTATCTTGTTTTCTGATATGTGTTTCTTGTAAACAACCCCACCCCCACACTTCTGGATGGCTCCCTCCCACCCCTTGCCACCAGGACATTGAACCTGGCAACCCTATTTAAGAAGTTATTTCAAATATTGATAACTTTGTATGGTGTTTGAAGTTGTAAGATAATAAGTTAGCTATTGTTAGGAGATTTAAAATAAGATAAAATATTGTTAGGAGATTTAAAAACAACAAAAACAAAACCATAAATATGAGATGAGTTGACAGGGAGCTTCTTCTCAGGAGTGGCTCCTTGCTTGTGACTTGCTTATGTTTGGGGAGAGGCATTTTAATTATCTATGTAACAATAATGAATGTTATTTTTAGTTGATTTGGACAATGTTAAAAATGAAGTAGCTACTCTTTGATAAATGACTAAAAGGGAAACAGAGATTCTCTGATAGTATCAGTTGTCTACTTAGACCCACAGCGAACCTAAAACATTGTTGAGGTATACCTCTTGCCAGGAATTATATGCTCTGATACAGGAAAGCTAACAGATGTTTGGGGCTTTAAGTGTGCATCTACACCTGAACCAGGCCTGATCACAGTCATCTAGAACCATCTCAGAATTAGATCCGGTGCTTGAAATTTTTTCCTGCCACAGTCAAATACTGTTATAAACTGTGTAATCTGGGTTATATGAACAAGAAATAATAGCAGATTTCATTGTAGCACAGGAATTTACATTGTCTGTTCTCCCTTTTCCAGTTCCCTATCTTCTCCTATTATATAAATGTGTAGTGGTCTGGCAAGGTTCTATGCTTGGCAAAATCCGTTGGCTGCCTGACCTGCCCATCAGAAGATGTGGCTGGGTCTTGCCTACAAAGCAAGCTCCCACCAAAACTCCCCTCACAACATAGCTTCACCTGAGGAGAGACGATGCCATTTGTCTGTGGAGGAGAGACAACACCATTTGCTTCAAGAGAGCCATTTGGAGCCTTTTTACAGTGGGGGATCCTGCTGCTGCAGAGCCGTACAGTAGCAGAGACCCTGCTCCACCAGCCATGGCCATCCCTGGCCATGAGAGGAGGACGACGAGGGCCATACAAGATGGCACTTGCTGAGCCGTTCGCTGAGGTGAGCGATCCCCCCTCCCTACCACCTGGCCATGCAGACCCTGGCCCAAGTGCTCTTGCTGGGCCGGAGGAGCTTTGAGGCCTTGCCTGGCCATGCCGTGGCACCTTGCTGGCCAGGCGGGCCCTTCCTGGGATGGGTGGGAAGGACATCCTAGGCCTTGCAGGGGAGTGGGAAGAGGGAAAGGCCACGCCTCCTGGGGCTGGCAGAGCCTGGCCCCAGGGGCTCGTGGAACATGTTCCGGGGGGTGGGATGGCCACCCTAGGCCTCGTGGGGCCTGGGGGCAGTTGGGCCTGGCTCGGGGGGATGGGGAGGGCTGCAATGGGCCTCCCGGGGCTGGCGGAGCCTGGACCCGGGGACCCGCGGGACATGGTCTGGGCGGGTGGGGGGACCGCCCTGGGCCTCACGTATCTGCACATCCTCTGCCCCCATAGCTAGCAATCCAAAACAGTCCAGTACCACCTTTAAGACCAAGTTTTATTCAGGCCATAGCACACAAAAAAACATAGACAAAAAAAACCTACTGCCTCATGGCTGTGACTTCCATCCTTGCTGGCTGACATCACTTGCTGCTTTTCTTTCCACAGACAACACTTCAGATTCTGAGAACCTCAACAGTTACAGGAGACTCAGGCCTCTGTCAGAAGACATGCTGTACACATTAAAGGACCAGGTAAGTGCACAAGACATGTGGACACTGTTCCTATATAGGAATGCCCAACTACACCAAAACCTGGCCTGGTTCCCTGAAACCATCCAGACCTAAACTATCTTGATGGAAAACACTCCTCAGCCACACTTTTCTACCATAAAAGACAACTTTCACTTGAAACCTGACATAGGAGCACTGCAACATGATGGAAACATCAGCCACATTGTTGCTGTACACTGCCCTTCTTATGCTAACAGACCACCACATCAGTGCATCTCCACCAAAACAGCCTACCATGCAAAAGAGAAAACTCACTCCTGAAGAACATTCTGAGAAAAAAGTTACAGTGGTAACATATGACCATGGCAGCTGTGCAAACTGCAAGATGCCTGCAAGCTTTACAAGCCACACATAGTACCCAAGGCAACCTGTTCATGATCGATTTTTTAATGGTCTGACACCAGTCCTCTCCTGTGCCTCATTCCACCCATGCTTACACCCAGTGTTAATCTATCATCCAGCTCCTTGAGAAGCAAAAAAACACACAACCTCAGAATGACAATGGAAGACATCTACGTGCTGTGAAATGTATGCCTCTCTGCACTGATGAGCATAAACTCCACCATTCCATTCTGGATTATGTTACCTTACCAATGAGCATGCACTCCCAGCACACACCCATTAACTCGGTGAACTCTGTGCACTCATTCACATTGTGCATAAGATACCCTGTGACAGACAGTTCTCCACCAGCTGTTCCAAAAGCACTATACCTATACAAGATACTCACATGCTGTCCTCATAATGCTTTTTCGTGGCCTCTCAAACAGTGCTACTACATCTGGATCACCCAACCACTCATGTTCAGTTTAAAGACTGCTTTGTTAGTTCCATGAGCAATACCTCTTTTATATAATACAGCCATCAAATTTGGAAATTGTAAGAAGCTATCTGTGTTTCTGTTTTGAGGAGAGAACGAAAAAGAAGTGCTGTCGTCTCTGAAAGGTATGCAAAGATGGACAGACATTTCCTGGGCTATGTGTACTAGGTAATCCAAAGTGCAAGTCAAGATAAACTGAGTTTGGCAACATGCCTAAATCTTGCAAAAACTTCTGAGAATCTTTGCCAAAAAAAAGCCTCCTATATATCAGTGTTTTGCTCAATATTGGAATGGGCAAGGATTAGGTTGTGGCCAGGGTCTCAGGGATCTTCATAGCTCCTTCTAGGGTGGCCAGCCTCAGGTGGGGAGGTACTGGAGTTCTTCTGGAATCATAACTGGTCTCCTTGAAAAAACGGCTCTCTGGAGGATGGAGGGTGGAGAAATGGAAGCTCCTGCCCAGGTATTTTCTCCAAATATCTAGGCATTTCCCAAGCAAGAGTTGGCAACCCTAGCTCAGGAGTCAAATCAAAGCTCCAAGCAGCTACTGTTTACAAAGAACAAAAGGCTTGGGGGCTCTGATGTAGCTGAGGCATTTAGAGGTCATGCCATGGCAGTATGGACATTGCACATTGTCAATATCTGTGTTGGGCAGCTTTGAGCTACTTCACAGTGTTTTCATGTTGCCAGTACTCGCAGTCTGTCCTGATCCAGTGGGAAAAGAGAGAATCTATAATTCAAAGGAAAGAGGCTTGTTATAAAAGCATGCATTCATGCCTGGAGCTGTGGTGTTTTCCCTCCCACTTCATTACCAGTCTTATGTAACTGAAACTATGGATTTGAAGCCCGAAGATCAGAGTTCAGTACAGTGCAGTACAGCTCAAACTATTTTGAACTCATGAGGCTCATATTACAGTTACTGACCAAGCTATGAATACAGTGATTTGCTAAGAAGCTGTTGTGAGAAGGTCACCATGGCCATCGCAAAAGTTAGTGGCTTATGGCCAAGCAGGACACTTTCCCTGCCTCACTTTTGGCAAATGTGGAACTTAGTTATCATATCTCTGGCTTTGGTGCTAAAGGCATGTTCCTACAGAAATGACAGAGGATAATTCAGAGTATAGATTTGCTTGTCCTTTGGATATTTACAGTGGCTTTCCTTGTGGCTGTATTGGTAACCAAAACTCTAGGTATCCCATTGCTGCTGAGCTCTCTTTCATCCTCAAACACCACCCTCCCCAGACACTACACTCAAATCTCCAGGAATTTCCCAAGCCAGAGTTGGCAACCTTAAGCCAAGCATGCCTTAGTGACCTCATGTGACCAATACAAGTAGAGTCAGGTAGAAAGTCCTTGCAAGCACTTGCTGTCTTTGGTTTGATCAACGTTCATAGTTAGGAGAGAGTGGTCACAAATCTAGTTGCCACGGCAGGAGCAGCTTGTCTTACTTGTAATGGTCCCTTGCTGTTCTGGCAGTGGCTGATCATACAGACTTCCTCTCTCAGGGAGGAGTACTACCTGTCAGAGAGCTCAAGAAAATCCTGGTGACTGTGGTCATGAGTTTCAAAGTATAAAGGTGATACCTGGTGATGTCTCAACTGCTTTCAGTAACAGTTAAACAGTATTGCTAGTTGGGTGTTCATAGCTCCTGGCATCTCCCCAAGGCCAGCTGGGACATTATAAAGAATACAGACGAAGTATTTACAAATGTGCATGTTTTATGCCACTCACAACATTTTCTTAGCAGAGAATTTGTATTACCTTGGTGCAGATTTTTATTTTTTAAAAAGCACAAATACAAAGCCCTGCCTGTCAGGAATGGAACATAGAACACTCTCAGACTTGGGCAATGACATGTTACCTATCTCTCTAGTATATTTTAATTCTAATATATTTTAATCCTGTCCTTCTTCCAAAGAACTCTGGGCAGCAGTGATCCTGTACAATTGGCACCTGTGTATCTAGCCAGATGTCTGCAGTGAGTAAATATACACATATAAGTTTCTCCATGCAACTAGTAATGCCACAAAAAACGATCCCAATTGTATGGAGGATGCTGTACTTGTACCCTGGTATATTTATTTGGTTTTGTTGCTTAATACAGAGATGTTTTGGGCATTTGGTGTGATCTCCTTCTCCTCTATGTATATTCAGTAAATCCATGGGCTAACATCTGGGGAGGAGTCATGGCTCAGTGTTAGATAATCACCATCATGCAGAAGGTCCCAGGTTCAGTTACCAGCACCTCCCGTTAAAAGTGTCAGGTAATAGGTGATGAGACCCTGCGGAACCACTACCTGTCTGATTAGACAATACTGACCTTGAAGGATTAATGGTCTGATTCACATGAAGGCAGCTTCATATGTTTGCATATGCCCATGTTAGTTTGGTTCTCTCACATTCTAAAATTATTAATAAACCCCTGAAATGCTGTCTCTTCCAGCTCTGTGTGGTTGATAGATCTAAACATTTGCCATTGTTTTAAAATAAAGGACTATTTCACAATGCTTTTTCAATAAATGATTTTCATTTTCTCAGAACTATCATAACTGTAAAATCTAAAACGCTTGAAGCACTGAAAGATGGCTATTGGAACAAGAATACCTGGACTTTATTAATGGTCTTACAGTTGATGCAATAAAGAAGAGTTGCAGCAATACATGTGAAATAACGTTGTCTATTGTCTAATAGAAAACAAACCCAATAATCTTACTCCAGAGACTTGGAAATAAGCCAAAACTAGATGTGTGCTGCAGCTTCTTCTGCAGGACTGTGTGAATGAGAGTCAAACTATTTTCCTTCCCCCATTGTTTTGCTACATGTTGTTTTGAGGCTGGCCTCTCCTCTCCCAGGCCCTGGTACTAATCCCCTTTTAAATTGTCTTTTAACACCAATATCTTCTTCAGGTGTCCAAACCTCTTCTTTTCAATTAACTGTTGGCTGAGGCAGATGGTATGTTTCCTATCCTAAATCCCCTCAAGAATGAGAAGAAAAAAACACTGGCATTGTGTCCTAAAATACCACAAGCAGAAACTAATTTGATGAGATAGAGTAGACTGCTTGCCTTTGGGAAAACCAGGCTAGTGGAATATTACTACGGAAACAGACATTCTTTGGAAACCAAGGCGTAGCCCTCACTGACATGGTAAATCTGTGGCTGGGCTGGGCTAGTTCAGGTGGCAGCAGCTCACAGGACTGAATTCTCTATTCGAAACAGTATCTTGCACACAGAAACCAGGAAAAAGGATTCTAACTTAGCTGCTTTCCCTAACGCAGTAGCTTTCTATGTGTTTGGCTGTGCAGGTTCCAGCATGAGGATTGGCAGTAGCTCATTATGGTTTGAAGGCTGAAACCCAAAAAACCTTTCTTCTGGAAGCACCCCAATAAGCATCTCTTTTTGGCATCCTTGCCAACGTAATCAAAAACAGACCTGCTAAGCTTTCCCAGAAGGTAAATTCCTATATTAGAACTGATTTACATACCTGCCATCCCAAAACTGTATCTTTCTCTTCATAGTTTGATTTTAATCATCACCAAGTCAGAACAACATCTATGATGGGGTAATCTGCAAGTTAGTGCAAGGTCAGCAAGCAACTAGCCTGGGGAGAGAAGACATTTTTAAAGACACGTATAAACTTATGATATAGCAAAACATGAAATATAGCAATACATAAACCTGCAATTTGATTATCGTTTTTGGTCCCATTACCTTGAGCCCCAGTCCCAGACCAGGCAAATAAACTAATTTTGTGGTTACACCTCACTACTGTAGCATTCTTCGTATCATTCTGGTTTTACACAATCATGCTCTAATTGCTGGATGTGCTGTTCAGGTTTTGGATTACTACTCAGGTTCTCTACATAATCCATTAAGATTATCCCTGGACTCTATGGTAATTCCACCCATGTCACATTGTATTTTCCACTCATGTCACATGATATTTTCAAGGATGTGTGTTGAAAACAGGGTTCATTTCATAGAAAAAGAGCTGCAGAAGCTCATTAGCATATCTAATAGGCTATTAGCATAATAGCTCATTAGCATATGCCACACCCCCTGACATCACCGGAAGTGATGTCAGAAGGAGAAGCAAAAACAGGGGGGGAGGCATCTTCAAAAGCCTCCCTTCCCCTTCCCTTCTCCAGCTGGCCTGCCAAGGCGGGCTGGGGGAGAAACCCCTTCTCTCTAGAGTCATCGTTCCATCATATTCTTTGGGGCCATAGAATACAATGGAAAGATCGTGCCACTACTAAGGCGCAACTCCAGAGAGAAGGGGTTTAAACTTAAAACCCCTTCACACTTCACTTCCCCCCCCAGCCCACCTTGGCAGGCCGGCTAGGGAAGGGAAGCAGAGGCTTTTGAAGATGCCTCCCCCCCTTTTCTGCTTCCCCAGCCAGCCTGCTACTGGAGGGCTCCCTGCCCTCTCCTGGCTCACCTGCCTCTGCGGGCGAGCCAGGAAGGGCCGGGGAGACATTTAAATGCCTCCCCATGCCTTCCTCGGCTTGCCCACCTAAGTGGACGAGCCAAGGAAGGCTTCTAGAGGGCCCCTCACCCTCTCCTGTCTTGCCTGCCTCGGTGGGCAAGCCAGGAAGGGTGAGGGAGAGAGAGGGAAGACATTTAAATGCCTGCCTGTGCCTTCCTTGGCTTGTGCGCCCAAGCGGGTGAACTGAGGAAAGCTTCTAGAGGGCCCCCCACCCTCTCCTGGCTTGCCTGCCTTGGCGGGCGAGCCAGGAACGGCCAGGGAGAGAGCAGGGAGACATTTAAATGCCTCCCCATGCCTTCCTTGGAGTTTATATTTATTGATTTATTATTAGATTTATACCCCGCCCTTCCACAAGGGCTCAGGGTGGCAAAGAAGAGGCCACAAGCCATACATTGCCGACAACACATAGGGCAATGACATAAAATACATAAAAACACTAAAATGAACAAACAATAAAACCATTATAACAGCGGCAAACAAAGCAAGTAAACTCAATTAAAACCAGTCAACTCAACACTCTGGCGGCATGTTACCCCTGCCCCCCCAAAAGTCCCACCAAGTTATAATCTCATCCCAGGGCCAGGATGCCTTGTGGTATCCCACAGTGATGGTCCAATCATGGTGGCAGCCCCTACTCAAAAGCCTGGCAGAAGAGCTCCGTCTTGCAGGCCCTGTGGAATTGCATAAGGTCCCTCAGGGCCCTGATCTCCTCTGGGAGCTCATTCCACCAGGTAGGGGCCGCCACCGAGAAAGCCCTGGCCCTGGTAACAGCATATTTGGCCATCTTGGGGGCTGGAATAACCAGCAGATGTTGTCCCCTGGACCGTAGCGCTCTTGGGGGAACATATGGGGAAAGGCGGTCCCTCAGGTAAGCCGGACTCTGGCCATATAGGGCTTTAAAGGTAAGCACCAGCACTTTGAAGCGGATCCGGTACACTATTGGCAGCCAGTGCAGAGCCTTAAGCACCGGCTGGATGTGATCCCACCTTGTGAGCCCCATCAACAGCCTGGCTGCCGCGTTCTGCACCAGCTGCAGCCTCCAGATCTGCGACAAAGGCAGCCCCATGTAGAGAGCATTGCAGTAGTCTAGCCTCGAGGTGGCCGTCGCATGGATCACAGTGGCCAGGTCATCATGGTCGAGGTAGGGAACCAACTGTCGCGCCAGCCGAAGATGGTAAAATGCTGACTTGAAGTGGCTGCCACCTGGACCTCCATCGTTAAGGAGGAATCCAGGAGCACCCCCAAACTCCTAACCTCCGGCGACAGCACCAGAGGTGCCCCGTCGAAGGTCGGGAGAGGGAGCCCCAACCCCAGACCGGTCTGGCACAGGCCCAGGACCTCTGTCTTCACCAGGTTTAGCTTCAGTCTGCTCCTCCAGAGCCAACCAGCCACGCCCTGCAATGCCCTATGCAGGTCATCAGGGCTGCGGGAGTACGGGAGTGGGGCTACTGGCGTGCTCTGGCCCCAAATGACCTCTAGTTGAAAAGATCTTAATTAGTTGGCATGTGCAGAAATCCTGCATCCCCAACCATCTGCTCTTTCAACCTTGTACATACATGAACACACCTGAAGCTGCCGTATACTGAATTAGCCCCTTGGTCCATCAAAGTCAGTATTGTCTGCTTACCCTGGTAGCAACTCTCCCAGGTCTCAAGTAGAAGTTGTTCACATCACTTACTGCCTGGTCCCTTATTGGAGATGCTGAGGACTGAACCTGTGATCTCCTGCATGCCAAGAAGAGGCTCTACCACTGATCCACAGCCCTTCCCCTGTATATCTGTTTAAGAAGAAGAGACTGTATTTATAGTTATATTTATAGAGCTACCCAAAGGAGTCTCAGAGCAGCTTACAATCTTCTTTCTCCTCCCCTCCCAACAACAGTTACCCTAGGAGGTGGAGCTGAGAGAGCTCTTTTGAGACCTGCCCTTGAGAAAACAGCTCTGAAAGAACTTACGATTGACCCAAAGTCACATCAGTAGCTACATGTGGAGGCAGGGGTCTTTTTGTAGAAAAACAGCTGCAGGAGCTCATTAGCATATGGTATGCTAATGAGCTGTTAGGCTATTAGCATATGCCATGCCCCTGACATCACCGGAAGTTCTATCAGAAGGGGAAGCAAAAGGGGGGTGGCATCTTCAAAAGCCTCCCCTTCCCTTCCCCAGCTGGCTTGGGTGGGGGAGCTAAGAGAGAAGGGGTTTAAAGTTTAAACTCCTTCTCAAGAGAGTTGGGCCACAGAAGGAGGAAAGTGGGAAGGAAAGAGAGAGAGTAGAGAGAAGGAAAGGGGAGGGAAAGAGAGGGAAGAAGGAGGGAAACAAGGAAAGGAGGAAAAAAGGGAAGAGAAGAAGGTGGGAAAGAAAGAAAGAGAGAAGAGAAGAAGGAGGGAAAGAGGAAAAAGAGAGAAGGAAAGGAGGGAATGAAAGAAATTCAGTGGCAATTCGGCCCCATCATATCCTATGGGCCATTGAAGTCAATGGCGAAAATATAGGGTATATTCTGGGCGTGGGAAAAATTATTATGGTGGGGAAAAAGTTACTTTCCCCCCACCATAGAGAATAATGGAGGGAATGGGGGCAATCTGTTTGGGGGCCCATAGAATTGGACCCCTTGATCCAATGTTCTTGAAACTTGGTGGGTATCTTGGGGAGAGGCTCCATCAGCTACCCTGTGAGTTTGGCGCCTCTCCCTCAAACCCCCTCCCCTCCAGCCCCCAGAATATACCCTATGTTTTCACCATTGACTTCAATGGCCCGTAGGATATAATGGAGCTGAAATTGACATTCGGCTGCCTGAAAGACTCCCCGGGACACCGGCTGGGGGCGGGGCTCGGCTCCTGAGCTCCCGGAGCTGCGCTCTGGTGCGCTCCCCTCCCAAAAGACCCCTGTGTGGAGGAGTGGGGACTCAAACCCGGTTCTCCCAGATTAGAGTCTGCGCTCGTAACCACTACACCAAACTGGCTCTCTAAGCTTCCAATTTCCACTGTTATACTCATTTTAAATTTCTTTCAGCACACTTGGCAGAAGATGATATTACATCTGTCTGCTTGCATGCAAAAATACTTCTGAATCATATCTGGGATTTCATATCCCAAATCTCTATTCCAGCTATTCACACCAGACCATTATTTAACAATTTCACCACCATTAACTATGAAAATCTTATAAAATGTTTAACTCTCCACATGTCACTGGTGTTAACTAGCTTAGCATAAATAACGGATGATCTGTGTAGATTTGCATTTTACCTAATCAGATTCCAATCCATTCTTCCTACATTGATGCTGACCTTTCCCCCTTCAAAGTCTACATAAAATGATTGCATAATGAGGATTCACTCATAGGATCTTGGGAAGTAGTCTCTAGTCTATGAAAGTTTATGCTGGAATGACATGTGGATAGTCTTTAAGTTATTAGAAGACTCCTGTTTCTATATGAACATTCAGAACATTCTTGATTTAACTTAAACCAATCACCCTCCCATTGCCAATTTTTTTTAAAACAAAGTAGTTTGAAAGGGGCAGCATTTACCATAGCTGTTTGCATGCATATTTGTTCTCTCCCTGTTGCCTCTGGTCAAATAGATTTTTGAAATAATCTAAAAACCTGTAAAACCAGTTTAACACAAGTGAAAGTGGGGAGAGTCCATATACTGGGAACCAGGATTCCACTTTCAAACTATGTTCACTTCTGGGGGTGGGAGGACCTATTGTAAGTTTCCAAACTAAGCTTTGCTTGAGGCTAGCATGTTGCTTAAGAATAGAACTTGCAAGCAAAGCAGAAAGAAATACCTTCTTCAAGTCTGCTATTATATATAATAAAGTATGCAATCAGACTACAAATTAAAAGTTTACATTTAAGACCTCATACAAATAAAAATATTAGTTTTGTTGGATTTACTTTCAGTCTGAGACAGTACGTGGAGCATTCCAAGTCAGAGGGAGATGCTGTTAAGTAACCTCCAGAGTTTTAAATATGCAAAGAGATTAATGAAGCTACCCAAGATGCATCTTTCTGGCATCAGTGCCAGTATCTGCTCCAGCCAGCAAAATTCTACTAAAAAGAGTGAAGCAGGTCAGGGCTGCTAAGAACCACCATGGGCCCCCGGGACAAAGATTCCACCTGGGCCCCCCATATGACTCTAATCCAAACATCATAACAAAATGAACAAATCATTTGGTTTGTTGTTATCATGATTCTATAGTAATCAAAGAATCAGCCTGCCTATCCATGTTTGTTTATTTACTTGGAGGTTGGCAACCATAAATGGGCCCCCAAAGTAGCTCACATAATTCTCCTTTCCTCCTATCCATTGGCTGCGTTGCCTGAGTCTCACCTCCAATATTCTAAACAGTTTGCTGTTCCTCTCCCCCCAATAGCCATTCGGAACACAGAGGTCATTTGCATATGTGACCTGATTGGCCTTTGCCTCTAACATTCTAAACAGTTTGCTGTTGCTGTTGGGAGTCACTGAATGTGTCCTGAGGTAAAATACATATCCCAATCTTCCCTTAAACGGTCACTGGAGTTGCCAAAATACATGTCCCAACCTTCCCTTAAATGGTCACTGGAGTTGCCAATCTTCCTGTGAGGCCTGGAGATCTCCCAGAAATCACCATGTTCCCCAGCCACAGTACATCATTTCCCCTACAGAAAATTTCCCAGCTATTACAATGGCTGCTGTGGGCAGTGGATCGTATGGCCTTATACCCCGCTGAAGTCCCTCTGCACCCCAAACCCTGCCTTCCCCAGGCTCTACCCTTCAAATCTACAGGTCTGGCCCTCCGCTTAGTATTGCCAGCCTCCAGGCAGCACCTGGAGAGCTCCAAGATCAGTTCTCCTGGAGAAAATGGCTGCTTTGGGCAATGGAGTCTATGGCATTATACCCTGCTGAAGTCCCTCCACACCCCAAACCCTGCTCTCCCCAGATTCTACCCCTCAAAACTACAGGTCTGGCCCTCCCCTTAGTATTGCCAGTCTCCAGGCAGCACCTGGAGAAAATGGTTGCTTTGGGCAATGGACTCTATGGAATTATACCCTCCGTACCCCAAACCCTGCCCTCCCCAGGCTCTACCCCTCAAATCCACAGGTATTTCCCAACCCAGAGTTGGCAACCCTGTAACTGGCTATGGAACTGCTTTCCAGACACTTGGAACCCAGAAGACATGGCATAGGAGGAGGTGCTTTTCTACCTTAGCTGCCACTGCATAACCCCAAATCAACATAAGTCAGGGGTGGAGGGAACCATATTCGTTACCATGAGGCTGTCCTCCTATACTACTCACTTGGGGCTGCAAAATGACTTGAGACAGCCCTGCCTTATAGCTAAGCAAAAGGAAATAAACATGGCTTGCCTCCCTCTATTTTCCCCTTCCCTCTGCCGCCCCACCAGCCACAGTCGGGACACTCACCTGGAGCTTCCTTCTAGAGCTCATTGTATTTCTTCCCACAATGGGCCTGGCTCCTAGTCAGAGAATAAATCTAGATTTCCCTTGCTCGAAAGCCAGTTGAATCCAACTCTAGGGATGCAGTGATCATCTCCATTTCCAAGCCAAAGAACCAGCGCTGTCCAAAGACATTTCCGTGGTCATGTGGCCGGCATGACTAGGTGCCAAGGCTCACAGAATGTTGTTACCTTCCCACCAAAGCAATACCTATTTATCTACTTGCAATTTCTCAAACTGACCACCAGCTGCAGGATGATTGTGGGAGTTCCATGACCAAAACTGAAAGGCATAGGAAAATCCTGGCCCAAGTGAGACGAACCATAGCCACACCATGCTATTTGCAGTGGAAGCTGCCTGTTTGTGGCAGGCTTAACTCAGAAAATAAGGCTACATACTTGAAAACTGCCCACCAACCCCAGAATGATGATGGAAGTTGCAGTCCCTAAAATGAAGAGAATTGGAACACCCTGAACCAGGTTATATTAGGCAACATGTAATAAGATAGCTTTTAAGCAACCTGCTGTGTGCCTTTAATACTTAGATCACCAGACTGCCATGGAAGTTGGTGACACACTCTCAGCCAGATCTACCTCACAGGGTTGTTGTGAGAATAAATGGAGGACAGGGTCCTCAGCTTTGGGGTCCTCATCGGGGAGAAAGACCAGGTTTGACATTTGTTATAAATCTAATTTTAATAGCATTACAAAGGGTTATTAGATCTTTCAGCAACACAACAATTATTATTATAGCAACCTAGTGCTTGAACTGGGAGTTCTAACTTCTGTTCCATGTATATAACCACTAAAACAGATTAATGTTCCATTACCATGCATGTGCGTGTGTGTGTGTGTAGGGGGGAAGCATCATTTTACTACTTTGTTAGATCACGAGGAAATATTAACTCTCCCCCTTCTGTTCATAATACTAACAAATGTTTGCTACTATACTACTGTTAAGTACATTCTTTTGCCAAGCAAGATAGGGATGAGAAAGACCTGAGACCTAGACTTGAAAATAAAGGTGTGGGAGGGAGACACAAAAAAATTAGGTGGAGGGAGAGAGAAATGAAGGAGAAAAGTGTGGAAAAGAGGGAGAGAAATTAAGGAAAACAGGGAAAGGTTGTTTTATCTTGCTGCAATACCCTAACTACTGCTTTGCAAGATCTGGCTGAGCTGGGTGCAAAGAAAGGAAGAGAGAAAGGCTAGACTATTGGAGAAAATGACCTGCAGGCTGGCAGTTGCTGTATCAGCTATCAGTGTGTGGTCTTGTCCTGCTCCAGGGCTGGCTTGATTGATGGGCTTACCATGATCTGTGAGGTAAGTTCCCTTCAGTCTTGGAGAAAGGCAAGTCTAGCCAATGGTAGAGTGCCTTTTGCTATACTCAGACATCCCTGTGCTCCTAGTGGATGTACCCAAAACTGCATTAAAATAAATGGAAAAATTCGGCTGGCTACAGCAATGAAGCTGGCTTCAAGGGCCCTTCAGCTGACTTGGGCCCATCAAATTTTGTTCCCCCAGTTCCCCTTTGTTCGTGGCCCTGGAGCAGGCTTCCACCATCTGAGGTACTGAAGTCTAGCAGGGACAGTTTAAGGCATGCTAATGTCCTAAGCCATGTTAAATGTAAAATGCCCTTTAACTTTACCAAAAATAGCAACTTAGAATTTTGAGTAACGTTTTTGTACTTAAAGAACCCTCATAATCTGTAGGCTTAAACAGTAGTTTATTCAGCTTGTGCATAAATCAAGGTGATGTCTAGCTAAGTAAACTTTGTCATGAACTCCACTCTGCCATGGAAGCTTGCCTGGTCACCTTGGGCCGGTCACATACTTTCAGCCTAAACTTCCTCAAAGGGTTGTTGTGAGGACAAGACAGAGGAGAGGAACAATGTAAGCTGCTCTGGGTCCCCACAGGGGAGAAAGAAGTAAATAAATAAACATACCCAGAGGCTACATATACAAGAGAGGCCAATTTTGCTTCAGTATCTTGAAGAAATTCTTGTTTTGATCACCACAAAGCTTCAACAGAATATGGTCCTCCTCTTCCTAAATCTCTTTTGTAAAATGTACATATATTTTGGATCACAACATGAAAAGAGAGCAAAACAAATGAGAGATATTTTGTGATTAGCCTAGGTTTGAGTAATAGGGTTATGAATAATTTTATGTGCTGGTAAGCACTAATTAACATATACCCAAAGGAGAGTGTAAACTTATATTCACAGCAAGTACGAAGGAAATAGGTAATCAATGGATCTCATTTGTTTTGAGATAAGAGTTGCAAGAATATTGTGCCAAATCAAAGGAGGCATGTGTTCTTCATGAAAGACAGCAGGAATGGTCAGAGAAATATAAAGTAGAGGATAAGGGCAGGAGATCTTTTTGATCATCTGCTTTTATTTAATCTCTTGCTCATTTTAGTGATAAGAACTCAAACTAAGGATAAAGAACAGAACAGACATCCTGCTAGTTTACACTCTCTTTCTCTCTCTCTCTCTCTCTCTCACACACACTCCCCCCCCCCAGTTGGAAGAAATAGACACCAGGTTGGGTTTAACTAAGGGCTACTTTATTAACTATTTATTTCTTTGCGGCAAGGGCACACTCAGAGTGTGGACATAGACCATGGCCAGGGGTTGGGCCAGGGTGATCCCAAAGGCAGTCCTCATTCCCCACCCTGGGCCGCAAAACTTGAGGGCTGGGCCTGATGGACCCCTCCACCCCCTACAAGGCAAGAGAGAAGATACTTTTGAAAAGACATGGTCAAGATTTTATAAATGGATTGAGTGGTACCATGTGATAGCTGTGATAACCATTAAAAAGTATATAAAGAAATATTAATAGAAATATGAGCCTCAATTACTATATAATATATGGTAATAGGTGCAAAAACTACTGATATACAAAAAGGAAAGTTTTAGCACTAATGGAATGTACTCCTGATTATTGTTTGTGAGTTTTGTATATGGGTTATGTGTTGGAAAATAAAAACTATTTTTTTTTTAAAAAAAAGGAAAGGTGCCATATGTTGCTCACCAAATCCACTTTTTCCTTTTTCCGCACTAACCTCTGCTTAGGATCTTGTGGCAGAGTTGCCTGCAGCCCTTGCCAGAGATCCTCCAGGAATTACCCTTTTCAAAGATATGCACCCCATCACCCCTGTACAGCTCTGTCAACTTGGCTCATATCCCGGGTGAGGCAAAAATTGACCCAGGCCACCAGCCAGTACATTCTTCAGTTCCCAGTTGGCCTTCTGACGAGCCCTGTACAAAAATCTGGGATCCCCAATGGCATGCCACACATGGTGGGGCAGTATAGCAGACCGCACTATCTGTACCCCTGGCCACCTGCTTCGTATGAGCCCAAGGTTGGCCTTTACTTGAATCAACAGGGCCTTCTCTTTCATGAGGCCTAACCGTTCCCCCCAAGTGGATTGACACAATATGAGGTGGAGGACCCTGTCTCCTCTCGAACAGCAGTGAGATGAGGCCTGGCTACCCCAGGCCCTGGCACCCCAACCACTAAACTGATGCAAACTCACTGAGTCCCATTTGCGAACCCATAGGGCTCCTCCTGTCCTGATGGGCTGCCCAAAAGACCATGCTTTGGCCACAAATGGTGACTCTTCACCTCTCATGGCATCTGGCCAGACCTGGAAAGAGAAGAGAACAAACAGCAGAACCTGCATCCTTACCCTTAGTAAGCAGACAAACATAAGACTTGTAGCAGCTTGACCTCCAGGGTCCCATTCATTGGATGGCTGGAGCCACATAGCCCATAGCTGCCCTCATAAAGGCTGCCCCGATCCAGAAGGAATGGGTTACAAACTGGAAGTGACACAGCCCCAATGTGTTCAACGCTTGCTTAGTGACCACCCAAAATTGGAACCAGGTCAAGAGGCTGGCATTGCTTTGCCAAAACAGCATGCCCCCTTCCAGGCTCCTCATCGCCAAGTATTGCCACAGTACTGTCACTGGGCAAAGGTCAAACTCTGAGCAAGATCCCACCTTAAGTTCAACACCCTTCTGACATTGGTCTATTTTTGCCACCAGACCCTGATGCAGATGCTGCTCCACAAAAAGCAGATGTCCTACAACCACAGCACCCTCCATGACGACATCATTATACAAACCCAAACCAACTCGCTCACCCATAGTGCCCCAAAGGAGGCCACCAGAGCGGCATGAAAAAGGCAGGCCTCATACTCGCTAGAATAGACTGCCCCCAGGCCTCATGCAGTCCCCTGAGGACCATGGGAGAAATAGGCTTGCTCCTATCAGCCTGCAGTCTTGCCTCATGTGACCAGCCCTCCAACATCTTTTGAATGTGGAAGTTCCCTGCTACTTATTAGATACCTCGGGCTTTGCTCAGAAAAGCTAAGGCTGACAATTTACCCCAATGGACCGAAAGGACATGCCTTTATCCTTAAGATCAATATAGTACTGTATCAGATGCACTACCAGGATTTGCCAAACCTGCTGGAGCCCAATTCATTGCCTAAGATGCTCGAAATGCTGGTGCACCGAGTGGTAGGCCCTCTTGGTGCTAGGTGCCAAAGCAAGTTCTTTTTCCCTTTCAGCCTCAGCCCATCAAGCCACCACAGCTGTGGGACATCTGGGTCAGCTGGGATTGGCTTCTGGGGCCAGCTGATGGAACCTTCCCATCTGTTTATGAGTCAGCACATCAGCCACCCTGTTACTAAGCCCTGGCATTTGTTTAACCATGAACAGTACACTAAAACAAAGGCAACACAGGGTACCCCTGGTCAGGGCTGGCTCACCCGCTAGAGCGCGCCAGCCGCAGGGGCGCCAAACTGCGCCCCCCCCCGCAAAAAGCCCCCTGTCACCCACCACCGCCTCCCCGCTGCGGCCAGTGAAGAGCGCCCTGGTGGGGTGCAGGAGGTGGCAGCGGAGCTTGCCTGCCCTCTCCTTTCTTCCCGCTGGGAGGGAAGGGGTGGGGGTTAACCCCCCCGCCTCTTCCCTGGCTTTCCTGGGCGCCCTGCAGCTGCAGAGCGCCCAGGAAAGCCGGCGCTCCGAGGGAAGGGGCGGAGGTTAATACCCCTGCCTCTTCCCTGGCTTTCCTGGGTGCGGGGAGGGAAGGGGTGGGGATTAAAACCCCCACCTCTTCCCTGGCTTTCCTGGGTGCCCCGCAGCTGCGGAGTGCCCAGGAAAGCTAGCACTGGGTGGGAAGGGGCACTTGGGCCACCGCCGGCCCCCCAGTTTCCAGGCCCCACCAGGAGGTTGGCATCCCCGGTGGGATGGGCACCATAAGCTGGCCTGCCTAGGGCGCCCAGACACCTGGGGCCAGCCCTGCCCCTGGTATGTAACATCTCTAATGGCACATCTCTGTAATGCTGTGGAATGACCTATATTATGCTGCCTCCTTTATCTTCCTTAGTGCTCCCCTAATGATTTTTGCTGCCTTAGACTTCCTGGTTTAACCCAAAGAACAGGATGGCTTAGTTGTATGTAGTAGAATGACAGAACTCTCAGGGTGTGGGTGTGGGCTCAGAGGTAAAAAGGGACCCTTTATTCTAAATAAAGCAGTTGTTTTTCACTTACATAGAAATGTAATTTATTAAGGAGTATAAAAGCTTAATGATTATAGTGTAGCCCCAAAGTGAAATGGTTTCCTTTATAGTACTAGCTTCTTGGTTGCCAGATAGACCTTTCTCCTCCCCTCTTCTCCTCTCATAAAGGCTTAATTGCTCACTTGCTACTTAGGCTAGTAACTTCCATATAAAGAAAAACATAGAATCTCCTTCACTCTCCAGCACTTCAGTGTTTCTCCCTTGGCACACTCACAGTCAGTACACTCCACCCCAGAGTACTGCTCCCATCCAATCATAATACTCTTCACTCACCCATCCAGCCCCCCCTTCTTACCTTAGAGGGCTGTATTTCAGACCAGAGCAAACAGGGAGGGAGTTCTACGCAGCCACGATTGCATCTGCAAGCTCACGTGCAGTACAATTGTATAGAACAATTCGATCCTTAACAGCTCTGCCACAGGGCAGACAAAATATTAGGGAAGTGGATATAGGCTGTGAGGCTTTTGTGAGCTACTTTGCAAATAAAGTCTTGTCACTCCGCCACAACCCTCCAGCCACATTTGAGACAGTGAGCGAACTTGAGGCTCCATGTGCGTCTTCTGGTCCCATTCTGGATTATTTTGATTCACTGATCCTAGAGGAAGTTGACAGATTGATCTCAACTGTACGTCCAACCACATGCAGCCTTGACCTCTTGGTTAATTAAAGCTGACCATGAGGGGTTTCAAGGTGCCCTTAGGGACATTATCAACAAGTCCCTCTCTGAGGGGCTGTTCCCAGGGGAAGCGATGGTCTGCCCTCTCCTAAAAAAACCATCCTTGGATCCGGCTGAATTGGCTATCGGCCAGTTTCCAGTTTGCCCTATTTGGGCAAATTAATAGAGAGGGTGGTGGTGATACAGTTGCAGAGCTTTCTGGTTGACACGTCCATGCTCGATCCCTTCCAGTCTGGCTTCTGCCCAGGCTATGGGACGGAGACAGCACTGGTTGCCCTCACAGATGACCTCCAGAGGCATCTGGATTGGGACTGTGGTGCTACTGCTGTTGGACCTGTTAGCGGCGTTCAACATTGTCGATCACCAGCTGCTCGCCCACAGCCTCACCGACATGGGGCCTGCCTTGCAATGGCTTGTCTCCTTTCTCCAGGGTTGGGGACAAAGGGTGGCTCTTGGGGAGCAGCTGTCCTGAAGGCACCCACTAACTTGTGGAGTGCCTCAAGGGGCGGTATTCTTCCTGGTGCTATTTAACATCTACATGCGCCCCCTTGCCCAGATTTCCCAGAGGCATGGGCTAGGGTGTTACTAATATGTGGATGATACCCAGCTCTTTCTGTTGTTAGGTGGTCAGTCTGACTCTGCCCTAGAAGACCTGGACTGGGTGTTACAGGACGTGGATGGATGGCTTAGACTGAGCCGATTGAAACTGAATCCGACGAAGACGGAGGTCCTGTGCCTGAATCAGAGCGGTCCGGGAGTAGGGATCCCATTACTGACCTTTGATGGGATGCCGCTGGTGCCAGTGCTGAAGGTCAGGAGTAGGGAGTGCTCCTAGATGCTTCCCTGACAATGGAGGCCCAGGTAGCAACCACTGCCAAGGCAGCCTTTCACCATCTTCAGCTGATTAGGCAGCTGGCTCCCTTCCTCAAACACAAAGATCTAGCGTCAGTGATCCATGCAACAGTCACCTTGAGGCTGGACTACTGTAATGCTCTCTACATGGGGCTGCCCTTGGGGCAACTCTGGAAGCTGCAGCTGGTGCAAAATGCAGCGGTGAGGCTGTTGATGGGCCTTCCTATGCGGGAGCACATCCAGCCTGTGCTAAAGTCACTGCACTTAATGCCAATAGCATTCTGGATTCACTTCAAGGTGCTGGTTTTGACCTTTAAAGCCCTTCATGGTCAGGGGCCTGTAGTCACAGGCTGAGGTGCGGGGCCAGGCAAGCATAGGGTGGTCAGAGCACAGTCCAAGGTCAGAGCCGGCCGAGACCAAATAACCAAATTCAAGGGGTAAGACAAGCGGGGTGGTCGAGAGACAGTTCAGAGTCAGAAGCCAAGCAAGCCGAGAAAACTGGGGAGCCAAGTCCAAATTACCAACCGGTAGCGTGGTCAGGAGGTCCGAGAGTCGAGGGTCCAGAGTCCAAGAGCCAAGGGTCAGGAGTCCGGGGGTGTGAGGTGCAGAGTAGCGAGGTCAAGACGAGTCGAGGTCGAGGATCTGGAGGGATCAAATTAAGAACGAGGCATCAGGAACTGGAGTGGTGCGGCACAGAGCTTCACGGATGCGACTCGTTGCTGGCACGAGTTTGATGCCATGCCAGCACGGGCTAAATAGTAATCCCAGCAGCTGGTAATTAGCATGTTCCAAGCACACCCTGGCTCCCTCTAATACTTTAGGCTAGATCAACACCGGGTGCGCATGCATGCTTCGTGCCGCTGGGCTGCCATGTCCCGCCGGTGCTGCTCCTGTAAACGAGACACTGGTGGCGGTGAGTCGGGGAGGCGTGTCGCTTGAGCAGCGATCTGCCCCAGCTGTTGCTGGGCCGGGCTCGGAGCTCGCCACGTTGTCAGGTGCAGAGGTTTCTGGTGGGAGGAGCTAATCCCTGTTGACACTTAGCTCCTCCACGGCTTCCGAGGGCTCAGGTGTGGCAGGAGCCATGACACCTGTCTACCTGAGGGACTGCCTTTCCCCACATGTTCCTGAGAGAGCACTGCGATCAGGAACACAAAACCGTCTGGCCCTCCCTGGTCCTAAGGATGCCAGATTGACTACGACCAGGACCAGGGCGTTCTCCCTGGAGGCACCAGCACACTGGAATGAGCTCCCTGGTGAGATAAGGGCCTTGTGGGACCTTCAGCAGTTTCGCAGGGCCGTGAAAATGGAGCTTTTTCAACAGGCATTCAAGTAGGAGTGGCACTATACCATCTGGGCCTGTGCCGATCTGCCAGTTGAATCAATTTAAAAGTGCTTGCATCGTGGAAGATGCTTTGGATGCACTTTGTTGTACTGCGCCACCAATGATAGACAAATGGTATTAAATTGTATTTATATTGAAATGAAATTATGTTTTATATTGGAACTAGGAATAAGGCCCGTTGTGGAAATAAATACAACGGGCTCTAGAAAGAGGCTCTGGGAGAGTGCCCTGGCTTTGGGCACTCAGTGACAATTTGCTGTGGCAATCTCAGCAGGGTATAACGACAGAGTCCACCATTTTCTCCAGAGGAACTGATCTTTGCTACCTGAAGAGTAGTAGTAATTTTGAGTGATCTCCAGCCCACCCCCAAGATTGGTAACAGTGGTTCCCCAGGAGGGAGTGGCTGGTTTGGAGGGTGGAGTCTATAGCATTGTACCTGTCTGAGGTCCCACCCCTCCTCAACACTCACCCTCTCCAGGTTCGACCCCTCAAATCATCAGGAATTTCCCAACCTGGAGTTGACAACCCTATCTCCCTCCCAGCCAACCATCAACCTACCTTTACTTTTCCATCTCCTCCCCCATCCCTCCTAGAGAGCAGTTGTAATTTTGAGTGATCTCCAGCCCCCACCTGGAGATTGGCAAGAATGGTTCCCCATCAGGGAATGGCTGGATTGGAGGGTGGAGTCTATGGCATCGTACCTGTCTGAGGTGCCACTCCTCTTCAAACCTCACCCTCTCCAGGCTCCATCCTTCCAATCTCTAGGAATTGCCCACCTGGAGTTGGCAACCTGATCAGGACTGGGCCCAATGAGTTTTCTCCCAAAGGCCAACATAGGTGTGGAAAGGGCCTTTTACTGACAGAGGAGAAAGTACAGGTGCCAACTCTGATTAGGGAAATACCTGGAGATTTGGGGGGTGGATCCTGTGGAGGGCAGCATTTGGGGTATGTGTGGAAGGACTCAGCAGGGTATAATGCCATAGAGTCTACCCTCCAAAGCAACCATTTACTCCCGGGGAACTGATCGCTGTCATCTGGAGGTCAATTGTAACTGGGAGATCTCCAGGTCCCACCTGGAGATTGGCAACCTTAAGGGAAAGTCAGCCGCACAGCGGGGAGTTGAAGAAAATGGTTTGATGGTCGCTGGCCCACCTCGTTAGCCAGCCAGCCATGTTGAAGCTAAGCAGGAGAAAGAGCCTTTTTCCATTTATTCTGACAGGAAAGTGGCCATTGGGGAGGGGGTTATGGGCAGGGGAGGGGGTTATGCTGAAAGTCCTTTGTTTTTTTACTCACAGAACCAAGGTTGGCTGCCTACCAACAGCCACTGAGGGGACAGTCCCTCACAGGAGTCAAGATAACTGTCTTCCTCAGGAGAGAGAGCTGTCTGCCAAGGGGAGTGGGTGGGGAAGAGGAGCAGACCCAGCACCCGGCCAATGGCATGCGAGTACTCTTGAGTGGTGGCTGATGGGCCAATGGCTGAGGGAGGGCATTTTACAGCCAATGGGAGCGCATGGAATCTTGCGAAACCAAAAGATAATTATTTATAAGGAGAGATGTATACTGGTTTATTGGTTTTATGTAAGCCGCCCTGAGCCGCCTCGGTGAGAGGACGGGGTAAAAGTTAAATAAATAAATAAATAAATAAATAAATAAATACCTCCAAACCCCATATTAATTAATGGAAACAAAACACACAATATTTACACATTAAAACATTACAACCATCATTCCTATTCTCTCAGGTTTAACAGCAGCATAAAGTACAGAAATCAGTAGGGGAAGATTTATACTGCTATATAAGGATCACTGATGGGGTGGAGACATCTTAGAATCACTTACTGTCACAACACTCTAGGTCATTCCAAATACTCTCTGGATTTGCCATGTGTGTGTTAAGTGCTGTCAAATGATTTCCAAGGTGTGGTGACCCTATGAATTAATGACCTCCAAACCATCCTATTGTTAACAGCCTTGCTCAATTTGAGGGCCATGGCTTCCTTGATTGAGTCAATTCATCTCCTGTTGGGTCTTCCTTTTTTCCTGCTGCCTTCAACTTTTCCAAGCATTATCCCAGTGACTCTTGTCTTCTCAATAATGTTACTAAAGAACAATAGCATCTGTATGGTAATTTTATCCTCTAGGGAGAGTTCAGGCTTGATTTGATATAAAACCCACTTTTTTTGGGGGGGGGTCTTTTTGGCAGTCCACAGTATCCGTAAAACTCTCCTCCAACACCACATTTCAAATGAATCAACTTTCTTCCTGTCAGCTTAACTGTCACACCCATACGTGGTAATGGGGAATACTATGGTATGAATTATCTTGATCTTGGTCACCACAGTGACACATCCTTATTCTTAAGAATCTTTTCTAACTCATTTATGGCTGCCCTTCCCAGTCACAGTCTCCTTCTAACTTCTTGGCTGCTGCCTCCCTTTTGATTGATGATGGCGCTAAGGAATAGAAAATCTTTATCAATTTCAGTATTTTCACTATGTTGCATGCTAATTTAACAAGCCACCTCTCTATATATACAACTATGATATGTAATTCCATTTCGTCATCTGACGAAGTGTGCATGCTCACAAAAGCTCACATCTTGAATATAAATTTGTTGGTTTTAAAGGTGCTGTTGGACTCTTAACTGATGAACTTTGTTGAACTTGTTCATCATCAACCTTAAAATTGTATAGTTCCCCAGTGGTCATTACTTTTCTCTTCTTGATGTTCAGCTGTAATCCTGCTTTAGCACTTTTTGCTTTAACCTCTGTTGATAGTTGTTTCAAGTCTTCACTGTGTTCTACCATTAATGTGGTGTCATCTGTGTATTTCAAAGATTAATATACCTTTGGATTTAGCATAGATGTTAATGTTTCTATGGCACGGCAGGAGATTTTGAAATTCTTAGAGCATCATGATGTCACTTCCTGTTCTGAAACAGGAGGTTACTTCCACATGCTCTTTTCCTTCCCATTTTCCTCCCACCACTCTATTGAGAGAGAGTGGGGGACAGGGAACATCAGCCCGAAATCCCCTGCCATTACCAGATATATGGTAACCCTGATACAGGATGATATAAACACAATAATTTGCTAATGTCTGCACAGCAAGCAGTTGCAAAACTAATTGACAAGCTGGTTGGAAAGTTAGCAACCTTTGTCCTTTGTGATCTCTGTGCCCCTGTTGTCAAGATGGAGAAATGAAAATCCCATGCCATGAGTGATTTCTGTAAAATCTATACATTATCAGAGTCCTGTGGTCTGATTCTCAAACTCCTGCTTTATGGCCAATTACCCCATTTTGACTGGACCATTTACTCTTTTGAATGGAGAGCCAGTTTGGTGTAGTGATTAAGTGCATGGGCTCTTATCTGGGAGAACCGGGTTTGATTCCCCACTCCTCCACTTCCCCACTCCTCCACTTGCACCTGCTGATGTGGCCTTGGGTCAGTCACAAGCTCTGGCACAGCTGTTCTCTCAAGGACAGTTTCTGTCAGAAGTTCTCTCAGCCCCACCTACCTCACAGGATGTCTGTTGTGGGGAGGGGAAGGGAAAGGAGTTTGTAAGCCGCTCTGAGACGCCTTTGAGCAGTGAAGAGCGGGGTATAAATCCAAACTCTTCTTCCTCTTCTTCATCCTATTTCATCCATGCAGCGCAAATTAATACCACACCCCTTGTCCTAGGAAGTCCTTATGGCAGCTCTTTGTAATAGCTCCCATACTTCTGCTGTTTGCCTATATTCTGGCAATTGAGTACTTCATGCATCTGATGAAGGAAGTTATGACTCAAGAAAGTTTATGACACATTAAATTTGCAAAATCTTTAATGTGGCACAAGATTCTTTGTTGTTTTGACTGCAGTAAACTAACAGGGCTGCCTCACTTCCTGCTTGAATTTGTCCCATTGGTTTAACTTCTACAACTGATAAAGGGATTGGGGAAAGTGGGGTATCAAAAAATACATCAACCACGTTTGTGTGGGGATATGCAAAAGGAGGACTGAAAGTTAGAGAAAAAGGTATGGACCACCCTTAGGAGGTAATAAAGATATTACATTAGGCTTGCATAAGAAAGCCTTACAGCTCTATGACCTTTGGTTATTTTGGAGCTTAAATATCTCTTATATTGCTTTTATACCTCATTGGTTAAAAACCCCATTTTAAACTACCCCCTCCAAAGTGCTAAAGTGAATTTGTTTCTTCACTGAAGTCTCCTGGTCCAAAAAATTTACTTCTGTTAATTAAGATAAGAGCATTCCTTCTTTATCAAAGGAGAACTCATATCAGAGATAAGATTTGTATCAGGTTAGCAGTAAATCTATTAAGATTAGAACTGATTTACACAACAGAACAAGAAAAAGAGATTACACCTATTTTTCGATCTTTAACATGAAAATCAAAGCCCTCAATGTTTTATGGAATTAGGTTGGGGGGAGGTTGGCAGGGGAGGGGGAGGCTATCAGGAAGTTGCAAATCTGGCCACTGCTAATTTCTCTATGAGTTAGCAACCTTTTTGTTTTGTGGAGATAAGGAGGATTCAGCAAAGGTCCATGCTTTGCTTTGCTTTGGTATGCCTGAACTGCAGAGCTGGGATATCATGGCAAGGTTAGGGTATCTTCATGATGGATTTTCTAATCTGCTCTGCTAAAGTTTTAAGTCAACATGTCTGTGAAACCACAACTGTAACTTTTTGTGGGGCCAAAGTTAGGATGCTAGCCTTGAAGGAAAAAAAGAGGAGGGTGGAGCAGCTCTTCTTCAACCTAGTTCTTTCAAGTTATCTTACATAAACCTTGGGCAGCTCTGCAGGCTGTCTCCCAGGTGGCACCATAAGACTGAACCAATTAGGCGATAACAGCAGCCAAATCCCTCAGGCTATGGTAGCAGAGGAATTGTTTCTTCTCAGTTTAGGGTTGGAATGAAAGGGAGAAACGCATTTCCAGCAGAGTATTTCAGAATCTTTCCTTCCTGTGTCTTTCTTTATCCTTGAACAGTAAGAAAGAACTGGATGATGTGTTAAACTCAGTAGCAAATGCTCCACAGTACAATCTGTGCTGCCAGTTGGAGAGGTTTTCCAACCACTAGTTTAGGATTTGCCAGCTCTGACTTGGGAAATTCCTGGAGATCTGTGTGTGTGTAGCCTGGGGAGGATGGGGTTGGGGAGGGGAGGGACCTCAGCAGACTATAATGCCATAGAGTCCGCCTTCCAAAGTAGCCATTTTCTCCAGGGGAAAAGATTTCTGTCGCCTGGAGATCAGTTGTAATTGCAGGAGATCTCCAGCCAATACCCAGAGGCTGGCAACCCTACCTTCTCAGACTTGTACCTACATCATGCTCAGAGCTGATGAGAACCAAGATAGGCCACCAGACAAGGAATTCTGTCTGCCTGCCCTTAGGAAAAAACATACAAGAAACTTGCATAGAACAGGCATGCTGCCGCTATCCCTCTGGGCCCCCACAATGACTTAGAACCCTGGAATTATATCCATCTAATCTGCCCTAGTTTCACTGCAGTACTAAGGCTTCAAGTCTTATTGAAACCATAGACATGGGTATGACTGTATAGCTGATGTTTTCAGCAGTAAATGCCATGGGAGGGTCTCTTATAAGGCAGCCATCTCACCTGCTTCCCATGGTTCAGGGTATGGTGATGACAGTGACTAGGCAGCAGGGCCGGCTCACCCACTAGGCACTCGCCTAGGGCGCCAGCCCTGCAGGGGTGCCAAAATCCCCCCCCCCGTGAAAAGCCCCCTGGGCCGCCCAGCGCCGGCAGCCCTGGCTTTCCTGGGTGCCTCGCCCAGAAAAGCCAGTGCTGCCGCTGGGAGGGAAGGGGTGGGCGTTCTAAGCCCGCCCCTTCCCCGGCTCTCCCGGGCGCCTCGCAGCTGCGAAGCATCCAGGAGAGCCGCGCCACCCACCGCTGGGAGGGAAGGGAAGTAGGGATCCCATTACTGACCTTCCCCGGCTCTCCTGGAGCTGGGCCATCTCCAGGCCCCACCGGGAGGTTGGCATCCACGGTGAGGTGGGCGCCCCAGGCTGTCCTGCTTAGGGCGCCCAGACACCTGGGGCAGGCCCTGCTAGGCAGGGAGCTACTTGTGCGCTATTGTAGTTTAATAGATCCAGTTTGCTGTTAGTTAAATTAGCATTATGTAGAAATAACTCCTTCATCTCTCAGGTATACAGTGAAGTATCATCAGTGGGTTTATTTAGACCCATAGAGCTAAAAGTAATCCCTCCCCCCAATAAATGCAGCCCAAAACCCTCTTCTGTAAATTTTAGTTTGAAATACTTATAAGATATTTGAGATATGAGAATTGAAAATATTTAAACTTCAACATCCAGCATCAGTGTTTATGAAGGGAACTTCCTTCCTAGCAAAAGTGCAGGATCTGGAGCTCAAGTAACTCATACACCACCAAGAGGGAAGAGCTGCACATGGAAGGTACACATAATATCCTGGCGTGTAACAGGTACACAGATGTGTGGGGGGAGGATGTTGTACTGCCAGTGCATATGCCAAGCTGCTCTAATCACCTACTCTTCTACCTAGCCCTTCAGTGACAAATAATTTAGTCATTTGTCTAGTAAGAAAAGTGTTCTGCAGCTGTATTCTATCTTTCTAGTATTTCAGCTGTTATGCTGGAATCTTGAGTTAATTGCTTGCTTAAAAGTTCCTTTGCTTTTATTTTCTTTTGTACATCTTATAAACTTATGAACAATATGTAAATTACAAATGGCAACCTGCAAAGACTTGCAGGAGGCATCTCATTTCCCCCTCCCCCCATTATTTCCCCTTTCCCTTTCCTGAAAGCTCCCATAGCTTCTCCCCTTTTCTTGCTTCCTTTTCTCCTTCTAAGGTTGCCAACTTGGAGATCTCTTGGAATCACAATGGATCTCCCAACTACAGAGACCAGTTCCACTTTGGGTTGTCAACTCCAAGTTGGGAGATTCTTGGAGATTTTGGGGTGGAGCCTTGGAAGGGCAAGGTTTGGGGAGGGAAGTGACCTCAGCACAGTATAATGCTACAGAATCCACCCTCCAAAGCAGCCATTTTCTCTAGGGGAACTGATGCCTGTCATCTGGACAGCAATTGTAATTCCAGGTGAGCTCTAGCCCTCACCTGGAGGTTGGCAACCCTAGTGCCCCTGGAGGAAATGGCTGATTTAGAGGATGGTGTTTATGGTACTATACCCCTCTGAGGTCCATTGCCTCCTCAAACCCCAACCTCCCCAGTCTTCACCCCCTAATTGCTAGGAATTTCCTAACCTTGAGTTGGCAACACTATTTTCTTTCCACTCAACAGCCAAATTACCTTACCTGCCCCTCTGTTTTAAGCTCCCCCCCATCAGCCTCTACTTAGGAAAACTGTGACTCAGTTGTATGGTGCCATCCCCCTTGCATGGCATGGAGCCCTCAAAGACTTGTGGGAAGGTGCCTCAATTTTCCCTGTATTCCCCCTCCCTGCACAATTTCCTCTTTCCCTCCCCCTGGTCACCCCCATATCATCTCCTCTTTACCCATCTCCTTCTCAGCCATTCATCAACCTTCATTTTATTTGCCTCCCATTTTCAGCTATATTTATTCTTTATTTACTTCATTCATACCACACCTTTCTCCACAGTGGGTACCAAAGAAGCTTACATTACTCTCCTCTTCTTTTTATCCATACCATAACCTAGTGGGGTAGTTAGTCTGATAGTATGTGACTGGTCCAAAATCACTCAGTGAGCTTCCATGGCAAGATGGGGGTTCAAACCTAGGTCTCCCAGACCTTACCCTGAAGCACTAATAGCTACATCACACTGGCTTTCATAGGGTGGCTGCTGGTGAACAGTAGCAAGCAGCTAGGTCTAATTGAGTCATGCAAGTTGGGTGGTATCATGTCACCCAAAGGTTGCTGACACACCTAGTGTTGCCAACCTCTAGGTGGGACCTGGAGATCTAGAATTACAACTGAGCTCCAGATGACAGAGATCTGTCCTCCTGGAGAAAATGGCTGCTTTGCAAAGTGGACTGTATGGCATTATTTCCAGCTGAGGCCTATCCCCTCCCTAAATCCTGCCCTCCTTAGACTCTACCACAAAATTTCCAGAAACTTCCCAACCTGGAACTGGCAACCCTAGTCAGGCCTGGAAAGCCTCCCCCCTTTTTATTAATGGCCTGGAATACTGGGATTACCGAGCAACAGCCACTGAGGGAATTTGTTGCTTAAAGCTAAAGGCACTTGATTTATCATTTTTTTATTTTTTAAAGCCCCCAGTGTATTTGTTTAGATTTCATGTTTCTCTGCAAACCTGGCACCCTTTTCAGGTTTGTAGAAAGCGCTATCTTGCCCATTCACAGTTCCAATCACTGGCTTTATGAGACTGGCTGACTTTGCTATTAGAATATAAGATTCACATGCCACCAGATTGAGCTGGCTACCAGAGCTTTATAGAAATGTTATGCAACATGTAGCGACATTTTCTTTCTTAATGATATTTCTTAGGTTTATGGCTTTACATCCCTCTTTTTGTTTATAAATGACTCTGAACTCTGTGGGTAGATAGATTCAGGTGGGTGGCCGGGTTGCTTGGCGTGAATCTGGATATGACCTGGTTGATTATATTAAATTCATGCTGATTAGATCCCAGAAGCACAAATACAAATCACAGAATAAAATGTCACACAAGAGCACTTCTTTGTGGGTCCCCCCCCTCCCGATTGACAACATAATATATAGTTCTGGGGCATTATTGAATGGGATGAATGTATTATAAAGTCCTGATTTTGCAAATTACTTGTTAAGACATAACCTTTTTACTGCTGAAACAACACAGAAAAATTAGCTGAGGAACTACTGTGAATGAGTTCAAAGCAATCACATTAAAGAATTGAATCGAATGAGCCTTTCCAGTTGCAGCTTCAACTTCATGTAGAACAATAGTGCCACCCAGTGACCTTTTTTTGCTTTGCTGTTAAAGAAACATCTTTCTCCAAACAAAATGTGACAAGAATATTTTACTGAACAAAGTGTGATCTTAATAAGACTTAGGGACTGGTTTCCTCAAACAAGTTGCTTGGGAAATAGAATATGATAAAAATGCTGTAAATTTACCTACCTACCTACCTATCATCTGTCTGTCTATCAATCATAATTCTTCCCAATGGGAGTAGCCAAACCCAGGTGCCATCAGGAGGTCCAGCAGCAGAGCCAGAACTTCTCCACTGTGAGGTACACATGAACAGCTAACCAATGTGTTGTGAGCAAAAATTCTACCCTGTGAGCAAAAAAAGCTAGTAGCATTAAAGTTGTGTGAGTCTACATCTGACTATTGCCTAAATTAGCTTTTTAGATTATTTCCATAACCTTGTTCAAATTTCAACGAATTCTTTTAAATTATATTTAAACTATATTTTAAGAATAAGTCAAACTTTATAAAAGAAAACAGAATCAAGTCAAATTTCATTATAGAAAATGTTGCCCTCTATGGGGATAGACCAGGCCTCCAGAGAACAGGTTTACTCTCCCTTTTCCACTATATTGGTAGACCAGGCCTCAGACTGTTGTTCTGCACTGAGCCTCAGAAAACATACTGGCATTTGGGGGGGGGGGGCTCTTGCAGTGGGCTTTGGTTTTTTTAAAGTGAAATATGACAAATTACAGGTCAAGTATAACAGAGGAGGAACAATCACTGTCAGAACCCTGCCTAACCTAACAAATAGGAAATTGCTTAAATATTATCAGCCTGCTCAAACTACTTAATTATTCAAATATTTATATCCCACTATTCCTGTGACTCAAGGCAGCTTAAAAATCATACTGAAAAGCATAACAGGTGTGCAAAAATAATAATTCATTTTCCCCAGCTCCACTATAGCCTGTGGGGACCATTATAGTCAATGGGCCCCATAGGCTATAATAGAGAATCAATCTGGGACTATCTGGGGCTATGGGGGGTTGTTTTTTGAGGCAGAGGTACCAAATTTACAGCATAGCTGCTGGTGCCTCTCCTAAAACACACACACAAAAATAACTTGCAAGTTTTAAACAGATTGGACCAGGGTCCAATTTTATGGGTCTCAGAAGAAGGTGTCTCCATCCTCAATTGTTTCCAATGCCTTGGTGTGAGCAGAAGCTTAAACTCCCAGAGCTGGAGCTAAAATTTTATGCACCATGACCCCCTAGTGCAGCTAACTGCTGATGCGTTATATTGGTCTGGGAACCTTCATTGACAGGGGGTTCAAAAAAGAATTCTACTGTGCATAGGAACATAAGAGAAGCCAATGTTGGATCAGACCAACAACCCATACAGTTGAAAACTCTGTGTCACACAGTGGCCAAAAATACCAGGTGCCATCAGGAGGTCCAGCAGTGGGGCCAGGACACTAGAAGCCTTCCCACTGTTGACCCCCCCCCCCCAAGCACCAATCTGAAGGAGTGGCAGTTGAGAGTGGAAGTTAGGAAGGCAGGTGGGGGAGTAGGGAGAAGGAGAAGAGGAAAGGATCAGAGAAAATCCTGAAAGAGGGAAGTGGGACTGGTAGTCCTTCCCTGAGGGAAATAGTTCCTGGAAAGGGATGTGATCCCCATCAAGTGTTAAAGAAGGAAAAATGGAATCTGTATGTATGTTCTTGCCTCCATAGACTTTACTAATTTTGTGGCAAATAAGCTTATGCCTGTTTATTCTAGGATTGACAGCCAAATGAGCTCTCTCAGCAGTTCCAAACACCTCTTGGTAGAACAAAACAGCTACATTTTTGATGACAAACTATCTATTGTATATAGTTATATGACATTTCTGTCATTCCTATTGCCTTTTCACCTGCCCAGTTTAAACCTGAAACCTCCCTGACAATCTGACCTGACCATTTGCCTATAAAAGTGAAATGAAACAGTTGATGTGTTATGAATTCATATCAGCCTCCCATGTGCCATATTCAGACATATATCAATGAAGGGTTTTTTTGTTCCTTAGCATCCTGGGCTGGGTTGGAGTATATCTGTATACATTTAAACATCTGGGGGGGGGCAAAGAAACAAATAATAAGAAAAAGAAGCTGCTTGGCTAAGAAAAAAGAAGAAGCAGGGAACTGTCATAGTAAATTAGGCTGAGAGTGTGTGACTAACCCAAGGTCATCCAGCAAGCTGCCAAGGCAGAGTAAGGATTTGAACCTAGGTCTTCCAGATCCTAATTTGACACTCTAAAACTACACCATACTGGCATTAGCTAGCTAATATGCTACACATGCATAAATGTATCTAAATCATCAGGTGTGCTAGGACCCTTCAGACAAGAAGAAGAAGAGGAGGAGGAGGAGGAGGAGATTGGATTTATACCCCGGCCTTCACTACCCAAAGGTGTCTCAGAGTGGCTTACAAACTCCCTTCCCTTCCCCACAACAGACACCCTGTGTTGTAGGTGGGCCAAGAGAGCTCTTGACAGAAACTGCTCTTTTTCAAGTACAGCTCTTATCAGAACTACAGCTTGCCCAAGGTCATCCAGTCAGGTGCAAGTGGAAGAGTGGGGAATCAAACCTGGTTCTCCCAGATTAGAGTCCACGCACTTAACCACTACACCAAACTGACAACCTAGTTCCACTGAATTCTTGCCACCTACCTGTTCCAGAAATCCATGTTGATTAGAAGAAAGAACATCTGAGGGCAGAGGCCAATTTACACAACCAGTTATTGTGGGATAGGTATTTCTGGGTGGAACTTTGCTTGTGGTCAAGTGATTGCTTCTCCATGATAACAATTTGCTACTCAACTCAAACCCACTATTCCTCATTTTAGGCAGAATGTATGCTACTTAACTAATCAATGACCTTAGAAATTAATGTGTCCTTTTTCTTCTTGTTATGTTATGGAAGTTAAATGTACATTTTCTAACCAGAGTGTTGTCATTTCAGATGCATTTCCATAACCTGAATAGATGTCTTAGTAATTATTTACCTCTCACACACACTGTTGGCTGTCATTAGAATGTCACAGCATGGATTAGCTGTCAGCATGTCAGCTTGTACAATATTAGACTCTAGAAAGTAAGCTTGCTGAAGTATAAAAACAGTGGGGATATGTTTGCATAACTGAGCTGTGGTAGTTTCTTAGATTATTTTTTTGGTCTCTTCCAGCACTTAGATATCTCTTTCATTGACTTTATTCTGCTGACTTCACAGACTGAGTCAGCCTCAGATGTTCTCAAGCAGTTTATAAGAGCATAAAGTTGTAAACTGGAATTCACTGAACAGGTTTATTCCTAAATTGTGTCATATATTCTTTTGCAAAGCTTACTTTGTGTTCTAGAATTTGACAGGTAGCTCATCTATGAATATAGCAATTCAGCTGTTCAAAGTAAACCATGGTTGTGCTTTTAAATGACCAGAATAGAAGAAGATAATGAGGGGGCACATAAAGTATAAAGGTAATCAGGGAGGTAGAACTGTCAGGCTCACTATGCATCTTATAGATTGCCTGCCATAGAGGAAGGAGGAGGGGGAGAGGGGTGTAAAGACCGAAATGCTTTCGCTTTCTTAAATACTTTGATGTGCCAGACACTGTGTTGCAGAGACCTTTTGTTCTGTTTTATTTATGTAGAGGGGTACATGCTTAGTGGGGGGGTAGTTGACTGTTATTTCTGGTAGGCAAATACCGTGGGGTGATTGGGTCCTGATCTTTAGTGCCTTTGCTTGAACACAATATATCTGCACACAATATATCTGCAATCTTCACGCTTTCACCTTCAGTCCTAACAAAACTGGTGTCCACTATGGTATCTATCACTGTCTCAATAAACTTAACTGTCTTTGGTGAATGGTGTTGAGAACTGATTTAACCAGGATCCTGACAAGAATAGAGATGACACTAGCTCTGAGCACATGACCCCTCCATGCATTCAGTCTGCACATGGAGAGAGAGAGCACAGGCACATGTCCTCTGGTCCTGTCTTTATCTCCATGAGATTGCCAGCTCATCTGGACTGTGGCTGTGCATGGAAGAAATGTTCATGTGTATATTCCCTTTCCATAATCAGGAAGGTTCAGAAAACTGTGTCCTTGAGCGTATGTGTGCACATTTCCTCGATGCTGACAAGCCAGTGATCACATGGATGCGGGGGGGGGGGCAGCTTTCTCATACCTATTGTTTCTCTTTGTGCATTGATCAAATGCATGGAGGGGTCATGTGCTATTTATCACAGAGATCTGGGACTGAATAGATTGATTAGTCAGTTTTTTTGTTCAACCAACTCTTTGAAACTTTATTTAGCATTGTACTGAGGAACCTGGCAGAGTTGCCAGGTCCTTCCTCATTGCCAGTGGGGGACTTTGGGGATGTTATGTACACGGACTGCCACCAGGAGTCCGCGGCTAAAGTAAGGAGCTTGGGTACCAAACACAATGGGACCTTGGATCCTAGACCACCTACGCCATCTGGTGGGAAATTCAAACCCTCCAATGGGACTGTGGGTGTACTTAGAGGGGTGTATATAGTTGGCCTTTGCAGGGCTGGTTTTTCAGTCTTGTCTGTGAAGTAGAATAAACGCGTCTGAACGCATGTCGTAGTCTGAGTCTACATGTGTCAAACCCAGTATTTTACAGTGACGACGAGGATGGGATTCGATGAGCAGGCCTGACTCTCCATCCAGTGCAGCACCAAGCACCAATCCAGAGGAAGCCACTGCGCCCTGCACTGCTCCCGAGCAGCACCGCATTGCACCCTGGTCTTCCAGACACCGCTCCCCGCATCGTGCTAGAGTCATGGTGACCGCTTCGACCCCACACATCCCGAATTCTGGGATTTGCGGACAGACCAACTGACCTGCTATCTCACCTATCATGAGGTGACTGATGCCCACAAGAGACAGGCCCTCCTCCTCAGCTCCTGTGACATGGCCACCATCCGGCTCGCAAAGAGCCTCCTAGCCCCTAAGGCAATCCTCGAATGCCTGTATGAGGAGATAGTCAAGGCCTTGACCTGGTATTTCACGCCCAAGCCAACAACAATGGCCAGGTGGATGGAGTTCCAAGGGCGCATCCAGAAGCCCGGCGAAACAGTCGGCGCTTTTATGGCCACGCTGCGCCAACATGCCATGGAATGCACTTTCACCAAGGTGGAAGAAAACATCTTGACTCAGTTTGTCTGGGGCACCAGTAATGTAAAACTCTGCTGCAAGATGATCGGCACCACCAACCTCAAAATCAATGATGCACTCCAGCTCGCCATCGCCTACGAGACCTCTCACCGTGACCGTCCACCGGCAGCATCCCATCTCGTGCTGGGTGCCACCAGAGCCTCTGAGCACACCGGGAAACCCTCTGGTCGAACCACATGCACCAGCTGTGGGGAAGCTCATGAGGCAAAGTCGTGCCAGTTCCGCGACGCTGTCTGTCATATGTGCAGGAAACAAGGACACTTCGCCCGCATTTGCAGGTCCAAGGGCAACCGGAACCAGCCACTCCAGCCGCAGCCACGCCACCAGACCTCCACACACTACAAGGCCACTGCGGGAATGGACAACATCTACCTCCTGACCAGCCAACCCTTGTTCCAGCCTGGTGGCCTGAGCCCGTCCACTCCAAACCAAGCGCCCGGATCGATCCACCTAACCATGGGGTGGTGCCAGCGGTAGAACTGCCGTCCACAACACCGGGATCCGTGGAACCACCCCCACCCCTGCAGCAACTAGAGCCAACCAGTCAACCCAACGCGGTCACAAGCAACCCTGTACCCACACCACAGCATTCCTTGCGAGAGCGCAGACCACCAGCCTATTTACAGGACTATGTCACATAGGTTGGGTTGGAACTATGGGGGGAGGGGTGTTATGTATGCGGACCACCACCAGGGGTCCGCGCCTAAAGTAAGGAGCTTGGGTCCCAAACACAATGGGACCTCGGATCCTAGACCACCTAGTGTCCACCAATAGGCCATCTGGCGGGAAATTCAAATCCTCCAATGGGGCCATGGATGTACTGGGTGGCCCTTGTGGGGCCGGTTTTTCAGTCTTGTGTGTGAAGTACAATAAATGTGTCTGAACGCATGTCATAGTCTGAGTCTCCATGCGGCGAACCCAGTACTTTACAGGGGGGCATGTCCCCAACATGATGACATCACACAGAAGTGACATCATCATGTTGAGAACCAGCACCCTGCCTACCTGAACGCCAAACAGCAAATTCACCGCTGGAGTTCTGGTCCCCCACCCACGCTTCTTGCAAACAGCATTTAAAGAGACCCTGCTGTATGTGAGAAGTGGGGGCCACATGCACCTGAACTCCAAGTGGTGAATTTGCCACTGGAGTTCAGGCATGCCCCCCCTGCTTCTTGCAAAAGCATTTAAAGGGACCCTTTAAGGGGGGGGCATGCACCTGAACTCCAGCGGCAAATTCTCCACTTGGAGTTCAGGCAGCTGCCCCTCTCCCTCCCTTGTGCTGATGAGCTGGGGGGCCCTTTAAATCTCACAGAAGGGGAGGTAGAGGGGTGGCCACCGGTGCTCACTCTTGGAGGTGAGGCCTCCCCCACCTGCCAGCTGGCCGGTGGCAAACAGGAACCTGCAAAATAGGGGGATCCCTGCCCCCACCTGGGGATCAGCATCCCTATATGCATATAACTTACTTTCAGTCATATAGTGAAGATCTTTGTGCTGTGATGCCAGCTGCTACTGTAGCAACTTTTAAAGAAATCTTTACAGCTAACAAGATCTCCGATGGCCAGTCAAAAGCCGTGCTGGGCAAAAGCCCCACCTGGCTCTGCCCATTTTCTGTAAACACTAGGTGGGTGCCAGGGAAGGTGCTGGTGAGTGCAATGGTGCCCATGGGCTCTATGGTGGGGACTCCTGTCTTAACCAGTTTGTTTATGCCACAGCCTCTAATAAGTGTTCTAATTTGACTTTCCATTTTAAAATATAGCCACATTCATATCCTTTTTTCATAATTTTTTTTCATCCAAAGGATAAAAGAGGACAAATGGATTCACAGGATTTTGCCCTCTCACTTTGACTCCATCCTGGGAAAGATTTGACAAAAGACATAATTGCAGAAAAAAGTGAAGGGCTCTGGGCAAACAAATCACAAGAAAATAAGGGTGAAAGGTCATGCAGTTTCCTCAGGGGGCAGAGAATTCCAAAGGGATTAAATTTCTTTTATACCTGTTCCACCATCTTTCCTTCTGACCTGTGGAATATTATGACTTCACAGGACACATCCCAGCTGTTGGAGAGCAGGAGATGGCCAGCTGTCTGTTACATCTAATTGCTGCTAAAACTTCAGTGCTTTTCCAGCTGTCTTGCTAGTTCTAACTCATTGTGGCCTGTATATAGGAGGATCAAGGCTGTGTGACTGACCAATTGATGAAGCAGGAATTGATCAGTCCTTGTCAACTGTGTTTCCCCCCCTTAAAGGCTGCAGTTTTCACTAAAGGCATTAAAGTTTGTCACAGCAAATGTCACGAAGGCAAGAAACCAAAATAAGTGGAGCTTCTTGACATCCTCCCAATAAGTAAAGTGAATGTGTAAAATCATTCCAAGATTACTTTTAATCACTCTATTTGTGAGGTAGCTATCTTTTCTGAACATACCTCCTGTAGGGAGGTCAGAAATTTCTCATGATCAATGAAGAGATGAAAAACTTAAGGTAATTATTTGCTACTGCTATTTCTTTTTCTGTTTGTATTAAAACTACAACCAGAAAAAACAAGGAAAACCCCCGTTATGAAGCTGCAAAGCAATTTAACCTTTCATATTCAAAAAAATGTTTATGCCCTGCTAATTCAGGCCTTACATGAAACAAAGACAAATAAGCAGTTTCCCTACATTACGTCCAACTTCCCCAACATTCCCTCTTAAAACAGGTTATTGAATAGGGGTATTCAGAGTCCAGGCTGGAGCTGACATGTTTTTTCTTAAAAGTTCTGGGTCACAGTGAACTGGTTTAGTCCCACCCGTTTAGTGTTCTCCCAAGTAAATGATTTTCTGCCATTTGTTTCTGTGGAGGAAAATAAAATCTGCTATTGAAGACAATGTTATAAACAAGAGCAACATTTACCAAATGGTTCCTGACATAATGTGGCCAGGTCACCTCCAACGGAAGCGATGTCACGTCTCCCTTTTCTGAAGTAGCTCCAGAGTTGTAGGGTAGAGGCAAAGTTTTGGAAGCTTCCCTCCTCTCCCAAACCTGTTAGCTTGATGTAGAAGCAAAGAGAAGCAGAAGGGACAGTATAAAACATTAGTGAAGTAAGGTTGTGGAAAGGACAAGAACTTCTAATCCTTCCCCTTTTCTGCCCATCAAAATAAAACAGATGTTTAGTTAGGACGAGTGAGGGACCCACAATTATTTGTCAGTGTGAAATCTTATGTTTCCCTTTTCCCACTATTTCCTCTTGCACTTTTCCTGCTTCCTTTTCTCCTTCCTACCCACATGTCAAGTTACCTTCATCTGCCCATCTGTCTTCAGCTTTCCCTACTTCCCTCCTCCTTGCAGCTTATTCTCTTCCCCTGCAGGTCTGAGAACCTGTGAGGACTGGCAGCTCCCATATCCTTGTCATTTGAAAAGTACTGAGACTGATGAGTGATTTCAGCTCTCACATACTTTATTATAACAGGAACAAGACAACCTAAGCCGGCTCGCAGGCCGGCTTTTATTCCCAAGTGAACCCACACCCCAAAGACACACACACACGGTGATTCGCTATTTACATCGATTGAGTTATCTCCTGCTCCCCAATGGAGGGGTGCTAGGATCCTCTAGTCCATTGTCTTTCCGGGCAAAGCTCAGACCCTTCTCCTGGCCACATGGTGGACCGGTTAGAACCAGTCCAAGCACATGGCTGCCCTGAGCCCATGTTCTCAAGTGGATACATTACACCCCTCCCCCCTTGGTCCGATAAACACCCGCACACATAGTCCTTCAAGTAGCTGGGGGGCCGCCGCTCTCGCATGGAATGGCAGAGTTCTGGCATGGAGGAACTGGTGGCCTCCCGAGCTGGCGTGGGGCCCAGCGGCCATTCTGGTGTCAGAGGGGCTGGGCTCACCGTCTCGCCCGGTGCGTCATTTGCGGTCGATGGCTGTCCGGAATTGAAGTCCCCAGAGATTTCCTCAGGTGCGTCCGCTGCCGCGTCTGATTGCGCTGGCTCATTCCACTCCTCCCCCTCATCTGGCTCAAGGGGTAGCACCTGGCGGCGTAGCTGATCGATGTGTCGATGCAGGATCTGACTGTCCTCTCCGGAGACTTCATAAGATCGGGGGCCTCGGACCCGTACTACTCTGGCGGGAATCCATGGGGGCCCTTTTGCGTAGTTCCGTACATACACCGGGTCCTCCAGGAAAACCCCCTGTGCCGCCGCTGGAGTTTCCGTGGAGGGCTCCTGCTCTGGTGCTCGATCAGGGTGTAACCGGTCTAGCCGGGTGGTGAGACGTCGGCCCATCAGTAGTTCCACCAGGCTTCGACCGGTCGTCGCATGGGGCGTAGTCCTCTGGCCGAACAAGAAGTGCGCCAGCCTAAAGTCCCAGTCAGTCCCCTCGGTCCGGCGGAGCACCTTTTTGCTGTTCTCACCATGCGTTTGGCTTGGCCATTGGTGGCGGGGTGGAATGGGGCCGACCTGACGTGGTGAATTCCGTGCTGACAGGTGAACTCCTGGAACTCCCCGGACGTGAAGGCTGTCCCATTGTCGGTGACCAGGGTGTCGGAGAGTCCGTGCGAGCTGAAAATCCTCCACATCGCTCTGATGGCCACTCGGGAGGAGGTGGACTGCACCGGCTCAACCTCTAGCCACTTACTGTAGGCGTCTACAAGTATAAAAAACAGTTGCCCCTGGAATGGGCCCACAAAGTCGAGGTGCAGGCGCGACCAGGGGCGGTGAGAGGATTCCCAGGCCCTTTCCGGGGCCACCAGAGGTGTGGGTCGGGAGGCCTGGCAGGGTTGACACCTTTTTTACAACGTCCTCAATGTCCCAGTCTAACCCCGGCCACCAGACATACCCCCACACCAGGGCCTTCATTCTGACCACCCCGGGGTGATGCTCATGAAGGTCCTTCAGTACCTGCGGCTGTAGTGGTTTTGGAATGACCACTCTACCTCCCCACATTAAGTACCCCTTATAGGTCGACAGCTCATCGTGCCTTGTGGCAAAGGGCACAAATTCCGGGTGTTGTTTAGCTGTTGGCCACCCCCTCCCCACCCAGTCCAAGACCCGACAGAGAACCTTGTTGTGGCCCGTGAGACGGGCCACCTCCTTGACGTGGACTGGGCGACCGGGCAGCGATTCCAGGAGGGTGATTTCGTGGGCAGGGGCGGGATCTGGGTCCGTGGCAGGCAGCGGCAGGTGGCTGAGGGCGTCCGCGTGCCCCATGGCTTTTCCCGGGTGGTGGGTGAGGGCATAAGAGTACCCCGCTAGGAATATGGACCAGCGGAGAACCCTAGGCGAGACTATCTGCGGCATTTGCCGATTGGGCGCGAGGAGGCCCAGGAGAGGCTTGTGGTCAGTTAGGATCTTGAACAGGCAGCCATAGAGATAGTGGTGGAATTTTTTAACCCCCGCCACTATCGCCAGCGCCTCCTTGTCTATCTGCGCATAGTTACGCTCCGCAGAAGACAGAGTCCATGAATAATGGGCGACCGGAACATCCCGGCCATCCGGCAACCTATGCCCCAACACTGCCCCCACCCCATAGGGTGACGCGTCACAAGCGAGAACAACCGGCAAAGCCTCGCAGAAATGGTGCAGCACCGTGTTGGAGACCAGCAAGTCCTTCACCGCCTGGAATGCCGCCGCATGCTCCGGCTTCCAGGCCCACGGTGCCTCCTTGTCTAGCAGACGGTGGAGAGGTTCTGCCACCGTGGCCTTTAGGGGCAGGAAAGCGTGATAAAAATTCAAGAGGCCTAGGAAGGCCTGTAGTTCTGATTTGGACGTGGGGACTGGGGCTTGTGTGATTGCCTTTATTTTTTCATCTGTGGCGTGGATGTCTTGTGCATCAACTGCAAATCCAAGAAATTCGATGCGGGATACCCCCAGGAGGCATTTTTCCTTCTTCACCTTGAGGCCGGCGTCGTTGAACCTCTGCAGGACCTGACGCAGCTGGTCGGCGAAGGTGGTGGAGTCCAGCGCTGCGATGATTACGTCGTCTAGAAAGGGCTGGACCCCTGGTATTCCTTTAGGAAGGGAATCCATGAAAGATTGGAAAATCCCTGGTGCTACCAAAACCCCAAACTGTAGCCTAATGACCCGGAAGGCCCCCTTGTGGGTGGTGATGGTCTGTGCTTCCGCAGCGGCCGCATCCACTGGCAGCTGCTGGTAAGCCTGTACCAAGTCCAGTTTACCGAAAACCTTGGCTCCCGTGAGGGAGGCCAGGATGTGGCTCACTACAGGGACCGGATAGGCGTAGTCCTGCAGGGCCTTATTTATGGTGCATTTGTAGTCTGCACAAATGCGTATGGTCTCATTAGGTTTAATCGGTGTCACAATGGGGGTCTCCCAGCGCGCTGACATGACTGGTTCCAGCACTCCTTGGGCAACCAGGCGGTTGAGCTCGGCCTCTATCTTTTCCCGCATTGCTATGGGAGGGGGCCGTGCCTTGATGCGGATGGGCCGGACGTTGGGGTCCAGATCTAGCGATATTGGGGTCCCATTGTACTTCCCCAGGGTCCCATCAAACACCTTGGGAAATTCGTGGCAAACTGCCTCCCAGTCCATGGGTACAAATGGTGGATGGTGGTAGGTGGTTTTTGCCAATTCCTCTGTCCCATGGCAGCACAAAACACACTTCCAAATGCTTCTCCTAGGGACAGGGGAGCTCCAGGAATAGCTTCAGGGGGGAGGGGAATCAAAAGTCTTCCATGGCAGTGGGGATTGGCAAAAAGTCCTCTCCTTGTGCCTGTAGAAATCTAGGCAAGATCCAAGCCTAAACTTCAGCGTAAGGTTTAGTAAAAATGCTGTCTTTGTTGGAAATTTGGAAACCTGATTAAAAGCTAGCCCTTGCAAAAATATATCACAAAAGTGTTTTGTAACTCTCATGCCTGCACATAGTTTAGTTTTGGGGGTCAGATGCTCAGAAACACAACAAAGTACTGGTATTTAATTGGCTGACTGATGTTGAATAGACCATGCTGAGTAATAAATGGGCTGACTTGCACGGTTAGCTGAAGCAGCCATGTTTGACGCTACGTCTCATAAAATACGCGGAGTTTGTCTTTGCTTAAATGTTATACATTGTGCACTGGAGCTTGACCATGGCTAGAACTGGAACCAAACAGCCAGCAAAATACCCTGCAGTTAATGGGCATGTAATCCAAAGAGCCATTACAAGATTAAGTATCAGTTCCTATTTGCTCTCATTGAGATGAGATTTTTGGTTCAAAGGCCAGCTTTATTCTTTTTGAAGAGGATGAGACTGTGTGAATGAAGACATTCTCCATGCACCAAGGGGGACATTATTTTCTCCTGTTGATACAGAGGTTAAAGAGTGCCCTTTATTGCTTCATTGGCTCATCTCCTCCTAGTGTTTTTCCTGAGGAAATAAGAGACTGACAGAAGCTGAGGAACCATCAATATTGCCATCATTGGTCCTTCAGGTCCAGTTAAATGCAACCACAGCCTTCTTTGTCCTTCTTGTTCCTACTTGTAGAGCTGAAGGTTGAAGTGTGCTTCCAACAAAGCTTGTCTCTAAATTACAAGCCTCAGGCACTCTGTTTGATCATACCCTGTCCTCTCCTCTGCTAGAAATTCATTTGTTGGGATTCACAGAGAGCCCCTATAACCTTTTTGGCCTTATGGACTATGTTGTGATGTTCCATGCTACATGTTCATCAGTGATGAGAGGTTAAATGACTACAGATCTCCTTTGCCATTTATGAACTGACAATAAGAAACATAAAATCATGCCTTGGTGAAATTTATCATAGATCTTCGTAGAAATCAGTGACCTGGGGAGTCCACCTGATAACTATTTCCTAAGGATAGTTTTAACCGTATAGTGACTACTAACATCCATAAGAAGGTTTTATGATCACCCTGCAACTTTTACATAAGTGCAGCCAATCCACCAGTTGTCTTGAGCTGAAATCTATCTGCCCAGTTTGTCTCTTGATTCAGAAGTGGAGACTCCTGCAGTCCTCTTTCCTGCAGTTTTGCAGTACTTTTCTAAGAGAAACTGCAGAAATGGAAGATCAGGGTTGCTTACTTGGGATTCAGCATTCAGCCTCTTACATTTTCTTAAATATAAATATAACTCCATCAGACAAACCAAAGGTGGACACAATGACATAAGGCAAAAGGCAATATTTTTTAATAATGCTTTTAAATCTGATATGTGATTTCAAATAGCTGTGAATACAGGATACGAGAAGTCCATTTTAAAACTGAATGCTTGCTCTCGCAGATGTGTTGTACAATAAGTTATAAATGTGCAATTTTTTAAAAAAAGATTGTGGGTAGAAATGGCCCTACTATAATTCTCTTTCTCACAATACAAGAACTTGTGGGCACTCCATGAAATTGCTGAGCAGTCGGGTTAGAACAGATAAAAGGAAGTACTTCTTCACCCAAAGAGTGATTAACATTTGGAATTCACTGCCACAGGAGGTGGTGGCAGCTACAAGCATGGACGGCTTCAAGAGGGAATTAGATAAACATATGGAGCAGAAGTCCATCAGTGGCTATTAGCCACAGGGTATAGATGGGAACTCTCAATCTGGGGCAGGTGATGCACTCTATTCTTGGTGCTGGGGGGGGGCAGCAGTGGGAGGGCTTCTAGTGTCCTGGCCCCACTGCTAGACCTCCTGATGGCACCTGGTATATTTTGGCCACCGTGTGACAGAGTGTTGGACTAGATGGGCCACTGGCCTGATTCAACATTGGCTTCTCTTATGTTCTTATGTTCTTAAAATCTGGAAAACTAAGAAAATACCACTGACCACCAGTAGGTGGTAGGAAAGTGTTGTAATTGTGAATTACACCTGCTGATAATGTCTTTTTCTCTGAATTGAAAAGGGACTGATTTTGTATGTGTGTGAATGTATGTGTGTATGAATCTGAGAGAAAGTATAGGTATGCTGTTCTCAAGTAAAACAAGTTTAATTAAATTCATTGAATTTATCTATTTAAAACATTTCTTCACCGCCTTTCCATCCACATAGGATCCCAAAGAAAGTGAACATCACAACCTTAAAACATTTCAACATTAGAACATTTTGAGACATTAAAACAGCATTTAAAATAAAGTATGTGTAAAATATGTAAACAATTCAATAAAATATAAACACATGGACACACAACACCACAACCAGTGAGAAAGGCCAAAAACAGTGTGGGAATGCCAAATTTTCCTGGGGATGGAGTTCCATAGTTTTGGTGCCATGACCAAGAAGATATTTTTTCAGGTTACTACCTGTCTAGCTTCAGATGCTGGGGCTACCTCTGAAGTTGACTCAAGTGGACAGAGTGACTGCATACAGTTCATTTTTGTGTCCATCTATCCAACCCATTCAAATTTTTGAATAATGTTCCGTTGTTACTCATGTACAATGTTTTGCTCTGTATGCTCAAGTAAAATTGTGTTATATTCCTATTTTGTTCTATTTCAATTTGTTTTAGTGCTTACCTTATTTTCTTTGTTTATTCACAGTTCTTCCCTAAAATCCAGTATAAATACTTCCTGCATCTTTACAATGGAATGTGTTGCCTATGAACACTCATGTCACAGTGACACAGGCTCCAAAACCTGTTGCATATATATATATATATACATATGTTGTTGAAGTTCGTAGTAGATATGAACTTCACAAAACACGTCTGTACACAGAATTTGAGGTCAGACTTGCCTCTGTGCTTCTAATAGCAAAGATAAAGAATCTGACTTTTGCACAAGTGGCACCTCCAAATATCTTGCAGCTCACCTGACACCAGTTAATCTTGTTAGCTTCTACTAGGTCTTGTGCAGAGATGGCCATTCCATTTGCAGCCCTGCAGCCCTGCTGTATGCCCACAGCCACCTCACTTGCACCTATTGGGGTGCTCATCTACATTTCCTCCTTGTTCACAACCACTGAATGAGCAGGTGGGGAACAGTCTGCCAGGAGCCCCACAAAGGGGTTACCTGGAGCAATAGATGGGCCTGCAATGGCAGAGACATCCACAGCCTCCAGGTCTTCTGTGCCCAGATCCATGATCCTCGAGACACTGTGCAGACCAGCTTCCAGACGCCCTGGCACCCAACACTGGCCTTTCCAAGTGAGCAAGTTTTCTGGAGGTGGGGAAAGCCAGGTGCGAGTGGGCAACCAGGGGGGCAACCATCACCAGTCCCCTGATGGTGCACCAAGGACACGAGGCCATATACCCACTAGACAGAACATCAATGCTTTAGCCACCTGCAGGACAGGTGGAATCACTGCATGCAGCATGGACTCAGCACTAAACAGACCCTCCACTACCACCTGGTTGTAGGGAATGCCCTGGGCCATGATGAATTGAACCTTTCCTAAGGTGAGGGTGTTGTTTCACTGCTGCCAGGTAGACAGCCCCTCTCCATCACCATGCACAAGAAGCTGTGGCAGCGAGCAGTTGTGGAGCTCCCCTGGCAGTGTCAGGGCTAAAGTGGCATGCTCTACCACCATCCCATACAGGAGCACCTTCTCCACCTCAGTCATTGCCACCCACTACGCCCAGAGTGGCCATGCCAGCATGTCATAAGGGAATGCAGGGGTAGGTCCAGGGACCATGGGACCCGCCTGGAGATGGTGGTAGGCAATTGGCCCTTGCCTGGGTTGGTAGTATGGGCTCAAGGGGGGGGTGAATCCCCCTTTGGGGTTTTCAATCAACTTCTGCTTCTAACAAGCCTCCTCCCCAGCCCTGGATCAACTGGATGCCCTGCAGCAGGATGGTTGTCCTTTTATGTGTCCTTTTAGGCTGGCCCACTTCATGCCTGTACTGTATGTCTGAGTGATGCAGCAATGTCTTACGAACCTGTGCCGTGGACCATCGAGAGAGCATCAGCACCATGCAACTCCCCAATGCGACTCCCCTGTCCACTTGCCTTGTTCAACCTCATGGCCAAGTTCCCAGCAGCATTCACTGCATCTGGCCTAAACTGCCTGCTGGCCAGCTGGCTGGAAGGTAATGGGTAGCTGCTAGGTCAGAGGCCCTGGCAGAGGGCTTGCTGGGGGCTCTGATGGGTGTCCTTCCTACCACAGGTGACTGGGGCTACCCCCTGCTGCTATACCTGCTCACACCATATGCTAGGGATGATCCAGCAAATCTTGCTACCTACAACTAGGCCCATTGTTGGACCTGGATGATTACTGAGTGAGCATTCATCCACCTTAACCTGTGTTTATGTTGCCTGTACCACACAGAGGACTGCAGGGCTATGCAGTGCCTTGGCATCGCCAAGCACTTTGCTCTCCATGCTATGCTCCACAATGCTGTCTTCCAGCAGCAGCTGCCACTGCCTTAGTTGGCAGAAGGGGAGGCCCAGGTATGTGGAGCCTGGGCCTCCAGAGCCCCCATGGATGGGCAAAAATGCCCAAGCTATTGCCGAGTAGGTTCAGGAATACATATGACAACATTAATGGTGACATGGGGCAGTGCTGCATCAAGGAGTTTCATGGGCAGGGGCATTCCCCCACCAAGAATGCTGCTGCCGCCTTGGGTTCTGTGTCATACAGTCCCTCCCCCATGTCAACAATGGGCTGGCTTGGCGATACATCCACCTCTGCATGTGCACACTTTGTGACCCAGGATCCTGCTGTGAAAGACCCCTACATGGACAGCGAGGAAACGGCAAAGGTCAGAACAGAGTCTAAGGGGTCCATGAGGGACTACAACTTGCTGTGGGCCATCATCATGATAAGCCTCTCCTTGGCTGGGACTGGCAGTAGGTGTAAGATATCCATGGAGGGGTTAGTGGACCTGGACCAGGAGGTGATAGGACCTCCAGCACCCCTGTTCTGCCCCACTGAGGATGAGTGTTCTCCTTCACAAGTCCAGGATTGGGGTGGGGAGCCTGCCCTAGCCTGACTATTGCCCTGTGAGCAGACTGCTGGATGCCACCACCCCCTCCATCTGCCAGGTGGCTGTATCCTAGAATCTGGGCAGGGTGAGGGGCCATGGCTGTCAGTTCCATGTGCAATTATGGCCCAACCATGCCCCTGTTCCTTTCCACAAATGTTGTTCATGGCCATACTGGTGGTCTGACACTTTGTGGAGGCCTGGCTGGACCAGGTGGCTGGAGAGGGAGATGGCCAGCATGCAAGTACTCCTGTGGGACATGGAGTACCACACATATAGGCTACTGGTGGCCATAGTGGGTCATTGCAGTGGCTGGCCCATGGACCTCAAGGATATAAGTGGGCATCCGCACCAGCTTGCCAGGGCCAATGGCAGGCTCTTGGAGCTCCTTTGAGCTTTGCCAGCTGAATAGTGTTGTGGAGTACAGCAAGTGGAATTCCCACAATGATTTATGATGCCCATGGGGCCTGGTGGGGGCCCCATTGCTTGCCTTTGGACATATTTATTCTCACTGAATTTGTGTCCAAGTGTTCCAGTAAAGTTTATTGTTTGCTCATATTTATGTACTCCTTTGGCTTGTTGGGGGGTGGATATTGTGTTGTGTGCCCAAATACTAAGGGGTTGGGCCAGGCCCCAAAGGGGGAAGAGCTGTACCAGTTTGGCCAGTGCCATGGATGGTTCTGGATACCAGCTGCTCAGAAGAACATGGATGGATTCCTGAACATGTTGTGCCTGAGGAAGAAACCTGCCAACTTTGATATGGCCATAGAAAGGTGCACCCAGCCACCAGACAGAGTACACCAGTGGAGTCCCTAGGCTGTCTCTACACCATGGCCAGAAAATCCACCATGCCATAGTATCTTAAGGATCACAGAGGTGGACAACTATTGTGCCAAGAGCCCAATGGCCTCAGACCTATCTCATCTCTGAATGTGGAAGCATGGAGAGAAGAATTTGTGAGGCAGATCTGGTGGACTGCACAATGAGAGAGGAGATGGTCCAAGTGACTTAGCCCTAAGCCATATAGGGTCTTAAATTGTGCCCATAAACAAATGGGCAGCCAGCGCAGATCTTTCAGCACTAGAGTGTTATGATCCCTATAACCAGGGCCTAATGGTATAGCCTGTTCTGCCACATTTTAGACCAGCTGAAGTTTCTGGACCATTTCCAAAGGCACCTGCATATAGAGCACATTGCATTAATCTAACCTGAATGAAATTGGAACATGGATCACCATGGCCAGATACTTGGTTAGTCTGTGGGGTTTTAAAAATTTGTATATATTTATTAAAACATTTATATTCGACTTCCCCCCTCAAACTCAAGGTGGCTAAGAACACTCCAATAGGCAAAATACAATAAAACCACATAGGAACAGGCTTCTGGAGTTTCCTGGCTGCCAATACATTGCAGTAGCAATGGGACTTCCACATAGTAGGTTCCCCCCAATTTTCCCTGTCCCAGTCTCCTGCCAATGTCCAACACCTCACTTCATGCCACAGAAGCTTTTTCAATTCCCCCCTCCCATACAATTTAAAGTTGTTATATTGTTATAACATTAACAGTCTGTTTATGAGGGTCTCTGAATTCTCAGTTTTAATTTTTTTAAAGGAAGTTTCTAATCCCTTTTGTTGCGTAGGCAGGGCAACTCTGCTTTTCTTTTCACTAATGAACATGGCAAGGAAGTGGAACTGGGCTGTACAAAAAGCTGTACAAAACTGGGCTGTGCAAAAGGTATATCTCTCATTTATCTTTGTAAACAGCATTTTTGAAGCCCTCTTTGGAGTGCCTTCTTAGCCTCAAGATCCCTTCCGCAATGCCCTTTCCCTTATTTCCTATGTGGGAGACAATTATTGCAATCAGCACAAACTATCCAATCGGATGGGATTCTCTTTTCATCTGATCTTAAATCAACTGTAAGCCAGCTGTTTGGATGGGTACCACATCAACAGGTTTTACCAACACCTCTTTTTGTGAAAGTAAAGTACAGTAAATGCTCTGTTTCTGGGAAGGTTTATGATCAGCAGAACATTAGTTCCTCAGTACTACACATGCTTTATAGTGGTTACTTTTCATGATGCCCCATCTTTGGAATGTACAAGCCTGTTCCTAGGGTGGTGTTAGACATCACTGACTGTGTAGGAGGCATGGCAAAATTGCTCTATGGTATGACTGACAGCAAAAACCTAACAAAAGGAGAGCGCCCTATGGTTACCATAAAACAAAACAGGTTCTTTTGAACCATGTCATGCTGTAAAATAAATTTTGTACCAGTTAACCAACCAGTCATTGTCTGGCAGTAGCTGAGACAGGGATGTAATAAATCATAATTTGCTTTTATATAGAGCCCTGCCACAATCCATACATAATACAATAAAATCATTTTAAATCATTTAAGCCCATGCACCAGTAGTTTCTTCTGTGTCTTCTGCCTGTTAGGTCTGCACTGCCTTGGCAAGATGAAGGGTTTGTTCTACAACAGCCCACTGCAAATTGGGTTTCTGGGGAGATTTATAGAGCCATTTCCTTTTCCCAGGCAGTGCAAGAACAGCCCCCCCGCCCCAGCTAAAGTGAGAAGCCAAAAGGTGCGGAGTGTGTATCTTAAAATTCCTGAACTGAAAATATACATGAAAATCACAGTTTTGAATCATGAGGATGATTTTCATAATGATAAACACAAATATGTGACCAATTTCCCACAAGCCGCTGCTCTGCCCTCGCTCTTCCCTTTACCCCAATCGTACATGTCAATTTCCCACTATTTGCTGTGCAGCTGCATTTTCCCTGCATCTACTTGATCCTATTTTTTGATAATCAAGTAGATGCAGAGGAAATCGGGTGAAGCTGCAGGGCAAAATGCGGCCTCGCAGCAAATAGTGGGAAATTGATATGTATGATCGGGGTAAAGGGAAGAGCAAGGGCGAAGCAGCGGCTTGTGGGAAATCAGTCTGAGATTCTTCAGTATTATGAAAAACAACCCCCAAATCCATTTTTGTTTGTTTGTGTGCTTGCCATTGCCAGCAGAAGAAGGTGTGCTTTTTTTCTTCAATTCTTTGATTTCCCAGGAAATGGCATTTCTTGTTTTCAACTGGGTGTTTGCAAGAGAGTAGTAGTGCTCCCAGCCAATCACCATTGGAGACAAGTCACAAAGGAGTAATTTTAAGGCACTTCACTGCTGCTCTGAGCTGGACAACATTTTCAGGGTTGTTAGAGACACTATCCGCCAGGTATTACTTGGACAGTAGTAGTAGATAATTAAGATACCCCTACAGTGGATATCCAGCATGAAGACAAGTGTCTCATAGCAACTGGATGACTGATTCATCAGTTGCTATCACATGTACACACCCACCCATGTTGCAGGGTTGGGGTTTTTTTTGAAAAATTCAAACTGTTTTCAAAAATTGCAGTGATGGGGGGATGGTTTTCTACAAACAAAGCCTTCCTTACTTTGTGAAAGGAGATGGTGAACCACAACAAAGAAGGATGGCAAATACAGTGTTTTCATCAGAAAGGTAAGATTTTCTTTTCTTTTTTATTGTCAGTCAGTCACTGTAAAAGTACACAAAGAAACCAGAAGCAGCCATGAATTTTTTTAAAGTACTGGTGGTCATCACTCTCCTGCTGGGCCACTGCCTCACCAATAGCAACCAGTGGAGAGAAATGCACAAAAGGGCATCTACTTCAGGGTTGTGAAATCAACCCCCTTTATCCATTCTGCTCGAAACTTAGGGGGTCTTTAGATGAGAGACAAGGCTTTGTTCTAGGCAAATTTGGTGCCATTGTCTTTAAAAACAGCTGCACCAGACTCTCAAATTGGTTCTCCCTTTGAATAAATGGTCTTGAAACTCTGGAACCTGAAAAAAAACACCAATCTGAATCCTGAACCAGCACTCTCCTACCCAACAATTATGAATAAATTATAAAGGTATCTTCCCTGAATTGTGGATCTGAAATCATAATAGTTTTTTGCTTGGAGCACACTTCTACTAAAGGCTGCATTTGTTTTTTTTAACTGTTCTGTAAAATATTGTCTTGTAACAGAAATGGGCTGTAAGTCACATTGATAAGCAGGATATTTTTTAAAAATATATACTATTGATTGATTGATATAAACTAGGAATAAGGCCCATTGTGGAAATAAATACAATGTGTTGTAGAAAGAGGCTCTGGGAGAGTGCCCTGGTTTTGGGCACTCAGTGTCAAATTGCTGTGGTGACCTCAGCAGGGTATAAGGACACAGAGTCCACCATTTTCTCCAGGGGAACTGTTCTCTGCCATCTGGAGAGCAGTTGTAATTCTGAGTGATCTCCAGCCCTCACCTGGAGATTGGCAACCATGGTTCCCAGGAGGAAAAGTAGTCTTTCTCTGCAATGGGAACCAAAGCAACTTACATCATTCTCCTCTCCCCCTTTTGACTTGCACAACCACCCTGTGAGGTAGGTTAGGCTGAAAGTCTGTGACTGGACCAAAATCATGCGCTCAGCTTCTACACAAGAACCTGGATCTAGCAGATCTTACTCTGAAGCATGGACTGCTATGCCTAGGGTAGCCAACCTCCAGGTGGACCTGAAGATCGCCAGGTATCACAACTGAACTCCAGACAACAGATCTCTCCCCCCCCCCGGAGAAAATAACTGCTTTGAAAGGTGGGCTGTATGGTATTTTGTTCAGCTGAGGCCTCTCCCCTCCCCAAACCCTGGCTTCCATAGACTCTACCATGAAATCTCCGGGAATTTCCCTACCTGGAGCTGGTAACCCTAGTTAGGACTGGCCCCAATTTCTCCCAAAGGCCAAAATAGGTGTAGAAAGGGCCATTTACTGATGAATTTTGCTTCATGGTTTGGTTTGTGCCCATCCCTACTGTGGCATTATAGCCCTCTTCCCCAAACCATGCAATCCCCAGGGTCCACTTCCAGATTTCCAGGAATTTCCCAATCCAAAGTTGGCAACACTGCTCCAGAGTCTCAGCAATCATGTATACTCCCCAGCAACTGTCTGAAAATGCCCAGGTTGTCCTGATCCTCAAGAACCTACAGCACTGATGACCATGATGTAGGGAGCGGCCATGGCTCAAGGGTAAAGCACATATTTTGCACCTACAAGTCTCAGGGTCAGTCCCTAAAATTACTCATTCTAGCAGCAGGAAGCGGGGAGGGGGGAAGCTGCACCCAGTCGAAGCAGACAATAATAAGCTAAGCAGACCAGAGGTTTGACTTGATATGTTTATTGTCAAAGTCCTAGGACACAATAGGGTTGTCAAGAGGCCTGGAGAAAAATTGCCCTGTTTCTTTAACAGAGGTTAATGGGTAAAAATGAACAGTTGAAGCTTTTCATGGCATGGAGATAAATAATATCACGTGGTAAATAACTTCCCATCAAGCCTCTATTAAAGGGATAGCATTTTTTTCTCCGGGCCTCTTGGCAGCCCTACCCACATCCAATGTTCCCTCTAAGCTGTGAAGTCTTGTGAGCAAAAATTCTACTTTGTGAGCTACTGGTATTAAAGTTGTGAGCAGGCAATCTGGCAACTGCATACATTAGTCTGGAGCCGTCCTTCCTGAGCTGAGACAAAAATGCATGAGCTGGAGGCTAAAAAACTGTGAGCTAGCTCACACTAACTCAGCTTAGAGGGAACACTGCACCACATCCCAAGTTGTCTTGAACCTAGACATATGCTGAAATCACATGTCTCCTAAATGGGAATATAATAGTTTGAAAGAGGGATTTTTAATAGCAACACTTACAATTTAATGAGATCACAAAATATCTGCCTCCACTAACAATGTTCTGCCCTAAAGCCCCATGCACTAGTCAAAAGGGATCTAGGTTTCCAGTTAATAAAGGTGGAGCCACACAGTGAAATATTTAAAAGATTTCAGATAAATCCCCCCTTTTGTGTTTCTTTCAGGCATCACTCACAGAGGTTTTAATGGGAAAATTACAGCCCTAACCTTACTGCATATAATGGTTCCACTTCATGAATATAAGATTTGTTTTAGAGAGCTTAATATTAAGGGCTGGACTGAGACTTTATAACAGTACAATTTCTGAATAGAAAGTGGAAGGAATTAGGGTTTTTTTAAACCCCTGCCAGCCACTGGTCCAATGAGACTCATTAACAAATACCACAAGAATGTTTATTGTTAATTTGCCCACACTGGCTCCCTGTTGCCTTTTGGGTTCCACTAAAATGCCTAGCTGTATCCAACATATCTTTAAAAGACCACCTTCCCTGTTATATTCCACCATGATTTTGAAGATCCTTTAAGAACCTCTTGAATTTGCCATATATGCAATGTCTGTCAGGTTCAGATAGCAAGGGTAGGCTTAGACACATTCTTGAGGAATGTCTCTTACTTGCAGAATTCTCTTCACTTACAGAACCCGACTCTGACCATCAGCAGTCAGGCTGTCAACAATTCAGTGAAATCGGGGCAGGCTTGAGTAGGGTTGCAGGTCCCTACTTTTTGCTGGCAGGGGGATCCAGGTTCCTTTCATGGATCTTCTTGTGTGTGCGCCCCGTGATGATGTCACCCAGAAGTGACATCATTGTGCTAGGTATATCGCAGGGGGGTGCTCTAGCCTTCGGCCAAAAACTCTACAGTCACCATAGAGTTTTTGGCTGAGTACTAGAGCGTCCCACCCACAACATGCCCAGCATGATGATGTTACCTCTGGATGTTGTCATTGCACCAGGCACGTTGGAGCTGCAGAGCTCTTCAGGTGTGGTGTGTGAATCAAGGCCCCGAAATTGGGGGAACCCCTGCCCCCATTGCAGGGATGGCAACCCTAGGCTTGAATTTGAGGTATTATTTGTCTACAGAAATATCAAGAGCTATACTTTTTATCCCATCAATCAGTTCCTCCAAGCCTTCCCACCTTTACCAAGTTATGCACTGTTGGAAATAGGCAGTAGGGGAAGAGCCTGATTTGCAACATGAATCTGCGACTGCAACATGAATCTGTGACTGTCTGTGTTTAACCTGGTCTCACTGTCTTTCCACTAGTGAGGGTGTATTTTTCCAGCAAGTGTTAGGTAGCTGCATGAGTGATAGCTGGACATCACTGGAAGCAATGTTAAACTTAGATTCACTTGCTTGAGTGAAATATTTCCTGCTGAGATTTGATTGCAATTCTAATTTCTAAATAGTCTTGAAAATAAGTATGCATGTACTGTCTTATACTGAGGCTAGGGGCAGCCCAATGGACTGGAAAAAGCAACAAAAGCAGGCTCACTTGTGTTGGCTTCTTGTGGGTGCGGGGGGCAGAAACTGCCCCCCCAACAGGGCGAGAGCTTGCTGCAGTGGTAGCTGTGAGGGCCACCCTGAACTGGGCAAGGACTGCGCCTGGTGGCAGTGGCAGAGGGAGGCAGCCCCAAGGAACTTTTCCCAGTGGCTTCAAAGACCAATCTGTCCCTGGCTGAAGCAGACCATCGATCCATCTGTTCCAGTCTTTGAAATACAGCAGCTATCTGGGCACTCCAGACCAGAAATTTTATACAAGAACATAAGAACAGCTCTGTTGGATGAGACCAGTGGTCCATCTAGGCCAGCATCCTGTCTCACACGGTGACCAATCACTTTCTCTGGAGGGCCAACAACAGGGCACAGAGGCTGGGGCTTCCCTTGATGTTTCCTCCCAGCACTGGTACTATGTGGAGCAGGCCCGTAGCCTGCGTGTTGCCCTGGGGACCCTCCCCCCCTGTGGGTTTTGCGGGCCCCCTCCCCCGATCCTCTGCTACCCCCTCCTCCCCCCAGCCCCCTCCCCCCAATCGATGGCCTTGTCCCTGGCATTCTGGGTCTGCCTTTTTCCCTCCTACACATGGTGGGTAAGGGGGGGAGGAATCTCATCCCCCCCTTCGGCTCTCCCTCCCCTCCAGCCCTGAGATGAGCAACGGCAAATACAGACGAAAAAGGATCTTCCCGACAGAGCCGCTCTCCACCTAGGCTCAGACCGTTGGCTAGCAGCCTACAGTGGGTGGGTTCTAAGCAAAGAGCCCGCGAAATACAAATTAAGCCGTGCGGTAGCCGCTACTTCCTCTTCCTCTTCCTAGTCCAATTGCGTGGAAACTGCAGCCTCCTCTCCTCCCTGCCCTCCCCAGGTCCTTCCGAGGGAGGGGGGGGAAAGAGCAGGAAAGGCACCTGCAGAGGCAGTCCGATAATCAGCCCCTTCATTAGGCTAAAGTGGACAAGAGCCGAAAGACCCCCACGAATACCCCCCACCCCATTTCCCCCTCCTTACAGGACGCCTCTGGCTCCTCTCATTCCCTCCTCCTCCCAATGGAAAAAGCCCCCCAATGCTCCCTCTAAGCTGCGGAGTCTTGTGGGCAAAAATCCTATTCTGTGAGCTGCTGGCATTAAAGTTGTGAGCCAGCAATTTGGCTACTGCGTAAATTAGTTTGCTCTGGAGCCGTCCTTCCTGAGCTAAGGCAACAAAGTGTGAGCCGGAGACTAAAAAACTGTGAGCTAGCTCACACTGACTCAGCTTAGAGGGAACATTCCCCCCCCTTCTGCTGAAGTCTCACCTCCCTCAGTCACCTGTCGGGGAGTGAACGGAAGCCCCTGCTCTTCCGTGCACGTGTTTTCCCCTCCTGCACCTGGATCTACATGGCAGGGGTTCCATGCCCCAATGCGCATCATCCCTCGCTGGTCCTTCACTGCCGCCTATGAGCTCTGCCCACCGGCCTCCCACAGGTAAGGGGGGGGGGATTTTGGATCCCACCCTCTCGGCTGGAATGACCCAGGGAAGCCCACCCTAGGGGTTTTTTTTGGGGGGGAGGATATTTTGACTTGCCCCCTCCCCCTCCTTTTGCCGGCGCTTCTTTCTTTGCATTCGGGGAAACTGCTCGGGGGTGGCGCTCTTTGCAGGGCCTGGGCTGGAGATCCAGGAGGGGGACGGGCCAGGAGGGGCAGAGGGCGCTGGGGGGGATTGGGGGCTGCCACGGGATCCGTGCCGTGATTGGGATGGGATTGCTAACCTCCAGGGAGGGCCCGGAGATGTGCTGGGATAACCCTGGATTTCCAGACCGCAGAGACCACAATCCCGCTGTAGAAAAGGGCAACTTCAGAGGGGTGGGCTCTGCGGCATCAAGATCCCTGCTGACCCCCTCTTTTCCCCAGACTCCTCCCCCCCCCAGTCTCCAGGAGTTTCCCAACCTGGAGCTGGCAACCCTAGAAGAGGGAGGATGCCTTCAGAAATGCCCTCAGAAAGCGGTGTGGGGGGGTGGGAATAGTTACAGTTTGACAACTGCTTGGAGGAAGGTCTGAGTTCAGACTTGACTCTCCTTGGGCCAAGCATTCCCTGCCCAACTAGTCTACCTTGCAGGGTTGGTGGAGATGAGAGAGGAGGGCACTCTGTGTGGAGCCTCCTGGAAGAGAGTCAGGATAGAAATAGCTGGCTCTGAGTTGGGAGATTTCTGGGGAGGGGAGGTATAATGCCCCAGAGACTGCCCTCTAAAGCAGCCGCTTTCTGCAGAGGAACTGATCTCCAGGCCCCACCTGGGGGGCTGGCCAACCTAGCAGAGACCCTGTTGGAGGAGAAGCCTGTTCATCCTGGTCAGGGATAATCCAGGGCAGTGCTTCTTAATCCTTAGACCCCTGCTGTCACCAGCCATAAAGCAGCTTGAAAAACACTCACCAACTCTCAGTTGAAAGCAAAATATTACCAGTTCCCAGTAGCATTCCAGACTGTACTTTGTGGACCATTCCTAAGGTTTTGAGAAATTCATTTTCATACTTCAGCAAAAGGAGGGGGGGGTCCAAAATAATTTTCACCCCAAGTACTTTGCATTTCACCTTTGCCCTCCTGTTTGATTCCCAAATAGATTACAACTCATTTAAATAAACTAACAAAATTATTTATTTATTTATTCATTCATTCATTCCATTTGTATCCTGCCCTCCCCGTGAACCCCAGAATATATCCATGTAAAATGAGCAAGAAATGTTTCCAAACATAGCAGTGGTTAAAACGCACGGATTTCTTTCCATCTTTCCCATGCATTTGGGTGTTTGTGTCCATGGCTATGCAAAAGGATGGTGATATTCTGAATTAATACACAGGAAAAATACTAGTTCACCCAGATCCTTGGCCACAACAACAAATCCCCCACCCTGGCCCTGCACCCTCTCTTTCCTGCCGTGGCCTTTGGCACGTTTCCCCAGCCCAGAACCTGCCCCTCAAGGCTATTACTGTAATAATAAATAATAAAACTGAAACATTTTTGTGCAATAAACCACTTGTATTTATTATTTAGTTTTTATTTAGAAGTATGAGCACAGCATGGCAGTACCACACAAACATATAGTGATGGGCCCCCTGAGAAAAACATGGGCCCCCTGAGCAAAAAGTTGTTAGCTACGGGCCTGATGCGGAGGTTCCTTTTAGCCACAATGGCTAATAGTCACTCATAGATCTGTCCTCAGTGAATCTGTCTAATCTAGGGTTGCAATCCCCCAGATCTCAGTGGGTTTTCCCCCAGTTTGGGAGGCTCCAGTCTGCTGCCAGCCAGCTGACTGGTGGGGGAAGCCCCACCTCCAAGCCTGACTGCCGACAGCCACCCCTCTCCCTCCCCTCCACTGACAGCCACCCCTCTCCCTCCCCTCCTGCAAGATCAGAGAGCCCTTTAAATCTTGCAGGAGGGCCCTTTTAATTGTGGCTTGGAGTGCATGTGCACCCCCCCCCCCTGCTTCTTCCCCAAAGCATTTAAATGCTTTGGGGAAGAAGCAGGGGCCAGCATGCACCTGCAATCCAAGCCAGGAATTCGTTGGTCCCCAACACGATGACATCACTTTGCCATGACATTACCACATTTGGGCTGTCCCTGCCCCTCAGAACACCATCCAAAGTCCCCTTCTGGGGACTCAGAGGGACCTGGCAACCCTAGTCTAATCCCCTTTTAAAGCTGTCTATGAATGTGGCCATCATGACATCTTTTGGCAGAGAATTCCACATGTTAATCACTCACTGAGCATAGAAGGATTTCCTTTTGCCAACTCCTGAATCTGTTGTCATCAACTTCATTGTGTGGTCCTACCAGTGGACCTGGGGGAAACTTCCATGACTACCTGCTTCTTATTGAAAACGCCAACGGTAGCAGCAGAAGTATGGTTTAAACTTTGTTTGGCTGCGTTAGAGTTCCCCATTTGGTTAGCAGGGAAGCTTTATGATGGCTCAATTTACACTTACTGTTGCTTTACTTTGCATAATAATTCCTGATTTATGGTATATTTCTGGCCTGGAATCATAAATCAGGGTTGATTTATATCAGCAGCAATGCTCCCTCTAAGCTGTGGAATCTTGTGAGCAAAAATTCTACTTTGTGAGCTACTGGCATTAAAGTCATGGGCAAGCGATTTGGCTTCTGCATAAATTAGTTTGCTCTGGAGCCATCCTTCCTGAGCAAAGACAAAAATGTGTGGGCCAGAGGCTAAAAAACTGTGAGCTAGCCCACACTAACTCAGCTTAGAGGGAACACTGATCAGCACAGCAGTATACTTCTTTCTCCGTAAGTGTAGTATTCTGTACCACATAACATTAGCTGTCACAGACAGGTTTGATCCAAATAATGTATTTGTTCATCAAAATATTTTTATCCCATCATTCAAGCACTTATTGCCACAAATACTGCCACAAATTTTGGCACCAGAGGCCATGCAAATGGCACTCCTGGGTTGCAATCAAGCCTACAGCTGGTTCACCTTTTCCTCCCCTTCCCCCACCATCCCTCCACTTTAATGTGTGTCATGCTTCTGGTTTCATAGATAAAATTACCAGAGTGAGGAATGGCTTGTGGGGGATAACAATGAATGGGCAAATTCCATGAATTTATCCCTTGTTGCTGAGCCAAAACTGATTCTGCCAGTCAGCTGCTGTGTTGCTGTGTTGCACTGCAATTGCAGGCCTGGTGTCTCTGCACCTCCTCCTCTCTGGACTGAGGATGCCATGGTTCCTGGCTGCTTGAATGGCTCTCAGACCGTCCAAGTCTGTGATGGGTCCTGTTAGCCACTAGGAGGATATGGCAGAAGCACACGGGCTGCTACTGAAGTACAGTTTGCATTGAAACCAATGAAACAAAAATGAATCCCATATCTGAAATGAACAAATATAGCAGATATGACTGAAACAAATATGACTGAAATTTTATAGTGAAAGTGAGTACAAAAGCAAACAAAATTTGCACATTTTAAGTTAATGGCACTCATCATAAATCACATGACAGGAAGTCACAAAACATCAGTTTTATGTGGTAGGAAGTTCATGGAATCAATAGCACTTCATTGGTCTAGTAGGCGATCTTGAGTGGTACTATTGTGGGGCTGTGTTTTAAACCCAGCTCTCTTTGGCATTTTTATCAAACTGGTTGAGAGATGCTGTCACTAAGTTTAAAACTATGGGTGGCATCTTTGGGTTGTAACTTTATTGGCCACAAGTAATTCCATACTGAGGCTGCAATGCATATGCACTTAGAGCAGATCAAATTGAATTTGGTAGGACTTTGTACATGGGGCTGGCCTGTATAACCCATCTGGATTTTCAGATTACTGTGTGTTGAAAACCTGGTCCACATACTGTTCAGTGGCCACCCTGACAGCTTTCTTACCAAAGAAGCAGAATTTAACCTAAATAAAACAATTTAACTGAATTTATCCTAATTGAAATGAACTGAAACTGAGCTTTAGAAGGTAGTACAGGTGACTGGTCAGTGCTTCTTCTAGCAGCTTTTGTACAGGTGATCATATTAGTGCCTAATGCAAAGGAAAGAGCAACATCTTTTTCAAAGCTTTTCAATCAATTAGGTTTCATGGATAAGGACACCAATCTCAGTGGCTGGAGACCTGGCAGATGAACACAGTATTTAGCAATTCTCTTCCTTGCAGAAAATGACTCAATTTAATCATCACCAGTTACACATCTTCACAGAGAAGCATTCTGTGTAATTGATGGATTAAAATGAAGGCATGGAAGACTCATAAGTACACCTAATACAAAGACTAATAGAAGAAAAATGGGACAAATATTAAACAAGAGATTTCCAAGTGTAACAGCAATTAGCCAATAGAAATACATTATTTAGTATTGATGTGAAGCGAATTTACTTGAAAGGGGTTTAGTAAACTCAGGGGTCTTTTCATAGAAAAACAGCTGCAGGAGCTCATTAGCATATGGTATGCTAATGAGCTATTAGGCTATTAGCATATGCCACGCCCCCTGACATCACCAGAAGTGATGTCAGAAGGGGAAGCAAAAGGGGGGGAGGCATCTTCAAAAGCTAAGAGAGAAGGGGTTTAAAGTTTAAACTCCTTCTCACTAGAGTTGGGCCACAGAAGGAGGAAAGAGGGAAGGAAAGAGAGAGAGTAGAGAGAAGGAAAGAGGGAAAGAAAGAGAAGGAAAGGAGGAGGGAAAGAAAGAGAGGGAAGAAGGAGGGAAACAGGGAAAGGAGGAAGAAAGAGAAGAGAAGAAGGTGGGAAAGAAAGAAAGAGAGAAGAGAAGAAGGAGGGAAAGAGGAAAAGGAGAGAAGGAAAGGAGGGAATGAAAGAAACGTGGCTGCAATTCGGCCTCATTATATCCTATGGGCCATTGAAGTCAATGGTAAAAACATAGGGTATATTCTGGGGGCTGGAGGGAAGGGGGTTTGAGGGAGAGGCTCCAAACTCACAGGGTAGCTGATGGAGCCTCTCCCCAAGATACCCACCAAGTTTCAAGAACATTGGACCAGGGGGTCCAATTCTCTGGGCCTCCAAACTGGTTGCCCCCATTCCCTCCATTGTTCTCTATGGTGGGAAAAAAGTAACCCCATCAATGTGTATTTATATTTAGGATTTTTGGCTCCAATGTGCATCACTTTGCACTTGGCCACATTGAACCCCATTTGCCAACGTTGGAGAGCCAGTTTGGTGTAGTGGTTAAGTGCGTGGACTCTTATCTGGGAGAACCGGGTTTGATTCCCCACTCCTCCACTTGCACCTGCTGATGTGACCTTGGGTCAATCACAAGCTCTGGCACAGCTGTTCTCTCAAGGACAGTTTCTGTCAGAAGTTCTCTCAGCCCCACCTACCTCACAGGGTGTCTGTTGTGGGGAGGGGAAGGGAAAGGAGTTTGTAAGCCGCTCTGAGACGCCTTTGGGCAGTGAAGGGCGGGGTATAAATCCAACCTCTTCTCTTCTTCTTCTTCTCATCCATCCTCGACAGATCCCTTTGGAGTGCCTCACAATCCTCCCTGGTTATCACCACTCTGAACAACTTCATGTCATCTGCAAATTTAGCCACTTCACTGCTTACTCCCAACTCCAAATCATTAGTAAACAAGTTAAAAAGCATTGGACCGAGTACTGATCCCTATGGTACCCCACTGCTTACCAACCTCCACTGAGAAAATTTCCCATTTATAATCACTCTCATTTATAATCACAGAGTGTGACTTTTGATCCACAAGAGGACTTGTCCTTTTATCCCATGACTATTAAGCTTACTTAGGAGCCTTTGATGAGGAACTTTATCAAAAGCTTTCTGGAAGTCAAGGTAAATAACATCTATTGGGTCCCCCTTGTCCACATGTTTGTTCACTCCCTCAAAACACTAACAGGTGAGTGAGACAAGATCATTCCTTACAGAGCCCATGCTGTGTCTGCCTCAATAGTTTTTGTTCATCAATGTGCCTACTAATTCTTTCCTTGATAACAGTTTCCATCAACTTACCAAGTATCGATGTCAGACTGACTGGCCTGTAATTTCCCGGATCTCCTCTGGAACCCTTTTTAAAGATGGGAGTGACATTAGCTACCTTCCAGTCCTCAGGAATGGTGGCAGATTTTAATGAAAGATTACATATTTTTGTCAGAAGATCCACAAGTTCACATTTGCGTTCTTTCAGAACTCTCAGATGTATGCCATCCGGGCCTGGTGATTTATCAGTTTTTAAGTTGTCTATCAGTTGTAGGACCTCCTCTCTCCTCACCTCAATCTGACTCAGGTCTTTCAACACCCATCCCGAAATCAGCAGTTCTGGAGTGGGCAAGCACTTCTCATCTTTCACAGTGAAGACAGAGGCAAAAAATGCATTCAGCTTCTCAGTTTCACTTTAGATCTCCCCATGTATTGGACCTTTCAACTTTTTTCTTCAAAGTGTGTGGAATCACATTGCTTTTCCCCCTCCCTGCTAAGGTAACAACATTCTACACTACCTCCACATTAGTGGCCATAACCACATGTCATAGCTCTTCTAAGTTACTTATAATTATACTTGGGGATAGTGTATCATATGGCTAGTTACGCTCTCAGTCCATTGAGTTCATTGAACTTGTGCATGTGTTAAGTGTCATCAAGTCCCATCTTTTGATGATCCTGTGAACTAATGTCCTCCAAAATGTCCTATCATTAACAGCCTTGCTCAGGTCTTGCAGACTGAGGACTGTGGCTTCCTTTATTGTCAATCCATCTCATGTTGGGTCTTCCTCCTTTCCTGCTGCTCAATGCACTTAAACTAGAGTAATTCTGCATAGGTTTGTACAGAAAGTGTCCCAAATAAGTGAAAGTGTGTTATTAATACGTGTCTCACTTTGTGAGGTAGAGTTATGCTATCATATCATTCATTTTCTATTTAAAAGGGAAATATAGTAAACAAATGGAGACCCACAAGAAACTTGCGGGATGGTCATCCCATTCCTCACACCTTTGCTTCCTCCCCTCTACCCTTACCTATCTCACACTCTTTCTCCCTTCTGGGGGTGGAGCCATAGACTCAACCCTCCAAAGCAGCCATTTTATCCAGGGGGACTGATCTCTGTCACCCGGACAACAGTTGTAATTCTGGGTGATCTCCAGCCCTCACCCAGAGGCTGGCAATGGTAGTTCTCATAGAGGAAATGGCTGGTTTGGAGGGTGGAGTCTATGGCATTATACTGGTCTGAAGTTCCTCCCCTCCTCAAACCCCACCATCCCCAGGATCCACCCCTTAAATGTCCAGGAGTTTCCCAATCCAGAGTTGGCAACCCGATTTCCTTCCCACCCAACAGCCAACTTAACCTTTATCTGCCTTTATCTGTCTTCAGCTTTTTGTCTCCACCCCCTCCCCCACAGCTTCTACCAAGGAAAATTATAGTCTTTCTCCACAGTGGGGACCAAAGCAGCTTACATTATTCTCACCTCCTTTTTATCTGCACAACAACCCTGTGAGGTTGGTTAGGCTGAAAGTATGTGACTGGTCCAAAATCACCCAGTCAGCTTCCACCGCAATATGGGGATCTGAACCTGGGTCTTGCAGACCTATTCTGAGGCTCTAACTGCTGCATCACTGCTGGCTTTCATCGGGTGGCTGCTGAACAGCAGCAAGCAGCCAGGCCAAGTTGAGTCATGCAAATTAGGTGGTATCAAGTCACCCAGAGGGTGCTGCCTAGGGATGCCAGCCTCCAGGTGGGATCTGGGGATCCCCTGGAATTACTGCTCAGCTCCAGACTACTGAGATAACTTCCCCTGGAGAAAATTGATGCTTTGGAGGGTGGACTCTAGGGCATTGTACCCCACTGAGGTCCCTGTCCTCCCCAGGCTCCATCCCCAAATCTCCAGGAGTTTCCAGACCTGGAGCTGGCAACCCCACTACCCCCATCCCCTGCCAGTGCCCGTGGGGGGACCTGGCAACCCTATACTGCTGCCAGGCCTAGGGTTGGCAACCTCCAAGTGGGGCCTGGAGAGTGAACTCCAGAGATCTGTGAACAACAGAGATCTGTCTCCCTGGAGAAAATGGCTGCTTTGGAGGGTGGATTCTGTGGCATGATGCCCAGCTGAGGCCTCTCCCTTCCCCAAATCCTGCCCTCCTTGCACTCCACCCCAAAACCTCTAGGAATCCCCCAGCCTGGCCCCAAGGCGCCTCCCTCCCCCTCCTCCCTCCAAGGCCTAAAGAGGCCTGGAAAGAAAGGGCCTTTCCCCCACCCTTTGACTGACAGAGCCAGTCAGAAGCCTCTCCTCCCCCCCCCCCCCCAACGTTCTAATCTCTCACCGTTGCTGCCTGGAGTCAGGTCCCTGCAGAGGCCATTTCAAAAGCCTTTTGGGGGGGAATTCAACTGTCCCTGAAGGGATTTCCTCACTGTTTGGATTTTTCTACAAACCCAGGAAGTCTACTGACTATGTAGGAAAAGCTGTTGGGGGAGAGTGAGGCCCCTGTTGGAGGGAATAGGTATCCTCACAGGAAAAAAAAAAGTCTGGAATTAGAATAAGGATGGAGCAATTCCACTCTGTCAGCTCTGTCCAGGGATTCCTGATATGCGTGGGACAAACCTATTGACTTTACCAGCAGGGGAAATTACAGCCATCTCTATTGTGTGTGTCCAAATCACCTGCCTGTGACAGACATTGTGGTTCTTGAATAAGGCTTCTGCTCTATAAACTATTGAAATGGGCAGAGCTTTTGACTACAACTATGTTTGCTAGCTAGTGTTAGAGACCCAGAACAAAGACAGAGACAGATGTTTCTGAGGGCTTACTAGTTAATGAAGTATAGAGTTGAGTGTCACCAGCAGATTCATGAAACCTGATCCCCAAGCTATGGATGCCCTTATTAAATAGTTGATACAGATATTAAATAATATTAGTGAAAGAACAGAAGCTTAAGGGATCTCACATATGAACCCACAAGACACTGACTTAACCTCTCCAATGACAGCTCTATGGGTCCACTAGGGCAAGAACGGCGGAAAGCAATTAGAGTGTCATCCCCTTCACTCCTACTAATCTCCAGATGACTCTATAGATTATAATTGTCCACTGTATCTTCCCCACCTGGGAGGTCCTAGTGGCTGACTGATGATCTACATCTTCTGAGAACTTACTGTATGGGATCATGTAGAATTCCATTTATCCCGGGTAGTTAGATTGCAGGTGGCTCAGAGGTTAAGATGCCGAGCTGCGGATGTAACAGAGCTGTCTCTGGTCCCAGCTCCTGCCAACCTAGCAGTTTGAAAGCAAGAAATCTCAAGTAGATAAATAGGTACCCCTTCAGTGGGAAGGTAACAGTGTTCCGTGAGCCTCGGAGTTTAGTCATGCTGGCCACATGACCATGGAAATGTCTTTGGACAGCGCTGGCTCTTCAGCTTGTAAACGGAGATGAGCCCCGCCCCCTAGAGTCAGATTCAACTGGCTTTTGAGCAAGGGAAACCTTTACCTTTATCGTTACGAGTTTGATTGCACATCCGAGTTAACAAAACTACTTTTACCCTTAGTATCAGTATTCCTTTTACTAGGTATGACTGAAAGTAATCCAATACCCTTTACAGTAGGAGCTTCTTGGAATCTGCTATGAAGGCAAATGCTTACACAGACACTGCCGTTGCTTAGGCAAAGTGCTCCTTTGCCCATAGAAGAGAATGAAGAACGGGAATCTCCTGCATGTGTGTAATACAACCCCATGGTGGCTGCAGACACTTATGAAAACGGCTTAATTGTGGAACAAGAGCAGCTCTGTGCAGAGCTTTTTATTCACAGCAAGAATCTTGCACGTAATCCATGTACTTCACAGAAAGCTTGGCCCATGTAGTAGAATTCCTATGAAATTACATAGTATATCCTCATTAACACCGAAAAAGTGAGCCTATGATTCATGTTAGTGCAGTGCCTATAAAGATAGTTAATTATTAAGCCAATAGCAGAAGAAGCACTTGGGGTGTGGAGATTGTGTCTAACAATGCCAGTTTTCTAAAGGGATCCAGTGACGCACTCACCAGGATCAGACATGCTTTAATCATTTTCTTGATTATTTGGATAATGTGTGCAATCTGTGGGAGAGCAAACCAGGCAAGAGGAACCTCCTGCATGTCGTTTTATATAACAATGTAGGCTGGGAGATCTTAAGCTTCTATAAGGGAAAGGATTGTGGGGGGAAATATTCTAATACCATTTTGTTAACATATGGGACATTTAAAATGTGTAGCACTCTTTCTATTCCTAGCACTAAAGAAGGATCTGCATTGTAAATGTACTGAAGCTAATTATAAGTAGGGATGTTAGTCCTCTGTAATTCAAAGCATGTGGCTGTCTCCAGTTTATGTTGAAGGCAGACATGTTTCTAGTCCACTTCACTGAATATATTCAAAGCAGTATGTATAGAGAGCCTGAGTATTTTAGTGAATCCCTCCTTTGTGGCTTTATGAAACAATTTGGCATATTTTCAAAATATCTGTCTAATTTTCTGGACCCAGATTTTGTGATGTTCCATTTTTCCTTTAGGTCAGGAACAGGTTGCTCATTCAGGTTTCTGCTCTTATGTTCATATAACAGGTATGTTAAAGAAGATTCAGGTACGGGAATAACTGATTTCAGAACAATGGTGCTCATGCAGTCTACAAGTCTAACTGGCAGACAGAACTACGGAGCAGGAACTCTACACCATGAGACTAAACCAAAACAAACAAATGTTGGGGGGGGGGGCAGGCTGTTCCATTGTAATACATACAATAATTACACCACATATTTGGGTTATATTTAAAGAGGTAGGTATTGGCTGGTGAGGACATGTTCTGCCCTTTGCTATGAGAGGCAGTAGATGCAATCCTGAAATTTACATTTTATGAATATAGCAAGATGCATGAAATCATTCACAATTTTGGGGTTTTCTGTCATCCCTATTTTGACAGTGCACAGCTCTATATCTTCTTGTCCAGATTTCCTGTTGGAGGTGCTGAATCACTGCCTGGCTGCCATAGATAAATGGCTAAGACTGAAATTAAAACTGAATTATGTCAAGGCAAAGGGTAATGGTGGCTGGAAAGGCAGAGATCTTGAAGGACACTGGGCTCCCCACATTCCATGTTGTTCAGCTGACCCTTATGAGCCTAGGAATTATACTGGATACAGCATTACAGCTGGAGAAGCAAGTTAATGCAGCTGCAAAAAATGGTTTATTTCCACTCTGTCTAGCCCAGAAGATGGCCTCTTAGCTTGACACAGCCAATCTGGCCACCTGGATCCATGCTACAGTAACATCAAGACTAGAATACTATAACACACTCCATATAAGTTTCCATTAGAAGTCAACTTGGAGACTCCATTTGGTGTAGAATGCCAAATCTTGGTTATTATCTAGAGTTAGGCAGAGCATACATGTTACTCCCATTCTGCAGTCACTCCATTGGCTGCCCATCAGTTACTGGGCTCAGTTCATGGTATTGGCTATCACATACCAATCCCTTCATGGTCCATTATATCCGACTTCCTTTCCCCCTGTGGTCTGCTGCAACAGCTTTGCTTATCTGAGCAGAGCCCTCTGCAGATTCCACCATGCAAATGGTCAAAATCAACAACTCCCCTTACATGTGCATTCTCTATTGTGACCCCTATCTCATTGAATGGCTTAACTGAGGAGGTCTGGAAGGCTCCCACTCTCCTGGCTTTCTGACATCCATGCAAAACTTAGTTATTAAGGAGGGCTTTATTGCACAGGCAATAGGAATGTAATGTAACAAAATGGTTCAGAAAGGTGCCTGGGTAAACAGACAGGGATGATGGACTATATTACTATGTACAGTATGTACGCTCTGTTGCTGCAAGTAGGATCTTACTATGTAATTTCTGCACTGTTTTATGCCAAATTAATGCTTATGCTTTGTTTCAGCTCTGTTCAAAGTTTTGCTTGGTTCCAGATTACTGCAATCCAAATCCTGTTGTGCTGTTTATTAAATGTTCCTCCCACCCTGTTGTTTGCATTAATTTACACTGTGTAACGTGCCTTGAGTCTCAGAGAGAAAGGTGGACTATAAATAACACAAACAAACAAATACACATATTTGTCCGCTTGAGCCCCATGTAGCATCCCAGACCTTAAACTCTGATGTCAGGGGAAAGGTTGGTGGTGTCATACACTTGCACAAGGAGGACAATTTAAATTCCAGACAATGCTGATTCTGGCCTATGTAATGGTTTGACAGCCCTAAACAGAGTCACACTCCTTTCAAAGTCTGCTAAGGATTGCACTGTGGGTTGTGCATGCACCCCCCATCTTGATAATCGATTTCACTCAAGAGACTTTGGAGCCATAAAACCAACACAAGCCTGATTCTAATGCCCAAAAATGGAAGGTTGCTTTCTAGTGCAAATCCTTCTATTACCAATATGCATTGTACTGGGGATGGCATATTCTGTGCTTGTATTTTGCATATGAAATGTGATTTTTCTTTATATCACTAGATATAACAAGCTAAGGACATGCTACTTTTGTTTACAGTTTCCCCATAACCCTTATCTTTTCATCTATATCAACAATTTTATAAAATATATGCCATTGATTTATTTGACCATAAAGTTATTATCCAGTTTATCTTGGCTGTTAAGGCACATTTATACTTCAACTGATTTTGTCTACAATCTCCACAAATTTAGCAATCATTTATATTGAGATAAAAATATACATGCAGATGTGGTTAGGGTATTCATAGGCCCAGGACAGACTGGCAATTTGCCCCGGTATCGAGTCGCGGCAAAAAAAACCCGGAGTAAACGATACCGGGTTTTCCCGTCCACACAGCGGGGGCCTCTGCCGGAAGATACTGGACGGAGGCGCGCGGGAGCGTTCAGACTGCCGCGCTGGAGGCGCGCTATATTCGCTGTTTCCCCATTATTTCGGCTGTGGGCGTATGTGCATATGAGCGCTTGAGCGCTCATGCGCTCATGCGCATAAGCGCATTTTGGCGATTTTTTTTTTTTGCCCTGCAACGCCGGCACCGCATTGGGCAGTGGAGCGGAGCACAGCCAATCACACCGCTGCTGCCTCATGCCCAACGCGGGTTGCTCCCGGCTTTTCAGCTGCGCGTTCAGACTCCCCGGAAGCGGAGAAACGCGCGACAAACGCAGGCTTTCAAGATTTGCGTCGGCTTTTATCAGGTGTTTTTTTAATCCGGCAGTGAAGCGCGAGAGCACCGGTAGGCTACGGGTGGGGGACGCCAGGCAGATGTGCCTGTGTGAACATTCCATTTAATCCAATATTGAGTCGTTGTCAGCCCGGGTCCCATCCCGTGGCAAATTGCCAGTCTGTCCTGGGCCATAGTAAATTTTCCATGTTCATTTTTATTTGACAAAGTTATTTACAGTACTAAGAAAATATGAGCATGTTTCAGAAAACAATGCAAAACATCTACCTCAGTCCAGATGCCATTGTGTTTTTAAAAAGACATGAGTAGCAGATGGTGGATGGTACTGTACATTCAGATATACATTTCACCAAATACTATGCAGTGGATGTATACAGTATCAAACTTGGATGCACATTCTGATGGGTACTTTAATATACATCTGATTTACAACCATGCAGCAAGTGATAGACGTTGCCATTGCATATAAGTTTATTCAGCCCAGAGAGATTTATCAGTTCTTAAATAAAATATGAGGGATCAAGGTAATATTGGGAGTAAATAAGAAATGTAGTAAAAAGATTACTTAAAAGCCCAAACCCAAACAGGAAAAAATTATACCTGGGGCATGGGGATAAGAGGGCTTTTCACTTTTGTTCACAGCTATGATTTTTTATAATCAAAGTCAATTACCTCATTAAAGAAACCAGCTGTAGCCTCATTATTCACTTCTTTTTAAAAAGTGAAGGATGTCTAGGGGAGGAGCATGAGCTAACAAGTATTACTCAAGAGAGTCTCAATTGGCTTTGAATGAGGATTTTGAGACTACAGGTTTTTGAAATGTGATTAACACATTAGGAAGGAAAGGAAATGATCAGCTGAGGCTGTTAGCAACTGAAATGTCCATCACTGTTAGTGAACACAAAGAAAATCATTTGAGAACATATAGCTATATAACACAAAATATTAACCACAATCCAGCAAAGTTGCATGTGTTCATGCATCCAGTTATGCCACATTTAGATTTCTGGAGTTTTCCTTCATTTTTGCCACAGCAGCTACACCCTTGCCAAAGAGTTTGCTTTGCCAGATTGTGGTTTCACAATCACAGTCAGTGAAACTTGCACATTTACTCCTTATCCAAAAAGGTAAGATCTGAAAGTATTAATGCAGGGGTGTCCAAAGTTTTTTTGGTGAGGGCCAAATACAGAAAAATAAGCAAAGGCCCGGGCCACACACAAGAGGTGACATATTGAATCTGCAGGTGAAAGTTGGAAAAAGGTGTGTGGAGGGTTAAAGGATACAGGGTTTCAACCTTGCGCAGAAGTCAGACTCTGGAAGATTTCCCCCCCTTTGAATCTAATCCTGTGGGTCTGCAGGGACCCCTCCTCATCTCATCACCCCTTTCCCCACCTTGAAGTGCACAATCCTAAACATAACATAGTAAAGGTAAACGTTTCCCTTGCTGGAAAGCCAGTCAAATCCGACTCTAGGGATGCAGTGCCCATCTCGTGGCCAGCATGACTGGAGGCCGAGGCGCACGAAAGCTGTTACCTTCCCATTGAAGTGGTACCTATTTATGTATTTGCAATTTCTTGCTTTCGAACTGCTAGGTTGGCAGGACTCCCTCATGCAGCACTAAGGTCTGGAACCGCCGACCTAACGATCGGCATTCAGTGTCTTAACCACATAACATACCCCTGAGGTAATTCGTAAATAAGGTCAATGGAGCTTACTCGCTAGTAAGTGTTTTTACGATTGCAGCCTTGCAGTATCTCCCCCACACACACACCTGAGGGGGGCCACCCGGCCTGGAGCCTTGCTTCCCCGCCTTCAAGGAAAATAAAACAGAAGTCATGAGCCTGCTGGAGGTTTTTTTTTCTTTTCCTGAGGAAGCAGCCAAACAAACACCGTTTATTGATTACAAAAGGAAGGGAATCGCCTGCCGCAGGGACCTGCCCGAAAGCGTGGGTCGCGGAGGGAAACCGGGGAGGCGGCCGAAGTACCCGGGGAGGCTAGCACCAGAAGGAAAGCCAGAGTCCGGCGGCGGCGCGGGGGAAACGCAGCGCGGAGCCCTCGGCGGCTCGGTCGGGAAGCCCCACAAGTCCAAGTGCTGCAGGGAGGGGGAACCCGAAGACGCGTGGCCAGGGAGGGAGGGAGGGGCAAAGCCTCCAGCCCAAATTCACCTGCCCCGCCGTGCGCGTCTCCCGCCAGTTCGTGGAGCCGAGCCTGTGCGGGATGAGCTCCTGCAGGGTGCAGGGCAGCGGGAGGAGGCCCACCCTGTGGAGGACTCGTGGTAAATATTTTTCTTTGCTTAATTTTGTTTAGTGGAGAAACACCTTTTCTGTGACTAGCTCCATCTAGTGTTGAAACTGAGAAGTGCAACAGAGTTGAGCTCAAGCGCCATGTGCGGGCCATATTCAATTATATTTTCAGAATTTGCTGCGGGCCAATAAAAACTGACCCACGGGCCACAGTTGGCCCGTGGGCCGTAGTTTGGTCACCCCTGTATTAATGCAAAATTACCTTGATCATCTGGTCATGAGGGGTTTCGAGGTGCCCTCAGGGAGATTATTAACAAGTCCCTCTCTGAGGGACTGTTCCCAAGGGCACTCAAGGAAGTGATGGTCCATCCTCTCTTAAAAAAAAAACATCCCTGGATTTGGCCGAATTGGCAAACTATCGGCCAGTTTCCAATTTGCCCTATTTGGGCAAATTAATCAAGAGGGCGGTGGCATTACAGTTGCAAGGCTTTATGGATGGCACTTCCATGTTAGATCCCTTCCAGTCCGGCTATTGCCCAGGCCATAGGATGGAGATGGCACTGGTCGCCCTCACAGACAACCTCTGGAGACATCTGGATTGGGGCGGGTTGACTGTGCTGTTGTTGTTGGACCTGTTGGCAGTGTTCGACCCAGTCAACTATCATTGACTGATCCACTGCCTCGCTGACACTGTGATACAGGGGCTTGTCTTGCAATGGCTCATCTCCTTTTTCCAAGGTCGGGGACAAAGGGTGGCTCTTGGGGATCAGCTGTCCTGAAGGTAAGATCTGAAAGTTGCAGAGTGCCTCAAGGGGTGGTGTTTTCCCTGATGTTATTCAACATCTATATGCACCCCCTCCCCAGATTGCCTAGAGGCATGGGCTAGGGTGTCACCAATATGCCAATGACACCCAGCTATATCTGTTGTTGGGTGGTCAGTCCGACTCTACCCTGGAAGATCTGGACCAGCGTTACAAGCCATATTTGGTTGGCTTAGACGGAGCTGATTGAAATTGAATCCGATGAAGACAGAGGTCCTGTGCCTGAGTTGGAGTGGACTGGAATCCCACTACCAGCCTTTGATGGGTCATCATTGGAGCAAGCACCGAAGGTTAGGAGTTTGGGAGTGCTCCTGGATGCCTCCTTAACAATGGAGGCCCAGGTGGCAGCCACGGCCAAGGCAGCCTTTTACCATCTTCGGCTGATTAGGCAGCTGGTTCCCTTCCTCAAACGCAATGATCTGGCAATGCTCTCTACATGGTGCTGCCCTTGTTGCAAATCTGGAAGCTGCAGCTGGTGCAAAATGTGGCAGCCAGGCTGCTGATGGGTCTCCCTGTGTGGGAGCATATCCAACCTGTGCTGAAGGCATTGCACTGGCTGCCGATAGCATACCGGATTCACTTCAAGGTACTGTCTTTAACCTTTAAAGCCCTATATGGTCTGGGGCCTGCTTACCTGAGGGACCGCCATTCTCCACACGTTCCCTAGAGAGCACTGTGGTTGGGGTGCCAGGGCCTTATCAGTAGCAGCTCCATACTGGTGGAATGAGCTCCCAGAAGACATCAGGGCCCTGTAGGACCTCTTACAGTTCCACAGGGCCTGCAAAACAGAGCTCTTTCACCAGGCCTTTGATTAGGAGACACTACCAACAACAACTGAATTGCAGAAAGGCCCTCTATGCCATCACCAATAGCCTGTGATATACTGGATACCGAGTCTGGCCATACTCCCTTGTCCCCATTCCACCATGGCCTACTGGGATCACTATGTAATGCTACACTGCCCCCAGCACTTTATTTGTTATCTGTGTTTGAGTGCATTTTAACTTTTTAATGCGCGCCAGCCTGAGCCTCCCTGGCAGGGAGGGTGGGATATAAACTGAAGAGAATGAATGAATGAATGAATGAATGAATGAATGAATAAATAAATAAATATCATATTGTGAGGTTTGGTAGTGTGCATGCAGGGGACTTTCATTATTGGATTATTATTATTTGGGGGGCTGCATTGTGTGTGTGCGCATGTGTGCACGCCCATGCCTGGAAATCATGGTGACTTCTCGTGACTCCTACTGGGGCATGGAGGACATTCAGAGAAGTGGCTTGATAGCCTGCCTCTGCCTCCCAACCCTGGTATCCTTTGGAGGTTTCCCACATATATACTTGAGCTAAGGAAGCAGGCTGGCAGGCAGGCAGAGGGCATGGAGGGGAGGTGGAGCCATCACCCCATGAGCAGGCAGGTTGGCAGGTGGGCAGGTAGGGAGGGGAGGAAGAGGGGAAGATGGAGCTGCTGGAACTGCCACCACCTCCAGTGCCCCACGTCTTTGCTATGTGAGCCAGGCAGCCATTGGTGATTCTGGTGGGTCCCAAAATGTGCATTCCATCAAGTTCTGGTCAAAGATAGGAAGTCAGACAAGAAGAGTAGATCACTGGGTAATTCCTTCCCTCAGCAAAAACATCAAAGTCAGTCTTTCCCAATATCAGTAACAAGGGAGCTCTGTCCCTGTTCCTTTGGTCCTGACCACAGCCTCAGGATTGCCATGCCTCCCCTGCCAAAGTGGTACCTCAGTCTGACATGTACATGACCCTACACATAAATGAATACAGTATGAAAAATTATTGCACATGATTGTTGATATAGAAACAACTAATGTACTTAAGTCTCTGCAAGGCAGAAATTTGAGCTTCAGTTGCCCCCTCACTGATGTAGGTGTAAACATTAACTCAAATCTGGACAATAGTTGACAACATAAAAGGCATACTAATTTTAACTGGATTGGTGGTGGATGCAATTGTTGATTTATAAAATGGCTAGAAATGCAACTAGTTTCTTTTTCATTGGATTACAAAGCAGTTTACAGCAGTATTTTCCCTCCTCCATTTTATCCTTGCAACATCAGCCCTGTGAGGTAGGTTAGGCTGAGAGAGAATGACTATCCCAAGGCCACCAAGCAAGCTTCTATGGCAGACTGGGGATCTGAACAGTCCAACACTCTAACCACTAAACCATGTTGACTTCTTATTGAAAATAATTATGGGGCATCATGTCCTATATTTGCTTTAATGGGACATCAATATTTTTCTGAGCCCATTGATGCAAACTTCTTGGAACCCTACCTTCAGAAACCAGCATCACACCAGTACAGTTGTCAGTGATTCAGAAGGTACAACCAAATTAATAAAATGCCATTAATTGATTATTTGCCACTATTCTTCAATCATTCATTTACATAAATTGCTAAATTCCAACTCTTGCAATGGCTGAGCTTAAATCATTGATTCTTCATTATACCTTCTTATTCTTGAGGACCATGGAGTATGCTTGTTTATTGAATGCCAGTTACCACATGGGAAAAATGTCTTGAAAACATTTCATGCATTTTAAGAATCAATGAATGTCTGTCTAATCCTATGCACGTGTATGTAGAAGCAAGTCCAGGTGTGTTGAATAGGACATCCCGGGGTAAGAAATTCCATCTTTAAAATAATTGAGATAAGTGCTTAACTAGTTTTAGCATTAATGTATGGAGTCTAATGCAGGGGTCCCCAATATAGTGCTGTGGGTGCTACAGCACCCAATGACACCTTTCCAGATGCCTGCCAAGTGTTTTTAGAAAGTGAGTGGGGTCAGATGGGGCTTTTGCTCAGCAGGTTTCTGATTGGCTATTGGAGACCTCATTGGCTGTGCAGATATTTTTTAAAAAATAAGCATTTGGCAGCAACTGTCACCACAGCACAAGGATGCAAGAAAATATTTTAAACAATAAGTTTATTTTAAAAGGTATAATGAATCAGATCTTCTGCTTATGGCCCCAAGCCATATAGGGCTTTAAAAGTCAACACCAGTTCCTTGAAATGTGCTAGGGTTGCCAACCTCCAGGTGGTATAAATATAATGGCAACACAGTGAAAGCAAGCCTGCATTTCGAGTCAGCTAGAAGTTTTCTAGACTGCTATGCATCAGTCAATAGGAGGTTTTGTGAACTTGGCAGGTTCTTCTAGAAAATGGCATGAAGAAAGGAAAACTGAAATGAAGAGATCTTAGGCATTTGTTGCCACTGACCTCTCTACAGAAGATTTTGGCTATACAGGAAAAGAGCTTGGCTGTATTCTAATGTATTGAATTGTATTAGATGTTAGCTGAGATGTTAGCTGTGTTTTTACCACAAATTTTCGACAAGACTACCTTTAGGTCTTTACAGATCAATTTGTATTTCTTTACACAGTGCTACAGCCTCAGTGTTGTGTTTTTGTACTAAAACCTCCAGGTGGTAGCTGGAGATCTCCTGGGATTACAATTGATCTCCAGGTGACAGAGATGAGTTCACCTGGAAAAGTGGCTGCTTTGGAAGGTGGATTCTGTGCTAGTCCAGGGCTCTTTTCGTAGCAGGAACTCCTTTGCATATTAGGCGACACACCCCGAATGTAGCCAATCCTCCAAGAGCTTACAGTAGCCCCTGTAAGAAGAGCTCTGTAAGCTCTTGGAGGATTGGCTACATTAGGGGTGTGTTGCCTAATATGCAAAGGAGTTCCTGCTACAAAAAGAGCCCTGTATGCTACTATACCTTCCCCTCAGTCTCCATCCCCCAAATCTCCAGATATTTCCCAACCCAGAGTTGACAACCCTAAATTGTGCCCACAAACAGATTGGGAACTGATGTAGGTGTGCCCAGACTGGAGTGATGTAGTGCCTAAGACCCACTCGGGTCAACATCCTGGCTGCCTTTTCAAGGGCAGCCCCATTGCAGTAATCTAACCTGGAATAATGAGTGCATAAACCATAGTGGCCAGATCTTTTCTGATCATGAAAAACCACGGCTGGCCAACTAGTTGAGCTAGTAAAAGGCACTCCTGACCACAACTGTCACATCCAGCAGTAGTCCTGGATCCAAAAGCACTCTCAGACTTCAAGGGGAATGCAATCCCATGCAGAACAGATGAAACCTAAACCCCAGGTCAGACCTTCCACTCACCAGTACCACTTCTGTCTTATTATTATTTTACCTGCAGTTTTATTTTAAACCCCTTTTATAATCATTCCTACCATGGATTTTACCTTTTCCTTGATTGCAATACAAGTTAGCTGATATTTTCTGTGGGTTGTCTACCATGACTCCAAGATAATTTCCCCACATAGTCGGAACTCAGTGTATATAAACTGGCTGACATTAATTTGAACTTATGAACACATGAAGCTGCCAAATACTGAATCACACCACTGGTCCATCAAGGTCTTTTTCTAGGCTAAAATTATTTTGGAATTAGATTATTTATAAACTTTAATAATTTTATTTTTATAATAAGATGTGTGATAATTGCCCTTGTGAGCCGCCCTGAGCCTGTTCTGGGGGAAGGCGGCCTATAAATTTGAACAAACAAATAAATAAAATAAATTTATGTAGAATAATTTGGTGAACTTGCACAGCTACTATCCATGGCCCTTACAAACTTGTAATAACTGCATAGCATATAAGGTAACCCCAGTAAAAATTCTTATTATTTTTAAAATAATTTTTATAACATATATTTACTATATACAGTTGATATATAATAATCTGGCTTTTATTTCTTTTTTCAACAATTTCAGAAAGCAACACCTGGTCATTCACACACACACACACACACACACACACACACACACACACACACACACACACACACGAGATATAATTCTTTATGCAAGTATTTCTGGATGTGTGTCATTGTAAAATAAGGAATACTGACCACTGAGGAAGGCCCAAAGGGGCTGAAACATGTATGGTCCTTAGGTCAAATGTTTTACCCATCTATTGGATATGTATAACAATCAGTTCTGAATGAAATATGTTCTTTGAGTCTGGCATTTAGACTATTTCTTTTAACCTTTTAAATGTTTTATTTATGTGTACACCCTAATAAACGTTGGTATATATTTTTAATATTAATTTACCTGTAGCTTGACCCTTTTAGATTGCAGCTACATTTTGGGCTGAGTCCCCCCCTTTTCTTTGATTGTTGCAGTCGTCTGTTATGTCAACTCCTGCTACCTTCCACGAAAGTGATGGCCTCTCTACTTGTGTTCCTGGATTGTTTTGCTCATGAGACAGTGTTGTTCTGAGCACTTCAGGGTGATCTCACTGGTACTTGGCCTGTGCAGCTCAGTGCTCTGCAGGAGTACTATGTGAAAATGTCTTTGCTGCATTCCTAAGTTGCTTCCTCCTTGTAGCATTGGTGTATCTGGCTCGATGTTTGCCAGGAGCTTTCTTGGGGGCAGTAAGAGGTAAGAGTTGAGGGGGAGTTGGTGTGAGGGAGTGGTGATGTGGTGGACATTTCTTCAAGTTTATGAGGGAGGCACACATGCATCAAAATGGCTCCTAGAAAGGTTCTTTACTATCTCCCCATGAACATTCATTAACTCAGTTGCCATGCTGGCTGTTTTGAAAAATGTCTATTCAGGAGCCTTGAATCACTGATTTCTGTAACTGCCCTCAACTGTCTGCAGTCTCTTCTGTGTTTAGATCCATAGATGAGCAATCAGAGGGAGGCGGGTGCAAACAGGCAAACAGAGTTTACCTCAGAACTCTGAACTACATAGTTGACCAGTGGGGAGGGACAAGGAGGCAGCAGCCTGCCAAGCACATGGAAAACAAATGGGGGAACACATTTTGCCCCCTTTCTCCACCCTTAGGGGTTGTGTTTCTCAGAAATCTCTTTGTGGGGGGCTTGATGTCATGGTAGGAATGTACTCCCCTTATTTTGGGTTTCTTGGTGCAGGGGTTTGGCCTGGGCATTGAATTTGGGGGGAAGGGCATACCCCCCCCTTTTTTTTACAAATTTGTCTCTAATTTATGTTACATTTAAGAAGTGGGACATAACTATATATTCAAAACACCATCCAAGCAATCAGATATTAAGCAAGTTCATATGAGCCAATTTTGTAGAACCCACATCGTAAGAAGTTAAACAACCTAATAAAGGAAACAAATTTTCTACAAATTTGGGGTATATTTCCATTGTGGGTGGGAGTATGGCTAAGCTGGGCCAGCAGCACCGCTAAGGGGTGGTGTCTCTGATGGACTAAAGTACCCTGTTCCTGTTCCTACACCTGACAAGACACCCACCTTTCTGGTGTTGGTGGGATTATGTTTAAAGGCATCAGGGAGGCTGGGCCAGCAGCATGGATATGGCAGTACTGCTGAGCAAACCTCCCTGGCAGCTCTAAGCATCCCACCTCCTCTCCTACACCTGATAGGCAGTTGCCTGTCCAGTGCAGGAGAGGCAGGGGGGAGGAGTATTAGAAGCCACTATGGAGGCAGGGCTGGCAGGATCACTAAGGCATTACTGCTGGAGCTGATGCCCTTGTGGCTTTAAGCCCTCTGAAACCACTGCTGCAGCTGACAGACAACCACCTGTTAGGTGTCAGAGGTGGGGGGAGTGTATTGAAAGCCATCAGAGAGGCTGGGCCAGCAGCATCACTAAGGTGATCCTGCTGGGGTGGCATCCCTGATGGATTGAAGTACCGTGGTTCTGCTCCTATGCCTGACAGACACTCGTCTGTTTGGTGTTGGGGCAGATTGTATTTAAAGGCATCAGGGAGGCTGGACCAACAGCAGGGCTAAGGCAATCCTGCTGAGCAAACCTTCCCGGCGCTGTAAGCATCCCTGCCTGTCCAGTGTAGGAGGGGGAGGGTGGAGGAGTATTAGAAGTCACTGTGGAGGTGGGGCTGGCAGGATAACTAAGGTGTTACTGCTGGGGTGGACTCCCTTGTGGTTTTAAGCTTCCTGCAGCTGCTGCTGCACCTGACAGACAACTGCCTGTTAGGTGTAGGAGGTGGGGGAATGTGTTGGAAACCATCAGAGAGGTCTGCAGCTGACCAGTCAGAGAGTGGGGGGTGCAAGGAGGCAGCAGCCTGGCAGCCACATAGGAATCAATGGGGGGAGCACATTTTACCCCTTTTGACTCCCTTAGGGGGTTGAATTTCTAAAAATCCCTTCTTAGTGAGCATCTACGCCACAGTAGGAGCACTCTCCCTGAATTTCATGTTTCTAGGTCCAGGGGTTTGGCCTGGGCATTGATTTTATGGTGAGGGGATTTTCTTTTATATATATAGATATATTTTTTTGCCAGAGTTTGTGCTCTCTTTTATTTTCCTTATGTAGTCAAGTCTTCTGCTTTATAAAGGAAGTCTTGTTTACTCAGTTCATGTTTTTTCAGTGGACTCTACATGCATCACACACCTACTAATTCCTGGAAAGTAACCCCACAATCTGCACTAGCAAAACTAAGTGAAAGATTAAGCATTGGAGAAGTGATGTGGGAATAACCAGTGAACAACAGCAACTATGTCATTCAGGTAATGTCTAAATCAGATCTTAGAAAGGTTTGAGTTTACAGTCCAGCTGGAGATTTCTTCAACTCCTGTCACCAAAAATGCCCAACTTCTAAAAAAAGAAAAGGGTTTACACCAGTGACAGGCTCCTAAACCATCACTGAAGATCCAATGTAAAAGGCTATATCAGTCCGTTAATATGTTAATCAGAAGATGGAAATATCCCAAATCTGAAGAATCTTCCAGGAAAGAAGTTTGGTAGACATGTCCAGACAACTATTTGAAATGAGAAAGCTGACAGATACGTGACAAGACTATCAAAACATAACCTGCTTTCATCTTTTATTTCACAAATTTGCAAATGGCAAATGGTTCCCTTTGATGACAGATTTAATTGACAGTGTGCCATAAACACTAATTACATTATTCTCTTGAAAGGATCATATTTTCAGATGAAAGCAGTCAACATTATTCCTTGTCCTGCTCTTAACAGCACCTTTGATTTTTTTAATGGTAAAATGTAGCTACACCTATATCTGATTTGATTGTGTATCTTGCCCACATTGTGTGTAAAGTAATTTAAAATGTACCGAATGTCAGCATTCAATGGGCATCCTATAGACTGGTTTAGTCAGACAACAAGAGCTTTCACTGGCAAAAGCTAACTTCACCTGAGGTGCAAAGTGACTAACTTCACCTTCTCTGTCTCTGCCTGTTGGTTTCTCTCACAAACACTTGACTAGGCCAAAACCAGTGAACCAGATTCTCCCTGGCTGTGATCAGACTGGAAGGGTAGTGCAGTATGGTCATGCCACTAATTTCTCAGTTTCATTTGGGAATGGAGAATCTCAGTCAGACACCGTACCCTGAGGCATGTCTACAGTGCACCGGGCTTATGGTTGATTGTTCACAGTGTTACAGCAAGTTATCCACGCAGCCCAGTTTGGGTTGTTTTTTAAAAGTTTTCCTGGTGCATGCACTTATGTGCACATCGTCAGTAGGAAAGAACCCCCCTGAAATGGATTGGATGGTTCAGACTTCCCATCCATTTTGTGTGTACTCCCATGTGTTCAGACATCTGGAAATGTGAGATGAATGCACTGTAAGCACCAGACTTTCTTCAGTGGCTATTTACTCTGCATCCAACTCGTCATCCAACTAGGGTATGGGCACTAGATGTGGCTGTGTGAATGAACCCATTTAATCCATAAGGGAACAGCAACTATATCAGGCCAAACTGCCCATCTGACCGCAGGCCCTGGTTTAGTTTTCCCCATCACCAGCTCAATCAAAAAGACATTTACCCACTGAATCATGCTTTCAACATAGCAGATCAAAGCCCGGTATCAGAATCATTGTTATCAAATGTTCCTGCCCTTTCCTGTCATATCTGTGGCTCTGGATGATCTAGCTCCATCTGGATGGTCTATGTAATTATTTTGGGAAGGTGACGATGGGACAAAATGTCCCTCTGTTCAACCATTGTTCAATTCCCCTCCTGTCCTGTAATTCTTACTAAAACTGATTCTGGCAGAACTCACTTCTGTGAAGTTCATGACACTCCAGTCTTTTATTACGGTACATCTACTTCAAGTACACCAGTGCATAGCTTTGATAAATTGTTTCTATAGCTTTGGCTGAGTTCTTATATCTGTAAAATGAGGGCAATAGCATTTAGCCACCTGGCCTGGGCATTGTGAGAACTCGTTAGCATTTCACAACACTATGAATATAAAGAACTCCGATAGATACTAGATATTAATTATTGCTCTGACTGCTGGATTTGTTGTGCCAGATGCTGCAAAGCCGTTTTTGTGCCTGGCTGTGGTAATTCACCTTCAACAATTAATAGGGACTTGGAAACGGCAGGAACATGCCCCGTAGAACTGCTTCTACAGTTGTCTACATCTTAATCTTGGTATTTTGAAGCCTACAGCAGGAAACTAAGGTTTACATTATAGATAACTTGCTATTGATTTGTTCTGCCTTTCCCCCATTAAAATTCTTGATTAAGAGCTATTGACTGACAAGTAGAATTTGAAACCTGAAGATTTTTTTTCTCTCTTGTGCGATGTAATATCTTCCTGTTAAGGGCTCTGCTTTTTTAAAATATTTTTTTCATGGAGGGGCATGGGAGGGACTTTGGCTCAGTGGTAGACTCTCTACTTGGCATGTAGAAGATCCCAAGTTCAGTCCCCGGCACCTCCAATTAAAAGGATTATGTAACAGGTGATGTGAAAGCCCTCTGCCTGAGAGCTGCTGCCTGTATGAATAGATAATACTGAGCTTGATGGACCAAGGATCTGATTCAGTATAAGACAGCTGCATGTGTTTATGTGTACAGTGATTCAAGAGATCATGCTCAAGGGAGAGGATGCACATCTTTCCATAGTACTATAGGACTCTACTGGAAGCTCAAACGCACACCAACACAGTTATTTTTCACTGCCTACATGCACCTTTCCCCCATTACAGTTCCTGTACTTAAATTGTAATGGGGAAATCTTATACAGGCAGAGAAAATTAATGATAGATATCTCTGAGGTAAAACTCAATTTCCTTATTTGAGTTTTCTTGTTCTTTATCTATGCACACATAAGGACTGGGCTGGTATGGCCACGGAATGCTATGAAGTTGCTTTGAACAGCAGACTACACATGGTGTCACTTGCTGGTCTCCATCATCTATCCCTTTGTGTGTTTAAAGAAATGATCTGAAAAGATAGGGGGCTTCATTTTGCTCTAGGTAAAATAATGGCTCCATCTGACATCAAAATAAGCCAAATGTAATAAGACAGGAATCCAGTGGCACCTGAAAGAGTTAAAAAAATGCATTCCAGCATAGTGTTCATGAATTAGAGGTAACTTCATCTGATACATTAAGGTGAGATGATATAATGCATGAAGTCAGTCTTTAAGGTGCCACTGGACTTCTGCTTCATTGTGCTGCTGATTCAGACTAACACAGTGATATCTGGAATGAGTATGCAGGATTTACTTCCATGCTATATGCATTGCTTGGGAAATTGCTGGTGAAACAGCAATGTGTTTCAGCAGCAATCATACTTCATAAGGGAAATGCATAGCTTAAATAAAAAAAATTATTGCAGAGAGAGAGAGAGAGAGAGAGAGAGAGAGAGAGAGAGAGAGAGAGAGAGAGAGAGAGAGAGAGAGAGAGAGAGAGAGAGAGAGAGAGAGAGATGGCTTTGCAGTTTGGGGCAGTATAAAATACTAAGAGTGGTGGTGTCTCATCCTGGCCTCAGACCCATCTGTGTCAGGTAATTGCTGGGTTTGTTGGCCTCATGGTCCGACTCAATTCTTTACATTTATGACCTCAGAAAAGAGCATGCTCCTACCTAGATACTGAAATATGATGTAATTGTGACCTGAAGAAAGTGAAATGAGTCCACCTAGTCAGTCATCTTGTAGCTCAACTTCAAATAAGTTTGACCTAAGAGCTGATCACAGTTTTGCCCCAGAGCTATTTAGCTATGTTCCATGGAAATACGAGGGCCTGTATGTATTTCAAGAACACTGTTAATTGGGAGGAGTAATAATTACTAGATGTAAAACTCTTTCGGCAAAGCAGGCAGTGTGCATGGGAAGGTATGTAAAGTGAGCCCATGAATTGTGTCAACTACAAGAAGAATCATGTTGCCTCTGCTGCTGATTACATGTAATTTAGATTTTAAAGGTATTACAGATAGAGAGAGGGGAAGGATCTGAAATCTTAACTCAAAATGAAATTACTCATTTGCTATTCATTTTCACAGCATGATTTCAATCACCAAGAGCTTTCTATTTTTTTAAGTGCTCATTTCAAATGGAAAATTATTTTAATTGGGCTACTGCCACACATCTTTCTCCTCATTATTCCACCATAGCTAATGGAGGCAAATAGGGAAACAAAAGGGGAGCAAAGAAAAGGATTCAGTTAGATTTAAACAACATCACTAAAAAATGCTTCTCTTCTCCCACTGCTGCTTTGTGGAGCAGTGGGAGCAAATTGGGGGGTGAATGTGTGTGTAAAAGTCAGCACTGAAGTCTCCATTCCATTTTGTTCTTTGGGATTACCAGCCATAGGGGGATCCCCTGTCATCATACTTTCACAGCATCATATATAAGTTGTTCTACAGTTTATGCAAGGCAGCGCATGCTTACTTAGCACACCAGAGTTCTGTAGCCCATGCAGGTGATGATGTGCTGGCATGCTAACGAAGATTTTATTTATTTATTAATTAGATTTTTACCCCGCCCTCCTCCCAGCAAGGCCATAACTGCTTGATATGGGCAGTAACACAGTTTAAACAAGATGCTGTACCAGCATGAATTCCCATGTCCAGGTGCTTTTTCCTTGTAGATATAGGGTGGTCAGATGTTCAGAAGGAGTGGGGGATCCCCAGCCTGCCCTCCCCAGTACCCACTGATGTACAGTGGAGCAGCAGAGAGACAAATAGCGTCACACAATGCCACTAAAAACCTGGAAGAGACATACATAGTTGTGTTATATGACACGCTAGGGATCTCCCCAAGCTCTATGGTTTTTACTATAAAATGCCAGGGAAATTGTAGAAATCACGTGACATGATGGCATCACTTCTGGTTACATAGCCAGAAATGACATTATAGCACTGTGCTATATCAGTTTACCCAGTTTCTCCCCACCCCCCACATCTCCTGCCAGTTGCTAGCACAGGACTGCCAGCCCTATGAAAGTATCACATTTAATTCAGGCCTCACTTGCAAAGCCATCTTTCTTATATTGAAGAAATGGATATATATTTCCTTTTCAGCTATTGAGTGCGTGGCGAAAGGCTTCCTTCACTAAATCTGGGATATGGAAAATGAAACATTAATTACAGCAAAACAGAAAGTGAAATATCTTGTTCTTTCTGTCCACCCACAGTTCTGTCTCATCCAAAATACTGCTTCTTTATCATCCTCCATGCACATGTATCTTGACGGATATGAGAGCCCCCTATCCAGGAACAATTGGCATCTCTTTATTCTGCACAAGTCACTGATGCGGGAGAACTTCCCCATGTCAAAAGGGAATTAAAAGTGCTCTCATAATCAAAGAAGAGTGTCAGGACAAAACTCTAGATAAGGGCCATCACAAGATATTTGCCCAAATATAGCCAGTGGACCTGACAGAGGTTGGTACCTATTTAATGAAGTACTAATATTCATAACAGAATCTAGAGTTGAAACTCCAATGAGGGCACATGTATAATGATGTGTGGGCTGCACAAGCGATTCACAATATTTCTAGGTAAAAATCTCATTACATTCAGCTGATATGTAAACACAGTTCCAAGAAGACTGGCAATCCCATACTCTCATTAGAGGATAGGTGCAATATTCCCAATGTGTCTAAGCGGATGATGTCCAGGTAGACTAGAAATGGGATGAGGTGAGCAGAAGAACCACATCTTTGCATGCCACTCTTTGTTGAATTGAGGAACACACCAAAAGTTAGTGCATTAATGTTTATAATGTGCTTTGAAATTCCAAGATAAAAAGTCCTAAGGTAAAAAGCTTTAAAATCATTTCTAGAATACTGGCAGGGGACTTATTTACATGTGGAAAACCAGAAACAATTTTACTTGACATATTACCAAATTCTCTTCTATTTAAGGCCTCGAAAACAGAACTTCATAAATGTATCTCAAATTCTAATAAAACGAGACAGGAATTTTCCAGTTGACAGATAAAAACTTAACATCTTGCCATCACAAAATTGGTACTGCTTCGCAGGGAAAATAATTGCCTACTAAGGATTCAGATCCTAGTAATACTGATTTACTGCCTAAGTATTTTCAGCATGACAAAAGTATTAGAGAGTTGTATAGGAAGCTTGTATCATGGTTAGTGAACCTGTAAAAAGTACTTTGATTTGAAGGACTTTTTATGTTTGACCATAAAACATCCACCTGAACTCCCCATGCCCTCTGTGCTTTCCAAGGGGAAAAAATCCCTCAGGTAATCTAACCCATATTGTATGAGACTTCTCAGAGAGATACAGGATATAGGCTAATGGAAAGAGATTGAAGACTATAAATTTCACCTTGCCTGTCAACTATGTTGATGTATTGGGTGATGGCACTATGATAATGGTGCCTGGGGAACGTCAACCATACAGTTTTACAACCAAGCCACCAAGCTTCCTTGCATAGTGCCTATACGGCAGTTTTAGGGGTATTTTTTGTCATGGAAATTATGGCTGTCCTAGCTGGTCATGCAAGAAATAGTTTGAAAAGGCTAGTATTCATGATTTGCTTTATCTGAAGCAGGTGTTTATTTTGTATAGTAGCCAAAGTTTTCTGGGGGGCAAACCTTTTCTTGCACACAGAGAGCCCCCCTGACTCAAACAACTCCTCACCCACAATAATGCAACATCTAATATGAACATGGACACTGGGACCAGAGCTTGCAATAAACCTAGATGCCAACTTTGCTGCCACATACACCCAGACAACATGATCACTGGACGTAACAACATCAACTACGCCATCAGAGGCTCAGTCACTTCCTCATCTTCCAACATTATATATGCCATTAACTGCCAACAATGCCCTTTGGTTCTCTACATAGGACAAACAGGACAAATCCTGTGCCAGAGGATAAATGGACACAAATCTGACATCAGGAATCACAAAACTGAGAAACCTGTCGGAGAACATTTCAGCCTTCCAGGACATTCAGTGGGTGACCTCAAAGTAGCTGTTTTATTACAAAGGAACTTCAGGAACAGAATGGAAAGGGAAACTGCTGAATTACAAGTTATTATAACACTTGGAACAACCCCCCCCCAGGACTCAACAGGGATATTGGTTTCTTATCTCATAACATATGCTAACTCATTCAGTCCTCACATATGTATTCTCAACAAGAAGGACTATACATTCTCTGTATTTTAGTGTATTTCTTTTTCAGAATAGTATATTAGAATACTGGATGTAATGCAAGGAATATTGGAATGTTTTGCTGACATAACACTACACCGGTTTAAAAAAAAATGCTGTTAAGTTACCTCCATGCCTAAGAGGAAATGAATGGTGAGTCTCAGTTTACTTCTCAATTAGAAAAGGTCCCTTTACACACATATCCCCTATTTTGACATATTTATGGCTTTGGTGTCCTTCCCACACCCCCAACTAAATCAAAACAACTGTTCACCTTATAACCACAGCTTGTTATTTAGTTTTGGTTTTGCATAACTTAATACATCTTTCATCATGTTATATGTAAATTTGCTCTTCAGCCCATGTATCAGTTTAAACTCTACCTCCCATTCCAGTGTATTTGGAAAAGCATTTATGCATACAAAAGCTCATACTTTGAATAAACCTTTGTTGGTCTTAAAGGTGCCACTGGACTCTAAGTTTGTTTTCTGTTACATGTCACTGAAGTCAATAGACAATTAGGACAAGCACTTAGATCAGGGTCCCTAACATGGTGCCCAGGGATGCCATGGTGCCCACTGACACCTTTTCTGGCACCCTCCCAGTGTTTTTAGAAAGTGGGCAGGGACATGTGGTGCTTTTCCCCATCAGGGCTTCTGATTGCCTATTGGAGATCTGATTGGCTCCACAGATTTTTTAAAATGTTACTTTGGTAGCATCTGCCATCACAGCACAAGGACTGTGTGACCAAAGGTAAGCTGCAGCATCCATTTTGCGGCTGACTCCCCTGATCTAGATTGTGCCAACCTACCAGTGTTAATAGGAGAAGTCAAATGAGATTTTATTGGATCTTAAGGAAGAAGGAGAAAATCAGATTCATGAGAATTCAAATGATGAGAAGCTTGGGACTCAATCATTTAATCCTTGATACTGTTAAAAGTTCAACCAAACAGCCATTCTGCCTTGTATCCTTTCTAAATGATTTTCTATTTCTCTTCTCCTATACAGGAATCTTCCAGTGCAGAGAGATGCATGGATTCAGATGACCAGAAGGCATGCATTCAGATAACCACAGGCCCCGGTCACACGGGCCAGAAAACGCGGGGGGGAGGCGTGGCAGTTTGCCCTGGAGCTAAATAAGGCACGGTAGCCTGATCATACGGGCCACCGGGTTGCCACACTCCAGCTCTGCGCCCCGATCACACTGCGCTGCTGCAGCGCAGCAAAAAAGCAGCGCAGTGCACATGCACCATTGGGGGGGCGGGCCGCTGTCGGTGTCTTGTGTGTGCGCATGCGCTGTTCAGCGTTGGTGCGCATCCCATGGACACTTACAACATCCGGAAACCCCGGGGACATGGGCGGGTGTCGGAAGCCGCGGGATACTGGCGCTCCCGCGATCAGACGCCAGCCTTTGCCCCGGGGTTTCCGGAAACTAGTACTTCCGACCTACTAGTTTTTTACCCCGCGTTTTCCAGGGGAAGCCGCGGGTTGGCCACGGGAGCACTACGCCTCCCAGATGTGCTCGTATGATCGAGCACGGAAAGTCCGCAGGGCTCCCATGCCTTCAGCGGGGCAAATGCTCCGTGTGAACAGGGCCACAGTTGTTCTTTCAAGCAGAATCATGTGGCTTCTCTGACTTCTAGGAGAGATTGTGGTCTATACCCTGTTTATAGCCTCTTTTTTTCAGATTTGCTTCTTTCCCCCCATTATGTCTCAGTCCTAGACAGGAAATCATTTGATCTTTTCTGGACTGTATCTATATTTGAATGTGTTCTAAACTGGCATAAAGCCATTTTCCTTTTACCAACCTACAGAGCTCATTCTGCTTTTCACTTCCTGGAATATTATGTTTAACTGAGTGTATCAGAGGGATGACTTCCAAAAATAATCTGTAAAAGGTTTGCCCTTTATTCTATTTCCCACATCTAACATCAGAGAAGGTCCCTTGATAGGCAAAGTCATTAACAAGCAACAGCGGTAATGCTGCCCCAAAGTAACATTCAGACATTTATGCCCATGGGAGTTGCTTAAGCACAGGCAATTCTAAACAGAATTGTATCCTTCAAAATCCATTAAAGTCAATGAGCTTAGAAAGATGTAACTCTGTTTAAGGCCCTTTCTGCACTGGCAGCTTGCTCTGGAGAATCTGAGGAGTCAAGCCTTAAGAGTTGACTTCGCAGTCACACACATTCCCTCTGCACTGTTTCCCCCCCTCCTAGTTGAATGCTGCTGGTGTTGTCCTCTGATGGGGCATGAGAACATAGAGAAAAGGAGGGGAGGATGCCCTAAGAACACACACAAACACACCTTGCAGGTCAGTTAATTTTTTTCACCATTAAACCAAAATTTAATGATAAATTCATCCCTGAGTTAAAACATCATTAAAGTTATTCCCGAGTTTAAAATAAATAAATAAAAGATTATTTTTTTTGCAAAATATAGCTGCTCACCACAGGGCTTGAACTCAAAACCCTTGTATGATGAGCACAATTCTTAACTCACTAAACTAACTAGCTGTTTTGTACAATATGAAGAGAAAGGCAGACCCAACACCTCCCTCCGTGATTCTGCAAAAAGAAAGGAAAGGGAGGGGGAAATCCAAGCCCACACAGACACATTGGGATCAAGGAATCCCTAGTCCTTTATAGTTACTGATTCATTCTTATGCTCTTTCTGGCTTTTAAAAAGTTTGCCTAAATGGGAGGACACATCAACTTTTGTCTTTGGAGAAGGAGGGAAAGAAAACAGAATGGATATAGAGGTGGGGGGAATGGATGGAGATCAGTGAAGCAGCGTCAAGTAGTCTGCTTATTGTTCACTGTGAATCGGTGGCAGAAGATCCAGCACAAAAGGTCCAGCACAAAACCTCAACCAGATAACCCGGGGCAATGCCATGGTGACTGCGGAGTCAGCCCTGAATGGCCATAAAACAATGCAGAAGGTCCCAAGTAAATCGATGCACAAGGAGAGTAGAAGCGGCATGCAGTGCAGAAGGATATTTCCATTCCAACGTGGCTATAGTAAAACTGCAAGTGAAAAGATGAGTGCAGGATCTTCCAAAGACTGCACTATTGATTGTAGCTTATTTCTACCACTAGATTTCCTTTCATTTGTTGTAGTTAGTAGTACAAAGGTAGTTTGATGATGATGATGATGATGATGAAGAAGAAGTAGATAGACAGACAGACTGACAGGCAGATGGGCAGACCAATGGGCAGACAGACAAATAACCTCCTGTCATTCAGTTCATTGAGACTTACATTGGGAAACATGAGTGGGGAATGCCATAACTGTATCATTTCACCTGTAAATGAGATTGTTACAGAAATTATAGGCAACAGATAACTGTCACCAAACTAACAAATATTATAGGTCTGTTCACATGACTTTTTTTTCAGATAAGATTTATGGAGTCATCTTCTAGGGGTAGGGTTGCCAGCTCCAGGTTGGGAAATATCTGGAAACTCTGGGGGTGGAGCCTAAGGAGGGCAGGGTCTGGGGAAAGGGAGGGACTTCAATGGGGTATAGTACTACAGAGTCCATCTTCCAGACTGGCTATTTTTTTCCAGGGGACCAGATCTTTGTCACCTGGAGATCACTTGTAATAGTGGGAGATCTCCAGCTACCACCTGGAGATTGGCAAGTCTGTTTAGGAGTGATATGAACGGAATCAATTTTCTTTCTAGTCTGAAAACTAAGGTTCTTGGTTCCAGTGCTGAGCTATTGCAATAGTAGAAAATCTTGTATGAATGGAGTTTGGCCATATTTGGGATGAGCCTGAAAAAACTTCAGTCAATCTTGCCTATAGTCTTCAAAACCTGATTTCTAGGAGTTCTGAAGAGCAGCAGCAAATATGTTTTTTAAAAAATATTAATAACAGTACATTACTGTGATGAATTATATTTACTTCCTTCACTATGTTTCCCCACAGAATTAAACCAAAACAAATGGTAACCTAAGCTTGTTATTCCTGTTTGGTCTTTGTATCTGTAACATATCTTCATTACGCTGTATGCTAATTTGCTGCCCACCCTTTACCTATATGTATGGACTGGTGACATCCATCTCATTGTATCCGAAGAAGTGTAGGTGCACACAAAAGCTTATACCTTGAATAAAACTTTGTTGGTCTTAAAGGTGCCACTGGACTCAAATGAATGTTAGTGTTATTTTATTGCTATACATTCTGAAAACTGAAATTCTGCTATATGGAAAAGATGTACATCACAACCACTAGTTATTAATAACCCCAATCGTTTTCATATTGAATAATTAAAATAATTATATAACAGAATGAAACATTCATGGTTACACTGTGGTGTCAATAAGACTCATTTTATCCCACTGCCATTAGAAATAGCTGTCCTGTAGCCTACAAACCCTTCCCTTTGCAGGCTACATGCAAAACCATAATATCTGCATGTGGTTTGGCCAGACAACCTGTTTTAAAACTCATCATCATCTAAAACTCATCATTAAAACCACCATGACATTAATGCGGTAAGCATCCTTTCAGAATGTGTTTTCATAAGATAAGATCTGAGATTTATCATAACCAGCCTACTGTAATTTTCTACTGTTCTCAGGGATATGTTCTGACAATGAAAATGTATACTAGTCAGTTTTATACAATTCAGAAGGAATGTGGAAGGAACAGGCCAAGTGATTCCTTGCAGAATTCTCTCACTTGATGATCTCCTCCTGTTAATTTATATAATTCCGAAGGTTCCTAGCCCCAGGCACTCAAAGGAATAATACTGAACATTTGTGCAGCGTACCTCAAGTGCTCAAGGAATTTCCCATATGATCCCTATAATCCTTACAACAGCCAAGTATTAATAACTCCAACTTGCAGGTGATGGTCACAGCTGAAAGAAAGTGGCAGGTCAAAAGGTACCTGGTGAGTTTATGCAGAGGCAAAATTTGAACAAGGGTTTCCAAGAGCACTGCTCCTTCCAGAAGGCAGCTACACCAGTTCTTTTGAAAAATGCATAAATATTTAGGGAGGTTTTATGCGCCTGTCCTGTTCAGATATTAAATGGCCTTCATCGCTTCAGTATCTCAGGCCCATTTATTTAAGGGGACTCAGAGTGGAGTAACTGCACAGGATTGCACTATTAAAACTGCAGTCCTGTACGCACACTTATTTGGAAGTAAGACAGCTGAAGTCAGAGACTGTTGAGTAAACATACATAACATCAGATTGTTGCTCATGCAACCAATTCTCTGTCCCCGTGGTCGTAGAGAAAGCAAAAACTTTATATAGGGAGGTGATTCATCAACTAGACATTATTCCTTTAGAGAGCTTTCCCCCAGCACTGCAAATCTCACACAGCTGAGTGAATTTATCTCTCTTCAATTAGCAATCAAGCTTCTCCATATGCATGAGTTCTGGGAATCAATACTTACTGAGTCAATTGATTCTTGTAGGGTAATGATATAAATAAAATAATGGCGGCAGAGGAAATAAGTCGCTCCATAATTTCATTTGGAAATGTCGTGTGACTAAGCACATGAAGATTAGGTTCCAAAGACCTTCACAGGAATTTTGTGCACTGGTTTGCCTGAAAATTTCTAATGCCAACTCTTTGAGATAGGTTTCCACCTAGGGTTGCCAACCTCTATATGGCATCTGGTGATCTTGTACTATCACAATTGATCTCCAGACAACCAACATCAGTTCCTCTGGAGAAAATGGCTGCTTTGGAGGGTGAACTCTATGGCATTATATACTGCTGAGGTCACTCCCATCCACAAACCCTGCCTTCCAAAGGCTCCACCCCCCAAATCTCCAAGCATTTCCCAACCATCTCATTTATATATAGCCAGGTGCCTTCCCTTGGCAGGTAAACCCTTGCCCTCTGTTGCCTGTGCTCTAACCTGTGAGCAGTAGAGGGGAAATGGGGGGGGGGCACTAATTCTATGATGTCACAGCCCCCCTGCAACACTCTAGAAATTGACTCAGTGCCTAGAGCATAATGAGGGGCACCCAGAAGTGACATCACAGTGTCAACTTCACTTTCTCCTCCCAGAGTCTACTACCATGGGTTTCTGGCATGGGCTTAGCAACTAGGGCTAGCCTGGCCACTAGGTGATTCTAAATGATCACTTGGGATGCCAAAAGTGGAGGGGCAGCAACCAGCCTTGCCACCCTCACTGCCTGCCTGCTGCCCCCTGTGGCATCAGGGCCTGCTGCAGCAAGTGGCAGTCCCTGGAGGTGTCCCTGGCCAAAGTGGACAGCCAGGAGGGATCGTGCTCTTTTCCTCACTCCCACTCTCTGTCAGAGGGGCAGGGGTAGGCCTGATAAGGCCCTCACTGTGTCCTTGCCTCACTGTGACGGGGGCAGCGAAAAGGCTGGTGGTGACTTCCTGCCACACAAAAGTGGAGGGGGTGAATAGGGCAGGTGTTGACTCTCCACTTCTGTGCCTCACTGCTGTGCTTGGGGCAAGGAGGGCAGGTACCATCTCACTGCACTATTTCTATGCCTCACCTCAGCACTTTGGGTGGAGTGAGGAAGGCAAGTGTTGCCTCGCTAAGGTATGTGCGAGGTCAATCTGGCTGTGACATCTGTCACCCCATTAATCACCAGAAGCTGCATACTGGGCCAAAGAGGATGGCCATGCCAGATAGAAGGAGTGTACTGTTCTTTGGTCAAGGCTGCACTCCCCTTCGAACCTCCAAACAAGCTCAAGGTCCATTTGTAGGAGAAGGGCAGGTGCCGTATTCTTGCCTTTCTGCAGTGCAGTGGAGGGTGGGGAAGTGAGGAGAGTAGCTGCTGCTTCCCTGCTCCCCAGGTACAAATTGCAGAAATTATCCACCAGAGACACTTTTATCTCATAGCCAGGTTCTTCTGTATAGGATATGTGGTGAAATCTGGCACCATGTGCATCAAACCTCAGTATCAACAATATTCCTATGAAATATTCCACAAACCTGGGAAACCTGTGTAAAGAAATCCTAACTATTCACTACAGCCTTCTTCACCTTTCAAGTCCACATTGATGCAAAAAATAAAATAAAATCCTGAACGTCTTTGGAAATAATTTTTTTCCATTTTTAAAGCCAAGCAATCCCAAATGGTGCGATGGGTTAATAATACCATCTTCAAAAATGATTTTTAAATGTTTTAAGAACTTTAAAATTCTGCACAAATCCATTTCATTTTTCTCAAGGCAAAATTAAAGCAATGATACTAGCTTATATCCTCAGTAGCTTGTTCCCACTTAGCCAAGTATGAAGCCTGCCTTCCTGAACGGAAGGCTCTTTCTGCTTGAAGATGGCTGAGTAGAGAGGCACAAAGAGCTATTGCCATTCCAAGCGCTAGAACTTCAAGTAACGTTTTAAACAGAAGAACTGTGCTTTTCAATGGCAACAGAATTAAAATACATTAATAAGAGAGGCATTCTGGTGGTATACCTGAATCACATGCCATAAATCAGTGGAAAAGTTAGTAAGGGTGCATAAGGAATGGCTAGTTTATTGAGAGAATGCAGGTGATTGGCACATGGAAATGTCTTTTACATTGATTAGATGAGGAGAGGGATTAGTAACAGGGTAATTGTCTGGTTCTCTATTGCCACTTTTTATTTTGTTCAGTACATAACTTTGTCTGTACCCCAGGAGTAAAAATAATGCCATTTGAGAGGAGAATTATGGCAGCAGCACTGGTGATCAAGTGAGAAGAGTGCCAAAGGTAGTCATTTATGTGTGAATGCAAAAGTGTGTGTGTGTGTGTGTGTGAGAGAGAGAGAGAGAGAGACAGAGAGAGAGAGAGAAAGAGAGACAGGTGTTTAAACTGTACCAAGCATTACTCAAATTCAGCAAATTGTGGCACATGCACACACACATAAAACAGTGCTAGCTGTAATCACTGAAGAACAATGGGTCCATCCACCTAGAACCCACTTTTCTTCCTTGTATGATGATGCTAGGCATTTTACTAGTAGCACATACAATCCAGTGAAAGTTGTTTAATCCCGTCATGTATGGACCTATATAAACTTTGCAGAAAATAGTGTTGACTAAGTACTTGATTGAGATAACATTTAGACAATGAGTATGTTTTCAACAGCTCTTTCAGTCCTTCAGGGAGTGAATTAACTGATGAACAGGGTGGAATCTGAACAACATTCCTCCAGATGTAAAAGATAAGAGTGTCTGGCGGTAATCCTGCAGATCCTAGCTCTTTAGTTCAAGCTGTAACCTCATGCTTTTGGGCGACCTCTGTTCATGAGCCAGTGGAGTGGTTAAAGATACCAACCTTCCATTTAAAGGCAAGCAAAAATCCAGGAGCTCAAAAAAAGAAAAGAACAAACCCTAAACCCTTTAAATGGACATGAATACAGTATGAAGCAAAAGAAGGTCCATAAGAAAGGGCAGAGAGGATGAAAGACTTAAAGGGAAGAAAAGTCAGGAAAGACCTGAGGGAGCTCCCTAGCTGAGGTCACTGGGACCCACTATGGTAACTTAAGCAGTGGTGGAGTAACACACCAAAGAATAAAAGCAGCTGCACATACAATAAAGAAATTCACATAAAACATCAAATGGATAACAGGCATTGCGAGGAGGAGGGGAGAGGACCATGAATAAGTTAGAGACACTGGAAATTGCTGACAAAACCAGCTAACAATTGAGACAGGCTAAAGTCTAACATTGCTCTGACCTAGACAGTCCAGGCTAGGCAGATCTTGTCAGATCTCAGAAGCTAAACAGGGTTGACCCTGGTCAGTATTTGGGTGTGAGACCACCAAGGAATACCAGAGTTATGATATGGAGGGAGGCAATGGCAAACCAGCTCTGAACTTCTCTTGCCTTGAAAACTTCATGGGGTTGTCATAAATCAGCAGCAACTTGAAGGTTAAAAAAAAGGAGAGAGTAACATTAGTGATACTACTTAAAACAGTGGTAAAGCAACTGTCAGAGGGGGTGTATGGCCTTGGAGGCAAATAGGACACCGCACCTGGATGGAGACCTCCTGGGAATTCTATGTCTACTACCTTGAGTTCCATGACAGAAGAAAGGGAAGGTGTAAATGACATCATAATAAATGCGATGGAAAACCCATACTGACAAAACAAGCCCTTACTCTGTGCATGTGTTTTTTATGCACACTTGCATATATGAAATTAAACAGTTGAACTCCTGCCAACCTAGCAGTTCGAAAGCAAGAAATTGCAAGTAGATAAATAGGTACCACTTCGGTGGGAAGGTAACAGCGTTCCGTGCGCCTTGGTGTTTAGTCATGCTGGCCACATGACCACGGAAATGTCTTCGGACAGCGCTGGCTCTTCGGCTTTGAAACGGAGATGAGCACCGCAACCCTAGAGTCGGATTCGACTGGCTTTCGAGCAAGGGAACCTTTACCTTTACCTACTGTATCTCTGGCAATTATTTGTTGTATGTATAAATTTTAACCTATTTTTCCACCCAAGGCTGTTTCAAGGCAGCTATTACCATAGTCAGGATGTTGATTCAATAAATTCCAGGAGGAATGGAGTGGGGACAATTTGGAAATTCTCCACCCACCTCAGCTGTGATACATATCCCATCCTATCTACATAACAACCCTTTGAGTTAGGCATAAGATTGGCCCAAGGTCACCGAAGTGCACTTCAAGGCTAAGCAGGGATTTGAAACCCAGATGTCTCTGGTCCAAGTCGGACACCATCTACTTTATCAAACTGTTTCAACAGCTCATAGGATCAGGCCACAGCCAGAGCTGTCACACAGCTGCTGTTTGCTTTTTACATTTAGACTGAAATAGTGTTGTCTAGGTGTGGAGGCTACGCATGGTGTTATTTCTAGTGAAACCATATGATCTTTTTTGTCCACTGACACAACACACTTGAGCTGAACACAGAAAAGTGATTCAGTCTTTCATATATTCTGCTCTCTTATTTTATTATGTGGTTAATCGGTGAAAAGAATAGGGATGAACTTAACCGTAGTACACTGTGAACTGCTGAAAGCATGCACATGTGTGTCTGTGTGCAGATTACAACTATGGAAGCAAAACTTTGCAGAGGCAGTTTTTGTACCTGCTGTAAATCTGTCCATTGAGCAGCTCCTATCTGATTTTGTGGTTTATTTCAGCTACTGACTAGCAGCTGAGCAGCCAAAGGCAGATAGCTCAGCAAAGAATTTTCTGCCAATCAATGCTGTGTGTTCACAGCTTTGGTGTTGCAGTTTATCAAAACTACAGGCACAATTATTTCTGCCCTGGAGAATATCATGGAGGCCTAATCCTATACTTCAGTTATGAAAAGTCAAATGTAGTTAGGCTGTAATTTAAAATTATTTTCTGGATTAGGTTTTCTGGGTCCTAGTTTTTGTGGAATATGTTTCTTGCCAATGCTTGATATCATCCTTTAAAAATCTGTTGGAGTTTTAAACAAAATGGATAAACTATTGAAAGCAGGAGCGCAAGGCTTACAGAATCTAGCAAAGGAACAACAACCAAGTAAGAACTGCAATTAAGTGAGAAAATGACTTCTTAAAATTAGTTGCCCTCATGTGCATTTAATGATGCCTGTGTTAGAAGACTGCAATTTCAAAGACAGATTCCAAGTAGGGTTGCCTAAGAGGGACAACTGCCAAGAGACTTACGTGTGTGTGAAGGAGGGAAAGACTTCACTGGCAATGTTGTGATGTTGCTGGTGACATAGGGCATCACTTCTGGCATGACCTGGAAGTGACATCATTACATAGGGATGACACTCTAGCATTCACCCAAAACTCTATGATTTAACCCTAGAGTTTAACCATAGTGTTTGGAGTAAAAGCTAGAGCATTGCCTGATATGGTTTGCAATAGAAGTGATATCATGGCATCGATAAACTGCTAATCACACCCCCACATTTCCCCCAGCATTTTTCCTTTGCCACCCAGCTGGGGAACAGCGGGCAGAGCTGATGAGGGCAGGAGGTTTCCCGCTGAAGCTAGAGACCTGGGCTTCTTGATTCCATGGTAGGTAGTCCCTGGGGATTAGACATGTGCTCTTTTCCACTTAACGTGCATGATGCCATGTTTATCTGAAACTCACATTTTTACATTTGTGGAAGGAGACATATGATTGAAGCTGATGGTCCAAACAGTGTGCAAGAGTGAACCAACCTTGAATAACAGCTCTCACATCTCTCTACATGACACTTATAAATGATTCATAGACATTTATAAGTGGTATATAATTGGAGATGTAATAACTGCTTCATTTCTTATTGAGCTAGACTATAGCTGTATGGGATCTTGAATCTCCTTTCAAGAGTCTTTTTCAAGCCTATAAACATTTCTGTTTCCATTTACCGCATTCTTGTGGACCATTTATCCTCTCAGTTTTGGGGTAAAACTGGTGTTGTGCTGAAGCTACAGTGCAAATGTAATTAGTTTAAATTGTAATTTAATTTTAATCTGATTTGCCAAATAAGGCTGCTTAATTTCTTTTCGGTCATGAAAACTTTAAATTTGTTTTTGACTCCATAACATAAACTTTACATTCTCACTCTTTCTCTGTGTATATATTGTTTGCTTCCCTATATTTTCTCATTTAATTTAACTCACAGTATTTATCATTTAAAGAAATCAATAGGTCCTCCTTAAGAAAAAAACATTACAAAGGAATAGACAAAACTTGCAAGTAACCATAATAGAATATTAGGGGGGGAATCCAGAAGTGACAGTTGGGTAATACTTTGTGATTAAGACCAACTCACAAATTGTAGAGTGAGCTTTTTAGTTTCCCAGAATGCTTTGTTAGGCTGGATGTTAAGCAAAGAGGAAGGGGAAATATCTATGTTTTCATAGTTTGCAACCATCTTATTATGGCATGCTGATGACGTATAAAGTGCATATTATACCATGGGCTGACAAAAACAATGGATATTTTCCCTTTGAAAGCCAGCAGTTAAGACCATACTACAGATGATAATGGGAGATCTTGCCATAGATTCAACAATTTCTCCTTGTACCATTTTTTTTTTGGAAATCTGAATCCCTACTCCCCAGCTTTATACTTGCCCCACAGTATATCACCTTACCTACACTGAACATTTTTCACATTGTTCCCCATTCAGTTTGTAGAAAGCCTCCTGGAGTTCTTCACCATTGACTTGGTTTTCACCATCCTGAATAATTTTGTGTCATCTGCAAACTTGGTCACTGTTGACCCCCAAATCCAGATTATTAATGAACAAATTAAATAGTGCCAGCTCCCATATAGATTTCTGTGGGTCTCCACTGCTCACTCTCTCCACTGAGAGAATTGTCCATTTATTCCTGCTCTGCTTCCTGTTGTGCAGCCAATTTTAATCCATAAGAGTCCCCAATTTACCCCCCGACTGCTACACTTAGGAATCTTTGTTGAGGTATCTTGTCAAAAGCTGTTAGAAAGTCCAAGTATGTACCATCTACTGGACCACTGTTATCTATAAGATTGTTCCTTTTCTCAAAGAACTCCAAAAAGTTTGTGAGCCAGGACTTCCCTTTGCAGAAACCACAAAGAATTTCCCTCCACAGGCTTTGCTCCTCTATACCTAATAGTTCTGTTTTTAATAAGAATTTCTACTAATTTGCCTGGGACATATGTTAGGATAACTAGCCTGTATTTTCCTGATTTCCCTGTGAATCTTTTCAAAAATCAGTATACTGACCAGTATATGTGAGCTGTTGCTAAAATCAGCCTCTGTACCAGATGATTGTTGTTGTTGTTGTTCAGTCGCACAGTCGAGTCCGACTCTTTGCGACCCCATGGACCAGATTACGCCAGGCCCTCCTGTCTTCCGCTGTCCGCTGAAGTTTGCTCAATTTCATGTTTGTTGCATTGATGACACTGTCTAACCATCTCATCCTTTGCCGTCCCCTTCTTCTTTGACCTTCAATCTTTCCCAGCATCAGGGTCTTCTCCAGTGAATGCTCCCTTCTTGTTTGGTGGCCAAAGTATTTGAGCTTCAACTTCAGGATCTGGCCTTCCAGGGAACAGTCAGGGTTGATTTCTTTTAGGATTGAAAGATTTGATCTCCTTGTAATCCAAGGGACTCTCAAGAGTCTTCTCCAGCACCATAGTTCAAAAGAATCTATTCTTCGGCACTCGGCCTTCCTTATAGTCCAACTCTTGCAGCCATACATTACTACGGGGAATACCATTGCTTTGACCATGCGGACTTTTGTTGGCAGGGTGATGTCTCTGCTTTTTATCATGCTGTTTAGGTTTGCCATTGCTTTCCTCCCAAGGAGCAGGCGTCTTTTAATTTCATGGCTGCAGTCACCATCTGCAGTGATCTGGGATCCCAGGAACGTGAAGTCTGTCCCTACTTCTACGACTTCCCCTTCTATTTGCCAAGGAGTGATGGGGCCAGATGCCATGATCTTAGTTTTTTTGATGTTGAGCTTCAAGCCCACTTTTGCGCTCTCCTCTTCCACCCTGAGCAAGAGGCTCTTTAGGTCCTCTTCACTTTCTGCCATCAGAGTGGCATCGTCTGCATATCTGAGGCTATTGATCTTTTCCCCAGCAATCTTAACACCAGCTTGTGATTCATCCAGGCCAGCATTTTGCATGATGTACTCTGCATATAAATTAAATAAGCAAGATGACAATATACATCCTTGTCGTACTCCTTTTCCTATGCTAAACCAATCAGTTGTTCCATATCCGGTTCTAACTGTTGCTTCTTGACCCTTATACAGGTTTCTCAGGAGACATGTGAGGTGGTCCGGTACTCCCATCTCTTTAAGAACCTGCCATAGTTTATTGTGATCCACGCAATCAAAGGCTTTAGCATAGTCAATGAAGCAGAAGTAGATGTTTTTCTGGTACTCTCTTGCTTTCTCCATAATCCAGCAAATGTTGGCAATTTGATCTCTAGTTCCTCTACCTCTTCGAAACCCAGCTTGTACTTCTGGCAGTTCTCTATCCACGTACTGTTGGAGCCTAGCTTGTAGGATCTTGAGCATGACCTTGCTAGCGTGTGAAATGAGTGCAATTGTGCGATAGTTTGAACATTCCTTAACATTGCCCTTCTTTGGGATTGGAATGTAAACTGACCTTTTCCAATCCTGTGGCCACTGTTGTGTTTTCCAAATTTGTTGGCAAATTGAGTGCAGCACTTTAACAGCATCTTCTTTTAAGACTTTGAATTCCATCACCTCCACTAGCTTTGTTGTTAGTAATGCTTTCTAAGGCCCATTTAACTTCGCTTTCCAGGATGTCTGGCTCGAGGTCAGTGATTATACCGTCGTGGTTGTCAAGGACATCGAGGTCCTTCTTGTATAGTTCTTCTATGTATTCTTGCCATCTTTTCCTAATCTCTTCTGCTTCTGTTAGGTCCCTACTGTTTTTGTCCTTTATCATGGCCAGCTTTGCATGGAACGTTCCCTTGATTTCTCCAATTTTCTTGAAGAGATCTCTAGTCCTTCCCAATCTATTGTTTTCCTCTATTACTTTGCATTGTTCATTCAGGAAAGCCTCCTTATCTCTCCTTGCTGTTCTCTGGAAATCTGCATTCAGTTGGGCAAATCTTTCCTTTTCACCGTTGCCTTTAGCTTTCCTTCTTTCCTCTGCTATATATAAAGCCTCATCAGACAGCCACTTTGCTTTCTTGCATTTCTTTTTCTCTGGGATGGCGGTGATTGCTGCCTCCTTTACAATGTCACGGACCTCTGTCCATAGTTCTTCAGGCACTCTGTCTATCAAATCTAGTCCCTTAAACCTATTCTTCACCTCTACTGTATATTCATCGGGGATGCGATCTAGGTCAAATCTGAATGGCCTAGTGGTTTTCCAGATGATTGGAGAGTAGCAAATGTTACATTGGATTTTAAAAACTGGCCCAGAGGAGAACCAGGAAATTGGTTGAAGTCCATTCATTGGACATATCCACACATTACAAAGTCCTTGTGTCCACTGCATATATGCCACAAACCAGGCTTTTCAGTCACATTGTGCTGAGCATTCCCTGCTGGAAATGGAATTCTCAAGTGCATGAAGGCCTAACATGGATGAGGACCATGGCACTTCAGCCCCCACCCCTGGTGCTGTTTCCCTGGTCTGAAATTATCCTAGGGTGGGAACTGCTATTAGCCCCGGGGGACATGATTAAAACATCTCTTTTAAAGACTTTTAAAAACAGTAGAGCATTCAGGTGGGTAGCTGTGTTAGTCTGAAGCAGCAGAACAAAGTTTGAGTCCCGTGGCACCTTTAAGACCAACAAAGTTTAATTCTGGGTATAAGCTTTCACGTGCATGCCTTGAATAAAACTTTGTTGGTCTTAAGGGTACCACTGGACTTAAATTTTGGGTTTTTTTAAATATAAAACTTAAGAGATGGCCAGTACGCCTTCCTTTCTTATCTTTTCACTACACTGATGGTTTCTCAGCTTTTTATGAGCTTCACCCAGATGTAACAAATTCCTAAATAAATAAAGCATCTCAAACACTAAAGGTGTTATTAAAATAATTGGAAGTAATAAAGCTATTCCATTATTATTCTCACAGATGCTGATGCAAACTCACTTAATGAAAACCATTATCCAGTTACAGAACAATTACAATGAAACTCAAATGTCTGACACGAGAACAGGACATTATTGCAAAACTGAGGCTATTATGTCAGGTAAATAAAACAGATTAAGGAATATGGGTTTGGAGGAGAAGGATTGTGTGAGCTAAATCATCAGAGAGATTAGGAGGGATAGCTTGCTAGTCTTTTTTAGAAAACGGGTTGGGCAAGCTTTTGTTTGTGCATCAGTTTTGGAAATCTCAGTGGATCTCATATAAAAAATTATCCTCAAGGCCCCCATGCTATGTAAGCAGTTTTTAGACTCCAGGGATTAGGTATGCTGATCAAGGGGAAGTCTGTAATACATAGCTATTGTATTTGCTGGACCAAAATCTGCTCTGACAGTGATTCATCACAACAGAGGTTGAGTCCAGAGGCACATTTAAGACCAACAAAGTTTTATTCAAGGTATAAGCTTTTGTGTGAATGCCTTGAATAAAACTTTGTTGGTCTTAAAGGTGCCACTGGACTCAAACTTTTTTCTGCTGTTTCAGACCAACATGCCTACCCACCTGAAAGAGTCATCATGGTAACTTCCTTCTTTCAGGAGTATTTGTCTTTAGTTATTGGGGAATATCGAGGGAAGGAAAGGGGCAGAGTATTTTTTAAAAGTACCACCAGGTAACTGTACATCTCATCTTCATCAGCAACTTGCACTATCAAACAATACAAGATTCCTTTCATCACAATTTCCAATATGTCATGCATCCATATGTGAATCAATTGAAAACAGGAGTTCATTGAGTTGTTCTGTGATTCTTCAGTTTGGTGAAGATTTATTACTTTATAGGCACAAGTCTCGTTTGCTCCTCTGCCACCTTCTTGGCCATTTCTGGGAACATCTGAAGCTTCCTTTTCAAGTTTCTTGTAAACAGCCTCTGCCTGAGGGCTGCTGCAGTTCAACGGGTCAATCAAATAGCAGAGAAGATAAAGAGACTCCCGGGTGTCCAAAGTCCCCTGACAAGGGGTAACACAATGACCAGCTGATCAAACAGTCACATATCACCCAAGGCTAGAAACAGTGGCGGAAGCAGGCAGCTTGTGGCTGCCTGTTGTTTCAACTTTTGTCTGACCCTAACCATTGCTATGTCTTGAATTGTAAAGGCTGGGTAGCTGGGAGGCCTGGAGCAGGCTAGCTTTTATTCTTCAGTGGATGTTTGGCTTTGTGTTCTGTGTGTGTGTGTGTGTGTGTGTGTGTGTTTTAAAAAAACCCTGGATTTCTACCCCTTTTTGCCTCTTTCCCCCCTTTGCCAGAGTCACAGAACACAGAGCGGACACAACTGGGAATAAGCAGAATACAATAGAAAAGCATGAAACTTTTCATACATTTGAATTTGCCCATTAAAAACAAATTGTTTCAAATTAATCCAATTCTGGCATTGCAGGAGTGCTATTGGACGGTGGTGATATCGGAAGCTGAGATCGCCTACACCACTCAAAACCATGAAATCTGATATTCTAAATATCAATTCCATCCACTTTTAAAATGAGTTTGTATTATGTCACTTTCATGGGCCAGATTTCAGTTTGTTTCAACTCCGCTAAACATCAAGTGAAAACTGAGAACTGCTTGAATGCGGTATGCCACAATAGGGATTGATTGACAGCATAGCTTCGAAGGGAATGTTCCAAGAAATCCAGTCAAAACAAGGCTGAAACCTGGGATGCTGTAAAAGACAGAGGAGATTACTTTGGAGTGGGGGGGGGGTCAAAGTTCAGAGCCATAAAACAAGACAAGAGAGGCCGTGTTTGCTCCAGCAGCTTGTGGTGCATTAGTGTCCACTTAAAGTGCATTATTTATTGTGCATTTGATCTGCAGAATCTCCAATGAAATAGTGACAACATCTAGTCAGGAACTTGGATTGAAACCAGGTTTAATTTCTGTACAAGTATTTTATCCCATTTCAAATTTGTCAAGAAATTTGGCATTAAACCTGGAGTTTGTCTCTCACATAATAATTTTTTTTCCAGATTATGTATTGCATTTTCAGCAGGCCCCTGGTCTGGTCTATGGCTTTAAAAATTCAACAATAATAAAAAGAATAATAAAAACCCTTTCAATAGCAAAACTATACATTTAAAATCCAGTTCATAAAACACCTTGCATTAAAAACAAAGATAGTGATAAACAATCCAGCAAAATAAAAAAGCAGAATGTCAAGGGATTTGTGTATATCCTTATTATTGTGTCCAGCTGTATTTTCAGCACTTGCTCTATGGTCTCTTTGCAGCAGTTATAAATCAACAGAGAGAGAGAGAGAGTTCTCGGGTTTTAACTAGTGTGCTGTGATCTTCTGTACAGTCCTGGGAAGCACCCAGAAGTTTGTGGGGTTCTCAGTCAAAGGAGTGATAAATAAACATTTGTGTTTCTTTACATGTTCTAAATTTTGCCTTTGTTGTGTACTGGGGTTTATTCTATGTTGTTTTGAAGTGCCTCTAGTATCCTAGTTCCATCACTATGATTGGCTGTCTAATAAAGACCATCCATTGGTCCTGAAGCCACCGAACCACCGAATTGTAGAACTCTGCTTAGGTCCAATCGGACTTTGTGTTTATAGTTACAATGTATATAGTTCACTGTTGAAATCGTATAAGTTTGAGTGCCGCTCTACACAGAGCAGTCCTGAGCTGAGTAATGTTCTGAATAAAGCCTTCTTCATTGACCATCATAAGAACATAAGAGAAGCCAATGTTGAATCAGGCCAATGGCCCATCTAGTCCAACACTCTGTCACACAGCGGCCAAAATATACCACATGCCAGCAGGAGGTCCAGCAGTGGGGCCAGGACACTAGAAGCCCTCCCACTGCTGCCCCCTCCAGCACCAAGAATAGAGTGCATCTCCTGCCTCTCAATACACAAAAGCCTTGTTCATAACTTGAGTTTCTTTGGTTAAGAAATACTTTGCAGCTGAACACAGAAATATTTGCAGTACAATCCTAAGCAGATTTACTTAGGTGAGAGTAGGCATCTTCTTTTCTCTCCTCTCTTTCCCCTAACTGGGAGCCTTATCCATATGAAGCAATTGGATGATCTGATCCTCTGCAAGTATAGTTTTTGCCAGTGCTGGGAAATAGGCATAAATTCAGAACAGAGATAGGCTATACCCACTCAGCCGTTTTGCTCCACCTTGGCCTTCTGCCAGTGATCCACTTTCCATGTTCTCCTCAGCTTCACTGTAATCTTTCATGATCTCTCCGCACAGGGAAGGTGCACATTTTTGAACCTCCCACCCACGTTGGAACTATTTTACTGCTGTCATCCACTTGTGGCCACTGTTTTCTCTGCCATGCCACCAGAGGCTTTCTTGGCCAACTTTTAATAAACTGGTAGTTTTTATATTGATACTGCACTGATGGAGGGCTTTTGCCAGCTTTTTTTTTTTTAACATATCAGTTTTAAAGTTCTATAGTACAACTAGAGGCCTTTAAAAGTCATAATTATTGTTCAGCAGTATTATAATGCTATAGCAGGTACTGAGTTTCTTTGAAAAGCTGGCAAAAAGCCCTCCACTGAATGTACAACAAAGAATTGTTGCTGTGTGGATGCAGTCATACACCCTGCCTACAAACTGCAAAGGGTTGTCCAGTTATGCTGACATAATCTGAAATGTGGATAGGGTTGCCAGGTCCAATCGTTGCACTGGTGAGGGAAAGGGAAGGACTTTCTGGCAGTGGGGAGGAGTGTTGTGACATGCTTACATAAACAGAAAGTTACATACGCATGTCAGAGATGTTGGGGGGGGGTGACACTGGTTTTTGGGCAAATTCTATGGTAAAATTCACTCCAAATCATAGACTTTTGCCCCCAAACCAGAGCGTCCTCCCTGACATCCCTGACATGCCTATGTCACTTCTGGTTTTTGTAGGAGCATGCCAATGATTTCTGGGTTTCTTCTGGTAAGAGGTGGGGGAGATGAGCATGTGAAACTGGGGGACCCCTGCCTCTACCGGTGGATCTGGCAACCCTAGATGTGGCAGCATCATTGAAAGAACATACGAATATACCAGAGAACAGAAAATAATTCTAAAATATGTGGCCATATTTTCAGTTTACTTTTGAAAATGTATTAAGGGGCTGCTGAATATTTACTAGCTCTTGGGCTTTTCTGCATCCTCATTTTTATGGCTTGTAAGTTCCTGTTTCTTTGTTGTTATTGTTTTGTGCTAGTTTGGTACAGTGGTTAGGAGTGCAGACTCTAATCTGGGAGAACCAGGTTTGATTCCCCACTGCTCCACATGCAGCTGGAATGACCTTGGGTCAGTCTTAGTTCTTTCAAAGCTGTTCTATTAAGAGCAGTTCTCAAGAGAGCTCTCTCATCCCTACCTACCTCACAGGGTGTCTGTTGTGAGGAGCGGATGGGAAAGGAGATTGTAAACTGCTCTGAGATTCCAAGTGAATGGTGGGGTATAAATCCAATCTCTTCTTCTTCTTCTTTTCCATATGCATGTTTCTTCCTCTAGTGGTTGATTCAATATTACACTGGTATATAACTGGCATATCTCCCTGCAAATTTAAACTGCAGGTTTTTCTGCTGGACAGGAACTGGTACAATATTGAATCAACCACTAGAGGGAGCAAAATGCGTGCAGAACAGACCCCCCCCCCCAAGAAACAGGAACTTACAAGCCAGAAAAATGAAAGTGCAAAAAAGCTCCTTAAATTCATTTAAATCTATTTTTAAATCAGGAATCAGCAGTATATCTGGAATTCTCTTACTGACTTCCCGAGCCTGGAACTGTTCATCAACACTTTTCTGTCTAGTGAGAAATTAGGTTCAGAACTGAAAACTGGCGTCTTTTTGTATCTCTGAAGCTGGGCTACTCTAGTGTGCTCATCGCATTGCTGCCAATACTAGGCTGATCCTGCACTGAGCAGGGGGTTGTACTAGATGGCCTGTATGGCCCCTTCCAACTCTGTGATTCTACTGTACTTTTAAGTATTTTTCTATTAGCCCTCAGTAGCTGCAGACTGTACAGAAGCATTTATAATCCTGAATCCATTGAAGTCAACAGGCTTAGAAAGTTATATTCTGTTTAGGACTGCACTGTTAGCGTTGTCAGTATTTGGCAGTAGGGCTAGAAGGCAGAGCCCTCTGGCTCAGGGAGGAGAATTCAGTAGGTTTTTGTGGGTTCAGTGATAGGATCTAGTCCAAAATCTTTCCGTTCACCTAGGGTGTACTGCTAAAAAGTGGCTAAGGGGAAAATTGGCTTTGATTCTTATTTTTCTGGCACCTGGCTTGAAAGCAAAACAAACCAACAATAGCTAGACTGCCCCCCCCTTTTCTGAGTGGCTGCCAACTCTAGGTACACTTCCTGACAGGGCTGGTTGCAAGAAGTGCATTATACCAGTAGCTTGCCATCTGGTGCCTCCAGACACAATTCAGGATTGAGGATTCAAGTCTTTAATGGCATGGCTCCAGATTACCTGAAAATGGGTCTCCTTCTCATCAAATGGAAACAAATGCACAGTATTAGTTTTGATGGCTCTTGAACAAGTATAGCACTTTCATCATGGTGAAGACTTGCCAAAGCTGCACAGTTTTTATGAAGTATGACTGAATTCTCTATTTGGCCTTGAGACTGGTTGTGCTGTTGAGGCTAAATTTCGGCAGGTAGACAAGATTTTAACAATTGCTCTGAATAACTTCTGTTTGAAATTATTACTCCTGGAAACCTTTGAGATGGTTCAGGAAGGAAAGAAAAATATTTTTAAACTAAAAATTCTGTTTCATTTACTCCTGTATCCTCATATAGAATACCACTGATCATATTGAACCTGATGGTGGTATCATATCTAGTTTGGGATCAATTGCTGAAGAAGAGGCTTACAGCCCAACATGACACCATTGTAGCTAGGGCTCCCCTATGCCCTCACAGCATACCAAAAAATCCAGCTCCAAGGTCCCAAGAACATAACAGTTGCTCTTGAGTCCATACCAACATCAACTACACCTACCAATTGCAGAGCAACATTCTAATACTCCCCTCCCCATTCACTGATAGGGATGGGCATGAACTGGGAAAATGCTATTCAGTTTGTGGTTCATGGCATGCCTGGTTATGAACCATGACCTGGTCATGAACTTTTAGCAGCCAAATGAACTGGTTCAGTTTGTGAGGTTCATGACATGGTAGGGCATGTAGAGGAACATCTAGGGGAGATCCTCTGCGATTTTGATGTCTCTGGCTTGCACAGGATCCATTCTATATACTCCTGAACCTCTTGAACCAGTGCCTGTCAAAATCACTGCCTGTCAATGACAAACCACAAACCAGTCAGTGACAGGTGGTCATTTTGACAGGTGCAGATTCAGAAGGTTCAGAAGTATATAGAATGGATCCTGTGCAAGCTAGAGACATTAAACTTGCATGGGAAATCCTGCTGATTCTCTTCTACCTGCCCTCCAACTTTGCTGAGGATTGGATTTACAGGGTCTGATTTATGCCCCCCCTCCAAGAAGTTGCTTCCAAGAAAGTGCTTTCTGGGGAAATGACAGGTGGTCATTTTGGCAGGCACAGGTTCAGGAGTGTATGGAATAGATCCTGTGCAAGCTAGAGATATTAAAGTCACAGGAAACCTCCCCCAGATGCTCCTCTACATGCCCTTCAAGTTCTGCCCCCCTGTTGCTTTGAAGTTTTGTAAATATTTAGATTGAGGTGAGGCAGTCTTTCTAGAAATGTATCCATTTACAAACTGGCACGAACAGCCTGAAAAAGTCTGTGGAAAACTTGTGCCAGTTGATTTGCCACAAACTTCACAAATCCTGAATCGGCCAAAAATTCATCACAAAATTTTGTTTGTGAGCCAGTTTGTGCCCATCCCTAGTCACTCAGCAATGGAAGCACCCAACCCATGCACGATGAAGCCAGCACATCTCCCTGACTCTATTCACCCAAAGAACAACACAAGGGAAGGGATAAATGCAACACACCACACTCCACTGTATGGAGCTCTTCTGTAGGAGCTTTGTGCCCAACATGCTCCTGGGATTTCTGCAGATGGGGGTTCAAATCCACCACCTGCAAACATATGGCCTTTTGAGAGGTAGAGAAGGAAGTATAGACACTCCAACTGTATCACACAGACACACAGACACTTTCACAGTATGCTTCTGAGGAAATCCCCATGGAAAAGCCTCACCCTCACCCAAGCAGGTGATGATGCGCATACTGGGAAGGGGGGGGGGGGAAATGGCACAGAGTCAGGATGGCTGATCAGACCATCCTGATGCCATGAGAACGTGCTGGCACGATCACACAGGGGAATGTCCATCTGTGGCTCGTAGCAACCCATTTGATAGTGGACTTTCCCTAGTGTCTTTTAACTCTGCTCTTGTGGCAGAGCAAAACGAGTTGCCGATGGGTGCAGGGCACTGGCCAGATGTTCACGTCTGATTGCGCCCATTAAATCCGCCCAGCATTCATGCCTATGGCGCAGCTAATTGTGCATGTGATCGCAGCCTAAGTATCTTTTAAAAGTAGTATAAATAGAAAATAGATTCAAGACAGCCAAAAGGAAATATTTCTCTTTTCTGTCTATTATAGGTCTGACAGTGGCCCTTCTTCTGAGAATGCTGATAGCATTACTCACACGTGGTAAACAGCTACCCTGGGCTCCATCTGTCAACATTCAGTTTTTCTGCCATATAGTCAATGGGTATTTTTGCTGTCCTTAAATGCAAGTTAGTGAACTTCATAGAGTATCTTGCAAAAATGCTTATCATAGAGTTTACAGCTATCCACTGGTGCTCCTTTGGGAACTTCATAATGGGTCCTACTATTGCTCAGTAGAAAACAGGACAGGCTTTGTGTCTCTTGCTGCATGAGGAAGGTATTTTTCCTTTAGCGGACTTACCAGTTATCTATTACCATCTGCTTGGAAATCTTTGGATTTTTCCACAGTTGTTTCATTACTAAAAGGTGTGCAGTAAGAACTACATTGGGGAGGGGGAGTGATCACTTATGCTTTGTTTATCACAACCATGAGGTCACCTATTAGGTGTCCAACAAATGCTTTAGAAGAAAACACTGCCTTTTATTATCAGTTTACCATCACATTGTAGTCCCCTGGGATTTACTGTATTAGTTTCACAAATACACAAGCATTTCTCAGATACTACACTAATTAGCAACATGTAGTTGCTTGGAAAGCTCCATCTGCTTTAATGAAAAAAGCCTGAAGGTTATGGAACTATAATGAATTCTTCATTAAGAAAAGGAACAGAGCATTAATAAAACAGCCAGCTCCTCTAAGTCTGAATGCTGGCTCCGTAAGTAAAGTTGCTCTTTGGTAAGGAAATTCCCATAATTTACATGCTGCCGGAAACCTGTAGTTCAAATGCATAAATACCATATAGTTTTATTTTTATTTATTTATTTATTTATTTATGTATTTTCCAATTTATACCCACCCTACCCTGCCAAAGCAGGCTCAGGGCAGCTTACACAAGATAAAATTCATATTAACAATCAAAATTGCCATAAAACATTTAAAAACAATTCATTAAAACAATACAATATTAAAATGCTAGCTATGTTGTTTTGATGTCATAACAGTAGCGTTTCCACATGAATGCATAAGTTGTTTAAGTTACCAGTTTCTTTATTCTGAACTCAAAATTAACTGCTCTTGTTTTGAAAACCCTATAGAGGTCGCCATAAGTGGGCTGCAACATAACAGCGCTTTCCGCCTCCAAAGGTTCACATTCACTTCTGGATCTTCTTTAGAGCTAGATATCTGGGATATCTCCTGTTCTGGAAGGGATTTCACCAAAGGAACAGGTTTGTAGCTTGGAACTGTTGCTGGACCCAGGTCTCCTGTTGGATAAGCAGGTGGCAGATGGGGTCAAGGTATATTTCCCCAGCTTTACCTAAAGATCCAGATCAGGAACTTCCTGTGGGGAAGGCAGAGCTTTCCACTGAGTCCACTCCCTGGAAACATATAATTAGATTATGGCAATGCATTCTACATGGGGCTGCCCTTGTAGCATCTGGAAGCTACAGGTGCTACAGAATGCTGCAGCCAGAATGTTGACTGGAGTGAATCACAGGGATCATATTACTCCAGTCTTCTTCCATCTACACTGGCTCCCAGCTTGCTTCAGGGCACAATTCAAGGTGTTTGTATTGGGCTTTAAAGCCTTACACAGCTTGGGGACAACATACCTTGAGGATTGCCTTCTCCCATATGAACCTACCCATCCAGTCCATCCATTCTAACAGTTCCTGCTTCAGGTGCCCCTGCCATCTGAGGTTAGACAGGTAGCAACCTGAAAAAGGGCCTTCCTGGTCATGGTGCCAAAACTTTGGAACTCTATCCCCAGGCAGATTCATCTGTCTCCCTCTATTTTGTCATCTGCCAGCAAGTGAAGACTTTTTTGTTTTGTTGGCATACCCCCAATAACTGTTAATGACACCTCCTGGGTTTTGATGTTACGCATATTTATATCGTTTTATTGAATTATTTTATATACACTTTATTTAAACATTTTTTTTATGTTGAAATGTTTTAACGTTCACCACCTCAGGAAGCTTTTAGAACTCTATAATTTCTAAGTTAAAGAGTCTACCTTAGAATAAGATCAACTAGAGCATGTACAGAGAAAGGGACAGGGAAATTGCATGTTTGTACCTTTAGTATTCCTTGCTCAAATCAACTGATGTGCAAAGACTTTTAATAAACATTTTTACTATTTTGAATGCTGGTAGTTGTTTTCCATAACACATAAAGCCTCCACTGTTCGAACACGCTATTCAAAAATAGGAACTGAGAAAGGAAGGGAGTCAGTCGGTAAATCACTATTTCCATGGGAGTGTGCAAGTACATTACCATTACCACAGTAACTAATCTCTAATTAGTGGGAGGTGGAGACATGAGGCAGAGCCATAGAATGGGAAACTGGGAGCACTGGCCCTCCTGGAAGCTAATTCCTAAAATGGCTGAAAGAGCAAAAGAAAACCCTTCTGAGGGTTGGACAGGCCAGGAGAGCAGTGTGTTGCTGAGTAGAGACTTGGGTTATGCTGGTGCCTAGACACCTTGATGGGTCAAATGGAGTGGTGCTCACAGGTCAGCAGGGCTGTTCCACCACAGTCATTGCAATTTTAGAACAATCTGTATATCAGGTTCTTTGAACACCCTTTTATTTTTAGAAAAGTAAGTTTCTAGCTTCTTCTGTTGCAGAAATATAGGGAAAGACACATCTCTGCAACAAAAGGCAACAGAGACTTTTTTCTAAGTGAAAGCTGGGCAGTCAGATAACATGATGCACAGATTGTTATAATGTTATGTCTTCTATGATTGATATGGATCAATTATTAATTTAATTTATACAATGACGATCTTCATTTCAATATATAGACTAAAGAAAAGCTGTAGAAACCTATTGTGCTATGGAACAATATAAATAGTAGGAAATGTCAATAATGTGGAATATCAATAAATACAAAAGTACAAATAATTCATATATAATGAATATACAATAAGTTCAGAAGAATACAAAAATGGTCAGAAAATATACAACAAAGATCTTCATTTTAAAACAGCAAATCAGTGTGTTTAATCTTGTATTTTCATGCATTTCTTTCTGTTGTTAATAATTAATTTCATAAAGCAACATGGTGAAAGCACCACAAAGTTCATTAGTATATTGTACCAAAAAGTTATATCATCAGATTAAATTTATAAAATGTAGGCAGGGGTGCTTTGTTTTAAATATCCAAAAGATCAGTATGTTGCTCTAACTATTTTGTTAAAGATGAAAAAGGAAAGCATCTAAACAAACTACCCATTAAATGTTAATTGCTTCTAAAGAAGTATTCCAATAATACTCAGGATGGCACTGCTCTAGCCACAGATAACCTATTGAAATCAGTATAAATTCATCAATGTAAGTGCTCAATAACTTCATCCCTTTTAAATCACTATTAGGACAGAGTGCACCATTATCCAGACTCCATTTGTACTTTGTCAGTTACCATGGCAGCAGATGCTATGAACAAGTAAGAGTTAAGGGTTGACCTTAAGTCCAGTCTCTGAAGTTTTAAATTGATCACTGATTGCCCTGCAGGTAAAACAAACAGTGGACAGCACCCCTGGTGATATACCACTTATTCTGACAAGTCTGCTCTGCTTTACTTTCAAAAGACTTCTTGGAGTAAATGAGCCCCTGGACCCTATGGGATTTGCTTTTTAAATCATGGGCAGAAGCAATTGCAGATGGCACAGTTTATTTCTCTTGGCCAGTTTTCAACTGGATTGTTTTTCATTTGGCTCTGGCTAACAATGCACATATGTTGTTGATGATGATCTTTGTTTTGTTGATGATTTTGATATTTTGTTGTTGGTGATGATCTTTGCTATTAGGTGAAACATTTTTATCAAATATACAAATAAGGTGATACTCTGAAATCTTTAATTAAGCAGAATTTCTGCCTAGTTAATGGAACATATCTCACTTTTGCCTAATTCATGGCACTTATTCCCTCTGGTAATAAAAGTAATCTGTTTAATTTAAAAAGATTCTGTCTGTCTGGAAAAACAGGCATGACTTTATGAATTGGAGAGACATCACTTAAATGGCAAGCCTTTGTGAACCAGGCAGGGGTGTTCCCAGTTTGCTGAATTAGCCAGAAGATTGGCTTGTTCCATGAATTGTTTATAAATTAAAGGGCTTTGCTGTGAGTTGGCACTGCTCCCTAAGAACTTCATTTGCACCTGGTTTTCTACTTTAGTTTTCCCATGTTTTCTGCTTCTCAGAAAAAAGCTAATGAGAGCTGTTCTGGTATACAAGTTGGGGTAATGGACCAGAGACCTGGGTTCAGATCCTTATTCAGTCAAGATGCTTACTAAGTCAGGGGTGTCGAACTCATTTGTTATGATGGCCAGATCAGACATAAATGAGACCTTATTGGGCCGGGCCATGTGTGTCATAAAATGTAATACCAGGTAGCAGAGATATAAACTTTATAATGGACACAAACACAAAGGGTTTTTTTTACTTAAAAATATGCTTAAAACATTAGCACTCTTGCAATATTTTGTTTATTTAACAGTGTCTGATAACTGACACCTCTGCCTCTGAATTATTGCATCAAAATGTCTGTGCCGTTGCAATCTTGAGTATGCTGTTCAGGTGTGTATCTGTAAGATGCAAACCTGCAATGATGCAGCAGCAGCAGAACTGGAAGAAGAAGCAGAAGACAGCCATTTCCACTGTGGGCCTGATAGAAGCTCTCCGGGGGCCTGATCCGGCCCCCAGGTCGCTTGTTTGACATCCCTGTACTAAGTGATTAACAGTACAATCCTGAGCAAAGTGACACCTTTCTAAACCTACAGGTCTGCTTAGGATCACACTATAATTAGATTAATTTTAGATTGGAAATAAATGATGAAGGGAAGGTTTCTAAAATTATGCATGGTGGATAGAAAGAACTTTTCCTCCCCCATGAATACTAGAATTTTGGGGTATCCAAAGAAGCTGATGAACTTATTTAGGATAGAAAATTCAACTCATAAGTAACTTATGGAATTCACTAACACAATATGTAGTGGCAGTGATTAGTTTAGATTGTTTTAAAAGGAGATCGAACCAATTTGTGATGAATACATGCTTTTTAACATGATGACTAGATAAAACGTCCATGAAATATATTCTTTACAGAGTTTGAGAGCCAGTGTGATGTAGTGGTTAGGGTAGCACTCTGGAGAAGCTTGGATTCAAATCCTCACTCAGCCAGGGTTATCTTGTGGCAGTCACCTTCTCTAACTGGCACAAGATAACCCTGGTTGGGGAAGGGAGACCTATGTATACTGCTCTGAGGCTCCTTAGTATGAACATGTAATAGATAAATATGAAAATGAAATAGATAAATGTATGATAATGATATGAAAATGTAATAGATAAATAGCTAACCATTAGGATATATCCCTCAAGTCCTGGGGAAGGCTTTGAATCAGAATCTTCAGTGGTCTAACCAAACAAACTCAGCACAGATGCCTATGCAAAAGCTTCATGTGGCTATGGTCCATTTTGTATATTATGCAGCAGCAAATCCAAGGTTCCTACTGAGTGAGCAGTCAACAGGATACGGCAACTAATCCTAGTGATTTGATGGCTATATCCATCTGCCAGCCCATCCATTAGGTGGACCTTAGTGATTGCCTAGGAAGCTGGGGGTGGGGGGTGGCAAAGAGGTTCAGGGCAGGTCCCAGCTTTGGCTGGATAACTGGCAGTCCCAGGTGGCAGGGGGTCATTTAGACGAGAAGAAGAAGAGGAAGAAGAAGAAAAGAAGAAGAAGAGATTGGATTTTTACCCCACCCTTCACTCGGAGTCTCAGAGTGGCTTACAAACTCCTTTCCCTTCCCCTCCCCACAACAGACACCCTGTTAGGTAGGTGGAGCTGAGAGACACAAACTGCTCTTTTTCAAGAACAGCTGTGCCAGAACTTTTGACTGACCAAGGTCACATCAGCCAGTGCAAATGGAGGAGTGAGGAATCAAACCCGGTTCTCCTAGATTAGAGTCTGTGCACTTAACCACTACACCAAACTGGCTGGGGCGTGAAACAGTGGGGCATGAAACCCTTGGTCCAACCTTGGTCCCATATGATATGACTATGTGTATGTGTACGGTAAATTGTACTCTCTAAAAATCTTCAGTGTACACCTAAAATTGTAAAATAAGGAGCAGTACTCAGTGACCATACCATTCCTGACCTGACCTGGGCCAATTACACTGAGTGCCAACTTGCTTCTGGGCCCAGCACTACATACTGGTGACAACCTTTAAAGACCTAAACCTCCTGTCTCCAGGGAATCTAGCAGAATGGCCAATAGAGCTCTACTGCAGGAACCTCCAGACAGAGAAACTGGATCAGTAGGAACTCACAAGGACATTCTTGGGTACCACCATTGCTGTACTGCAAATGATTTTGTCTTTGGGGGATTTCTGGCACTGGCTTTTCATTCCAGAAAGCCATTTTCTAATGCAATGTTTCCATGTTTTAAATGCTGCTTGTCTGTGCTGGTTGTTGTTTTAAACGTAGAGTTAAACTTTAAACGTAGAGTTTTACAGGGGTTTCTTGTATGCATCTGAGTGTTTATTTTTAACAGAAAGACAGGATATCAATCCCAATTTGGGAGTCTTACCCTGTATGCTTTGTTGTCTCCCCTGGCTATAAGGACCCATCCTAGCCCTCTCTGTGGTGCTAAGCATGTTCGTTTGTAAAACACCACCTTCACTGAAAGGAGTGATTTCACTTAGAAGCAAACCACACCACTATCGCTCTGTATGCACACACATCACAGTGAAGTATCTGCCATCTGTTCAGACAACTTTCAGTATCAAGCTCCCAGTCATTTTGAAAGAAATGTTTCTAGGAGTTGCAACTGGCAAGGGCTGGTAAACATAATGGGGGTGGTAACAGCTGGGTATCGTTTCATCAAAGAGAGTGGCACTTATTACTCTCAGTGATTATATTTTCCATTACCTGGAGGGGGAAAGTGAGCCCAATTGTTTGCCTACAGAAATGTTGGTCTTTCTTTATGACAGTTATGGTTTAATAATTTGGGATGTTTCAGCATTGCTTTCGAAGAGGATTATGGCTCATAATACAATTAAAAGATAGAGCCAGAATGGATGCAAAGAAGCGACAATGAAAAGTTATACCAGAAACTGAACCTTCCTTGAACAATGTCTTCTAATCTCCCCTCCCCACCCCCAGGTAACTGAAGAAAAGGAGGCCTAGCATGATGTTTAGTAGTAAAAGAACCAGAAAATGCAATAATTTCAACCTCATTTTGTATAAACTGAATTGGGGAGGGGGAGTAAATTGGTAAGCCATCTTAACACTCAAGCACTTGCAAAAAAAGGGGGCGTTCACACAGGCACATCTGTCCAGCGTTCCCGAGCCGTACTCAACCTATCTTGTAATGCTTTGTTCCCAAGTTAAAAAGATACCTGTTAAAAGTGGTATCAAACCCCAGAAAGCATGTCTATCCCATGTATATCCTGCACCAACACAGTGTGAATGCTAAAATCCACGATTTTGATTGTGTGCTCATGCGCATAAGCGCTCATGCGCATAAGTGTATATCTCCAGATTAGCGAAACAGAAAGCCGCGCCTTTAGGCCAACAGTATGAACACTTCCTCACCACTCCTCCCCGTATGCTCCTGCATAAGTCGGCAGAGTGTAACCAGGAAAACCCAGAACAGTTTGTTCTGGGTTTTTTTTGCCACGACTCGTTCCCGCTTCAAACTGCCAGTCTGAACTCAGCCAATGATTCTCTTTGTAGCTCTTGCTGCTGCTGAGAAAGCAGAGGCATTTGCAGCAGTGACACAGCATCCACATAGCAGCTTTTCCTGCACTTTTCTTGCCTTAGCTCCTCATGGTTGCCACTTTCTGTAAGTGCTACTGGCAGGCTTGGGGGGGGGCTTTTTTAAAAAATAGACGATTGCTAGATTACTATTGTGTTTTCATGCTATATGGATCTATTACCATGACTTACTAGTTCCTCTTGATCACCAGATGTCACTTTTTAAAGAATCATTTTCTTTATGTGGTAAAAATGGTGTGGCACCTTTCCAAGTGCAGCATACCTTCCATACTGACTGCAAACATGCTTTGGCTGTGTCCTGGCAGGAAATATTGGAACAAAGGCGGTTTGAGAAAGCACAGGAAAAAACATGGGGAAACTACAGAAAGACAACAAATGGGCAATGGTCCCCTGTGGAAGCTTGAAAAAAAATCTGCTGCAGTTGAAGCCCAAACCAGAGCAAAAAGCCTACGTGGAAATTATTCCTGTTGTGGAAATGAAGCACACTTTCTGCTGTATGAAAGCTTTTTGTACTACTATTCCTGCTCATTGTAACTTCCCACTCTGTTACCAGTTGTCTCTGAGCAGAGAAGCAACAACTGCCACAGTTACCATAAAAATAATATAATGTAATTATGAGCACTGTTCCCTGGCACGTGTTTTCTGAGGGAGAAACTTGAATGCCAAAGGTAGAGCTTGGAATTTCTAGCTAAAGTTACCTTATGGAAAGGAGGTACGCAAACAGCCTTATGGAAAAGGAGGTATACAAATTACTCTCTTGGAACTGCATCCAGGGTTTGCAGAGTGATGCTTAATTGGAATGTAGGGATGGAGGGGTTGCAATATGACACCATTAACACAAAGCAGCTCCATTGTTTTTAAAGGATGTGGAGGGATAATTCTGATGATGTCAGTGAAAGTTGCACAGTTGGGAAAAGTACAGAAGATGATTAGTGTTGGAGTACTATCTTTTCTAAGAGGAAGGTCTAAAGACTTTCAAACTTTTACGTTTAGAGAAAAGACAATGGGGGGTGGGGTGGGCTGATGAATACAAAATTATGCATGAGTGGAGAAAGTGGATAGAAATAACTTTCCCCTTCATTCCATGATACTACGTTGAGGACACCCAATGAAATCGATGGGCAAGAGATGCAGAACACAGAAAAGGAAATAACAAGAAGGTAAATTGTGGAATTAACTGCCATTGAATGTAGTACACATGGATTGAAAAGTGTATTAAATTGGTTCATGGTCCATCAACGACTACTCCTATGATAGCTAAATGGAACCTCCATGACCATAGATCAATACCACTGTTGGAAGGCAACATCAAGGGAGATCCTGGTTGCTATACACTGTGCTTTCCAGGGCAGCTGGCTGGCAACTATGTGAGATGGGATACTAGACTAGATGGACCACTGATCTGATCCAACAGGGCACCTACTCTGTCCCTCTGTTTTGCCCAAACCGGTATCTGTGAATGGGCTATAACTTGCAAGGTGTTCTTTACTGATGTAAGATCCAACATGCATCACCTGGACAATTGATGGCAGGAGTCTTTTGCCTATATATACTAAGGTCCCAGTTCAAGGCAGCATTCTAAAAGACTGAGGGAGAAAACAGCTCTTAAATAAGAAAACTCTTTATTCCTCTTACAAGGTACAGATTGGGGAAACAGAATGCAAGAATAGCAAAATGAAATAGTAAAACAATTAAACCTTCACATGAGCCTACCTGTCTATGAATATTGCATGGTTGGCTCTGATTTGCTTTTTGCATTTGTACCTTCTGGACCAAATTTGGGAGGCGTACAATAGAAACACTATTCAACATGTATGCTTTTGCTTATGACATAAGGCTGTACTACAAGAGGTCTCACTTACATCTTTAAGCCTTGTGCCATTCTATCTTTATTAGAACCCCCCAGTTTGGTCCAGTATTGGTTTGTTAATAGTTACAAGTTCTGTCATAAGCCTGTATGTATACAATATTCTTGAACTCTGAAAAAGGCCTTTTAGGGCCAAAATGCAGAGGGTCACATTGGTTTCCACTTGTGTTTTGTATTTTTAATTTGTACTAAGGTTAATGTTTTTAATATATATTGATTTCATATATTTTAACAATACACCCTCAACTTGGTTTGTGGTTTACCTTTTCAGTTCTTGATTCCATGTTTTCTTCCTCTCTTTGTTTCTTTCCTCCTGGAGTTATGCCACTTGGTGCAACTGTTTCTGGCGGGGAAAGGCCTCTGTGGCATACTTTCTGTTGATATGCTTAATTTTCCAGTTTCCTTGGGTGAGCACTGACATCTCCTGCCCCAAGGACTGGGAGCGGTGGGCAACTCCAAGGTCACTGGGCTAGTCAAACTGTTCTGAGAACCAATCAATGGCCTGGGCAGTCCTTTGCAGAACAGCCATATGGTGTGGTGCTTGTGTAGCAGGTAGTGCCATTGTTACAGGTGGTGCTTGAGAGGGTGCCTGCTGTGCATCACCCAAAGGTGCACCCTTTGAAGCCTTGCCCTGACAAGAGGTACCCTAGGTTGCAGCCCTGCGAGACAGACAGAGCCGGGACTTGCTCCCAGGCACTGCCAACTTCTCATTATCTTTAGAGGAGACTTGGGGGGTCCCGAGCTCCACTGCACTCCCTGGAGGGGGGTGCAGTGCAAGAGATGCAATCCAGGCCCCCTGCCTGTGGTGACGGGTGAGTGAAAGCCTGTGAATTGTCTCTAGCAAAAAATGAAGAAGAGCACTCATGGTAGCCATGAGTGCCTAGTTGTCGCTACCCACTAAGAGGGACGTAAAAGTTTGAACCTCAACAACATCGCTGAAGCATAGCACCGTTGAGTACTTCTTAAAGCAACTTTACCTGAAATTCTACTATATAACGTCAGCCCATTTTAAAAATTAAAAAGACTGGAAGGGAGGGGTGAAGATATTTCTTTTCCGCCCCCCCCCATTTTTGCCATGGATACCAAAAGGATTTAAAATTAACTGTATAAATAATCTATGGGGCGAAGAAAACAAGAGAGCACCCTGTTCAACTGATATCTTCAAGAATTATCATCTTCTCTACGATTCTGAACTTTAGCAAGAGCCTAATAAATCTTCTTGCTCTTTTCATGAAGACTCTGAAATAAATACTGAACTTTGGGATATGTTATAATTTAATATTTGAATTATAAAGGCTTATATTCTAATGAATCTTTTCTGAACTTTTTATGTATTTAGTTCCCATAACAATGTATGTTTATCTTTACTGAAACTGTAAAACTCCACTTTCTTCTGACTACTTTGCTTTGGGATGTAAACAACTGATTAGCTTTCTGCCTTATGTTAGCTTTGTCTAGACCATAGCAGTTGCTGATATACACTCTCTAAAACTGTTATCTCTGTAAAACTTGGCTTGGGAAATCATTTATAGAGACTCTTATAGAGGCTTTAACACAATTTCAGAAAAATGATTTGTAATGATAGACTGCAAACGACCTTGGAGGCTTCATTGTTAGTTGCACCAGACTCTATGGACAATAAATCCACTCAGGCTTCCTTGGAAGACCTTTTGAATATAGTTCAAAATATAATCACAGTGACCATAAAAAGCAGTTGAAGAAACCTTTCGCTCAGTACAGATAGAAATCCAAATATGGACACAACAATTTAAAACTAAGAGCAAAACAGCCCAGACAGCATTGAAAGAGGAGGAAAAAAGACCTGACTGTCTTGATAACACAGGGGAAGCCTACAAGCAAGATGACTGGACTTATAAAAAAGAATTTATGCCTACAAAGAGAAATACAACCTTTATAAAAATGTACCAGAGACCCTATAAAAAAAATTATGGCTAATGAAATTCCCCAAATAGTGACTTCTTTACCATCCCAGAGACAACAAAAAAACCAATTCATGGAATTACAAGCTGCTACTAAGAGGGAATATAGATGGCTGTTTTCAGAAGACAATTTTTTCACTTATATAAAGGGAAGAGAGACAGAATCAAGACTTTAAAAGGAGGAATCAGAAAATCAAGAAAAAGCTGATATCTACAAAAATTCTGAGGAAAATATGAGGTAACTCCCTCTATTTTAGGACTACATCATTCATATATTGAGGGAGTCCCAGATACTTTTGAGGAAGTAAGATCCCAATATATTTGTATTCAGAATAAAGAGTTATACACCTTACAACATAATTCAAAATTTAATAGCATGTTTAGGGAGTTTTTATATTAGTGGAAAATAAGAAATTATATATTCATATATTTGCAAACTCTATGTAATCAATTTATGATGGAAAATTGAGATAGATTTAAAGATTATATGAGGTACTGTAATTAAGAAAAGATCAATATGCATTACTGTATCCCCAATTATATGTTTGTTCATTTTGGAAAAATAAAAATGTTATGTAAAAAAAAAAAGAGGTACCCCAAGTGCCATATGGTGGCTTGTGAGCACTCCCAGGAGCATGGCAGGCAGAAGATTTTGGATGGGTGGCCTTGCCAGGGGCCCATCCCAGACTTGATTATTGGGGACCATGATTAATCACCTGCTTGCACCCTGTTGCAGCCTCCTTGGGATGCAAGTAGCTCTTGACCCACCTGCATATTAATCTAGTCCACCTACCTATATTTATATATTATCTCTCCTTATATATAATTCTGTTTTTGAGTGGCAACATTCCATGCTCTCCCTCAGCCATTGTCCCATCAGCCGCCACTCAAGAGTATTCACGTGCCATTGGCTGGGTGCTGGATTTGCTCCTCTTCCCTGCACACTCCTCCTGACAGCCACTGTGCCCTGTCAGAATTACTGGCAAATGGCTTTCTCTCTTGATGAAGATGCTTTTCCTGCTTGCTTCCTGTGTGGGACTAATTTTCCCCTCAGTGGCTGTCGGTAGGTGTAATGAAATGGCAGTTACCTGTGTTTGTAAGATGGCTGTGATTCTTTGTTTAAAATGTTCCCCCACAAGGTTTAATTGAGCTGTAGTTCCAGAGAGAAGCCTGCAGGGCTATCATTCACTGGGTTGATTGGGACTTCCTCATCTGCTGGCCTACAGTTCCCAGCTGCCCCAAGGCTGAAAAGTGCGGGAAAACAGGGACTGTCCCAATGGGTGGGGTGACATCAATATAGATTGCAGCCCATGCAGGCAGGAGGCAGTCTTCATCCCTGGGAGGCTGCAGAAATTCAGCCACTCCACAGTCGGCTGGACTGGGGGATGAATGGAAGTTTCCCTGCTCTCTTGGGCAAGAGAGAGAGGCTGAAGTACTGTCAGAGGCCAGTCCAAGCAGAGGTCCTATCCTGAGCCCACAACTTCTAGAGGTAGAGAATATTCCAGAGGTAGAGAGTATAGGGAAAGAAGATTGCATTTAACCCCTGTTGATTTATGCCCTGTTGGTTCATAGTGTGTGCTTACTCCTACACTGTATGTGTGCTCCATAACTGTGTAAATACTTACATTCTTTAATTTGTGCTAATAATCTGTGTTGTGCTCTCACCACATAGTCTCCCCTGCTCTGCATAATACCAAAGGGTAGCCCACAGAGGCAAGGAAAGGCCAGACCCTTCAGTTGCCAACTTTCCAGGGATCCCCAAAAGATTGTGGATTCCATCTCCAAGTAGGGAGATTCAGCCAGAGGGGTTTCACTGTCCCTCTAAAAAGGCAGTGACGATTCTGTGAGTGGTGGCAGCAAACTTAAGGAGTGAGATACGCCCACGGGACGAGGGTGGGAGGCAAACAGCTGAGTTGTAAACTGGAGCCCCCTTTGCCACAGTAGGCAACCAAGCTTGGTTCAGACAAAGGAAGGAAACCCTTTGCAGGCCTTTGTGAGGAACTCATTGGGGCCAGTCCTGAGTCTAGGGTTGCCAGCTCCAGGTAGGGAGATTTCCGGAGATTTCCTGGTAGAGTCTATGGAAGCCAGGGTTTGGGGAGGGGAGAGGCCTCAGCTGAACAGAATGCCATACAGCCCACCTTCCAAAGCAGTTATTTTCTCCGGGGGGAGGAATCTGTTGTCTGGAGTTCAGTTGTGATACCTGGTGATCTTCAGGCTCTACCTGGAGACTGGCTGCCCTAGGCGCAGCAGTCAGTGCTTCAGAGCAGGGTCTTGCTGTAGATCCAGGTTCTTGCTGTAGAAGCTGAGTGTGTGATTTTTGACCAGTCGCAGACTTTCACAGGGTTGTTGTGCAAGTCAAAAGGGGGAGAGGAGAATGATGTAAGCTGCTTTGTTCCCCATTGCAGAGAAAGACTACTTTTCCTCCTGGGAAACCATTGTTGCCAATCTCCAGGTGAGGGCTGGCGATCACTCAGAATTACAACTGCTCTCCAGAGATCAGTTCCCCTGGAGAAAATGGTGGACTCTGTGGCAGTCAGGGCTTCAGAGCACAGAAGAGGCTGCAGGTGTGTGTGGGGGGCGGAATGGAGAACTGAAGAATGAGGGGAAAATGAAGGTAGGTTGATGACTGGCTGGGAAGGAGATAGGGTTGCAAACTCCAGGTGGGAAATTCTTAGAGATCTGAGGGATGGAACCTGGAGAGGGTGAGGTTTGAGGAGGGGTGGGACCTCAGACAGGTACAATGCCATAGACTCCACCCTCCCAACCAGCCATTCCCTCCTGGGGAACCACTGTTGCCAATCTCAGAAGAGGGGTGGAAATCACTCAGAATTACAACTGATCTCCAGGAGGGAGGGAGGAGGAGGAGATGGAAAGCTGAAATCAGAGGGGCAGATAGTGGCAGGCTGATGCTTGGCTGGGAAGGAGATAGGGTTGCCAACTCCAGTTTGGGAAATTCATGGAGATTTGAGGGGTGGAGCCTGAAGAGGGTGAGGTTTGAGGAGGGGTGGGACCTCAGACAGGTACACTGCCATAGGCTCCACTCTCCAAACCAGCCATTTCCTCCTGGGTAACAATTGTTGCCAATCGCCAGATGAGGGCTGGAGATCACTCAAAATTACAATTGCTCTTCAGGTAGCAGAGATCAGTTTCTCTGGAGAAAATGGTGGACTCTGTGTCATTATACCCTGCTGAGGCCACAGCACATTGACACTGAGTGCCCAAGGCCTTGGCATTCTCCCAGAGGCTCTTTCTAGAGCTTATTGTATTTATTTCCACAACAGGCCATATTCCTAGTTATCTATATATTTATTATTTTCTATGTATAAGTCTTTATACTAATTGATTCACACACACACACACATACAAATACACTTCTCTAAAGCCCTACAATACAATAACAGTTAAATTGGTAAAAACAAGCATGAGACCCCTGCAGTTATGCCCTAGCTAAACAAAGAATATGATCCAGCTGAATGGAGGTCCTGAGTTAGTCACATAGTGGCCATGTGGCTGAACGTCCACACTTGATGGCCTGGTGCTGCCGACCCCAAAACTAAGCCCTGAGCTCAGGGGTAGGGGTTACTCGGCTCGCACATCTTGAGTGCAGTGTGGGGAGGGTATGGCCTAACCCACCCTATGCTCAGCCTGGGAACCTAGAAGAGGCAGAAGCAATAGGGGAGGGGGTCTAAATGCTGACCCAAAGCCGTCAAACCATTCTCATAATGGGAAAGAACACACTATAGCTAGCCTGATCCATGGTGCTGCTGCCACCTCAGGGCCACTTGCAGTGTCCCTTCCACCCCAAATAGCCTGATGCTCGGAAAGCAGTCCCAATAAGACTGAGTACTGGAAGGCCCCAGACTTTGCTGTTGCCCTGGATCCAATGATGACTGTTGAAGAATCCTAATGACCACTGCCACTCGACACTGCCTCTCAGCTGTTCCAGAGATTTAAAAAAGTCTGGCAGGGAAGCAGGAGGGAGAACCAGCTTTGAAAAAGCTGTGAAAACACCCCCAGCTCTGAAGAACCCCAATATGTTTCAAAGCCAAATGGCTGCTCCCTCCATTTGTCCCTTGGGCCAACATGCGGATAGGGGGAGGAAGGAAAGCAACAAGAAAAATTCTGAGCTAGGACAGGTGGCGGCATTTGGCTAAATAGGGGGAGGGCAGGCAAGCAATGCCCCAACTCCACCCCAGCCTGATACAAGTCCGATATGCAGGGACATCCTCCCACTGTTGCTGGTCTGCACCCCCTGCTATAGACCATGCAGTCAGCTAAAAGACCACATGCCCCCCTCTCCTTGCTCTCAAGCCCTGGAGCCTGCAAAGACAGTGTCCAGGTAAGCCCTTGCCATGGCTTCCAATAACAAAAGAGCTCTTTAATTTTGAGGAAGCCTGCTTAGATTGGAGGAGGGGTTTGAACTTCAATCAAAAGGGTATAAACAAACACACAAACAGGCAAATAACTTTATTCGGTGAAGTAGTAGGATAGGGATAGAATTCATCCCATTGTTTGAAATAAAGTGGTACAGCTTCACAGGGATAATATGTCAGCTCAGCAATTGCTTCCAATGATAATTTCCTGTGTTACACTCCTGATATTTCACTTATACATTTCTTCACTCATTTTTTCCTGGTACACATTTAAGTAAATAGAATGACTAATACATGCCTGTGTTACCTCCCTGCATCAACATAAATTGGTTACTGTGTTGTTAAATGAGAATTTTATGTTTTGGGGATTATTTAGAGACCTAATACCTGGATGTGCTGGGTTGTATTTTCCACAATCACTGTAATAAATTGGTCCCAATACCATTTTAATGAAATCATAAGATTATTTTTTTAATGGGGGGAAAGGGAAAGGGGGAATGGAAAAGATTGTACAAAGTATAAAGTGACACAAGTTAGACAGAGAAGTTTTACAGATAGTATTAATCTTGGAGTCTCTTATTATTAAAGTAATTTTGAATAATACCTGATAAATGTATCAATATTATTGTGGAATACATACAAGCAAATATCAAGCAAATTTGGTCAGATTTTTAAAAATATTTTTTTAACAAATTAATCCATGATCTTTGAAGGTTGAATGTACTGATTTTCTGTGCTGGTTAAACTTAATTTTTTTGTAACACTATGTGGTATGGCTTTTATGTTCTTCACTCTTTTGATTTGCTATTTTTAGCTTTTAAAATGCAAAGTAACTGTATGTGCCCCAGTTCAGTGAAATGACTAGACTTAGAGAATTAAGTGTATTTAGACATCCCCTCTCTGGATATTGGTGTAACATACCAGTTCAAAATGTCACCTTTGAGTAAGGTCAACAAGGTTTCAAGGTATATTTATGCTCAAAAGCTCTTCTGAGGGTTCTAACGGGATATAAAGTCAATGTATATTCAGGACAGAAAACATCACAGAAATTAGGATGACAGTGGTCAGTGAAATCAGTTTTATCCTGAATATTTGCATTGGTATGAGGTTAAGATGCTGAGCTGCAGACTGGAAGGTCCGTAGTTCGGCAGTTTGAGACCCTAGTGCCATGTGACAGAATGAGCTCCCGTCTCTGGCCCCAGCTCCTGCCAACCTAGCAGTTTGAAAGCAAGAAATTGCAAGTAGATAAATAGGTGCCACTTCAGTGGCAAGAATTTGCAAGTAGATAGATAGGTACCGCTTCAGTGGGAAGGTAACAGCATTCTGTACACCTTGGCATTTAGTTATGCTGGCCATATGACCACCTCTTTGGCTTGGAAATGGAGATGAGCACCGCCCCCTAGAGTTGGATTTGACTAGCTTTCGAGCAAGGGAAACTGTAAAGTACTGGGTTTGACACATGGAGGACTCAGACTATGACATGCAGTCTGATGCGTTTATTGGTACCTCACACAACAAGCATGCAAACGGCCCTGCAAGGCCGACTGTATACACATGCACCTGGTACCCCTCCAGGCCCATTGGAGAGTTTGAATTTCCCACCAAGGATTCTATTGGTTGCTACTGAGTGGACTGGGATCCTACAGTTCCATTGTTCTAAGGAGCCAAGCTCTGACCTGTGATAGCGAGCCCCTGGTGGCAGCCCGCATACATAACACTCCTCCCCCCATAGTTCCAACTCCACCTAGGTAACATAGTCTTTTAAATAAGCGGGGGTCTGGGCTCTCTTAGGGAATGCCAGGGGGCTGGCTCAGGGGTGGCGACAACTGCCTCTGGTTGACTAGCAGGGACCGGAGGCTGGGGTGGCTGTAGCGGTGGTGGAAGTACCTCCGGCTCAGCCAGTGCTGGCAGCAGTATGGCTGGGGGGGCCTCTTCTGTTCTTGGGGGGTTGGGTTGTGCTCTGGCCTCTGGGGAGTGGGTTCCTTGCTCTGCAGCCAGCAGAAGGGATGCTCCTGCCTCTGGAAGTTGCCACCGCTGGAGTTGATCTATGTATTTCCTAAGGAGCCAGCCATCATCAGTCGAGACCTCATAGGACACCGGTCCTGTGACTCTGACAATCCAGTTGGCGATCCACGGGGGACCTGTCCCAAAGTTTCGGATGAAGATGGGGTCTCCAAGGAAGAACCCACGTGTCACTTCATGCTGCTCCATCAGCCTCTTGAAGTCCGGTGCTCGGTCCGGGTGTAGCTGGTCTAGCAGTGTTGTGGGGCACCATCCCATCAGGAGTTGCACAGGGCTGTAACCGGAGATCGGATTGGACGTCGTCCCCTGGGTTAGCAGAAAGCGGGCCAGCTGGAACTCCCAGTCGCCGTCTGTGATCCAGCTGAGGGCCTCCTTTGTTGAGTGTACCATCCTCTCCGCCAGGACCTCATTAGAAATTAAAAGTGCCTTGTTCCCCTGGAATGCCGCTGCTTCCCTCGGACCCCAGGACCATGGCACTGACTTATCCAGGAGGCGGTGAAGGGGCTCTGCAACAGTGGTTTTGTGCAGCAGAAAGGCACGGTAAAAGTTTATTAATCCTAAAAAATGCCTGAAGCTCCACCTTGCACATGGGCACTGGGGCCTCCACGATGGCCTTGATCTTGTCTTTGGCTGGATGAAGGCCAGACACATCCACTCAGAACCAAGGAAAGTCCACCTCCGTAACCCCGAGGACGCATTTCTCCTGTTTCACCTTGAGGCCAGCAGAGTCGAATCACTGCAGGATGGTGTGGAGGCGGGAGGCAAAGTCGTCAGGGGTAGCTGCAGCAATGAGGCGTCACTCCAGAGATCCCTTTTAACAAGGAGTCCATTAGTTGCTGAAAGATCCCTGGGGCAACACTCACCCCGAACTCTAGGTGCTTCACCCTGAAAGCCCCCCGGTGTGTTACAATAGTTTGGGCCACGGCTGTAACCTCATCTACACACAGCTGCTGATAAGCCTGTGTGAGATAGAGCTTCCCAAAAATCTTAGCTCCTGCCAGGGAAGTGAGCACATGACTAACTACTAGAACCAGGTATGAATGGTTGTGGAGGGCCTTGTTCAGTGTGCATTTGTAGTCCGCACATATGCGGACATCGCCATTTGGTTTTACAGGGGTCATGATGGGGGCATGTGACACAGGCTCAAGGACCTCTTGTGCCACCAAATGGTCTGGCTCTGCATCGATTTTTGGTCTTAGGGCCAGTGGAGCAGTGCGGAACCTCATATGGATGGAGGTAACTGAGGGGTTAAGTTGTAGTGAGACCGGGGGCCCTTTGTAACAGCCCATAGCCCCATCAAACACCCTCGGAAATTCCCCATAAACATTGGCATAATCCCGTGGCATAAATTTATTCACCCCCCCGATAGTGATGCCCAATGGTGTGAATGAGGCCCGCCCCAACAAGCTGACTAAGTTTCCCTCCACCATGACCAGATCCAGGAACCCTTCGAACCCCCTATACTTCATGCAAAAAGTACCCACGCCCCGGATTGGAACTGCATTCTTTTGAAAGTCCATGAGGCTCAAGGGTGTCTCTACCAAAATGATGGAAGCCACCGACCCCAAGTCAACCTCCATTGAACAGGGGGACCCTTCTATCAGGACCTGTGCTTGGATTTTCGGGGCACTAGATGGGTCGGGGAGGCGATGTACCTGAAGGGATGGCTGGCTGGTGAGGTAGTAAAGGTTGGCTGTATCCTCAGTGGTCTCCTAAGTCACAGAGGCCTGGTGGCAGGACTGCGGCAGTTGCTGTTTGGTCCCCTTGGACCAGCAGACACGGGCAAGATGACCCTGCTTCCCATACATGTGACACGTGGCATTCCGGAACTGGCATGATTTCCTATCATGTGCATCTCCACAACTGGTGCATGTGGAACGATCGGAGGGCTTCTCGGGGGGTCTGGAAGAACTGGGCTGCTTACGTCAGCTGGGCGGGTGGACCAGGCAAACATCTTTCTCTTCGGAATTCTTAGGGGTCGAGTTGGGAAATACAAGGTGAGAAGTGGCTGATGGTTGGTCACGGTGGGATGCCTCATGTGCGATGGCAAGCTGGAGGGCATCCTCGAGTTTGATGTCTGCAGTGATGATCAGTTTCTGCTGGAGCTTCACATTGCTAAGACCGCAAACAAACTGAGTGAGGATATTTTCCTCCACTTCGGTGAAGGCACATTCCATCGCATGCTGTCACAGTGCGGCCATGAAAGCTGTGGCTGTTTCGTCTGACTTGTGGATACGCCCTTGGAAGTCCATCTGCTTGGCCAGGAACATAGGCTTGGGCATGAGATAGCAGGTCAGGGACTCTATGATCTCCTCATAGGTGCACTCAAGGATCGCCCTCGGTGCAAGGAGGCTTTTAGTGAGCCGGATGGTGTTCACCCTGCATGCACTGATGAGGAGGGCCCATCTCTTACCCGGGTTGGTGATCTCGTGGAATGCGAGGTAGCATGTGAGCTGATCCGTCCACGAATCCCATAGCTCTGGGTGAGTGGGGTTGAAAGTCTGAAGGTGTCCTAGAGTGTTGGTGGCCATGACTCGAGCACGATGAGGGGGCGATGACTGGGAGAGCCGGGCGGTGGTGGCTCAGTGGCATCCTCGGCATTGGAGCTCAATGCTGCGCTATACATTGAGTCAGGCCTGCTCAGTCAAATCCCATCCTTGTCGCCACTGTAAAGTACTGGATTTGACGCATGGAGGACTCAGACTACAACATACGGTCTGATGCGTTTATTGGTACCTCACACAACAAACATGCAGATGGCCCTGCAAGGCTGACTATATACACACACACATGGTACCCCTCTAGTCCCATTGAAGGGTTTGAATTTCCCGCCAAGGGTTCTATTGGTTGGTACTGGGTGGACTGGGATCCTACAGTTCTATTATTCTAAGGAGCCAAGCTCTGACCTGTGACTGCGGGCCCCTAGTGGCGGCCCGCATACATAACAGAAACCTTTCCCTTTTACTATGTGCAATGAAGGTCAGATATTCCTGCCATGTTGATATAATAGTCTAAGCAGTGGTCTGAAGGTTCCAAGGAGTCCACAGTTTATGCCAATATATTAATTTCTGAGTGAGGGGTACCATAGAACATAACTTGTAGGCTGTGCATAACATTTGAATAAAAGCTGTGAGAAATCCCCTCCACTCTAAATTCACCCCAGTAATTCAACCATTGGATTACACTGTACTCATGCCATAGGAGCCCTTTTGAAAATTTGTAGGTGGCAGAAATGACAAATCCAAGGACAAATGTATCCACCTCTCAAGCACAGAGCACTAAAGCTCTTAGTTATGCAAACAGCAGGCAGGGAAGGAGGAGTTTGCCTTCTCACTCCTTGCTGGAGCATCACATCTCAGGGAACGGGGTCCTCAACTCTGAAGGGGAGATTATAAATTTCCAGGACATAAGAAAGAGGATCCGTTATCTTTACAGCTTTGGGCCAGGGAGATATGCAAGCTATTAAGAGTTAAGCCTTTACCTAGGGACTACATCTTCTCCATATGGTGAGGGACACTCGGGAGCAGTCCCAATTCTAAGAATGAGGGTAATAATGAATTTTTTTCTACTGCAGCTTAGGGTTACCAAGTCCCCCCATGGGGCGGGGAAACCCACACTTGAGAGGCCCATTTCCCACCAGCCCGGATTGGGCTGACCAGGGGAACCCTGCCCCCGAAGTGCTAGATGTGCCTGGCGCCGTGGCGCCACCCGGAGGTGACATCATCACATCGGACATGTTGGAGGTGGGGCCATGATCATTCAAGGGAAAACTCTATGGTTTTCCCTTGAATGATCATGGCTCCGCCTACAACGTGCCCGATGCGATGATGTCACCTAAGGGTGGCATCATCGTGCCGCACGCTTTGTGTGCATGCAGGAGGTCTCCCGGTGGCATCCAGGACTCCCCCCGCTAAAGTGATGGTAAGACTTGGCAACCCTACCAAGAAAAACTAGCCTGTCTTGATTAAACATTATATATGATAAATATACCTAATTCCCAACATGGTCAGATCTGTTGATATTTAAATCCAGGGACTGGAGCTGTGAGCAGACATGACAGATCTTTCTACAAACCTGAAAATCACCCCAGATTTGCAGAAAGATTGGAAAACTAAAATAATAAAAAATCAAAAATCGGAGGGTTTAAAGCCCCACAAAATAACAAAAGAAACACCTGTAGCATTAAGTAACAGATGACCTCAGTAGCCAATGCTAGGCAACCACAAATTATGGCAAGCCTTCAAGCCTTGGTTTCTGTCAGTAGGGCAGGGAGTAGGGGCAGAGCCCTTTCCAGGTCTCAACAGGAACAGACCCTCCAACTAGGGTTGCCAGGTCCCCTCAAAGTCCTCAGTGGGGGACTTTGAGGGGTGTTACTGGAGGGGGTTGGGAGTCCCTAACATGATGATATCACACAGAAGCAATGTCGTCATATTGGGGAGCGGCACCCCCGCCTCTCCCCAGCAGCATTTAAAGGCATCCATGCGTGCCTGCATTCTAAGCCCCGAATTTGAGGCTTAGAGTGCAGCTGTGTGGCCCATGCCACTTCCCAGCAGCACTTTAAAAAATCATTTAAATGCTGCTGGGGAGAGGTGGGGGGAGACTGTGCAAGCCTGTATTGCAAGCCCCTGCCACTTCTCAGCAGCATTTAAAGACATCCTTTAAATGCTGCTGGGGAGAGGTGGGGAGAAGGCCAGGTGGTTGCTCTTGCGGTCCGGGCTTCCCCTGACGGGCAAGTGGGAAGGAGCCTCTCCAAATTGGGCAACACCTGCCAAACTGGGGAGGGGGGGCTCTGGAAACCCTACCTCCAACAATCACTGGGTGACTTTCTACAAGGTACGAAATAAACCACAAGCCAAAAGTCGTCATGAATTTGTGGCAGGTCATGGTTTGTGAGATGCAGATCATGCAATTGTGTCTCCCATGACCCGCCCATGACTTGCTGCGTTTTTCACAGGGGCACATGTGGCTCTTAGGGGCAGTTCATTGGCCAGGCATGCTGCCGCTAATCAATCAATTGCCAAGACAATGGAGGAAGGACTTCTGCAGGCCTTCTGAAGCCCTGAAAATGCCTATAGTAGCCCTCCCATTCTGTTCTATGGGAGCAGAATGGATAAAACCCCAGCTCACATGCACCTGTGTTTACTTGGCAACAATCTGGAGATGAGCTGTAATCCAAAACCAATCTGCACACAACTTGGAGGGCAGGTAGAAGGGTATTCCCAGGAGGTCTGCTGCAAATTGGATGCTTCCAGCTTGCAAGGGAGCCATTTGATTCATCCCCCCTTATACACCTTGGACCCTAGAATCTCCCCCCCAAAGCCATTCTGCACAGAACTTGGAGGGCAGGTAGAGGGGCATCTTGGAGAGGTCTGCTGTGAGTTTGATGCCTCTAGCTTGCAGGGGAACCATTCGACTCACTTCCCCTTTTGCACATTGGACTCTAGGATCTTCCCCCCCAAAGCCAGTCTGCACACAACTTGGACAGCAGGTAGAGGAGCATCCTGGGCAGGTCTGCTGTGAGTTTGATGCCTCTAGCTTGCAGGGGAACCATTTGATACAATCCCCTCTTTTGTACCTTGGAGCCTAGGATCTCTCCCCCCCCACAAGCCAATCTGCAAAGAACTTGGAGGGCAGACAGAGGGGCATCCTGGGAAGGTCTGCTGCAAGTTTGATGCCTCTAGCTTGCAAGGGGGCTGTTTGACACAGCCTTACTTTGCACCTTGGACCCTAGTATCTCCCCTCCAAAAGCCAATCTGCACAGAACTTGGAGGGTAGGTAGAGGGGCATCCCGAGGGGGGGGTCCACTGTGAATTGGATGCTTCTAGCTTGCAGGGGGATTTTACATAGTCTCCCCTTTTTCACTTTGGACCCTAGTATCTCCCTCCCCCAAAGCCAATCTGCACACAACTTGGAGGGCAGGTAGAGGGTCATCCCTGGAAGGTCTGCTGAGAGTTTGATACCTCTAGCTTGCAGGGGAACCATTCAAAACACTCTCCTCTTCTGCACATTGGATCCTAGGATCTTCCCCTCCCCAAAGCCAATCTTCACATAGCTTGGAGGGCAGGTAGAGGGGCTGCCTGGGGAAATCTGCGGTGAGTCTGATGCCTCTAGCTTGCAGAAGGGGCATTCAACAAGAGCACTTTCCTGGGGGCACCTGCTTTGGGGGGCTGTAACTTGGTTTCCTTAAATGCAATCCTCACCAGACTTAGAGGGCAGGTAGAGGACAGTCAACTGGAGAATTACTGTGAGTTTGGTGTCTCTCCCATGGGGGGGCTGTTCTACCACATCACAAACCCACAAACCTCAAACAGATACATAAAACAGAAAGGCTCATGCAAATTCGTGGTTCAGTGCTCATGAGATCCCACAAGCCATGAACCTCCACAAACCTCTATTTTTCCGGGTCATGCCCATCCCTACTTGCTACCACCTGATACACATGCCTCACCAAGGCCTGACTGCTTGATACTGTTCAGCTGCCATCCCACAAATGCCAATGTGATGTAGTGGTCAGGGCAGGGATGTTGAACTCATTTGTTATGATGGCCAGATCTGACATAAATGAGACCTTGTTGGGCCAAGCCATGTGTGTCATAAAATGAAATGCCAGGTAGTGGAAATATAAACTTTATAAAGGACACAAACACAAAGGGATTTTTTACTTAAAATAAAACATACTTAAAACATTAGCACTCTTGCAATATTTTGTTTATTTAACAATGTCTGATAACTGACACCTCTTGCTCTGAATTATTGCATGAAAATGTCTGTGCTGTTGCAATCTTGAGTATGCTGTTCAGGTGTGTATCTGTAAGCTGCAAACCTACGATGATGCAGCAGCAGCAGAACTGGAAGAAGAAGCAGAAGACAGCCATTTCCACTGTGGGCCTGATAGAAGCCCTCCAGGGGCCTGATCTGGCCCCCAGGCCACATGTTTGACACCCCCAGGTTAGGTTTCAGATGATGATCTCGAAGATCCAGGTTCAAATTACCACACTGCTGTGGAAGCTCACAGAAATCCTTTTTTAAAAAAATTTGGGAGGGCAAACCCCCCCCAATTTATAAAAGTATGCCTGTAATTTTAAGAAAGGCATGTTGGCTTGTAAGGCTTTAGAACAAGTGATCATGCCCATCTAGACTGACACTTGATGATAGCCAACAGGAGCCAGTTCTAACCGGTTCAGGCAGGAGCTGGGCAAAGCTCTGTCACAATGACTCAGCAGGAAGCTGATTGGCTGCTTACTGTATATATGTGCATGTAGTCTGTATCTCTTCTCCTTCTTCCTTTATGCAGTGTCTTGCAAAGCACTTTGTTAGTGAACTGTATATACTTGTTGGTAGTGAGACCTCGACAATGGATTGTCATTACTAGGCAAGCACAACAGTATTGCCAGTTAAAGCCTTGGTTTTTACCAGTACTTTTTCAGGGATATTTTGACCCCAGGGAGGACTCATCAGGGTGAAGCCTGACAGCAACCACCTGGCAATTTAATACCATATGACTTTCATGTTCAATAGCAGTCACCCCATAAAAGCCAGTGTGTTTCAGACTAGAATCTGGAAGACCCAGGTTTGAATCCCAGTTCTGGCATGGAAATTCACTGGATGTTCTTGTGTCAGTTACACATTCTCAGCCTAATCTACCTCACAATGTTGTTGTGAGGATAAAATGAAGAAGAGGAAAAAGTTGTAAGCTGCTTTGGATCCCTGTTGTGGAGAAAGGTGGGGTATAAATGAAATAAATAATATAGCTGATGATTGGAGGCAGTTAAAATGTCGGTTGGTGGGTGGTTGGGAAGGAGAAAAGGAAGCAAGGAAAGAGGAAATAATGTAGGGAAGGGGATACAGGGGGAAATGAGACACTGCCCACAAGTTCTTGTGATTTCCCCACCACACAACTGTGCCCAGACTAGCAGCAGAACCACACAACTAGGCCATAGTTTTCCCAAATACAGGCTGTAAGGGATAGGGAAGGAGGGAAAGTGGGAGATGGGGACAGATAGACGTAGGTTGGCTGGTGGGTGGGAAGGAGAGAAGGAAACAGGAAAATGGCAGTGAGGCTATGAGGCAGCCAGTGACCGGAAAGAGGAAACAGTGGTAGAGGGAAAAGCAAGATTGCAAAGTGTTATGTTGAAACCATTTTTGATGGAATAATGCTTGCAAATAATACAGTATGTATTTCATGGCTTGTTTAAGTAAAATAACAGATTGATTTATTTCCTTCATTTATACCATGCCTTTGTTCCCAATGGGAACTGTTATGGAGGGAACAAGCCTCATTGGTCCTTATCCCTGAAATGTTATTGATTGTTAACCAAAATAGGGGCGTGGTTTTGTTAGCCTGGACTATTTAAAAAGAAGCTGTGCTCCACTGTTTTTGTGTGTGTTATCTGATCGTCTTGTTGTTCTTAAATAAAGCTGAATCACTGTTAATCACTCTCTTGGTTAAGGCTCATACTTAACAATTGGCGACGAGGATGGGATGCTAAGAGCGGGTAGGCAGCCCCGCTGAACCAATGCGAAGACAGCAGACAAAGACACATACCCAGTTGAACCAGCTGAAGCGCCACCCACTGTAGTGGTCACCCCACCTGCTGCGATGGCCGTCAACCCAGCATTCGAGGCGTTCGAACCCAGCACGGAGGATTGGGACACTTACCTGTCACGGTTCGAGTTCCAGCTCCAGGCAAACCTGATCATGGAGGAGACATGGAAGAAGACGACCCTCCTCAGTTCCTACGACAAGGCCGTTTTTGATGTCGCTCGGTCCCTGGTCGCTCCAACCGAACTCAGCGCAGCTTCATGGACGGACATCACTAGCAAGCTGAAGGGCCATTTTTCACCTCAGCCATCCCAAATCGCTTGTAGGCATGCTTTCTACAAGCAAGTTCAGGGCCAAACCAAGACAATAGCTAAGTATATCACTGCCCTGAGGAAGGATGCCCGGCCATACAATTTTGCCAACCTCGAGGAAGCTCTCCTTGATCGTCTTGTATGTGGCCTATGAGATGGGCATCTGCAGCAGCGCCTGTTTGCCAGAGCCAAGCTCATCTACACTGAGGCGTGTGCTGAGGCCATCACCGTCAAGGCGGCAGAGAGGTCAACACGTGAGGTCTGTCAGCGCCAGGTTCTGAATAGAAAGGATCAGTCGGTGCACCAACAGTCGACCAGCGAGTCCGAGGGGGAGACTGATGCCGTCCGCAGGATGTGAGCTGCACGCCCTTCGTGGTCCTCACTGAAGACTGCACCGTGGCATTCCTGCACTGGTTGTGGCGGCAGGCACAAGAGGGATTACTGCTGGGCACGCGACATCATCTGCCGATCCTGTGGTAAGCATGGCCATCTGGCAAGGGTCTGCTGAGCCACGAAGAAGTCACCGCCATCATCTCCAGTTGTAAGGCCTCGGGTACAGAGTTTGGGATGGCGACGGAGCGGCCGATTGCCACCAAACCGATGCCTGCAGTTGCCCGTTGACAGTCCTGACCACTGGAGCCAAGCCAAGCAAAAAGATCCTCATCATGCTTTGCTTGGACGGCATTCCCTACATGATGGGAGTGGACTCCGGATCATCCGTCACTGTCATCTTGACGCAGACTTGGCAGTGCCTGTTTCTGCAAAGGAGTTGCCGCCATTTGTCACCTGTTTCAACCCACCTGTCTGATTTCCAAGGCTGGTGCATTCCGCTGGTGGGAAGGGCAAGTCTTACCATTGAATCTAAAGATCGGAAGGCAGTGTGTCCCTTCTGGTTGCCGAGGGCGATTGGGTCAGCTTATTGGGCCTGGACTGGTTCAAGGCTCTTGGCATTGCGGTAACTGGTGTTAATCAGATACATATGAGTAAAGGGGAATGTTTGTATGATGAGTTTCCTGAGGTTTTTGGTGGGGGGCTTGGTCGGTATACGGGACCGCCAGTAACATTTGACCTAGACCCCTCTGTATGGCCTATCTGGTTGAAAGGTGCCTATCACTATGAAAGCGAAAAGAGAGGCAGAGCTGGATAAACTTGTCACTCAAGGTATTCTTGAGCCGGTCCCACATGCAAAATGAGAGACACTGATTGTAACACCTGTAAAATCTGATGGCTCTGTACGTATATGTGCCGACTATAAATGTTCCATCAACAGGGCTTTGCAGCAGCACTCATACCCAGTGCCGGTTATTAGTCATGTGCTGGCATCTCTGGGAGGGGGCAAGGTCTTCACAAAGTTAGATCTTGCACAGGTGTACCAGCAGCTCCCAGTGGATGACACAGCTGCAGAGGCACAAACAATTGTGATGCACTGGGGTGTGTTCTGTGTGAAAAGGCTGCAATTTGGAGTCAACGTTGCCCCTGGTATATTCCAAGGTCTCATGGAAGGGCTATTCCAGGGGCTTCCAGGGGTGGTCCCTTACTTCGATGATGTGCTGATCGCAGGGGCTACCAAAATGAGTTAATGGCTCGCCCGAAAGCAGTGTTAAGCCGGTTTAGGGAGGCTGGCCTAAAGGTAAAACGATCTAAATGTCGAATTGGGGTAGACCAGGTGGAATTTTGGGGGTTCCTAATCGACGCAGACAGTGTTCACCCCACTACAGACAAGGTATCCATGATCCAGAACGTGGCCGCCCCAAATCTAAAAAAGAGCTGCAATCATTTCTGGGAATACTTAATTTTTACCATTCTTTTCTGCCCCACAAGGCATCTGTGGCAGAACCTCTACATGCATTGCTTCATAAAAATATCTGGTGGGAGTGGGGCGCGAGGCAGGAGTGGGCTTTCACTGCTGTGAAGGAACTCCTGTCCTCAAAAGCAGTGTTGACTCACTTTGATGAGTCTAAAAGTCTGGTATTGGCCACCGACGCGTCTCCAACTAGATATGCCCCCTCCTATCTACGAGACTATGTGTGCAATAGGAATGCCTCGTCTTAAGGGGGAGGAATTGTTATGTCCTGACTTGTGAACAGACTGTATTCTTTTACATGTTAAGCTTGAAGTCAGGACCAGGATTGTAAGCCTCGACAATCCTATTGGTTGTTCTTGATTTTGCACTGTTTGTAACCAATCAGAACTGACTGAAATGTTATGGAGGGAACAAGCCTCATTGGTCCTTATCCCTCAAATGTTATTGGTTGTTAACCAAAGTAGGGGCATGGTTTTGTTAGCCCGGACTATTTAAAAAGGAGCTGTGCTCCACTGTTTTTGTGTGTATTATCTGATCGTCTTGTTGTTCTTAAATAAAGCAGAATCACTATTAATCACTCTCTTAGCTAAGGCTCATACTTAACAGGAACCCAAAGTGGCTTACATCATTCCCCTCCTCCATTGTATCTTCACAACAACCCTGTAAGGTAGATTAGTTAGACTATTTGTGACTGACCTAAGGTCACCCAGTGATCAGCCTGCACTCTTAACTACTATACCATACTAATTCACAAAGGCGCTGAAAACTGTTGGCACACTAATTTTAGCACATTCAAGGAATTGTGTGGTGACATACCATTGATGTGGTTGTTCTTTTTAACAGAATTTATCTCTCTTCCATGGAGGTAAGTTGTCACTTCAGTTTTACTGTCACTCTCTGTAGCATTACTTCTTAATTCCAAATGAGGTTACAATACCTCTTCCACCATGTGAGGAGACACACACAAATTTAGCTTTGGTGTTGATTTTACGTGCATAGATGATCAGGTAAATTCTCAGCTTGATTTTATAGTTGGATTATTATATAGATTTGTGGTTTCAACTCCTTGTTTAAAAATCAATAAATTATATATGTACTCTCTGACATAATTCCTAGGGCTATCACCTGAAAAATATTAATTACATCTTTGATACTGCCCAGCTTGCCTAATAGGAATCCATGCATTGTTATTACTTTTATGACACAATAAATCTTTAGAAGTGGAAAAAATAAAGCACTGGAAAATTTCCCACTTCATAACTCTGGTTGACAATACCCCAAATGTGGCCAGCAGTCCAAACTTAGCGGTAACAAGCTACTGCTCTGGGAACTGAAAACACATTATTAAAGATTATTTTATTGCCACTGAAATCAATAGCACATGATGGATTTAGTATTTTCAAGGATCTCAAATGTGCATATTTCTTATTGTTAACCTCATCACGTCTGGAGTTTGGTTCTAATTCTTTCCCCTGCTTTTCTGTTTTTGAATAAAATATGCAACATGAGATATTTTAATTTGCACCTCTGTGCCCGATGTCCAGACAGGCAAAGAGTCAGGTCCATGAGGTGTGAAGTAGCAAGACAGCTGGTCATTTGGTGAATCCATGCATAAGCACAGGCCCCATGGAGAAGCCTTCCACAAACTAGCACCTTGCATAGTAGGCAAGATGTTAATTGGCCCTGAGACAGAAACCTTTGTATTCTGGGCACCCTCACCATTACAAAGCCCAATATGCCAAGAATAAATATTTATACCTAGCATAAGGTCCATCTCAAAAGAGACAGAAATATGATAATATAAATTGAGTATCACTTCTAACATTCAGTGCTTATTGCCATTAATTTCCAGTGCTTAGATGCTAAAATACAGAAAAGTGTAACCAACAGGGATCTCGCCTGATCGGAATAGGGTTGCATTCTCCCTAAAGAAGCAGGTTTGTAGCTTGGGACTGCTGCTGGGCCTGGGCTTCCTGTGCGAATGGTGGCCAGGGGTGCCTTTTACTTAGGGTTGTCAGCCTCCAAGTGGGATCTGGGGTCTCCCACTTTTACAACTGATCTCCAGGTGACAGAGATCATCTCCCCTGGAGAAAATGGCTGCTTGCATGGTGGACTCTATGGCATTGTACCATGCTGAGGCCCCTCCCCAAACCCCGCCCTCTCCTAGATCCACACCCAAAATCTCCAGGAATTTTCCAACCCAGACCTGGCAACACTACTTTTACCAGCTTTGGCTCCTCCTGAGTGGGAAAGATCTTGCTACTCTGATGCAAGCCCTGGTAACATCAAGTTTAGATTACTTCAATGAACTCTATCTGAGGATAGCCCTTGAAGACTGTATGGAAGCTATAACTGATACAAAATGCTGCTGCCAGAACTTTGACTGGAATGAATTGTAGAATGTTCCCTCTAAGATGTGGAGTCTTGTGAGCAAAAATTCTGCTTTGTGAGCTGCTGGCATTAAAGTTGTGAGTGAGCGATTTGGCTACTGCGTAGATTAGTTTGCTCTGGAGCCATCCTTGCTGAGCTAAGACAAAAATGTGTGAGCTGGAGGCTAAAAAACTGTGAGCTAGCTCACACCCACTCAGCTTAGAGGGAACACTGGTAGGGACCGTATCACTCCAGTCTTGTTCCATCTACATTGGCTCCCAATTTGCTTCCAGGCTCAATTCAAGGGGCTATTATTGATCTTTAAAGCCCTATACACTTCGGGGCCATCACACCTGAAAAGAGTAAAAATTAAGTCTACTTCCATATGAACCTTCTTTACACAGTACATAATGACTATATGGATATCACTGCTACAAACATTACAAAATTAAATCTGTTGAAGTTCATGCACTTAGAAGGGTATAACTCTGTTCAGGATTGTGCTGGTACTGGTGGCCACTAATTTAGGGTGCAGTCACACGTGTGAGATAAACTGGGGGGGGGGGAATGAGGCTATTCCCTCTGGAGGAATTTGACCCGCAGTTGCATGATCACACAGTCCTTTGAAGCTGTGGGGGCAGTCCGCCACTACGTGATCAGATGCAACCGCAGGTGAGTCAGGGGTTGGGTTTTTTTTGCCATTTGTTTCCGATGCACTTAAACGGGAAACTGATGAATTGCATCTCAGCACTGAGGGCTCCCTATGGACTGTGCGATGATGCATATACTGAGAAGGGGGGAAACAACGGCACAGAGTCAGGATGGCCTGATCAGACCATCCCAATGCCATGAGAGCACGCTGGAGCAATCAGACAGGGGAAGTCCATCTGTAGCCCATAGCAACCCATTTGCTGCTGGACTTTCCCTGGTGTCTTTTTACTCCGCTTCTGCAGCAGAGCAAAATGGGTTGCTGATGGGTATGGGGCACTTCCCAGATGTTTGTGTCTGATCGCACCCTTTAAATCTGCCCGGCCTTTGCACCTATGGCGTGGCTAATTGTGCACATGATTGCGACCTTAGATGACCTTAAAATGGGGTTAGACATGCTCATGGTGGTTAATTCCATCAGTGGGAATTAGTCATAATGGCTAAATGGTGTCTTCATGTTCAGAGGTGGTATCCTTTTGATTATTAATAGCTGTGGGCAACACTGAGGGGCACTATGGCTTTTTTACACTGTTTATGAAACTTCTGGGGCATTTGGTTGGCCACTTTGTGAAACAGGATTCTGGACCTGTAGTCTGAACCAGGAAGGCTTTTCTTATATTCTGTGCAGGGCCGGCTCGCTCACTAGGCGAGCTAGGCACTCGCCTAGAGCGCCGGCCCTCAGGGGCGCCAAACGGCGCCCCCGACAAGCCACCACCGCCACCCTAACCCAGCACCCACCACCACCGCCTCCCTGCCACCGCTGCCAAGAGCACCTGGCCGGGGCGCAGGAGGAGGCGGTGTGGCTCACCTGCCCGCATGCCCACCGGGGGGGAAGAGGCAGGGTGGTGGTGGGACGGCAGGGCGGCGGCCATCGGGGACTCTCCCTGCCGCCAGTCCTGGACGCCCAGCGGCCAGAGCGCCTCCTGAGTCCTGGGGGGGGAGAGGTTGGGCAGCATGGCGGTGGCCAGTGGGGACTATCCCCACTGCCGCCGCCGCCAGTCCTGGACGCCTGGCTGGCCGGAGCGGCTCCTGAGCCCTGTGGAGGGGGGAGGCTGGGCGGCATGGCGGCGGCCAGCGGGGACTCTCCCCGCTGCTGTTGCCAGTCCTGGATGCCCGGCTGGCTGGAGCAGCTCCTGAGCCCTGGGGGGGGAGGCTGGGTGGCATGGCGGCAGCCAGCAGGGACTCTCCCCTCCACCACCGCCACCGCCAGTCCTGGACGCCCGGCTGGCCGGAGCGGCTCCTGAGCCCTGTGGGGGGGGGAGGCTGGGCAGCATGGCGGCGGACAGCGGGGACTCTCCCCACCGCCGCCGCCACCACCACTAGTCCTGGATGCTGGGTTGGAGCGCCTCCTGTGCCGGCGGGGGGGGGAAGAGGTAGGAGGAAGTCACAGACCCAATGAAGCAAAGGGTGAAATTATTTGATCAACTTCAGATGCCACAGTGGAACTTGACGCTGGCCAGCACGTTCCATGTTGCCTTCCCGGGAGGAAAGGGGGCGGGTGTGTGTGTGGCAGAATGTCCCCGCTCCCCTTCCTCCCGGGAGCAGCCTGGAGGTTGGCAACCATGTAATTGGTTGGCGCAGGGGGGGCGCCAGAAGGTAGCCTCGCCTAGGGTACAGAAAACCCTTGGGCCGGCCCTGATTCTGTGGTGGCTTAAGTGGTTAAGACGCTGAACTGCAGGCTGTGGAAGGTCAGTAGTTCAGCAGTTCAAGACCTGAGAGTGCCGCATGACGGAGTGAGCTCCCATCTCTAGTTCCAGCTCCTGCCAACCTAGCAGTTCGAAAGCAAGAAATTGCAAGTAGATAAATAGGTTCCACTTCAGTGGGAAGGTTACAGCATTCTGTGTGCCTTGGTGTTTAGTCATGCCGGCCACATGACCACGGAAATGTCTTCGGACAGTGCTGGCTCTTCAGCTTTGAAATGGAGATGAGCATCACAACCCTAGAGTCAGATTCGACTGGCTTTCGAGCAAGGGAACCTTTATCTTTACTATTATATAATGTGAAACAGAGGGCAGTTTGGTAGTGAAGAAAGCATGACAAGCGAGTAATAACCCCAACCTGTATTAGTGGCAGCTGCTTAATTTTTACCCTCTTATGTTAATCTTATAATATGTGTGTCCTAGTCTCTCTCTCTCTCTCTCCCCTGTATACATTTACACAAGGACCATTTCATAATGATGCTTTTCCACAAAGATTTTTCAGTAGGTAATGAGATGGTGCTTGAGGTCTGAAGCCAGAGACACCTGGCTTAGAAAAACTGTCAAAAGCCAGGTCCCAAGAGGATGCATCAAGGGGGTAGTGACAGCAGCTCAGATGTTTTCCTTCAGGAGCCAATGCTGTGCTGACAGAGGCTTACCAGTCACTTGCTGTAGCCTGTTAATGGTGATAGTCCCAAGAGAAAGTAGGCTAGAAAATTAATCTTAACACATTCACAGCCATTCTCTTTGAGGAGGTTATAGTATCATATAGCTTTGTGGAGTTTAAAGAGAAAACCCTGAGCTGTGTTTTAGTATTGGAAGGAAGACACTGAGACTTATTTAAAAATATCTTTGGAATCAGGGGAAATGGACAATGTACACTGCAGAAAAGATAAAAGAACACGTTACAAAGGAAACATCTCATTTGTTATGTTAATGATAGCCACTTATGGGGGAGAATCAGAAGATGAAGGTGCTGTTTCCCTAGAAACGTAGAGTTGGAAGGGATCTCCAGGGTCATCTAGCCCAACTCCCTGCACAATGCAGGAAATTCACAAATACCTCCCCCCATGCCCCCAGTGACCCCTGTCCCATGTCCAGAAGATGGCCTGTCTGAAGACTTCCCTCCAGAAATCCCCTCCCAAATCTGTTTTAACTTTCACTGGGATCCAAAACTGAAAGTAAACTGGGCTCCAAAACTGAGGGGGGTATTGCAGGGGAGAATCAAAGGTAGGGTAGGGGTTGGGGTGAAGCACGTATCACTTCTGCCTGCTGATTCTCACTTGCACTTGTCCCCCATTCTCATTACCTCCTAGGAGGACTAATATTACCATGAGAGGGAAGCTGACTCCTCTCATGTTTCTTGAGTTTTACCTCTTCCCGGATCTGCGACTCCTGGTGGTTTTCTCATATTAATGGGGCCGTGGTTCAGTATGAGAATTCTTTAGCCTTGTTTTATTCACTTTGGCACCATTCCCAACCTTCCCCAACTCTCCTTTCATTCTATAAAGCATGTGAAAGAGAGAGAGAGAGTGAGAGCTGCTCCTGTGCTTGCAAAAGGGTAGCTGTATGGTAAGTTCCTGCTTTCTGCACTTATGGAGAGGTAGCTCATAGATCCTTGAGGATAGGTTTCTGTCTTGAGAGAGGCTTAAGCCATGCCATGCTGGTCAACAGGCTTTGTTTTCTTTTGGATGAAAGGGTGTGGGTGAAGAATTTTCTCTCCTTCATTGTTCTGTGAATTAGCACCCCAAATGACTTTGGGAGTTCCTATGAGCTCATGTGCCCCAGGGCAAACACAAGTTAGCCTTCAAAAAGCAGCAACATAAAAAGCAAAGAATGTTATGTTTTAAAACACCCAGAAATGGACAAGTAGCCAAATGATTGTCTGGTTTAAGCTACATTGTAAAATGTGACTAATGGGAAGGAAGCATTTGGAAGTTGTTGCTGTTGTGAATGGTTTAATGTTTGGTAGGTCAGACTTTCAGCTCCTAGGCAGATAAATTAGACTGTTGCTTCCTGTATCTAGATCCTAGGGCAACCTTTTGATCTGATGTAATTGCCTTCATCAGGGTTTTACATTTTGTGCCTTTGTGGAGGATGCTGTAAAAATACCCTTGCGTGCATGTTTGCATTTCTCTCATTTCTTTCTTTCTTGTCCATTGAAACTTAGTGAATTTTGTCAACTATCCTGAACAATGAAAAACAGCAGTGACAAGTGGGGATCTGTGAGACTTACAGGGAAATCTCATTTCCTCCATAGGCCTCCAATTCCTCCCCTCCTGTCTGCCATAGTGTCCCCCCCCCCATTCCTCTGTCACCATCTTCTCTCTTCCCTAGGTTGCTACTTTCTCTTTCCTCTTCCTTCCCCCATCACAGCTTCTGTTCTCTCTCCCTTTCTCACTTCCATCAGTGAGGTGATGGTGGGGTGTGTGGATTAGAGGTCCTTTCTCCTCCTCCCCTCTACTACCTCTGCTGGCCTGTGGTACTCAGAGGCCTAGAACAGAAAGCATACAGGGTGCACTTCCTGATCTACTTCCCCTTTGCCAGGGAGGAAGGCTTAGAGATGAAAATATATCCTGCACACGTTTTGTTCCAGCCCTCTTGCTGCCACCGCCAATGGTCAGCTGATGTGGTGGAGAGTTGTAAGAGAAAATGGATGCCTTTCCACCACCTCACTGGCAGCAGCAGGATAGGCTTGAAGTAGAAAGCATGAATAGCCTCTTTTCCCTTCAAGATTCCCTCTTATACCTCTTCCCCCAGGATCTTACAATAGTTGCAAGATCCTTCAGAACTCATGAATAGCAATTTCTGTGGTTGCCCAAAAGATCACTTCACCATTTTTAAAAAATAAATTTTGGGAGTCTGCAAATCTCCTCTAGCTGTACATGGCCTCATTTTACCTGCACTCTGGTTATTTTTTGATCTGCAATGTGTTTAGAATTAATTGACTGTGGGAGCTGGTCAAAGGGGTCTAGCTGTCTCCTCTGCCTCAGACAGCAGATTGAGTGGCTGTTGAAGAAAATTGCTCAGAGTGTGGAGCAGCTGATCTTGACCAGTGGAACAGCCTTGATTATATTTTGTTCTCAAGCATAGTTTGACAATGAAGGAGGACTCCTAAACAGATCTACTCAGAAGTAAGTCCAATTTTATCCCCAAGAAAGTCTCCTTATTATTTCAGTTTAAGTGAATGAACCCAGTGCTCTTAAGTGTTCCCTCTTCTCCCACCCATCTCCTCAAGTAATTAGAATCAATAAATAACTACCACTTTAATCAAAAGTGCAATTTTGCAGTGCATTCCAACACCAAGGTATGACTTGTACTCTCCTTTCTGACCAGGATATCTGTCATGACTCTCTCCCACTTACTCAGTGACTCTGACTCAGAATCCCTAAGGGAGGAGCCAAGGTCAGTGACTGACATGGACCAGAAGGACCAGAAAGGGACAGCACTGCAAAGCCTCCTGTGGCCAATGTCTCCTCAGTCCCAGAGGCTGCTGTGACACAGCCTGTGATGGAAACCTTGCCACCAGCCCCTCAGAGAGTTCCTGGGCCTCTGCCATGCAGTACTTGAGCCCAGCCCAGGATTATCTCCTAGTCTGCAGTAATGCTGGCAGCAGAAGGCCTGGGCTAGAGTACAGTGCTAGACTGACTGTACTCAGCCCTGTAGCTAGCAACTTTTTGCTCGGGGTGGGGGGCAATGTTTTTCTCAGAGAGCCTCCCTCCATGAGAAGCCCCAGTGCCCGTTCCCACAGTATGGCACCAGAGGCATCCTGACCTCCATCCTTGGCTCCCTACCAGGGCTGGGAGAGGCAAGGTGCATGGTGGCCGGGCTGGCCAGACTTACCTGCTGGTGGGCAGTGCTGCAAGCATCTGGTGGCAGCCCAAGATGGAGGCTTCTTCCCCTGCCATTCATGCTTGCTGCCTACCTGGGCCCGGGCTGCTCTCTTAGCCCAGCCTCACCACCTTTGCTGCTGCTTGTGCTGCTGCTGCCTCTGACATCACTGCCCTCATCCTCCCCACAGCCAGGCAATTGGGGTGAGGGGACCCAGGGGTGAGGGGAAGCTAAGGCTTAGGAAGGGGGCCCATAAAAAACACTAGGGGACTGGGCCCCATGGTCTCTGTGGTAGCTACGGGCCTGACTGTACTCAACACCAGGGTAGAGCAAGAGGGTGATCCCTTGCAGGATCCTCACTGGTGTGCAGAGCCACCTCAGAACATTCAGCATCTGGGCTCAATTACTCCAAAGCTTACTTAAACTGGAGCCTGGAAAGACAGCCTTGTTGGACCAATTGTTTTGCAATGTCACAACCCTTGCCTGCTAGATCCAGCTCCAGACCCTGCTTGTTCCACTCCTTGTCTGCTTCTGCGCTCCAGATCCTGCTCAGTGATCATCTGCGTTGTCAATTCAGGATATTGGGGAGACCAGCAGAAGCCTGAGGCCAGAATGGTTTCAAACGACAAACTACATGTGGTTTGTCATCCTAGGTTTGTTTTGTGGTAGGAGGGAGTGTTTGATTCAGATGTAACACCAAGCTATGGTTTGTGTTGTAGTGGAAGCCATTAATTGATTGAGCATATGAGAGAAGAGGGAGTGCAAGCAAGAGTCATATGTGTTCTGCCAACCCACAGTTCAAACTATGGTATAATCTACCTGCAGCATCCGGAACCCAAAATGTGAGCTGTGCAACAGTAACGTTACATTTAAAGGTTGTCCTGTGAGAGATGTTTGCACACAGGTCTTAGTATGGCATTACTTAGTTTTTGAAGGACCCATGTTTGGTTTGAAGGTGGCCTTTATTGTCATTGATAATTTCAGTTCAGCAAGCTAAATTGTGGAGTGCCATAAAAGGGTTGTCAACTCTGGGCTGGAAATTCCTGGGGAGTTTTGTGTTGGAGCTTAAGAGAATTAAGCCTGGGGAGAGGAATGACCTCAGTAAGGTATAATGCCACCCTCCAAATCCAGTGATTTTCTCTCAGCTGGAGAGAAGTCATAATTCCTGAAGACCTCCAGGCCCCAACTGAAGGTTGGTAACCTTAGCATAGACAAGGATGATGCCATATAAAAGATACTTTCGCCTGTATCTTGTGCATTTGGAAATTTTATGTTCATTTGGACAAGAAGAACCAGCAGACTCTTCTCAATACTCTGGCATGCTTTGGTCTAAAGAAAAAAAATACATTTTTTAAAAAAGAGCAAACATGCACTTAAAATTTGTGGACAGCCCAAGATAAGTAGGTTCTTGAGACAGGCTTTGAACTAACCCTTTTGTTTATGGGCAAGCTATCAATGGCCTGACTTTACTCTTCTACCTGCTGCCATAGTGCTTATTTGCAGGATGATTATTTCACTTTTGTGCAATAGAGACTTATTTACATTCACAGCCTGACAATGAGACTCTGAGAAGCCCTTGAGTCAGCTCCCATACTTTGAAAGGTGTATTGATTTCTAAGCAGCGCCCTGTAATAGCTGACAAATTTCTGCCTTAGGGCACATTAGAGTTAGCAAAGCATTGCCTGAATTAGGTGTTTACTTTAACAATTCTGCAAGGAAAAGTTTAACTAGAAATTACACCCCTTTTTCAACATTTGTTGTACCTTAAAGTTTCTGAATCACCAACACAATGTCATTGTGCTGTGATTGTGTTATGACTCCATCAGAATGATCTGGTTCATCTTTAGTCATTTGTGTTGAGTCCACCCTGTTATGATTCCCATGGCTAGAATTAAAAATGAGGCTGCAACATAGTAAGTGGTTTATATATTCAGTTTTGCTGAAGGACATTGTTGAGCTTCAGCCAAGTAGCTGTGTCCAAGGTAGCAACCCTGGGGCTTGATGTAGCCATCAATGTACAACAAATAAACAAAAAACCCTGTGTGTAAACATTTTGATATGGTATGTATCATATCACATCTACATCAAGATTAACTTCTGCATAATTGGGGGAACACAGGCATCTTCACAGTCCTCATTGTTTCAGCATTGTGGAAGTCATCAATAGATCCACTCTGCCATTCTGTGGTAATTCTTCCTTATGCTTCCTGTGAGTATTTCTGAATAATAAATCTGCTCTTTTTTATGTGAATAATGAAATTCTTTGGATTTGTGCTCGAAAGTACATCTGTGCACACAGTGCCTATATTGTGTATGGGGAAGGATGACTGCATTGGAGTGCAAACAAATCTTACTTTCATAGTATGCTGTCTGGGCCCTCAGGATCAAGATGGGGGGCTCTGCATACTTGAGGAACTTCCCAGATATGTAGAAAATACAGCTTTATAAATTGACCAGAAAACACATGCTCCTTTAGGAACTGCTGTGTTAAGATATGAACATTCTGTGTTACTATTGGCCTTGGAAGAAGAAGGGCAAGGAAAAGGTGGGTGTTGGTAATTCCACTTTGGGTCTCCTACTGTCTCTTCGGTTTTGGCTTCAATCTCTGCCCAGATCTCACTGGGTAGTCTTGGGCAAGTCACTGTCTCTCAACTCATCCTGCTTCAAAGGGATGTTAAATGGAACAAGCTCATGACACTGCCCTGCAAATGTGGAAACCCCCCCCCATACATTTAATCCTTTCTACAAATCATGGTTCTTCACCACTGACCATGATTTGTGGTGGTTTATTCTAGGTAAGAGAAAAAGACATATAGTAACATTCCAGCTGTATCCTAAAAAATTATTTTATATATTGGCCATAGGTATAGACATATGCAAATATTTTTTTAAAAGTATGAAGAGCTGGGCTATCCAAGTGCCCTTTTCCACACAAGCTGCCTTGTCTCTTGGAGCACCAGTCCCATGCTGGCAGATACAAGCATGTCCCTCCTGCTAAGGATATAGAGTCAGAATGTAGCTTGTTTGTTTGTGCCTCGGTATGTTAAGCAGGTTCAGTCCAGTCATTTCAAGTGTCCACCATACAGAGAAGGAATTATAAATAAAATAGTGGAATGTCTAATAAGCTGTGCTTTAAAAAAAACACAAAAAACCACAAACCCACATATATTTCTTAATGAGTTTTGTCCCTTACTGTACTATGCAAACAGAGCACCAGGGCTATTTTTGGGCAGGAACACACAGGAACGAAGTTCCGGCTGGCTCCCGAGTTGGCCACGCCCAGCAGGAACTCATTAGCATAACAGGCCACACCCAACAGCAGAAACTCATCAGGATTGGCTACATTAGGGATGTGCGGCTGTCAGGTAGTCCTGCCATGATGGATGGAGAAGGGAGGGCGGATGGGCTTTGTTCTGTGTAGGGCGGGTGGATGGGATCGTGGGGTGTTGATTTATGCACCTGGAGTGTTGGAATGGAATGCGGGGAGCTGCCTCGGCTGCCTGGCCGTGCAAGCTATATCTCTTGTAGACTTCACACACTGACCTTGGAGGAGACAAGCTGTTTGCTTCCTATCGCTTTCACAAGCAACAGCTAGGCTGAGACAACGGGGGCGGTGGGAACTACATTAATTATTATTGTCTCCAGTTTCCCGCACGCGCGCTATGCTCTTATTGGTGGAGGGGGGGGTCCCCATTCTCCCCCCTTCTGGTATATCTGCTTGCTTCATGTAACCAAGTTATTCTTAACAATGTTCCTGTTACAGTAACCTACTATTGCAGCTTTAAAATAAATACTAATCTTGCTTCACTGAACAAGGCTTGGTATTTTGCTGACTAGGTAAGGACTCTGACAGTGGCCTAAGAACATAAGAACATAAGAGAACATAAGAACATAAGAGAAGCCAATGTTGAATCAGGCCAATGGCCCATCTAGTCCAACACTCTGTCACACAGCGGCCAAAATATACCAGGTGCCATCAGGAGGTCCAGCAGTGGGGCCAGGGCACCAGAAGCCCTCCCACTGCTGCCCCCTCCAGCACCAAGAATAGAGTGCATCACCTGCCCCAGACTGAGAGTTCCCATCTATACCCTGTGGCTAATAGCCACTGGTGGACTTCTGCTCCATATGTTTATCTAATTTCCTCTTGAAACTGTCCATGCTTGCAGCTGCCACGACCTCCTGTGGCAGTGAATTCCATATGTTAATCACTCTTTGGGTGAAGAAGTATTTCCTTTTATCTGTTCTAACCCGACTGCTCAGCAATTTCATAGAATGCCCACGAGTTCTTGTATTGTGAGAAAGGGAGAAAAGTACTTCTTTCTCAACCTGCTCAATCCCATTCATAATCTTATAAACCTCGATCATGTCACCTCTCAGCCGTCGTTTCTCCAAGCTAAAGAGCCCCAAGCGTTTTAACCTTTCTTCATAGGGAAGGTGTTCCAACCCTTTTATCATTCTAGTTGCCCTTCTCTGCACTTTTTCCAATGCTATAATATCCTTTTTGAGATGTGGTGACCAGAACTGTACACAGTATTCCAAATGAGGTCGCACCAATGATTTATACAGGGGCATGATGATACTGGCTGATTTGTTATCAATTCCCTTCCTAATAATCCCCAGCATAGCGTTGGCCTTCTTTATTGCAGCTACACATTGTGTAGACATTTTCAGCAAGTTATCCACTACGACTCCAAGATCTCTCTCTTGGTCCGTCTCTGCCAGATCAGACCCCATCAACGTGTATTTATATTTAGGATTTTTGGCTCCAATGTGCATCACTTTGCACTTGGCCACATTGAACCCCATTTGCCACGTTGACGCCCACTCACCCATCCTCAACAGATCCCTTTGGAGTGCCTCACAATCCTCCCTGGTTTTCACCACCCTGAACAACTTTGTGTCATCTGCAAATTTAGCCACATCACTGCTTACTCCCAATTCCAAATCGTTAATAAACAAGTTAAAAAGCATCGGACCGAGTACTGATCCCTGTGGTACCCCACTGCTTACCACCCTCCACTGAGAAAGTTTCCCATTTATACTCACTCTCTGTTTCCTATTTATAAGCCAGTTTTTGATCCACAAGAGGACTTGTCCTTTTATCCCATGATTATTGAGCTTACTTAGGAGCCTTTGATGAGGAACTGTATCAAAAGCTTTCCGGAAGTCAAGGTAAATAATATCTATTGGGTCCCCCTTGTCCACATGTTTGTTCACTCCCTCAAAAAACACTAACAGGTTAGTGAGACAAGATCTTCCCTTACAGAACCCATGCTGAGTCTGCCTCAATAGTTTTTGTTCATCAATGTGCCTACTAATTCTTTCCTTAATAACAGTTTCCACCAACTTACCCGGTATCGATGTCAGACTGACTGGCCTGTAATTTCCCAGATCTCCCCTGGAGCCCTTTTTAAAGATGGGAGTGACATTAGCTACCTTCCAGTCCTCAGGAATGGAGGCAGATTTTAAAGAAAGATTACATATTTTTGTCAGGAGATCCACAAGTTCACATTTGAGTTCTTTCAGAACTCTCGGATGAATGCCATCCGGGCCTGGTGATTTATTAGTTTTTAAATTGTCCATCAGTCGGAGGACTTCCTCTCTTTTTACCGCAATCTGATTCAGGTCTTTCAAAACCCCTCCCGAAATCGGTGCTTCTGGAGTGGGCAAACACTTCTCCTCTTCCACAGTGAAGACAGAGGCAAAAAATGCATTCAGCTTCTCAGCCATTTGCCTATCATCCTTCACTACTCCTTTTACCCCTTGGTCATCCAAGGGCCCCACTGCCTCCCTGGCTGGCTTCCTACTTCTAATGTATTTGAAGAAAGTTTTATTGTTGGTCTTTATGTTTTTTGTGATATGCTCCTCATATTCCCTTTTTGCTTGCCTGATCACAGACTTGCATTTTATTTGCCATAGTCTGTGTTCCCTTTTATCAACCTCACGAAGACTAGCTTTCCACCGCTTAAAGGAATCCTTCTTACCTTTTACAGCTTCCATTACTTTATTTGTTAACCATGCAGGCTTTTTTCTATACCTAGTTGTACCTTTCCTAACCTGCGGTATATATTTTTTCTGAGCTTCTAGGATTGTCTTTTTAAATAGTCTCCAAGCTTCCCCAATGGTTTTGACCTTCTCCACTCTTCCTTTCAATTTCTTCCTCACATGTCCCCTCATACCAGAGAAGTTACCCCTTTTAAAGTTAAAAGTGGTTGCGTCAGTCTTTTTGGGCAACTCCCTATCTGTACAAATGTTAAACTCAATGACATTATGGTCACTGTTCCCAAGTGGTGCAATCACTTTTACATCTCTCACCAGGTCTTGGGTGTTACTTAGGACCAAATCCAGGATCGCCTCTCCCCTGGTAGGATCTGTGACCATCTGTTCCACAGCACAGTCATTGAGAGTGTCTAAGAATGCAATCTCTTTTTCCCGACTAGAACTCGTATTGACCCAATCAATGTGTGGGTAGTTAAAGTCACCTATTACAACACAGTTATTTCGTCTAGCCGCTATCTTTAATTCATTCATCATTTTATAATCCTCCTCTATCTTTTGATCTGGTGGGCGATAACAAACTCCCACTGTTAAGCCTCCTTTTGGACCCACTATTTCAACCCATAGCATTTCCAGAAGTGAATCCAATTCTCTTACCCTCTCAATCTTACTGGACGGTATACCCTCTCTGACATACAGAGCCACCCCACCTCCAACCCTTTCCCCCTATCCTTCCGATATAATTTATAACCAGGAATCACCGTATCCCACTGATTTTCCTCATCCCACCAAGTTTCTGAAATACCCACAATGTCTATTTCCCCCCCAACACCAAGCATTCCAACTCCCCGATTTTACCTTGGAGACTTCTAGCATTTGTGTATAAACACTTATAGTTTCCCATGTTTGTTAAGCCCACAGCCTTCCTCTTGCTGCCTCGAGACCTTGCCAGGCAGTTCCTATCATTAGCCACAGTCTCAGTGGACAATTGTAATCAATTTCCTTGTACAAAAGTAATAGCTACCCCTTCATCTCTTTGAGATGAGCCATCCCGAACCAGAGATTTTTCATCTCCTGTCAGCTTTCCCCCATTATTCAGTTTAAAAACTGCTCTGCCACCTTTTTGATTTTGAGCGCCAGCAGCCTGGTTCCTTCTCAGGACAAGTGGAGACTGTCCCTTTTGTACAGCTCCCTCTTGTCCCAAAAAGCATCCCAGTGCCTAACAAACTTGAACCTTCCCCCCTACACCACCGTCTCATCCACGCATTGAGACTCCTGATCTGTGCCTGTCTCTCTGGCCCTGCGCATGGAACAGGTAGCACTTCCGAGAAGGCTACCTTGGAGGTCCTGGCCTTGAGTTTCCTGCCCAGCAGCCTAAATTTCTCCTCCAGGACCTCACGACTGCATTTCCCCACATCGTTGGTGCCGACGTGCACCACGACCACTGGCTCCTCCCCAGCACTATCTACCAGCCTATCTAAAACACACGTAATGTCCGCTACCTTCGCACCAGGCAGGCAAGTCACCATACGGCCTAACATGCAAAGGAGTTCCTGCTACAAAAAAAAGCCCTGGGTTTTGACAACAAACAAGGTAAACCCAATAAGAAGCAAAAGGTGGGTGTGGCTGGATGACCACACTTCTGGTAACATAGATGTGTGGCCTAATATGCTAATGAGCTGTGCTGTTAGGGGTGTGGCCTAATATGCTAATGAGCTTCTGTTGTTGGGTGTGGCCTGTTATGCTAATGAGTTCCTGCTGGGCTTTTTCTACCAAAAAACCCCCGCAGAGCACCATCTTATTTTAACTATCCAGTATAATCACTTTGGGGGCTTTTCTATACCATGGAAGTCCTTTGTCTCAGGCTTTTAAAAGATACCCAAAAGCAAAAGGCTAAAATTATTTGAGGGTTCTTTCTATTCTATTAGAATTCATGGGTAGAACATTAGTCCTTGACTCTTTGCTTTTAACGAAGGAAAGAGGCCAAAGTCCGTGAAATATATTGTGGATGAGGCAGACTAATTGGTCTCAGAATTGAAGCATATGGCTTCTTTCAAGATATTGACTTTCTAAAGGCTTATTTGAAAGTAAACATTTGCAATTCCTCATGAAAGGCACTTTTCCCCCATGAATCCTCTTGACCTCTGATGACCCAGCTTCCCAACTATACAGGGCTTTGCACTTGGGGATGATTAAGTTTTAAGAAGTCCTCCCTCCCCCTTACATTCATCTCCAAGGGAGGACGTGCTGAAGAGCTGGCTTAAAAAAAATAACTTTGATCATAAAGATCAGATACACTTGGCACCATGCTCCATCTGAGAACTTAACATCTGCACTTTAGGACAAAACAATTTTCATTGTTGCACACACATGATGTCTCAGTTCATTAAGGGAGCAAATACACAAAACTAATCATCTGAATTGTGAATACAGATTACATTAGCTACGAATTACAAATAAATGGACACATTTATGTGAAATTAATATTGCATTGGATTCAGACATAATTCCTTGGGTGTATAAGGTATAAGAAAGATATGGCATATTTACCCTTCGAAATTTAGGACACATCTGTAGATGTGACATTAAATTAGGTGTATTGTGCATACCGCCAAGAGCAGATTGGGAAATGAAAAAGGTCCTGATCAAGCTAAACTGAGTGGCCTCTGTGCTATAAGCCAGTGCTTCAAGGGTCACCTCATTCAGAACTACAAATAGTGAATACTAGCTCACCCATTGATTCCTACTGAAAACTGATGGCAATGTGAACAAAGACAATTGATAGACTGAAAAATCACCAGTTACCATTGCTGATGAAAGGTCTGAGCCAAGTGGCGGCTAAGGTTCTGGCAGGGTGACTAAAGTTCAGTTAAGCTTGCTCCTGCCTACCAGCAGCCTTCTAAGCAGTGGCCCACTGGGAAATTTCCCTGTAAATTAAATGGCTGGTCTGCTCCTGAATACCAACAGTTGTAATGGGGGGAACAGCATGTTTTTGGTGGGACATCACTGTTTGGAATGCAATCATGCACATGGGATTTTCCAGCATATGTATCACCATTTTCAACAGAGGCAAGCCAGAGCAGATCTGGCTGGATGTTGTATTCAGTTCTCCTAGGAATGCTGAATCTGTCTTACACAATTGCACTCATTTCACACGCTATCAAGGTCATGCTAAAGATCCTACAAGCTAGGCTCTAACAGTACGTGGATAGAGAACTGCCAGAAGTACAAGCTGGGTTTCAAAGAGGTAGAGGAACTAGAGATCAAATTGCCAACATTCGCTGGATTATGGAGAAAGCAAGAGAGTACCAGAAAAACATATATTTCTGCTTCATTGACTATGCTAAAGCCTTTAATTGAACATAAGAACATAAGAGAAGCCAATGTTGGATCAGGCCAATGACCCATCTAGTCCAACACTCTGTCACACAGCGGCCAAAATATACCAGGTGCCATCAGGAGGTCTAGCAGTGGGGCCAGGGCATCAGAAGCCCTCCCACTGCTGCCCCCTCCAGCACCAAGAATAGAGTGCATCACCTGCCCCAGACTGAGAGTTCCCATCTATACCCTGTGGCTAATAGCCACTGGTGGACTTCTGCTCCATATGTTTATCTAATTTCCTCTTGAAACTGTCCATGCTTGCAGCTGCCACGACCTCCTGTGGCAGTGAATTCCATATGTTAATCACTCTTTGGGTGAAGAAGTATTTCCTTTTATCTGTTCTAACCCGACTGCTCAGCAATTTCATAGAGTGCCCACGAGTTCTTGTATTGTGAGAAAGGGAGAAAAGTACTTCTTTCTCAACCTGCTCAATCCCATTCATAATCTTATAAACCTCGATCATGTCACCTCTCAGCCGTCGTTTCTCCAAGCTAAAGAGCCCCAAGCATTTTAACCTTTCTTCATAGGGAAGGTGTTCCAACCCTTTTATCATTCTAGTTGCCCTTCTCTGCACTTTTTCCAATGCTATAATATCCTTTTTGAGATGTGGTGACCAGAACTGTACACAGTATTCCAAATGAGGTCGCACCAATGATTTATACAGGGGCATGATGATACTGGCTGATTTGTTATCAATTCCCTTCCTAATAATCCCCAGCATAGCGTTGGCCTTCTTTATTGCAGCTACACATTGTGTAGACATTTTCAGCGAGTTATCCACTACGACTCCAAGATCTCTCTCTTGGTCCGTCTCTGCCAGATCAGACCTCATCAACGTGTATTTATATTTAGGATTTTTAGCTCCAATGTGCATCACTTTGCACTTGGCCACATTGAACCCCATTTGCCACGTTGACGCCCACTCACCCATCCTCAACAGATCCCTTTGGAGTGCCTCACAATCCTCCCTGGTTTTCACCACCCTGAACAACTTTGTGTCATCTGCAAATTTAGCCACATCACTGCTTACTCCCAATTCCAAATCGTTAATAAACAAGTTAAAAAGCATCGGACCGAGTACTGATCCCTGTGGTACCCCACTGCTTACCACCCTCCACTGAGAAAGTTTCCCATTTATACTCACTCTCTGTTTCCTATTTATAAGCCAGTTTTTGATCCACAAGAGGACTTGTCCTTTTATCCCATGATTATTGAGCTTACTTAGGAGCCTTTGATGAGGAACTGTATCAAAAGCTTTCCGGAAGTCAAGGTAAATAATATCTATTGGGTCCCCCTTGTCCATATGTTTGTTCACTCCCTCAAAAAACACTAACAGGTTAGTGAGACAAGATCTTCCCTTACAGAACCCATGCTGAGTCTGCCTCAATAGTTTTTGTTCATCAATGTGCCTACTAATTCTTTCCTTAATAACAGTTTCCACCAACTTACCCGGTATCGATGTCAGACTGACTGGCCTGTAATTTCCAGGATCTCCCCTGGAGCCCTTTTTAAAGATTGTGTGGATCACAATAAACTATGGCAAGTTCTTAAAGAGATGGGAGTACCAGACCACCTCACATGTCTCCTGAGAAACCTGTATAAGGGTCAAGAAGCAACAGTTAGAACTGGATATGGAACAACTGATTGGTTTAGCATAGGAAAAGGAGTACGACAAGCAGGGCCGGCTTGCCCACTAGGCGAGCTAGGCGCTCGCCTAGGGCGCCAGTCCTGCAGGGGCACCAAAATGCCCCCACCCCGTGAAAAGCCCCCCTTCCCACCCAGCGCTGGCTTTCCTGGGCGCCTCGCAGCTGCGAGGCACCCAGAAAAGCTGACACTGGGAGGGAAGGGGTGGGCGTTCTAACCCCACCCCTTCCCTGGCTTTCCTGGGTGCCTTGCAGCTGAGAGGCGCCCAGAAAAGCCGGTGCTACCGGTGCTGGGAAGGAAGGGGCAGGGGTTAGAACCCCTGCCCCTTCTCTGGCTTTCCTGGGTGCCTCACAGGTGCGAGGTGCCCAGGAAAGCAGTGCTCCGCCATCTCCAGGCCCCACCGGGAGGTTGGCATCCCTGGTGGGGTGGGTGCCCCAGGCTGTCCTGCCTAAGGCGCCCAGACACCTAGGGCTGGACCTGACGACAAGGATGCATATTGTCACCTTGCTTATTTAATTTATATGCAGAGTACATCATGCAAAATGCTGGCCTGGATGAATCACAAGCTGGAGTTAAGATTGCTGGAGAAAAGATCAATAGCCTCAGATATGCAGACGATACCACTCTGATGGCAGAAAGTGAAGAGGACCTAAAGAGCCTCTTGCTCAGGGTGGAAGAGGAGAGCGCAAAAGTGGGCTTGAAGCTCAACATCAAAAAAACTAAGATCATGGCATCTGGCCCCATCACTCCTTGGCAAATAGAAGGGGAAGTTGTAGAAGTAGGGACAGACTTCACGTTCCTGGGATCCCAGATCACTGCAGATGGTGACTGCAGCCATGAAATTAAAAGACGCCTGCTCCTTGGGAGGAAAAGCGATGGCAAACCTAAACAGCATGATAAAAAGCAGAGACATCACCCTGCCAACAAAAGTCCGCATGGTCAAAGCAATGATATTCCCAGTAGTAATGTATGGCTGCGAGAGTTGTACTATAAGGAAGGCCGAGCGCCGAAGAATAGATTCTTTTGAACTATGGTGCTGGAGAAAACTCTTAAGAGTCCCTTGGACTGCAAGGAGATCAAATCATTCAATCCTAAAAGAAATCAACCCTGACTGTTCCCTGGAAGGCCAGATCCTGAAGTTGAAGCTCAAATACTTTGGCTGCCAAATGAGAAGGGAGCACTCACTGGAGAAGACCCTGATGCTGGGAAAGATTGAAGGTCAGAGATGAAGGGGATGGCAAAGGATGAGATGGTTAGACAGTGTAATCGATGCAACAAACATGAAATTGAGCAAACTTCAGCGGACAGCGGAAGACAGGAGGGCCTGGCGTGATCTGGTCCATGGGTTCATGAAGAGTCGGACTCGACTGTGCGAGTGAACAACAACAACAACAAAAGCTGACGAGTTCTAGAAGTTATAGGAAGAATTGTTTCTTTGAATAAAGCATTGGATCTCTGGAATTCCTTTTTAGTGAAGTAGGCTATTTAGAGGTATGGTAAAATTTATGCTGATAGCTGAGGTACCTTGGAATAGTCCTAAACTTCAGGCCATATCTGCTTTTAATTAGGTTGTAAACCACATCAAAAATGATTTATACATTTGTGGTATATAAACTTACTTAAATAAATAATTGCATGTAAGGCGTAAATTACCCATTACTTTAAATGTGTTGCTATGAATTTCCCTGTGTCTCATGGCTAGGTATAGTTGAGTCTCAATGAGAAAGGCAGACTAGAATTAACATAAATAAATAAGACATACTAAAGAATTGTGATAGCTTCCACAAGATTTCAGCACTATGCAGAGACAGAAACTTGGAATGCCATGGCTATCTTGTGACAACTCAGAATCGTAAATACAAACAAACATAACCAAAGGAAATAACTTTGAAAGCAGTAAGAGCAGTAAAACTTTAAAGATGACGTGAGGAAGGTGTTTTGCTCTAGCCTCTAGCCTGGTCAGTCATAAATAAGTGAACAATGTGGTTCAAGAGGCCTGGCTCTGGCACCCCTTCCCACCTCCTTGCCTATTAGCACTCCCTAGGTGAGAAGTATCTGGGGGGAAGTATTGCCCACTTTGAGAACTACTACTTTAGATGAACTAGACTCCAGAAGTTGAATTTATGACAAAATGTCAGGTAAAATCCAGAGTTTTTAAGAGTTTCCTCTCTTGTGTGATGCTGTCACACAGTATCAGAGCTTCTTAAATTGTCTTTAAAGCCAGTTTCAGAATTTTTTTTTAAAAAAAATCCAAACTAAACTAGAGCCTTTAAACAATTAAAATGGGGGAAAGGGTATGTGTGTTACTTGCTCTGTAGGCTCTTGAGCCAAATCTACAATAGCTTTAGGGGTGTTTTGAGAGCAGTTTGGGAGCATTTTTGAAAGGGAAATCTCAAGGAATACCAGGGTGCTTAGGTGTCTATGATTAAATATGGGTAACAGGCAGGGATCAGCTGTGTTTCAGCCAACTAGATCAGGCTTCTACCTAGATCAAGCTCCCATGAGGATTGCTATAGCCATGAACTAGAAATGGTATTGAATCTGGAATGAATACAAAACTAGTTAATGGTGATTAATGTAGTAATGAATAATATTCAACAGAGTCTCTTTTCTCAGGGCCAAAACTACTAATTGAGAAAACAATAAAGCAACTAGTTCTCTTTCTTCCAACACACCCACATCTCATAGCAGCTGGAGAGTGTATAGATCAGTCTGGATCACAAAGATGCAAATTCATCTTTTTTGTATTTATGAGTTTAAGATTCAATGGAAAACAGAATTACTAAGTGGATGCACATTTCTCATTAATAAATAGACTTTTCCAGAGAAGACAATTCTTCCTGTCTGATGATTTTTAATAGTACTGTTTGTAGTTGATATATTCTATTGAGATATAGAACCGCCTCTAATATCCTATCCCAAAAAACTGATCAAGACCTATGCAATGACCTGCATGGATACCCCAGTGAGGCGTAGAAGCTCCAAGAGCCATTTCAGATTAGTAAATAGACCCCTCCCCCCTCAGTCCCATCTGAATCAGAGACCCATTTCTCTGCTTTTAACATGCTTTTTAAACCCCTTAGGAGCTCATTCCCAGAACTCTTGGCATCCTATTCTTTCTGGCCTTTAGCCTGGGCACAAAATGGTGGGTTAAGCCTCCTCCTTCTCCAGCCTCCTTTTCCCCTCTGGAAACTCTCTTGTAGTTGTCCCAATGTACAGAGGAGATACAGCACCTGGGCTTTGAGGGCATGAGGTAGAAGCAAAATATGTCATTCTACCAGGTGAGTCACAGCTCACAAGCCTGTGCTTGTTTCCTGTCATCTATGCTTTATGTAAGTTTCCAATAACTTGCATGCACATCTGTAGAACGGAGTGTTGTGAGGCACAGCAATTTCATGCTCTCATGCTGCTTCAAAGTTTTTAAAGAGAGAGGAAGGATTTCTGGACAAAGACATTATAATCTTAGCACTGGGATCAAGGCCATAGCTAGGGCGAGGCAGGAGGGGGCTATGCCCCTCCCAGATGTATCATGCACCACTCTAGGAGGATGCCAGACCCCCCCAGTGGACTGAAGGAGGGATAGGCAGCAGATTCTGGTGTTCCTGGGGAGGGGAAAGTATAGCGGTGGGTCTAGGCTGAGAGAGAAGGGAAGGGCACGGAGAAATAGAATGGCTTGGCGCCCTTCCACCCTATGACCCATCCTGAAAGTGGTTGGCAGTGGTGTTAGGATGGATCTCCCCTCTGACATTGGTGTTGTGCAACGCCAGGTCTATAAATAATAAAACCACAGTCCTTTGGGACTACCTGTTGGAACAGAAGGTAGACCTGGCATGCGTGACCAAGACCTGGGTGTGGGATGGGGTGACTGTAGCTCTCTCCCAGCTTGCCCCTCCAGGGTTCTCGGTCCTACACCAATCACAGACTAGGGGACGGGGGGGAGGAGTGGCTATTTTCATTTGGGAGGCTTACTCCTTCAGGGCACTCCTGGAGATCACGGGCATTGAGTGTGTCGGTCTGGTGTGCTCAGGACTACTCCCGAGGAAGACTATTGAAGTGAGTGTATAACTGAGTGCTCATTGAGGATATTGGATTTTGTCTTGAACATGTCAGAATTTCCAACGTTTTTATTAATATACAAAATTGGAGGATATTGGATTTTGTCTTGAATATGTTAGAATATCTAAAGTTTTTATGGGTATACATAATTGTCATTAAATGTTATTGTCAACTTCATCACAGTGTTTCCTTGTTCTGATATATAGTCTGGTGTGGGAGGCCAGGGAGAGTTTGGCAATTTGGCTGGTGTACTGATCATGTAATGCACTAGCCAGTAGCCTGTCATCCCTGATGGAGACCATATCAGGCTGGGCACTGGAGCACCCCAGGCTTTTAGTCTTGGGTGATTTCAACGTCCACACTGATGATGTGGCTTCCAGTCAGGCAGCAGACCTAGTGTCATCCATGGCGATGCTGGGACTCTCCCAACTTGTAACGACCTCCACTCACCGGGCTGGGCACACGCTCAACTTGATCTTCATGGCTGGGGTGACAGTGGACTGGATTATGGCTTTGGCAGTACCATGGTCGGACCACCATGCCCCGAGGGCCTGTCTGAATGTCCCACCCGCTGTTTAGGCAGCGAGCGCATTTTAGCTCACCTGCAGAGCCAAATGGACCCACTGTGGCTCCAAATGGCTCTGTGGGATCCGATACCCCCCTTAACAGCTCACTGGATGATCTTGTGGAGGACTGGCAGAGCCAGCTCTCTGGAGCCATCAACGAGATTGCTCCCCGGCACCCTCTGTGCCCTCACTCTAGGTTTGCACCCTGGTTTACCCAGGAGTTGCAGCTTATGAAGCAAGAGCTGAGATGGCTAGAGAGATGATGGTGCCGGGCTTGGGATGAAGCTACAAGAACATCCTATAGGGCGTTTATGAGATCCCATGAGATGGCAGCCAAAGCCGCTAAGCAAGAGTTTTATGCAGCTATGATTGCATTGGTGAGCTCACGCCCAGTCCAATTGTTTAGAATGATTTGGTCTTTAACAGCTCTGCCATTGGGCAGACTAAATGTTAGGGAATTGGATATTGGCTGTGAGGCATTTGCGAGCTATTTCGCCGACAAAGTTTTGGTGCTCCTCTGCGGCCTCCCCGCCACAGTTGAAACAGTGAGTGAACTCAAGGCCCCTTGCACGTCTTCGATTCCGGCTTTGGAGCATTTCGGCCCACTTAGCCTGGAGGAAGTTGACAGACTGCTTGTGACTGTATGCCCAACCACATGCAGCCTTGATCCATGCCCCTCCTGACTCATTAAACTGGGCCATGAGGGGTTTCGAGGTGCCCTAAGGGAGATTATCAACAAGTCCCTCCTTGAGGGGCAGTTCCCCGGGGGACTCAAGGAAGCGATGGTTTGGCCGCTCTTGAAAAAAACCAACTCTGGATCTGGCCAAATTGGCCAACTATTGGCTGATATGCAGTTTGCCTTATTTGGGCAAATTAATTGAGAGGGCAGTGGCGATACAGCTACAGGGCTTTCTGGATGATGCTTCCATTTTAGATCCTTTCCAGTCTGGCTTCTGCCCCAGACATGGGACACACATAGTGCTGGTTGCCCTTACTGATGATCTCTGGAGACATCTGGATCGGGGCGGTTCAGCAGTACTGTTGATGTTAGACTTGTTGGCCGCATTCGACATAGTTGACCATCAGTTGCTGACCCACTGCCTCGCCAATGTGGGGATACAGGGGGTAGCCTTGCAATGGCTTGCTTCCTTTCTCCAGGGTTGGGGACAAAGGGTGGTGCTAGGGGAACAGCAGTCCAGGAGACACCTGCTTGAATGCAATGTGCCTCAGGGGGTGGTGCTTTCCCCGATGTTATTTAACATCTACATGCGCCCCTTTGCCCAGATTGCCCGGAGATATGGGCTGGGGTTTCACCAGTATGCTGATGACACCCAGCTCTATCTGATGTTGGGTGGCCGGTCTGACTCCAGCCGAGATGATCTGGACTGGGCACTGCAGGCCATGGCTGGTTGGCTTAGACTGAGCTGGCTGAAGCTAAATCTGATGAGTCAGGGTGGTTCAGGGATGGGAATCCTGCTCCCAGCCTTCGATGGGGTGCCCTTGGTGTCGGCATCGGAGGTTAGGAGTTTGAGAGTGCTCCTGGATCCCTCCTTAACAATGGAGGCCCAGGTGGCAGCCACTGCTAAGTCAGCCTTTTATCATCTTTGGCTGATTTGGCAGTTGGTTCTCTTCCTTGACCATGACGACCTGGCTACAGTGATCCATGTGATGGTCACCTTGAGATTAGACTACTGTCATCTCACAGTACACTACCTTAACTTATTGATGGACTATCAAGGCGAGCACTTTAAGTAATATTCGATGATTGTTTAATTGGTTTTTAAATGTTTTACATGTTTTATGCCAACCGGCTATATTATGCCGGCAAATGTGAGCCGCTCTGAGCCCATCCGTGGGGAGGGTGGGACATAAATATAACTAATCTCTCTTTATATATAAAAGAGTTTTCGTGTCCCTCTTGCCTGAACATTCCACACACTTCCACAGCCGTTGGCTCTCTGGACTGTCATTCCCACAGAGTACCAATCCAGTGCCTGCGTTGCTGCAGTCCCACCCACCACAGAAGTGGCAGCCAGTGTCGCCACCTCAGTGTGGGGCGGGACAATGAGCGGGATAGGATGTTCCACCAGCCCAACACTGAGAAGGCTGAGGCAAGCCAGGGAGGGAGGGAGGGGACATTTAAAAGCCTCCCAGAGCCCCTGCCCCCTTCTGGCCCATCCGCCAAGGCAGGCGAGCCAGGAAGGGCCTGGGAGGGAGCAGGGGAGATTTAAACATGGCCTACCACCGGCCTCTGGGAGACAGGCACCTGCTGGGTGGGTGGGTGGGACACGGGGTGCTGCAGGATGCCGCTCTCACCCAGGCCCTCTTCCTAGAGTTCGTTGCATTCATTTCTGATGAATAATAATGTGGCCTTGCTGGGCTGGGTCTTCCTGTTTTGCAGCTGGCTTCTGGCTTCCTGCTTCCAGCTGCAGCTGAGCAAGAGGGGAGAGAGAAGCTGGCTGCAAAAGCAGGAAGATCCGGCTTGGAGTGGCCATGTGGAGGCAGTGCCAGGGCGGGCCATTCTCTGTGCCTCTTGCCATGGCAGAGCAGAGGCTAGCTAGTGGTGCTGCTTCCCTTACTTCTCAAGTAAGAGGAGCAGCACCACTAGCTCACCTCCACCACTGCAAGAGGTATAGAGAGTGGCCAGCCTGGGGTCTGAATCTGGGCATACACCCTCTTGTGCTTATGTCACTTCCAGAAGTCACAAGAGCATGTTGGGGCAGTGCCTCCCTCCACCATGGGATTTCTAGCTACAGCCCTGATTGGGATCAGGCTCTAAAACTAGGTCCTAGATCCATGCTTCTGCATGTCTTTTTTTCTGAGTCCTGATATTTCACGACTGAGGTCTGGTCTGCACATGCAACAGAATAAGGTGGTGAAATTTGAAGTGATGATGTTTTGGGCTATATCATTTCAAGCAAGTGGAGGAGCCAATTTTTAATACCCTCACATTAAAACTCACTTCCATTTTTTAAAATAGTATATCTCTATCATTCTTTCTTCTTGTCTACCGTTCTGTCCTGGCCTTTTTCATGTAGTAGTCAATTTCTATTAACAGGAAATGATTTATGTAGTTGAACTAATCCCTCCCCTGCAAACTGAAGTGGTATAATCCATTTGCTACTTGAGTAGTCTGCTATGTCACTGCTGTGCTTAAAGGTTCAAAGTATCTCATGAACAGTGCTTTCCTCTGAAGACTTCCTTTGCTCCTATACTTTTCCTAAGGGCCCACTGAACCCCTGGACCAAAGTTTAATGGAAGGGGCTCAATGGGCTCCCACAAGAGGAGAAGCAGGAAAGTACCATTTCACCAAGAGTTCATTTACCACTGTGGACTGAGTCCCAGGTAGTATTTCTGCTCACTCAAGAACAGAAACACAAAGTTATAGCAAGTAGCCCTTGTTGCAAGGTCACCTTGCATTTCCACTTGCACAAGTCAAAGTGCACTGTGCAAGGTATATTTCTGCACCACCATTCTGATAATGACCTTCTTGAATCGAATCACATCACACTTCCAAATTGGGCTGTAATGAGTGCATCAGATTTTCTTTGGATTTTTGTACACAGAAACACTGACTGAAAACCTTACTCTAGCTCTTGTGTGATGTTTTGTGCAAATGAAAGCACATGAAGTTAAACACAGTTTTTAAAAAACCCCAAAACCTTAAGTAAAAATCTAACTCAGCATCTATAAATAACCCCGAATAGCTTCTATTGCAATAATGGCTATAACCAGATTGGTGCTGGCTTTTTTATTTTTAATTAAATGCTTTTGCAGATTGCTTTTCCCCCAGATCAGGACTTTGGAGGGTCATATTGATGGTTTGTTGTCTATCAAAGCATCAGTCAGAAGCCAAGCAGCTCTCTGCTGGAGACTGCACTGCTTTTACCATTTCTAATAGAAGGCTTTTGTCGCTGCACAGTCATGCCTTCCATGGAGGACCCGGCCCTGAGTTGGAGAAGACTGCTTCCTGCATTACATGCATAGGAATTGAAGACTGGCTGGTTTTTAGGAAGGAAGCTACACAGCTTTTTTCCAAGACAGTGTGCATTGCACGTTACTATAATATGTACTCTATGAGAAACAAACACAATGAATTGAAGTCCAGGAGTCTTTTATTACTTGTTGATATCTTCACATTGTGTTATGTCCTAACAAAGGATCACACATGCAGTCAGCCGCGCACGTGGTCTAGCAAACACATGGAGCTTTGTGACTTTGAACAATGGACACAGAGGATCCTAGAACACACCTATCAGGTGGTCAGGATCCTGGTAAGGACCAATGGTGATGAGGGCACTGTAAATAAATCAGTCACTGGTGTTGGGTATGTGTTGGGTGTGGGTAAGAACTGACATATAAGCAGGCCCTCGGGTCCTGCTTCCTTGTCTCAGTTTTGCCTTTGAATAAATCTCTATCAGCTGAAATCACTCGACTATGTGTCTTGAACCCAGTACATTATACTGGTGACAAGGATGGAATCCCAATGAGTGAGCCTGACTCAAACAACAGCCCAGCATCAAGCCCCGCTCCACTGGACACTGCGCCCTGCAATGCTCCGAAGCAGCAAAGCAACGCACACTGATCCCAAGAGCATCGCTCCCCACTCTGCTCCAGAGACATGGCTGCTGCTCCAGGACATATCTCTGCTTTAGACCCAGCACACCCCAAGCTATGAGAATCCTGGGTCGAACAACTAACCTACTTCCAGGGGACCACCAAGGCTGACAAGAAAAAAGCATGGTTGCTCAGCACGTGCGGCACCACCATGATCCACCTAGCAAAGAGCCTCATCACATTGAAGAAGCTGGAAGCTGCCACATACGATGAACTGGTGAAGGCCCTCATGGACCATTTGGCGCCAAAGCCATCCATGATGACCATGTGAATGGACTTTTTTGCACAAACCCAAAGGTCCGGAGAGACGGCCACCGACTTCATGGCTGACATCTGCAGGCTGGTGATCGATTGTGAGTTTCCTGCCATCGAGGACACTCTCATGAACCAGTTCATCTGGGGCGTCCAAGAACTGAAACTCCGTAGGAAGCTAGTCAGCCTTGATGACTTCAAGCTTAACAAGGTCCTCTGCACAGCCACAGCCTTCGAGAAGGTGCAATGAGACCACCAAATGACCTCGGCCCACCATATGACCTACACACCAGCATTGGATGCATCAGACAAGGAGGAGGTCCTCCAAGTTCACTGGCCAGACCGCCGGGCACAACAACCGGCCCCAACCGCTAAAACACAAGCAGCAAAACCAAGTGCTCCAGTGACGTGTGCCAGCTGTGGGGATGCCCATGAACACTGTTCCTGCCCCTTTCAGGATGCGGCCTGCAGGTCCTGTGGAAAGGCGGGACACATCGCCTGGGTGTGTCACTCCAAGGGAACCAGACAACAGCAGATGGCACACCAAGAGTCATCAGATCTCCACAACACTTTGACAACACAAAATCAAGTACTGAACTTGCCCCGGGATTCCCCTAACAAAATTCATGTCACGATGCAGATTAAGGGGTCCCCATGTGAAATGGAGTTAGATACTGGTTCATCTTTCTCCATTATCTTGGCCGAGATTCTTGGGCGGCTTTGCCCACTAGGGGAACCCCTCCTAGAAAAGCCGGTGGGTCTCACATTGTGGGACTTTAAAAAAGAACCCAGTGGCCATCAAGGGGTGGGGCAAGTTCAGGGTCATGTACAAAGACTTTGATGGCATGCTGGAAGGAAGGCTCACCAGCCTGTTGGGACTCTCGTGGTTTGGGCCCCTGGGGTTTGGGGTGATGGAAGTGAACCAGGATTGCCCACAGGACTTTAACTCTGTCTGTGAATAATTTCCAGCTGTTTTCGAAGGCATGCTTGGCCATTACACAGGACCTCTGGTTTCCCTTGATCTTGACCCCACAGTAAGGCCCATCCGCATAGTGGCCAGGTACGCCCTGTTGGCCCTATGCCCCCAAACTGATGCAGAGTTGGACCGCCTGGTGGCCCAAGGGGTCCTGGAACCGGTGCCACATGCCCTCTGCTAAACCCCTATCGTGACCCCAGTCAAGCCCAATGGGGATGTCCGAATATGTGCAGACTATAAGAGCACGATAAATAAAGCACTACAAGACCATGCATACCCGGTCCCCATCGTAAGCCACAGCCTCGCGTCATTGGCGGGCACCAAGTTTTTTTGGAAACTGGATTTGGCCGAAGCCTACCAGCAGCTGCTGGTGGACAACGCCACCACAGAAGCTCAGACTATTGTGACCCATAGGGGGTCATTTAGGCTGAGGTAGCTGCAGTTCAGGGTGAGTGTGGCCCCAGGGATTTTCCAGAAATTGATGGACTGACTCCTTGAAGGGATCCCCGGAGTCCAGCCATTTTTTGATGACGTTCTGATAGCTGCACCTGAAATCGAGACATTTGCAGAATGGCTATGGATTGTGCTCCAGCGCTTTGATGGGGCTGGCCTAAAGGTGAAGAAGGAGAAGTGCCTCCTGGGGGTTCCAAGGGTAGAGTTCTTGGGGTTTGCCGTAGATGCCCACGGTATACACCCCACCGACGACAAAATATGGGCAATCGTCCACACGCCCACCCCCTCTTTAAAAGCGGAACTCCAGGCCTTTTTAGGCTTTTTGAACTTTTACCACTCGTTCCTTCCCCACAAGGCAGTGGTAGCAGAGCCCCTACACCGCCTGCCAGACAAGCACGCCCCTTGGGTCTCGGGCCCTACTCACGCAGCCGCTTTCTGAGTGGTGAAGGACCTGTTGACTTCTAATGCTGTCCTGGCCCACTTTAACGAGTCCCTTCCCATGGTCCTGGCTTGCAATGCTTCACTGTATGGGGTCGGGGTGCTCTTGGGGCACCGGCTGCTGGATAGCAGGGAGGTCCTGGTAGCATACTACTCATGGACTCTCTCACCAGCTGAGCGCAACTACACGCAAATTGACAAAGAGGGCCTGGCCATCGTGGTGGGAGTTAAAAAGTTTCATGACTACCTGTATGGCTGCCCCTTCACTGACCACAAACCGCTCCTGGGTCTCCTCGCCCCAGACTGCCAGACCCCCCAGATGCTCTCCCCCCGGGTGCTCCGCTGGTCGATCTTCTTGGCCAGGTACCAGTACATGCTGGTTCACTACCCCAGTAAAGCGATGGGCCACACAGATGCCCTCAACCCACTCCCGCTGCCCTCCTGCGACCTGGACCCGGGTCTGGTTCACCACATCACCTTGCTGGAGGACCTTTCCGACCCTCCAAAGTGGCTTGCCACTCCACCCATGACTGCATCCTCTCCCAAGTTCTCAACTGGGTGGGGAGGGGGTGGCCCTTAGGCCGGCTGGGCCTGGAATATGTAGCCTTCTTATCCCAGCGGGATGAGCTGTCGACCCATAAAGGATGCCTACTGTGGGGAAGCCAGGTGGTGGTGTCAGCTCCACTACACAAATGGGTGCTCACAGCTTTGCATGAAATGCACCCAGGGATAGTACATACGAAAGCTCTGGCCAGGAGCTACATGTGGTGGCTGGGGCTGGATGCTGACATCAAGGATCGGGTGAAGCACTGCCAGAATTGCCAGGAGTCATGACCGGAACCTCCCAGGGCACCTGTGTGGCCATGGGAGTCATCATACAAGCCATGGGCCAGTTTTCACTTTGATTTTGCAGGACCCTTCCAGGGACAAATCTTTTTTATATTGGTCTACACTTAAACCAAATGGTTGGAAGTAGTCCCAGTTCCATCTACCTCATCCTGATCCACCATAAGGGCCATGTGGTGGATCGTTAGCAATCACGGCATCCTGGACTCCTTAATGATGGACAATGGGACTGCCTTCACGTCCGCTGAGTTCCTAGAGTTCGTACAATACTATGGAATCAGACACATCCGTTCCACACCATTCCATCCCACAACCAATGGCCAAGCTGAGTGCATGGTTCACACAACCAAGGAAACGCTGTGCTGAATGGATCAAGGAGACTGGGACCACAAGTTGGGCACCTTCCTCTTTCACCAAAGAATCACGCCACACTCAACTACTGGCTGCAGCCCCGTGAAGCTACTCATGGGATGGCACCTCACAATGCGGCTAGACCACCTGCACCCGGATAGGGCGCCAGAGCACAGCACAAACCCCGAAAACCAGGATGCACCTCGAGGGTTCTTCCCAGGAGACTCAGCGTACACCCACAACTACAGCCGGGGCCTTGCATGGACTCCCGCCAGGGTAATCCAAGTGACGGGCCCTTTGTCCTACAAAGTTTCTGGGGATGACAGTCAACAGTTAAGGTGGCACATCGATCAATTATGATGACGCCTCCTGCTGGCAGAACCCGACACACAGGATGACAGTGAGGATGAGCATCTGAGTCCAGAAGACGGCACGCCGGGAGATCCAGACGCCAACACACAACCACTGCTTCGGCCGAGTGCTCCGATGGAAGCAGGAACTGGTGACAACACTGAGCAGCACCCCAGTCGTCCAGCATCTGCAACAGCTGGGCAGTGGTATTCAGAAGCAACCGGGTGGATGGAGGGAGACAGCTAGGAGGAGCTTCCTCAGCAGCTGGAGTAGCTCTAAAGAAAACCTCTTGTGAAAGATTTGGAGCCTGGAAGAATTATGCACCACTTTTGTGCTTTCTTCCCAAAGGGCCTGGGTGGTTGTTCAGAAGAAAACACAGTCATCCTCTGTGGGCCACATGGGGAGGTGGTTGAGGGGAGAATAAGGGTGATGGTGCCTATAAACTGCCTCCCCTCCTGATCTAAGACTATGGGGATAAGCTGTAACCAGAGGGCCAAGCCAGAACCAATGCTGTGGGACTTTGCTATAACTTCCTATTCGCACTCATGGCCATTTCATGCTTTATGGATTAAGGCTGCACATGCATATACTGTGGACAGTATTTTCTTTCATGATAGGAGGCAAAATTGGATAATATATTTTTCTAGAATGTCATGAAGTCATATAGTTACTTATCTGCCTTATTGATGAATGCTAGTTTTCATTGCCTGTCAATTTTTGCCCACTTTTGCCATAGGATGAAATAGTGGCAGATTGTGATAGTACGTAGTATGTGCTCATGCTAATCCATGAAATGTGTCCTTTAACAGCCAATGTAGCATAGAGGTTAGTGAGTCAGACTAGAACCCAAGAGACCCATCTCAATCCACACACTTCTTTGAAGCCAAACTACATACTATCTTTCTTTTACACATTTTCACATGTTCCATACAGCCACACAGCAGCTTTAGGGAACTGCTCCTTAAAAATAAAGAAAAAAGAAAAAAAGAGCACAAATTAGCTCAGAACTGTGCAGCACAGAAACACACACACTCTCTCTCTCTCTCTCTCTCTCTCTCTCTCTCTCTCTCTCTCTCTCTCTCTCTCTGTATGTAGTTATTTCATCAATTTTGCTGCCCCATGTGTGCCAACACTCCATGTGAAGCAGCAAAATCAGTAAAATATCTCACCATGGCATGGTTTTCACGTGAGAAAACTGCTTAGGGGAGAGGGGGAGTGCTCCCGCACAGTGTTGTTCCAAGCCCCTTTAGACTATCCTTTTGTAGAAGAAGAGGAAGAAGAAGCCAGTTCCTGCAGCTGCTATGTGGCTGTAGGGAACACATGAAAGCATTTGCAAATGCATGAAAAAGGTAACATGTAGTTTGGTTCTCAGTGGGGTAAATTTAGCCATCTTCCAACCTAATCCATGTCCCAGCTTGATTGGTAAATTGAGGGAAACCATTTGGGTGGGGCTTGGCTCAGTGACAGAATATGCGCTTTGTGTACAGAAGGAGGTCACAGATCCATTCCCCCACGTCTCCAGGTAGAATGTGATGTGAAAGACCTCTGCTTGAGATCCTGGAGAGACACTGCAAAACAAAATAGATGACATGGACTTTGACAGGCGAATGGTCTGATTCCATATCAGACAACTTCATGTGTGTTTATGTATGCCTTAGAAGGAAGGATACAAATCTAATATATAATACAGGGACTTTAGGTTAGGTCTCATGTGTGCTCATTCCAGTGCACCTGCCCAGCAGATGTAATGAATTCTGAACTGTGTCTGGATTGCACTCTGCAAAACACCATGTTGACATCAGAATTTCTGAGCCATTTCCCATATCATTGCCTCTGTATATAGTTGTAGTTGCATAATAAAGCATGATCTTGGAATACAGGTAGTTTTGTGTGTAGATGCCTCTGCAAGTAACTCAAATAAAATTATCTTTCCACTTCTATGTGTTCATTATCAAAAGGGGGAAAATACTCTCTGGGCAAAACATAACATGTAGTCTGCTTTCCCTGAGCCAACTGAATGCAAGTCTGAAAGTGAATTCTACCAAGCCTCCGTCATGTTGTGTCAAGAAACCCAAGATGACACCAAAAGGACTAGGAAGGGATTTGAGAGAAGGAAGGAGAAATCTGAGCAGTAAACAACCTGGGAGCTGGAAAGATTCTCCCTGGGAAATACAATCTGATGTTTGTCAGCTCCAGCACACCAAGAATGTAGAGTCAGGATAGGCAGGGAGAGATTGCCCAATAAACTATTAACTCTTATCTGATATGGAAGTATTGGTAGGTGCATTCACATTTTACCAGGTATGTAAGATAAATACCTTAGGGGAAAAGCAATTGCAAACAACAAAGAGCAGAACCCTGCCTATATTATGTGACCTTTTGACCAGGATCACTGAAAGTTTCCAATGCTTTACTGGAATCTGGGTAGGGCAAAGAGACCCCCCCCCCAACAGGTGCATTTGAACTGGCCAACTAAACACTGTCTGACCAACAAAATGGGAAGACTGGAGGCAATTCAGTCTTGGCCCCCCCAAATGGGAAGCTTTCATGAATACTCAGGGTAAGTTTTCTATTCACTAAGGTACAGTTTTGTGTCCTGTGGCACCCTGGAGTGGAATGACCTCCCATCAAAAGACATCCCCAATCTTTTGTCATGCAGGAAGAGCAGAATCTGGCAAATCTCCCCATTCTTATGTACAGTAGGAACAAATGGAACCTACAGGGACTCCTTCTTCTGGGCACTGAAATGCAGCAGCATCTCAGCTGTACAACAGATGTGTGTAGGCTTTCTAGCAGACTTGCCCTGGTTCTTAGAGGGACTCTGCTAGCAGATAAATAATGTGTATTAGCACTCTTTTGTTTGCAAAGTGCCATGCACAGATTCCTAACCGTAACATGAAGAAATAGCGAAATTGAAGTGGTACCACTTCTACATTTCCTTACTGGTCCACAGCTTCCTCATTCACAGCAATTGACCTCTGTTCATCTATTTATTGTCTTTTTGCAACCAGAGTCATAAACAGCAAACCTTTGTTCATCATCACTTCATCTCTATGACAAAAAAACCTCAAAACTTTCCCTGATTTTGTTTTTGCATGCCTGCTTGCTGAATGAGAGCAAGATAAGCAAAAGAACTGGCAAACCTATGATATAAGTAGTGCTTACATTAAAACAAGACTCCTTCTGTCTCTTTACTGTACGGTTTGAATAGCCAAACATATGAGGAAAAAACATGATTAACTAAGAAATTAAAATTACTGAAAAACAAAAACATAGTTTGGCACAGTGAAGGCAGTCTTCGGTGTAGAGAAATCCATATTTAAAATCCCTGCTATCCTGGATAGCCTTGGGCAAGTCTTGACCAATCCTCCAGCTTAATCTAACTCAAGGGACTGTTAAAAGCTTTATGCTGCTCTGAACTCCATGGAATAAATCAGACAGGAATTGCACAATAACCACAGTGATCTATTTTTGCACAGAGCAAAATTTTCCTCTCTTAAGTGTGGTTTCTCCTGTGCGCCATCTTAAGATCATTTCAATAGGCTGGGGCTTTACAGCATGCCCAACAGGATGGCCTTTTGTGTTTTACTTAAATCCAACATGAAGAGGAATGCTAGTGCCCTCAAAACCTTGTGCCCTTCTTTGTGACATTCTGGCTCTGATAAGGGTATGACCTTTCTGTTACAAATAAATCAGAGCGTTTTCCTAAAAAAACAAAAAACTTCAGATACTTAAACTTGGTGCTAGATTTTCAAGGAGGGTTTGTTTTTTTTGAGATCTGAGATATGTATATGATTTTTGACCACCCTTCCCAGAAACTGGGCTCAGGGTGGGTTACAGTGATATAAAACCAGCAAAAGAACAATTAAAACTAAGATAGCAGACAATAAAATATTAGGTTCAATATAAGGGTTCTGAGCACTTGCATATTTGCAAATCAGCTTACACTGCACAAACATATCTATACACATATAGAAACACATACAGAGAGAAACATAAGTTAAAATCTTAAATGTTTAACTGGGCTGATGGGGGGCATGACTGATACAGGACTTTTTGCTGCCCTAGGCAAATTAAAACATGCTTACCTTTGTATTTTTCGCAAACTTTGAACAACAAAACAATAGCACATCAGCATCTGAAGCTGCCTTGTGCCAAGTCTGACTCACTAGTCCCTCTAGCTCAATATTGTGTACAGAACCTGGGATCTTAGTTGAGTCCAGTGCAGTGCAGTGGTTAGAGAGACAGACTAGGACTGCAGCAACTTTGGTCTCTCTGTGATTCTGCCACAAAGGTCACTGGGACACAAAGCTCATTGGGCTCTCTCTGCCTAATCTACTTCCCAAGGTCCTTGTGAGGATCAAAGGGATAAGAGGAAAACCCCTCTTCCTTTGACAAGTTAATAAAATGTGGTTTGGATCCCATTACTTCTTGACAAGTTGGTAAAATGTGTTTTGGATCCTATTATTGTTAGGTACCTTTGACAGATTGCACCCAAAGAGTGCTTGTTGATGGTTCCTCATCCTCTTGGAGAGGAGTGAAAAGTGGAGTGCCTCAGGGATCTGATCTGGGTCCTGTGTTGTTCAACACCTTTATAAATGACTTGGATGAAGGAACAGAAGGGATGCCCATTAAATTTGCAGATGATACTAAATTGGGAGAGGTAGAAAATACAGTAGAATACAGAATCAAGATACAGTTTTCCAGCCTGATCTTGACAGGCTGGAAAACTGGGCTAACACTAACAAAATGAATTTCAACAAAGATAAATGTAAAGTTCTGCATTTAGATAGGAAAAATCAAATGCATAATTATAGGATGTGGGAGACTTGTCTTGGCACATGTGAAAAGGATCTAGGGGCCTCGTTGCTAGCTGCCCTGAGCCTCCGAGGAGGGCGGGATATAAATCCAAATAAATAAATAAATAAATAAATAAATAAATAAATAAATAAATAAATAAATAAATAAATAATCTTAGTAGGCCATACACTGAGCATAGTCAGCAGTGTGATGTGGTAGCTAAAAAGACAAATGCAATTTTGGGCTGCATCAAAAGAAGTATTGTGTCCAGATCATATGAAGTGATGGTATCACTTTACTCTGCTCTGATTAGGCCCCACTTGGAGTAATGTGTTCCATTTTGGGCACCACAGTTTAAGAAAGATGTTGACAAGCTGGAATGTGCCCAGAGGAGGGCAACAAAGATGGTGAGGGGTCTGGAGGCCAAAGTCATATGAGGAAAGGTTGAAGGAGCTGGGTATATTTACCCTGGAGAGGAGACAACTAAGAAGTGATATGATAACCATCTTCAAGTATTTGTATAGCAGATGGAGTGAAGTTGTCTTCTGTTGCCCCAGGAGGTCAGACCAGAACCAATGGGTTGAAATTAAATCAAGAGTTTTTAGCTAACCATTAAGAAAAACTTCCTGATAGTTAGAGTGGTTCCTCAGTGGAACAGGCTTCGTCAGGAGAGCCAGTTTGGTGGAGTGGTTAGGAGTGCGGACTCTAATTTGGGAAAACCGGGTTTGATTCCCCCACTCCTCCATATGCAGCTGCTGGTGTGACCTTGGGTCAGCCACAAGTTATCTCAGAGGTGTTCTTTCACAAGCAGTCCTCTCAAAAGAGCTCTCTAAGCCCCACCTACTTCACAGGGTGTCTGTTGTGGGGAGGGGAAGGGAAAGGAAATTGTAAGCTTCTCTGAGACTCCTTGAGGTAGTAAAGGGTGGGGTATAAATCCAATCTCTTCTCTTCTTCTCTCTTCTTCTTTGGAGGTTTTTAAGCAGAGGCTAGATGGCCATCTGACAGCAATGCTGATTCTGTGACCTTAGGCAGATCACGAGAGGGAGGGCATGAAGGGATGAATCAGTGCTCAACTCTCATGGCACATTCTTACATGCCGAGGGTAATGCTGATCTCACCATTTTAAGGTCAGGGAGGAATTTTTCTCCAGGCCAGATTGGCCAGGGATCCTGGAGGTTTTTTGCCTTTCTTTGGGCATAGAGTAGATTCCTTCTAGCTCTATGTTTCTATGTATGTCTGAGCTCCTTGGAAGGAAGGGATAAATGTATGATGTGCTGACCTAAGCTAATTGATAAAAATAACAGGTATCTAAACAGGTAGGTAGACAGATAGAAACAACCACTCGGTCATGTTGCGTTCTGAACAAACATTAAAATATTCTGATTTGGATCCAGCAGTCTGTCAACAGAAGGTACTGTTGGATGTGAAATTGTTCCCTCTTTCTGCAAGTACGCCTGTGCTGATAGATGAGAGAGGAGTGGCAATTTTGTCCCCTTTTCCTCCATGCTTTAGTCCATATGGGTCTTACCACCCCTGCATAACTTTCTAGGGGATTAGAAAAGACTGCAGGAGGAGTAGACTGGGGTAAATATCTACACTGGTTCCATGGATGGATTGCTGGAGCCAACCAGAAGAGTTTACCACAAAACTACATTTTCAATTTAATGCCTGTTATTTATTTTATTTTATTTAGAACTCTTTTCTATGCTCCAGGAGAAATCAGAAAGTTTTTGACTAGTGCTCTGGAATGCAGTGATTATCCAACCAGCCCATAAGCTTCTTTGAAAGTATATGCAGTGGCTCTCCAAAACATTTGCAGTTTGTCTTTACAGTTTGGCTGGGCTGGCAGAAGAGAATGGGTTCACAAAGAAAGCAAAAGCAAAACAGTTTACAATCTTGAGTAAGAACAATTTCTTATCACTTGGACTGATAACAGAATGAATATATGCAGAGAAGGTAAGATATTTACTGAAACACAAAACTATAAATGCAGATTTAAATCTTCTAAAAGTTAAAGTATGTGCTCAATATTTGCATGTTGAAGCATGCCTTCTATAAGGTGCAAATAATTCCTCATCCCTTCAAGAAAGAAAACTGAAAGCTTACTGGGAATTTATACTTGGCCAATTTTCTGTTGATCAATCTAGGGGATCTTCTTGGCAGTATTATCATCTTAAACTAGGATTTGAGCATATTTTACCAAAAGTGAAAGGAAAGTCATTCTCATTCTTAGTTAAATAAATGGGTCTCATGAAGAGAGGGAAAGCGAGCTCTGATGTTTGTCCTTACATCTCTGGACAAAATGTCAATTGTAGAAGACTGCAAACCTCTCACTGGCTGTGATCAGATGTACAGTTTCATCCATTGCCTTTGCTGTTCCCTTACAGATTTAAAGTGCATGATCAGACAGCAACATCTGTCACGCCCCAGTATCTCTCGTTCCCCCCCCTTACTGCAGTTTTCTTTGATGCCTGAGAAAGTCTGGCCTTGTTGGTCTGAGCTGGTTCCAAAATGGATTTCTGGTTGTCTGATCACTCTGTTGCGCACCCAAGCCATCAGGCAGGTCTGACCGGTGTCTTGTTTTTCAGCCTCCATTTTTTAACTCGTTAGTGAAGTGCGCATAACTGCATATTTCCACCTCTCTCTCTCTCTCCCCCCTCTCCCACAGAGGCTGCTGTAAACTTTGTTTTCCTCTTAAAAACTTTCAAAGGAAGATGCCTGTACTGCAGCTTTTTTCTGTGGTTTGTGGAAGGGGTAAATCGAAAAGTTTAGAGAGGGAAGAGTACATGTCCCAGCAGGCTGATCAGTGCTTTTGCGCATGCTAAGAGGACATTTTTTTTTAAAAAAAATGGCCAGTGGCCCCATGAACTACATATCCCAGCAGGCTCATCAGTGCTTGTGGGCATGCTCAAAGGATACACTTTTGAAAAAATGGCCAACAGGCTGACTCCCTGACTGCTGCTGTCTGATCACTCAAGGATGGGTAAAAGCTCATTGAAGAGTGCTAAATGGGGTGAGTCTGATCAGGATTCTCTGTTATAAATAACTTGGCTCAATTAGAGGCTGGGCAATAGCAGACCAAACTGCCTAATTGATTGCAGCCCCTGATAGACAAAACTGGGATATGAAAAAGTAGTAGGAAAAAGGTTTTTCATTTTTAAATATGCCATTAAAAAGAAAAAAAGCAAACAAAAATCCCTCAAAGTGCTAAATGTTTATTCACAGGATATCCTTTCAACTCATCATTTTCATTTTGCATAGAAAGATGCATTTGCCAAGAGAAACCTTCTGGAGTTGCAAAGTCCCCAGAAAGTAATGACTGATATTCCTGATAAAGGACATACTAGGCAGGTGTAAGCAACATACCATATTTGATCATTGGCATTTCCAAGTATCTCAGGCCAAGACCCTTGAAGGCTAGAACTGCTTAGTGTTTGTGAAGGTGGTGGTGGAGCCTAAAGCTTTGCTGTCTTTCTCACTGCCTAAACAAAATTAATCAAAACACACTACCATTTGTTAATGTAACTTCCAGCACTCTGGAGATTAGGTGATATATTTCCAGCTTTACTGTGTCTGTTTAAATGGGCATTTTGCCTTACTAGTGGAGAAGATTACAACCACCAGTTGTTCCCACAGCAAAGCTAAAATTAGCTATGGAGGAAAACAGGCATCTTTTGCCAATCTCTGGCCAGCTGAGTTGCTTTAAAAACGTCATTCAGAAGCTTCACTAGCAACATCTCTAAAGCATAAGGCAGGCAAGTTCACTTGCCTCCATGTTGCAAAATCCAGAAGCATCTGGTCACAAAGGACTGGATCCCACAATGGTTTGGATTTGATTCCATCTGTATTTTTTTAAGTATTTTATTAGTTTCTATATAGAAAGTGGGGAAGGGAAGAGAAGGGAAAAGAAAGTATACAAAGATATATACACACACACACACACACACACACATATTCAGTTTAACATTCTGCATGCAAGTCTTCTCATAAACGCTTCTCAGTTATGATAGCCATCTTTCTTGTTATTCTTCATTTAATCTTAGTTTCTCAATACTTGTGTTTTAACCAGTCATAAAATGCCCTCCATGGTCCCATAAATTCTTCTTCCATTTCTCCTTTTAATATATTTGTCAATCTGTCCATTTCAGCGCATTCCATAATCTTCATTACCAACTCATAAAGCATTGGGATTTCTTATGTCCTCCATGTCATTGTAAATAAAATTCTTGCTGCTGTTACAAAAGTTATGTTAAAATAAAGTTATGGTTCTTATCTAAGTCATCTGGTAAACATAATAGGAATATCTTGGATTTTAAAAGTATTGTAATGTTCAACACTAACTGCAAGAGAGTATGTACTCCAATCTAGTATTTATGAACCTTTTTACATGTCCACCATATATGATCGTATGATCCAACATGATTGTTACATTTCCAGCATCTATTACTCAAGTTTTTATACATTTTAGCTAACCTATCTGGGGTTAGGTGCCTTCTATAAAACATTCCATACAGATTTTCTTTAAATGAAACAGAGTTAGTCAACTTAATAATCACATTCCATATTTTACTCCATTGTAACATATCTATGTTATAACCTACATTTTGCATCAGCGCCCACATGTTTCTCCAAAGCAAGGCACCTTGAGCATCTTGCATTGGTAGAAGGCACTTTGTGCTAGAGGGACACATAGGTGACACTGGAACAAAATGGTAAAGTCTAACCCAACATGTCTAAACCTATAGAACAAAGTCTGAGTCCAGTGGCACTTTAAGACCAACAAAATTTAATTCTGGGTATCTGTGCATGCACATGAACATTTATACTCAGAATTAAACTTCATTGGTCTTAAAGGTGCCACTGGATTCAAACTTTGTTCTTTTGCTTCAAACCAACATGGCTACTCCTCTGAATCTATCCTTTTTTATCATTGTTATTTTGAACCCACCTTGGTAGTTTTACTGATGTGTGTAGGGTATAAATATTTTAATGAATGAATGAATGAACAAATGAACGGATGAACAAACAAATGCAGAGTTTGCTTATTAGAGCAAAAAGCAGTTTTTCATGCCATGGCTGTTATCACACCAGTGCTTCATCACGGACTTTCCAATGGCGTATCCTGTTTAGAACCTGAGCATAGAAGAGGCCACACTGATCCATTCTTATCTGTATTAAAAAGAGAAATATAGATTCCAAGGTAGGATCCACATGTTGTTTAATATTGCATTATTGTACTCATCCACTTCCAGGAATTTCCTGTTCAGGCATGAAAATGCAGGAGGTGAATAATTACAATTGCCAAATATTCACGGATGTGAGGGTCCACTCTGACTACAAAATGAACTAGTAACCTGCAGTCTCCTTCCAAAATGAATGCTCAGCTAATGCACAGACAATATAATCCTGTATATTTATCCCACTGGCATCTCCTCCAAATGGGCTCCTCCTCCCATTCTTCCCTACACCTCTTATAAAAAAATCAGATTCCTTCTTCAACAATGCTTCAGTTGAATGTCAGTATCTTCCTTTTTTCATGACCACCCACTGGAATCTGGAGAGGTTTGCACCCATGCTTCTTTATTTCGAATTCCTATAGTCATTTATCCCACAGACACCCCATGGTATCAGCTGTATTTTTAAAGGTCATCTGGTGCAGATAGATGTACAAACATTCTGTGATTAACATTTTGCTCACACACCAAGGTTAATCCTTACAATTTGATGAGTCTCCAAACAACTGAAATTCATTCTGAGATGATCCCTTTGCCAATTGCAAAAAAAAAAAAATTCAACTGCAAAGAAACTCTGACTGAAAGGTGATTGAATGTGTACCCAGGGAGAGTGTTAAGGGAGGGAAGTACTTAATCCCTTGAGCAGCTGTCACTATAGGCAGAGTGGGGAGGGGCTTTGACTGTGGAGGATGCAAACACATCTATCATCCTGTAACTCCAAATACTTCACTTGCAATCTCTTTGTACTTATGCTGCTTGACAGAGACATGGATGGTACTTCATTTGGGAGGCTGTCAGTGTTTACACAGGACCCTGACAGGCAGAGAATTATTAACCATTTACAGCAAAACAAAAATTGGCATCTTGATCTTCCCTACACCTAGCAACTTTCCACCTACTAGTCCACCTGGCAACGAACATGTTCTGTTAGCTCTGTAACAACGGCAATCCTGACCTGGATAGCCCAGGCTAGCCCAATCTCATCAGATATTGGAAGCTAAGCCTTGGCTAGTATTTGGAAGGGTGACTTCCAAGGAATACCAGGGCTGCAATGCAGAGGCAGGCAATGGCAAACCACCTCTGAAACGTCTCTTGCCTTAAAAAAGGTCTAGCTTGACACCTAGTGGTGCATAATGCTAAAAGAGCTAGAACTTCTGGCTGCCACACAATCTTAGGATCTCCTGAGTATTCTACACACAATGCCATATGATAGTTAATTAATTACATTCTTTATATACACCTCCCAACATATGCCACATTTTGAAGATTTATTGGGTCAGATCATACGGGCATTATGCTTTCATAGGGGCTTTGTCACATTATACTTACCAATAGTTGATTATGCCTAAGCTGTCAATATTCTTTCATGCAAAAATGGTGTGCTTGTTAGATGAAAACACAGTGTGGATTTCTGAGAGTCTCAGATTTTTAAATGCACTTGGTAGTTCTTGTAGTATTTGAATGTGTGAAAATGTATGATTTCACTTAAAAAATTCCTTTGGAACTCCCTCCTCATGGAGATTCATCAGTCTTCCTCTATTGCTGTCTTCTACCAGCAGGTAGACTTTTCTTGTCTTGTTTGGCATACCCCGAATGACAGTTACTGACTCTCCTCCTCAGTTCTGGTGTTGTTGAAACAGTGTTTTTATTGAGTTATTTTATAATTTTCAATGCTATTTTTAATTGTTTAAATGTTGTATTTTTTTTTAATGTTTGCCAACTTGGGGAGCCTGATTATGTAGAGACATTAAAATGTTCCAAATAAATACATAAGGTTCTATTGTGCACTGTCCATGCTATTTGGGTTTTTGAGGTTGTTTGCAACTCAGTGATAAAGAAATGAAAAGTTATAATCAACAACAGTGAAAAAAGCCACCCTGCAAATAACAGTCAGTTGGTTAGTAGCCATACAAACAATAGATAATTCAACTATTAACTACAATAAAGAACAGGCCCCCCAAAGTAATTAAGAGGCTACTAATCTGCAATAAGGTCTATGGAGTAAGGCAGGTCAGAAAACCAAAGGCTGCAGGGAAAAGATATGTCTTTACCTGGAGCTGAAAGACTTGGCACTAGTTGAGTAGAGCTGAGATGGACATTCTAAAGTTTTTCAACCAACCAACAAACAAAAAACACCTTGTCTGTTGTGGCCATCCACCTTACTTCAGAATGAACAGGTCTTCTGAGGAAAACACATTGGCAACATTGGCAAACAGGTTATAATCTTCAGCGAGTGAAGTTTCTGGACAGATTTTTGCACTACCCTATTATTTTGATGAGTAATCTGCTAGGATTGGAGCCTCTCTCAAGGAAAAAAAGAGTCTTTTGCTCACAGATGTTGTCTCACATGTTATACTGCAACATATCCAAGTTTGCTACCAAAGGTACACTCTGCATGGATTAAAATTCCCAAAGGACTGTATGTGTCAGATAACCGTGATGGTCAGTCACGCTGACTCCTATATACAAGGGGTTAACAAACATGCTACAAGGAATTTCCTTTCAGTAGCATGGAAGGAATTCCAGCCACAAATTCCATATGTTAGCCCTTTGCAATAAAAAGTTGATTGCATAAGCAGGACAACGGATCTCTTCAAGTCCTGTGCACTCAGCAGGGAAGGCTTAAGTTATGGCCCGAGCAATTAACTTTTTCTTCCTTGTGGTGAGGAAAGCTTTTTCTTTTAAAAAGTGGGTTCCAAGTTTCAAGTCAGATGTTAAGTGGCTATCAGTGTCAGGGTGCATAGATCTGGGGTCAAGGCAGGAGCTGACCTTTTCAGTAAGTGCCAGTAGAACTTACTTACTTTTCACATTCTGCCATAGGGAGAAAAGGAAATCACTTAATCACTGGCCATTTGTGTTGGTCGTACATCATGCTGAGCTTTGCAAAATGAAAGTGACTGTAGATGTCTCCTCAAAAGGGAGGCAGCAAGGAAGGACACAGAGCAAAGCCATCCTGGAATGAATTGGAGAGGAAATGCAGTTTGCACAATATGGAGGTGTCATCTAGAACCATTCTATTTTCATGGGCCTTCAAGGTTTTTATAAGACATATATTTTTTTCCAAATACAAACAGTGGAACAAGCTTAGATCTACATTAGTCACACCTGATACAGAATGGCAGCAAAATTACCTACTCACAGAGTCTGATAGGAAGAAGAAAAGCCAGAATCATGAATCAGGCCCAGCCCTACTACCTGTCAAAATTCTTTCCACTGCAGATGCTTGACTCTGGACCTGAACTAATGCAGAACATGCATTCTGCCCCTCAGGTACAGCCCTCCCCTCCCCTCCTGTCATTTCATTACTTGAATATAAATTTCAGTATCCACTAACAGCACAATCTGAAACAGAGTTGTCCTCTTCTAAACCTATTGACTTCAGTGAGTTTAGAACAGTGCAACTCTGATTAGAATTGCATTGTAGCAGAAATATGCTGATTTTGATTCAGAACCAAGAAAGTTTTGTATTATCCACTTTCATGATCACAGACATAAATGTATAACCAATGGCTGTCATCTGTCACAGTGTAATCTACTTGGCAGATTTCTCCTTAACATCCTTTTACTATTTCTTCCTTTTTTAATCTTTGGAACAATTTGTTCTCATAGGAAAGTGTAAGCTTTTATCTTCAACAAAGAAAGCACTTAACTACCTGATAAATTCCAGTGATAGATGACCCTTAGTCTTGTCTAGCAGCTACAATAGACATTGTCTCTTGCAATGCAATTGCAAGCTAAAGTTATTTCTTCCACAGGCATTTGGACTATACACTTGTTAATGAAATGTGGGGAAAAGAAGCACATATCTCACTCCTAAAATGTGGCTGGCTAGGTGTGAGACATATAAGTGAACCACTAAGTATGCACAGCATTTTCTAAGCAAAGGCTGCAAATAGCCAACTTGGTTGACAAATTTCAAAAACCATAAATTGAAACAATCAATTACACCCTCCCTCCAACTTTGGTTTGGTTTTTGTATTGGACATCCAAACTGAGGAAGAGTTCTAGAGAATATGAAACCTTGCACATTGTTTTCTGATACTCTGCTTGATCCTAATAAAATTTTCTATGCTTTATTTCAAGACTAGGAATAAGGCCCATTGTGGAAATAAATACAATGAGCTCTAGAAAGAGGCTCTAGGTGGGTGCCCAACCTTGGCACTGTCAATTTGCTATAGCAACCTCAGCAGGGTATAATGGCAGAGTCCACCGTTTTCTCCAGGGGAACTGATCTCTGCCATCTGAAGAGCAGTTGCAATTCTGAGTGATCTCCATCTCCTCCCCCCTCCATGCAGCCTCTACCTAGGAATAGTTTTTCTCTGCAGTGGGGACCAAAGCAGCTCACATCATTCTCCTCTCCCCCTTTTGAACTGCACAACAACCCTGTGAGGTAGGTTAGGCTGAAAGTCTGTGACTGGTCCAAAATCACCCACTCAGCTTCCACAGCAAGAACCTGGGCTGGCAGCCCCTGCTCTGAAGTGTTACTACTATGCCACACTGGCTGTGGTAGCACCTGGTATCACAACTGGACTCCAAACAACAGATCTCTCTCTCCCTTGGGGAAAATAACTGCCTTGGAGGGTGGACTCTGTGGCATTCTATTCAACTAAGGCCTCTCCCCTCCCCAAACTCTGGCTTCCATAGACTCCACCACAAAAATCCCCAAGAATTTCCCAATCTGGAGCTAGCAACCCTAGTCAGGACTGGCCCCAATGAGTTCCCCACAAAGTCCACAGTAGGCCTGGAATGGGCCTCCTCCCCATGCCTTTTTACTGACAGAACCAAGCTTAGTTGCCTAGCAACAGCCACTGAGGGGAAAGTGAGCTGCACAGCAGAAGAGAATGTTTTGATGGCTACTGGCCCACCTTGGCAGCCAGCCACGGAGGAGGCAAGCAGTAGAAGTGTCTTTATCAGGACAGAGAGCCATTTTGGCAGTTTATTCAGACGGAGAACAGTGGCCAGGCTGGCAGTGGGCAGGAGAGGGGAGTGGATCCAGCACCCAGCCAATGGCACATGAATACTCTTGAGTTTTGGTTGATGGGCCAATGGCTGATTAAGTGCACAGCACAGCCAATGGGAGAGCTGGAAAGTACCAATATACCAGGTCTTTTCTATATATCAGATATTTAACAAGATGAAAACCAGGTAACGTTTTAATCAGTGGAAGTTTTGCCTTCCAAAACGGAGAATAAAATTATAGCAAAATGGACATGATCCATCCAAGCATTCCAAAATCCACAGATATAATTAGTATCTTCAGAGTTTTAAATACTCTTAACTATAGTTGGGGTAAATTAGCTCCCCACCCAGCATGTATGAATGTTTATTTGCAGTTAAAGACCATTAATCATAGGAATACATTCTTATAACAGCCAAAGAGTTTAATTCCAATGCAGAAAATGTGTTTAGTCAAAAAACCTTAAAATATTTATTAAATATAACAATCCAAAATATCTAAGTTTAAAATGTCTAGTATATGTAAAATGATTATGAGTCATACAAATAAAAAACTATTCATAAGCATGCTTTTTATTGTGGAATTTTACCAAGTGGAAGCAGAATTTGGCTATTTGTCTAGAGATAGTCAGATTTTCATTAATTAAAAGTCTCTCCAGGCAGGTCTTATCTATATCAATTGATGGTCTGTCTAAAAATGGGGTTATAAACGTATCCCTATAAACTTGATGGAACAGGCACTGAAAGAACATATGAAACATTGATTCCACTTCTCCAATAGAGTCTTCATATGGAGTCTTCCTATATTTCCCATCTAGAATCCTTGAGGGAAGAACTGCACAATGAGCCAAAGTAAAAGCTCTTCTATAAGATGGCACATCCAAATAAGTAAGATATTTGGCCATATTCATAACACAAATGGACATGCCAGGGCTCAGGGGAAAAGGAGCTTTTATTAAATCTCGCTGTTGCTCTATGTCACAAATGTTTTGTTCGATGGTGCTTTTCACCTGGGCACTGCTCTTCACCAAAAAATCCTCAGGCAAGAGTATCATTCTTTCTAAATTGATCTTAACCATTCACATCCACCTTGGGTGATGAGAATCTTAAATTATTAGCCTTTTTTATTTGTATAGATCTTAAGCCACCGATATGCAGAAGATAACAGTATTCTAGCTTCTATTCTCATTTGACCCATTTCAAGACATAGGTGGGCATTTGGCACACCAGGGGGTAACTAAGATATTTCAGAGAAATTAAGACTGAACCTTCTCGAGCGCATGTAAGTTGACATCAGAAATGCACATATAAATGCCATAAAGGAGCTGTTTTTGCTTCGATATCTTCAATCAGGACATGATCCATCCAAGCATTCCAAAATCCACAGATATAACTAGTATCTTCAGAGTTTTAAACATTCTATGGCTGAGGTAAATCAGCTCCCCACCCTGCTTGTACTTTTTTGACAGAACGTATAGATAAGTGGATGTACAAATGTGTCCCTTTAGAAAACTGTTCCCTGTACAGTAGTAAATAATGTTCCAAAAAAAATATGTGTCCCTTTGGAACACTGTTCCCTGTACAGTAGTAAATAATGTTCCCAAAGTACCACTGGATACCATTTACAGTTTACTTTCTATAAACAGGATAGAAAACCACTTCCCCACCCCCTCATTTGGATAGATTTTAAATCCCATATTGCAGTAATGGGGTAGAAAAATGCTGAGGGGAGTGACCTCATGGGTGTAATGCCATGCCTTTCAAAACAGCCACCCCCCCACCCCCCATGGGAACTGTTTTCTGTAGTTTGAAGATCAGGTGTAATTCTGGGAGAACTCCAGGCCCCCCTGGAGGTTGGTAACCCTAATTCTGCCTCACAGCAAGGAGTATTTTCAAGCTCTGAATGTTTTAGTACTATGAAAGACAATGCTACCTGGTACTACGAAGATTTCTGGTTTTGAAGGAATTTTTCTACCTAAAGATACACTGGTATTTGGGGAAATATACCCCAAATGTAGTAAGTGTACATTTTTTTCAGTGCTCATTTTGAGGGCTAAGCATTGAAAAAATTGTTATAATTGTGACTGAAGGGAACCTACCTAAAGGATTCTGTTCACTGAACCCGTACAGGGATTACATAGTCCACTTCTGTATCTAGAGTAGATTATTTTGGCCAAGGATTCAAAAGTTAAGGATCTCCCCAATTATGATCATAGCAATCCAACATCTGCTTGTGGTGCTCCTCCTCATCCTACATGATTTTTTAATGCCCTTAAATGAGGCCAGGTCTGCATGTACATTCAATTTGCTCACTCCAACAACAAACAGGAAGGTTATTCAGTTTTCTATGTTTATTGGAATATACAGTAGATGAATCCATACTGGACTACACATTCCAAGAATGATGTTATGTACACATCTGTACCAAGACAGTAAGGTAGACAGTTGTGATCCTGGGAGTTTCATTGTTGTGCCATGCAATGCAGAACCCTGTTCCAGATCAGGCTTACATTACTGGGTATGGAGGGGTTTAGCCCTTCCCTTTGTGTGTTTTTTAAAATTAAGAATGGTCCCGTTTTAGCCTTGAAGTGAAGGGGAACACCCTCTTGTCACCTGTTTTTTTGTCCCTTTCAGAGCTAACAACAATAATTTGACTGGCAGAACCATGAAGGGGGAACTCCCTTTGCACTGCAGCTTCAGTCCAAGTTGTGGCCCTGTGCGGCTGCTATGCATGAAGTGGCACTTTAGCATCTGATGCAGTGGCCATATCTCACCAAACCATAGGATTCAATATTTTTTTTAGTCTTTAAGGTGCCACAAGGCTCTGCTAAGTTTTTGCCCTTTATGGGACCACTTACATTTTGGCTGCGAGGAAAAAATATTATGGGCTAGTTGTTGGTATGACTGTGTGCTTAAAGCTGGGCATGAAAATCAGTCGGGTTTGAGAACCGGGGACTGCCCAGTCCACTTTTTTGAAATCAAAATATTGTCTGTAAACAGATTATTCTGTTCCTGATGCTGTGGAAAGCAGCTTGCAGCTTCAGGGTTCTCATTAGAAAGGTCTTAGCTATGTGCTACAAGACATATATTTCATTTTCTCAAAACTAAAACTGTATTGTTGGAAGAAGTTACTCTTATACAGGCTCAGAGCAAAAGACTTCTCATAAACATATCTGGTGAATCAGTGATAGACTTAGCCTGGGGAGGAGCCCAGAAAATCAACCCCTTACTTAGCCATGTGATTCATTGATGGTTCTTGACAGGTCACTTATCTCTGCTGAATTTACCTCATAATATGCTCCAGCCCTACCCGGGTTCCACAACATGGAGGACTTTTGTTGACTGCAAACCTCTATGTTGATTTGACAGAGCCACAGCTTAATTTCCTGAGCTTCACTGAGGAACCTTAAACTTTTTGTCAGTCCCCAGAGTTTCCCTCTCCTATTTCTTTTCTGCCTTGTTACAAAACCAAAAGAATAATTTATACCTTAGCCCAGACTGATCACAACCCTCTTATCAAGTTTCCTTAGAATAGCTCCTTAAACAAGCTTGATCTAATTTTGTGAACAGAATATCTCTGCAATGGAGCTCTAAGGCACCCCCACTGTTACTGTCTTGCTGCTACGTTGCTAACTCTTCCCCATCCTGTTGAAGATTTGTGTGTGTGTGTGTGTGTGTGTGTGTGTGGTGAATCCTATCTATGTGGTGAAAAATGGCTACATAATGTAAACAGACAGTGGGTGCGTTCAGACGCGCCGTTTGAGCCGTTTTCAGCACGGCTCAGAAACGGCTTTTCCCTGCGCGTTCACACACCCAACATCTGCCCACCGTCCCCAGCCGTCGCTTTCTGGAGCAAACCCCCTTTGAAACGGAGTATTTTGGCACCACTTACTCAAGCGGTGTTTTCCATGATTCTCCGTTTCAAGCCGCACTTTTCCCTGTCTGATCGCTCCATCCAGCCACTTCCGGGTGCGCTTCAACCCCCCTCCCCTCTGGGAAGCTGCCTCCAGCTTCCGGTTTTAGTCCTCCATTTTTTTTCCCCCTTACCGGTGTGCGCTTGAGCGGAGCTCCGCACTTAGGTTAAAAAAGAAAAGGTTTACTGGTGCCTAGTTTAGGCATTTAGAGGAGTCCGGGATCTCGGGGAGGCCATTTTTAAAAGGACTCTTCCTTTAAACTTTAAAGGGACCTGTTGAGCTCGCTCTTCTTCGCACCGGCCAAACTTCCTGTTTGGGAGAGGGCCGCCTGTGCGCATGCTCAAAGGAGAGGGGAAACCCCTCCCACCTGCAGGAGGACGGCGGGGCGCTCGGAAGGAGGAGGTGAGTCTGAGCGCGATTCTCCAGTTTAAAAAAAGCAGCATCGTGCCGGAGCAGTTTAAACCGCTCCAGCACGCTGTCTAAACGCACCCAATGACAGTCATGTATGTAGCAATGATATTGGTGGGGGGAGCCAAGGGGCAGTGGCAGCAAGTGTGGCACCAGAAATTAGCCCCCCACAAAGTAGCTTGACATACAGCCCACAACACTTAAAAAAAAATAAAACTAACCCTTTTCAGGGAACTTTTGTTGTGAAATAGGTCACAGAAGTTGTAATTAATATGGAGAAAGGGAAACAGAAACTTTCGCCATGAAAACCAGTCATCAACTACAGTGCCAGGATTCTACAGGAAATATTCCTTTTTAAAATGACCTTTAAAAGTTGGGCTAATGACAACGTCCCTGTTAAAAAAAATGCAAACAAGCCAGACAGCTGTTTACAGCAGTAGATCATAATAGCATTTATTGAGCCTGCAGTAATCAGAGTGATAGAGCTATGTTCTCAGTGTTTGTAGTTTTACTTCTTCAAAAAAGGACTCCATCTTTAATATATTACATTTGTCACAGCCTTTTGAATTAAAGTGGAAAATAGTATCAGCATTTTCCTTTGAGCTAAACATATTTTCTGACCCTAAGCCTCAAATATAAACAGAATGTCTCAAAGAAATCAGTAATCTGTTACCTGACAGGAGATGGCCATGATGTAACTAGGGAGTGATTTTTATTGGGTGATCAATGTTAAAAATGGATGAGTAGCAGAGAGAACATGAGTTCTTAAGTGAGCTGTGACATGTACTGAGTGCCTCTCACTCTGACTCTGATGAGAGCCTCCAAGGAAGTGGCTGCAGCCCCACATTCAGCAGATAAATCCTCCCTCCCCCCACGTTTTGTAGACTCTTCCCTAAGGGGAGGTTGCACATCTTCCCCACATGTGTATCAGACAGGTTTTGGTTGAGTAGGACACCTCAGCTAAACTATTGACATCTATCAGAATGTGTGTGTGTGTCCCCCCCCCCCCCCCGTTGCCCTTAGGGAGGGGATATAAAGCCACACCAAACACACACAAGGATTTACAAAATAGAAAGAGGAAATTAGTAATAGGATCATTTATACAGGCATTAGCAAATGAAAAGGTACCCTGCCTTGAGATCTAGAGGTTTAATCACATTTAGTTTAACAAAGTCCGTAACTATCTATCCTCCTTTGTTTTGCAAAAGAAGGTAAAGCCAGCTAACAAAACAGAAGTTTTCTGTCCCTCAAACCATGGTCATCACTTTCAGAGAGGCAGGTTGGAATCTCCTAATCTTCTTCTTGAGGGCCTTTGAGGCTTTAATGCGACAGAGTTTGGGCATTGGTGGAAGAGGCTTGGAGGAGGTCTGAACAGCAGCCGATTGCCTGACAGAAGGGCTGGGCCAGACCAGTTCATGCTCCTCACCTTCATCATCATAGTCTAGGGTCAGGCTGCTACTGTTGCTGCTGCCTTCTGAATCACTTTCACTGGACTCACTGTCTCCAAACCGATTGGTTGTATAGTCGCTGACCTCTCCTTCACTTGTCTCAGCTATGGTGGAGTGGAAGAGGGAAGCACATTCTGCAGAGTATTCAGAATGGTCAGATTCACTTTTGGCATACACTCCAGGGCGAAAGGGGAAGTGGTGCTTTGAGCGAGACCTCATGCTTACGGCACGCATGATCCCAGCTCTCTTCGCCTGGTGCCTTGGTGGAATCAAGGCAAAGCCACTAGAAAGACTGGCAACTTGGGTCTTTGCTGAAATTTCCACTGTGGACTGCCATTTGCGCTGCTTTTTCTTGGCTGCTGTGTCTATATAAGCTGCTTCAAAAGAATACATGGCATTAGCAGACGCCTGGTATAATTCAGGCCCAATGGGTACTTGAGGGACTCTAAATGGCACAGGATATAGACTGGATTCTGAGCAAGACCTTCCGGTAGCTTCCCCAGCAAAAGTTGGCCTCCTAACAAGGTTCTTTGCTCTGTGCTGTCTCTGAGGAAGATTCCACTCAATAGGGAGCCTGGTAGCAACATGGTTAGCACCCCTTGGCTTTTCTGCATAAAAAGCCTGCTTCCCAGGCCTCAACACCTTCTCACTGTTTCTCCTCTTTACCTTCACAGATTTCATTTTAGAGTTAGCAAACCTCACCCTGACTTGATGGGATTCTGCAGGGACAAACCTAGCATGAACAAATTCCCGCTGAGGCAATAGTTCATGACCTTCTACCTTCAGTGTGCTGAGGCTGACAGATTTCTTGTGAGATTTCTTGACTGGGGCCACACTAGTATTGAGGGGGCTCAGGCTAGAATCATCAGTTGCTAGATGCGAGCTAGAAGAGCTGTGCTCCAAGCTGCTTTCTTCTGCCTCTGTCAGAGGAGAGTCTCTTACAGAAAAGCTGGCAGGAAAACAGCTATTCACAGCTGATGATGACTCTGCATGAAGCATGGTGTCTGTCCGCTCTATATTCACACAGTGTACAGTCTCCTGCTGTTTGGCACATTCCCCTTCAGGCATCTCCCTTTGCAGTTTCTCTTCAGCTTTGTTATGACGCAGTGAGCTCCCTTGTTTTTCCAGCTGGCTGCCACTGCTGTTAATTTTCACTCCACCAGCACTAGGGATTATAATGAGTCTCTGGTGCATTGTGGATGGCTGGTTCTTTGTTGGACCCCTCTCATCAGTGTCCACCTGATTATGTCCCCTGTAGTGTGTCAGCTGGAGCAGTTTGTTGATGTAACCCCCTGGCCTGGGCTCTATGACCGGCCGAGTCCTAATCAAACTGGGCCCAATTGCATTAGATGCTATTCTGTTAGGCAAAGGATGGGCCTCTGTTTCTGGTGGTGGTCCCGCCAAAGAAAAAAGTGGACTTTGTAAAGCTACGGCATGAAGTGGGCTGGGATAAGGATACACATCATTCCCATTCTTAGACACCAAGTCACTCTGATATTTAGGGTCCACACAATAGAACTGGATTTCCCCTTCTGCACAAAACACAAGGGCTTTGGGGTCAGTAACTCTGGGGAATCTTGCATCCGATGTCGTCAGTCTTTCAAGGTCACCTGGATGGAAGAATGTTTTTATTATTTTTTAAAAAAGGAATTAAATAACATACAAACATAAAGCTATAATCATTATCAGACCAAAACCCTTTTCATCTTATTCTAAACTTACTGGAAAATGCAGGGATTCTAAAATGTTACGGCAGCGAGACTCACAGTGCTACATTTAATTTTATTTACTGGAACCCCTTCTTAGCCATATCTGTCATAGTAGATTAAAATATTACATTATTTTGGTTGTAACAAAACTTCCAAACAGAAACTCATGCATCTCATCTGTGGATTTGCTCAAGAAGATGTGTGGAGCAGACTAAATTTGCTACCCCGTTATGGTATATATGAATAAGAATGTTCAGAAAACAACAAAGCAAGAGTATTAATTTGCATCTTTAAAACAAACAAACAAACAGTAATCACAGAATGAACTTGCATGTCTGCAGGAGAAATTAAGGTGAGATAAACTGTCCAAGACATATTTTAGCAGAATCTAAGTGTGTCTTTTCTTGGCTGGTGAAGGCTTACTAGAAGAAAGGAAGGAATTTATTGGGAAAGATCATTAATGCCTCCTTAGTGAATGGTAATTTTCTGATTAAGAAGCCCTTACTGACCAATTATAGAGCAGTTTCAAATCTGCCCTCTGTGAGGAAAGTAATCAAACAGGAGGAAGGAGAGCATTTCCAGAGCTTTCCGGATTACTTCTTTTTCCCTTGATCCTTTTCAAATCAGCCTTCAGGGCTGGCTATGGAACAGAGATAGTTTTGGTTGTTCTTGTGGCAGTCTCCACCTTCAAGCTGATAAGGGAAACACCTCATTACATCTACTGCTTGAATTTTATACAACGGAATTTTGTTAAGATACCAGGAGTATGGAATTGACATTTGAAGGTCAGCACTATTAGACTGAACAAAGAAAGTAGTTATTGCCAGTTCTGAATTTGCATCTTCATAGTTCTTGTGTGGAGTCCCATAGTTTATCTTGTCACCTATGCTGTTTTACATCTGTGTTAAGCCAATAAGATTGTCCAAAGCTTAGACTGGGCCGTCATCAATATGATGGTGAAACCCAGCTATATGTCTCTTTAAACAAGCCGCCAGCTGCAGCTATCTTGATGTTTCCTCAGTGTTTAGATAGAAGCCGTGGTCAACTGACTAAAGGAGTACATGACTAAGATTAACCTTGACAAGTCAAGGAGCCAAGGTCTTGGAGGAAGTTGTGCATCGCTTTAATACCAACAGACTCAGGTTTCGGTTTCTGGCGTTGCGAATGGCGGCCGCGTCTCGGGACGATCCCGGAGGCGGCTAGCCCACACGCAGTCAGGGGGGGTCTTCGCTTATGCGAAAGACCCTAGTGAGCCTTAGGATAAGGCTCCGAACCGGGGGCGCTTGGGGAGTAGCCTCTTTGCCGGCAGACAGCCGGGAAATTGAGGCTTTCTCCCCGCCCCAATCGGCCCCGCTGCGTTGTGCCCGTAATGGGACTTAGCAGCGCCACCGACTTCCAGGAGTGAGGAACAGCGATATGAACTAAAGCAAAAGAAGAAGCGGCGGTGAACCGTGAGTCGAAGGTCTTACTTTGAAGCGAAAACCCGAATCCTTTCCCTCGAGCGAATGAGCGTTTGGGAGGAGGGGGAATCCCCCCCCAGTGAGAAGCGGGACTTTTAAAAGAAAACGAAGGGGGTTATAAGGAAAGAAGGGTTGATGAAAATACCTTCGGGGTGCTACTGAAGCCTGAGTGTAAGCAGGTTTCCTGAGGGATCGTGTCACGAACTTTTAAAAAGTAAACAAATAAAGCAGATGTCGGCCATGAAGAAGGTCCCTTTCAAACCGGAAAAGAAGGGAGGCGGGACTTCCGGCCCGGGTAACCCCCCCAGAGCCTGCTGTCAGTCAACAGACAAGCGAGCTACTGCACCCTCTGCTGGTTCAAATACAGAAAATCAGCGAAACTTTAACTAGCATGGAAGGTGTCCTCAGCAGCCAACAAAAGCAACTGACAGAAACGTCTAAGAAGATGGAGGATATTGCGCAAAAATGCTTGGTCTCGACGGAAGACATCGGAAAAGTTAAGAAAAAGGTCAACAAACTAGAAAAACATCAAGATGAGCAAGAAAAAAGGATTTTGATGCTTCAAATGGAGAAATCGAATCTGATGCTTCGTTTTCAGGGCATTAAAGAAGAAGATAATGAAGATCTCAGATCTATACTAGCAAATGCCTTGGCACCAGTAACTGGCAGGGATCAGCGTGAAATAAAAGAAGAGATGGATAAGGTCTATAGGGCCTATTCCACCTTTACAAAGAAAAATAACCTGCCAGCAGAAGTGGTGGTCAAGTTTGTTAAACAGAATACTAGAGATCAAATCTTGCGTGCAGTCTCAGCGGTGCCCTTGAAAATTGGAGAACAGATTATCAGAACTCTGAAAGATGTGCCATATGAAATTCGGATGAAGAGGAAAGCGTATAAAGGATTGACCAACTTTCTACAAAAGCACCAGATCACGTACAGGTGGTCGTTCCCGGAAGGCCTAGTGTTCAAGTACAAGGATAAAAGAGAAAAGATTGACTCTATCTTCAAAGCACAAGAGTTCCTGAAGAGGCACGCCAGCTCAGAGGAAGATGCAGCTCTCGCAACTTGGACAAGTAGCGAAGATGACAGCGGTCCAGAGGAGGGAGGTGCCGGTGCGGGAGGTGGGAAAGCTAAAGAGGGCCCATCGTATAACCTGAGAGACACTAAAGGAAGACAACCAAAGAAATGATTGTTCATGAGACGTCTGAAAGGAGTTGATTAATAACTAACCCCAAAGGACACTACTAACCTGATTAACAGAGCTATTTTGGATTTTTGTTAATTTAAAAAGAAGACTCTTCGACCGCGGTGACCGTCAAAAAATGTATCCATACTAACTTAATCTAACCCCCATTAACAGGATACTCACTCTGCCCTTTTCTTAGTCCCTCTATATACCCTACCTTTTTCTATATATAAAAAGAATAAATTTCTCTCCTTTTTAGGAGGGTTTTTGCAAAAAAAAAAAAAATACCAACAGACTCAGATTGCACAAAATGCTTTTTTCCCCCAGCTGCATTTCACACAGATTTTGCCCTCTTTTTATAAGCACAGCTGACATGGCAATGTTAATCCACACTAGAGTAACATCATGACTGGATTACGGCAATTAACTTTATGTACAGCTGCCCTTGAAGACAAAGTGGCAGTTTCAATTGATGCAGAATGAGGCAGCACGTCTGGTAATAGTGGCTAAGTGCTTTACCCCATTACCACAAGCTTGTAGTCTTTATGCTGGGTACTAGTCTGCTTCTGCATTTGATTTGACATCCTGGGACTAACTTGTAAACGACACTCTGAACCCCTTCATGGCCAAGGACCATCACATCTGAGAGACTGCCTCCACTGATATGAGCCCATATGGCTGCTTCAATCATTACCCCATTTTCTGAGTTTTGGCAGGGGATAGGTAGCTGCTTCCACAGATGTATTTTGGTACCAGACCAAGAATTTTTATTTCAGTTGGACTTAATTGAATAACATGTCTTTTATGTTGCTGTCTGTTAGCTAATTATTGCTGCTGCTGTTTTAAAATCTAATCTGTTATATTTTAACGTCTGATGGTTTAACTGTATTGCTGATTACATTGTATATTGATTTGCTATTGACTTTTATTGTTATAAACCACTTAGGCAATTTAGTGCAGAGGCTGTATATAAATATTTTAGCCAAAATTATGGACATGCAATTCAGGGTTTTTTTAAACATGTTATTGCTACTGATTTCTTAACCAGCATGCTGTGATAACCAACAAGCAGAGCAATCTTTCCTTTTCTACCAATTTCATCGGGATGTGAAAATAATTACCTGTGGAAACAGGTCTTGGCCTGGACCTGGTGGGAGTTTCTGAAATATCTGGGCAAGCTTTGATTTGACATCCATCACTAGAATAGATTCCTTGCTTCTGGAACTGGTTGTGCACTGTGGGTTCATCTGCAGATTTGGGACGGTAATCAAAGACACTGAAACAGGTTTTCGGGTGCTGAGAACTGGGCAGCAGACTGGCATGGGAAGAGGAGATGGATTCACTGAAGACAGATGTACAGGAGTTGGATAAAGAGCAGGAACCACCATCACTCAATTCATAGAAGCCTGCAGATTTTAAAAAAAACAAACAGAGAACCCCCCCCCACCAGGTTCCATTTTATACAAGGGATAGTGTTTTGACATTTTGATGCAGTTTTAGCAGTCACAACCCACGTACAACACCCAACAAATAAATCTGCCCAGTTTACCTGAGCTGGGTCTGCTGTCACTGTCAAGGCAGTCAATGGAGGTCTTGCCAACATCCAACTTCAGTTCACTAATTTGTTGGTCCAACTGATCTAGGTGGCTCTTCAGTCCAACATCTTGTCTTCTCAGACGTGACTGTTAGCAATGGGAGAGGGGAGAAAGAGACAGTTTAAGATTTAAAGACCAGCTAGTGAGTTTTGTTCTTTTGCAACAAAATTAATCTTTGAAGAAATAGCACATTCCTGAGGATGGTTCAGTGCTCAGGACAATATAGAGGCACTGGGTGTAACCAATTCAAAGGAAATAATAACTCCAGACAGAAAATGTTGCAAGACCACTCGGCAAGTAGACCAGAAACTAAATTATCTACGTATACCAATGCTCTAATTTCTATTGTTTCTTAATTCGTCCCCTTTTTCTTTGTTTCTCCTGGTTGTTAAACATTCATACCATCCAATAATGCAAAATATGCAACACCACCACACTCAACAACAAAAAGTAATTCTGTGGCACTTCAAAGCATAACACTCTAAGTTTTACTGAGTGGAAAAACTCTGAGTGTGATGGCATCATGATGTATGTTTTGTGATCTTAGAAGTTACCAGGGAAAGGTGCACATTCACATTAGCATCTAGTTCCAACCAATATTTAACTTCCATGAACTACAAGACAAGACAGACACACACAAAAACTCAAGGGATCTGTGGGAGCAGTCTCTGCAGTAATATAAAGAACTGTGACTGAAAAGGGGAAATTGCTCTAATTTTTGGATCTCAGGCTGAAGTTAGTAAGCTTCAAAGAAAGAAAGCACAGTGCTGATGAAAATATTCCATCAGCTGCCTCAATAAACATTCTGTTAATTCTGTCTTGTGGATTAAGTTCTCTCATCCTCACTGGAACACCTTGGATTCATTTCAGTTTCTATGAAATGTTCACTTTCCTATAGAGAAATCATTCATTGACAACAAAAGGTCTGGAGAAAGTCAATAAAGCTGCTGGACCTAAATGGCCTTTTCATTTTTTTTGTATAAAACTCTCCTAAAGAGGAGAGGATTTTATTCTTTTTATATAGGGAAAAAAGGAGGGTATATAGTTGGACAAAGAAAAGTTGAGAGTGAGTTTACTGTTAAATTTGTTAATGTTAATTAATATAAAAATCGCTTTGGCATTCACCATGGTTAGAGAGTCTCTTTTAGTCAACTAAAAAGTCCAAAAACAATCTGTTAGTCAGGTTAGTAATGTCCTCTGGGGTTAGTCATTAATCATCTCCTTTCCTCCGCGTCAACGAACTATTACTTCTTAGGATGTCTTCCTTTAGTGTCCCTTAGGTTGTATGATGGGCCCTTTTTCTCTTCAACGTCTCCCGCTCCGGCTCCTTCCTCCTCTGAGTCGCTGTCTTTTTCGCTACTCAAATCTTGCCACGTTGCGAATGCTGCATCTTCCTCCATGCTGGCGTGTCTCTTCAGAAATTCTTGTGCTTTGAAGATGGAGTCAATTCTCTCTTTTTTGTCCTTAAACTTAAAGTCCAGTCCTTCAGGAAATCTCCATCTGTAAGTGATCTGATGGTTTTGTAAGAAAGCGGTCAAATTTTTGTAAGCCTTCCTTTTCATTCGAATTTCATATGGCACATCTTTCAGCGTTCTTATAGTCTGTTCCTCAATCTTCAAGGGCGTCGCTGAAACTGCTCTCAATATTTGATCTCTCGTACGCTGTTTAGTGAACTTGACAACCACTTCAGCTGGCAGATTATTTTTCTTTGTGTAAGTGGAGTAGGCCCTATAGACCACATCCATCTCTTCTTGTAATTCTCGCTTTTCTCTGCCAGTTACTGGTGCCAAGGCCTTCGCTAGTAACAGTCTGAGATCTTCTTTCTCCTCTTCTTTAATGCCCTGAAAACGGAGTATCAGACTTGATTTTTCCATTTGCAATTGCAAAATCCTTTTTTCTTGCTCATCCTGATGTTTTTCCAACTTGTTGACCCTTTTCTTTACTTTCTTAGTATCTTCCGTTGAGACCAGACATTTCTGTATGGCCTTTTCAGCTTAATTACAGTGGTTTAACACATTTCTGGATCAAAAACTAAACTATTTGTAAAGTTACTGTTGCTCTATTTGCTCTCTTTAAAAAAAAGGAACACTAAAATTGTTTAAAAGCAAAATTCCAGGCAAGGTTTTCCTTCCCAAATTTCTTTGGGAAAAAGGGGGGAATTCTTTCACATTTCAGAAGATCAAATAACCAAAAGTGCTAATTTTTTATGAACATGACACCACTTCAAAAGAGGCTGCTAATGACTCAGTTGGGGAGAGATTGGACTCTGAATCAGCATGCTATATATGTGTGCATCACTAACCAATAAAAATGTATTTTCACCATTATCATCCACTGTTCTTGAGAACAGCCAGCTAGCATGGTGTGTTCATGCCATAACTGGGAATATCTAGGTTGAACTCCATGAAGTTTGCTAGTCAGTTTAGGGCTATTCACTCTCAGACAGACTGACTTGACGGGACTGTTCCAAGAACCAGGTTCTCCATCCTGAGCTCCTTGAAAGAAAGGCAGATAAAACTGTAATGGAAGAAACATCATTATAGACAGAGTGAACTATGCCTTGGATCCAAGCCCTTGTTTTTGTTTGTGTGCTGTTTATCCATTGTGGATGCGGGCCTCTGCTGTGGTTTCCTTAAGCACTAGATACTTTTTGATTCATTAGAAGATGCTGATTTTGCATGATCAGAAGCTCCTAATGCTGTAGGGATGTGCTCCACAGCAGAGGACCACCTCTTCATTGTTGCCGAAGTGGAAGCAAGGCTTTAGAGCCAAGCCTATGTGTTCATCAGCAAATTATGAAGAAATTGCTAACCTGCAAAGCTGTGGTAAACACTGGGTTGTTGCAGGGAAGATGCTTAACCCTTCCTACATCCACTGTTTTTCCTCAACCCCAGCTCTACCAGCTGTTTTTCAACACCTGGCCAGAAAACACAAAACTCAAGCTAGGTGATTAAAGACTTGATAGTTAGTGGTCATATACACCTTCAGAAACTTATTCCTTGCTCAGATTCGTAAATGTCTGAGAATCCAATCAGAGGGCCAAAGAATCCCAGACTGAGAAAACTGGTTTGGTCATCTTCATCATTCTGCCAGGTACTAAGGAAGATTTTAGCACACGTCAGGTGCAGATCTATAGCAAAACCCATGGGAGAATGGAAGCTAAATTGCCATCAGAAAGAGTCATCTGTTACTAATATCAATGTTATGCCCCAAACCTCTGATCATTTATATGATAGTGATTTACAAGAGACAGTCTCCCAAAGTTTCCTCCCTGTGGGGTATTATGTATGTTATTGGGCCTGTCCTAATAAGTTTACCTTAGCTCAGCATCACTTATTGCATTTCAAACCCAGAATCATTATTTTTAATATTTAAAGCTAGAAAGATATTGATTTAAAACTTCTGCATTACCTTTCAGTATTTCCTATGTTGTTTTTGAATGGTGGAAGGGGGGGAGCACTTTATGTTTCCCTTAGTCTCACCCCTCAGGAAGTCCCAGAGTTTTGTTTTCACGGCTGGAATTAATTGCTTAATGATTAATGTTTTGCCAGCCAATCCCTCCCTTTGTGGTTTCTGATTAATGGCAAGGAGGCCACAAAGTATTCAACAAGGCTCCCAGGTATTCAAAGATAATTTATTGCACCTCCAGGATGTCTGTGATTTTTACAGTATTTTAACCTGTATAGCATGATTTACACCAGCCTTGTTAACCCTTTCCCTTTCCCCATTGTCTCCCACCATGAGGACGGAGGTGGTTTCTGGGAAACACCACACTTCTCATTAACTTATATTCATTTCTCTGAGTCTTGGATATTCTCAAAGGTAATCCTTAAATCAGAATAATAAACAGGAGTCTTGTGGCATTTTAAAGACTAACACATTTTTATTCCAGCATAATTTTTCACAGACTAGGTTCCACTTTAGAAGCTCTGAATTTTATCAGAGTACATTGTGGGCTTTATTTTACCATTAAAAAATTTAGATGCAAAATCTGTGAGATGCTATACAATGAGGATGCAGAGTTTTGCAGGTCAACTGAAGGCCCACGTCAAAAGCATCCAGCAGAAAAAATCCAGCAGTGTGAGAGACATCATAAATCCACATGCTTTTTCTTTCGGTGGTTAAGTAGGATTTTGAGAAAATCTGAAGTCTTTTTATACCCTCAAAGGCTGTACATCCTGAAATGGTCACCTCAACTTTGATTTTCGTTAAGAGCTGTTTAAAAAACTGTAGAACATTCTGCAACAGTATGTGCATTTGGAATGAAGCACTACCTCTACTACCAGAATGACATTACCTTGGTACTGCAGGCAAATGCATCAGTGCAGATCAAGGTGCAAAAGCCATTGTTACAGCTAGGAAACCATTTTAAGATCTCTTACTGACAGAAGCTTTGCACCTGACTTTTCTAGATTAACAGTAAACTTTTAAATTTTGTAAATTTTTCCTATTAATAAAGAATTTTTTTAAAGGAAAACGAAACAGTAAACCTTGAAAATGTTGTTTTGGGCACCCCCCCCCAATTCTTTGGTGGGAAATTATTGAATCATGAAGCTGCACTGCACTAAATCAGAATACTGGTATACTCTAACTGGCAATGGCCCCAGTCACACGGGCCAAATAACACGGGGGGAGGCGTGGCTGTTTGCCCCGGAACAAAATAAAGTGCGGTAGCCCGATCACACGGTCCCCCAAGTTGCCACGCTTCAGCTGTTAGCTGCCGATCACAGCAATGCTGAAGCGTGGCAAAGAAGCTGAGTGGAGCAATCACACAAGTTGCGCTGCTTTTGGTTTCTTGTTTGTGCGCATGCGCCATTCCGGGGGGCAGGGCTGCTGTCAGTGTCGTGTTTGTATGCATGTGTAGTTCAGCGTTAGTGCACATCCTATGGAGGCTTACAACATCTGGTTTGCAAGAGGACGTGGGCAGGTACCGGATGCCACGGGATACTAGTGCTCCCATGATCAGATGCCTGCCTTTGCCCCACGTTTACTGGATACTAGTGCACTTTCCTAGGTACTTTTTAACTCCACATCTTCGGCAGGATGCCACAGGTTGGCCACGGGAGCACTATGCTTCCCAGATGTTGCAGTATGTTTGCACCCCGAAAATCCGCCTGACATTTGTGCCTTCAGCGCGGCAACTTCTCCATGTGACCGGGGCCAATGACTCTCAGACAAAGAAAGGTCTTTCCCCAGCATCTGAGATTCTTTTAACTGAAGATCTCAGGGACTAAACACACACATGAAACTGCCTTATACTGAATCAGACCACTGGTCCATCTATGTCACTATTGTCTGCTCAGACTGGCAGTGGCTCTCCAGGGTGTCAGGCAAAGGTTTTTCACATCACCTACTTCCTGGTCTTTGAACTGGAGATGCCAAGGATTGAACCTGGGACCTTCTGCATACCAAGGAAATACTCTACCACTGAGCCACAAGTAAGCCATGGACCCACCCCTAGAAATCTGACAAAGGCAACTGTAGACCACAGCTGAACTTATGAAGCTGCCTTATATCAAGTTAGACTACTGGTCCATCTTGCCCACCCTCCCTGCTGTTTCACCAGGAACTCAGGATGAGAAATGTCTTTTCCCAATACCTGCTGTTTGATATCCTTTAACTGGAGATGCCAGGAAATGAGCATTCATACAAACATGTACTCTGCATTGAACTACTGGCACAAAGAATCCATTGAAGACTACAAGATTTCTTGCTAATCCTGTTTTATAGTTTCTGGATCATGGATGGACAGTCTTCTAATTTCAGGGTTAGAAGAAATTTCAGCAAGTTCAGGCTGTCATGTCACTGCTCTGAGGTTCAAAAAACTGTTCCTACCAAAATACTGCAAAACCGTTGAAGATACAGAAACCTAGAGATAACAGGTTGATCACCCTTTAACCACACTTTCACTATAAGAGCAGACCTATGCCACAAAATGGCCAATCAGATGCCCCTGGAAAGTCGATAAGCAAGGGTCATAGGCCAAACTCCTCCTCCTGTTGTCCCGTATTCAGAAATTTTCCATCTCTTAACATGGAGAGTCATTTAGTCAGCATGGTCTTTTTGTCTTCGGGCCAGCAAAGTTCCAGCATGAGTATGGCTTTATTACACACAGGAATTAGATCAGGCAAACTGAGCAAAAGAAATGGCTTAAATCTATTATTCAAGTTCTCAGACTTGGCAACGTTAATATATTCTCACTAAGAAAGGTGGACTATAGATTAAGTAAATAAATGAGGTAAACAAATTCTCGCTTTTAATTTTGGATGGAAATATTAAGACAGCAATTGTTATCCAGCTCTAAGTATATACATTTGGAGATTCCAGAATTCATTAGGATATAATTCATATTAACTGTTTTTAGGTGATCAGAGTTTTACATCGATCAGTGGCAAGTGAGGAAGGGATGGAGTTAGGGTTGCTATTTCCCCCCACACACTCACCTCAAGAAAAAAAAAAAAACAGCTTCAAGAAAACTCCCACACTCAAGAAAACCAAGAGTAAGAGAATAAATGGTGAAAAATGGACCTCCAAAGAGTGACACTCTAGGTGTTCACCCGTCTAGTCTCTGTGCTAAAGACTCTATGGTAGGAGAGGCAATCTTAAAGTATTGCTGGCAGCATTCAGCCTTAACTGCCAGCATATGTAGTATAGATGAGGAGAGAAAGTAGTTAGCAAGGCAGAGAGTCCAATGCCTTGACAGCAAACTGAATTTCCTTATGAGGCAAACTCTGGTGCTCATTGCTGAGGAGTGGAGAGGAGAAGGTAGCAAGTAAGGAAGGGAAGAGGTGATGACATGACCAAGTGGACAGGGGGTGCAGCCATCACCACTACCAAACCACTTTTCCTCATGAAATGCCCACCATGAAGCTGCAATTGCTCCTGGGTTGTGGGATCCTTTATTGCTGGTGTTTGGGTGGAGTCAGCGCAAGTGGATTTCAGGAAAGCAGGCAAATCAGCAATTAAACACATGCAAAAAAATGAGGGGGAGGAATCTTTCCAAACCAGTTAAAAGAAAAGTCTCCATCCTCTTTATTTCAGCAGAGCACAGAATAAAATCCTCTTTGGAAAGCCATCCCCAAAGCTCATAAAACAGATACTGCATCTTTACAGCTGTGACCCTGCATTTCAGTTCTCTACCTTGTTAATATTAACTCTTTCTCTGCCCACCCTCTGCTGAGTCTAGTTTTCATAACCCCCAATTCCAAACAATCAAAATGGTGAAGTGAAACCTTTCATCCCCCCACACACATATGCAACTGCAGTACCCAGGTTAGCAGATACAGAGATGCTGGCAGGCAGGGGCTGCTTTGAAACAGGGAGGAGGGAGAGGTGAGAGATCTCTGAAAGATCTGAAGTCCCTCAAATAGCGGGGAGGGTGAAACATCCTTCAAATTGTTTCCTATGCCCGTGGCTTGCCTTTTTCTGCCAGTGACTCTGACAGCAACTTAAGTACTAAGCACTGTACTGAACAGTGAAGTTAGATCACATGAAGACCTTATGATGATAAATGGTCTGTCAAAAACAGTCTTGTCTTCTCTGGGTGGTAGTGGGGTCTCAGGCTGAACTCTTACAGATACATTTACATATCTATCCTGATTCTGACATATTTATTTGCTTCATTGTCCCCCCCCCCCAATTAAATGCAAACAATCAACTTAGCTGGTTACTCCTGTTTGCATCTGTTAAAACACCTTCATTATGTTGTATGTTAATTTGCTGTTCAACCTCTGTCCTATATGTATGGACTGGTAAATTCCATTTCATTGTATCTGAGGAAGTGTGTGTATGTGCATGAAAGCTCATCTCTCTCTATAATAATTCTGTTTTGGTCATGGACTCTCCTGAACATTCCACATGGCGCCACAGCCTTTGGCTCTGTGATCTGTCACTCAGGAGCTATCCCTATCCACTGGCTGCATTGCCTGAGTCTCGCCTCCAATATTCTAAACAGTTTGCTGTTCCTCTCTCCCCAACAGCCAGTTGGAACACAGAGGTAATTTGCATATGTGGCCTGATTGGCCTTTGCCTCTAACATTCTAAACAGTTTGCTGTTGCTGTTGGGAGTCACTGAATGTGTCCTGAGGTAAAGTACATTTTCCCTTAAACGGTCACTGGAGTTGCCAATCACCCTGTGGGGCCTGGAGATCTCCCAGAAATCACCATGTTCCCCAGCCACAGCACATCATTTCCCCTACAGAAAATTTCCCAGCTATTACAATGGCTGCTTTGGGCAGTGGACTCTATGGCATTATACCCTGTTGAAGTCCCTCTGCACCCCAAACCCTGCCCTCCCCCAGGCTCTACATAAAAATCAGATACTTTACTTTTAAGCCAGACCTTTGTCTTCTCTGACTGGTAGCAGATCTCCACAGTCTCAGGATAGAGATCTTCCATATCACCTGCTCCCTGATCTTTGTAACTGGAGATGCTGGGGATTGAAGCTGGCACTTTCTGCATCCGAAGCAGAAGCCCTGCCACTGAGCAACAGTTCCTTCCCAGTGAGATGGTGTACTGAACATTGAAATTACACAAGCCTTAGTTGGAATAGAGAGTAGACAAAAACTGGGACAAAGGTAAGAAGATAGGGCAAGGAGTTTATTAGCAGTTTTTGATTATTAATTGTATAACATCATCAGTAGTACTCTATAGCGCAACTTACATTTTAAAAAAAGACAAGCTCCTGCCCTGAAGATCGGACAATATAAGCTTCAAATTCTGGGGAACAAGGAATGACTACCAGTGGATGCAGAGCAACAGTATAGGCTTCATGTCTTCCATGAAGGAGAAGAGCAAGTCAGGATCACCATTTGGGGTTAGACAGCAGGTCTGACTCAATATGGGGCAGTACGTGGCAGCTTTTGTGGAGGAAATGGGTTCAGTGGTAGAACATGTACCCTGTAGACAATGGAAGGTCCCAAACCAACTCATATGATCAGTGTTGAAGCACCTTCCTTAAAAGGAAAAGCTGAAGTTTTTGGAGGCTTTTCAGTGTGGAAGAAAGACAACTGAGAGGAGGCATTTGAGATTTATAAACATAATGTGGTGTGGAATCAGTAGATGAGGAGAGAACCAGTGTGGTGTACTCATTAAGACTGTCAGGCTAGGATCTGGGCAACCCTTATTCAAATTCCAGCCCAGCCATGAAGCTTGCTGGGTATTTTTGGTCCAGTCATTCTCCTTCAGCCTACCACTCAGGGTTGTGGGTAAAGATAAAATGGATGAGGGAAGAACTCCTGAACTCCTTGGACAAAGGGTAGGATTAAAAATGTACTTAATAAAGAGAGCTTTTCCTCTCATAATGCTAGGACTCAGGGACCCTCAATGAAGTTAAACAGTAGTAGACAGGAAAAAAGTACTCTTTCACACAACACAACATTATGGGACTTGCTGCCACAAGATGTAATAAAATGTACTTGCTTAGATGGATTTAAAAGGAGATGATAGGTCCCTCAATGGCAACTACCACAATGGCTTAATAGAACCCAGGCCCGTAGCTAACAACTTTTTGCTCAGGGGACCCATGTTTTTCTCAGGGGGCCCATCACTATATGTTTGTGTGGTACTGCCATGCTGTGCTCATACTTCTAAATAAAAACTAAATAATAAATACAAGTGGTTTATTGCACAAAAATGTTTCAGTTTTATTATTTATTATTACAATAATAGCCTTGAGGGGCAGGTTCTGGGCTGGGGAAACGTGCCAAAGGCCACAGCAGGAAAGAGAGGGTGCAGGGCCAGGGTGGGGGATTTGTTGTTGTGGCCAAGGATCTGGGTGAACTAGTATTTTTCCTGTGTATTAATTCAGAATATCACCATCCTTTTGCATAGCCATGGACACAAACACCCAAATGCATGGGAAAGATGGAAAGAAATCCATGCATTTTAACCACTGCTATGTTTGGAAACATTTCTTGCTCATTTTACATGGATATATTCTGGGGTTCACGGGGAGGGCAGGATACAAATGGAATGAATGAATAAATAAATAAATAAATAAATTTGTTAATTTATTTAAATGAGTTGTAATCTATTTGGGAATCAAACAGGAGGGCAAAGGTGAAATGCAAAGTACTTGGGGTGAAAATTATTTTGGACCCCCCCTCCTTTTGCTGAAGTATGAAAATGAATTTCTCAAAACCTTAGGAATGGTCCACAAAGTACAGTCTGGAATGCTACCGGGAACTGGTAATATTTTGCTTTCAACTGAGAGTTGGTGAGTGTTTTTCAAGCTGCTTTATGGCTGGTGACAGCAGGGGTCTAAGGATTAAGAAGCACTGCCCTGGATTATCCCTGACCAGGGATACCAGGCTGGATGAACAGGCTTCTCCTCCCACAGGGTCTCTGCTAGGTTGGCCAGCCCCCCAGGTGGGGCCTGGAGATCAGTTCCTCTGCAGAAAGCGGCTGCTTTAGAGGGCAGTCTCTGGGGCATTATACCTCCCCTCCCCAGAAATCTCCCAACTCAGAGCCAGCTATTTCTATCCTGACTCTCTTCCAGGAGGCTCCACACAGAGTGCCCTCCTCTCTCATCTCCACCAACCCTGCAAGGTAGACTAGTTGGGCAGGGAATGCTTGGCCCAAGGAGAGTCAAGTCTGAACTCAGACCTTCCTCCAAGCAGTTGTCAAACTGTAACTATTCCCATCCCCCCACCGCTTTCTGAGGGCATTTTTGAAGGCATCCTCCCTCTTCTAGGGTTGCCAGCTCCAGATTGGGAAACTCCTGGAGACTGGGGGGGGAGGAGTCTGGGGAAAGGAAGGGGTCAGCAGGGATCTTAATGCCACAGAGCCCACCCCTCTGAAGTCGCCCTTTTCTACAGCGGGACTGTGGTCTCTGCAGTCTGGAAATCCAGGGTTATCCCAGCACATCTCCAGGCCCTCCCTGGATGTTAGCAATCCCATCCCAATCGCGGCACGGATCCCGTGGCAGCCCCCAATCCCCCCAGCGCCCTCTGCCCCTCCTGGCCCATCCCCCTCCTGGATCTCCAGCCCAGGCCCTGCAAAGAGCGCCACCCCCAAGCGGTTTCCCCGAATGCAAAGAAAGAAGCGCTGGCAAAAGGAGGGGGAGGGGGCAAGTCAAAATATCCTCCCCCCAAAAAAACCCCCTAGGGTGGGCTTCCCTGGGTCATTCCAGCCGAGAGGGTGGGATCCAAAATCCCCCCCCCTTACCTGTGGGAGGCCGGTGGGCAGAGCTCATAGGCGGCAGTGAAGGACCAGCGAGGGATGATGCGCATTGGGGCATGGAACCCCTGCCATGTAGATCCAGGTGCAGGAGGGGAAAACACGTGCATGGAAGAGCAGGGGCTTCCGTTCACTCCCCGACAGGTGACTGAGGGAGGTGAGACTTCAGCAGAAGGGGGGGAATGTTCCCTCTAAGCTGAGTCAGTGTGAGCTAGCTCACAGTTTTTTAGTCTCCGGCTCACACTTTTTTGCCATAGCTCAGGAAGGACGGCTCCAGAGCAAACTAATTTACGCAGTAGCCAAATTGCTGGCTCACAACTTTAATGCCAGCAGCTCACAGAATAGGATTTTTGCCCACAAGACTCCACAGCTTAGAGGGAGCATTGGGGGGCTTTTTCCATTGGGAGGAGGAGGGAATGAGAGGAGCCGGAGGGGGAGGGGGAAATGGGGTGGGGGGTATTCATGGGGGTCTTTCGGCTCTTGTCCACTTTAGCCTAATGACGGGGCTGATTATCGGACTGCCTCTGCAGGTGCCTTTCCTGCTCTTCCCCCCCCCCTCCCTCGGAAGGACCTGGGGAGGGCAGGGAGGAGAGGAGGCTGCAGTTTCCACGCAATTGGACTAGGAAGAGGAAGAGGAAGTAGCGGCTACCGCATGGCTTAATTTGTATTTCGCGGGCTCTTTGCTTAGAACCCGCCCACTGTAGCCTGCTAGCCAACGGTCTGAGCCTAGGTGGAGAGTGGCTCTGTCGGGAAGATCCTTTTTCGTCTGTATTTGCCATTGCTCATCTCAGGGCTGGGGGGAGGGAGAGCCGAAGGGGGGAATGAGATTCCTCCCCCTCTTACCCACCATGTGCGGGAGGGAAAAGGGCAGACCCAGAATGCCAGGGACAAGGCCATCGACTGGGGGGAGGGGGCTGGGGGGAGGAGGGGGTAGCAGAGGATTGGGGGAGGGCCCCCGGGCCCCCAGGGCCCCACGCAGGCTACGGGCCTGATAGAACCTCCACATACAGAGGCAGTGTATTTCCAACCAGTTTTTTTTGGGAGGCAATAATGGGGCAGGTTGTTACACAACTGGTTGACTGCTGTGGGGAAAAGGATGCTCTACTGGATGGATCAAGCACTGTTCTAATCCAGCAGGGCTGTTCTTACATTCAGATACAGGCAGTGGCATCTCCAGTGAACAGATCCCAGGCATGAAAGAGAGAACTGCTGCCACTTAGAGTAGACCAGGGGTCCCCAACATGGTGCCTGTAGGTGCCATGGAGCCTCCCAAAACCTTTCCTGGTGCCCACTAAGTGTCTTGGGAAAGTGGGTGGGGTCAAGTGCTTCTGATTGACCAGTAAAGATTTGACTGATGGTAGATTTCTTTTTAAAAAATGTTGCTTTGGCACAGCTATCACAACAGCACAAAGATCTTCATTATGGGCCCGATTTATTGGAAATATACAGAAAATTAGCACACTTTTGTTTCCACTGTAACTTTCCCCCCTGCCAAGATAGGGGCAGCATGAGGAATGATCACAACAAAGTGCCAATGACATGCGTGCTTGTATTAGGGTTGCCAGGTCCTTTCCAAGATCTTCTGCTGTGTGCGTGATACAATAACATCATCCAGAAGTGACGTCATTGTACCACTGCTGTCGGGGGTGATGCTCTAGTTTTTGGGCAAAACTATGATTTTTTTGCCTTCAAAACCATAGTTTGCCCCAAAACTAGAGCACCCCCGATGGTGGAAGTCCAGGTGACAACATCACATTGTGGTGTGATGTCCCTGTTTGGGGGAGGGGTTTTCCTCACTGGCCAGCAGCAGATTGAAGCCCTCAGAAGCTGGGGAACCCCTGCGGGAAGCTGGGGGTTGGGAACCTTAGCGTGTATGCACCTTTCATATTTGAAATGCCACTCCCATTCATAGAAAGTATTACAGTTAAAGAAATCCCCCTCGCAATGTTTATATAATTAAAAAAATGACTTGGTGCCATAGTGTAAAATTGTTTGTCATTTACTTATTCACCTTACAAAGGATGGAGCTAAAAATCCCAGACAAGCTAGGCTGGATAGGAAGCCTACAAGTAGTGTACAGTGGAAAAGGGTGGGAAGTGATGTGACCTCAGATAATGGGGTGGGGTTTGGAGTTGCTGTTGTCTCCACCTTTATACCAGTTGTGGGAGGAACAACTATTGGCAATCCCATTTTAACACTGAAGTGAGTCCATATATTTCTTATGATTCTGTTGTTCCCAATAAAATTGAGAACACAGTAAGCTCATCTTCCACACCCTGCCAAATCTTGATAAGATAATCCTCCATTTTGAAGTCTTATTTGGAATTGGAACAAAGTACACATACAAATGAGTCACTGCAGGTGTCAAATAGGAATGGATTGCTTTGGTCAGAGGTCACTGGGTGTTTCTGTTATCCCCTCTGGCCTTGAACAAGCAGTAAATGCCTTAAATCATATTCTCCTTTGGGCTGAATAAAATAAAGTGGAGTCATTAGTTAAAATTATCAACGACAGGTAATCAAGTGGTTGGCAGTACACTTGTGCTGCCATTTTGACTCTAATCAAGATATGCTTACTGCAATGTTTCACAAGTAGAGCTTAAGCATCCCCTGAAGGTTAAAGCCAATTTTCACTCTGAAATGATTTCTGATAAAATTGCCTACTGTTAGTGGAATACCCTTTGTGTTTTCACACCTGATTGATAACTGATGGCCAAGGCTGACACCAATAAGGGGGAGGAGAGAGTTCTGAATTAACTTGGTGTTTACTGAAGTGTGTAATTGCTAGTACTGGAGAGATTAAAGTCTATAACATTTTGATTGCATTCTTTTTTTTTCTTCCAGAAATGAGTTCCAGTCCTAATGTAAGGGATGGAGGGAGTGTGGGTTCTCCTTCCACAAAAATGTTCAGGGGTAAAAAAAATTAGGCTGATGTCCCACGAATTCCATCATTTTTTCTCTTTATGCATTTCGCTCCAACAGCAAAATATGTAAAAGCTGCCAACTAAAGTTTGCCTCGATATTTTTAAATACTCAATACTTTAAATACTTGATACTTTTAAATACTATTATAATCATTTTTACCCATATGCTCATTACATGTATGCTCATTCCTTTGTCGTAAAACACAAAACAAAAACCCTACGGTATCTGAAGGTAAAAATTCTAAAAAACTGGAAGACTGATATGAAGCCTATTAATTCTAAAACCCATCAGTAAGCAATTCAGTTTCTCAGGTCGCAAATAATGCCCTAATATGGAAATCTCAGATGTGGTGAGTTGTCAGAGAAGAATTAACAACCCCTTTATATGTTCTGAAGAGCTTAAGATGTCTCTTGGGAAGGCTCAGCAGCTGGGTCGACTCTGGGTCTGACTCATTCTGTTTGGATACTGGCTAGGAAATCTGCTTCATAGTGAATATAACTGGTGCTTCATTTTGCCTCTCATCATATGTAGCACTGACATTTGTTTTATTTGTGCATTTGTATGACCCGTCCATCTTTCCAGAAGCTTGAAATGATGTTTTGGCTTCACAAAAAACCTACAAGGTAGGCTGAGGTTGCTAAAAGCCAGCTCATGAGCTTCATAGCTGACAATTTCACACATTTTAAAGCAGCAGATTGAGGTTTGCCATTGAATGTACTTCTGACAGGGACAGCTGCCCAATGACAATATGGTGATAAATGCACCTTACAGCATGTGTTGCATCTACATTTTACAATATTGGGCGTACTTGTAGAACATCTTAGGTGTAAACCCTGAAAAAGTCATGCGTGAAGCATAACTGAACCTGGGTAGATGGGCATGAAATACAACAGTCTAGCAAATGTCGACATTTCTACTGGAGAAAATCTCTTTAACCTGTTCAGATATTTGGCATTAAAATTATATGGCTGGATCTGACTGTGTTCTAAATTTTGGGGTTTTCCTCCTAGCCTTACCAAAAAGAGTCCTACTAGATAAACTCAAAGGTCCAGCATTCTTGCCATATGATAAATATTACTAATAATCCAGCATCCTGTTCCCAACTGTAGCGAGCCACTTTCCTCCAAGAACCCTACAAGCAAGGCATAAAGAAAACAGCTCAAGCTCTTATGGTTTGTTCCCAGCATGTGCTGTGTCTTATCATGGCTAATAATGATAATCTAATCCTGAGCAGCCATCTCAGCCAGTGGCTATTGCCACATCTTGTAGCAGTGAATTATGTTAATTCTGCACTGTGTCAAGAAGTACATGGTTTTCGCCTGCCATAAAACTTTCTTTTAATCTTCAATTTGTGAGTTCTAGTGTTAAGAGAAGGCATGGAACAACATTGTTTATGTACACTCAGTGCTATTTATTGCTAGGAGCAGATTGCACGTTAATAAATGAGCATGCAAGTTAACACTGGCTATGTGCGTTTCTGCCTTCTTTGGATGAGATGGTCACCTTAGAAGAGCTGATCTTCAGTGGAGGGGGTCAGGATAGATGATCTCCAATACCCTTTCTGTTATACCATTTTTTAAATTCTATCATTGTATTTTAATCTGAGTATGCTTTGATAGCTGGACTTGCAATAACGGGAAATGGGGTGTGTGACAACCAAGAGTGCCACAGAAATACATCCCTTAGAAACATCCAGCAATGCTCAGTGCATGGTGTAGATCTATTACATCAATCTATTAATATATACAACTGATTCAAGTTAATGGATGTACACTACAAACATATGATGATGTGAGCTCTGACATACATCAGTTTATACCAAACTAAATTCTGTTCATCTCTAAAGTACCAAGGGACTCCTGTTTTATTTTGCTCATACAGATTATCATGGCTGCCCATCTGGAATTAACATTCTGCAAGTCTATCGCTGATATACTCCAGATAGTAAAGCTTTCAGCTTGTCTTTGCTCACTACTCCTCCAAAATGAAATGGCAAAGGATTCCACTAGCTGCCGTCATTGCCTAATCGAAGTCTTCTGTGGACTTTGATGAAGTGTGGATTGTACCCCCAGTGTTCAGTTAAGAGCAAGCCACGCTCTTAACATTGCTCTAAACAGACAGAACATCTAAAAGTGTACTAAAAACAAGTCAGACCCTAAAACTAAAGGCCATTATTAAAGGGTATATTTGTGACATCTCAAAAATGCTTAAAGCTGAATGTTCATTCTGTGTACTAAATCCATTATTTACTTATTGTATCAACTAATTTTAATATAACAGAAAATTGAACTACTCATGTGGACAGAGATTTTGGCCACTGATATAGTCTCTTTTTATTCACAGAAGCCTACTATTTGTATGTGTCCTACCTAGCCTTTGGACTAATCCTTCCATACCTAAACTGAGAAAAGATTTTATATCTTTCTTGTTAGCAGCTGCAAAGGTTTAATTTGCCCAGTACTGGAAATCAGACAAGATTCCAAATATTAAACAATGATTCCATAAAATTTGGGATCATATAGTAATAAATAAGATATCAGCGCAATTAGCATTTGTAGACAACCCTTTGTATCAATCTGATTTTATGGAAAAATGGATTCCCTTTTTTGACTACATCAGCAATTTTGAATCAGAAGTAACACTTTGCCTAAGAAATATATTCACTTCTCTTTTTATTAATGTAAAAATGCAACACAATCTTCATAACCTTTTCAGTTTATTAATGTTATGGTCATGTTTATACTGTTTCTATATGCAATATACTGTTTCTGTATGCAACTAGCTATGTGATCAATATGTGAAACCTGTGAATGTTTTAGTTTTGTAAGATTATAGTTGAAAAAGTTATAAAGAATTATTTTTAAAAAGAGAACAAAACCACTGTATATACATATATATCCCAACAAGTTTTTGGATTCAAGGCAGCTAACAGTGCAGCTGTTAGAAGACTTAAAAGTACACAGTTGCTAAAGCTCTCTGCAGAGCAGCCCAATTGCTTCAGTATGTCAGCTTCAATCATCTCTTCAGAAAACAACAGATGAAGCTTCCCCTCATCTCTCTCTGCTCCCCCACAGACTATAATTTGTAACTCTGAAATGCCAGGAACCCCAGCACCAACTTCGGATAACTTTATAGCATTTAAAGACAAGACTATAAAAACTTGTTCATAAAAGGCTCTAACATGCCTGAAGTATGGAAGCTCCCAGGAATCCTAGAACGGAAAATGTTATTTGCAGCCCATGAATACTCAGAAGTAAGCTTTCTCAATGGATGGGAAATTTCTAAAAGTCTAATTCTATGCAGCTCTCTCACTTCAATAATGTAGACTTCCAAGGATCATACTGTAAACATACTTACAATTTCTGCCCTGCTTAAAAAACATTTTCCCTCCCATTTTTTTTCTGTCCAGGACCAGAGAAAGGACATTGGGGAACTGCAGAGCTGCTTACTGGAGTCTCCACTAGACATTTTGCTAAGCTTTGCAGAAGCCAAAACCAAGATGATCTTTCTAAAATCAAGTGCTGGCTATAACCAATCAATCAAAGGCAATTTATTTTCCCAAGTTTTCTCACTGGCACCAGATCCGAGGCAACGCATGCAGCCACTAATGCAACTGTATTACTTCCTGGGGTGAGAGCTGTTTCACATTCTTCCTGCACAGAAAGCCATGTGTACCATGACAGTCACACACATGCACCATACATACACTGTTGGAGTAGCCCTTCAAGGCAGAAGATGCAGGAATTCTTCCTGCATTAAAAAAAAAAAAGATTTATTATGGCATAAACATTCCTGGACTGGAGCCCACTCCATCAGATGCTGGGCTCTGGTCCACAAAAGCTTATGCCCCAATAAATCTTTGAGATGTCACAAGACTCATTGTTTTTGCTGCAGCCGGCTAACAGAGCTAGACCTCTGGAACCTTATTTAAAGAATGGTCTCCAACCCTGCAAAACTACTTCACTGAACACTTTGCTTTAAATGCACACGTCCACACTATCCTTCTCCGAAGTGCTCCCAGTACTGCATATTCAGCAGAGGAGTACTAGTCTACAATATTACCAGGCAATCTTCCTCTTTTTATAGAGATCTTAACGCGCGCACTGGATGCCTGAACTCGGGAGAGGCAAAGGTAAGCAGAAGATTATGAGACATGCCTTCAGGACGGATATACTCGGTTCCAAACGTGCTATAAAGTAGCAAGCCTCAGATGCTGTAAACTTCTGTAATCGAGCAACTAACAAATCTTGCACTAATTGATGACTCAATAATAGTGAATCAGAAGGGGGAAGGTCCCACTGAAACGATTAACAAAATAAGTGGCGAGACAGAAGGGCACAGAGTCGAAGCAGGCAGGAGAGGAGACATCGGTTTAGCGTCAGACCACCATCCCCGTTCCATTCAGCCCTTCGGACGGCTTTCTGGAGACTGCCTCTGCCGGTGGTGTCTCCCCGCCCGCCCGCCGGCTCCTGCTCCGCAGGCAGGATCCCTTACCAGTTGCTCCTTCAGGGCCGCCAGGGTGGCTTCCAGCCGATGCTCCTTGGTCTGCGCCGAGCTGCCCTCGGCCGGGGGCTGCATGGCCAAGGCCCCGCTTACCAGCGCCCGCTGCCTCTCTCTCAGCACCTGGAGTTCCTGGAGGCCGGCCAGGGCGGCTTGCAGCCTCTCGCTGATCCGGCAGCGGTCCCAGCCGCCTGGCCGCCGCTGCTGCTGCAGCCTGCCCGGGAGCATCGTCCCCAGCGCCTTGACCCTGCCGCTCAAGCCCAGGCCATGATGTGGGCCGCCCTCTCCCTGCGCCTCCACCCGCGGGAATGGAGCCGAGGAGCCGCTAAGGCTGGGAGGGGGGCGGCGAGGCGTCGGCTCCATACCCGCCTCAGCACGGGGCAGTCACGGGCCACCACTGCCAAAGCCGCCGCCGCCCAGCCAACCAGCGCGCCTCTTCATTCATTGCCTCCCGGAATCCCCGCCCCCTTATTCGGAAGGTTCATCGAGGGGGCTGGAGATGAGCGGCACTTCTTCAGGGTTGACACCGAGCGGATCTCAAACAGCGGACCTCGTAGCAGCCAGGAAATGCTTCTGCTAGGATTCGGAAGGATGGATGTCCCTTCATTCTGGAGTAGTGCTCTGCAAGTATCGGGCCTCCAGCGACACTGCTGAAGTTTGGCTCGCCCTTCGCTGCACTGGGCAATTTACAGCAGGATTCTGATCACGGTGTTTTCTGCAGCAGCACAAACTGTGACCTACGGATGCCCTCCTCACCTTGTCTACAAGCACCTCTGATTGGAATGTTATTTGGGAAAGGATTGAATAAACATGTTACTTATGTTTTAGGGACACATATCCAAGAATGTGTTAAGGTTACAACATATGGGGATATATGAGGTTACAAATCAGAGCCTCCACAATAAGGGTTGTCTTTTCTATGGCTCAGCAGCAGAGCATCTGCCTTGCATGAAGAACCACTCAGGTTCAGTCTCTGGCATCTCCAGTTTTAAAAGGAACTGGTGAAGGCAAAGATCTGTGCCTGAGCCCTTGGGGAGCTGCTGCCAGATTAAGCAATATACTTAGGTGAGTATTGCAACCTTCTGATTCAGCATAGGGCAGCTTCATGTGTAGTATTGTACCCTAGGTGCTAAACTCTCCAGGCCACCCACGGAAATTCATGATCCAGCGAGTATTCCACCTAAGTTGCTGTAGATTTTCGGGGTCGTGTGGCCGTGGTCTTGGCATTGTAGGACCTGACGTTTCACCAGTAGCTGTGACTGGCATCCTCAGAGTCACAGCTACTGGCGAAACGTCAGGTCCTACAATGCCAAGACCACGGCCACACAACCCGGAAAATCTACAGCAACTAATGAACTCCAGCCGCAAAAGCCTTCGACAACATATTCCACGTAATTTTCCATGTCCAAGCCCAATATGGCTCTGCTGGTTTACCCGCTGTCTCTCCCACTAAAGTATGAATTATGCAGATTTAGGATTGCAGTCTGGATCTGTAAAATGTGAGGGGAAGGAGAGAGTTAGGATATATAGTCTATTTCTCATCTCTACAAAGGGGTCTTAAAACCAGGGAGTACCCTTACTGTGTCTTTCTGACACCTATGAACAAGGAGTGCAAAATGTCTAATTATTCTGATAGTCTGGGTAAGGGCAGTGGCAACACAGCTTCAGGTTTTCTTGGATGTCGCTAAGGTCCTGGATCCCTTCCAGTCTGGCTTTCACCCTGCCCACAGAATGGAGACGGTGCTGGTAGCCCTGATAGATGACCTCTGGAGACCACTGAATCGAGGTGGATTGGCGCTGCTGATCCTTCTTGATCTAACACTAGTGTTCGATATGGTTGACCATGAGGTGTTAACCCACCACCTCACTGATGCCGGGATATAGAGGCTTGCCTTGCAGTGGCTGACCTCCTTTCTTCAGGGTTGGGGACAAAGAGTGGCACTGGGGGGGGGGAATTATCCCAGCAGCACCCACTAGAATGTGGTGTGCTGCATGGAGCAATTCTCTCCCCCATGATGTTCAACATCTATATGCATCCCCTTGTCCAGGTATAGGCTGGATTGTCACCAGTATGCATATGACACCCAGATCTATTTACTGATAGACAGCTGCCCAGACATGGTCCCAGGAGATCTGGACAAGGCATTACAAGCTTGGCTGGATGGTTGCAACAGAGCAGACTGAAGTTAAAAGATGGAGGTCCTGCACCTGAGCTGCAGGGGACTGAGTCAGGGAATCAGGCTCCCAACCTTCAATGGGGCTCCTTTGGTGCCAACATTGAGGGTGAGCCTGGGGGTATTCCTGGATGCCTCCCTTTCTATGGAGGCCCAGGTCACCACCACCGCCAGGTCTGCCTTTTTCCTTCTGAGGCAGATCAGACAGTTGGCCCCATATTTTGACGCCTGGGACCTAGCTCCAGTGACTCATGCAATGGTCACTTCCAGACTGGACTATTGTAACTTTCTCTGTGTGGGGCTGTCCTTGACCCTGCTCTGGAAGTTGCAGCTAGTGCAGAATGCGGCAGCATGGGTGTTGACGGTGGCGCCTTTGAGGGCTTGCATCCACCCAGTGCTGCGTGAACTGCACTGGTTGCCTATTGAATTCCAGATCTGTTTCAAGGTGCTGATGCTTACCTTCAAAGCCCTATACGGCCAGGGGCCAGCATACCTTTGAGACTTTCTCTCCCCATATCAGCCCCATAGGACATTGAGGTACATGAATCAACATCTCCTGGCAGTCCCTGACCCCAGGGATGTCCGTCTAACTTTGACCAGGGCCAGGGTTTTTTTTTGGCCCTGGCCACTACCTGGTGGAATGAGCTCTCATATGAGATGAGGGCCCTGTGGAATCTATCACAGTTCCACAGAGCCTGCAAAATAGAGCTCTCCTGCTGGGCTTTTGGTTGAGGCAGCAGGCGTCCCTCCCTTTTTCCTGGCCAACCCCCCACCAGGGGCCTGGTTCAAATTTGACATCAGGACACCACTGCTATACTCAGATATGACTGACACCTGAACAGGTTATTTTACATGGTAGTTGTGGTTTTATGATCTATGATTTTATGTTGTTTTGATCTGTTACTAAACAATTGTTATGATATCAATGTAAACTGCCCTGAGCCCGCTTGCAGGGAGGGTGGTATATAAATCAAATAAATAAATAAATCTGTAAGGTGCCATTTGTGGGGTCCCCCTGTGTCCCCAGGGGGCCCAGTCCCGGTGGCCGTAGTTCCCTGGGCGGCCCTGGGAACTGAGGAGGTCAGAAAGAGGGCTCCTGGCTGGAGAGGACTCAGATATGCAGGGGACAAGGTTTAGACAGCACCTCAATTGTCCCTCTGTCCACTCGTCGTCGGCCTCTCAAGAGCAGGGCGTTGGCTCTCTCTCTCTCTCTCTTGCTTCCGTGCCTGCTCTCTGTCTCTAACCTTGGCTCTGCGGCTTCCTCCCCGTCCTCTCCTCCTGTCCCGCCTTTTATTACCCCCGACTCCCAACATCAATCCCAGATCCTGGCCTCTTCCCCACTCCCCTGGCCCCACCCCCAGCTTAGTAGCCTCGGACGCTCCCTCAGTGTCTCGGGCATGGTCGGGCCTCGAGTGGGTGCCTTTGGAGCTGATTGCCTGAGCTTGGGGGTGCATGCAGTGCCTGCCGACCGAGTAGCTGCCACCTCGTGGCTCGAGCTGTTCCCCTCTTCCTGGGTGACATGCCTGGCCTAATCATCCCTGTCATGCGGCCCTTGGAGGTGCGGTCGAGTGTGGCCAGGTGATGTCTTCTCCTGTGCTATGGTGGGCTCAGGCATCCCTCATTATCCTGCTGTGAACTCGGGCTGGGCTGCTCTGTGGGTAAGTGGGGTGGGAGGTGGCCTCCAACCTTCCAGGGGGGTGGGGTTTGGCCTGGGACCACAGGGACGGGACACCATTGGACTCCTGTTTTATTTGCTGCAGACTAATGTGGCGACCTATCTGGAATTATCATTGTTTTGAGGCATCTCCTCCTCCTTATCTAAAACAAGGAAAGGGTTGTTCCTTTTCTCAGAATGTAAAATAAAATATCCTATAATAAAGAAAAGTGACAGCACTGCTGAGCTGTCTAATATTCTGGATGAGGAACTTTTTAAAGCATTCTGAACATCTGACTCTTTTATTAAAGGGTGAATATAGTACTGCAGATGAATGGCTGCAAAGTATTAAAAATATAGTGTAATGAGAAAATTCTCTGCACACCAGGATCCAACAGATTGTAGAGGAAAGGATAAGGAGATGTCATTTTCCTGCCTCTAATCTCTTCCCTGTGTGCTTCATCAGGAAAAAAGCACCAGTTGTAAGGGACACCATGTTTATTTATTGACTAGGAATAAGGCCTGTTGTGGAAATACATACAATGAGCTCTAGAAAGAGGCTCTGGGTGGGTGCCCTGGTCGTTGGCACTCAGTGTCAATTTGCTGTGGTGACCTCAGCAGGGTATAATGACACAGAGCTTACCATTTTCTTCAGGGGAACTGATCTCTGTCATCTAAAGAGCAGTTGTAATTCTGAGTGATCTCCAGCCTTCCCCTGGAGATTGGCAACAGTGGTTCCCCAGGAGGAAATTGCTGGTTTGTAGGGTGGAGTCTATGGCATTGTACCTGTCCAAGGTCCCACCCCTCCTCAAACCCCAACCTCTCCAGGCTCCACCACTCAGATCTCCAGGAATTTCTCAGCCTGCGGTTGGCAAGCCTATCTCCTTCCCAGCCAACCATCAACCTACCTTTATGTGCGCCTCTGACTTCAGCTTTCCATCTCCTCCCCCCTCCCTCCTGGATAGCAGTTATATTTCTAAGCGATCTCCAGTCCTCCCCTGGAGACTGGCAACAATGGTTCCCCAGGAAGAAATGGCTGGTTTGGAGGGTGGAGTCTATGGCACTATACCTGTCTGAGGTCCAACCCCTCCTCAAACCTCACCCTGTCCAGGCTCCATCCCTCAAATCTCCAGGAATTTCCAAACCTAAAGTTGGCAACTTTATCTCCTCTCCTCTCAGCTGTCAGCTGTCTTTCTCATTAGTTGGGAGCAAAGCAACTTACTTCATTCTCCTCTTCCACTTTGTGATCTGTACAGCAATCCTGCAAGGTAGGTTAGGCAGAAAGTCTGTGGCTGGTCCAAAATTACCCAGGCAGCTTCCATAGGGAGGCATAGTAAGATTATGCATGGGATAGAGCAGGTTGAGAAAGAAGTACTTTTCTCCCTTTCTCACAATACAAGAACTCATTGGCATTCAATGAAACTGCTGAGCAGTCAGGTTAGAACAGATAAAAGGAAGTACTTCTTCACCCAAAGAGTGATTAACATATGGAATTCACTACCACAGGAGGTGGTGGCAGCTACAAGCATGGACAGTTTCAAGAGGGAATTAGATAAGCATACGGAGCAGAAGTCCATCAGTGGCTATTAGCCACAAGGTATAGATAGGAGCTCTCAGTCTGGGGCACGTGATGCACTCTATTCTTGGTGGGGGGGCAGCAGTGGGAGGGCTTCTAGTGTCCTGGCCCCACTGCTAGACCTCCTGATGGTACCTGGTATTTTTGGCCACTGTGTGACAGAGTGTTGGACTGGATGGGCCATTGGCCTGATTCAACACTGGCTTCTCTTATGTTCTTATGTTCTTAGGAGCAAGCAGCCAGGGCTAGTGAAGTATTGCCAGTCAGGAGGAATGAAGTCACCCTGAGCATGCTGGTAGGTCTAGGGTTGCCAACAAAGACAGATTGATGTGAAGGAGAGGATGGGAAAGTCTCCATATCTCTATTTTGCCTTAAATTGGTTTTGATGACAGCAGAGTAAGAAAATGCCAGAGGCTCTGGATGGGTGCCCCATGGCAAATGGACAATTCCTAAAGATTTTCCAAAACACTGCTCTGTCCACATTCATTTTCTACACTCACAGCATCCCCCACCAGAACGCAATGCATCCCTAGCACTTTGAATTAGCACCAGAGCTTTAAGAGCTCTCCTGCTGTCACCTGGAGATTGGCAACAGCTTGTTTGGAAGGTGGGGTCTATGGCATTGTATCTGTCTGAGGTCCCCCTCTTCTTCCTCCTCAGACTCCACCCTCAGAAGGCTTCATCCCTAAAATATCCTGGAAGTTTCCCACCTGGAGTGGGCAACCCTATGTCCTTTCCAGGCAACCATCAGCCTACCTTTGTCTGCCTGTCTGTCATCAGGTTTACATCTCCTCCCCCTCCCCACAGCCTCTGCCTAGGGAAAGGGCATTTTTCCCTACAGTGGGAACCAAAGCAGCTGACATCATTCTCCTCTCCCCTGTATGATCCGCACAACAACCCTGTAAGGTATGTTAAGATAGAAAGTTTATGAATGGTCCATAATCCCCCACGCAGCTTTTATAACATGAACCTGGGACCTGCACACCATCCTCTGAAGCACTGTCAGGTACATATCTGTGGCAATAATGGGGTGACTGCTGGCACCTTTTCCTATCATTTTTTGCCTTGTGGTATTCTGCTTGTGGTGTGATCTGTCTTTTTTGTGGTGTGGCATGGTTGTGTTTCTTTTGAAGGGAAAGTGATGTGTTGTGGGTGGGGACATATTTTACGTCAGAATACACCAGGTCGCATATGCGAATGGGGAGGGGAGTTTGAGGTGTGGAATGGAGTGAAGTTCAATCAGCTTCCATATGCAAATGCCCTTGAAACACTGGCTGAATCAGAGAAGAGTAGCCTAGGCTGCGATGGGTGGGAAAGAACTCAGACAATGCAGCCAGTGTATAGAGACACCTTGTGATTGACATATCACAGAGCCAACTGATTTTGGCTGGCATAGAATGTTGCCATACGAAAATACTTTTATATATAAGGACAGGATTTATTTGCTTCAACTGCAAAAAATATTTAATATTGACTCTAGAAGTAACTTCCATCATCCTGAGCATTTGGGTTGTAGAGAACTCATTGTGAGTTGACTTTGGCAAAGGGGATTAGATTTTGACATACGAACTGGTCTTGCAAATGCTAAAGTGTGTGTCAAGTTTGCTCACTTGAGACAAATTTGCTTCAAATTTGCTCCATTGTATGTGGGGAATGGCAAAAAGCCTCGGTGAGTGTGTATCGTTGGTGACAGATCCACGTGTCTGTTTGACATGTGTTTCAAATACGCATAGAAAATAGTCTTTTGCATGAGGTGGCCATAAATCTGAGGGCCAATTCAGATATGCACATGAATCATGCTCTTCCAGCCTCTGCCTCCTAATTAATAAGATCATGAGAAGAAGGGTGGGAAACAGCCAGGCACCCCTGAATTCAGCGCAGCTGAGAATGCCCTTCCCAAGTTACAGTTTGTTTTGCAATATGTCATTTCATTAGCATTTGATTCCTATGCACCAAGCCAATTTTAGTTTGAAAAACAGGACAAAACGTAAAACAAAACAGGACAATGTAAAACAAAAAACACTTCATGATTTGTAGCTGAATGTGTACAGTTTGTAGACACACTGAAGTGAAATGGAATGGATGCTTGTTGTTGCACACATGCAAATTATCCCTTAATGCTGCAGTCACTAAGGGCCAACATTGCATGACAAAAATTCTGGCCAGAATGCCAAATGTCTTTGTTGGCCCTAAATAACAACAAAAAAAGGTGGGATATGAAATCATAGAATCATAGAGTTGGAAGGGTCCATACAGTCCAACTCCTTGCTCAATACAGGAGCAGCTTAAACCATCCCTTAGAAGTGACAAGTGTTTGTCCAGCCGCTGCTTGAAGATGGCCAGTGAGGGGGAGCTCACTGTGGTATTTTGGTACTATTACTTTAAGAACAACTCTCAGAGGCTCCCTAGAAAGGCCAGGCTCAGGTCTTGTGCCCATAACGAGAGGAGTAAGAGTTAGTAAAGGTAAAGGTTTCCCTTGCTCAAAAGCTAGTTGAATCTGATTCTAAGGGGTGGTGCTCATCTCCAGCGCTGTCCAAAGACATTTCCATGGTCATGTGGCTGGCATGAGTAAATACTGAGGTGCCCAGAATGTTGTTACCTTCCCACTGAAGTGGTACCTATTTATCTACTTGCAGTTTCTTGCTTTCGAACTGCTAGGTTGGCGGGAGCTGGGGCCAGAGATGGGAGCTCACTCCTTCATGAGGCACTAGGATCTCAAACTGCAGAGCTACAGACCTTTCAGTCTGCAGCTTCAGCATCTTAACCTCTGAGCCACCACGGCCCCTTGGAGTAAGAGTTACTGAGGCTTAATTGTGGCCTGTTCCATTAGTTGACTATTGTGTACCAATAAACATAGTTCTTATTTCATCTACTGCCTCCAGCACTGCTCCTTTCTCTCTCTAAAGACTCTAAAGACACTCACCACCTCCCTCGGCAACTGATTCTGAACTATTTTTACTGTAATTTCCCCCCCTAATACACAGATGATATCTTTCTGCCTGTAATTTAAAACCATTATTGTGAGTCCTGTCCTCTGTTGCCAACAGGAACAGCTCCGTACCCTTCTCTAAGTGACAGCTTTTCAAACACTTAAAGAGAGTAATCATGTCCCCACTTAACCTTTTCCTCTCCAGACTGAACATTCCCAAATCCCTCAGCTTTTCCTCGTTGGAGCATGGTGCTGGCAAGGCTGAGTTTAGTCTTTTCGCCCCTCAACCACTTTAGTCCCTGTAGACAGAATTTGGCCTCTTTCTTTCACTTTAGGGCTTAATGCAGCAAGGAGGAGAGTACAGGGGAGAAATGTTAATATTCACTTCTCCATAGCCACAGCCCATATTACCCACCCACAGACAAACCTCAGCTTCTTTTTCAGGTTAAAACATATATTTGCAGTTCCAGTCACAGAATACCACGTGTAATTTGAACTTGTATGTGGAACATGCATATGCGAACTCAACCAGGCATTCATTCTGATTGGCTTGCAGCATCTTCATTGTAATTTTTCTTTACAAAATAACATTTATACTAAAATCTGCAGAATAACTGGGTGTGGTTCCACACCACTCAACTGTGGCTCAATTGCCAACAATCATACAGATGAAGTGTGCTTGCACACAAAAGCTTATACTCAGAATTAAACTTCGTTGGTCTTAAAGGTGCCACTGGACTCAGACTTTGTTCTATTGCTTCAGACCAACAGGACTACCAACCTAAACCAAGCTAGAATGCATCCTCATAGGGGAAGTGTCTGCACAAGTTTTGCTGCATGGGAAATGAAATGCAAAATAGCAGGTTTGTGGCATAATAGCTGTGAGAGAATTGAGGATATTGAAATGGTGCTATGAAATAATAGCACAAATTGGCTCACTTAAAAAAAAGAAGGTCATGGAGGAATACCCCTGCTGATGTCAGTGAACACAGGGAGAGTAAAGAGTCAGAACAGAAGCATCCGCCACATAGATGGGAAAATTCAAGATGACAATGCTTATTTAATATTGCAAATATCCACCTAATATTTGGATCCTCTCTTTTAATTCTATATGCCTTTAGCGCTGGGGCACTGTTGACTGATTTGTGAAGAACAGGGTGCAAATGACAGTTCTTCAGTGTTTCTTCTTCATCTGATATAATCTGACAGTCTGTCTGTCTGTCTGTCTCTTCCTCTCTCTCTCTCACACACACACATATCTCCAGGAGAAGGGGGAGGAAATGGAAACTGTTTATTACTAAAGCAGAGTTTTCACTAACGAAACATGTCTAGGCTGAATAAATCCAGCAGGAAAAAGTGATTACAGAAGACCTCAGCCGCTTTAATCTCTGGGAGCTTTAATTTAAAATACAGCAAAAGCCTACAAAGCAGAAGTTGAAAAAAGTAGCAAAAGAAAGGCAACTGATCTATGAGGTTCATATCTTTTCAGTTGGTAGCTTTCTAGATAAGTTAATATTTTCCTAGAACGAATATCTTGTGAGTGGGTTAAACTGAAAAACTAGTATAAAGCACATCACTGGAGTCACTGGGCCAAACTCAGTTCTTTTTTAACAGTAGTTAAACCTAATAAAAAATAATTCTTTTGAATTTAAGCCTGTTCAAAGGAGACTGTGATTCAGCTCAAAGAGAGTGCAAATAATATAATTTCAGGGCAAAATGCAGGGGCACTGTCACCATAATGGTGGTCTGTGTAGCCTGGAGGCCACCAGATGGAACATAGCTTTCTGGCCAAATGTAACAGCCCACTAGTGGGAGGACTTTATTAACTCAATTTTTTGCCCAGGAAAGGGCCAAATACATAGCTAGTGGGGTTGTATTAAGTGCTTTGAGTGACACATTGAGCAGGAGACTCCAGACAGAGCACCAATTTCATGATTCCAGACTGCCTGTCTGTGCTGTGGCCAATGCTCCCTCTAAACTGTGGAGTCTTGTGAGCAAAAATTCTACTTGGTGAGCTACTGGCATTAACGTTGTGTGGAAGTGATTTGGCTACTGCATAAATTAGTTTGCTCTGGAGCCATCCTTCCTGAGCCAAGACAAAAATGTGTGAGCCAGAGGCTAAAAAACCTGTGAGCTAGCTCACACTATCTCAGCTTAGAGGGAACACTGGCTGGGGCCTACAGTGAATGGGAAGCTGGGTTTCTACTTGTCAGTGCATCTCGTAACAAATGAAGTCATGCTATGTATGATTAAAAATGAGGCCTATTTCAAGCCAGGGAGTAGGGTTAGGGTTGCTGACTAGGGTTGCCAATAGGTCTGGAGAAAAATGTCCCATCCCTTAAATATTGGCTTCATAGGATATTATTTATCATACCAGGTGGTTATTTACCCCCCTGCCATGAAAACTGCCCACTGCCCATTTCCACACATTAAGCCTCTATTAAATAGTACAGGACATTTTTCTCTTTTGGCCAGCTGGCAACCCTACAAAGGGTCTCTGTCCCTTTCTTTATCCTCTGCTTGACTTACTTTGGTGGCTCCTTTGCTTTATATTATGTGTTCCTGAGATGGGATGAAGCAGGCTTGGTGGTAAGGCAGGTGACGCTACACCCCAGCTGAGAATGGGAGAAAGAGAAAAGGGGAGAGGACAGGGGTCTTTTCATAGAAAAAGAGCTGCAGGAGCTTATTAGCACATGGTATGCTAATGAGCTATTAGGCTATTAGCTTATGCCATGCCCCCTGACATCACCGGAAGTGATGTCAGAAGGGGAAGCAAAAGAGAAGAAGAAGAAGAGAAGAGTTTGGATTTATACCCTGCCCTTCACTGCCCAAAGGTGTCTCAGAGCGGCTTACAAAGTCCTTTCCCTTCCCCTCCCCACAACAGACACCCTGTGAGGTAGGGGGGGGCTGAGAGAACTTCTGACAGAAACTGTCCTTGAGAGAACAGCTGTGCCAGAGCTTGTGACTGACCCAAGGTCACATCAGCATGTGCAAGTAGAGGAGTGGGGAATCAAACCCGGTTCTCCCAGATAAGAGTCCGTGCACTTAACCACTACACCAAACTGGCTCTCAAAAGGGGGGGAGGCATCTTCAAAAGCTGGCCTGGGTGGGGGAGCTAAAAGAGATGGGGTTTAAAGTTTAAACTCCTTCTCACTAGAGTTGGGCCACAGAAGGAGGAAGGAGGGAAGGAAAGAGAGAGAGTAGAGAGAAGGAAAGAAGGAAGGAAAGAGGGAAAGAAAGAGAAGGAAAGGAGAGAAAGAAAGAGAGGGAAGAAGGAGGGAAACAAAGAAAGAGAGAAGAGAAGAAGGAGGGAAAGAGGAAAAGGAGAGAAGGAAAGGAGGGAATGAAAGAAATTCGGCAGCAATTCGGCCCCATTATATCCTATGGGCCATTGAAGTCAATGGTGAAAACATAGGGTATATTCTGGGGGCTGGAGGGGATGGGGTTTGAGGGAGAGGCTCCAAACTCACAGGGTAGCTGATGGAGCCTCTCCCCAAGATACCCCCTAAGTTTCAAGAAAATTGGACCAGGGGGTCCAATTCTATGGGCCCCCAAACAGGTTGCCCCCATTCCCTCCATTGTTGCCCCCTCCCCCCAGAGCTACTAACAGCACTGTGAGAAAAAAAGTAACTTTTTCCCCACCATAGAGAACAATGGAGCTGCTATGTTATCTTCCAAGGAGTACTTTGCACAGTGCTGAGAAGCATAGAAGAGTACTCAGACAGGAATGGGCTTCATATCCAAATGCAATGAAAGCCACATTGAGAGACTCTTCCAGCTCTGACCTTGGGCACAGAGAAAATTTATGACATGCATAAAAATGTACCTTCTGAGAAAAGCTTGAAGTTATGTGTTCACTAGTGTACAGAGTCCTAAAACATAATGGCCTGTGTAATGGCATAAATAACTGTGTTTTATCCTCCATCACCTGATCAGTGTAGTTTCCACAGCCAGCAGATAAACCAAGGTCCATATGATCTCGCCTTTAGTGTAATTCCTGACATCTTTTTCAGAAGGCTAGCCCTGCAGACTGAAGGTAACTACATGGACAAGGGAAAGCAGTGTTCTGGGTGACTCTGGTCAGGCCTGATTCAGGTACAGGCATGCACTTAAGATACCCTATGCATCTAGTTAGCTTTCCTATATCAAACCATTTAACTCCTAGCCAGAGGCACACCTCAGTAACACCATAGGTTCATATAGTACACAAGTTAATTGTTGGAAGTCAAGGACTGTACCTTGCCTCTTGCCTCAGTATTCAGAGGAAGACTACAACAGAGTCAAAGAGATTGAGAGGCAGGACACTGTCTGACACTGTTCCTTTACTAGTCTCTGATGCTGTCCCTTTGAAGTGTAGATTGCTATTCTTAGGCAAACTTTCCTTCCTTCCGGCTTTCTCCCCTCTGTCCATGCACAATGCCAGGTTTCTCCATCTTGGCAACAAGAGAGCAAGACATGCTTTTTTGCATCTCCATCCATCTAGCTAGTTAGATTAGAGAATCTATTGCTCCTCTATCCTATCTACAAATTGAGTTCCTGTAATAAGCTCCAATTATTAGTTTGCAAATATAAAAAGGCTCTGTGTTACTTTGTTTTCTTGCTGGCACAAACACAGCATGACCAGATGAACTCTTCTGTGTAAAAGCCTTGAGTGTTCTGCTAACAATGCATTCCAATATAAATACCATTAGAGAATCTCTGCTTCCATTTTTAATCTTTGTATTAAAGCATAACTATTGTATTCTTAATATACATTAAATCTACAAAACATTCTATCATCCACCCATCTTTCTTACACTATACAAGTTTCTTACCCCAGAAGTAAACAGGTCACAGACAAGGAGCACCTTCTGAGAAGATGCTCTCAATCAAGGCAACTCCTGTGTGAGGCATGAGGGGGAAGTTCGGATGAGAACTACAGTGCATGTGGACAGGTGACTTAAGCATCCCCCCCCCCCAATTTCCCCAATCTAAAACTGACCAAGGGAGCTCCTATTTGCTTTATTGGGGAATCTTATCTGCAATACCCATTAAGCTTCCCCCAAGAACATTCCCATTAAGTTTTTGTATTCGCTTCTTGAGTGTCCTTGAAAATCCTCCCAATGTGCACTGAGGTCTCTGAATAAGGTATTGCTTCCAAATATACAAGTGTGAACATCCTTCAAGTTGGAATGGTGATATTAAACTGATGGGATTATAATTCTCTGCTGTTCTATGTAAGGGTACATCACTTAAACAGTTTACCTCCTAAGAAGTTAAATGAAACTAAAAAATAAACATTATACAATCATGCCAATATAGGAGGGGATGGAGCTGTATTGCTTATCACTAATGCTTATCACTAATACTGTCAGACATATCTAATAGTAATCATAACATCTGTGCAGCATCATTCCACATAGCACTCACAACAATGGACATGTTAGCTGATAGTGCATGTGTTTGTATCACACTTGTCCTAGTGACAAAACTTTGTGGCTTAGGTGGTTAAGAAATATAACATTTTGAAAACAAATCCCTACTTTGAGGAAAGATATCTGAATCTTCTACACCAAGTAAATAACAACCATACAACTATTACAGTTTTAAAAATTATTATGTGGAAAAGTCCAATGATCTCTTGAAAGTAATTTAAACAATTCTCTTTAAATACTGTATCAAGGATTACCTCCTATAGTAAAAAGAACAGCATGTCATCTCATTCTGAATTTCACTGGGAACTGCAAAAAAGGACTTTTTGTCCAAGGTTTATGAAGTATAATCATGTATAAAAAATGAAGAAATTGGTATAAATTGATATGGATAATAAAATTGATACAAAAAGATTATAGCTTCATGTTAGGAAAACAAACTTTGTTGATAAGAGTATTTAGAAAGGAGTCTACCCAAGCCCATAGCTACCATGGGGGCCATGGGGCTTGGCACCCTACTGGTTTTTATGGGCCCCCTCCCTGAGCCTCAGCTCCCCTTCCCCCCGGGCTCTCTCATCCCCATTGTCTGTTGGCCTGTCAGCAGGGAGAATGAGGGTGGGGATGTCAGAGGTGGCAGCGCAAGCAGCAGCAGTGGAGAGGCTGGGCTGAGAGAACGGCCCGGGCAGGCAGCGAGCATGAATGGCAGGGGGAGAAGCTCATTGCTTCATCCACCAGCAGGTAAGCCTGGCAAGGCCAGGCAAGGCAAGGAGGCAGGCGGGTGCCTCTTCTGGCCCTGGCTAGGTGCGCTCAGCTGTACTCTGGCATGCCAATGAGTCTGCACATGGCACTTTCATGGCCAGCCTGGCTGTCACCCATCTTGCCTCTCCCGGCCCCTGGCCCTGAGCCACAGGAAGGGACACTGGGGCTCCTCAGGGATGGAGGCCCCCTGAGCAAAAAGTTGCTAGCTACAGGGCTGAGTCTCTCTTAAAACACAAGCAAAATTCTGCTCTGGGTCCACAGAGATTAGACAGTTATTGTCCATTTGCCTGTTTGACAATTTCCATTTAGTTATATGGAAAAAAGTTTCCTACAAAAGTGTGACTTGCAGTGCAATCCTAAGCAGAGTTATACCCTACTAAGTCCACTACAGTCAATGGGCTTAGAAGGGTGCACTGTTACTTAGCACAATGCTATTCATTTTAATCTCCCCCCCTTTACTATTTATATGCACATGAATAATCTCATTCTTATAAACACCTGTGTGGCTGGGTACTTCAAGTGATGATCTTTCAGTGAACAACATGTTAGTTGTAGTTCCATCCCCTCTGTTATAATAGTATGCAGGTGTGGGGATGGAAGTTGAAAGTGGGAGAATACCTGTGGAAATATTTAACTCCTTCCTACCCAGACATTTCCCAGCAAAACAAAAATTACATTAAAAGTCACACATATATCTGCTGTGAAAAAAGTGCAGTGATAGGTATCCAACCATACATTCTGAAGACTTAAAGTTGCATAAGTTTTCTTAAAAGAAGATAGTGATTTCCACCAATTCCTCTTCCCAATGTTTATCCTCACCCTGCTCCTTTTGCTGTTCCTGACTTGACCTCCCAGAACAAAATTACAGGAGTCTGAAGCAGGAAGGGGAATTGGAGGAAATAACCATCTTCTCTTAAACAAAAGCTAAGTATCTTCAGCTGTCAGAATTGCCTAGTTCAAAACAGGTAGGTTTGAGAAAAGAACAATTTTTGAAAATTCTCTGTGACATGCACAGGCCTGTAGCTACAGTGGGGCATTTCAGGGCCTGGCCCCCTGACTTCCACCCAGCCCCCAGGACCCCTGGCTCTCAGGGCCACCCAGAGGACTCCCAACTCTCTGGGCCACCTGGAGGACGCCCCAACACTGCCCCTTCCCCAAGTGTGGCTCGCTTCCCCATGTAGGCAAGCAGAGTGAGAATGCTGCAAAAGTGAGTTTTAAAAATTTTATTTTTATTTTATGACATCAGTGCCCCCTGACTTATTTAAAGGCCCCCTGAATTACAAAATCCTGGCTACAGGCCTGGACATGCACCTTCTTCCTCCATGCAGGTTCCCTTCTTAAACAGCAGTCTCCAGCTGCATTGCATTTTTTAAAACTCAGGAAAAATAATCACAAAATTGCATGTTATTATACAGTTTCTCCCCACAGAACTTCTTCAAGAAAATACATGAATCTTTATGCAACCAAACAGCTAAATCATGCAATCTCAGCCTTAGTATAATAACAAGAAGGATTATTGTTGTTGTTGTTGTTGTTATTATTGTTAATACTGAAGTTAGAAAGGCAAATAGGACAGGCTCCATATGTGCCTGTTGACCCCCTAAGGAACAATCTCAGATCAACACCACAGAGAGAACTTTCATATCATCTCACATGCAATGTTTTTCAACTTCACATTTTAAACTGCCAGCCAAATGTCAAATAATCAGCTGATATATGTGAACCACCTTAAATTGGTTCTGTGAGTGACTTGAATGTTAGGGATACTCTTGGTAGATGGCTAAGGGAAGAAAAGAAATATGAATGCCCCAAAAGCTGTGCAAATGGCACAGACTAATGCCATACTTGCCTTTTCCTAGACTTTGGCCTTTAAAATTTTGAAGACTGGGCAATTTATTGTTTAGCCTTTTTGCTTAGGTGTTCTGTACAGCATTATGGCGCAAGGCTACAACATTATTTTAATAAACATTGTTTGACTTGCCTAATGGATGAGCTGGAAGGTCAAAAAGGGCTGCGTTTGTCACATTGCTGTATGCTAATTATCTGAAAGTTTCCATTAAGAAAATGTATTAGCTATCGCTATCCTGAGGTGTAGAGATACTCATGTGCTCACAATTAGCATGGGTTTTCTGCTTTTATCTAGTGAGTTAGTCAATAAAACCATGGTTACTGCCACAGCACAAGGCCACTTCCATTACCTTCAGAGGCTTCCATCTCAAGGAAACAAATCTATACACTATATGCATTTCCAGTATCAACAAAGGGTAAACACTTAACAAGAATGCTTTCTTACTGCTATGCTCTTATGCATTGCTAAAAACACTGGGTTGGATTCAAATGTTCCCTTCCATTTAGAGAGGAAAGAAACTAACTTCCATGGTATGGCTCCTGCTACAAACAGAAAGAGTCCTTTTGTAGATAGAAAATTCATTTGGAATGGAAGATTGCTTCTTGAGTGGAAGAATGCCTTTAAATCTGGCCCACTGTTCACAAGTTACACTGAATATGCATACAGAACCTGTGGTAGATCTTAATGCTTAACAGTGTGATGTCTGCTGATAGTGGGGTTTTGAATGGAGAGAGGCACTTACTATTTCCTCAGTAGCTCCCTGAAATGATGCCCATGCAAACATCTCCCCTTCTTTTCATGAAAATGACCATCACTACTACCGCTGCTACTTTTCTTTTCATATGAAACTTAATGGATAATCACTCACCACACATACATCAGAATTCTAATTTTTCAATAAATTAATTTACTTTTGTATAACTAAACAACCCAAATCACAATATAGGGGCATGGCCACTTGGAAACTTCCTCAGTTCCACTGAGTTCACTGACCATTCTTTATTTTTGTTGAAGGTATTTTTTGTTTTGAGTTTTGTTGAAAGCATTACCCATGTAAAACCACAGACTACCAGTTGTATCCTAAATACATTTACTCAGAAATGAGCTACTGATCTGTTACCAGGAAAAAAGCCCACTTATTTCAGTAGGCTTTATTTCCTGGTAAACAGGTTTAGGATTGAGGCCTGAGTCATCAACTTGGGTTTAAAGCTACCTTGATGGATATTTTTTATGGTTATACAATGATACTGTTGTACTATCAGCAGTAAAGATTAAGGGCAGACATGGACATACTTGCAGAAATATGTGGGTCTGAAGAGTCTTGTCTTAGTGGTACTTTTACAAAAATAAAAATAAAAATTAGAAGTGTGGAATCTTGCTTGCCAGCAAGACTATTCTTGTGTTAGCCTTTCAGCTTTATTTCTCAGTCACAGTTGTGCATGTACATTTGCACACAATGGCTTGAACAGCAAACAATGCATTGTAGCCTCTTTCTGGGCAGCAACTATGGTAGCATATTAGAATGGAAACAGAGCTGCTGCAGTGGTGGTTCATTCCCATACAATTCATTGTTACAGGTTCATCCAGGGCTGCAGTAGCTCAGAGGTTAAGATGTTGAGTTGCAGACCGGAAGGTCTGTAGCTCAGCAGTTTGAGACCCTAGTGCCGCATGACAGAGTGAGTGCCTGTCTCTGGCCCCACCTCCTGCCAACCTAGCAGTTTGAAATCAAGAAATTGCAAACAGATAAATAGGTACCACTTTGGTGGGAAGGTAACAGCATTCGTGCACCTTAGCATTTAGTCATGCTGGCCATATGACCACAGCAACATCTTTGGACAGCGTTGGTTTTTCAGCGTGGAAACGGAGATGAGCACCACCCCCTAGAGTCGGATTTGACTAGCTTTCGAGCAAGGGAAACCTTCACCTTTACCTTTACAGGTTCATCCAATTTGTCTCCTTCCACATAGTTGCTTTTAATCTGGTGATCCAAGAGTATCCATCTTCTGTGTAATTTGTAGTTTGATGCTCATTTTGATAATGATTCCCAGCTGGCCTGGGTTTTTAACTCAGATTTCTGGCTTTTTGAATCATTCCCACCCCCCAGCAGGAAGATTAGTAATCATCATGAAATGTAAAGGTTCATGGTGATATTGTGTTAATTGCTGGGCCTGAAGATCCTAATAGGAAGATTTAGTATGTACGTGGCACTTAAGGAATATTCACATATTTTATTTTATTTTAGTAATCCTTGAAGCTACTTTATCATCATCTCAATATTTCAGATGTGGTGAAGCTAAAGGAGAGAGATAGAGGTAACCTTAAAGCTGCACAGGAAATTATAGCAGAGGTGAAATTTTGCACAGAGTAACTTGGAACAGCACTTTCTCTGGACCTCTTTCTCTCTCTGCTATCAGGCTGGTACTGAGATGTTTTGTTTCTAGATTGGAGGCATGAGGAGTCTTTTTAGGTTCTAGACCAAATGAGAAATCCAAAAGATATTAGATCTCTTACTAAATCAGTTGAGGCATTTAGCAAACATAGAAGTCAAGCAATATAATTCAATTACAAGCCAGCATCAAACTTAAAACAATCAAGGCATATGACTTCAGGTACAATAGCACCAACAGGCACAGTCCCTCAGTCAATTTATCTCCAAGATAACAGTGTCTTCTGCTTAGTCTGAAATGCCTATAGGGAGAATGGGAATTCATCCTTTTGGAAGGAAGAGCATAGCAAGCCTTCCTGTGGGTCCTAACTAATCTCACTTTGGATAAAAACAGGTTGCTTACCTGTAACTGATGATCTTCGAGTGGTCATCTGTGCATTCACACCTCTGGGATATAGTATAATGGAAAGCGAAAGGGAATTTCGCACCCACTGCCCAGTCACATGCTGGGCTCCACTGCACATGACTAGGGGGAGGGCACGAGGATCCCGCCAGTTCCTTCTGACCGCTGCCCTCAGTCTCCAAAGAAAGGAAAGGACCAAAAGCAGAGGGGAAGGAGGGCAGGTGGTGTGAATGCACAGATGACCACTTGAAGATCATCAGTTACAGGTAAGCAAACTGTTTATCTTCTTCGTCGTCTCTGTGCATCACACCTCTGGAAGACCAGCAAGCAGTACACACACCTACCTGGAGGAGAGAGCTGAGGTCCTAAATCTGTGCTGCCTGCAACACTGTTCGTCCTACTGCTGAATGCTGATGAAGACGAACGTCTAGGGCATAGTGCTTCACAAACGTGTGAGGCATGGCCCATGTCGCAGCATTGCAAATGTCATCTAGTGACGCATCTCGCGGGAAGGCTGTAGATGCAGCCACCGCCTGGGTGTAATGCACCCTTAGCGGCCCCGGGAGCGACTTCTTAGCTAACATGTAGCATAATTTAAGAGTCTCCACAATCCATTTAGATAGGAGGATAGCTTCTTCCCTTGGGAGGGTAGAGCATAGGAAACAAACAAAGCCGGTGACTTTCTGAAGGGCCTTGTTCGATTCAAATAGAAGAGTAGAGCTCTTCTAACATTCAACAAATGGAGTCGGTGTTCTTCATTGGTTGCAGGAGATGGGAAGAATGCTGGGAGGACAATGTCAGCCTGAAGATGAAACTCAGAAACCACCTTTGGCAGGAAGGAAACCTCTGGGGCCAATATGACCCCATCATGACGGAAGCATAAATATGGTGGATCACAATGAAGCACTGACAGTTCACTCACCCTCCTGGTGGAGGCGATCGCAACCAGAAATGCTGTCTTCCAAGACAAAAGCTATAGACTACAAGTAGCCATTGGTTCAAAGGGCTTGTCCGCAAGACTCATAAGCACAATGGGTAGGGCCATGCGATGGAGGTAAGAGGCGGGACAAGCCTTTAAGAAACTTCTTAGTCAATGGGTGGGAGAAGACAGAGTGACCCTCAATAGGTGGATGGTGAGCTGAAATTGCCGCAAGATAGACCTTCAGCAAGGCACAGCTAAGGCCCAGGTATACACAGGACAACAAAAAACTGAAGATTGTCACCAAATCTGAAGGAGGTGATGGTAACCCCAACGAGGTGAGATATGATAGGAATGTATTTCACTTCCCAGAGTTGGAAGCTCGTGTAGATGGCTTCCAACAGTTCAATAGGACAAGGGGTATTCTGTCCCTCATCGCTAGGAGAGGATCCTCCAAGCTGTGAGCTTGAGACGCTGTACATTGTGATGTAGTATCCATCCCTTTCCTTCAAGGAGGAGGTCTGCAGCTGGGGGAAAGTGGATGAAGGAGCCCTTGGATAGGTGCAGCAGGATGGGGAACCAATGCTGCTGTGGCCACCATGGAGTCACCAGGAGATAGTGTGATTTCTCCCTCAGGATTTTGCTGAGAACTCTTGAGATCAGAGGAATCAGAGGGAAGAGAAAAATGTGTACCGGTGACCACAGAAGAAGGAGACTGTCACCTAGAGATAGGGGATCGGTCCCTGCTCCGGAGCAGAAAAGATGGCACTTCCTGTTGTGGCATGTTGCAAACACGTCCACCTCTGGAAAACCCCATAGTTGGAAGATTGGTTGGAGATAGCTCCAACTGAGTTCCCATTCATGTCCTGATGCACCTCCTCTGCTCAGGAAGTTCGCTTGAACGTTTTGAGCCCCCGGAAGATGGGCAGCTCTCAAGAATGTGTTCCATGACTGACACTTATTCCATATTTCCAGGGCTAGTCGGCATAGTCCCCTAGATATCATGCCTCCCTGTCTGTTGATGTAACACAGGGCCGTGGTGTTGTCTGTAAGGACCGTGACTACTTGCTGGGTGACAAGGTGGCGGAAAGATCTGAGTGCGTATTGAACTGCCAGGAGTTCCAAGAAATTGATGTATTGACAGGCTACATGGAATTCCCACCGAGCCCCTACACAAAGTCCTCTGAAGTGTGCCCCCCAACCCCAGAGGGATGCATCTGTTGTCAATATGAGCGTTGAGGTGGGCGGGTGAAACGGAGCTCCTGCCAAGAGATTCACAGGGTCTGCCCACCAGAGGAGAGAGTCCCAAACAGTCTGTTGTAAAATGAGATGAAGGGATTGGGAGTGCCGCTGTGGATGAAACTTCCAAACAAACCACAGCTGCAATGGTCTCATGCATAGCCTGGTGAAAACAATGGCACTGGTAGTGGCTGCCATCAAGCCCAGCAGCCATTGGACTTGCTTTGTAGTGACACTCCTCGTACTGTGTAGGAGAGTCACCAAATCGATAATGTGCTTCACTCTCTGAGGAGAGAGGACAGCCTTGCATGTCACAGAATCCAGAATAGCTCCTATGAATTGTACCTTTGTGGAGGGAAGGAGCATTGACTTTTGCAAATTCACCTTGATGCCAAAAGACTCTAGGATGGTCAAGGTTAGGTGGGTGAGAAAGGAAGTCTGCCACTAACAACCAGTCATCTATGTAGGGAAATATCTGGATGCCCATCAGATGTAGGTATGTTACAATGACCACCATTACCTTTGTAAAGACCCGGGGGGGGGGGGCGTGGATAGCCCAAATGGGAGGGCTTTGCATTGGAAATGTCTGCTGCCTACCGCAAAGCGGAGGAAAGGACGGTGGTTGGGATGAATCGAGATGTGAAAATAAGCATCTTTGAGATCCAATGTCACCATCCATGTTCTGGGGTTCAGAAGTGGAAGAATGGTTTGTAGCATTGTCATTCAAAACTTTTTGTAGACAATGTGGCAGTTTAAACGTCTGAGGTCCATAATGGGACGGAGGCCTCCATCCTTTTTCGGTACCGTGAAGTAATGAGAGTAGAAGCCTGCATGGGGCTGAGTCACTGATATTGGCTCTATAGCATCCTTTTGGAGGAGGGTTTGAACTTCCTCCAGAAACATGACAGAAGGTGGTGTGATAATGACAGGGGAGGTGGCAGGGGTTTGGAAGAGCTCTATAAGGTAGCCTGATTCTATTATGGAAAGGACCCATCGGTCTGAACTGATGAGTCTCCATGTCGACAGGAAAGAGAACAGGCAAGTCGGAAACATGGTGAAGCTGGAGTCAAAGACTCTGCTTGGGAGCTTTTGAAGGTTTGGGTCGAGATTGGGAAGCCAGCCCAAACTTGGGTTTTCCTCCATAACGACGAGATGACCCACTCGGAGATCTTTGCCAGTGGGTTTTGGAAGGAGATTTTGATGCTGGTCTCCGAGCCCATTGCTTAGTCCAGGGTTTTCCCTTGGTAGACTTGGTAGCGGGAGAGACTCCTAGGCTGCGAGATGTTTTGATGCTCTTGTCGAGCTCTTGAAGTACTACATCCATAGTAGAACTGAAGAGACCATTGCCCTCGAAGGGAAGATCTTCAATAATGGTTTTGGAATCTGTCTGTAAGGCAGAGGAGTGCAGCCAGGCATGTCGACGTAAAGCAACTGAAGAGGTGAGAGTCTTTGCCACTACATCCAGGGTGTGCTTGGAGACATTCAGCTGATGTTTCGCTAGAAGCATGCCTTCTTTTTGTATGTGTTGGGCCTGATGACTGCTCTCAGCAGGCAGAGTAGCGATAAATTCCGACATTTGCTCCCACAGAAAAAACTGATAGCGCCCCATACAGGCGCCATAGTTAGATGCCTTAATCCCCATTGCTCCTGCAGTGTAGAACTTTCTACCGAAGGAGTCAAGCTTCCTGCCATCCTTGTCGGAAGGTGTGGAGTGACTGCTCTTTCCTTTGGTGGATGATGTCACTACTAAAGAGTTCGGCTTTGGATGGGTAAAGAGGAATTCTGCTCCCAACTCCTGAATCTTGTACATATGATCTGGTCATTTATTAGAAACTGGAACAGATTAAGGATGTGCCCAAGGATCCTTGGCCATTTTCAGAAGGACTGAATTCATGGGAAGGGCTACTGACATCGAAGTGTCCATCTGAACAATGTCGAAGACCGAATCCATAACCATAGGAGGAGGCTGACTGATGGGCAAAGCCAACTTGTCTGCCATACGTTTCACAAAATCTCCATGAGATTTAACTTCTTCCGATGGGGAGATAGGGAGGTCATCCTCCACTTCTTGAGGTGGGGACAGTTCTGATGGTTGGTGCGGGCTATCCTCCTCCGACTGAGAAGCCGAGGAGTTGTTTTGCTCTGAAAGTTCAGAGAGTGAAGTCTGCAGTATTGCTGTTGATGGCAGCAGTTTGGACGGTTCTGGAATCTGTATCAGTGTCAATGGTTGGAAGTCAGGGACTTTAAGATTCAGTCTCAACTGAGATGGTTTAATGAATTTTGGTGTCGAAGATGCATCTCAATACCGAAAGAGCTGAGACGATGAGGACTGGCGATCCCACTCCATGGGTGGAGGCAGGGGAAGCCACGGCATCAATCCCAGGAAGGGATAAGCCCTATATAGATATTGCCATTGGCGCTGATCCCAGTGCAGAGGCTGGAGGGGCGTAGAAGATCGATCCCGACCATCAGATCCAATGGGAGGCAAAGGAACAGTGGTGTGTGCCTTCTGATCTCAGTAAGAGATCTCAACCTCGGGGGATCAAGGAAGCTGAGTCAAGTCCAGCTCCTGGTCAGAGTCGGTGGACTGATTTGGGAGTAGCGAAGGTGATGCAGAACACCTTGTAGCTGCCCTTGGCTTAATGTATTAAGCGAAGCGGCTCTGTGAGGTATGGCTACCTCAGTTTGGGGACTTGACGCCTTGTCAAGAGAGCCTTTCTTATGGTTCTTATGCTTAATATGCCAAACGTCCTTGCCCTCCTTCTGGATCTTAGAAGGAATATGGGCGTTGGACTGCTGTGCCTGAATCGGGCATTTCAGCACCCATTTTTCAGCGTTGATCACAGCCGATGTCGAGGACAGAATGGCTGCCAATTCCAATGCGGGCGTTGACATCGAAGCACGCCTGGAAGTATCTTGTGATGAGGCCGCCACAGGAGATAAAGCTGACTCCATCAAGGCCACATGAAGTCTGGCCACCCAATTTTTCCTAGTCTATTTGGAGAATTTGGAACAGTGGATGCAGGAGTGTATTCGGTGCGATTCCCCCAGGCATAAAAGGCAGAGAGAATGTCCATCTGGGGGGGGCAATTTTCTTGCCACAGTTCCTGCACCGTTTAAAGTAACCCCACCTAGCGGCCATAGACTGAAGGGAGGGGAGGAGAAAAGTCTCCACAGAAGCAAAGACCAGTCCAAAGAAGACTAACTAACTAAAACTACTTTCCTAACTAAATAGAAGAAAAACGAGGCTTACAGGCCAACAAACTGTTACCGACCGAGGCGGAAAGGTCCTACCAGCGTGGCAGTCAGAAGAGAGCTGGTGGGATCCTCGTGCCCTCCCCCTAGTCATGTGCAGTGTAGCCCAGCACATGATCGGGGAGTGGGTGCGAAAATCCCTTTCGCTTTCCATTATACCGATCGGGGTCAGCACAGGCACACTATATCCCAGAGGTGTGATGCACAGAGACCACGAAGAAGATCATTGGTTCTCCAGGAATTAACTATTCATATATTTCAGAGGGACTGCAAAATATTACAACTGTGCAGCCAGAACAGCTTTTCCATGGGTCATATTGCATGGTTGCAATAGAGGATTGCAACCCACCTGAAAATCACATAGATTTTGTTACCCTCAACCAGGCAACCAGGCAACAATTTCATATTCCATCCACAAGAAAAATTACAGCTGTACTAAAAGATGAATCTACGGAATATCAGCTGCCATGCCATTGTTGTCTTCTATTAAACAGAAAGAAGTGGGAAATATGTCCTCTAATCCTCTTCAGTGTTTTGATTTGCTGCAGAATTTCGTGGGTGAGACTTTTGCTTGCAATGGGCTTAAATAGTGATTTTTGGAAGAGAAAGCAGCTATCATGAGCAAAACCGATAACATTTTCCTTTCTAAGCCTCTCTTCAGTTTCATTTTAAGTGACTAGAGGGACTAATCCAGTTTACTCTTGCTGTGACGCATCAGGCAGTCTACTTAAAAGAAATGAACTTGATTGGATTACAAGGTAACTTCAAAGATGTCCGCCCTAGCAGCTGAAGAAATGGGATTGAATTAATAGGCGCAGCATGACAATGGCAGTCAGGCCACCATTTTTTGAGGCTTTCCTCTAGCTGAATAGAAGGTTGAGTCCTGAATAGAAGGTTGAGTCATAATTTAATAGGGATCACATCCACAATCCAAGTTGCTAAATTCTTGGGATCTTAACTGAACTGATATCTTCAATAACCTTTACAAAAGTGACAAAATAGTATGCAGGGTTTGCATAGGTAAATATGCAAACTTAGCTCTTTATTACTTCTCTCCAGGAAGTGAAACTTCACACTAGTCAAATCAGCAATCTTGACAGTGTGATCCTATGAAGAGTCACTCCAGTCTAAGACCATTAATTTCAGTGGCTTTCGACTGGGGTAACTCCACAGGGGTTTGCACTGTGAATCCATTTTATTCAAAGGAATGAGGATTTTAAAAGTTATGTATAAAAGCAATAGTAAAAGCCAGCGCAACTTGGAGATGAGACTGCACTTTTCATTCCTAAATCTACAAATCTAAGTGCTCATGATTTCTGAAGCAACTGCAAGAAACTGTTATACTTTTTGTGTATGGTTTGAGGACTTTAAGGGGAAGCAGAAAGGAAAGGAAGATGGTGAGAGGAATGAAGAAGAACAAAAGAGGGGCTAATTTCATAAAAGAAACTAAAAGGGCTAATTTCCCCTCCAAAAATAGCTTCTAAATTCAGAATTGTTCTGTGTTTTAATGCAAGAAAATATTTGATTTTAATATTAATGGAACTTGACCAGATCACTTTATTTTCTGAGTACATATACACTTGTGAAAAGTGCACAATAACAGATATCGATCAACTATTTTAAAAAATCTTGATGAATCCTGACAGTGAATTTGTTCCTTTAAATTGCATGAATATCTGCAAAATATCTGCAAAAATAAAGTGGTTTCTTTCAACAACATGTACTGCAGAGCAGTTGACCATAGGAGTCCTGTGTAAAACACACCCTCTATCCCTGAGTAGTGGGCCACAAACAATGGCATCCTAACTGCAAAAAAGCAAATGCACAGATTTTTGAACATTTCTTAAACACCAGGTTTAGATATTGCATTCCATCCTTGAATAAAAATACCTATTTTCAAAATGTAGTTAAGAACTCCTTTATATGACTCACAGTGGCACCCAGTGGTATGTTGTGAGATTGCACGTTAGGTATGAATGGAGAGCTCGATACATTTCTGGATGACTGCAGTTTTTATGGCTTTTGGCTGACAAAAAGTTGATGGCAATTTTGTTACTCAGAATAGACCCGAACAGTTGACCATCTGACAGCGTGGCATGCAAATGATAATAATTGCCTGGCAGGAAAAACTGGGATGAAGTTTAACAAAACCAAGAGATTAAAGTCTGCTTTGAGATATTCCTAGTTTTTGTCATGGCCCGTTCAGATCAGGCCTGTAGCTACAGTGGGGCATCTCGGGACCCAGCCCCCTTAGTGCCAAGGCCCCCACAACTTTCCATCCAGCCCAGGGCCCCCAACTTCCAGTTTATTTGTGGTGCTCCCTTGGGGGAGTGTCTGCACGGGGTGCCTCCTGACTTATTTAAAGGCCCCCTGAATTTAAAAATCCTGGCTACGGGCCTGGTTCAGATGTTATAGTTGTGGACTGATTCCTCTGCATAAAGAACCACAAAACTATATGAGAAGCAACTTCAGTCATTTCTAAGGATATCAATCATGTCAGTGCAAGCACTCAGAATAAAATGTTACATTGCTGTGCTTGAAATCCACCAATAGCATGGGAAATCGCCTCATAGAAATGCCTTTCCAAGTGGTGCGACAGCCGCATGGTTCTATTAGCGGGAATAACTTAAGCCACAAACTGAACATGGGAATAGGATCAATATGAGTTTCCAAACATTAAAAAGAAACAGTTCTGCCTTATCATAAAGATATTTAGGAGGCAATAAGTCACATTTATTTTTGTGGAGCTTAATGCTAGTTAATGATTGGGGTGTAAATGAAAGCAATTTCTTTTCAGATAGATGAAATATCTAAGGACCTTTCCAGACTAATGAAGTAACACAACTTAAAAACAAACAAACCCAGCCCTGTTGCCTGGTAGTGCTGCCTTCAACCCATCTATGCAATATTCTTCTCTCATGACATGTGGCAGGGGTGGGGTGGAGGAAGGAATAGCCTTGTTACTGAAATGTAGTTAGTGTCTTTGCAGTCTTTTTGTCTTTTAGGCATAAACATACGGTTAACCGAAAATTAAAGTATAAAAAAGGAATGAAACAAAAAGTTGAGGGTTCCCCCCCCCTTCTAAAAAAGTTACATGTCTGTTTCTGTACCACAATTGTCAAGCAGGCAGTGTTCAACCTCTATGGAAGAGATTTAAAACAAAAACTATAAATGTTAAATCGGTTTTCTTTTCTCCTCCAGGTTACTGAACTTAGCCTCAAGGGAATGAACTCTTTCCTGGTATGGCTGCTCCACCTCCTGCCTGTGCTATACATTTGGGGGGCAAAGCGATGCCACAGAAGGTGCCGTGGCAGGCACTGCTGTGAGCACTTGAATATCCTGCAGCTCCTTGATGGCACCTGCCTGGATCAGTTCTGCCTGGATCGAGTGGCCACCCAAGCCCTCTGCAAGGAGCTTGGACTAGCACTGTAGGCCCAGGTGCCTGCCCCCAGGGCCATCACTGCCCTGCAGAAAGTGATGCTTCCCCAAGCCTCACCCTCCTCCTCAGGCTCCACCCCCAAATTCTCCAGGTATTTCCCAATCTGGAGCTGGCAACCCTATTGCTGTGCCTGCAGGAGCATGTGTACTTCCCCACAGAAGAGGCCAGGATGGCACCAATCCATGCCGGGTTCAATGCATTCACAGGCTTTCTTCAAATATAATGGGGACCATTGCGCTCATCATCCCTGGGAGAAAGTTCTACCACAGCTATTGAATGCACATGGAAAGACTGGGGTTTAGATTGCCTGCTAGGTGTCTCTAGTTCCAGCTCCTGCCAACTTAGCAGTTCGAAAGCAAGAAATTGCAAGTAGATAAATAGGTATCACTTTGGTGGGAAGGTAACAGCGTTCCGTGCACCTTGGTGTTTAGTCATGCCAGCCACATGACCACGGAAATGTCTTCGGACAGCGCTGGCTCTTTGGCTTTGAAACGGAGATGAGCACCGCAACCCTAGAGTCAGATTCGACTAGCTTTCAAGGAGGGAACCTTTACCTTTACCCTAGGTGCCCCCATTGGCCATGCTGGGGGGGGGAGAATCAGTGGCTTGGCTGGGGGCCCAAAGTGTGCTGGACATGGCACCCATTGGCATTCTGTGGTTCCCAGACCAGTGGGCATGGTTGACTGTGGGGGAAGGTTAGATTTTCTGGACTCTGTGAGCACTTATGGACTATGCCATGGGTTTTGCCAGCTTGGTATAGTGGTTAAGTGCACAGACTCTAAACTGGGAGAACTGGGTTTGATTCCCCACTCTTCCACTTGCACCTGCTGGATGACCTTGGGCAAGCCATAGTTCTATCAGAGCTTTTTCTTGAAAGAGCAGTTCTTGAAAGAGCTCTCTCAGCCCCACCTACCTCACAGGGTGTCTGTTGTGGGGAGTTTGTAAGCCACTCCAAGATTCTGAGTGAAGAGTGGGGTATAAGTCCAATCTCCTTCTTCTTCTTTTGCTGATTTTACTTCTACCAGTTCTAGGGTGCGTTCCCAGGCTGGAGTGGATTAGGGAGATGACTAATATCTGCCATACCCCTGGTCTGCCATCTCCCGCATCAGCACAGGGGGCACTGTGCCAGTTTATCTCCAGTTTATACTGTTGTATTTACAGGATATGCTGGCATAGCAGACAAGGAGCTCCCTGAGTTTTCTCATCCCCTCCCCTCAGGACTGCACTGTTACCTTTCAGTTTAATCCATAGTATTCAATGTATAAATCACAAAATCTCTTTATGTAAGGGTGTGTTTTGTGTACTGATCCAATTAAATCTATGAAGCTTAATACATTCCATAGCAAAGAATGTGAAATTCTATAAAGTGTGCCCATAGTCCAGGATATATTGAATCCCTAATCTGATGCCTGATTTTGTTTGGTAGATCATGTTTCTAGAGACCTGCTGAGCCTTCACAAATGGAACAACTGGCATGAGCACATGACAATGTGTTTTTTTGCCATCTTGGGAGTGTTTTTTCATTTTAGGTTACCTTTTTGTATTTGGTAGTGACCGGAAGATTTCCTCACTTTTATTCTATTGATATGTGGCCTCTTTGTTTTAGTGGTCAGGGGCTCATACTTTGATTATGTTTGGGAATGGAACAAATACATTGTTGACAGGAACATTATGTTCATCACCTATGAAGAAATGAAAATGGTAAGAAGCAGAGGGTTTACCATGATATTTGATATCAATATTATCAGTACTGAACACTTAGACATTTGTTTAAACAAAGGCTGCTTTGATTACCAAACTGCAATGCTTTTATAAGAACAGCTACACAATATTATGGTCTAATCAAGCTCAGTTCACTGATTCCTCATCCTCAACGTGCCCTTTCTCAAATTTAGCTTTTTGTGATCTTTTTGGGATAATCACAGTCCGAGCATGTTATAAGGTAGTCTAAACAGGAGGGTCAGCAGCATTATCCAAGATCCTACTTATATCAGCCATTCCCCCGCTCCGATCTTCATGGCCATTGTTTTCCCTGCTAATGTCATTGGAGGGCTATTTTCAGGTGTGAAAAAAACCACTAGTAATTGATAGATAATTACAGTGCTATAATGTTGTAATGATCTACTGCCACATTCTACTGGTTCCTCTGAATGTCCAGCTTTTTAAAAAAATCATTTTTGTTGTAGAGATACACTTTCCCCTTTATATCTGCACAATGAAAAGGGCTATAGATAGTTTTAATGTTATTCCAGTATAGTACAAAAGCAATTAATGATTTTTTAGAGTCTGAAAATAGTCCCCTGTTGGTGTGGGAGAGGAGAAAATGGTGGTCATAGAGGGCTGTGACAAGGAAAGTGTGGAGAACGCTGCTCTGTGGACACACTATTGCAATTGTGAATACCTCTGTATTCACAGTGGCAACAAGAGCTCCATGCAGAACTGTCGCTGTGTGGAAACAGTTAAAATTGAAGAAAACAAATTTCTTTGGAAGCAAAACATTCAGATTTATTTTTAGTTCTGCCATTTGTACAGGGGGAAAAGGTATATTAAACTGGAAACTACATCCATATACAAACAACTTTTAAAAATAATATACACATATTAAAATGAAATATAATATAGAATTTTATACAAAAACTATTGATTATTATTGAATGTTGAAGGATACATATTTGAGAATTTCAATATTTAACACTGAGCAATCCATAACAACAGACATTTCCTACTGCCTAGATGTGTAGTTCAGTGTTCCACACAGATTGTTTAAACTGCTATATTTAAATACAACTTCTTCTGTAATTTGTTACACCATTTTAATGGAAACAGGCCCTTTAATGCAAGTGGAACCATTACCTTGGGCTAGATCTTATTGCACTAAAGCAATGTTATCTGCTTTCAGCAAAATAGTATGTTTATTTTGGGGTAGCATTAGAGGAGTTGAAATCTAAGCAAATATTGGGTGTGCCTCATAAGAAGTTTGGGAAGAACAATTCTAACCCCTCCCCTCTGGGAAAACCAGGGTTGATATTTCAATATTATAGAAAAATTGCATTGAAAAGGAGTTGTTTGGTCTGCTAGGCATTTAGAGAAGCCCAATAGAAACTGGCAACCTAGCAGTTTGAAAGCAAGAAATTGCAAGTAGATAAATAGGTACCATTTGGTGGGAAGGTAACAGAGTTCCATGTGCCTCAGTGTTTAGTCATGCTGACTACATGACCATGGAAATGTCTTCGAACAGTGCTGGTTTGTTGGCTTGGAAAGGGAGATGAGCCCCGCCCCCTAGAGTCGGATTCAACTAGCTTTCAAGCAAGGGAAACCTTCACCTTCAATAGAAACTGGATTGTAACATCTCCTTTTCATTTGTTCCTTGCTGTTGATTTATTGTAATTGTTTTATTATAAAATTTAAATTAGATTTATTTTATTCTAATGTATTAGTTGTACATTGGGGTAATGATTTATTAGGAAGCAGCAATGTTTAAAATTAAGCATCAAGTTATAATGGTTTAAAAGAGACATCCTAAATGGAATTTAAAACCATAGTCTTCTACCAGCTTACGCTAGAGAAGTGCCAATGATGTTGATTAGTCTTCTTGGTGGCATAGTATCCTCTTGCCATTTGTTTGATGAACAATGACCCCCCATGAGGTTCCCCATGAGGAAATGGCTGGTTTGGAGGGTGGAGTCTATGGCATTGTACCTGTCTGAGGTCCCACCCCTCCTCAAACCTCACCCTCTCCAGGTTCCACCCCTCAAATCTCCAGGAATTTCCCAACCTGGAGTTGGCAACCTGATCTCCCTCCCAGCCAACTGTCAACTTACTGTTATCTGCCCCCTGGCTTTCCAACTCCTCCCCATCCCTCCTAGAGTGTACTCTACCCCCACCCCCACCTGGAGATTGGCAACAATGGTTCCCCATGAGGGAATGGCTGGCTTGGAGGGTGAAGTCTATAGAATTGTGCCTGTCTGAGGTCCCACCCCTCCTCAAACCTCACCCTCTCCAGGCTCCAACCCTCAAATATCCAGGAATTTCCCACCTGGAGTTGGCAATCCTATCAGGACTGGCCCCAATGAGTTTTCTCCTAAAGGCCAAAACAGGTGTGGAAAGGGCCTTTTAGTGACAGAACCTGGTTGCCTAGCAACAGGCACTGAGGAGAAAGCACAGTTGCCACCTCTGATTAGGGAAATACCTGGAGAATTGGGGGGTGGATCCTATGGAGGGCAGCATTGGGGGGATGGAAGGACTTAGCAGGGGATAATGCCATAGGGTCTACCCTCCAAAGCAGCCATTTTCTCTGGGAGAACTGATATCTGTCATCTGGAGATCAATTGTAACAGCGGGAGATCTCCAGGTCTCACCTGAAGATTGGCAACTCTAGAGGAAGTCAGCTGCACAGGAGGGGTTTGAAGAGAATGGTTAGATGGTCACTGACCCACCTTATTAACCAGTCAGCCAGCCATGCTGGAGCCAAAAAGGAGTGAGAGGCGTGTTAAGTTTATTCTGACAGGAAAGGGGCCAAACAGGCGAGGCAGTTATGCTGACAGTCCTTTGTTTTTTTACTCACAGATGCAAGTTTGGTTGTTTCGTTGCCTACCAACAGCCACTGAGGAGACAGTCAGTTAGTCCCACACAGGAGCCAAGAGAAATGTCTTCCTCAGGAAAGAGTCTGGCTTTCCAGGATCACAGCTCGTTTCCTCTAGGCCAGACTCTCCCTGGTGTTGCTGCCACTGCTGAAGGAAGGCAGGTGAGCCTTTGAAAGGCACTGGGCAGCCTTCTCTGCAGTGCAGGCCTTGTGGCCGAGGGAGAGGGGCTGCGAGGGGCAATGAAGGTGAGTACTTCGCCTGCTTGCTGCCGCTCGCTAGGTCTGCCTCCTTCTCCCCCATGGAGGGGTTGCCACTCTCTCGGCAGAGCGTCCATCCCCTTCGCCGGCTCCCTCCAGACTGAGGGTGAAACGCTACCTGCCAGCTTGGTGGGTGGGGCTAAGCCAACACAGCGAGCCAATGCAGCCACAGGATTGGGAATCTGTGAGAGTGGCAGCTGAGTGGGCCAAAGGCTGTGGAAGCATGTCCAGGAGAGAGACGAAAACTCTTTTATATATAAGGAGAGATTTTATATATAAAGAGAGTTATGCATGCAGGAGATATGGGAGATTGAAAGAGCCTTTTCTCTGAAGATCAGGGTCAAGAAATGGACCAAAATATATATATGAAAAGTACTTAAGAGGAACCAAGCTTTGTGAGATGATGAAGTATGATACTTTTTGCCAGTCTTGAGGAATCAAGAGAAACAGAGGAACTTCAGTTTCTCAAATATGATTTCTTCCATTGTATTTGTAGGATATTACCTTGTAGGATGTTATTTATGGAGGATGTTACTACAGAATGAAACTGCTTTCAGGCCTTTCAACTGTGCAGACATATATTATACCTACTGACATTCCACAAAAGAAAAATCTGTTCTTTTAAAAATGTGAAGTGGATTGATAGGACTGTCAACTCTGGCTTGGGGAATTCCTAGAGATTTGGAGGGTGGAACCTGTGAAGGGCAGGGTTTGGAGAGGGGAGGGACCTCAAAAGGGTATAATGCCATGCAGTTCCAAAGCAGCCATTTTCTCCAGTGGAATTTATCTCTACTGCCTGGAGATTAATTGTAATTCTATGAAATCTCCAGGCTTCATTTGGAGTTTAGCAACCATGTGCATATAGCTAAATCACCATCTCAGTTCTGGGGGAAGAAGAAGAAGAAGAAGAAGAAGAAGAAGAAGAAGAAGAAGAAGAAGAAGAAGAAGAAGAAGAAGAAGAAGAGGAGGAAGAAGAGGAGTAGGAGGAGTAGGAGGAGTAGGAGGAGGAGGAGTAGGAGGAGTAGGAGTAGGAGTTGGTTTTTATACCCCAGTTTTCACTACCCGAAGGAGTCTCAGAGTGACTTACAATCACCTTCCCTTCCTCACCCCATAACAGATAACCTGTGAAGTCGGTGGGGCTGACAGAGCTCTGAGAGAACTGTGACTGATCCAAGGTCACCCAGCTGGCTTCATGTGGAGAAGTGGGGAATCAAACCCAGTTCTCCGAATTAGAGTCCTCCCACTCATAACCACTACACTCACAGCAGTCTATGCAGCCCTTTCTACATCTATATATATAAAAGAAAGTCCCCTCACTGTAAAATCAACGCCCAGGCCAAACTGCTGGACCTAGAAACACCACATTCGGGGAGAGCGCTCCTACCATGGCGTAGGTGCTCACAAAGGGATTTTTAGAAATTCGACCCCTAAGTGGGACAAAAGGGGTAAAATGTGCTCCCTCCATTGATTCCTATGCAGCTGCCTTCCTGCACCTCCCGTTCTCTGATTGGTCAGCTGCAGAGCTCAGTGTTCTGAGGTAAAAAAAAAAGTTACAGGGGACTGCAGAGAGCTCATGACAGTTGAGGAAATCAGGACAACAACCACCTGTGAGGTGAAGCAAAGCTGCTGGTCCAGCCTCTCTGATGGCTTCCAACACACTCCCCCACCTCCTGTTATCTGTCAGGTGCAGCCCTACCTCCACAGCAGCTTCTAATACTCCTCCCCCTCCCCCTCCTACGCTGGACAGGCAGCTGCCTGTCAGGTGTAGGAGAGGAGGTAGGATGGCTTCCAACACACTCCCCCCACCTCCTATACCTAACAGGCAGTTGTCTGTCAGATGCAAAAGTGGTTGCAGGGTGCTTAAAGCCATTAGGGAGCCCACCCCAGCCATAACACTTTAGTGATCTTGCCAGCCCCACCTCTACCGTGGCTTCTAATACTCCTCCCGTCCCCCTCCTACACTGGACAGGCAACTGCAGGCAACTGTGTAAGAGCAGGTGTAATCCAACAGGGATGCCGCCCCAGCAAGATCACCTTAGCAATGCTGCTGGCCCAGCCTCTTTGATGGCTTCCAACACACTCCCTCACCTCCTACACCTAACAGTCAGGTGCAGCAGTGGTTGCAGGGTGCTTAAAGCCATGAGGGAGCCTGCCCCAGCAGTAACGCCTTAGTGATCCTGCCAGCCCTGCCTCCACAGTGGCTTCTAATAATCCTCCCCCCTCCCTGTCCTACACTGGACAGGCAGCTGCCTGTCAGGTGTAGGAGAGGAAGTGGGATGCTTACAGCCGCTGGGGAGGTTTGCTCAGCAGGATTGCCTTAGCACTGCTGCTGGCCCAGCCTCCCTGATGCCCTTAAATACAATCCCCCCCAACACCAGACAGGCCAGTGTCTGTCAGGTGTAGGAGCAGGGCCGAGGTATGAATGTTTATGGGGAGATAGTAAAGAACATATCTAGGAGCCATTTTGATGTGTGCCTCCCTCATGAACCTGAAGAAATATCCACCACATCACCACTCCCTCACACCAACTCCCCCTCACACCTCTCACCTCTTACTGCCCCCACGAAAGCTCCTGGCAAACGTTGAGCCAGATACACCAATGCTACAAGGAGGAGGCAATTTAGGAATGCGGCAAAGACATTTACACATAGTACTCCTGCAGTGCACTGAGCTGCACAAGCCAAGTACCAGCAAGATCACCCTGTGGTGCTCAGAACAACACAGTCTCCATATGAGCAAAACAATCCAGGAACACAAGTAGAGAGGCCATCACTTTCATGGAAGGTAGCAGGAGTTGACTTAACAGATGACTGCTTCTTAAATGGACAGTTCTATGTGGTCTCCTCCAGAGTGAGCTCATCAAACAGCCTGGTGATCCTACCACCTGAGGGCAGAACCACCAATGTGGTCTAGAGAGAGGTCCTTCAGTAGAGAAAAAAAAAGTACGTATGTCTCACTCCATTTCTTATACTACAATCTTCTACTACAATCTTCTACAACAAATGTCACATTTCAAATTTCACATCATCCAGGGGTCTTTTTTTGGGGGGGGCGCACCGGAGCACAGCTCTGGCAGCTCAGGAGCCAAGCCCCACCCGCAGCTGGTGTCCCCAGGAGTCTTTCAGGCAGCCAAATGTCAATTTCAGCTCATTATATCCTATGGGCCATTGAAGTCAATGATGTAAACATAGGGTATATTCTGGGGGCTGGAGGGGAGGGGGTTTGAGGGACAGGTTCCAAACTCACAGGGTAGCTGATGGAGTCTCTCCCCAAAATACCCACCAAGTTTCAAGAACATTGGACCAGCGGGTCCAATTCTATGGGCCCCAAGACAGGTTGCCCCCATCCCCTCCATTGTTCTCTATGGTGGGAAACAAAGTTACTCTTTTCCCACAGTGCTGTTAGTACCGGGGGGAGGGTGTTTGAGGGAGAGGCTCCAAACTTTCAGGGTACCTTCAGTAGCCTCTCCCCACATACACCCCCATGTCTCAAAGCAATTGGACCAATGGGCCTAATTCTATGGGCACCCAAACAGGTTACCCCCATTACCTCCCTTGTTTCCAGTGGGGAAACCCAGTCAGCAGCACTTAAGGCAGGCAAGCAGGCAGCGCCTAGCAGTCAGACTCTCCCAGAGAATCTCAGGGAAAGTGAACTGTCTTTGGAGGTGCTTGTTTGCCATGAGAACAAGTGGCACACTCCAGAACAAGTGGCACTGTGGCAGTGCAAGCATGCCACAGTGCCACACAGAAACCCAAAAAGACCAAAAGGAACATCATTTATACAGGTCGGAAGGTGTCCAATATGCTATTGAGGAAGAGCAGAGGGCAAGTACGAGTAACCCCAGAAAGAGTGAAGCGGCTGGGCCAAAGCCGAAAGGACGCTCAGTTGTGGATGTGTCTGACGGTGAAAGGAAAGTTCGATGCTGCAAAGAACAATACTGCATAGGAACCTGGAATGTAAGATCTATGAATCAAGGTAAGCTTGACGTGGTCAAAAATGAGATGGCAAGAATGAACATCGACATCTTGGGAATCAGTGAACTAAAGTGGACAGGAATGGGCGAATTTAACTCAGAAGACCATTATATCTACTACTGTGGCCAGGAATCCCGTAGAAAAAATGGTGTGGCCTTTATAGTCAACAAGAGAGTGAGAAAGGCAGTATTGGGATACAATCTCAAAAATGACAGAATGATCTCGGTCCGAATCCAAGGCAAACCATTCAACATCACAGTAATCCAAGTCTATGCCCCAACCACTGCTGCAGAAGAGGCTGAAGTGGACCAGTTCTACGAAGACCTACAACAGCTCATAGAACTAACACCAAAAAATGATGTCCTCATCATCATAGGGGACTGGAATGCTAAAGTAGGAAATCAAAAGGTAACCGGAATAACAGACAAGTTTGGCCTTGGAGAACAAAATGAAGCAGGGCAAAGGCTAACAGAGTTTTGTCAAGAGAACACGCTGGTCATAGCAAACACCCTTTTCCAACAACCTAAGAGGCGTCTCTACACATGGACATCACCAGATGGGCAACACCGAAATCAGATTGACTATATCATTTGCAGTCAAAGATGGAGAAGCTCTATCCAGTCAGTAAAAACAAGACCTGGAGCTGACTGTGGCTCAGATCATGAGCTACTCATTGCAAAATTCAGACTTAAATTGAAGAAAGTTGGGAAAACCACAAGGCCATTCAGATTTGACCTAGATCGCATCCCCGATGAATATACAGTAGAGGTGAAGAATAGGTTTAAGGGACTAGATTTGATAGACAGAGTGCCTGAAGAACTATGGACAGAGGTCCGTGACATTGTAAAGGAGGCAGCACTCACCGCCATCCCAAAGAAAAAGAAATTCAAAAAAGCAAAGTGGCTGTCTGATGAGGCTTTACACATAGCAGAAGAAAGAAGGAAAGCTAAAGGCAATGGGGAAAAGGAAAGATTTGCCCAACTGAATGCAGATTTCCAGAGAACAGCAAGGAGAGATAAGGAGGCTTTCCTGAATGAACATTGCAAAGTAATAGAGGAAAACAATAGATTGGGAAGGACTAGAGATCTCTTCAAGAAAATTGGAGAAATCAAGGGAACGTTCCATGCAAAGCTGGCCATGATAAAGGACAAAAATGGTAGGGACCTAACAGAAGCAGAAGAGATTAGGAAAAGATGGCAAGAATACACAGAAGAACTATACAAGAAGGACCTCGATGTCCTTGACAACCACGATGGTATAATCACTGACCTTGAGCCAGACATCCTGGAAAGCGAAGTTAAATGGGCCTTAGAAAGCATTACTAACAACAAAGCTAGTGGAGGTGATGGTATCCCAGCTGAGTTATTCAAAGTCTTAAAAGAAGATGCTGTTAAAGTGCTGCACTCAATTTGCCAACAAATTTGGAAAACACAACAGTGGCCACAGGATTGGAAAAGGTCAGTTTACATTCCAATCCCAAAGAAGGGCAACGTCAAGGAATGTTCAAACTATCGCACAATTGCACTCATTTCACACGCTAGCAAGGTCATGCTCAAAATCCTACAAGCTAGGCTCCAACAGTACGTGGATAGAGAACTGCCAGAAGTACAAGCTGGGTTTCGAAGAGGTAGAGGAACTAGAGATCAAATTGCCAACATTCGCTGGATTATGGAGAAAGCAAGAGAATACCAGAAAAACATCTACTTCTGCTTCATTGACTATGCTAAAGCCTTTGATTGTGTGGATCACAATAAATTATGGCAGGTTCTTAAAGAGATGGGAGTACCAGACCACCTCATATGTCTCCTGAGAAACCTGTATAAGGGTCAAGAAGCAACAGTTAGAACCGGATATGGAACAACTGATTGGTTTAGCATAGGAAAAGGAGTACGACAAGGATGTATATTGTCACCTTGCTTATTTAATTTATATGCAGAGTACCTCATGCGAAATGCTGGCCTGGATGAATCACAAGCTGGAGTTAAGATTGCTGGGGGAAAGATCAATAACCTCAGATATGCAGACGATACCACTCTGATGGCAGAAAGTGAAGAGGATCTAAAGAGCCTCTTGCTCAGGGTGAAAGAGGAGAGTGCAAAAGTGGGCTTGAAACTCAACATCAAAAAAACTAAGATCATGGCATCTGGCCCCATCACTCCTTGGCAAATAGAAGGGGAAGTCGTAGAAGTAGTGACAGACTTCACGTTCCTAGGATCCCAGATCACTGCAGATGGTGACTGCAGCCATGAAATTAAAAGACGCCTGCTCCTTGGGAGGAAAGCGATGGCAAACCTAAACAGCATGATAAAAAGCAGAGACATCACCTTGCCAACAAAAGTCCGCATGGTCAAAGCAATGGTATTCCCCGTAGTAATGTATGGCTGTGAGAGTTGGACTATAAGGAAGGCCGAGCGCCGAAGAATAGATTCTTTTGAACTATGGTGCTGGAGAAGACTCTTGAGAGTCCCTTGGACTGCAAGGAGATCAAATCAGTCAATCCTAAAAGAAATCAACCCTGACTGTTCCCTGGAAGGCCAGATCCTGAAGCTGAAGCTCAAATACTTTGGCCACCAAATGAGAAGGGAGCATTCACTGGAGAAGACCCTGATGCTGGGAAAGATTGAAGGTAAAAGAAGAAGGGGACGGCAAAGAATGAGATGGTTAGACAGTGTCATCGATGCAACGAACATGAAATTGAGCAAACTTCAGCGGACAGCGGAAGACAGGAGGGCCTGGCGTAATCTGGTCCATGGGGTCGCGATGAGTCGGACTCGACTGTGCGACTGAACAACAACAAAATTGATGGTGCAACCTCATTGGACCACTCACACCACACACACCTCAAAAAGAATATTTATAGCACTGGGAAAAATGCAGAAAAGGGCAACTGCAATAATAAGAGGAGGACGCTTTCCCTGTGAAGAAAGGTTATCACGTTTGGGGATCTTAGCTCTGAGAAACAATGACTGAGGGGTGACATGATAAGAGATTTACAAGACTATGCATGGGATAGAGCAGGCAGAGAAAGAAGTACTTTTCACCCTTTCTCACAAGACAAGAACTCGTGGACACTCAATGAAATTGCTGAGCAGACAGGTTAGAAGTTAGAAAAGATGAAAGGTTTTTTGGTTCTTACAGGTTTACAACCTTTAAAAGTTCTGCTGGTTGCTGTTGCTTGGTGGTGGTGGGGGGCTGCTTTTTTCCTGTCTGCTCCAGCCTCCATACGTTCGTCAAATTCCATCAGCAAGCTGTTCATGCCAGCCACCACCACCATCACCACCTCCTATTGCAGTGAATTTCATGTATTAATCTCTGTTTGGGTGAAGAAGTACATCCTTTCATCTGCAGTTGCCCTTTTCTGCATTTTTCCCAGTGCTATAAATATTCTTTTTGAGGTGTGTGTGGTCCAATGAGGTTGCACCATCAATTTATACATGTATAAATGTTGTTCCTTTTGGTCTTTTGGGGATTCTGTGTGGCACTGTGGCATGCTTGCACTGCCACAGTGCCACTTGTTCTCATGGCAAACAAGCACCTCCCAGGACAGTTCACTTTCTCTGAGATTCTCTGGGAGAGTCTGACTGCTAGGCGCTGCCTGCTTGCCTGCCTTAAGTGCTGCTGGCTGGGTTTCCCCACTGGAAACAATGGAGGTAATGAGGGTAACCTGTTTGGGTGCCCATAGAATTAGGCCCATTGATCCAATTGCTTTGAGACATGGGGGTGTATGTGGGGAGAGGTTCCCGAAGCTACCCTGAAAGTTTGGAGCCTCTCCCTCAAACACCCTCCCCCCGGTACTAACAGCACTGTGGGAAAAGAGTAACTTTGTTTCCCACCATAGAGAACAATGGAGGGGATGGGGGCAACCTGTCTTGGGGCCCATAGAATTGGACCCGCTGGTCCAATGTTCTTGAAACTTGGTGAGTATCTTGGGGAGAGGCTCCATCAGCTACCCTGTGAGTTTGGAGCCTCTCCCTCAAACCCCCTCCCCTGCAGCCCCCAGAATATACCCTATGTTTTCACCATTGACTTCAATGGCCCATAGGATATAATGAGGCTGAATTGCCGCCGAATTTCTTTCATTCCCTCCTTTCCTTCTCTCCTTTTCCTTCTTCCCTTCTCTCTTTCTTTCTTTCCCACCTTCTTCTCTTCTCTTTTTTCCTCCTTTCCCTGTTTCCCACCTTCTTCCCTCTCTTTCTTTCCCTCTTTCCTTCCTTCTTTCCTCCTTCTGTGGCCCAACTCTAGTGAGAAGGAGTTTAAACTTTAAACCCTTTCTCTCTTAGCTCCCCCACCCAGGCCAGCTGGGGAAGGGAAGGGGAGGCTTCTGAAGATGCCCCCCCCCCTTTGCTTCCCCTTCTGACATCACTTCCGGTGATGTCAGGGGGTGTGGCATATGCGAATAGCCTAATAGCTCATTAGCATACCATATGCTAATGAGCTCCTGCAGCTCTTTTTCTATGAAAAGACCCCTGACATCATCAGTATTATAACTGGATTTACGGAACTTAAATACTGTAGCGAAGAATGGGTAGCAGGCTAGTTTACAATAAAATAACAATGAAAGAAGCCTCCAAGCACCCAGGATCCAAGAGCCCATTAAGGCTGAACACTGACTGGCAGCAATATTGAGACCAGGTCAAAGTTAATTTAATCTGGTTTCCCTGAATGGGTGGGTTGACAAGGAGGAGTAGGGAGCCCCTGCTGCTCCCCTCCCATCCTCTCCCCCGCCACTGAAAGTACCATTAAGTTGGCAGCACTGGAAGTGGGTGGGTGGAGAAGGATAAGGGGGAGTCTTCTCCCCAGGCATGCTTCCTCCACTATCAGGTCAAGTGAGGGATAAAGAAAACATCCACCCCTGCAGCAAATATCTCAGTGAATGAGGGGACAGAGAGGGGATGAGGAGGGAGAGGAAAGAGGCATGAATGGCATAAAAGGGGTGGGGGAGAGAGGAGAAAGGAAAGGCAGAGCGAATGAAATGCCTCCTCCCAGCAAGTCTTGCTTGTATAATTAGCCCATGATGAAAAATGATGCCACTGGCTCCAATGTGCAATTGAGTAATATTTGAGTAATGTGCAGTTACACATAACAACCACAAGGTGACATACATTAGCTTTACTATGGTGAGATCACTGTAGGTGGCAGTAAAAGAACACTGATATGGCTGTGCTCCTTTTCTTGATACTGAAGAACAGCAAGCCTGTAGCCGAAAGCTCCTGAATATTCTGCTGTAGTATTCTGCCATTGTTATTACTCTTGTCCCAGTATATATGAGCCACCAGGAGCAGGGCCAGTGCTGGGTTTTTTTGCACACTAGGTGAGGCTACCTTCTGGCACCCCCCCCCCCAGTGTGCCCACCAATTTTCAAACATAAATGCATTTTAGAAAGAATGAAAAACACAAAATTTAAAATTGTTAATTTCTTTTTTTATAATTGTGAGAACAAGTAATACAATATCTGATTTTGATAATGACTCAGCTCTACCCCACCTTCCAGGGTAGATATAAATTACCTGCCTACCATTTTTCTGCTCACCTTGACACAGAGAGTACTCTGTCTTTCTGTGTTATACCAGTCACAGCTACTGGTGAAATGTCAGGTCCTACAATGCCAAGACCACGGCCACACAACCTGGAAAATCTACAGCAACTAATGAACTCCAGCCGCAAAAGCCTTCGATAAAATATCTGATTTTCTCTCTCAAATAGAAAAACACAAATCACAAAGCATTTTGAAAAATCCTGTTAATTGCTATGTTGAAATTTAAGTCTCTTTAATGTTTCCATTTCAGGCACATCAGAATCTCATTTTGCGTGCCTTTTCTTTAGCAAATTTTGTCACCAGTTCCTTCAGGTCAAGCGCTGTTAACTGGAATATCCCTGCTTTTTATCTACCTACCACTTTTTCAGTGAACCCAGCCACATGGACCTGTACCATAAACTGGAGGGTGCTTTCACACATGCTAAATAATGTCATTTCAATCACTTCAATCATGTTTGCAAGTGGATCTTGCCATTTCACACAGTAAAATCCAGTTGTAAAGTGTATTGAAAGCATTGTATGTGAAAGTGCCTGAGATGTGGGTCATATGACTGAACGGTCCTCTATACAAAAACATATTTCATAGAAAACTGGCATATCAGAGAGAAGGCTAGGGTAGAACCAGTTTTTCTACATGGAATTTGGTGGGGAGGAAAAGCATGTTCAGTTGAAATAATTGCCAAACCAAATAGTCTCTTTTGCACAGCCAAGGACTCAAAGAATACTGAGTAGGCCTGTCATTATCTTGGGCTGTGCCACCGGGGAGCCTGGCTAGCAGTAAGAGAGGCTGGGCCTACAAACCCCAGAAGGCCTTGGGAAGTTTGGGCACCGATTTTGACCAATAGGGAAGAAGAGGGCTGGGGAATAAAAGAACTAGTGCAAGAAAAAAAAGCTGTTCTTCTTCCCAGGGAACAAGGCCAGAAGGAAGGCTGCTGTGGGGAATAAGCCCTCATCCTGAGGGAAGGGTGAGTAGTCTAAGGCCACTTGAGATAGTGAGCCAGGGACAGTATATTTAGACGCATTAGGGCAGTGATGGCGAACCTTTTAGAGACCAATTGCCCAAACCGCAACCCAAAACCCACTTAAGTATTGCAAAGTGCCAACATGGCAATTTAACCTGAATACTGCGGTTTTAGTTTAGAAAAAACAACTCATACATCTTTTGTCTTAAAAGAAAAACACCATAACGGAGCTTTCAATGATACAAACAACTTTTTATTGAAAGGTACAGGTTTGCATTTGGCATGCTTTTGAACAATTAATGTGATTTTTGCTGTTGTATGCATGCTGATAATTTGTCTATCCTTGGCTCATACTTTGTAAGTTTGAGAGCAAAACATGCAGCACTCAGGTCATCTGTCAGTCTGTTTCTGGTGTCAGATTTGATATAATTCAAAGCTGAAAACAGCTGCTCACAAGCATAAGATGATCCAAACAAAGTAAGGAAAGCAATCCCAAGTGCTTTCATTGACTTAAAATTATTTGGCAGAGAATTCCACACTTTAAGGATTTCATTTTCAGAACTAACTGTGCTGTCCTTTGTCATCCCTTCTATTTTCTCAAGTGTTTCACGCAGGCCACAGAATTTATTTTTCCAGATAGAGTTTTCTTGAAATTCTAATATCTCCATTTCCAGATTTCCTAAATCTAACCAGTGTAAGCAGGAAAGATCAAGTTCTTCAAATTTGGCTTTATCTGGAGAAGTAAGAAAACACAGGGTTGTGTTCCATCTTACAGAACTGTAAAAATCTGTTACTGAAATTCACCTTTGTAGCTGCTACAATGCTAGAAAATTCCTTGTAGATTTCCTGATGGCTTGTAGGATTGTCTGCAAATGTTGTAGAATTTTCTAAATGCATTTTTAGATTTTGAAAATATTTCAGCTGTCCACTTTCAAGGTCTCTTTCAAAAACCTGCAGTTTTCTCTCAAATGTTTTAATATCACAAAACATCCTTTCTGCTGTTTTCCCTACACCTTGTAGTTGTTTGTTCAGTACATTGAAGTGTAGTGTAAAATCTGTGAAAAACATGAGGTTGGTAAGCCAGACCATATCAGTGAGCTATGGATATTCCTGCCCTTTTTCATTCATAAACAGCCTAATTTTGTCCAAGCAGGCTACAAATCTCTCCAGGACTCGTCCTCTGCTCAGCCACCGGACATTGTTGTACATAAGTAAACAATTGTACTGTGCCTGAACCTCCTCAAGAAGTACTTTAAACTGTCGACAATTCAGAGCATGAGCCATGATGTAATTCACCATTTTTGTGACATCTGTGAGGACATCATCAATTTTTTTTGCTGCTTTCCCTGGCACAAAGAGCTTCTTGATGTTTTGTTTCTTTAACAAAGATCTGTATGAAACCAGGTGTTGCCCCCACCATAGAAGGTGCCCCATCACTAGTAATTGAAACCACTTTTTCTGGTTTTATGTCTTGTGACAAAAAAGCCTCCATCACAGCATTGTAGATATCTATTCCTTGTGTTCTTTCAGGCAAAGACACCAGTTTCACCAGCTCTTCTCTCATGATGTCACCAACAGCATAACGCAAAATTACTGCTAGCCTTGCATGATTATTTATATCTGTGATTTCATCCAAGCACATGGAGTAACAGGCTGCCTTTTGTAAGTCAGTGGTGAGCTGCTGACTAACATCACTTGCCATGCGCTGGACTCGATCTTTAACAGTATTTCTGCTAAATGGCATCTCAGAGATGCGTTGAATAATTTTATCCTTGTTTGGGAAATCATGAAAAAGGGAATTCCTCCCAGACAACATGGCTGTTTTGATAATATCCCCATCAGAGAGGGGCTCACCATGTTTTGCTATGCACAGTGAAATTTGAAAACTGGCAGCGGTCAGATGATTTGTTCTAGAAAGATAGTTGCTAAAACTAAGATTCTGGGAATGATATTGCCTCAGTTTCCCTTCAAGAAACTCTTTTCTTTCAGTTTCACCAAGTTTGGCAACACTTTTGTGGTTGGTGTCAAAGTGCCGTCTGACACTTGATGTGCGACACACAACACTTTCATTACACACAATACATAATGCTTTCCCATTGTATTCAATCACTCCAAATGACTCTGTCCAGGCCTCTTGGAATGATCTTCCACTATCTGTTTTTGCTTTTTTTGCTGTACTCATTTTTGAATGTTCAAGACTTGGAGTCTACAAAAACACAAAATAAAAAAAAATTAAGCACCCAATAGAAATCTATCCCTATACCAAAAATAGCTAACACTATTAGTTAACACTAAAGAAATACCCACCCCCGCCCCCGCCCCCAAGGCATCACAAGGAATATTCCTTATCTTCCAACCCCAAAAGAGGGCATTTTCATCTGTGTTTTAAGAGCTCAAAAGAGGCGAGCCACCTCCAAACCATGCAGAGAGACACATTTACAGAGAAAGCCCTGGCCATAAGAACATAAGATCAGGCCACTGGCCCATTCAGTCCAACATTCTGTGCCACAGTGGCCAAAGCCCAGGGGCCACCAGGAGGTCCACAAGCGGAGCTGGAACTCCAGAGGCCCTCCCACTGTTGCCCCTCCCTTCAAGCACCAAGAATACAGAGCCACCACTGCCCCAGACATAAGAACATAAGAGAACCACTACACCAAACTGGCTCTCAATTATACTAATCAAAGTCCCCTCTGGCCTTTTATTATATCAATTTTCACCATTCGCACAAGAAGAAAAATATTTGGTGGGGGAAAAAGGGATAAGTTGCCTCATTAGCAAATGTAGTTACTGATCACTAGTACACAGGTTTAATAAGTACACTGATTCTGAAGTGTAAAGTTCTAATAGGGATGGCCATTTGAAAATACTATTATAAGCCAAGAAGAAGAGGAGGTCTCGATCTTTCTCACACACACACAGAACCAACCCAGCATTTTAAGACAGCCTCCAGTCCCAAGAACAGCCTTACCTCAGTCACAGTGCTCAATCTGTGCATACCAGGGCTTTGCTTTCCCTGTACCTCTTACATTTCACAACTTTCCAACCTCACTGCTTATCGTTTTTCTATACTCAGGGATACACCTGCTGACAACTGAACACCCTTCGGGGACTCTAATCTGGGAATCTAATTTGGGAAAACTGGGTTTGAGTCCCCACTCCTCCACATACAGCTGCTGGTATGACCCTGGGTCAGTCAAAAGTTCTTTCAGAGCTGTTCTCTCAAGGACAGTTCTCAAAAAAGCTCTCTGAGCCCCACCTACCTCCCAGGGTGTCTGTTCTGGGGAGGGGAAGGGAAAAGAGATGGTAAGCTGCTCTGAGACTCCTTCAGATAGTGAAGGGTAGGATATAAATCCAATCTCTTCTTCATACATCCAGTGATGTGGGCTCTCACCTACAAGCAAGCCATTTGAAGGTTTTCCACACACCCCAGAGACTTAGTGCCATGTCGATTCATTGTTCCCCACACCACGCATTTCACGCATGCCCTCTGGATCAAGGCAAGAGAAGTGGTCTGCCATTGCTTGCCTCTCTGTAGCAACCCTGGGCTTCCTTGGTGGTCTGGTCCCCCTTCCAAGTACTAACCAGCTTAACTCCTGCTTAGCTTCTAAGATCTGATGAGATCAGCCCAGCCTGGGCCGTCCAGGTCAAGACAAGAGACATTCAGAGGTGGTTGGTCACTGCCTGCCTCTGCATAGTGACCTTGGACTTCCTTAGTGGTCTCCCATCTGAGTTCTAATCAGCCTTCACAGAGAGCTTTTACCTATAAAAGCCTTGGTCTTAAAGGTGCCACTGGACTCTTTCCATTCCTGGGGGGGGACACACACGCAGATCTACCCTCACAGAGAGCTTTTACCTGGGAAGATGTGGAAAGAAACAGCAACTGGCAGCTTGGAGGGCAAGTCAACCACAGAGAAAGGAGACGGAGCAATGGAGGCAGCTGATCACCACCACAATGGTGCTGGACAATGCTCTCTGCAACCAAAGGGCTGTGCTGGCTGCAATCCAAAATCAAAGATGGTATCTTCTGAAGGCTTTGGATAACTGCAACTGTAGCCTAGGAGACATTGGACCCACACTTTACACAAAGACAAAGTGCCCTGCAAGGCCCTGCAAAGACCAGGGTGGGGGGTGGGGAGGGCTTCACAGGGCCCTGAGCTCCAGCGGGGCTCTGCAAAGACCTGGGGGGGGATGGGAGGCCTTCACAGGGCCCCGCACTCCAGCGGGGCCCTGCAAAGACTGGGCGGGGGGGGCGCGGATTGGAGGCCTTCACAGGGCCCCGTGCTCCAGCTCTCCTCACCCTACCAGACAAGCACATACTCGCCTCTGTTGTGCATTTCCACGTTGACATACTGCATGGCCTTGTTTAAACGCAGGGCATGGAGAAAGCAACACATCACAGCCCAGCCCTGGGCAGGTCTACTCGGAAGCAGTTGGCTTTGACTTGATGGCACTTTACACACACAGGTTTGAGCGCCGGCAATGGGAGTCTGCCCCAAGTGCAGGTGCCCAGAACAGAAGTGCCACCTGTGTTGCTCTCTGTGCACCAGGAAAGGGGAACATGAGTCCAAAGAGAGTTCTTGGAAAGCATTGGTTTGCTTCCATGTTTTCCCTCAGACCCTGGTAAAGCAATCCAAAGGCCACACGGCTACAGTCAGGCACTTCCACTTCCTTCCCTCCCTCAGGAGAAGAAGGCGGAGCCCGCTTGGACCTCACTGGGTGCTCTTCAATGGCCGTTCCTCTCACCTTGGTCATGTCCACGTGGCGAGGGGTGGGGTGGGGGGTTCGTCAGCAGGCCTAATCCACCTATATGGATGCACCAGTCCTGACCAGGAGCAGACTACAAAAAAAGAAGGAATGACAAGAAAGCTCACTCAAGAAATACCCAGCAGGGACATTGGTGGAACTCCATTCAGGCTGTTTTATCCAGAGTTCAAAATAAGAATAAAGTATATTGATATGGTTGCTTATCCTCATAGAAAGCATATTAATCTCTGGTCCTAACATTGTTGAAAATGTCTGGATGCACAGATATCTGGAAAAGCTTCTTTGAACCACACTATGACTTAAAGTGCATCAACACAATCCTCTTTCTTTACTCAAGGAATTTCAGCCCCAAATGATAAATCCATGAAGTTGCTGGTTTCTAGCAAATATGCCCTCCCCTCAGTTGCAAAACAGATGCAACTATATCACATATGCTACCTGAAAACTGAAATGCTTTTTCATGATTTTGTCCTGTCTCATAGCATATAAGAAAATGAAAACAACGAAGAATTACAGGAATTGCTCTCAGAGTGGCTATTTTCCCTGTTTAAATGCAACCTTTCAAACTGTAGCCTCAAAGTTCAAGACGAAGAATGCCTGTTTTAATCTCATAGTGATTCTAATCTGTTTCTAAACCTAGACCTTTGCTTTAAATGTATAACGAAAGATTACTAAACTCTTCAGTTTTTTAAAAAAACTAGAGACATGCAGGGCTGTATTAACCCATGGCTGGGCCCTTAGGCTTTCAGATATTTCGGGGCCCTCCGGTACTTCAGTCTTTCACCCCACTACAGCTGACAGCCTGACCCTGGTATGGTAGATACTAGACCATAGTACATAGCCCTGTATACATTTTGAGGGCCTTCTGAAGAATTCTATTCACAATTTTTAAATATATTTTTATTGCGGGAGTAGAAATCTTCAGGAAGGCACATTTTGGGGTATAATTGTTCAATACTGTAATATCTTGAAATGAATCGAATTGTTATTATTTATCAAAATATATAATTTATGGATAATTGTTTTAATATAGGAGACAATTTGTTTCACTGCAATAAGGAAGGAGTTAATTATCTTATTAATAGAGGTTATATATTACAGGCCTAGTGAGCTTTATGGATAATACAGCCCTGGAGACATGACCCTCTAGCTCTGCTTGTCAACCCCGTAGCTTGCTGTGTTCACAGATTTTCTGATAAATTATGCCTGCTGCAAATAGACAACAGTTGCTGCCACTGCAAATACTAGAAGGATTTACTTCATTATACCCCACCTTCATCTCCTATGGTGACTCCAAATATCTTACATGGCAGAGTAGGGATTTGAACCTGAGTCCCACAATTCTGCTGAAGCTGGTGGCCAGTTTTCAAACACCTGATTTTTTTTTTGATGAGTTGTATCTGTTACAAAACACCTTAGCTTCCTTTGTAAATAGCAGGAAGCGGCGGGAATACACCTGGGTCAGGATGATCCAACTTCCTTCATTTTTGGAACTGCAACTCCTATGATCATCCTGAAGGTGACAACCAGTGTTGAGGCTTCCAGCTTTATTTACAGACTAGGAATAAGGCCCGTTGTGGAAATAAATACAACGGGCTCTAGAAAGAGGCTCTGGGAGAGTGCCCCGGCTTTGGGCACTCAGTGACAATTTGCTGTGGCAATCTCAGCAGGGTATAATGACAGAGTCCACCATTTTCTCCAGAGGAACTGATCTTTGCTACCTGAAGAGCAGTAGAATTTTGAATGATCTCCAGCCCACCCCCAAGATTGGTAACAGTGGTTCCCCAGGAGGGAGTGGCTGGTTTGGAGGGTGGAGTCTATGGCATTATACTTGTCTGAGGTCCCACCCCTCCTCAACACTCACCTTCTCCAGGTTCGACCCCTCAGGTCTCCAGGAATTTCCCAACCTGGAGTTGAAAACCCTATCTCCCTCCCAGCCAACCATCAACCTACCTTTAGTTTTCCATCTCCTCCCCCATCCCTCCTACAGAGCAGTTGTAATTTTGAGTGATCTCCAGCCACCACCTGGAGATTGGCAACAATGGTTCCCCATCAGGGACTGGCTGGATTGGAGGGTGGAGTCTATGGCATCGTACCTGTCTGAGGTGCCACCCCTCCTCAAACCTCACCCTTTCCAGGCTCCATCCCTCAAATCTCCAGGAATTGCCCACCTGGAGATGGCAACCTGATCAGAACTGGGCCCAATGCGTTTTCTCCCTAAGGCCAACATAGGTGTGGAAAGGGCCTTTTACTGACAGAGGAGAAAGTACAGGTGCCAACTCTGATTAGGGAAATACCTGGAGATTTGGGGGGTGGATCCTGTGTAGGGCAGCATTTTGGGGGAAGGACTCAGCAGGGTATAATGCCATAGAGTCTACCCTCCAAAGCAACCATTTTCTCCTGGGGAACTGATCTCTGTCATCTGGAGGTCAATTGTAACAGTGGGAGATCTCCAGGTCCCACCTGGAGATTGGCAACCCTAGAGGAAAGGCAGCTGCTCAGCGGGAAGTTGAAGAAAATGGTTTGATGGTCGCTTGCACACCTCGTTAGCCAGCCAGCCATGCTGAAGCTAATCAGGAGAAAGAGCCTTTTTCCATTTATTCTGACAGGAAAGTGGCCATTGGGGAGGGGGTTATGGGCGGGGAGGGGGTTATGCTGAAAGTCCTTTTTTTTTTACTCACAGAACCAAGCTTGGGTGCCAACCAACAGCCACTGAGGGGACAGTCCCTCACAGGAGTCAAGAGAACTGTCTTCCTCAGGAGAGAGAGCTGTCTGCCAGGGGGAGTGGGTGGGGAAGAGGAGCAGACTCAGCACCTGGCCAATGGCATGCGAGTACTCTTTAGTGGCGGCTGATGGGCCAATGGCTGAGGGAGGGCATTATACAGCCAATGGGAGCGCATGGAATCTTATGAAACCAAAAGATAAATATTATAAGGAGAGATGAGTTATCATCAACATTTATTTCGATCAAAGATCAGCCAAGCACTTTACAAGTGCAGTTTACATACAAATATCAAATTAAAATCAAGGGTTAAAATCCATAACTTTATAGGTATAATTGATTATAGATAAAAGTTATTAAAAGGTTTGGAATATCTGCTTTCCTATCATTAAAGCCTCAGCACATAATTTGGCCACTTTATTGTTTTTTTGGGTTTTTTATTTTTTTATATATGCGTGTGAGTGTGTGCACCTGGAATTCATGGCAACCTCTGGATATTCAGAAAGGTGCCTGAATAAAGCCTGTCCCGCCTCCCACTTCAATATTTGTTATGTATTTGCTTTAATAATGCCATTGTAAACTAATCCGGAGCTTCAGTCATAAGCTCCATAAACTCATAGTATTCTAAACCCTACCGTTGGATTGGTCACTGTTGTAAAACAGACCAATCCGGGAAGACTCTGACCTTCGATGGGAACAAATCCTGTTGGTCCTAAGATTGCAAATGTGATTGGACATTACTGTACTAGGGGTGTGTGGCCTCACTAGTTCAAAATGTATATAGTTGGATCGTTCTATGGTGGTGGTGGTTGTGTTCTGAGCTAAATAAAGAAATCACTAGTTTGCAATGCTGCCTCGATCTCAGTGTATAACAGTATTCCTTGGGTTGCCCTTCCAAGTAATTGCCAAGGTTGGCCCTGCTTATCTTCTGAGATTTGATGAGACTGGGCTTGCCTGGCCTATCCAGATCAGGGCTGAATTTGGCCACTTTAGAGGTGGTGTCATTATATCGGTTGCCAAGAAGGAGATGTGTGTACAGTTTATCAGATCTTCCCGGAAGCTTGGATAGAACAGGACTGAAATATGTGGAATAAATGTCCTTGTAAAATAGGCAGTATAATAACATTTGTTCCACTGTTTTGACTGCATTCAGTTGGCAGGAATACAGAAGTTGGGAGTAGGGAATGTGTAAGTATCTCCCTTACAGTAGTGCTGAGGACAAGTGATTAAAGCAGGCCATGGAGAAAGCTCTGCAGTATTTGGGGGATTCTAGAGCAATGATTCCCTACCACCAGACAGAGGTGTATCCAAGTTCTATCAGCCTGAAGAGCTATGTCCTAGATTCATTGTTTAAGCATTTCGTTAGCTTCAGAGAACTCAAGGTGGCATATTGCTAAGGGGGAGAAGTTAAGAAGCTGTAATTTATTCTCAGCTGCCTCCACCTAGCCTGAGTGGTAGCTAGCCAAAACAATTAGGGAAGCTGAACCAGTCAGGTTGAATTTTACCTTGAGCCAGAAGCATATTACTTGGTACCAAGTGCAGGCTTCAAATGACACCTGTCCAATTCTACGCTAAGAATTGCATTCAGTGTGCAGCAAGGAACACCAAATATGCTTCTGAGGACTTTAGACTGAATTGCTTCCAAAAGGCAGAAGTTTTTGTATAAACAGATTTGTGAACCATACAGAAGCTGAGGTATCACTTTGCCTTGGAAAACTTTGATTATGTAGGGAATATATGAACCCCTTTTGAGTAGAAAAATCTCAGGATAGCTGATGTCAGTCTCTAGGCACTCTCTGTAACCTGGATCATCTGGGCATTCCATGAATCTGTTGAATGAAATACTACGCCTAGGTATTTGAAGGTTTTAAATGGTTCTATGTCATGTCCATCAATCTGCCATTTATGTTTGACATATCTCCTAGTAAAGACAAAAATGTTGGCCTTCTGGTAGTTTGCTGATAGTTGTTCCTCTTTGCAGTACACTGTAAGCTGTATTTCAGAATGACAGAATGGCTGTGTCATCTGCATATAGTGAGGCAGGTATTGGTCTGTTTGCTAGGTTCGGCAGGTGAAAGTCTGGACTGGGCAGAGCCTGAACCATTGAATTGATTTAAAAATTAAATAGCAGAGGGGTCAGAATACGGTCTTGCTTCACTGTCCTCTTGATGGAGACCTTGCCAGACAGGCCCTGCTGGCTGCATCTGACAGTCAGAGACTTGTTTTTGTGCAGCGTATGAATAAGTTGTCTGTGATCTACCAAGGATGCCTCTAATTTCACCCATCAACTATCCCAGGGATACTATCAAAACCCATTTTGTAACCTACAAAGTCCACATAGAGCACCCCATGAGGCCTGGTACTATATTTCATTGCCAAATGGTATAAAAGTCAGGCACTGATCCTGAGTAGAGAGACTGGGCCTAAAGACTGCTTGTTCTTCCACTATGATGTTCTCTTGATCTAACCAGTCCCAAAATTTAGCACAAGTGCCTAGCATAAAGATTACTCACTATACTGAGCAAGAAAACTGGGCAGTAATTAGAGGGGTGAGATTTGTCCCTTTTTTATATATTGGGAGGATAATGGCTGGGCTGTCTGTGCTGTCTGGTCAATAGTTGTATGTATAGTCAATGGAGATCTGTGCTGTCTGATCAATAGTTGTAAAAAGTGTGGCCAGGACTGGAATCCACCATTCAGTGTTTGTTTTTATCAGCTCTGGAGGAATCATATTACTCCTTGGAGCTTTCCTTAGCTTTAGTTGGCCAATTAGTCTCTTACCTTCTGTTGTTGTAACTGGGGGCCAGGAGGAAAGATTTCCTGAGTCAACCTCAGGTGAAGCACCTATAGTTGGTGCATAAAGTGCTTGAAAATAAGGCTTCCAAGAACTGCTTGAGGGCTTCCGCTTGAAATGCCCCTGAAGCAATATGTCAAAAGGGAGATATGTCTTTAGATTTAACTGCCTAAATGGATTGGAACCAGAGTGCCCTTTGAGCATCTCTTTTTTTTTATTTAATTAACATTTTGTATCTGTGTTTTTGAGGAAATGTTTGAGCCTCTTCTCTTGTGTGGTGGATCACTCAGAATTACAACTGATCTTCGGATGGCAGAGATCAGTTCCCCTGGAGATAAAGGTAAGCCCTGTGTCATACCCTGCTGAGGTCACCACAGCAAATTGATGCTGAGTGCCCAAGGTCAGGGCACCCGCCTAGAGCATCTTTCTAGAGCTCATTGTATTTATTTGCACAACAGGCCTTATTGCTAGTATAAAACATAAAAATCATTAAAATTAAAAACCAAAAGCATAAAACCTTATTTAAAAAACCTGAATAAAAATACCCCTCCCAAAGTATACAAAAATACAAATCCCACAGCATGACACTATCCCAGGGATACAACAGTTTGGTGTAGTGGTTAAGTGTGTGGACTCTAATCTGGGAGAACCAGGTTTGATTCCCCACTCCTCCACTTGCCGCTGCTGGATGACCTTGGGCAAGCCATAATTCTGTCAGAGCTGTCCTTGAAAGGGCAGTTCTTGAAAGAGCTCTCTCAGCCCCACCTACCTCACGGGGTCTGTTGTGGGGAGGGGAAGGGAAAGGAGTTTGTAAGCCACTCTGAGACTCTGCGTGAAGGGCAGGGTATAAATCCAATCTCTTCTTCTCTTCCTCTTGTCTTCATTTTTAGCAGCCTGCCCATGATATTCATAGGATTCCTCAGGTTAGAAGCAGATGATAACAATAATGTTAAAAGGTCAAACCCCTAGTGACAGGCCTGGGTAAAAAGAAATGTTTTTCTTCATATCTAAAAGACAGGTAGGTACCAAGTGAGCCTGAAGGAGTTCCACAAGCAAGGTGCCCTTGAAAAAGTCCTGTCTTTGGTTGTCACCCTTCTGAACTCTGCTCATAAGGGAAATCTTAAATAACAGTCTGAGCATTATGAAAAGAGGTGGTCATCCAAGTACTCTGTTTGCAAACTGTTTAGGGCCTAAGCGAGAACCAGCACTTTGAATTGTGCTTGGAAACAAATAAGCAGCCACTGTAGAGCTTTCCATACCAGGGTGATATGATCAATGTATCCAGTCCTAGACAGTCCCTGATCTCTGTATCCAGTCCCTCTGTAGCCATCTTGGCTCCCATTAGGTTGCCAGGTCTTACCTTCATTCTGGCAGGGGAGTTCAGGCCCCTGTCTGAGACCTTCTCAGTGTGCGCACAAAATGTGTGTGCTGCGATGATGTCACCTGGAAGTGATGTCATCGCACTGAGCACGTTGGGGGTGGGTCTACTATCATTCAAGGGGAAAACATAGAGTTTTCCCTCGAATTATAGAGTGTCCCCTTGCAATGTGCCCAGCACTTTGGGTGTGGGGTTTCCCCACAGCAGCTGGATCCAGGCCAGCGGGTAAGGGGCCACTGAGCGGGCAAACCTCCGCAACCCTAGCTCCCATATTTTGGACCACTTGAAGTTTCCTGGAAGTTTCAAAGGCTGCCTCACAAAGAAATCATTACAGTAATCTGACAATCTTTTGTATACAGCTAGGCTCTTTTATTATGCTGTATGCTAATCTACTGCTACTCACAGGTTTTACCAATTGCCTTAATCCAATCTTAGCTATAATTATTGCCAGGGCTTTTTTTTGTAGAAAAAGCCCAGCAGGAACTCATTAGCATAATAGGCCACACCCCTGACATCACAGCTCATTAGCCAATTAGGCCACCCCCCCATGTTACCAGAAGTGTGGACATCCAGCCACACCCACCTTTTGCTTCTTATTCTGTTTACCTTGTTTGTCGTCAAAACCCAGGGCTTTTTTTTGTAGCAGGATCTCCTTTGCATGTTAGGCCACACACTAGGCTAGTGTAGCCAATCCTAATGAGTTTCTGTTGTTGGGTGTGGCCTTTAATGTTAATGAGTTCCTACTGGGTGTGGCCAACTCAGGAGCCAGCAGAACTCTGTTCCTGTGCCTTCCTGCCCCAAAATAGCCCTGATTATTGCTCAGTTACTTATGTAGCCTGACTCTAATTAGCCCTTCCAGGCAAAACCCTCTCCACCCTCTACCAATATGTAATGCTTGGTGACCTCTATTTCAACATATCTGAAGAAGTGTGCATGTGCACAAAAGCTTATACCCAGAATAAAACTTTGTTGGTCTTAAAGGTTCCACAGGTCCAAACTTTGGTCTGTAGAGGGGACAAAATAGCCATACAAGAAATTAGCAGCAAACATCTCATTGCATGTTCAGAGAATTTAACATCTCACTGCACGATCAGATAATTTAAAGGCAGCTCTACCATGTGATTTTTTTTATGCCTTTGGAAATTGGCCTGTTTTTGGTAGTGTACATATTATCCTCTTTCTTCTCTGTATTGTTTATGAAGCTTTTGCAAAGCAGGCTGGCATCCTCTCACAGTTCTCGGCAAATGATTATATAACAAGGCTCAAGTGTCATGGGTTTTAAATACTGTTTTTGTGTGTGCTGAAATACTTCCCTCTTTTGTTTATTTCTATGCTTTTATGGCATTAAAAAATCTGCCAGCCAATGTAGATACCATAGAAGCAGGAAGGAAGGAGCCATAAACTGAGTAGGCTAGTCAAAAAGGCTTAGATGTCCTGTTGTGGCTTGCAGCCTTCTCATTGGGAAACAGGGTTTTATACCTTTCAGGGATGGCCTTCCCTCCCTTCTCATACTAAGGCAGGACTATGAAGAAATTGCTGCACTCACAGTCAATTTAAGTACATAGCAGATGTTCAGAAGTCTCCCCTTAGAAATTATTGAATCCAAGAAAGGATTGAGTCAATTTTCAAAAGCCACCCAACTTAGTTTAGGATTGCAAACTCTGGGTTCTGAAAGTCCTGGAGATGTTGGAAGTGGAACCTGGGAATAGTGGAGTTTGGGGAGGGGAGGGACCACAGTAGGGTATAATGCCACAGAGTCCACCTTCCAAAGCATTCATTTTGTTCAGGGGAGCCAATCTATGTAGCCTGAAGATCAGTTGTAATTCCAGGACATCTCTAGCCATGACCTGGAGTTTGGCAACCCTAGCTCCCCTTAAAAAATAGTAAAAAACAACGAACAATGGATTAAATCTGGGCAAGAACAAGGGCATCTGTTGGAGGTGGAACTATATCTGCAGTGGACCATAGACCTCCTGGTTCCCCCTGCCCCAGTTCTTGGTGAGCTCTAAGGTTTGGAGGCTTGTGAGCAAAAATTCAACTTTGTGAGCTACTGACATTAAAGTTGTGAGTGAGTGATTTGGCTACTGCATAAATTAGTTTGCTCTGGAGCCATCCTTCCTGAGCTAAGACACAAATGTATGAGCCAGAGGCTACAAAACTGTGAGCTAGCTCACACGAACTCAGCTTAGAGGGAACATTGCACTTAACCACTACACCACTACACCAAACCGGTTTAGAAAGCTGTTCTTCATTAAATCATAATAAATATATCAATGGCAATCTCAGTTAAACTATGCTCTTGATCTCATTTATTCCTTTCTGTACTTCCTTCCAAATTCCCGAATAACATAACACTCCCATCATATATGCAAATTGGAGCACTGTTATTTTCCACATTTCCAATACCATCAAAAAATTATCTTTAGAGCCCTGACCTGCCTAGCCCAGGCAAGCCCAATCTTTTCAGATCACGGAAGCTAAGCAGGGCCGACCCTGGCAAGTACTTTGAAGGGCTATCTCCAAGAAATACTAGGGCTGGAATGCAGAGGTAGGTAATATCAAAGCCACCTCTGAAATGTCCTAGGTGTCACCAGAAGTCACCATGACTTCCAGGCTTTTAAGCACATACACACACACAAAGTACTCACCAAAAATTATCTTTAGACAATGTTCATTTCCACATTTTTTATACATTTGTGAAACATTTGTCAATATATTCTTTGATACCTTCTGAGACTGTTTTTGTTTTAAGTCCAACTTCTAGCTAGTTTGATTACTATACTCCCCCCCTCCATCTTGTAGCATTAAATTACACAATTTAGAGAACATAATTTTTGTGCAGAGAGATTTTGTGCAGAGCCTTTTCCCAGGGCAGTGAGCAGCTTATACATATCTGGTACTCTGCCTACTGTGCTAACATAATTTCTGATCTGGAGATACTGAAATTATCCAAGTGCTGTTGAGCCAACAGTTTGTTGAACCTGATCCCATGATTTTATTCTGCCTTGCAGAGCCGGCACAACCATAAAGGCCAAGTGAGGCGACTGCCTAAGGGCGCAGAGGCCAGCAAGCGGGGTGAGGATGACAGCAAGAGCGGTGCTGACGATGAGCAGGAATCGTTGTCTCTGCCGCCTTGGGGGCCACCTGACAGGGAGAAAAGGAAGCAAGCAGCCTTGCACCACCTTGCGCCGCCCCTCTAGGCACCTCTTGGAGTCCTGCCCGCTGCTGCCTCCTTCTCCCCTCCCCTCCTCTCCCCTCCCAAGCCACGCTATGCTGGGTCAGGTCATCATTAGCGTGCGCCACCTGGGCTGCTGGGCATGGCTGAGTGAGCTGTTGTCTGCAACAGCCTGGAGGCGAAGGGAACAGGTGAAGGCGCCAGATGGAAAAGCAAATGGAGGGGAGGGAGGCGAGCCATGAATTTTTGCCTGGGAGGGGGGAGAAGGAGGGAAGGGTGGAAGGGGTCCAGCCTGCATTGCAGCCTCATGCTCCCCAGAAGCTTCCCCCCCCCACGGTGGCATTCTCACCCCTCCAACCAGCTGCAGGCTCTCAGTTAAACAGTTAAGTTTTAACTTAAAAACATTTAAAATGTTAGACTCTTGCAATATTTCATTCATTTAACTGACACCCTCGCTCTGAATTATTGCATCAAAATGTCTGTGCTGTTGCAATCTTGACTATACTGTTCAAGAGTGAATCTGTAAGCTGCAAACCTACCTTTGATTTATTGACATTCACTACAGAAATCTCAGGCTCAGAGTTCTAAGCCTAGGGCCCAGGGGAGAACATGAAATGGCTGGGCATTGCAACCTTTTGTACATAAGTTGCTTCATGTGCTGGTCAAGAACATGAGAAGGCTCCATGACACAGACACAGCTATATGTTTGTCTAAGTGGTCAGTATCAGCCTACTATCTGGGAAGTCTAAGTTTAAAATCCCCAAAGAGGTGACATGATAGAGGTTTATAAGATTATGCATAGCATGGGATAGAGCAGGACGAGAAAGAAGTACTTTTCTCCCTTTCTCACAATACAACTTATGGGCACTCAATGAAATTGCTGAGCAGTCAGGTTAGAATGGATAAAAGGAAGTATTTCTTCACCCAAAGAGTGATTAACACATGGAATTCACTGCCACAGGAGGTGGCGGCAGCTACAAGCATGGATGGCTTCAAGAGGGAATGGGAAGAACATCTGGAGCAGTGGTCCATCAGTGGCTATTAGCCACAAGGTATAGCCAGGAACTCTCGGTCTGGGGCAAGGGATGCTCTATATTCTTAGTGCTTTGGGGGGGGGGTGCTTGGAACAGTGGGTGGGCTTCTAGTGTCCTGGCCCCACTGCCGGACCTCCTGATGGCCCCTAATAGTTTTGGCCACTGTGTGACACAGAGTGTTGGACTGGATGGGCCATTGGCCTGATCCAACATTGGCTTCTCTTATGTTCTTAAGTCTGGGGCAAGTGATGCTCTGTATTCTTGGTGCTTGGGGGGGGGCAACAGTGGGAGGGCTTCTAGTGTCCTGGCCCCACTGGTGGATCTCCTGATAGCACCTGGTATTTTTGGCCACTGTGTGACACAGAGTATTGGACTGGATGGGCCATTGGCCTGATCCAACATCGGCTTCTCTTATGTTCTTAGCATATGCACACTTCTTCACATACACTGAAACGGATTTTCTCAGATATTACATGCAGGTGGGGGAAGCTAGTTGTCAGGAAGAGATTATTAGAGTCAAGATGAATAAGTAACTGAGCAATAAAAACAGCAAGACTGGAATAACAATACAGTAGGATGTGTAAATTGCAGTTCTCTGCATAGGACAAACAGGTCAAACCCTAAACCAAAGGGTAAATTGACACAAATCTGACATCAAGAATTGCAAAACTGAGAAAACCGTAGAACTAATGCTGCAAAAGAGACTCTTTGGTTTGGCAGTTATTTCAGTTGAACACACTGAAGCATCAGCAATTGAACTGAAGGAATCAGAGACAAAATTTGCAAAGGAAAAGGCACACAAAATGAGATTTTGATGGCTTCCGGTCTGGGATACATGGCGTCCTGACGTGTTCTGGCTCTGCTCCCAGGACATACGAAGGGTCTTTATGACAGGGCGGGCTATACAGCCTGCCGCAGATCTCCCCAGGCAGGGGGGTGACTAGCAACGAGCATTGGCCCGAGTGGGAGTTGAAATCGGCTGATAGCGGGGCTTTAAAGAGCGCCGCGACCAGCCTTGATCCCCTCCCCCAAGAGGGCACTTCGGAATCTCTCTAAAAGACCCCATCGAGTTGGATTCTCAACATAAGAACGCATGACCCAGACCTCCAAGACATTCTGCGGAAATTGATACCAAGGAAACACTGCTATAACAAAATACGGACTTTGAAGGTAACTTTTTAAAATTGCTCACCGGAAACACGCTGATCCCAAGAATAAACAACACCCGATGAAGCGCATGATCGTGCTGTATTCTGTGTACTAACACCAACTCTGGAAAACGCGGTTAAACAGCAAAAAAAGGCCAAAAAGCCGGTTTGTTGATCATTCCTGCGGTCGGGATATTGACTTTAAAATAGAAACTAACACCAAGTCCCGCGAGAAACAGTGTGGAAAACTACTCAAGCTGCGACAGAAATCACCAGAAAAGGAAGTGACCTCAGAGCAGACAAGAAGTGTTTCCTAGAGACGACCAAGGAGGCCGGAAGAAGGGAGGAAACCAGAAGTCAAGGAGGAAGATTAAGATTGCCGGACAGGAAGTAAACAACAGGAAGAGCTATTTACCATAGAGAAATTGCGCCCGCCATTTTGAGAAGGTCGAAACAATTTATTCGGATTTTGGCTAAAAGACTTAACAGAAAAAAGCGAAAATAGAGCGGTTCAGCTGGGCACAAGAAGAGCTTTAATTTGATGTAAGTTTTGTGATAATTGTAAACAACGGTTTACGATCTCCGGCAAAGACAGAGGGCGAACTCTTGGTCCTCCCCGAAAATGGCTGCTAAAGAGGAGAAGAAACTACAGGGCATGATGGAAGCCATGGAAAAATGGATGATGGACGCTATACAAAAAATGGAAAAAAACTCTAGGTAAAGTGGCTGATGAAGTAGTTGACTTGAAAAAAGACTTGGCTGGGATTACAAAGGAAATACAGATGCTGAACAAAAGAACAGATGAGGTGGAGGAGAGAGTGAAAGGAGTGGAAACTGGTGTAACTGAGGCTGCTAAAGAAGCATCAAAAGCTAATGTAATGGTGGAGTACAATGGAATGCTTAACCATCTGAGATTTAGGGGAATCCCTGAAGACAAAAATGAGAATATCCACTCAGTCATGGTGGATGCTGTTGCAGATTTCTTAAAACTAGAAGAGGAGAAGGTGGCAGCACACATTGATTTGGTATACAGAGTCAACTCTGTGATTGCACAAAAGAAAAAATTACCCAGAGATGTGATTGTCCAGTTTATATCCAAAAGATTGAAAGAGGATTTGTTTAAGCAACAATTTCAGGAAGACTTCATGATTGACAACAAGAAAATTATGATACTAAAGGAATTACCCAGAACAATTCTTCAGGACAGACGACTTTTCAAAGACCTGATCGACAAACTGAAAACAGAGGGCATTAGATACAGATGGGAAATTCCAAAAGGTGTCAGCTTTACATTTAAACAGAAGAGAGTCACCATCAAGTCAGTAGAGCAAATGAACAAGTTCATTAAAGACAATTTTAAAGACTCTGATAAATAAATACAAAGCCAACATGGAGAGTCAAATTATTTCATGGAATGTTAATGGACTTAATTCACCCCAAAAAAGGAAAAATGTTAGGCTATGGTTGGAAAAACAAAAATGTGACATTGTTTGTTTACAAAAAACACATATTAAAAAGACTGATGTTAAATTTTTGATTCAAAGTAGACTAGGAGAGGAATTTTATTCCTTCTCCTCGCAAAAGAAAAAAGGAGTTGTTACATATGTAAAAAAAGAGTTGGAACCAAAAGAAATTTTTAAAGACAAAGAAGGAAGATTTTTGGCAGTGGAAGTTATGCTTCAGAATAAAAAGACTTTAATTTTAAATCCCTATGCCCCGAATGGAGCCAAGGAAAAATTCTTTCAAGATTTGTGGGAACAATTACAACAGTTAACCTATGAACAAATGATATTGATGGGTGACTTTAATGGTACTGTTAATAATGCTATTGACAGAAAATCCAAAAAAGGAAATGAAGGTATAGGTAAGCTTCCGAAAGTATTTTTTCAATTGGCGAAACATGAACACCTGGAAGATGCATGGAGAGCTAAAAACCCTAAAGACAAAGATTATTCTTTTTATTCATCAAGACATGAGTCTTTCTCAAGAATTGATATGATGTGGATGACTGAGAACTTAATTGTGCAAACATGTAAAATTGAAATATTACCTAGAATTCTTTCCGACCACAGCCCAATAAACTTATGCTAAGAGAAAGAAATTTCGATGGAGACTCAATGAGGATTTACTGGACAAACAAAACATTGTGGATAAAATAAGGACGGAAACCAAAACGTATTTTCAACTAAACTTAAATAAAGAAGTACAGACGCAAACGGTATGGGAGGCATATAAGGTTGTGATGAGAGGACATCTAATTGCAATTAACAACAATGAAAGAAAACAACAATTCAAAATAGATAAAGAAATTTTGGAAAATATTCAAAAGAAAGAAGCAGAACTTAAGAAGAGACCTGGCAAAAAGAAAATTTTGAGAGAACTGAGGATCCTAAGGGAACAATATGATGTGAGGTTAAATAAAGAAGTTTATTGGAACTTGAAAAAATTGCAACGGAAGTCCTTTGAAGGAGCGAATAAACCTGGGAAATATTTGGCATGGCAATTGAAGAAAAGAAGAGAGAACAAAACAATAATTAAATTGAAAGATGGGAATAGAGAAATTATAGACCCAGGAGGGATCCAGAGAGAATTTTACAAATACTATGCTACTCTTTTTCAAGCAAAACAGGTGGATCAACAAAAAATCCAGGATTACTTATCTAAGGTGAATTTGACACAACCAAGTTCAAAAAGAAAAGGATTGTTAAACGCTGTGATAACTAAAGAAGAAATCAGCAAAGCAATAGGAGAAGCAAAAATCTCCAAAGTTCCAGGACCAGACGGAATTTCAGCCAAATTTTATAAGAAATTTCAAGAAGACCTGGTACTGGTTCTAGAGATTCTTCTAAATGAAATTAGAGAAAGTGGGAAGGTTCCAGATTCCTGGAACGAAGCAGCAATCACCCTGATACCGAAAGAGACCCAAGATTTAACTAATGTAAAAAATTATCGACCAATTTCACTTTTGAACAATGATTACAAAATTTTTGCAAAAATTCTAGCAGAACGCCTCAAAGAATATTTGAAAGACACTATTGCCGAAGATCAGGCCGGGTTTTTGCCAGGTAGGCAAATAAAAGACAATATGAGGGTTGTTTTAGACGCAATAGAATACTACGATAAGCACCCGGAAAAAGAGGTTGGCTTTTTATTTTTAGACACGGAGAAGGCATTTGATAATTTGAATTGGGAATTCATGTTCAAAGTGATTGAAAAATTGCAGATGGGCGTAGAATTTACAAAAATGATTAAATCAACATATAAAGAACAAAAGGCCACGGTGATTGTAAATGCAGAATCAACGGAAGCATTCCGAGTCAGAAAAGGAACTAGGCAAGGCTGTCCCTTATCGCCATTGTTATTTATTTGGATTTTGGAAATATTGCTGCAAGTGATTAGAGAGGATAATAATATAAAAGGTTTGAGTATTAGAGGTTTCTCATACAAATTAAGAGCGTTTGCTGACGATATTATGTTTATTGTTGAAGATCCTGTCAATAATATGCCATTGGTATTTGAAAAAGTAAAAGAGTTCAGTGATCTCGCAGGGTTCTATGTAAATAAAAATAAATCGAAAATACTGTGTAAAAACATGAATGTTATAAAGCAACAAGCTTTACAAAATATGACAGAATGTGAAGTGGTTAAAAAGGTCAAATACAATGAAAAATATCGATCTGTTTAAGAATAATTATGAAAAATTGTGGGTTTCGATAAGACGTGATTTAGAAAAGTGGGAAAAACTCAGATTATCTCTTCTTGGAAGAATTGCCTTTGTCAAAATGAATGCACTGCCCAGGTTAATGTTTTTGTTTCAGACAATACTAATTGTGAAAGATGTGAAAGTGTTGGCGAAATGGCAAAGAGAAATCTTTAAATTTATCTGGGCAGGAAAGAAGCCGAGAATTCAAATGAAAATAATGTATGATGTTAAAGATAGAGGTGGCTTCCAAGTCCCGAATTTGCGTTTGTATCATGAAGCTGTATGTATGTATTGGTTAACTGACTGGGTTAATTTGGAAAACAGAAAACTTTTGGCCCTTGAGGGTCACGATTGCAGATTTGGCTGGCATGCCTATCTTTGGTATGAGAAAAATAAAGTAGATTCAATGTTTAAGCATCATTATATAAGGAGAATGTTGTTTGATGCATGGACCAGATACAAGAATACAGTTCCCGATGAGAGGCCTTTATGGATTGTTCCTGCTTCAGTTATTCATCCTTTTTCAGAACATAATGATTGGTTGAAATACCAAGAGTTGCTTCAAAAGGAAGGGAAAAAATATGTTTTAAAACCAAATAATGAATTAGCATTTGAGTATGGATGGTTACAATATTGCCAAATACGGGACATTTATAAAAAAGACTGTAAAGAAGTTGGTTTTAGAGCTAAGAACGATGTTTGAAGATATTTGGTTGAAAAAAGGGCGGAAAATGATATCTAAGTTGTATAAAACCTTGTTGACGGTATATACTTTGGATGAAACTTTTAAAGAGCAAATGATAAAATGGGCCATAAATATGAATAAGGAAATTTCTATGGAATCATGGGAATTTCTGTGGAAAAAAGCCTTTAAAATGTCAACCTGTGTTAATATAAAAGAAAATTGTTATAAGATGATGTACAGGTGGTATATGACACCAAAAAAGATTGCTAATATTAGTATGGATAAGAACTTGAGTAATAAGTGTTGGAAATGTAAAAAAACAGAGGGTTCTTTTTATCATATGTGGTGGTCATGTGATAAAGCAAAAGTATACTGGTCAAATGTACATTGTGAGATGCAGAAGATATTAAAAATCCCTATTAGGAAAAGTCCGAAACTTCTTCTCCTAGGTTTGACAATGGAAAAAATTCCACAAGAAAAGAGGACATTACTATGGTATATGATCACATCGGCGAGAATGGCTTTTGCGCAACAGTGGAAAGCAGAGAAGGTGCCGGATATACAAGACTGGTTGAGAAAACTGCTGTTTTTAGCCGAAATGGACAAAATGACGAAAAAACTAAATGGACAAATGGCAGAACAATATCTAAAAGACTGGGAAGGCCTGAAATTGTATATGGAAACCGAATATAGAATGAAAGGAAAAATGTACAATCTTGATTTGTATTGAAACTGAATGAGAAATGAAATGAACACTTGATTGTACTGTACCTTTATTGGAAACTATGTTTGAAAAAGTCAGGTTTTTATGTATCAGAATTGTGTTACCTGGTTTGTCGATTGTTATAAGTCTAAACTTGATTACCTTTTAACTTTTTCTTTTTTGTTATTAGCAGTGTTGGAAGCCTATTGGGGGGGTGGGGGGATGGGATGTAATTTTTTAAATTGTATTGGTAACGATGTTTAACAATTTTGAATATATTCCAATAAAATTTTGTTTCAAAAAAAAATAAATGAGATTTTGATGTGCCCAAAATGGAAACATTCAAGAGCCTTAATTTTTAACATCACAATTCACAGGATTATTCAAAATGTTTGGTGAGTTGTGTGCTAAAACTGTTTTCTGTTTGAGAAAGAAAACCAAAGGCTGTCATTTTACTTATTTTCACTTTTTTTTTTTTTTTTAAACTAGCAGTGTCAAGTTTTGTGCTTTTAATATTCCCTAGAATTCATCTGTTTTTAAAAATTGGTTAGTGGGGCAGGGGGGCAAATAGTTAGCCTTGCTTAGGGTGCAAAAAAGCCTGGCACCAGCCCTGCTGCCTTGTTCTAAGAAATCAACAAATCTATCAAAGCCAGCATCTATCTGTGATCTGGAAGCTCCTAAAACATTATATGGGCAGAACTCTTTACTAAACAACACAGGCATCAGCTGAGAGAAATGACCAACAAGCTTACCTTTTACTTTATCCTAGATCTGGCTTAACATTATTAAATTTTTATTGGTGGTGGTGGAAAGTGCCATCAAGTCACAGCTGATTTATGATGACCCTGTAGGGTTTTCAAGGAAAGAGACGTTCAGTGGTGGTTTGCTGATGCCTGCCAACATGTCACAACCTTTTTATTCCTTGGAGGTCTCCCATCCAACTACTAGCTAGGGCCAATCCATCTGATGAAATCAGGCTAGCCTGGGCATATCTAGATCAGGACAAATGTTTATTACAGCCACATTTTCCCCGTTCTGTTTAGTTTCCCCATATTCAGGAACTTAGTGAAACATTAATATCATAACATTCCATGCCCTGTAGTATTTTCTTTATTCTCTTCGTTCTTGAATCATTCCACAATGATTATTAACACAAAGACAGTATAACAGTTAAATACATTAGGTGCTGCTAATCCTCCTTTATCATTAGGAGTTTGCAAAAGATCTTTCTTTACCCTAATTGCATTACATCACCAGGTAAATCTTCTGAACATTCTTTGAATCTCTGTCAGCTGTTGGTTGGAGAACAAAACTGGGATAGCAGAGAATATACATCTTGGGAGTATCTTGGGAGTATCTTCATCCTTAAAGCAGCTATCCTGCCTTACATTATAGATTCAAGGAGAGTTACTCCAGTCTACTGAATAATGACAGTTCTCTTTCACAAGCACTAACGGGGGCAGATCCTTTCTTGCACCCTGATGCCCCCGCAATCTTAAACAACTCCTCACCTACAATAATACAATATCTAATTTAAACATGGACACTGGTACCAGAGCTTGCAATAAACCCAGATGCCGACTTTGCTGCCAAATATATCCAGACAATGCAATCACTGGATCTAACAACATCAACTACACTATCTCAGGCTCATTTACTTGTTCATCTTCTAACATTGTATATACCATTAAATGCCAACAATGCCTTTCGGTTCTCTGCATAGGGCAAACAGGTCAAACCCTATGCCAAAGGATAAATAGACACAAATCTAACATCAAGAATCACAAGACTGAGCAACCTGTAGAAGAACTCTTCAGCCTTCCAGGACGTGCAATGGGTGACCTCAAAATAGCTGTTGTATTGCAAAGGAACTTCAGGAACAGACTAGAAAGGGAAATTGCTGAGTTACAAGTTATTACAACACTCAGAACAATGGAACCCCCAGGAATTAACAGAGATATTGGTTTCTTGTCTCACTACATATACTAACGCCATTCAGTCCTTACATCTGTATTCTCACCAATGCCCTAGAAGGGCTATACGTCATCTTTATTTTATTTCAGTTCTTATTTGAAATAGTAGATTGGAATAGTAGAATGTAATATAATGAATAGTAGAATGTAATATAATGCGGAATGGTAGATTGGAATATATTTCTGTGGTCTGGGGACAGAGAAGAAGAGTTCTTGAGAGTCTCCTGGACTGCTAGGAGATCAAATCAGTCAATCCTAAAATAAATTAACCCTGAATGTTCCCTGGAAGGCCAGATACTGAAGCTGAAGCTCAAATACTTTGGCCACCAAATGAGAAGGGAGCACTCACTGGAGAAGAACCTGATTGCTGGGAAAGATTGAAGGTAAAAGAAGGATGAGATGGTTAGACAGTGTTATCGCTGCAATGAACATGAAGTTGAACAAATTCCGGAGGATGACGGAGGACAGGAGGGCCTAGTGTGATGTGGTCCATGGGGTTGTGAAGAGTTGGACTCGACTGTGTGACTGAACAACAACAACTTCACTACCTGAAGGAGTCTTGGAGTGGCTTACAATCACCTTCCCTTCCTCTCCCCACAACAGACACCCTGTGAGGTAGGTGGGACCGAGAGAGCTCTGAGAGAGTTTTGACTGACCCACGGTCACCTAGCTGACTTTATGTGGAGAAGTGAGGAATCAAACCCAGCTCTCTAGATTAGAGTGGACCGCTCTTAACTACTACACAAAACTATACCAGGAGATACACTGCACAGCCAATCATACCACCTCAAAGACGAGGATGCTATACTCTTGCCTCCATGCTTGAGAGGAGATGTATGGAGCATAATAGGGTTTCAGTTAATACTCTTAGCATTCCACAGTTAAGAAGTTAACCATAAATCTCTGGTTTTGATATATTTCTTTCTTTCACTGTTTCCCCCCACTGGAATAAAACCCACACAAATGGTGACCATATAAACTAAGCTTGTTATTCCAGTTTGGTCTCTGCATCTGTTCAACAACTTCATTATGCTGTATGCTAATTTGCTGCTCACACTCTACCTATATATATGGACTGATAACTTCCATTTCAGTGTATCTGAAGAAGTGTGCATGCACACAAAAGCTTATACCTCAAATAAAACTTGGTAGTTTTTAAGGTTGCCACTGGACTCAAACTTTGTTCTGAGAGAATACTCTGAATTTAAATCCTGATGTTAATACATGCCTCCAAATTTCACTTTTCCCATTTTATTTGAAAACCAGCCAAGTTGCATATTGTGAAGGACACTATTATTTTTATTGATACTTAATCAAAGATATTTAGTTTACTTATTAAAACAACTGGATCCTTTTATCTGTGATATTTCCACCTTAACCTGTCCTATAACCTGCATAAAACAGTATTTTCAATTTCACTAAACCTTTTATTTCTTTGATAGTTCATTAACAAAAACCAAAGACAGCACAGAGGAAATTTGTTTATTGGCCCTGTATTCCCATTAGTGCTGGCATACTAAATTTTGCACTGGTTGTTGAGCAAAGTTGTTGAGTGAAATGGCTGTTGCTCCAGCCATCTCTCAGCACATTTTATAAAGGTTACTGGAATAGTGAATTCAATTAATCTTTACTGTCAAGTGTTTTTGTAAGCACCCTATGACAATTTTAGAGCTCAATGCTAAATATTTGGGACTTCCTTTCATTACCTCTCTATCATGTGGGCTTGCAGGTAAAGACTTGTCAACATTATTTCCCAGCTGCTGGCAGACTTGTTATCTGCATTTGCCACAGGCTGTTTGGCACACAATTGGAAACACTGCTTTTTGAAAACTTGCAGCGATCCTTCTCCTCTTCCTCCTCCTGTTTCCTCATACACCAGGTGGACATTTTTGGGGAGGCTGGGTGAAGAACTGATGAGGTACCTCCAAAACAGCACGAGGAATGCATAAGGCATGCAGGCTTCCTAAAGTGGTAGTATCATTCTGAACCAGATGGAACAACATTGGAATAATTGTCCCAGGCAGTTTGCACAAATGCTTATGCCTGGAACATATTACGGGCTCTCTACTGATACATCAATGAACTAGAACCAGTGAGTAAAGCCACTGAATCATTCAGACAATCTTTGACTAAATGACACTCCAATTCACAGCTTCAGGGACAATCTTTACCTGGCCTTATGACTGGATTGACTTTGACATTAGCTGTGGTACATGTGGGATATTGAGCCATGAATGATTACCCCGCTGCTCCACACATGTTATATAACTTTCAAAAGCCTGGCACCATCCTCTAGTATTTCTCAACAGAGAATTAATACCGCAGTGATGTAACAAGGTTCAAATGTTCTTGAGATTTTCACTTGTTTATTTCTATAGCTGCAATTGTATTAGCAAAGCCTCCCATAAAAACAATGAAGAAATAATGCTTATTAAAAACACACAACTGTGTGAACATTCAACATTTTGGTTCAAGCAGAGCCTAAAATTCTGTCTTCAGAATCCTGATCTGCCAGTTTTGATACATGAACCCAGGACAGTTCTTAATAGCTGCATTTATATGCCGCATGTCCTCCCTCATAGAAATCAAGGCTGCATACATAAGAGTCCCAAGCAGGCTCCCATTCAGGCACTGACTTGCTTAACTTCTGAAAGGCTGTTATATAGTGTGCTCACTATACCTACACTGAGCTCCTCATACTTCTACTGTTTCCTGGTGGTCCAGCACCAGCCAACATTAATTGCTGATATGCACACGTAGATACATGCTACACAATGTAAAACAAGCAAACAAACCAATAAATGAGAATCACAATGAAGCAAATATTTGGTCGGATTTGGTGCTGGGAGCAGGAAGGAAAGAACATTAGGCTATGTAGGCTACTCAGAGAAAGTTTGGTGTGAAACTGAAGGACAAGATTTGACAGGTTTGAAATCTGGCCTCATCTTAAAGCTGAACAATGAGGAGAGTTCCAGATGAATTATTCAGTTCAATAAATAATAGACTTTTAGAGTTTCATTGACGTTAATTAACCCAAGCAATGACTGAGAAAGAACTTAAAGAGACATTCAATCTGGTTCTGGGAGAATAAATAATCTTTAAAAGATACTGACATTGATTGTGAGGGATGGGAACTTGAAAAGGCAACAATGAAAGGAACAGTAGGAATGAGAACAACCAAGATATTACACAAGCAGAGTGGAGAGCAGAAATGAACTGATTTAAAAAAAAATCAGTTTATTTTATTCATACTGATTTAAGCTGGTTCATTTGGTAATATTCAGGTGCAGATGACATTTGGTCCTGCAAAAAGGATGGAAAGATGCAAGTCACAATGTAAACAGCAGTAAAGTAGAAGATATTCAGGCTCTGGCGCTCTCTAAATCTGAGAGACTGTCTGACAATATTTTACTTAACTCTGTTTCTGGTTTTATCCAGGATGAGAGCTTTTATCTTGAGGGCTTAAAGGAGATGATATAAACAAAACAACAATCAGGTACAAAAAGCAAAATAACTATTTTAGAATGAACATCAAGATCTACTTACTATCGAGGGGAGTTCCTGCCTTTTTTATCTCTTTGCAATTTCCTTCGACTAGACCACTTCACACTGCTTGTTAGACCTGCCACAGAGTATCAGAGACAACCTCACTGATTCTGGGGCCCTGGGAAAAAGTCCAAGATGGTGCCCCATCTTCCACAGCTGCTCTGTGTGGGATGGACACAAGGCATCACAAATGGGAAGCCTGAGCCCAGGACACAGTGGACATGAGCAGATCCATGCCATGGTGAGTGGGTAGAGCCCCTGCTTCAAGCAAGAGAGTGGGAGGAATTGCTGCTGCTGTAGAGGGCAGGAGAGACTGTGGCTCAGTGGTAGAGCATCTGCTTGGCACTGGGTTCTGCTCAGCACTCTGTGATTACATTGGTACTGCTAGGCACTCTGTACATTGTACTGGTTCTGCTGGGTTTGCAAAAATGTCCCCCTTGCTTGAATTGTGATTGAGCTGGCATTGCCACATTGGCACTGGGTTCTGCTGGACACTAGTACACTAGTGCATTGCACTGGTTCTGCTGGGCTTGCAAACCCCCCCCGCTTAGAATGTCATTCTGTGCTAGACATCAGTCCTGTTGAGCTGGCATTGCCACAATGGCACTGGGTTCTGCTGGGCACTGGTACATTGCACTGGTTCTGCTGGGCTTGCAAAATGCCCCCCTTCAGGGTTTTTTTCCAGAGAGTCTCTGGTTTGATCTTAGTCCTGTTGGGTTTGCACTGCCACAGTGGCACTGGTTCTGCTGGGCACATTGCACTGACTCTTCTGAGCTTGCAAAAATGCCCCCCCCTTCTGTTTCTACTGCAGAGGTTCTCTGGGACTTTGATTCTGTTCTGCTGGCCTTCTAACGCCCTTGCTTTTTTGCTGTTTTCCCCTTCATTGGAAACAATGGAGGATGGGAAAACCTTCTGGGGGGGCGTAATGAAAACCCCATAAATTCAATCCTCATCAAACTTAGAGGGTAGGTAAAGGAGAGTCAGATGGAGATCTCCTGTGAGTTTGGTGTCTCTAGACCATTTCTTGCTTTTGTCCCATTTAAGTACAGACCCTGCTTCACTTTGAGATCTGACCAGATCAGGCCATTCCACACACATCCTTCTTCCTACTCCCCCCTTATTGGCTCCTACTTTCTGTCTCCCCCTTCACTCTTACTGGGGGTTGCCTAGCTACCCCAGATGACAGCCAAGATCCCATGAGTCATGACTGGCTGCTATTTTGGTCTGCTAGGCAACTATATACAACCAAACATAATTTAAGATGCTAGGCAATGCTATACAACTCAAACGTGATTTCATTTGGTAAGCAGCTCTGTACAACACCGATGGTCCCATGCCTTGGCTCTTCTGTGAAATGTGCTGAAGAACTTATGGCCCTTACCCAAGAACCACTTTATCCCAAGCATCATTGTCAATTTGCAATTTCTTTTAACAGTTTTTTTTTGGAGGACCTATCCCCTATTTTTATTTTATAATTTAACTTGGTGTTTTGCCCTTTGTGGATTTTTTGATCTGCATGATAGGGGCCATACTTGGACACTATATACATGACAAGCAGGGGACCCATAAGACTGTGGGGGGAAGAAATCCCATCCTTTCCCCCCACTCCCTTGTTGGACCTCCCACTCATCAGCCAGCTCATCTGCCTGCAGCACTGCTGCCTCCACCTGAGTGGCTCATGTGGCAGCATGGGTAGTGGTGGTGACTCCCACTGTGCCTGGTGAACAGTGGCTCTCCTTCCTACCAAACTAAACAGTGGAACCACTTATCTGGCTTAGGCAACAGGTTCTCCCTCTTGTTCCCTCAAAAAGGCTGCTGAAATCTTGCAACATAGCTCTGTGAGATCTGGGGTTTTTCAGCATAATTTTTTTCTCTCCCCCCCTTCTTTTTGGATTTCTGTGCAAACCTGGGAGCTGACCAGGTTTGTCCAAATATCCTCTTGCTCTATATCTCCACCTACTGTACAGATTTAATAATCAATATATGAAGGTCAGTTCAATATTAGATATAGGATAGTCAGGGCAAATTCGAAAGTTATTTTTTGAAATCAAATAGGTGGCTTGACTAAAAAAGCTATTGAATTCTTTGTTTCCTCCCCTATTGAGTCTGCTCAACTCCAAGTAAATTTGATGAGATTATTCTAAATTACTCTGAATTGGCGCTCTTTGTTTGTAGCTATATCCCTGTATATAAAAGAATCAGGTGTTCTTCCTCATGCTTACAAGCCTTATTAAGAGGTGGCCTGGAGCCATATCCACAGTTCTTTCCATCTGAAGTGAGGGTGCAGAGGACAGAAAAATGTCAAAGCACAGGAAGAAGTTTATTGCTCTTGTAGATAAAGCAATGGCTGAAGGTGAAAAGATGGCACCAGAAGAACTGATGTTTACTTATAAGGGGATTTTATATCCAGCTACTGTTTGCAGCCCAGAAATCTTCAAAGCCCTTGAACAGTTTGAAGCAAGAAGCGATGATGTGATTCTAGCAGGATACCCTAAATCTGGTAAATAACTCATTTCCTATGAATGCTTTACATAATTCTAAACATTAAAAGGTGGAATGGGTCAACTCAGGTAGAATACACGCTCAGATAGAATCAGGTAGAATACACGCTTCACAGGAACAGCCCTTCTACTTTAAAGGAGTAAGAAAGTCTAAGCTATCCATCAGGCTTAATGAGGGCAGATTTGAGAGTGGGGAAGGGCTTCATGAAATTGTGATTGTGATGGGTCCCACCTGCATCTGGAATAGCTTGTGTGACAATCATGCAAGGAAGACAGAGGATGCTACTCACCATTGTTAGGAATGATCTGATATGCCAGCTTTCATTTGTTTTTGACTTTATGTGTTGTCATTGTCACTGGTTTCAGTCCACCACATTCTCAATGTTGTCATTGTTGATTCTATTGTTTTCTTTTTGACTGGCAATGATGAATCCCGTGAGGGCAGCTTTCAGGCCAGCATTGCTCTAGCTCAGCAGTACCTAGGACAGCAGAACTATAGGTTCATCCAGGAAGTTACAAAAGATGTGGAGGATTTAGCTCAATATTTTCTCATATCTGATATGTTATGATACAGACCAGAACTCAGAAAAACATTTTGTTGGCCTGCTGTGTTTGAAGATAAACTATTATTGTATTGGGAATTAGAGATATATTTACTGCAAAAGTTTATCTTCTGTTATTTGTACAGGTTATATTCCATCTTTCTTAAATTCAAGGTGGTTTACAACGTTTCAGACATCCCACACTGTCTTGAAATCCTAACAGCAACATATTTTTAAAATCACAATAAGTATTAATAAAGGGATGGAAGACTCTCTTGGCAGGATAGATTAAAACAAATCAGTTAAAAACCAGTGTAAAATGAATGGTCCTGCACCCATGTTAGAATTTCACAAACAACTGGCTCATCTAACGTCCTCTGAAAGGGAATTCCAGAGGGCTGGACCCATATTTGAAAAAGCTCCCGACCAGGCACAGCTTTTCCTGCCCCCCATTCCAAACACTCTTGCAACTATATTTGACAAGCTGCATATTCATCCAACCTACTGCACTACTTTTCTCTTTTTTCCTAAATATAAATAATGAAAGTAAATAAGTTCAGTTTAAATATCTAGCATATACAAGAATCCCACCTTCCTGGGATTCTTTCCAATAATTCACAGAAATGCCAATTAACTGCAGCTCAAGATTGTAAGTTTAATTGTCTCTTCTGGTTTGATTCTATTCCAATAATTTGTGAACAGAGACCATCTTTGGATGACAAGATCCTATGGATGTTTTCCGCCCGATGTCAATTGTTTACACACCCTATTTTTTCATAATTATCATAAACCAGCACTTCCAAAGCCATACATCAATAGGTAGGATGCTGACTAGGGACATTTTGACTTACCCTGGCACAGAGGTGAAAGTGATAGTGCTGACTGGATCTTTTTTTTTGGCCCCCCATACGGGATTTTTTATTTTCATTTTTTTAAACTAGAAACTAGAAACTAAAGAAAAAAGGAGGGGGAACTAACACTAAGGGAAAAAGGAAAGCAAACCCACACTAAACTAAAAACCCAAGAGTAGGAGATCTTCCATCCCATTAGTATCTGTATTTCATGGTTAGAATATCATGAGTACCGCGAGTTCCTGTCTAACTCTCCTACTTAAAAATTAGCTAATTAGTTGTTATGAGAGTATTCCAGAGCATCCCTCAAGCTCGCTTCATAAAGGCCAATTTCAGAGTCCTTCTGCCTTTACTTAGGTTTTCTGTTCCTAAGTGCATAAGTTGGTCTTCAGGCACCAGCGCCTTCTTCTGCCACCAGGTCATCGTCCATCTCGGAGGGAGCAGAGCCACTCGAACCAGTTTCACCATCATCTTTGGTCCCCAGGTGACGTTTGAGAAATTCCTTGGCTTTAAACACAGAGTCAATCTTCTCTCTCTTCTCATTCATCTTAAAGGCCACTCCTTCTGGGACCACCCATTTGTATCCGATTTGGTTGGTTTGGAGAAAGAGTATCAAGTCCTTGTAGCTTTTCCACTTTTGATGGATCTCGAATGGTATGTCCTTTAAAACCTTAATACTGTCATTCCCCATTTTCAGTGGGGCTGCCAAAGTTGCTCGTAAAATTGCATCCCTAGTTTGTCTTCTTGAAAATCTGACTGATATTTCATCAGGTAGGCTATTCTTTTTGGTGTAATTTGAATACACCCTATACGCTGTTTCAATGTCGTGCATAATTTCTTCTGCTTTTAAGCCTACAACTGGTGTGAGGAGATCACTAAGGAGCTTCTTTAAATCTTCCTTCGAAGACTCTGGCACTCCTTGAAATCTGAGGATCATATTAACTTTCTCCATTTGCAAGGACAAAAGCCTGTGTTCTTGATGATTTTGCTTATTCACCACTTGATCCACTCTTTTCTTCAATGTTCTGTGTTCGGAGTGCATCTCCTTCACTTCTGCAATCGTCTGCTCCATTTGTTTAACCGTTTCCGCCACTTGGAGCTGCTGCGCTGCCATTGTCTGGTTTAAGACAGCTAACTGCTGGTTAGCAGCGAGTTGATCCATGACTGGCTTGAGTGTGTCCGCTAGTAGTCTTATGACATCTGGCCCCTCCTCTTCCGGCCTAGGACTCTGACCACCCAAAGGTTTCGGTTTCGCCACCCTCTTCCCGGCGCCCGACATCTTGGATTATTGTTTACAGAAACTGACTGCTCCTTCACCACCTCTGAAATTTGCTTATGCGTAAAATCCGCTCTGGTAAGTCTCTCAAAACCAAACAGCTTTTCTATTTTCCCTGCGCCCACCCTTTTTCTTCTGCTTGCCGCTCAAGTGGGGGGGAAGCTCCCTCCAAACCAATAAAGCAAAGGGGCAGGGAATCCGCCGTTTCTTCATAAAATCGTTTGCATTGAACTCACATTCATCATCGGCTGCTTGCAGCCTCGCCACAGTTGTCCCAACTCACTCGATCTCCTTCGCTTGTCCTGGTCAGTCTAGCTAGAGCCACACGGCCACCAGCGGCTGGACCATTAGGGTGAAGAAGCACCTCAATTCCACGGCATTCTGCTGCTGAAGAGGCAACTCCTTAAAAGCCCTCTGGCTAGGAACCCTTGCCCAGGGTTCCATGGAGGGGCCACTTCTGTAACCCCCCTCCAGACCACTGATGTGCTAGCCACTCTCCCGAGCCTCGGGAGCAGTGGCCGCCATTGCCAAGCTGTCGACCAGAAAATAAGTGCTGACTGGATCTGAATTGGCATGTGAGTTCATCATCCAGGGAGAATCCCAGAATCCCAGAATTGGAAGGCTCCCAACAGGCCATCTAGTCCAACCCCCCTGCTCAATGCAGGGCTAGCCTAGAGTATCCCTGACAAGTGTTTGTCCAGCCACTGCTTAAAGACTGCCAGTGAGGGGGAACTCACCACCTCCACTGTTGCACAACTCTTAATGTAAAATTTGTTTTCTTAATATCCAGCTGGTACCTTCCTGCCCTTAATTTAAACCCATTCTGGTGAGTCCTATCCTCTGCTGCCAACAGGAACAGCTCCCTACCCTCCTCTGACAGCCCTTCAAATACTTAAAAACAGCAATCATGTTCCCCTTCAACCTCCTCTTCTCGAGACTAAACATTCTCCTTCAGCCTTTTCTCTGAGGGCTTGGTCTCCAAGCACCTGATCATCCTTGTCACTCTCCTTTGCATGTGCTCCATTCTGTCCACATCCTATTTGAAGTGAGGCTTCCAGAACTACACACAATACTCCAGGTGCGGCTTCACCAAGGCAGTATACAGTGGGACCATGACACCTTGCAATTTGGATGTTATGCCTCTGTTGATACACCCAAGGTCACATTAGCCTTTTTTGTTGCTGCATCACACTGGCTGCTCATATTTAACTTACAGTCCACCGTACCGCAAGATCTTGTTCACACACATTGCTTCCTAGAAATGCATCTCCTATCCAGTATGCATATTCCTCATTTTTGTTAACCAGATGTACAACTTATTCTTGTTAAATTGCATCTTGCTCACATTTCCAGTGTATTCAAATCTTGTTGGATTCTATCTCTATCTTCTGGAGTGTTTGCTGCTCCTCTCAATTTGGTGTCATCTGCAAATTTAATGAGTAGCCCCTCCACACCCTCATTCATTACCATTTATAAAAATATAGAAAAAATATTGAAAAGAAGTGTTAGCTGCTGGTAGTACTCATAGGTTTGCTACAAATTGTGATGTTTCATACCAAAGATAATTTACGAGTGTATTATTTTTTGGAGTTATTACTTCAGTGTTCCTTGGCATGCTTGTGCTTGTATTCTTCTAAGGTGTAAGGTGATACCCACTGGGACAAAAAAAATCCCAGCTTCAAGTATAGTCTAATGGGGTCTGAACTTGCTGAGACTGAGAGGGAAAACGATCTTGGGGTCATAGTGGATAGCTCAGTGAAAATGCCCACCCAGTGTAATGCAGCAGTGAAAAAGGCAAACTCTGTGTTCGGGATTATTAGGACAGGGGTTGAGACTAAAACAGCCAATATTGTAATGCCCCCGTATAGATCTATAGTGAAGCCTCATTTGGAATACTGTGTACAGTTCTGGTCACTGTATTTCAAAAAGGACATTGCTGGAAAAAGTACAGAGGAGGGCAACCAAGATGATTAAGGGGTTGGAGCACTTTTCCTTTGAGGAAAGGCTGAAGAGTCTGAGACTTTTCAGTTTAGAGAAGAGATGAGTAATGGGGGATGTGATAGAGGTTAATAAAATTATGCATATGGTGGAGTTGACAAAGAGAATTTCTCTCCCTCTCTCAAAATACTAGAATTTAAGGGCATCCAATGAAGCTAATGGGCAATAGATTCAGAACAGATGAAAGGAAGTACTACTTTACACAGAGAGTGATTGAAATATGGAATTCGCTGCCAGAGGATGTAGTGATTAGGGATGGGCATGAACCAGAAGAATGTGGTTCGTGTCTGTTTGTGGTTCAGCACAAAACAAGAACTGAGTCAAACCAGGAGGTTCATTCATGAACCGAACTGGTTCATGGCCCCACAAATCCAAACTGGTTCATGGCTCCTTTTGGCAGAAAGGCAAAAAAACAACTGAGCACTAGGAAGCAGCCTGCTCCCTGCCACTCAGCTTTTTTTGCTGCTTTTGCAGGGAACAGAAAGCATGAGTTTAAAGGGACCCAGAGTCTCTTTAAATCCTTGCTTTCTACTCTATCCTCAAGCCACCATGAACCACCATGAACTGCTTTAAAAATTTATGGAAGTTTGTGATGGTAGACTTGTCAAGAACTTCAGTTTGTGAACTAGAGAGAAAAAATTGTGATGAATTCTGCTTTGTGTTTCGTTCTTGCCCATGCTTAGTAGTGATGACCACAGGAATAAACAGCTTTGAAATGGTATTAGATAGATTCATGGAGGATAAATCTATCAGTGGCTGCTACCCATGGTGACTGAGGGGAACCTCCACATTCAGAGGCTCTGAATTCCAGAGTCAGGAGGCAGCATCAGGGGAAGACCTCCACCTCTATGCCCTGTTGTTGGTTCTCCAGGGGACCTGGTTGGCCACTGTGTGGGGCAGGATGCTGGACTAGAAGGACTATTTGTCTGATCCAGCAGGGCTCTTCTTCTGTTTCTCTCTTCTGATCATTACGGCTATAAAATCAAAACTGTGTTATCCATCTATCTATCTTCAGGTACAAACTGGGTCGGCCAGATCCTAACTGATTTGGTAGATGCATCTAAAAAGAATAAAGAAGACACAAATAGCACAGGTGATGAAATGGAAGAATTTCCATATCTTGAAGTTGGAGATCCTGAGAAATATCAGGTGAATACTGAAACCATGCAGAGAAACTCTAAATTATTTTGATGAATTTCTTTTGCCTAAGACAAAATTTCCATGTGTCAAGTAAATCTTAAGGTTATCACAGTTGGTAAATCAGGTCTGACACTGTATGAACCAGCAAAGTACAGCAAAGAGAAGTAAGTTAGGGCAGAGAGAAGAGGACATTTTCCAGTCCTTTCATTCCCTCTCCACCATGAGTTCTTCACTCAGACACCCAAATTACAACCAGAGACCTTTCTAGACATGATGTCAGGATACCTTAATCCAAGGAACTCAGAAGATAATGCAGAGGCTCAGATTACCCACATACTCAGCTCTGGTCAGTTGAAGGTAACATTAGATGTTACTTTCTATTGTCAAGAACTTCCTCTTACCCACTGAGAGGGATTTTGTCCAAAGCAGACAAATCAGTTCAAAATCTCAACCCATGCAGAGCCCTGGATAGCCCCTAATGCGATAAAAGTAAATTTATTTTCAGTATTGATTCTAGGGGTCTGTAGGTGTGTACAAGCACACATGATGACAAGACAGAAGTTTGAATAACCAAGGAACCTCCACTCCAAGAAAAAAAAATCTGCTCCAGAGATTTTTCCCAAGGCAATCACCTATAGAAAAACTGTCAGGATCTCTTCCAATGGTAGAATTCTATCTACCCCTCCCCAATGTCCACTTACATGCACACACATGCACATGCATGCATGCACTCTGCCATGCTCTCAATTTTTATTCATTTAGACATTTATAGCTCACTTTCCTCCCCAGTCGGAACCCAAAGTAGCTCCATTTTCCCCTCCTCTGTTATCTCTCAGAAAATGGCCCTTTGAGGTAGGTTAGACTGCAGGAGTGTGACTGGGCCAAGGTCACCCAGAGTTGGCTTCCATGGCAGAGTCAGGATTTCAACCTGAGTCTCCCAGAACTTAATCTCACACCATTGCTCCACCAAACAAGGTTTAAAATAAAATAATATAAAATAACCCGGGTGGCCATTCAAGGAACTCTTAACATAACATGTAGTTTTGTCTACAGATTTTTTTCTTCATCATGTACATCAAAATTTGTTAGGTTGATGTCTAAAATCTATGTTTAACTGCCTTTCTTTGAAATGATGTTTTCTTTGATAGAAAAAAAAAATCTGCTTTGTTACTAGCTTTCCTAACAACTAATAGCCATTATTATACAGGATAATAATACTGATGTATCATTAAACTATTAAATTCTCTTTTTCTTTCCACCATTCAATTTATTAAAGAGGATGGCAAATTTACCTTCCAGAAGAGTTATGTTTACCCACCTTGTTCCTCGTAATCTACCCACATCTATCTTCAAGAACAAGGCCAAGGTGAGAATTCCAATGGCTTGAAGTCATAGTAGCAGATATCCTTAAGCTTTGAACTTCTGTTACAATATAGCAGTTTCACAGTATGTTATCAGACTTGCCTATGACAACAGGACTTTTTTCTCATGCATACAAGATATCTAACTGTAGCTTTATGATCCTGAAATGGAGGAAATCTGTACTACTTGTGCAATTCACTTTCTGTTCCTTGCCCTTCCATTACATCTGAAAGGGGAGGTTGCACCTCTTGACATGGAAACAGAAAGGCATAAACTGTCTCTTCAGGAGATGTAAACATTTTATAGGGGAAAGAAGAAGCAAAAGGGTTTGCACTGATCAGCTGGGATACAATCAATGCCTCTGTAGGCAGAGGGATTTACAACTGTAGAGCACAACTTTCTCATCTCCCTCCACTCCATCTGCAGCCCCAAATTCCCTCATGCTGGTGCTAGCCTTATCTCCTCACCGTTGCCTCATCAAAATGACATGTTGTAAATTATTAAGTTATTTCACACTGTATCTGAGATTGAAAGCTCTGTGTATATGCAGTTTATGCAGCAAATTTCAGCAAAGGGAAAGCAAAGGGAACAGCAGTGAAGGGAATCTCCCTCTCTATGCTGGAACTTCAGTTCTTTCAAAGATCTACTATATTAAGTCAGTTTCAAGAATTATTGCCATTTCCAATATGTGGCTTCACACTATATATGAACTGTTTCAGAGGGTAGTTGTGTTGGTCTCCTGAGGAAAAGTTAGCTTTGAGTCCAGTAGCACCTTGGAGACCAACAGAGTTTTCAGGATACGGGCTTTTGAGAGTCAAAGCTCCCTTCATCAGATATGAACTGGTAACAGACATCTAACCACTGTGAAAAACCATGAAATCTGTCTCTACACAAAAGAATGGTGATGGAAAATGCCGTCAAGTCATAGTTGACCCATGGTGACCCCGTAGGGTTTTCAAGGCAAGAGATGTTCAGAGGTAGTTTGCCATTGCCTGCCTCCACATTCACCACCATGGTGTTTCTTAGTGGTCTCCCATCCAAATATTACCTAGGGCCAACACAGCTTAGATTCCAGGATCTGATGAGATCAGACTAGATTTGGCAATCCAGATCAGCTACATAAAGTTATAAATGGACATAACTGAGACATTAAAATGAAAACTTTCAGAAACCACTGGGACAGTACTTCAATGGACTCTGGCTCAGGAAGCTTTGGTTACAATAAATTAGTTGGTTTTGTGAGGGAGGGGACCCTGGCCCCACCCTCTCAGTTGCTTTGGCCCTGGACTGCCACCCATGTAGAGTCAGAAGGAGTGAGTCTGAACACACTTGGTTCGTCCTCCTCCTCTCACCAGCTCCCCTCCTATGCAGCCTTGGGGGAGGCTGGGAAACTCTTCACTGGTTTCCTCTTTTGAAGGAAGCATTACAACTTGTGTTAGGTGTTATGTATTGGGACTGAAATATCCCAGGACTGTTCTACCAGAGACTGGCTGAGCTTGAAGCTGAAGAACAATAGCCCACCAGGACTCTGGAAGTAACCAGTCAAGAAGTAATGTTATGTAAATAGCCTATTGTTGGGAGTGGGGTGTGTTTGGGTGTGACAATTGCATGCTATTTAAGCAGGGCTGAGGCCCTGGAGTTTAGTCTTGCACTTGCTGAAATCACTAATAAAGTAGAGCTGATCACTAGTAGTGGGGTCTGATCATCCATGGAACCCAGTATTTAACAGTGGTGCTGAGGATGGGATCCCGTTAAGCCAGTCCCACGCTCATCTGCACTGCACCGCTCACCAAGCTCCAGTGCCATGTGCATCGCATCACAACTGGGACCATGCTGCAGCTCCAGGACATCTGCTGGAATTTGACCCCACTCATTCAGAGCTTTGGGAAACCTGGGTGGAGCAGCTCAAGTACTTCGTACTGTTCCAGGACATTGAGGGCGAAGAGAATAAGAAGGCTCTCCCACTCAGTTCTTGCGGAATCGCAACTCTGAGGCTAGTCCAGGGCCTCATCACACCCACCACGCTCGAGGCGACCACTTATGATGTCCTCATCATGGCGCTCATCAGCCATTTCACGCCTCAGCCCACGAAGATGGTGTGCCATGTAGTCTTCTACATGTGCCAGCAAAAGTCCAATGAGACGGCTGCTGACTTCATGGTGGACCTTTGCTGACTGGCCCTCACATGCGAGTTCCCACGTCTTGACGATGCCCTCCTCGACCAGTTCATGATGGGCATCTCAGAGGAGAAACAGCTTATTTGCCATGAGGACCTCACACCAGCAAAGGTGCTATGTGAGGCCACTGCCTTCGAGAAATCCCTGTGAGACTGCGAGACCTTCACCGCACACCAGACCTCCGTCCCCTCTGCTTCTGAAGTGTCAGATAAAGAAGAGACCCATCAGATTTGCCGCCCAGCTTACCATGACTCAGGACCTTCTGTCGCTGCCACAAGTATCTCTCCTGCCATTTCTGAGATGCTACCTGCAGGACCTGCAGCAAGTCAGTCCACATTGCCCATGCCTGCCACTCCAAGGGAGCCAGGAGATGCACCACTACACACCAGGAGTCAACGGATCTGCACACCACCATGTCCACCAACATCAGGTACTGAATTTGCCCCGGGACACCCCTGATAAAATTAAAGTGACTGTGCTTATAGAGGGGGTACCTTGCAAGATGGAACTGGACATGGGGTCCTCCATCTCCATCATCTCAGAAGAGACTCTCAGGAGACTCTGTCCACGGGGGGGTCCCCACCTTAGACTGGCTTCACTCTCCGGGACTTCCAAAAGAACGAGGTGGCCATTAAGGTGTGGGGCAAATTCCACATGAAATATAGACAGTTTGAGGGAATTTTGGACTTCTTGGTGGTTGAAAGCCTGCTCACCAGCTTGCTTGGACTGTCCTGGTTTGCACCCTTGGGGTTCAGAGTAATGGGGGTGCACCACATGCAGCCCTCAGACTTCAATAATGTGTGTGATGAGTTTCCTGCCATCTTCGATGGGACCCTCAGCTGATACACAGGGTCCCCTGTATCGCTCCAACTGAGCCCTGAGATGTGGCCCATCCACCTCAAGGCCCAGAGAGTTCCATTCACACTCAAGCCCAAGATTGAGGTGGAGCTGGACCACTTGGTGGTGCAAGGAGTTTTAGAGCCAGTTTCCCACACCCCCTGGGAGACCCCCATCATAACCCCAATTAAGTCAAATGGGGATGTCCGCATCTGCACAGACTACAAATGTACAATCAACAAGGCGCAGAGGGACCACATTTACCCAGTGCCTGTGGTCAACCATATCCTAGCGACATTGGCGGGCCAAGGTCTTTGGTAAATTGGGCTTGGACCAAGCATACCAGAAACTCCCGGTGGACAAGCCAACTGCTGAGGCATAGACCATCATCATGCACTGAGGTGTTTTCAGAGTCAAATGGTTGCAGTTTGGAGTGAGCGTGGCCCCGGGGATCTTCCAGAACTTGATGGACTCTCTTTTGAAAGGCATCCTGGGGGTCCAACCATTCTTTGATGATGTGTTGATCGCCGCCCCCATGGAAGAGGACTTCACCTCCCGCCTTTCTGCTGTAGCTATTTGACTCCACCGGGTTGAAGGTGAAGTGAGAGAAATGCCTCCTGGGGGTCCCCTGTGTAGAGTTCTTGGGGTTCTCCGTGGATGCTGACAGCATCCATCTGGCCCCCGACAATGTTTACACCATCATGAGCACATCCGCTCCCACTTCCAAGGCAGAGCTGCAGGCTTTCTTGGCGCTTCTGAACTTTTACCACTCCTTTCTGCCCCACAAAGCTGTGCTCATGGAGCCATTCCACTGCCTGTTCAACAAGAAGGCCCTGTGGGTGTGGGGACGGTGGCAGGCCACTGCTTTCTGGGCCATAAAGGAGCTACTCACCTCAAACGATGTCCTCGCCCATTTCGACGAGGCACTGCTGGTTGTCTTGGCATGCGACGCTTCTCCCTATAGCATTGGTGCAGTCCTGGGCCATCGGCTGCTGGATGGGAGAGAGGTGCCAGTGGCCTACTACTCAAGGACCCTGTCGTCAGCTGAGCAGAACTACTCCTAGATTGACAAAGAGGCCCTTGCGATCATGGCTGGAGTGAAGAAGTTCCACGATTACCTGTACAGCCCCTCCTTCACCATCACAACCGACCACAAGCCCCTGCTCAATCTCCTTGCCTCTGACTGCCAGACGCCACAGATACTGTCACCCAGGGTCCTGCACTGGTCCATATTTCTGGGCGGTTACAAATATACCCTGCAATACCAGCTGGGGAAGTCTATGGGACACGCAGATGCTCTTAGCCACCTCCCGCTCAGCTCTGTCGACCCAGCCCCAGCCCCTGCATACCAAATCCTGATCGTGGAGGACCTGCCAGACTGCTGTTTGAATGCCACAGACATTTCCCACCACACCGCCAGGGACCATATCCTCTCTCACGTTTTGGACTGGGTGGGAAGGGAATGGCCCACTGGTGCAGTGGGCCCAGAATTCACAGTGTTTGTGTCCCACAGGGATGAGTTCTCAGCTTACAAGGGGTGCCTCCTGTGGGGTAACTGGGCAGTGATTCCCCCACTGATGTGTAAATGGGTTTTGGTAGCCCTGCATGAGACCCACCCGGGAATCGTAAGGATGAAAGCACTGGCCAGAAGCTATGTGTGGTGTCCTGGAATGCACATCATTACCAGGCCTGCCAGGAGACATGCCCTGACTCTCCGAGGGTTCTCGTTCACCATCCTGTTCACCATTTTTAGCATCCATGGTCTACCAGACATGGTTGTGACTGATAACGGCACCACCTTCACCTCAGGAGAGTTCCAGGAATTCCTGGACCAGAACCTCATCAGGCACATGTAGTCCACTCCTTTCCACCCAGCAACCAATGGACAAGCCGAGAGGATGGTGCAGACTACCAAGGACCTTCTAGAGCAGCTCACCCACATGGACTGGGACCACCAGCTTGCACTCTTCTTGTTTGGCCATCGAGTGACCCTGAGTGCATTCACCAGCTGCAGCCCCGTGGAACTCTTAATGGGCCACTGCCTCACAATGCGACTCTACTGTCTGCACCTGGACCGAGCCCCTGAGTTGCACCAAATTCTGGTAAGCCAGGAGGCCCCCTGCAGTTTCTCTCTGGGTGACCCTGCCTTTGCATGGAACTATTCCAGCAGCCCTGCCTGGATCCTGGCAAGCGTTACCCGAGTCACTGGACCCCTATCGTATGAGGTATCAATGGATGGGGGCCAGGTTCTATGCAGGCACATAGACCAGCTGTGCTGCTGCCTGCTGCCTCAGGAGACTGAATTGTCCTCCACTGAGGAGGAGGATTGTCCATCACCACTGCTGACTGAGAGCACCCCCCCCCTAAAAATAAGCCTTTTACCCAGGAGGGCACAAAAACAAGAGGAGCCCTGAGAGGCTTCCAAAAGCTTTCACCCAGACCGGGCAAACGGAAAAAACAAAACAGGTCAGCATGGTAGGACTGCCACCATGTTCCTTTAACAAAGGTGTTGACCAGGCTGGAGCCAAAGGAACGACAACACTCCTGTGTATCTTTGAGTCGGCAGCTGAAACTGCAGACCCCAAAAAGTATAACAAAATCAAAAGCACCTGGTAGGGGGGGCACAAGAGGCTAGGCAAACAGGATTTATGCTTTGAGACTTGGTAACACCCAAAGTATACACAGAGAATCAAAGTAAAACATATTCTAGTTTATTTTGGGTGCAGGCAGACACAAGACATGACTATGCAGGGTAAAACAGAAAAGAAAAAAAGTCCTAAGCTTATCCAGCCTAACTACACAGGAATCAGCAATACAAGGTTACCTCTCCACAGAAAAGAGTTCAGTTGATCAGCAGTCAGGGACAGACATCTCTTAGCCTTGGACGGCATAAGCAGACAGGAACACCATGGATGAGGTAATGACTACTGGCCCAGGCCAAGCCAGGTTCAGCAGCCAGAAACCCCAGGCCGACATAATGGAACCATGGCCCATCTTATAGGAAAACATGAGTTCTCACCCGATGGGTTCCACCCAATGAGGGACCAGGAAAATGATGTCAATACTCAGGTTGCTAAGCATACCTATAGCCCATAATATTCAGATCGGGTGGAGGGAGTCCAAGGAGAGCTGCAACATAACTTTAGGACCAGCCTCCACACAGGTAGTACAATGTTAATTGCTTGGAATGTGGGAATTGGTCATCTCGGGGGCCCCCTTATCAGCCTACAGCTGAAAGTATTTTGCAAGATCACCCAGAGCTCTTCTGAGTTATCTCCGTCTTAAAGGGAGAGTCCCCACCGTTTGTCATGGCAAGAAGCTTTTATGACCAGCCATACCAGGCATGACCCTTAAGGTTACACAAACCACTACAGACTCAGGCCAGGCACAGTTCACAGGTTAGACAAACAGCTTACACTTAAGAAAGCATTTTCTTTACACACACCCCCCTTGAAAAGATGTAATTTGGAGTTTAATGCCTCAAATTATAGCTAAACCCACAGCTAGATAAGCATCCTGTCCTTATATATATTTGAATTTTGGTTCCACAACATTCTATGCTTGCCATAATTGATTCGGCTCAAGAACTGGCAGTCAGAAGACTGCTTCGCAAAGTCCCAACCACATCAGCCCCGGTCAGTGTTTTCAGCTCAGTCTGCTCCAGTCCTCCGATAGGAGAGGACCGTCTGGAGTGTGAGTGTAGGGACAGGCCCTCAAGGCTGAGGCAAGTGAGAGAAGCCCTTTTCCACCCCCCCACACCATCCCCTGGGCCTTCTATGAGGGGACTAGGCCTGGAGAAGGCCTTTTTCGCCCCCCACACGTCATCCCCTGGGCCTTCTATGGGGCACTAGGCCCGGAGAAGGCCTTTTGCGCCCTCCCCACACCATCCCCTGGGACTTCTATGGGGCACTAGGCCTTGAGAAGCCCTTTTCCGCCCCCCACACGCCATCCCCTGGGCCTTCAATGGGGCACTAGGCCTGGAGAAGGCCTTTTCGGGCCCCCACATGCCATCCCCTGGGCCTTCTATGGGGGCAGTAGTCCCAGAGAAGATCTGTTCCTTCCCAAACACGCCATCCCCTGGGCCTTCTATGGGGCAGTAGGCCCAGAGAAGGCCTTTTCTGCCCCCCACACACCGTCCCCTGGGCCTTCTATGGGGGCAGTAGGCCCAGAGAAGGCCTTTTCCGCCCCCCACACACCATCCCCTGGGCCTTCTATGGGGGCACTAGGCCCAGAGAAGGCCTTTTCCGTCCCCCACATGCCATCCCCTGGGCCTTCTATGGGGGCACTAGGCCCAGAGAAGGCCTTTTCCGTCCCCCACACGCCATCCCCTGGGCCTTCTTTGGGGGCACTAGGCCCAGAGAAGGCCTTTTCGTCCCCACACACCATTCCCTGGGCCTTCTATGTGGGCATGAGGCCCAGAGAAGGCCTTTTCCGTTCCCACACACTATCCCCTGGGCCTTCTACGGGGGCAGTAGGCCCAGAGAAGGCCTTTTCCACCCCCCACATGCCATCCCCTGGGCCTTCTATGGGGCACTCGGCCCGGAGAAGGCCTTTTCCGCCCCCCCATGCCATCCCCTGAGCCTTCTATGGGGGCAGTAGGCCCAGAGAAGGTCTTTTCTGTCCCCCACACACCATCCCCTGGGCCTTCTATGGGGGCAGTAGGCCCAGAGAAGGCATTTTCTGTCCCCCACACACCATCCCCTGGGCCTTCTATGGGGGCAGTAGGCCCAGAGAAGCCATTTTCTGTCCCCCACACACCAACCCCTGGGCCTTCTATGGGGGCAGTAGGCCCAGAGAAGCCATTTTCTGTCCCCCACACATCATCCTCTGGGCCTTTTATGGGGGCAGTAGGCCCAGAGAAGCCCTTTCCCCCTACACACTGCCTACTGCCCCCATAGAAGGCCCAGGGGATGGTGTGTGGGGGACAGAAAAGGCCTTCTCTGGGTCCAGAGAAGCCCTTTTCTTCCCCTCTTCCCTTCCTTTCCCCCTTTCCCTTTCTTCCTCTCTCCTTTCTTTCACTCTTCCCCCTCTTCCTTCCTTCCTTCCTTCCTTACTTTCTCCAACCCTCTCTCCCTTCCACCTCCCTCCCTTCCTTTCTAGGGCCCGTTGTCTTCCACCACAATGGGCTTTGCTCCCTAGTAAGATTATAAAGTATTACTGTAAGGCATTCCAAACCATTATCCTACATGCTAAAAGGACTACAAAATAAATAAAAAAGGGGGTTGATAAAACACTCATGAGGTAGTTATGTATCTTAAAGCAGGGCTACAAAGTACAAAAACAGATCTAAATCTTAACAAATCTAGAAACATAGTAACATATCAAAAGCTGGGTCAAAACATGAAGAGTTCCACTTCAGGCACTTTCTTAAATCATAGACAACCAAACCATACAATGTTTCACAATTACAGAAAGAAGAAACAGAGGTTAGGTCAATATTTCAGTTTACAGAAGGCAAAAGTCAGGTTAGCACAATCATGTAGGCATTTCTGCATTGTCAGCATTGCAATAGATTCTAGATAGACTATCAGCAATCAAATTCTGGGTACCCTTTATGTGTTGTACAGAGAAATCAAAATCTTGCAAGGCAAGGCTCCACCTTAACAATTTCTGATTGGTGTTCTTTACTCTGTCCAGCCAACAAAAAGGTGAAAGATCCGTTTGCAAGTGAAACCTCACTCCCCATAAATAGGGTCTCAGTTTGGTCATGGCCTATACTATTACAAAACATTCTTTCTCAATGACTGACCAGTTCCTTTCCCTGGGCAAAAATTTCTTACTCAGAAGAAGAAGAAGAAGAAGAAGAAGAGTTTGGATTTATACCCCACCCTTCACTGCTCAAAGGAGCTGCGGTGGCTCAAGTGGTTAAGACGCTGAACTGCAGGCTGTGGAAGGTCAGTAGTTCAGCAGTTCGAGACCCGGGTGCCGCATGACAGGGTGAGCTCCTGTCTCTAGTTCCAGCTCCTGCCAACCTAGCAGTTCAAAAGCAAGAAATTGCAAGTAGATAAATAGGTACCACTTCGGTGGGAAGGTAACAGCGTTCCGTGCACCTTGGTGTTTAGTCATGCCGGCCACATGACCACGGAAACGTCTTCGGACAGCGCTGGCTCTTCGGCTTTGAAACGGAGATGAGCACCGCAACCCTAGAGTCGGATTCGACTGGCTTTCGAGCAAGGGAACCTTTACCTTTACCTTCACTGCTCAAAGGCGTCTCAGAGCGGCTTACAAACTCCTTTCCCTTCCCCTCCCCACAACAGACACCCTGTGAGGTAGGTGGGGCTGAGAGAACTTCTGACAGAAGCTGTCCTTGAGAGAACAGCTGTGCCAGAGCTTGTGACTGACCCAAGGTCACATCAGCAGGTGCAAGTGGAGGAGTGGGGAATCAAACCCGGTTCTCCCAGATAAGAGTCCGTGCACTTAACCACTACACCAAATTGGCTCTCAGAAATACAATGGGATGTAATTCTCCATCAGCACCTGGTTGGCACAGAACAGCACCAACCCCAAATTAGCTAGCATCGGTTTGGACAGTATAGGACAGATTGGGTCAGGGGCCAGCATAACAGGAGACTGCAAAAGACTCTTTTTCAGGGCATCAAAAGCATTTTGGCATTGTTCTGTCCAAACAACTTTAGCAGGATGCTTTTTCTGGCACAGATCAGTCAAAGGGGTAGCAAGGGCAGAGAAATGGGCACAAAATCTTTGATAGTAACCAGCCAGGCCCAAAAATGATTGGACCTCCTTCTAAGTAGTTGGCACAGGCCAATCCTTAATACTCTGCACCTTAGCATCAAGTGGTTTGATGGCTCCGTCCCACTCTCTGTCCTAAGTACTCAACCTCTGCTAGACCAAACTGGCACTTCTGCACCTTAATGGTAAGGCCCGCATCTTGAATTCTGGTCAACACTTGGCACAAATGAGTCATGTGATCAGTCCAGGACTCGCTAAAGACCTCAATGTCATCAATATATGCGCAAGAGAAATCAGATAAGCCTGATAACAGGGTATTAACTAGCCTCTGGAATGTCATAGGGGCACTTCTTAAGCCAAAGGGCAGAGTAACAAATTGATACAAGCCAAGATGAGTGTCAAAGGCAGACTTCAAAGATGAGTCTTCATCCAGGCCCACTTGCCAGTATCCTTTGTTAAGATCCAACACTGTGATGAACTGGGGTATCGATGGATGGGGGCCAGGTTCTATGCAGGCACATAGACCAGCTGTGCTGCTGCCTGCTGCCTGAGGAGACTGAATTGTCCTCCACTGAGGAGGAGGATTGCACCCTGGAACCATCAGCACTGCTGACCGAGAGCAACCCCCCATAACAGCATGCAGCTGGATTGCTGGGAAGAGGAAAGCCCTGCAAAGGCTGCTATGGATCTTCTGGAGTCTGTTCCCACCTCACAGGACTCCACAGCAGTTCCTGCCTCACCAAGCTTGGCTCCGATGTTGTCTCCACCCCCACAGGAGCCCTGGTGTTCTCAGAGAGAATGACGCAAGCCAGTGTACTTTGAAGACTATGTCTGTTAAAGTGCTTTGGAACTTAGGGGGGAGGGGTGTTATGTATTGGGACTGAAACATCCCAGGACTGGTCTACCAGAAACTGGCTGAGCTTGGAGCTGAAGAACAATAGCCCACCAGGATTCTGCAAGTAACCAGTCAAGAAGTAATGTAATGTAAATAGCCTATCGTTGGGAGTGGGGTGTTTTTGAGTGTGGCAATTGCATGCTATTTAAACAGGGCTGAGGCCCTGGAGTTTAGTCTTGTACTTGCTGAAATCTCTCCATATAATAATCCTGTTTTGGAATTGCCACATTCCATGCAATCCCTCAGCCATTGGCCCACCAGCCACCACTCAAGAGTACTCACATGCCATTGCTGGGTGCTGGGGCTGCTCCTCTTCCCCACGCACTTCCCCCTTCAGCCCCCTGTTCCCTGTCAGAATTACTGACAAATGGCTTTCTCTCTTGACGAAGATGCCTTTCCTGCTGGCTTCCAGTGTGGGACTAACTGTCCCCTCAGTGGCTATTGGTAGGTGTCACAAAATGGCAGTTAACTGTGTTTGTAAGATGGTTGTGGTTCTTTGTTTAAAATGTTCCCGCATAAGGTTTAATTGAGCTGTAGTTCCAGCTGCGGTGGCTCAAGTGGTTAAGACACTGAACTGCAGGCTGTGGAAGGTCAGTAGTTCAGCAGTTTGAGACCCGGGTGCCGCATGATGGGGTGAGCTCTCATCTCTAGTTCCAGCTCCTGCCAACCTAGCAGTTCAAAAGCAAGAAATTGCAAGTAGATAAATAGGTACCACCTTGGTGGGAAGGTAACAGCGTTCCGTGCGCCTTGGTGTTTAGTCATGCCGGCCACATGACCACAGAAATGTCTTTGGACAGCGCTGGCTCTTTGGCTTGGAAACGAAGATGAGCACCGCAACCCTAGAGTCGGATTCGACTGGCTTTCGAGCAAGGGAACCTTTACCTTTACCTAGTTCCAGAGAGGGGCCTGCAGGGGTATTACTCACTGCATTGAATGGGGCTTCCTCATCTGCTGGACAACACGTCCCAGCATCCCCAAGGCCAAAAAGTGTGGGAAAACAGAGACTCTCCCAAGGCAGTCTTCATCCCTGGGAGGCAGCAGAAATTCAGCCACTCCACAGTCGGCTGGACTGGGAAATGAATGGAAGTTTCCCTGCTCTCTTGGGCAAGAGAGAGAGGCTGAAGTACAGCTAGCGGCCGGTCCAAGGAGAGATCCTATCCTGAGGTAGAGAGTACTGTGTGTAGGGAAAGAGGATTGTGTTTAACCCCTGTTGATTTATGCCATGTTGGTTCATAGTGTGTGCTTACTCCTACAGCGTGTGCGCTCCATAACTGTGTAAATACGTAAATAAATTCTTTAATTTGGGCTAATAATCTGTGTTGTGCTCTGACACATAGTCTCCCCTGCTCTGCACAATACCAAAGGGAGGGGGTAGCCCAGAGAAGCAAGCAAAGGCCAGACCCTTGGGTTGCCAACTTTCCAGGGATCCCCCAAAGATTGGGGATTCCATCTCCAAATAGGGAGATTTGACCAGAGAGGTCTCACTGTCCCTCTAAAAAGGGAGTGACAATTCAGTGAGTCATGGCATCGAATTTAAGGAGTGAGATACGTGCATGAGATGAGGGTGGGAGACAAACAGCTGAGTGGTCAACTGGAGCCCATTTTGCCACTGTAGGCAACCAAGCTTGGTTCAGACAAAGGAAGGAAACCTTCACAGGCCTTTGTGAGGAATTCATTGGGGCCAATCCTGAGTCTAGAGTTGCCAGCTCCAGGTAGGGAGATTCCTGGAGATTTTCTGGAAGAGTCTATGGAAGCCAGGGTTTGGGGAGGGGAGAGGCCTCAGCTGAACAGAATGCCATACAGCCCACCTTCCAAAGCAGTTATTTTCTCGGGGGGGGGGAGATCTGTTGTCTGGAGTTCAGTTGTGATACGTGGTGATCTTCAGGCTCCACTTGGAGATTGGCTGCCCTAGGCATAGCAGTCAGTGCTTCAGAGCAGGGTCTGCTAGATCCAGGTTCTTCCTGTAGAAGCTGAGTGGGTGATTTCGGAGTGGTCACAGACTTTCAGCCTAACCTACCTCACAGGGTTGTTGTGCAAGTCAAAAGGGGGAGAGGAGAATGATGTAAGCTGCTTTGGTCCCCATTGAAGAGAGAGACTACTTTTCCTCCTGGGAAATCATTGTTGCCTATCTCCAGGTAAGGGCTGGAGATCAGTCAGAATTACAAGTGCTCTCCAGATGGCAGAGATCAGTTCCCCTGGAGAAAATGGTGGACTCTGTGGCAGTCAGGGCTTCAGAGCATGGAAAATAGTGGACTCTGGTAGTCAGGGCTTCAGAGCATGGGAGAGGCTGCAGGTATGTGTGTGTGGGGAATTGAAAGCTGAAGAGAGAGGGGGAAATAAAGGTAGGTTGATGATTGGCTGGGAAGGAGATAGGGTTGCCAACTCCAGGTGGGAAATTCCTGGAGATCTGAGAGATGGAACCTGGAGAGAGTGAGGTTTGAGGAGAGGTGGGACCTCAGACAGGTACAATGCCATAGACTCCACCCTCCCCACCAGCCATTCCCTCCTGGGGAGCCACTGCTGCCAATCTCAGGAGAGGGGTGGAAATCACTCAGAATTACAACTGATCTCCAGGAGGGAGGGAGGAGGAGGAGATGGAAAGCTGAAATCAGAGGGGCAGATAATGGCAGGTTGATGCTTGGCTGGGAAGGAGATAGGGTTGCCAACTCCAGGTTGGGAAATTCATGGAGATTTGAGGGGTGGAGCCTGAAGAGCGTGAGGTTTGAGGAGGGGTGGCACCTCAGACAGGTGTAATGCCATAGGCTCCACTCTCCAAACCAGCCATTTCCTCCTGGGTAACAGTTGTTGCCAATCTCCAGGTGAGGACTGGAGATCACTGAAAATTACAACTGCTCTTCAGGTAGCAGAGATCAGTTCCTCTGGAGAAAATGGTGGACTCTGTGTCATTATACCCTGCTGAGGTTGCCACACTCTCCCAGAGCCTCTTTCTAGAACTCATTGTATTTATTTCCACAATGGGCCTTATTCTTAGTCACTAATAAAGTACAGCTGATCACTAGTAGTGTGGTCTGATCATCCATGGAACCCAGTATTTAACATTAGACTTCTGGCCAGTCTCTACCCCTTGCAAGGAGAGTGGTCTTCACAAGAGGCTGGGAGCTGCTCTTTCTGTCAGTGTATCTGGACCCTGCCTACCAATCAGCTGTAGCATGGGCAGCTACTCCTAAAAGCTTTCCCTCATTGCCAGTGTAGTTTGGAGGGGGGGAGGTTGGGTGTCTCCCTACCCACCACCAGTCTTTAAGATTTCACAAAGCTCTCTAATGTTATGAAACCTCCAACTTCAACCTCCAACTTCAAACCTCCAACTTTAAATGTCTCTGGACTGGTGGCACATGGTATTAGATCCAGGAAGATGTACATACATAGTACAACATATAGCGTTTCTGTATAATTTTTAACAAAATAACACTGTGCATATGGAGCAACAGAATGTGCAACGGATAGCTTGCTTGGTCTTTATTTACATTGCTTTTGAAATTGTGTCAGACAAAATATCTCGTGCTATTTCTTATGCACTTGAAAAGGGTACTGGCGATGAAAGCAGACAGCAAAGAATAACATTAGTGCCTCTGCTTGTTCATTGACTTGCACACACAAAAATCTTGTGTTAGAGTTGCCAAACCAGGGGGTCCCCCGCTTTGGGGGGGGGGTTCTATCTGCTGCCGGCCAGTTGGATGGCGGGGGCAGCCCGGCCCCCAAGCCCCAACACCCACAGCCACCCCTCTCCCTTCTCTCTTGAAGGGCTCCCTTTAAGTGCAGAGAGCTGATGTTTCCCCGCTCACCTGAATGCCAGCTCCCTTTAAGTGCAGGCAGCCTTCCCCGTGTGTCTGGTCTCAAGTGGAGATTGGGAGCACCAGGAGCGCTAGGAAACTTAAAGGGGCAGTGCAGGAAGCTGGCGTTTCCCCGTGAGCCCGATCTCGTCTCGAGATTGAGTGCACAGGGAAGGCTGCCTGCACTTTTTTTTTTTTTGGCCCCCTGAAGGGGATTTTTTATTGATTTTTGTATATACTACTAAAACTACAAAGAAAAAAAGGGAAAGGGAACTACATCTAGGGATAAAGAAAAGTAAACCCACACTATACTAAACCCCAAGAGAAGGAGATCATATCAGTGTTAAGCTAAATGTTAGTATTTTAGTGTTAATAAACAATGCATGTTGTGAGTTCCTGTCTATCTCAGCTAAATTGTTAATTTGTTACTTGTTATGAGAAGATTCCAGAGCACCCCCTCCAGCTCACTTCATAAAGGCAATTTCCAGAGTCCTTCTGCCTTTATCTAGGCTTTCTATCTCTAAAGTCATAAGATGATTTGATGGCAGCAGCTCCTTCTTCCGCTGCCAGGTCTTCATCTGTCTCTGAGGGGGTGGAGCCACTTGATCCAGTTTCTCCTTCTTCTTTAGATCCCAGATAGTGTTTTAAAAATTCTTTTGCTTTAAAAATGGAGTCAATCTTCTCTCTCTTGTCATTGATTTTAAAGATGACACCTTCAGGCACTGCCCATCTGTATGGAATCTGATTGGTTTGGAGAAAAAGAATTAAGTCCTTATAGTTCTTTCTTTTTTTTGATGAATTTCAAATGGAATGTCTTTTAAGGTCTTGATAATTGTACTTCCCAGTTTCAGTGGAGTTGCTGATGTTGCTTTTCAGATTGCATCTCTGGTCTGTCTTCTTGAGAATCTTACCATTATTTCCCCAGGCAGGCTATTTTTTTTGGTGTAATTAGAGTACACCCTATATGCTGTTTCCATATCATGTGTAATTTCTTCCACTTTCAAGCCTGTTGCTGGTGCGATAATTTCACTGAGTATTTTCTTCAGGTCCTCTTTAGCTGATTCAGGAACTCCCTGGAATCTAAGGACCATGTTAGCTTTTCCCAATTGTAACTGCAGCAAATGAGTTTCCTGGTCGTTCTGCTTATTCGCTAATTCTCCCATCTTTTTCTTCCTATTCTTATTTGTGGCGTACATCCCCTTCACAACTTCCACTGTTTGCTCCGTCTTTTTGGCTGTTTCCGCCAACTGGAGTTGCTGTGATGCAAAGTTTTGATTTAGTGTGACCAACTGCTGGTTAATACCAGCGAGTTGTTCCATCATGGGATTGATGGTATCCGCTAGGAGTTTCATGACATCCACTCCCTCTTCCAGCCTTGGACTCTGGCCGCCCGTTGGTTTTGCTTTTGTTCCTTCCCCCCCCCGCACCTGCCAACATGGCGTATTGTTTACTTAAGCCACTCGCTATTTCATCATCTCTGAAAATCACTTCTGGACTAAATCTGCTTTGGTAAGTCTCTCAAAACAAGCCAATCGCTTATTTCCCCCCGTTCCCTCCCCTTTTCTGCTTATCTGTTTGCGCAAGTCGGAGACGTCCCTCCTCTCTCTCGCCTTGAAGATAGGAGGGGGTCGGGGGGTTTTCTGCTTATTTCAAAGTTTGCTTCTGAGGCCCAACTGTGGTGGAGGCCGGGGTGAGGGAAAGGGCTGCGGAGGTCTCCAGAGTTATTCCCTTCCGATGAGCCTCTGTGGGAGGAAGGGAGGGAGGGAGGGAATGAATGCCAGGCTGCATGAATGAACACTAGGGTTGCCAACCGCCAGGTGGTGGCTGGAGACCCCCTGGGGTTACAACCAGTGTTCCCTCTAAGCAGAGTTCGTGTGAGCCAGCTCACAGTTTTTTTAGCCTCTAGCTCACCCATTTCAAGAGGGAATTAGATAAACATATGGAGCAGAAGTCCATCAGCAGCTATTAGCCACAGGGTATAGATAGGGACTCTCAGTCTGGGGCAGGTGATGCACTCTGTTCTTGGTGATGGAGGGGGCAACAATGGGAGGGCTTCTAGTGTCCTGGCCCCACTGCTGGACCTCCTGATGGCACCTGGTATTTTTGGCCACTGTGTGACAGAGTGTTGGACTAGATGGGCCATTGGCCTGATTCGACATTGGCTTCTCTTATGTTCTTATGTTCTTATCTGACTCACATTCATTGTCAGTCCCATTCGACCGTGTTTACATCCTCCCAATTCCGCTTGATCTCCAGAGCTTGTTCCTGTCAGCCCAGCTTGTGCCTGAAGGCCACACAGCGGCAGGACCATCAGGGTGGAGGGGCGCCTCAATTCTCCGGCATTGCACCATCAAAGAGGCTACTCCTCAAAAGCCCTATGGCTTGGAGCCAATCCCTAGGGCTCCATGGGGAAACCGCGTTGGCGGTTTCCCTCTGTGCTGCTGGTGTGCGAATTGCTCCCCTAAGTGTCGGGGAGAGTGACCGCCATTGCAATGCCAAAAACAGGAAGTCAGGAAGGCTGCCTGCACTTAAATGGGGCTGGCGTTTGGGTGAGTGGGGAAACGTCAGCTCTCTGCACTTAAAGGACTCCCTTTAAGTGCAAGAGCCAGCACTTCCTGTGCACAATGGGTGTGCGGCCAGGGGGGCAGATGTCCCCAATGTGACGTCATCATGTTGGGGATGCCCCGCCCCCTCCAGGGATGCCCCCAAAGTCCCCTGTTGGGGGTGAAGATGGACTTGGCAACCCTATCTTGTGTGCTGAGAAGGGAGTCTGCACTCACCTTAGTACAGAGGGAAACAATTACACAAAAGTGGAAGAGCACAACAAAATTTGTTTTCTGTTACAGAATGGAATAATATGCATGTGTAGGAGCTTCATGTACACACCTGGATGACCCTGAAGCTCTAAACAGAGTGAATTAATGATATTTCTCACTAATGGATAAACTTGTGAAACATGGAACTACAAAATGGGTTATGGATTCCTTTGGTGTGTTCCAAGTCAAATTCTTATACAACCACCACATATTATGCTTATCTGTTGCAGATTTTAACAAGTGCTCCTTTTAGATGGTATCCAGCAATCACATTGGCAACATAAACACTATGAGAAACCTCCTCTTTTTCAATCCAATCCAATTGTGTCATAGTAATCAATGGGATTTATGAACATACAGGCCAGACTGTAGTCTTCTTTTGAAACTTTGAATTTGCATCTATATGATACAGAACATCCATTCATAAAAATGGAATTGGATGTGGGTTTTTTTTGGTGTGTTCTGATAAACAGATTTGCAATTAATATTGAGTAGTTAAGAAAAACCAACATCAGAGATTTTAAATTTGGTTGATACTTGTGTGATTAAGAATAAAGGGAGAAGATGAAATATTTGAGGCTGTAGAATCCTGTACTCATTTTGTGGCAGTAATTTACTACTATAGTTTTGTCTTCATTATCTCTCAAAATATTGTATATATTCTTCAATTTTAGATACTGCTGCTCATTCGAAATCCAAAAGATGTAGCTACATCTTTTTACCACTTTTCCAATGGATTGGCTCCACTTCCCTCTTACACCACCTGGGATGACTACTTCAAAGCTTTTATGACTGGACAAAGTATGTTGGCTCCCCCCCCCCAACTAACAGTGCAGTTCTAAGCTGAGTTACACCTACCTAAGTCCACGGAAGTCTATTATTGTGTTTTATTCTTATTTGCAATCAGAGCACTGGAGAAATGTATTGAACAGAAGTAGCTTCATGCCAGTAAAAAGAAAATAAAAATGAAGAACTACAATAGATTAAATGACATCTCTCTAAATATTCAACAAAGACACCGGTGTATCAGGGACTAAGTCCATTACCCCTGAACCAGTTGCCCAAATTTTAATTTCTTTTAAAGCAATCAGATTTGCCCGACTTGGGTGATCCCTGTCCTTGCTATAGCCATGCAGGGGACATCTCTTCTCCTATAGGAATAGCCAAATTTGCAGGTGTTTCCCATATTGAAGAGAGCCTGGATAGACTCTGGACAGGTAGAAACAGAAGGGGGAGGGGAAGTGTTTAAGGAAGGGGAGGGAGTTGAATTGCACTCTGTCTTCACAGAAATACCTTATACATTAATAGCAAATCCCACTGCATTCCAGTCACCAAAGAATGCTCTAGTCCTCAACTCTACTCCCTTTTGTATATTTCCAGTGCCCTGGGGCTCTTATTTTGACTATGTATTTGAATGGAACAAGCATGCTACTGATGAAAATATCATGACAATCACTTATGAGGAACTGAAGGAGGTAAGTTTAATGCTGTATGGAAGACACATTGCATCTTGTAAAGATTTGCTAAGGAACTGGGATAATGAGATGACATAAGCACTGATTTGAGATGAAGGATACTGCTGTGTACTCACAGCAGCCAAATTTCTTGCACTGCACTTCAATTATAATGTACAAGCTTCTTCCTTTGTACTGATCTACAGCAATGATGAAGATCTTGGATTACATAGCCAGGAAAGTAAGTATATGCTGGAAACAAGTCAGCTAAGTGCCTTGACACTTCCTATAAACCAGTTCTTTAGACATCACATTATCTCAGAATAGAAGCTAACCAATGACTACATCATCCTCTACTGATAAAATGGCTGGCATTCAGTTGTGTTGGCATACACCTTGTTGCTCATGGCAGTAGCAAAACAGAGTAGAAAAGACCCCTCTTGCAAACTTCTTTCTTGTGCTTCCAGAACAGTAAGCATGGCACCACCAAAACAATTCCTCCACCAATATTTAGGCAACTCCCACAGCTGTGAGGCTGTGCCAATAAAGAGATCTTAAGTCTCATCCCTTAAAAATGGTGCTTTCAGTCATAGGTTTGGGTTGTAGGAAGACAGAATGAAAATGACAGGAAAATGAAGGAAAATGTGCTAAACTGGAGGTTCCGGGTTGCAGCGCTGCGAGACGGATGGATCTGGGACTTGCTTCCAGGTACTGCTGGCTTCTCGTTATATTTAGAGGAGACTCAGGGGTTCCTGAGCTCCACTGAACTCCCTGCAAGGGAAGCGATCCAGGCCCCCCATCTGTGGCGACAGGCAAGTGGAAGCCCGTGAATTTTTCCCCAGCAAGAAACGAGAAGAGCACTCATGGCAGCATGAGTGGCTAGCTGTCGCTATCCATTAAAAGGGACTTAAAAGTTTGTACCTCATCCACAACACCAATGAAGCATATCTCCATGAGTACTTCTTAAGGCAACTTTATCTGAAACTCTACTATATAGCATCAGCCCTTTCAAAGTTTAAAAAGATTGGAAGGGAAGGGTGACAATTTTTTTCCACCACCCCCACCTTCTCCACGGCCATGAAAAGGAATTAAAACTAACTGCATAAACAACCTACTGGGCGAAGAAAACAAGAGAGCACCCTGTCTAATTGATACCTTCAAGTTTTATCACCTTTTTTATGACTCTGAACTTTAATGAGAGTCTAATAAATCTTTCTGTCCTCTGTATGAAGACTTTGAAATAAATATTGAAATTTGGGATTTGCTATAATTTAATATTTGAATTATAAAGGCTGACATTTTATTAAACCTTACTCTGAAATTTTCTTTAAGTACCTAATTCCCATAACAATGTATGTTTACTTTTATTGAAACTGTAAAACTCTACTCCCTTATTACTCTATCATTCTGGAATGTAAACACACTGATAAGCTTTAGCTGTATCTAGAACGTAATAGTTGCTGACATATACTCTCCAAAACTGTTATCTCTGTAAAACCTGGCTTGGGAAAACATTTATAGACACTGTTTTGTTTTAATACAACTTTGAAAAATGATTTCTCAAGATAGACTGCAAATGTCCTCAGAAGCTCTACTGTCAGTTGTACCTGTTATTGTCCAAACTCTATGGACAATAAACCTACTCAGGCTTTTTTTAAATGCTTTTGCGAATATGCTCCAAAATACACTTGTTGTTGCCATAAAAGATGCAATTCAAGAAACCTTTCATTCAGTACAGACAGAAATCCAAATATGGACACAACAATTTAAAACTAAGAGAGAAACAGCCTGGAAAGAAGTGGAAAAGAGTTTAAATTGCCCTGAAAACACAGAGGAAACCTGCAAGCAAGACTACTGGACTTACAAAAAAGAATGCATGCCTACAAAGAGAAATGCAACTTCTACAAAAACGAACCAGAGATAAAAGAGCTATGACTGATGAAACTCCCAAAACACTTAGATGACAATTTTTACACTTATAAAGGAAAAAGACACAGAATTAAGACTTTAAAACTTAAGAGGAGGAACCAGAAAATTAAGAAAAGGTTGATGTCTATAAAAATTCTGGGGAAAGTATGAGGGAATTCCCTCTATCTTAGGACTCTATCACTTATATATTTAGAGAATCCCAGATTTTTTGATGGAGTAAGATCCTAATATACTTGTATTCAGAATATAGAGTCATACAATTTATAATATAACTCTAAAATTTAATAGCATCCTTAGGGAAAGTTTATAATAGTAGAAAATAAGAAAATGTATATTCATGTCATCGCAAACTCCATATAATAAACTGATGAGTGAAAAATGAGACAGATTTAATTACTGTATGAGGTTCTTTAATAGAGAAAAGACCAATATGAATTACTGTATCCCAATTATATGTTTGTTTGTCTTGGAAAAATAAAAAATGTTACACATAAAAAAAGAAGAAAATGTGGTAAATCAACAAGAATATTGTTAATAATATAAAATACCCCTTTGCCTGATCTTTACTTATTGCTTAACCTTGCTCATATGATAGCAGGTCTCTTCTCTCCCCTTTGCTGTTTTTGGTTGAGATTCATGGTTGTGGTGGTGCTTTGTTTCTTATTTTGTCTTTTTCTTTCTTTCTCTATTGTCTTCCACTATACATTTCTGAATGTACAGGATTAATGCATTTGAGTATAAACATTTGCTGCTCTTCTTTTGGAAGAAGTTCCAAAGATTGTTGAGTGCTAAGTTTGTCTGGATTTTATTGGCATTAATCATCTTCCAAACTCAGACACTTTTAGCAGTCTTTTCCCCTCTTTTCCTCATTTCAGAATAGAGCTTTGGGGGTGAAACGGATAAGTGAATTCTTTGAGTTGAACCTAACTGAGCAAGAGATTCAAGAAGTCGTAGACAAAAGCAGTTTCCAAGCTATGAAAGAAAATTCTCAAAAAACCCACGGTGAATTTGGCAAAGTCCTTTTCCGCAAAGGTAACTTTCCAAAGAGCTTCAAAGTAAAACAAAAACAAAAAACCCACACAATAATTCTGCATTTGGTTTGAAAAATAACTGATCATTTAAACACAGGATGACTCCCATGATCACCCCCCATGAAATCCTAAACAGATTTATACCCTTCTAAATCCCTTCTAAATCCATTGATCCATGAACTACCACTTTTCATACAAGACGATAATGTAGTTTATACATCAGTTTGTATATGATAAAATTCAACCCATACACTCTTACAGCTGTTCAGACATGTCTCCTGATCCACACTGCTATGAGCAGAGAGCTCTTGCACAGGTGACTGCATATTCCCTCTGGTCTGTGTGTCTGCTATTTCTGTTGAAACAATTGTGGCAGCTGTTTGGGGTGTGAAGCTCCAATGTCCATGGAATATGTCTCTCTAGATCTAAGCGGTGGGAGATTAAATGGCATCAGGGTATCATTAGAAGTGGTGTTCAGTTGGTGAGACTAGGTAAATAGCCAGCCACAACTGGCCTGTTCTATTAGTAATTTCTTTCCATTTCATATAACAGTCTTGTAGCTTTTCCTTTTCATTCTTTGAAAAATACACTTGAGTCATCTGATTTTATTTTGTAAAAGTGGCTGCAGCAGCAACATATTATTGTATTGAAAATGTGTTGGGATCAGGATGCACCTGAAACAACAGTAGAATGATTGCTCAAAATGTATTGAGAATATTATGGATAGTAATACAGATACTCTGTGCAGGTGGAGTTAGTGACTGGAAGAACCTTTTCAATGAAGATCACAACCGGGAAATGGACGCAACATTTGAAGAACGTTTAGGGGGAACTAAATTAGGAGAAAAAATAAAGTATGGGGTGTATTGCAAGGCCTGAGGCCAACAACAGAACTCTGTAAACACAATCTCACTGTTCTACTATCCAGTCTTTGCTTTATATACATCAGAATACACCAGTTAGGCCTGGTCCTATCAGAGCTGCTGCACCACAAAGAAGTACAAAGAATAGGCCATACCCATCACTTCCTTAAATAAATCTAAATATTTTAAATAGATCCTCAGATAGAGGTTGCAGTGGGTTCCTAAACAATGGGATGAGCCCAGCTTCTTCTGCTTAGCTCCTGAAATCAGCAAACTGAAATCAGATATATATTCCAGCAAACTGAACAACGGCTCAGTCCAATGCTTCAATAACGGAGGAAAGGATAGGTGGGACCGTAATAAAACCCACTAGCCCTACCAGCTGTCTCAATTTTAGCCACTGCCTCTAATCCTCATTATCCACACCTAGGGCTGTCAACTATGCATTGGAATATTCCTGGAGAATTTTTTTGGGGGGATAGATCCTTGGGAGGGTGGGGCATGGGATATAATGGCATACAGCTCACCTTCCACAGCAGCCATTTTCTCCATGGGAACTGATTTCTATCTTCTGGAGATCAGTCATAAATGTGGGAGCTCTCCAGACCTCACCCAGAGGTTGGCAACCCAGCTCTCTTCCTACAGCATATTGTTCAGATTATATCTGTAATTGTTATTCCTATAATTATTCCTTTAATTCTGGGGTCACTGTGATTTCTGTTTATGAGAAGAAATACACAATAATCAAGAAAGTCTTTGAGAAGTATATGCCTTCTTCAGCCTACAAACTGTATCAAGAGCACCAAGTTATGTTTAACTACGCTGAAATGAGAGAACTAAGTTATGTTCTCATGATGCTTTTTGTTGGTTTCTTCTACCCCCAAACCCAAGCACACCTTAAGCCTTTCTCATTCTCACTATGCTTGTGAGAGGTGGCTTACAGAAATGAAAGACACTATTGAACTGCACCAGGGAAGGTGTTGCCACTGTGTGATAATAAGGTAAATAGCTGAAGATGACTGTGATGAATAATGGATTACCCCTTTCAATGATCAGTCATATTCTCCTTGGCTAGTGACTGTACCTGTCTGTTTCCTCTTCACATTGGGATGAAATAACATTCACAGAGTCCTCATTCTTTTGGGATAAAACATCCTCTTGTAACTTGCTTAATTCCAGAAGGGAATTTTATGGAATTTGTTCATTAATTGCATTCCTCATCTGGATTTGTATTAGGTAAAGAGACCAGCTAGGCCTTTAGTGTAGTGGTTAAGTGTGCGGACTCTTATCTGGGAGAACTGAGTTTGATTCCCCACTCCTCCACTTGCACCTGCTGATGTGACCTTGGGTCAGTCACAAGCTCTGGCACAGCTGTTCTCTCAAGGACAGTTTGTGTTAGGGTTCTCTCAGCCCCACCTACCTCACAGGGTGTCTGTTGTGGGGAGGGAAAGGGAAAGGAGTTTGTAAGCCGCTCAGAAACGCCTTGGGGCAGTGAAGGGCGAGGTATAAATCCAATCTCATCTCTTCTTCTTCTTCTTCTTCTTCTTCTTCTTCTTCTTCTTCTTCTTCTTCGTCTTCTTCTTCTTCTTCTTCTTCTTCTTCTTCTTCTTCTTCTTCTTCTTCTTCTTCTTCTTCTTGTATGGCTTCTTGGCCAATTCTGCCCTTTTCTTCCACCCAGCAAGGCCTACACCCCAAGAAGTTGTAAATCCAGGCCTCCCCTGAATAGTTCCTAGTTGCCATTTGAGTATGACTATGCTCAGCCCCCTTCCTGCTCATTCCCTTGTTAGTGTTCAAGAATGTTCACCATTTCTTTCAAGCCCAGGGTTCTTTAGTATCTTAACCTTGCTCTTGGGAGACAAGAAGCTTTAAAGCAGTCAGTGGGCCAATTTTCACTCAGCTAGGAATTTCCATCATCCTGTGTATGCAGTAGACTCTGTCTTGGGAACGGCAAGATACTATGACTGACAAGAAGGAGTGTCAAATATCTTTGGCAATGGCAGATTTTTACACATACATGCCCTGCTGCAGGCAACAGATAAATCAGCTTTAATCAAGTTACTCTGCTTAACCTAGTTTATGGATTACTGCAAAGTTCTTGAAACATATTTACTATGGCACTGTAGCCCTTTAAAGATAACTATATATTTTCAATAGTAAACATCTATCAAATATTTACTGTAGTGTGTGATATTACTTTTATTCAAGTGTTTGAATGTGTGCATTGTCATGGGCTGAATTTAACACAAACCACTCTAATTTGTATGTATGGTAGCCAACAGGCCTGGAGAAAAATGACCTGTCCCCTTTAATAGAGGCTTATTAATGAGTAGAAATTGGCAGCTGAAGCTTTCCATGGCATGGAGGTAAATTACATCACCAGGTAAATAATATCCCATTAAGGCTTAAGCCTTGGTTAAAGGGACAGGACATTCCCCCCCCCACCATGTAGAAACCCTATGCCACTGAGCCAGCTAAGGTGCCTTGAATTCAAAACAGAGTGACTACAGTTGTTGGGGTCACAGGCTGAAACCATTATGTTGAATTAGTCCTTATTGTCCCAGCAAGCATAACGTGTTTTCTGAACACACCCTGCAAAACTATATCTGTGGAAATATCACAGGGGATTGCTCCACATTTGCCACATTAATTTACATTGCTGGACTGTTAGAGGTAATAGGGAGCAATCCTAAGCAGATCAACTAAAAAATAAGTCCTATTTTATTCAGCAGAGCTTTCTCCAGTGCAAATGTTCTTAGGATTGCAACCAGACATGCCTTTAATGATGGGTGGAATAACTAAATGCTGCCCTTCCCAAAGGTATTTTGGCCTTTGAGGGAAGACTCATTGGGAACAGGCCTGAGTCCCAGAGTTGCCAGCTCCAGTTTGGGAAATTCCTAGGGATTTTGTGGTGGAGTCTGAGGAGGATATAATTTGGGGAGGGGAGGGGTCTCAGATTAATATAATGCCATAGATCCCACCCTCCAAAGCAGTCATTTTCTCCAGGGAGACAGATTCTGGGCAATCGCCAGGTCCCACCTGTAGGTTGGGAACCCTAGGCCTGGCAACAAGCTGATACCACCTGATTTGCACAACAACTAGGCCTAGCTGCTTGCTACTCTTCAACAGAAGCTACCCTATGAAAGCCAGTGTGGTGTGGTGGATACGGCTTCTGAGTAGGGTCTGAGAGACCCAGATTTGGATCCCATCTTCCTGTGGAAGCTTACTGGGTGGTTTTGGGCCAATCCCATACTTTTAGCCTAACCTACCTCACAGACTTGTGTGGATAAAAAGGAGAGCAAGAGAATAATTTAAGCTGGTTTGATCCCCAGTGTGGAGAAAAGTGGGGTATAAATGAGTAAATCAGTAATAAATATAGCTGAAGATCGGAGGCAGACAAAAGGTAGCTGGGTGAATAGCTGAGAAGAAGAGAAGGAGGCAGGGGAAGGAGAGAGGATATGAGAGTTGCCAGGGGGAGAGAGAAAGAGGAAATAGTGTGGGGATGAGGATACAGGGGAATGTGAGGTACAATCCCACAGCTCCTTGTGGGTTCCCTACCATGCAAGTGGGCTCAGCCCAGTGGCCAGCACCACACAACTGGGTTGCTGGGTGGGAGGGAAATCATAAGGCAGAGGGGTGGATAAAGGTAGTTTGGCTATTTGGTAGGAAGGAGAGAAGGAAGCAGGAAAAGGGGAGAAGCTATGGGGGCTTTCATGGGTCCATTCTGCATCTGGCATTCACTCCACATTTTCTCAGCACACAACCTGGTTCCCCCTTGCCTCGGAATATCTGTTTTCATTGCATTGCCTTGGATCCTGGTTTCTGCACTGGCTAGTGTCAGCTTGCCATCTATTTTGTTTTCAGTGTTTGCTCCTGCATTGGTAAGCAGCTTTTCCTGTGCCAGTACTCACCTCAACAGTCATTAGTTACCTGAGCCAAGTAATTCATGGCGAGGTGATAAATACAGAGGGGGAAATAGGGGTGGGAGAACTGATGGAGATCAAATGAAGCCATGTCAAGTTGTCTGCTTATTGTTCCCTTCAAATTGGAAGCGGAGGAAGGACAAAATGCTGCTCAAAACCACATTCAAATACCCCGTGGCAATGCTATACTGACTGCAAAGTCAACCCTGAACGGCCATAAATCTATGTGGAAGGTACCATAAAACCTGATGAACAAAGAAAATGGAAGTGGCAAGCAGTGTAGATGGAGATTAAACCTCCCAATGTGGCTGTGGAAAACACATGAGGAAATAGATGGGTGCAGAATCAGCCATGGAAAGGAAAGAGGAAATAGTGGGGGAGGGGAAATGAGATGCCTCCTGCTATTCCTTGCAGGTTCCCACTTGCTTTTATACAGGGGTCTTTTGGGAGGGGAGTGCACCGGAGCACAGCTCCGGCAGCTCAGGAGCCAAGCCCCGCCCCCAGCCGGCATTCCGGGTCTTTCAGGCAGCCGAATGTCAATTTCAGCTCCATTATATCCTATGGGCCATTGAAGTCAATGGTGAAAACATAGGGTATATTCTGGGGGATGGAGGGGAGGGGCTTTGAGGGAGAGGCTCCAAACTCACAGGGTAGCTGATGGAGCCTCTCCCCAAGATACCCACCAAGTTTCAAGAACATTGGACCACGGGGTCCAATTCTATGGGTCCCCAAACAGGTTGCCCCCATTCCCTCCATTTTTCTCTATGATGGGGAAAAAGTGGGAAAAAAGGATATAATGAGGCAGAATTGCTGCCGAATTTCTTTCATTCCCTCCTTTCCTTCTCTCCTTTTCCGCTTTCCCTCCTTCTTCTCTTCTCTCTTTCTTTCTTACCTTCTTCTCTTCTCTTCTTTCCTCCTTTCCCTGTTTCCCTTCCTTCTTTCTACTCTCTCTCTTTCCTTCCCTCTTTCTGCCTTCTGTGGCCCAACTCTAGTGAGTTTAAACTTTAAACCCCTTCTCTCTTAGCGCTCCCACCCAGGCCAGGTGAGGAAGGGAAGGGGAGGCTTTTGAAGATGCCTCCCCCCCTTTTGCTTCCCCTTCTGACATCATTTCCAGTGATGTCAGGGGGTGTGGCATATGCTAATAGCCTAATAGCTCATTAGCATACCATATGCTAATGAGCTCCTACAGCTGTTTTTCTACGAAAAGACCCCTGCTTTTATATCTATCTATCATCTATCTAAGATAAACATGCACAAAGAACCCCAACTTTAGGTATATGCTAATGGGGTCTGAACTTGCTGAGTACGAGAGGGAAAAAGATCTTGGGGTTATAATAGATAGCTCAATGGAAGTGCCAACCAGTACAGAACAAATGTGTATTTTGGGTACAGTATTTGGGATCTAGTCTGTGTATACCAAGGTCTACTTTTAAAGGAACAATGAGAAAAATGAGGGGGAAAACATTCTTAAGCAGAAGGCATTTTTATTTTATAAACAAAGCAGAAGCCAGATTAATATATACAATCTGGTAGAGAGAAAATAAAATTACCCAGCAGCCATTCCCCTTCAGCTCCAGCCCCCCCTCCTTTTCAATTTCTCAGAGGTCAGCCTCCGACAAGGTGGAGGCAAAGCAAGCGTCCCAAGAGTCCCCAGGGGAAGGAGGCGTGACTTTGTATTGGCTACGTGTTGTGACCATGCCTCTGAGTTGGGTGGGTGTGAACATGGAGTCCCGAATCTCCTCCCGCTTACTGTCGTGTTGGGGAAGGCGGGATAAAGCATCGGCCAATGAGTTTGCTTTGCTGGGGAAGTGGTGGAGGGTGAAGTTAAACTTTGAAAAGAAGTCCGCCCACCGGAGTTGTTTGGCATTAAGATTCCGCAGGGTCTGGAGGAGCTCAAGGTTTTTGTGATCAGTCCAAACCTCAAACGGGACCCTTGCTCCTTCTAACCAGTGCTGCCAAATGGATAGAGCTAATTTGATCACCCCTGCTTCTTTATCCCAAACTGACCAGTTCCGCTCTGTCTCGTTAAACTTTTTAGGTACATAAGCCAGTGGGTGCACCAGGAAGCTCAGCTCACACCAGGAAGTATCAGTATCAGGAGCTGAAACTGATCAGGCAGGGGGAGGACATGTAGAGACAGGTCTGTGAAGGAGAGAAGTGAGAGACCAACCATGAGACTGGGATAGCAGGGTAAGTCCTGACTGATGACAAAAATTAGGGCTGAGGGGTAAAGTTTTATACCTGTTTGCCTTCCAAGCTGCTGTGGGGTAATTTTGGGGAGCCCCCATTAAAATTCTGGGATGCTTGGTTTGCCTTTCTGCCCTGTCTTTTTAGACTTGATGGGTGGCCCAGCATGTGTTTCCATTTATCCGCAGAGTAGAATTCACTGTGATAGATGAGTACACTCCAGACCCAAAGTAGAATAATACACCCCTCTTGGTGGGTGTGCTCTGCACCTGTTTGTTTCAGCCTTAGCTAGTGGGTTCCTCTGCTGAGTATCCACATTCATTATACCCTCCCAGCTGCCATGGGGGGTACTTTGGGGAGCCCCCATCAAAAGTCTGGGAGTTCCTGCATTTCCCTCTCTCTCGGGTACTGATTGTGTGTTTCAGCCTGGGGAGGCTGTGAACATGTGGCCACACTGAGTTTTGTGTGTCACGGGTGGACTCTGGGCTTCAACCCACCCCATCTACTAACTTCTCAAGGCTTTGATCCACCACGTCTACTTCCTTTTCAGGGCTTCAAGCTATCATGTATACTTCCTTCTCAGGGTTTTAAGCCCCCATGTCTATTCACTTCTCAAGGCTTTGAGCCCCCACATCTACTTACTTATCAGGGATTTAAGCCACCACACATACTTATCAGGGCTTCAAGCCATCACATCTACTTCTTTCTCAGGGCTTTGATCCACTACATCTATGTATCTTCATCTATATACATCTACTTCCTACTCAGGGCTTCAAGCCACCATGTCTACTTACTTTTCAGGGATTTGAGCCACCATGTGTACTTACTTCTCAGGGCTTCAAGCCATCACTACTTCCTTCTCAGGACTTTGATCCACTACATCTATATATGTCTCAGAGGCAGGGCTTGAAGCCACCACATCTACTTACATGTCAAGGTTTCAAGCCACCAGGTCTAATTACTTCTCAGGGCTTTTGACCCACCACATCTACATACTTCTCAGGGCTTTAAGCCATCATGTCTACTTACTTCTAATGGCTTTGAGCCACCATGTCTAACTACTTCTCAGGACTTTCAATCTACCATGCCTACTTACTTCTCAGGGCTGTGAACCACCATGTCTACTTCCTTCTAAGAGCTTTCAAGCCACCACATCTACTTCCTTCTCAGGGCTTTGACCCACCATGTCTACTTATGTCCCAGGGCTTCAAGCCACTATGTATGTCTCAGGGGCAGGGCTTGGAGCCACCATGTCTACATATGACTTAGGGTTTTGAGCCACGATGTCTATATACATCTCAGGTCTTAGAGCCACCCCTCTACTTATATATCAAAGCTTTTGAGCCACCACATATACTTATATTTCAGAGGTTGGAGCCACCACATCTGCTTATGTCTCAAGGCTTTGAGCCACCATGTCTACATATGTCTCCAGGCTTGGAGCTTCCACATCTACATATGCCATTGCACCCTGGTTTGGGTCTCAAGGCAAATTGCCCTGGTTCTGCTGGGTTAGCAAAAATACCCACTGTCACAACCCTGACCCTGTACTACAGTAGTATCCTGCTGCCTCCGTATTACCACCTTAACCCAGGCTCTCCCAGAGACCTACAGGGTATATGCTTACCTTCTTCCCAGGGTCGTTTCTATCAGCACACTGAAAGGATTTCTTGCTGGAGACTCATTAGCGGTCTCCATTCTCTCTATTGAACACAACAAGGACCAATGACTACTCCAATTAAAAGTACCTAAGTTTATTATAAACAAACATATAAAAATGGACAAGTAAGGGAGAAGACTTAGTGGGCAAGACACAAGCAAATAAACAGAACACTTATCTAACTAACTAATACTTATCCCTGGGCATTGCCTGAAGCAGCTATGCAGAAAGCTGGGCTAGTGCCAGGAGCCACCATCTTTCCTCTGGCAGACGCTGTCCTTAGGATTTCCAGATGTCCAGTCTCAACAAATCCCAGCAGCAACAAACACACACAGCAAAGTCCCCTGGCACTCTTTGTCTAGCTGTTTGGCCTTGCCTCGCCTCCTAATTTATACAGAGCTAACTGTCAACCAATTATTACATCATAGAGGCAAGCACATGGCCAGCCTAGATCACTTTCTGTCATAAAACTTACTGATTCATGCTGACTGTCTGACAGTTCCCAGCTGTGGATGATGTCTTGACACCCACCACCTTCAGTTTCTACCACTGAGATTCTTGGTGTCTTTGATTCTGTTTCTGTTCTGCTGGGCTTCTGCCCTTGCTTTTTTTGCTGGTTCCCCCCTCCTCATTTAGAATCAATAGAGAATGGGGTGCCTTCTTTGGGGGGCTGTAACTTGTACCTCGTAAATCCAATTCTCACCAAACCTGGAGAGCAGGTAGAGGAGAGTCAGTCAGAGATCTGCTGTGAGTTTATTTATTTATTTATTTGTTGGACTTTTATCCTGCCCTCCCGCTGGAGCGGCTCAGGGCAGCTTACAAGCAATTAAAACCAGTATACAATTTAAAACACAGTGTTACTACATCTAAAAACAATACAATAAATACTAAATTACATTAAAATATGGTGGCATTCTGTATAAAGTGCTGTATAAAGCGCTGGTGCCGGTATGGCAAGCATATCAAAATGCTTGTGCTAGTGCTGTTGCGGTACTGCCAGTGTGGCAGCATATTAGAATGCTTGATAGAAGAGCTCGGTCTTTACTGCTCTACGGAATTGTTCTAAATCCCGTAGTGCTCGGATCTCAGCCAGGAGCTCATTCCATAGCTTTGGTGCAGCTAAAGAGAATGCCCTAGTTCTTGTTGTCATTAACCTGGCATCTCTTAGGTCAGGGGGGACCAGATGGTTTTAAGTCCCTGAATGCAGTGCCCTCGGTGGAATGTGCAGGGAAAGGCGGTCCCTCAGGTAGACAGGCCCCAGACCATTTAGGGCTTTAAAGGTCAAAAACAGCACCTTTAAGCGTATCCGGAATGCTATTGGCAGCCAGTGCAACTGCTTTAGCACAGGTTGAATGTGCTCTTGCATGGGAAGTTCCATCAACAACCTGGCCGCTGCATTCTGCACCAGCTGCAGCTTCTGGAGTTGCCCCAAGGGCAGCCCCATGAAGAGAGCATTGCAGTAATCCAACCTTGAGGTGACCATTGCATGGATCACTGATGCCAGATCATTGCGTTTGAGGAAGGGGACCAACTGCCTGATCAGCTGGAGATGGTAAAAGGCTGGTAGTGGCTGCTACCTGGGCCTCCATTGACAAGGAAGCATCCAGGAGCACTCCCAAACTCCTGACCCTTGGTGTTGGCACTAATGGCACCCCAATGAAGGCCGGGAGAGGGACCCTTAACCCCGTACCACTCTGATTCAGGCACAGGACCTCCGTCTTTGTCGGATTCAGTTTCAGCCGACTCAGCCTAAGCCAGCCCGCTACATCCTACAGTGCTCGGTCCAGATCTTCTGGGTTAGAGCCAGACTGACCGCCCAACAACAGATAGAGCTGGGTGTCATCCGCATATTGGTGACACCCTAGCCCATGCCTCCAGGCAATCTGGGCAACGGGGCACATATAGATGTTAAATAGCATTGGGGAGAGAACTGCCCCTTGGGGCTCTCCACAGACCAGTGGGTGCCTTTGGGACAGCTTCTCCCCAAGCGCCACCCTTTGTCCCTGACCTTGGAGAAAGGAGACAAGCCATTGCAAGGCAAGGCCCCGAATCCCCACGTCGGCGAGGCGGTGGGTGAGCAACTGATGGTCGACCATGTCAAATGCCACCGACAGGTCCAACAACAGGAGCACTGCCATCCCACCCTGATCCAATCCAGATGCCTTCGGAGGTCATCTGTGAGGGCGGCCAGTGCTGTCTCAGTCCCGTGGCCCAGGTGGAAGCCGGATTGAAATGGGTCTAGCATGGAAGTGTCATCTAGGTAGGCCTGCAGCTGCATCGCCATCGCCCTCTCTATTAATTTGCCCAAATACGGCAAGTTGGAAACCGGCTGATAGCTAATTCAGCTGGGTCCAAGGATGGTTTTTTAAGAGAGAACAGACCATCGCTTCCTTGAGAGCCCCAGGGAATAGGCCCTCAGATAAGGACCTGTTGACAATATCCCTGAGGGAACCTCAGAACCCCTCTCGGCCAGCTTTAATTAACCAGGAGGCGCACGGGTCAAGGTTGCAGGTGGTTGGGCATACAGTTGAGATCAACCTATCAACTTCCTCTAGGCTGAGGGGTCCAAAACAATCCAGAATGGGACCAGAAGACGTGCATGGAGTCTCAAGTTTGGATACTGTCTCAAGTGTGGCTGGGAGGTTGCGACGAAGCAACAAGACTTTATCTGCAAAATAGCTCGCAAAAGCCTCGCAGCCAATATCCAATTCCCTCACATTTTGTCTGCTCTGTGGCAGGGTGGTCAAAGACCGAATTGTTCTATACAATTGTGCCGGGTGTGAGCTTGCAGATGCAATCTCAGCTGCATAGAACTCCCTCTTCACGGCCTTGGTTGCCATCTCATACGACTTCCTAAACGTTCGATAGGATGCTCTTGACGTTTCATCACTGTCTCTCTAATCGTCTGAGCCCTCATTTCATCAGCCTCAACTCCTGGGTATACCAAGGAGCCAGCCTCAATCGGGGACACAGAGGATGTCTGGGAGCGATCTTGTCATTGGTCGCCAAGATTCGGTTATTCCAATGCTCGACTAGCTCATCTAGCGAGTCACCAGGGGGCAATGGATCCTGGAGAGCCATCTAAAGCTGCAGTGGGTCCATTTGGCTTCACGGGCGCATTGCCTGGCCCGCCTGTCTTGTCCATGCTCTAGCACATTGGGAGGGCATTCTATACACTCCTAAACCTACACCTCATTTTCCTAGAAAACACTTTCCTGGGGCACCTTCTTTGAGGGTCCACAACTCAGACTCCGTATACCCAATCCTTACCAATCTTGGAGACTAAGTAGAGGAGAGTCAGCCAGATGTCTGCTTTGAATTTGGTGTCTCTAACACACCAAGAGGCTGTTCTATCGTATCACAAACTCCATAAGCCTGTTCAGTTTGTACAAATGGGGTTTTGTCCATGAGGGCCTGTTGTATAGTGGGTTAGACGCATAATGAAACCACAGATAATGATGTAGTGATCAGCATGGTTTGCTATTGTACAAAATACCTGGCCAGGTGGCCAACTATATATATGCTAAGGGGAACACCCCCTGGTGCCATTGGTGGGTTTGAATTCCTGCCGCCTTTCCCATTGGTGCCCCAAAGCAGGAGCTCAGAGCCCCAGTCCCATTGTGCTCCAGGACTCAAGCTCAGGCTCCTTTGCTGACTGCCTGCAGTGGTCAGCTGACACAACACCCCTCCCTGCATAGTCCGGACCCTGTCTATGTGACATAGTCCTTCAGGTATGCAGGGGCTCTGCGTTCCCTAGTGGACTGCTGCGATGCTGGCGTCAGGGTTTCTCCACTGCCAAATTGTGGGTGTGCGGTGGGACCTGCCGCTTCACTTCCTTCCGTCAGAGTTGGTTGCTCCGTCGGGCCCTCGGCTGTCGCGGCCTCTGGCTGAGGTAGCTGCCTGTCGCTGGGGCCTGCCTCCCTGGGGTCACATTCTGCTTCTGGTTGTCCCGGGGCTTCCCGTGGGGCCTGCTCCACCTCCTCGGGGTCCCCCGGATCTCCTACTTTTGGAAGTAGGCGCCGCCTCAGCTGGTCCACGTGGCGCCGCAGAACCTGCCCATCGTCCGTCGATACCTCGTAGGAGACGGGGACTTTGGGGTGGATTACCTTCCCTGCAAGCCATTCCGGGCCCCGGCCATAGTTCCTCGCGAACACTGGGTCCTCTGGGAAGAAACCCTGGGGTGCTTCCCGGTCCTCGACCATGTTGCGCGCCGTTGGAGCCCTGTTGGGGTGCAGGCAGTCCAGGAGGATGGCTGTACCCCAACCCATGAGGAGCTCTGCGGGGCAGCGACCACTGACCAGATTGAGTGTTGTTCGGTTCACCAGCAGGAACCGGGCTATGCGTGACTCCCAGTCACCCTCCGTCAGGTGACTTAAGGCTTCTTTAGCCGTGTGGCCCATGTGCTCCGCTTGACCATTCATAGGGGATGGAAAGGCACTGACCTGATATGTCGGATCAAATTGTCCTGCAGGAATCACTGGAATTCCTTGGACGTGAACGCCGAGCCGTTGTCTGAGACAATAGTGTCCGGCAAGCCATGTGTGGCAAAAATCTTCCAGAGGGCTCTGAGGTGGTGGAGACAGGACTCACCTCCAGCCACTTGGAGTACGCATCCACGATTACCAGGAATGTCAATCTGTGGAAGGGTCCAGCGAAGTCGATGTGAAGCTGGGACCATGGTGTCCTTGTTGATTCCTCTGACTTCGTGGGCATGCTTTGTGGACTTGGCTGGAACTCGGCTTTTGAGGTCGGGGGTGGTGCTTCCACAATGGCCTTGACCTTGTCCCAGGCTGGGTGGAGGCCCTCCATGTCCACTGTGAAGCCCAAGAAGTCCACGGATGATACCCTGAGCTGGCATTTTTCATGCTTGACCTTGAGGCCGGCATCACGGAAACGGCTGAGGACCATGCGGAGGTGGGTGGCAAACTCATCCAGTGTGGCAGCGGCGATCATCACATCATCAAAGAAGGGTGTGACGCCGGGAATCCCTTTGAGGAGAGAGTCCATCAGTTGCTGGAATATCCCGGGTGCCACGCTCACCCCAAATTGCAGGCGATTGACCCTGAAGGCCCCCCGGTGAGTTACAATGATTTGGGCCTCTGCGGTTGGTCCGTCTACTGGCAGTTGCTGGTAAGTTTGGGCCAGATCTAATTTGCCGAAGATCTTGGCCCCTGCCAAGGTGGCCAGAACGTGGCTCACCTACCCAGAACCGGGTAGGAATGGTCCTGCAATGCCCGGTTGATCGTGCATTTATAATCCACGTGGGAGACCGGCTCCAGGACCCCCAGGTGGTCCAGTTCCGCATCAATTTTTGGTTTAAGGGCAAAGGACTTTCAGGAACAGAATGGAAAGGGAAATGGCTGAATTACAAGTTATTACAACACTTGGAACAAAAACCTCCCCAGGACTCAACAGAGATACTGATTTCTTATCTCGTTACATATGCTAACTCATTCAGTTCTCACATATGTATGCTCAAGAAGGACTATAAATCCTCTGTATGTTAGTATATTTGTTTTTCAGAATAGCATATTAGAATACTGAATGTAATGCAAGCAATATTGGGATATTTTGCTGACATGACACTGCCTCCACCTCAAAAAGTGCTGTTAAGTTATCTTCATGCCTAGGAGGAGAGAACAGAGATTCTTGGTTTGCTTCCCACAATTAGAAAAGACAACTTTAGACATTTATCTGCTGTTTTGACATATTTATTGCTTTATAGCTGTTGACTTTATAACCTTAGCTTGTTATTTAGTTCTGACTTTGCATACCTTAAACATCATCATGTTACATGTTAATTTGCTATTAAGTCCCTGTCTGTACGTTTGAACCTCAACTACCATTCCAATGTATGTGAAAAAAAGCGTGTCTTGCACATGAAAGCTCATACCTTGAACAAACCTTTGTTGGTCTTAAAGGTGCCACTGGACTCTCAATTTGTTCTTGTTGACAGGTAAGGAAGCTATAGGAGAAGATTTTTGTAAACAAAATCTATTAAGGAGGGGGTGATTTATGAGCAGAAGTAGTCTGGGGGATCTTTAAACTTTTTCCTACCTACTGTTTTCCCACTACTATTCTACACTGCCAGTGTGATCCCACAGTCATTGAAAGGGTACAATTTAACAGTGATGCAGCATTAAACTGGCTTAAGCAAATAGATGAAAGTCCTCTGGGAAAATAAAAAGCATAGATTTAGTGACCTCAGAGTCAGTCAGCTGATTCTCTTCCTCAAGGTGTGCTCTATGTGCTTTGTTCTTCTATTGGGCCTTCTATATACAGTGTCAATTCAACCCATAGTTGTCTTGGCCCTTGCTAAACATTCTTTCTTTAAAGGTTTTGTTTACCCACCATAATGTGGTTCAAACAGGCGTGAATGTGTTTACTTTGTCTCTCATTTTTGGCACCCACAGAACAGCCTCAGTACTGAGCTAATTGGGTTTTTTTCCCATTCAGAGAGACCCAAGGATCGCTGCAGAAGGACAAGCTGAATTGCTTGGGAAAACATAGTCTCAGTGGGGAATAATGCCATAGAGTCCTCCCCCCCAGAGCAGTCAATTTCTCTAGAGAAACTGTTCTCTGTAGTGTGCAGTTGTAATTCTGGTAAATCTCCAGGCCTCAACTGTAGGTTGGCAAACTAATGTATACTACCAAGAATGACAAGATGTCCAAATTGCCTAAATAGAAAATAAAAATGGCCATTTGAGTTACACCTCAGATCAAAACTGATTGATCGGAGACACATTTAATTATTTTAAGCAAAATGGTGTCAGCTACTTCAAAAAGCCATACCATTAAGTTCTGCATTAGATTGTCTGTTGTGGAATTAAATAAGGTCTTTCCTTTGTAGATCTAGGGGTCATTGCACATAGAAGAATTCTGATTCACACTATAGACAGGATGGTTGCTAAGTTCCTGCTGGAGGTGGGGAATGTCCCATCCTTAGGAGGCCCTTCATTGCCACTCAACTGGGTGGCAGGAGAAAAATGGGGAAATGTAGTGAGACAATCTTCAGTGTTCTGATGTGTTCGTATCACTTCCAGTCATTCCAGAGATGATGTTGCCAGTGAGGCCTCTCCCAATGGTGAGTCTCTCTCTTCTCATGCTTGCAACCCTAGCTGGATCTGAGGTCAGATGTAATGAGAAGCTGAGTGCATTTTTTGCCTCTGTCTTCACTGTGGAAGAGGAGAAGTGCTTGCCCACTCCAGAAGCACCGATTTCGGGAGGGGGTTTGAAAGACCTGAATCAGATTGTGGTGACAAGAGAGGAAGTCCTACGACTGATGGACAATTTAAAAACTAATAAATCACCAGGCTTTTCATTCTCTCTTGCCATTTCATTAATTTATAAACATTGAAGGCTTTTCATTCTCTCTTGCCATTTCATTCATTATAAACATTGAAGGCTTTTCATTCTCTCTTGCCATTTCATTCTCTCTTGCCATTCAGGGTGGTGAAAACCAGGGAGGAGTGTGAGGCACTCCAAAGGGATTTGTTGAGGATGGGTGAGTGGGCGTCAATGTGGCAAATGGGGTTCAATGTGGCCAAGTGCAAAGTGATGCACATTGGAGCCAAAAATCCTAAATATAAATACACGTTGATGGGGTCTGAACTGGCAGAGATGGACCAAGAGAGAGATCTTGGAGTCATAGTGGATAACTCAATGAAAATGTCTAGACAGTGTGTAGCTGCAATAAAGAAGGCCAACGCTATGCTGGGGATTATTAGGAAGGGAATTGAAAACAAATCAGCCAGTATCATCATGACCCTGTATAAATCATTGGTGCGACCTCATTTGGAATACTGTGTACAGTTCTGGTGACCACATCTCAAAAAGGATATTATAGCATTGGAAAAAGTGCAGAGAAGGGCAACTAGAATGATAAAAGGGTTGGAACACCTTCCCTATGAAGAAAGGTTAAAATGCTTGGGGCTCTTTAGCTTGGAGAAACGACGGCAGAGGGGTGACATGATCGAGGTTTATAAGATTATGAATGGGACTGAGCAGGTTGAGAAAGAAGTACTTTTCTCCCTTTCTCACAATACAAGAACTCATGGGCACTCCATGAAATTGCTGAGCAGTCGGGTTAGAACAGATAAAAGGAAATACTTCTTCACCCAAAGAGTGATTAACATATGGAATTCACTGCCACAGGAGGTGGTGGCAGCTGCAAGCATGGACAGTTTCAAGAGGGAATTAGATAAACATATGGAGCACTGGGTATAGATGGGAACTCTCAGTCTGGGGCAGGTGATGCACTCTATCCTTGGTGCTGGAGGGGGCAGCAGTGGGAGGGCTTCTGGTGCCCTGGCCCCACTGCTGGACCTCCTGATGGCACCTGGTATATTTTGGCCGCTGTGTGACAGAGTGTTGGACTAGATGGGCCATTGGCCTGATTCAACATTGGCTTCTCTTATGTTCTTATGTTTGTTCTTAATAGTCACATGTGTTACAGGTTCTCCTCAGTCAGTTCTCCCATGTGTGGTGCCCAGTTTGGAGCAGGACTATAGCATATGTAAAGAAGAAGCTTCAGTAGAATTGCCAACTTTTACTGGGAAATTCCTGGAGCATTGGGGGTGGAGCCAAGGGAGGGGGTTTGGGGAGAGGAGGGACCTCAAACAAGGTATAATGCCCGTTGAATAGCATTCATCCACAAAAGCATCCATTTTGTCCAGTGGAACTGATCTCTGTTGTCTGGAGATCAGCTATAATTCTGGGAGATCTCTAGGCCAACTTGGATTTTGATAACTCTAGGCTTCAGACTTGTCCACTGCTCCATTATTCATAGCATTAAACAGTCCCAGGGAGGCTCTATTTGACCTATTGGGAAAACACATTTCACCCCCTTGGAACATGTGGATTTTCCCAAACAGCACCTTCTCAGGACCATTCCAGGTTGGAGATATTACTATTTAAGCTGTGTCTGTCTAGCAGTCACTGGGCTCCCTCTGCACACACATACCAATCCTAATCAGGGCTGGCCCCAGGTGTCTGGGTGCCCTAGGCAGGACAGCCTGGGGTGCCCCCCCAGGATGCCAACCTCCCAGTGGGGTCTGGAGACTGGGGGGGGGGCAGCGGAGCGCTGGCTTTCTCCTGAGGAAGGGGCTGACTCCTGAGGAAGCGTGCTTAGAATGGGCAGGTGGCAGCTTACTCATGAGTAAGCCCTCCCCCCTGCCGGCTTGGGGCGGCGCACCACCACATGTCCGGTCCTTCTAAGCCAAGCAGGGCTTTTACTCCTGAGGAATCCCTCCCAGGATCTGGGCCTAGGGGCGGAAGAGGAAGAGGAGAGAGATGGGGCGAGCGAGCGAGCCTTTGCTGCAATGGGCGGGTGATCCTGCCCCAGCATGAGTTGGGATTTCGGCGGAGGAAGGGGTGGGAGAGGAAGAGAAAGAGGGGAGGGGCGTGGAAGGGTGTGGAAGGGAACATGGAGCCCACGGGGCCAGCAGATCTGGTCTCCGCCAGCCAGCCAGTCAGCCAGCCGAGTCCCTGGCTGCCAGCTCGCTCCCTTCCTGGACGTCGGCTGCCCTTCGCAAGAAGCCGCCACTCCTCCTCGCTGCAAAGGGTCCGCCTTTCTCTCCCCCCCCTGTGTGTTTTGGAGCAAAATTGCAAGTGGTAGAAGGGGAGGAGGAGGAGGAGGGTGGCCAGATCCCACTCCCCCTCCCCCCCTGGCTTCACTCAGTCCACTTTTGAAAAGTGCCTAGGAGAAGCGTGAGAGGGAGCAAAAAATGATCATCTGTCCAGACCTGCGGGGCCTCCAGGAAAGCCAGGGAGGGGGTGGGGGTTCTAGCTCCCGCCCCCTCCCTCTGAGGGTGCTCTTTGTGGTGGCAGGGAGGCGGCAGCAGTGGTGGTGGGCTTTCCACGGGGGGGCGGGGGGCATTTGGCGCCCCTGTGGGCCCGGCGCCCTAGGCAAGTGCCTAGCTCACCTAGTGGGCGAGCCAGCCCTGATCCTAACACCACCACCACCACCTCTTCCTCCCCCTGTAAGCTCCACTCCACTTCAAAGGCAACTGAGGAAGTGGTATGAAGTAGAGAGGAAGGACAGAGAGACTCAAGGGAGAAAGGATGGCAGAGAAAGAGAAGGAAAGAATGTGCAAGGCAGCACCCCACCCAAAACTTGCCCTACCCCACCAATCAACTTTCTTCCTGCTGTAGGAAGCAGGCTAAAGAGTCTAGCATCACCCACTCCTCAAGCTTTAAAGCCTGGTGTATTTCCCACTGTAATGTATCAAGAGGGTTTGGTGTAATGGAGCAAGAGGGTTGCGACTGCATGTGCCTGGCCTACAGACCTTCGGTCCTAGAACAATAGACACTACAGATCCTAGACATGGACCAATGGGAGCGCCAAGATCCTGCAGGGAACCTAGAGTTTCTGGGGCCATGTAAATAGAACCTATCACGGGTATTGGGAGTGTGTTGGGGGGGTGTGCTGGTACAAATATAAGCTGGGTGTGGACCGGCTATCTTTATCCTAATTCAGATGTAACTAAATAAACTTGAGCTGATTTCACTATGCTGAGTCTCCAACCTCAGTACTCTTCACCCACCCAAACCAATCTGTGGTGCTATAGTTGGAGCTCAAAAGAACAGGTAAGTTCTCCCCCTCCAGTGTTGCATGCAGACCCATAGCCAGGACTTTTTATTCAGGGGGCAAATCTGCATGTTTCCCAAAGGCTCATGGGAATGCTTTTGAAAGACGCACCATGGCCTAGGTGGTATACAGCAGGACTGGGCTAGCAGAAAGGGGGATTGTAGGAGATGTATTGAAGGTACCACTCTTGAGTGCCCTTCTAAGCTTTCTTGTCCCATTGAAGGGAACTCAAAAGGCATTTAAATGCTTTGTGAAGGCAATTAAATAGCCTCTGAACTGTCTCATGATGCCTCCCTCAAACTCTACAGTAGGAGGGAGAGGGAAGTCTGAGGGCAAGCCACAGTGCTCTTACCCTGGCTGTTGCCAGCAGAGGGCAGTGGGGGGGTCTCCCCTCAAAAATAAGGTTTTCATCATGCCTATTTCTGAAGCTGGGCTTTTAATTAAGGGGGCAGGGCCCTGAAATGTCCCACTGTAGCTATGGGCCTGGTTTCTTGCATCCCCAGAAAAAAAATTAAATACCAATCTGCCCCCAAACTTTGTGATGTCCTTCTCCTGGGTTGTGGCTATTCTGCAGCCACTGCTTCTCACTTGCTGCCAGCATTTATCCTAGCTGAAAGAGCATGAAGAAACATGTTGCTCAGGCTTGGAAGCAGCACCAAACCCATGTGCTCTTGATGCTCCTTCTCCAGCCCAAAGAGTGTGAAGCACACAGCTTAGGTCTGGAGCTTCTCTTGAAAAGCAGCGAGGAGGGAAAACCAATCCAAGCTGAAGCTTTGCACTCTGCATTTGAAAAGCTCCCTTCCCAGCAAACACAGCACTCATTGCCTTCAGGGCCTCCGAGCAAGGGTGTTAATGGCCCAAGGGAGATGAGTGTCAGGGAAAAAGTAACACTGGCAAGGCTTCTACCATGTGCAGCAAGTACAGGTCACCTTTTTTTCATGCTGCCCTAGCCCTTTCCCTGCCATTGTGCCTATAGTCATGCTAATTTCCAAGGAGGTTGGGGTGCCTGAACTGTTAAGGCTGGGCAGCAGCTAAGAATCACAAACCCTGTTGGCCTCTGCAGGGCTTAAAGCTTTTTTTCATACTCCTTGGGGGCGGGGAGGTACGCTTGGAGCCTGCACTTGGAGAGGGGTGGAAGGAAAGGATAGTTAAAGCATTGGGCATGGTGGGCAGGGCTGGTGCCAGGCTTTTTGGTGCCCTAGGCAAGGCTAACTACTTGCGCCCCCCACACTGCTAACCAATTTTCAAAAACAGATGAATTCTAGAGAAAATTAAAAGCACAAAACTTGACATTGCTTTTTTTTTTTTTAAGTGAGAATAAGTAAAATGACAGCCTTTGGTTTTCTTTCTCAAATAGAAAAGTTTTAGCACACAACTCACTGATCATTTCGAATAATCCTGTGAATCGTGATGTCAAAAATTAAGGCTCTTGAATGCTTCCATTTCAGGCATATCAATATATCATTTTGTGTGCCTTTTTCTTTGCAAATCTTGTCACCAATTCCTTCAGGCCGAGTGCAGATGCTTCAATGTGTTCAACTGATATAACTGCCAAACCAAATAGTCTCTTTTGCAGCAGTAGTTCTCCTACAGTTTTCTCAATTTTGCGATTCTTGATGTCAGATTTGTGTCCATTTACCCTTTGGTGTAGGGTTTGACCTGTTTGTCCTATGCAGAGAACTGCAATTTACGCATCCTACTGTATTGTTATTCCAGCCTTGCTGTTTTTATTACTCAGTTACTTATTCACCTTGACTCTAATCATCTCTTCCTGACAACTAGCTTCCCCTACCTGCATGTAACATTTGGGGAAATCTATTTCAGTGTATGTGAAGAAGTGTGCATATGCTAAGAACATAAGAGAAGCCAATGTTGGATCAGGCCAATGGCTCATCCAGTCCAACACTCTGTGTCACACAGTGGTCAAAAATACCAGGCACCATCAGGAGGTCCACCAGTGGGGCCAGGATAGTAGAAGCCCTCCCACTGTTGCCCCCCCCAGCACCAAGAATATAGAGCATCACTTACCCCAGACTGAGAGTTCCTATCTATACCTTGTGGCTAAGAGCCACCGATGGACCTCTGCTCCATTGTTGTTGTTCAGTCGCACAGTCGAGTCCGACTCTTCACGACCCCATGGACCAGATCACGCCAGGCCCTCCTGTTTTCCGCTGTCCTCTGAAGTTTGCTTAATTTAATGTTTGTTGCACTGATGACACTGTCTAACCATCTCATCCTTTGCCTTCCCCTTCTCTTTGACCTTCAATCTTTCCCAGCATCAGGGTCTTCTCCAGTGAATGCTCCCTTCTCATTTGGTGGCCAAAGTATTTGAGCTTCAACTTCAGGATCTGGCCTTCCAGGAAACAGTCAGGGTTGATTTCTTTTAGAATTGAATGATTTGATCTCCTTGCAGTCCAAGGGACTCTCAAGAGTCTTCTCCAGCACCATAGTTCAAAAGAATCTATTCTTCGGTGCTCGGCCTTCCTTATAGTCCAACTTTCGCAGCCATACATTACTACGGGGAATACCATTGCTTTGACCATGCGGACTTTTGTTGGCAGGGTGATGTCTCTGCTTTTTATCATGCTGTTTAGGTTTGCCATTGCTTTCCTCCCAAGGAGCAGGCGTCTTTTAATTTCATGGCTGCAGTCACCATCTGCAGTGATCTGGGATCCCAGGAACGTGAAGTCTGTCACTACTTCTACGACTTCCCCTTCTATTTGCCAAGGAATGATGGGGCTGGATGCCATGATCTTAGTTTTTTTGATATTGAGCTTTAAGCCCACTTTTGCGCTCTCCTCTTCCACCCTGAGCAAGAGGCTCTTTAGGTCCTCTTCACTTTCTGCCATCAGCATGGTATTGTCTGCATATCCGAAGTTATTGATCTTTTCCCCAGCAATCTTAACTTCAGCTTGTGATTCATCCAGGCCAGCATTTTGCATAATGTACTCTGCATATAAATTAAATAAGCAAGGTGACAATATACATCCTTGTCGTACTCCTTTTCCTATGCTAAACCAATCAGTTGTTCCATATCTGGTTCTAACTGTAGCTTCTTGACCCTTATACAGGTTTCTCAGGAGACATGTGAGGTGGTCTGGTACTCCCATCTCTTTAAGAACCTGCCATAGTTTATTGTGATCCACACAATCAAAGGTTTAGCATAGTCAATGAAGCAGAAATAGATGTTTTTCTGGTACTCTCTTGCTTTCTCCATAATCCAGCGAATGCTGGCAATTTGATCTCTAGTTCCTCTACCTCTTTGAAACCCAGCTTGTACTCCTGGCAGTTCTCTATCCACGTACTGTTGGAGCCTAGCTTGTAGGATCTTTAGCATGACCTTGCTAGCGTGTGAAATGAGTGCAATTGTGTGATAGTTTGAACATTCCTTGGCATTGCCCTTCTTTGGGACTGGAATGTATACTGACCTTTTCCAATCCTGTGGCCACTGTTGTGTTTTCCAAATTTGTTGGCAAATTGAGTGCAGCACTTTAACAGCATCTTCTTTTAAGACTTTGAATAACTCAGCTGGGATACCATCACCTCCACTAGCTTGGTTGTTAGTAATGCTTTCTAAGGCCCATTTAACTTCACATTCCAGGATGTCTGGCTCAAGGTCAGTGATTATACCATCGTGGTTGTCAGGGACACTGAGGTCCTTCTTATATAGTTCTTCTGTGTATTCTTGCCATCTTTTCCTAATCTCTTCTGCTTCTGTTAGGTCCCTACCATTTTTGTCCTTTATCATGGCCAGCTTTGCATGGAACGTTCCCGTGATTTCTCCAATTTTCTTGAAGAGATCTCTAGTCCTTCCCATTCTATTGTTTTCCTCTATTACTTTGCATTGTTCATTCAGGAAAGCCTCCTTGCTGTTCTCTGGAAATCTGCATTCAGTTGGGTAAATCTTTCCTTTTCACCTTTGCCTTTTGCTTTCCTTCTTTCCTGTGCTATTTGTAAAGCCTTATCAGACAGCCACTTTGCTTTCTTGCATTTCTTTTTCTTTGGGATGGCAGTGATTGCTGCCTCCTGTACAATGTCACGAACCTCTGTCCATAGTTCTTCAGGCACTCTATCAAATCTAGTCCCTTAAACCTATTCTTCACCTCTACTGTGTATTCATCGGGGATGTGATCTAGGTCAAACCTGAATGGCCTAGTGGTTTTCCCAACTTTCTTCAGTTTAAGTCAGAATTTTGCAATGAGTAGCTCATGATCTGAGCCACAGTCAGCTCCAGGTCTTGTTTTTACTGACTGGATAGAGCTTCTCCATCTTTGACTGCAAATTATATAAATCTGATTTCGTTGTTGCCCATCTGGTGATGTCCATGTGTAGAATCACCTCTTAGGTTGTTGGAAAAGGGTGTTCGCTATGACCAGCATGTTCTCTTGACAAAACTCTGTTAGCCTTTGCCCTGCTTCATTTTGTTCTCCAAGGCCAAACTTGTATGTTATTCCGGTTACCTTTTGAGTTCCTGCTTTAGCATTCCAGTCCCCTATGATGATGAGGACATCATTTTTTGGTGTTAGTTCTATGAGCCGTTGTAGGTCTTCATAGAACTGGTCCACTTCAGCCTCTTCTGCAGCAGTGGTTGGGGCATAGACTTGGATTACTGTGATATTGAATGGTTTGCCTTGGATTCGGACCGAGATCATTCTGTCATTTTTGAAGTTGTATCCCAATACTGCCTTTCTCACTCTCTTGTTGACTATAAAGGCCACACCATTTTTTCTACAGGATTCCTGGCCACAGTAGTAGATATAATGGTCTTCTGAGTTAAATTCGCCCATTCCTGTCCACTTTAGTTCACTGATTTCCAAGATGTCGATGTTCATTCTTGCCATCTCATTTTTGACCACATCAAGCTTACCTTGATTCATAGATCTTACATTCCAGGTTCCTATGCAGTATTGTGCTTTGTAGCATTGGACTTTCCTTTCACCGTCAGACACATACACAACTATGGTAAATACAATTTATTATTGGATATATTTCTCACGATCATACAACTTAAACAATTAAATACATATCCATTTCGTTTCACCCTCTCTCCCCCAAACAAGGCTTCCCGCAGTGCTCCGACCGCATTGATATCTCTCTTATTCAGTTACATTTACTACTAAACTTATTTGCTTTTACTAATGGTAACAATTTAAAAGTCTAGTCCCTTTCAGTTTCTCCTTAATAACTGTCAAAACAAATCAAACCACGTTTAACATCCCAATTTTTCAACAGATATTCTTGAAAGTCTTTCCAATCTTCAAAGAAATTTTCATCTTCTTCGTTGTTTAATTTTCTTGTTAATTTGTCCATTTCTGCCATAAACAACAACTTCTTAATCCATTCCCATGTTTCAGGTATTTTTTCTTGCTTCCAAAATTGTGCAAAAGTCATTCTGGCTGCTGTAACCAAATACCATAATAATGTTCTCTTGGTTACATTTATTTCTTCCATTTTAAGACCTAACAATAACATCTGTGGGTCTTTCTTAAAAGTACATTTCAAATTTTTTTGTATCTCATTGTGGATCTCAGTCCAGTAACTTACTGCCTTATTGCAAGTCCACCACATATGGTAAAAAGACCCTTTTTTAGGAGTCATATACCATCTATACATCATTTTATAGCAATTCTCTTTCACATTTATACAAGTTGAAATTTTCATTGACTTTTTCCACAAATATTCCCAAGATGACATAGATATTTCATTATTTATATTTACAGCCCATTTTATCATTTGCTCTTTTACTATTTCATCTTCAGTGTACCATTTCAATAACACCTTATAAAATTTTGAAATCATTTTTTTACCCTTTTCGACCCATACAGTTTCAATTTCATTATTTTTCCCTCTAAAACCATATTCTCTTTTATCGGCTTTACATAAATCATAAATCTGTCTGTACCTCAGCCAGTCATATTCAAATTCAATATCAGTTCTATCTTTTAATACAAAGTTTTTCCCTTCTATTTTTAAAAGACTTTTATAAGGTAACCAGTCTAAACCCTGATTTCTTGAATATGGATTAATCACTTCTGCCGGCACTATCCAAAGTGATTGTTCTTCCGAGAAGAATTTTCTGTATCTCATCCAAGTCTCGAACAGTGATCGTCTTATAAAGTGGTGCTTAAAAAATTTGTCTATTTTTACTTTTCCATACCATAAATATGCATGCCATCCAAACTTGTTATCATGACCTTCCAAAGCCAACAACTTCTTATTTTCAAGATTAATCCACTGCTCCAACCATGCTAAACAGACGGCATCATAATAAAGTCTAAGATTTGGTAGTTGTAGTCCTCCTCTTTCCTTTGCATCACATAAAATTTTCATTTTAATCCTTGGCTTTCTTCCTGCCCATACGAACTTCGATATTTCTTTCTGCCACGTATCCAATATTTTACTTTGTTTTAATATTGGAATAGTCTGAAATAGAAACATCAAGCGAGGCAAAATATTCATTTTTACAGTTGCAATTCTTCCCAGTAACGATAGATTCAAGGTATCCCATTTTTTCATGTCTTGCTGGATCTTATACCAAACGTTTTCATAGTTATTTTTAAACAAATCAATATTTTTCATAGTCAGTTCAATTCCTAAATATTTAGTCTTTGTAACTACTTCACATTGAATTTTCTCTTGGAGTTCAATTTGTCTCTTTTTCATCATATTTTTACATATCACTTTCGTTTTGTCTTTATTAACGTAAAATCCAGCAATTGTTCCAAATTCTTCAATTTTTCCCATCAATTGTGGTATGTTCTCAATTGGATCTTGAATCATAAACATTACATCATCTGCAAACGCTCTATATTTATACATAAAGCCTTTCACTGTAAGTCCTTTGATATTATTGTCTTTTCTTATCTCTGCCAATAAAATTTCCAATATCCAGATAAACAATAACGGAGACAATGGGCAGCCTTGTCGTGTTCCTTTTTGAACTTGGAAAAAATCTGTTTTTTCTTTATTTATATTCAAAGCTGCTTTCTGTTCTGAGTATATTGCCACAATCATGTTTAAAAAAGACTGTTCTATATCCATTTTTTCAATTACTTGTAGCATAAAATCCCAATTCAAATTATCAAAAGCTTTTTCCGCATCTAGAAAGAGGAATCCAACTTCTTTTTCTGGATGTTTATCATAATATTCAATTGCATCAATCACCCCTCTCAAATTATCTCTTATTTGCCTATTTGGTAAAAAACCAGCTTGCTCTTCCACTATGACATCTTTCAAATATTTTTTCAACCTTTCAGAAATTATTTTTGCAAATAATTTGTAATCATTATTCAATAGCGATATTGGTCTATAATTCTTTACATTGGTTAAATCCAAACCTTCTTTAGGTATAAGTGAAATATTTGCTTCTTTCCATGAGTCTGGGATTCGTCTGGTCATTCTGATATCATTTGACAGAAGTACTAAAATAGGGGTTAGCTCCTCCTTAAATTTCTTATAAAATTTTGCTGTAAAGCCATCTGGACCTGGAGCTTTGCCCAATTTCGCATCTTCTATCGCTATTGTTATCTCTTCATTTGTTACTGAACCATTAAGTAGTTCTTTAATTTGTTGTCCCAGCTCTGGTATTTCAATATTCTCCAAATACTTTTTAATTCTCTGTTGGTCAATTCCTTTCTTTTTAAACAGTTTTGCGTAATATTTGAAGAAAGCTCTTTTTATACCTTTCAAATCCACAACGTCTTTTCCATCTTCAATAATCTTACTTATGAAGTTTCTTTCTTTTCTATTTTTCAACTGCCACGCTAAAAATTTTCCTGGTTTGTTTGCACCCTCAAACGATTTTTGTTGTAATTTTTTCAAGTTCCAATATAATTCTCTATTTAGTAAAACATTCAATTGATCTTGTAAAAAATGAATCTCTTTAATAATTTTTTTCTTCCCTGGTCTTTTCTTTAATTCCTTTTCCTTTTTTCGATTTTTTTTCATAAAGATCATTTTGTTGTTGCATCCTTTGCTTTCTATCTTTAGTATTCAATGAAATAAGCAAACCTCTCATTACAGCTTTGTATGTGTCCCATACAATCTGTATATCAGTACCTTTATTCAGATTCATTTCAAAGAAATTTTTCGTTTCTTTTTTTAATGTCTCATTAACTGATTTTTGATCCAGTAAATCTTCATTAGTTCTCCAATATAATTGTTTTGGTTTTTCTTTTGACATCCAAAGTAAAGGATTATGATCTGAATTATTTTTTGGCAATATTTCAATTTTATAAGTTTTTAACGCCATCTCCTCTGACATCCATATCATATCGATTCTTGAAAAGGAATTATGTCTATTAGAATAGAACGTATAATCCTTGATGTTAGGATTCCATTTCCTCCAAACATCTTCTAGCTTCTCTTGTCTCATCAATTGAAAAATTTTTTTTGGCAATTTTCCAATCCCTTCTCCAGTTGCATGAGACTTTCTATCCAATACATTGTTCACCGTGCCGTTAAAGTCTCCCGCAAAAACTATTTGGTCATAGTTTAAACAGTCCAACTCTCTTGTCAAGTCATTGAAAAAAGTCTCTTTTGCCCCATTGGGTGCATATAAATTTACAAGCAATGTCCTTTTTCTGTACATCATTATTTCCACACCAACATATCTCCCTTCATTATCTGAGAAGATTTGTTTGGGTTCCAGTTCTTTAGAAATATATATCACTGTTCCTTTCTTCTTGTTAATTGCTGATGAATGAAATTCTTCTCCCAATTTTTTATTAATCAGATATTTGTTGTCTTGTTTTCTAATATGTGTTTCTTGCAAACAAATTATATTACATTTTTGTTTCTCTAGCCAATGATTCACTAATCTTCTTTTATTTGGTGAATTTAGTTCATTAACATTCCAAGATAAGAATTTGTAATCCATAAGTGTTTTGAATTATATGTCTTTAAAATCTTCAAAATTGTTTTCTTTGAATCTACACAAGTCGCCCTCTGTTTTGATTGTGAATCTCACAGAGTTGTACGAGAATGATAGTCCCTGTGGGATCTCCCATCTAAACTGATATCCATTTGTTTTAGCTTGTCCACTAATTTTTTGAACTTCTTTCTGTCTTGTAGAATCATTCTCGGAATTTCTCTTAAAATTATTATTTTCTTTCCATTAATTTCCAACGGTTGTGTAAATTGCTTCTTGAAGATATCTTCTTTCATTTTTGTTGTCACAGATTGCACAATCACATCTCTGGGTAATTTCTTTCTCTTGGCATAAGCTGAATTTACTCTGTAGATTAAGTCAAAGTCTGAATCCAAATCTCCTTGGTCCTCTCCTATATATGTTGTCAACGTGTTTATTACTAACGTACGTATATCCTGGTCTTCCTTATCTTCTATTCCTCTCAATCTCAGATGATTCTGGGTAGCCCTGTATTCCATCATAGATTCCAACCTTATGTTCTCTTGGAGAGTTCTTTTCACTTTTTGTTCCATTTCTGTTGATTTTGTCACCAGACTTTGAACCTCTTTCTTGACTTCTTCCGTATCTTTTTTGATCCCTGCCACTTCTGTTAGTACCAGTTCTTTCAATGCTGCCATATTTTTTTCTTGTACTTGAACTTGCACTTGTTCTATTTGCTCCAGTTGTATTTGCATCTGTTGTTGCAACTGTGATTCCATTTGCTTTCCTAAATTCTGCACCACCTCTGTCATCCTTTTCTCCATCGCCTCCATGGCAGCCTGCCACTCTTTTTTTTCTTTTGCCGTCATTCTTGGACTTGGTGATGAGGCGGCCCTTGGTCTTGACCTCAAATCCATCTTGGAGGCAAATTCAAAGCTAACCAGTCTTTATATTGTCAATCATAAAGTCCAATCGCCACCTTTATAACTTTTTTCGCTGCTTTTTTGGCATAAAAATAACTTTTTAAGATTTAGTCCTCCTCAAAATGGCGGGCGCAATTTTTCTATGATTTTCTGGCTAGAGTAGGCTCCTTTGGAACTTCCTGTTAGCTGTCCGTCTTGGTAATCCAACTTCCGGTGTCACACTTTAAAACATCCGTCTACATCCGGCAGGACAACTTTAAAAACATCCACTCTAGCCTACTTCCTGTACCATGGAATCACAGTCAGTTTCGATTCTGCTATGCAAAGTTTAGTCTTAGCTGACCACAGGAATGCAAAACAAAGTCACTTTTGTGCCGTTTTTTCAGTAAGAAAGCCTTCTTTTTACTTTTAAAACAAGTGGATTAGTTCTTTAAGACTTTATACGCTTATCCGTACGTTTTAATTTCACGTTCTTCTTCAATCTGGTAAGCAAACGTTCATTGTTACCTTATTTGTAATCTCGGGGTTTCGCAGTGCTTCTTCTGCAATTGATGTTAATCTTGATGTTAAAGAGGTCAGTAGATGGCGGATTTATGCTGAATTCTCAGCCCGGCTAGTATCTGTAGTGATGTCTTGCAACTGCCCTCTTTGAGGAAGGAGATCAAGGTGTAAACAAGCTTCCTCCGAAGCTTATCCACACCGATCTCAACTCCCCCTCAGGCTTGGCTGCTTGCTCGTCACTCCCCCGCCTGGGGAGTGCTGCGTTGGGCCAGGTAAAGCCCAAACTGTCGTCAGATACCACCGTCCACCTTGCACGAATCGCAAAGTGCGTTAATTCGCCATTTTAACTCCGACCGGAAGCCAGACACATACACAACTGAGCGTCCTTTTGGCTTTGGACCCAGCCGCTTCACTCTTTCTGGGGTCACTTGTACTTGCTCTCTGCTCTTCCCCAGTAGCATATTGGACACCTTCTGACCTGAGGGACTCATCTTCTGGCATCATATCTTTTAGTCTTTTGTTACTGTCCATGGGGTTTTCTTGGCAAAGATATTGGAGTGGGTTGGCATTTCCTTCTCCAGGGGATCACACTTGGTCTGAGTTCTCTGCTGTGGCCTGTCCATCCTGGGTGGCCCTCCACGGCATAGCCCACAGCCTCATCGAACCCCCTCGCCATGACAAGGCAGTGATCCATGAGGGAGCCTCTGCTCCATATGTTTATCCAATTCCCTCTTGAAGCCATCCATGCTTGTAGCCACCACCACTTCCTGTGGCAATGAATTCCATGCGTTAATCACTCTTTGGGTGAAGAAGGACTTCCTTTGATCTGTTCTAAGCCTTCCGCTCATTCATTTAATGGAGTGCCCACGAGTTCTTGTATTGTGAGAAGGGGAGAAAAGTACTTCTTTCTCTGCCTGCTCTATCCCATGCCATGCATAATCTTGTAAACCTCTATCATGTCACCCCTTTGGGGATTATGAACTTAGACTTCCCAGATAGTAGGCTGATACTGACCACTTAGGCAAATACATAGCCATCTTGACCAGCACATGAAGCAACTTATGTACAAAAGGTTGCAATGCGAAGCCATTTCATGTTTTCCCCTGGGCCCTAGGCTCAGAACTCTGAGCATGAGATTTCTGTAGTGAATGTCAAAAAATCAAAAGTAGGTTTGCAGCTTACAGATACATTCTTGAACAGTCTCAAGTTTGTAACAGCACAGACATTTTGATGCAATAATTCAGAGCAAGGGGTGTCAGTGAAATGTACAAAACATTGCAAGAGTGCTAATATTTTAAGCATGTTTTAAAGTTAAAAAACTTTTTAAGCGAGAGCCTGCGGCCGGTTGAAGGGGCGAGAAGGCCATTTGGGGAAGGCTTCTGAGAAGAGTGAGGCTGCGGCGGAGGCTGGGCCCCTTCTGCCCTTCCCTCCTTCTCCCCCCCCCAGGCAAAGAGTCCTAGCTTGCCTCCTGCACGGATTAAAAAAGTTTCTGCATGGATCCACCCCCGCCTGCCCTGGTGCCCAAGGTGCACTTCCCATGCCCAGCCTGGTGCATAGCTGCTGCTAGCAGGAGTTTTGTTGATGTGGCTCAGCTGCCTGACTGTCCCTGAACCCAGCATCACTCCTGGGCCTGGCACCTCCTTGCCCACTCTTCCGCCAGTGGCAGCAGCTCTGGCCGAGAAAGCGGTGCCTGTGCGGGCTCCGGGATGCGCAGAGGGTTGGCTGGCTCCATGCTCCCCTCCCCTTCCCCCGTGCTCTGAGCCTAGGAGCTCCTCAGCTGGAAGAAGGGGAGAGGCAGGGGAAAGCCATGCTGGGAAATGTAATTTGGGAGGGCCGCCACTGCTGCTGGGCCAAGCAAGGGCCAACAGAGCTGGGGGGGGGGAGGTCAGTGTGGTGCACTTCTACCTTGGTGCTGTAAGGTGACTGCCTTACTTCGCCTCTATGAATGAGCCGGCCCTGATGGTGGGGAATGTCTTTATACTCTATGGCTGTAAGCAGGAGGTTATTTTGCATGCACTTGGGAAACCCAAGCCCATCCTCCTTAAGCTGCTGTGGCTGCATGGGTGGCAAAGCAGCTGCATGCTTGCCCTATCCTCCAGCTCTCCAAATAGCAGCACCATGCACAAGGTCCAAAAGGACACTGTCTTCACCAAGATCTTTGTTGGGGGGAGGGGCTGCTGCCCTATCACACCATGAATTCCTTACTGGCAGGGGTCTTTTCGTAGAAAAAGAGCTGCAGGACTCATTAGCATATGGTATGCTAATGAGCTACTAGGCTATTAGCATATGCCATGCCCCCTGACATCACCAGAAGTGATGTCAGAAGGGGAAGCAAAAGGGGGGAAGGCATATTCAAAAGCCTCCCCTTCCCTTTCCCAGCTGACCTGGGTGGGGGAGTGAAGAGAGAAGGGGTTTAAAGTTTAAACCCCTTCTCACTAGAGTTGGGCCACAGAAGGAGGAAAGAGGGAAGGAAAGAGAGAGAGTAGAGAGAAGGAAAGAGGGAATGAAAGAGAAGGAAAGAGGGAGGGAAAGAAAGAGAGAGAAGGGAAGAAGGAGGGAAACAGGGAAAGGAGGAAAAAAGAGAAGAGAAGACGGCAGGAAAGAGGAAAAGGAGAGAAGGAAAGGAGGGAATGAAAGAAATTTGGCGGCAGTTCAGCCCCATTATATCCTATGGGCCATTGAAGTCAATGGTGAAAACATAGGGTATATTCTGGGGGCTGGAGGGGAAGGGGTTTGAGAGAGAGCTCCAAACTCACAGGGTAGCTGATGGAGCCTCTCCCCAAGATACTCACCAAGTTTCAAGAATATTGGACCAGGGGGTCCAATTCTATGGGCCTCCAAACAGGTTGCCCCCATCCCCTCCATTGTTCTCTATGGTGGGGAAAAAAGTTACTTTTTCCCACGGTGCTGTTAGTAGCTCTGGGGGGGAGGGGGTTTGAGGGAGAGGCTCCAAATTTTCAGGGTAGCTTCAGAAGCCTCTCCCCACATGCAACCCCATGTCTCAAAGCAATTGGACCAATGGGCCTAATTCTATGGGTACTCAAACAGGTTACCCCCATTACCTCCAATTTTAATTTTTTTAAGTACAAAGTTTTAAAATCACTAGGTTACAACCAGTGTTCCCTCTAAGCTGAGTTAGTGTAAGCTAGCTCACAGTTTTTTAGCCTTCAGTTCACACATTTTTGACTTAGTGCAGGAAGGATGGCTCCAGAGCAAACTAATTTATGCAGTAACCAAATCGCTCACTCACAACTTTAATGCCAATAGCTCACAAAATAGAATTTTTGCTCACAAGACTCAACAGCTTAGAGGGAGCATTGGTTATGAGAAGCATCCTGTGAAGCAGGTGAGGCTGAGAATGCCACTAGTGACTTGAACCTATGTCTCTTAAGTCCAGCACTATAGTTACATACATGCTGAGTGGAAGAACAGCCATTAAGAAGCTTCTTTCCCTGTAGCCCTTGCTGCAGTATGTCATGGTCTGGAGGCTAGACCACAGCCAAAGACCCCACCACCACCCAAACCGTGGCTCTAGGAGAGGGGAAGGATGGAGCCCAGCACGTGGAGCGTGGCATAAAAGGAGGCTCTAACAGAGAGGCCCAGGGAGGAAAACAGAGCTGGAACCCAAGGTGTGGCGGAGGGCATCCCAGCTGGGGGAGGAGGACCTGGATAAGCCAACCCTCTCCCCTCCCATTCTGAGGCCTCTGGAGCATCCCAAAACAGAAGGTGCCCGATGGCAGAAGGCAGCCCTTTGTGGGAGGGGCAGGTGGGGCTTGACACAATATGAAATCTCTTTTATGTGGTCTAACCCAAGTTAGCCTGCATAGCACCGGGTTCCAATTCTGTAAGCTGCCCTGAGCCCACTTGCGGGGAGGGCGGGGTACAAATAGAATAAAATAAATAAATAAAAATAAATAAATTATACCACATCTTGTTAAACTTCAGAGTTGAACAGTTTGAAAATGTGTGTTGTCTGTTACCTGTTAGAGTAGCCGATATGTTCGACATGTAAATATCTTTGTAATCCACCTGAAACATTTTTGTGTGTCATACCACTTGACTGAATTATTTAGAAGTACAAGTGTGACAGTTCTGTACAGACGCGTAATGGGCTGCTCTCCACTGTGCTAAACTGCTGCCTTAACAAAAAATGTCCTCCCCCCAACAAAAATTCTGGCTACAAGCCTGGAGCAAAGTGACAAAGGACATAACTGAAAAGGAGCAAGTGTATACAAACAAACAGCAAGGGAGCTTGAAAGGATAATGAAGGAGGGTGTAAGGTGTCAGAAAGCAGGACATTAATAGGCACCACAGTGGCACCCAGGGGGTCATGGTGGAGACTGCAGCCCTGTACATAGAAAACATTTCTTCTGCTACACCATTACTTTAAGCAAAAGTAACTTGCTTTGTTCTTGAGAATGGAATTCAAGTAGCATAAGTGGAGGAAGATATGGGAATAAAAATCCTCTGGATGGTAATTCCTATATTCTCTTCATATTTAAAAGGAAGTAAATGAGACTTCTTATAATTAAGGGATGGTTTTCTTGCATAAGACACTCAAAGCAAACATCTGGGGTTTAGAATAGTGGCAGATTTAGGAATGGAAAATTATTAAGAACAAAACAAGCATTGACCTGGCTTCCACAGCATGATTTTCTGTATTTGAGTCAATCCATCTCATGTTAGATCTTCCTCTTTTCCTATTGCCTTCAAGTTGCTCTAATGTCTTTTCCAGTGTCTTGGCTTTCTGGAGGATAGATCTATTAACGGCTACTTACTATGGTAACTAAAGAGAACAAAAGAAGAGCCCTGCTGGATCAGACCAGTGGTCCATCTAGTCCAGCAGTGGCTCACCAATTATTGTGGAGGTCCAAAAAGGCCAAGACCTTCCCTAGATATTGTCTCCTGATGCTGGTATTCAGAGGTTAATTGCCTCAGAATATGGAGGTTTCCTTTAGTCATCATGGTTAGTAGCCTGCTCAGGTTCAGGCAGACACCTTGGGCAAGAGGCAATAAGTATAGTCTAAACACAGTCCAGGGTCAGAGCACAGATATTCAAAAGTCCAAGCATCATACTAGAAGGACAAATCCAAAGAGCACAAACCAAGTCACAGTTCAGAAAGTCAAGCCCACTAAGATCAAGGGCACAAAGATTATGGACAGATTGCTTCCACACTGGCTCACCTTTTTGTGATTGCTTTTATGAGGAGTCATTTATGGACAGGTGCAACTTGTCAACTGGCTGAGTCATCCAGGGATAGGTGCAACCCATCAGTGGCTGAGCAGCCAACAGGGCTGCCAGCCCTGATCCTGTAGTGGCCGGTGGTTGACTGGTGCTGGGCTGCCAACCAGGCACTGTGCTTTGTCTTCAAATCCTGCAGGACTGAGGGCATGGCATGCGGACTTCAGCCTGAGATTTCCCTGTTGTACCTGATGGAGTTTCTGCCTTGTCTGGCAGGTCTTCTTGCAGCATCTGAGGGCTGGGGCCAGCTTCCATCATCTTCCTCATCCGACGAGGTGCTAGCAGGCAGAGCCACGACATAGCCACAGAAACATTTGCCCTCCATAAATCTGTCTAATCCCTTTATAAAGCTGTCTGTGCTTGTGGTCATCACCACTTTGTCTTGCAGTAAATTTCACATTTTAATCACTCATTGGGTCAAAAGGTATTTCTGTTTGATTTAGGAACCTTCCTGTGCCTTTGAATCTTCACATTCAGAAGCAGTAAGCCTCTCAATACCAGTGATGGGAGGCACAATCAGGGGAAGGCCTCAGTTCTATGCCCTTTTGTTGTCCTAGGGTTTCCAGGTCTGGGTTGGGAAATATCTGGAGACTTTGGGAATGGATCCAGGAGAGGGAGGGGTTTGGGAAGGGGAGGGGAGGGGAGGGGCCTCAGCATGATACAATACTATAGAGTCCACCCTTCAAAGCAGCCATTTTCTCCAGGGGAGCTGATATCTGTCAGGGGGAGATCAGTTGTGAAAGTGGGAGAACTCCAGGCCCCACCTGGAGGCTTGCAACCTTATGTTGTCCCTCCAGAATAACTGTGTGAGACAGGATACTGGACTGGATGGACCATATTCTAGCACTTTGAACAATGTATCTATGGCACTGGAAATATTTTGAACATCTTTGTGGACTAAACTATCCTTTTTCAAAATGTTCATCATGTGCTATGTGTGTCTGCCATGATGCAGGTAGATATAGCCCCGTGCCATGTGCCCTATCATCAGACCTATGGCTATTTTGGCTGAGGTTTATATTATGCCAGGGAAGGCTATGTTTGGCTGTATGCGGTTGGCATCCTAAACTGCACTAGGCCTTGGGGCATGGCAGGAGGCAGAGGGAAGGTAATTCCGCTTTCCCCTCTGCATATATTTTATGGGGTTGTTTAAAGCTATTCCAGGGTCATCACAGGTGAAACATTATCCTAGTGCCAGGATGTGATCAAGGCTGAGGAGGGCTAGGGTGCCAAAGCAGGACTGGCCCACCCCTGGCATTACCCATTTCAATCCCAGCATTGGAGTTATACCAGCTCTGTGCTGGCATATCTCCACATATACATGGAGTTACACCAACATTAAGCTCTAGTTGCCATCCTAAGCAGCTCAGAAGCAAGGTTTAGGAAGGCACTCTTAATCATCGTCACTACTTATGCATTTTACTTATTGCTGGACATCTTGATCCTCAACATTTTATTCCCGTATATCAGCTTTCAGTGCCATCTCATAATTTGTGACAGGGTTGGGGGGTCAGTAAATGCCATCCAAAGCACTGGTTTGCTAGCAAGCCCCCCCCAGATCAATCACTCACCTGCAAGCCTGATCAATCTCGTGATTTTAGTGATATGTGTTGAATGTTTGCTAGTGTTGTTGAAAGTCTGCTAGTGAGTCCATGATGGAAAGTTTTTCAATGTACTACCATGAGTCTACGACTTATTATAAGCTCCCATTTAATAAGAGACAGACAGACAGACAGACAAACAGACAGACAGACAGACAGACAAACAGACAGACAGAGACCTAACCTAAGAAGAAAAAAAATCAATCAGAAATTTCAGTTTTAAAAAAATCATACAGATCCAACTCAAAAACTACAGACAAAACATTAGATTCAGAGCAGTTGGATGTCTGTTTTCCTAACAGTGACCAAACCACTGATTTGTTTTAGCTCTCTGCCTGTCAAGACAACTGAGCCAGAGGACTGCAATGTACTTGCATAATTGGTGCAAAAGGGCAATGAGACCATGTGACAGTTCCCTGTTAAGAAGCCAGATTTTTTTAGATGGGAGGTAGGCAGCCAACCTAGGCTCACCAGGCTTAAGCCTCCTTGGACCTTTTTGAGTTTATCTGTAGAATCAGTTTTCAGTGCTTGGTAAACACAGCTATCCCTCCAGGCAGGTTTCAAGGCTGGGGTTTATCAGTCAAAGGGCATGATTGTGGACAGGAGTGAGTCCTGGAATGCAGTGCGGTGGAAAGTGCCTTCAGGTCACAGCCAGCATATGGTGACCTTGTAGGGTTTTCAAGGCAAGAGATGTTCAGAGGTGGTTTGCCATTGCCTGCCTCCGTGTCATAGCCCTGGTATTCCTTGGTGGCCTCCCACCCAAATACTAGCTGCTTAGCTTACAAGATCTGATGAGATTGGGCTAGCCTGGGCTGTCCAGGTTAGGTTGGAATGCAGTAGGTATGTGCAATTTTCCTTCTCTTTGTACATTCTTTTCAAAAGTTTTATTTGTTTTCATTATGTTTGTCATTGCATGGCTTAATTTTTTGTGCCTTAATTTTTTTCAGTTCAATGGGAAACATATTTCTGGCTACAACTCCATTATTTTCTGTCCAGACTGGATGACTATAATATACTGGATCTGATGCAGGAAGTAGTGAATCAGCTCATATTTTATTCAGGAACAAGACAACCTTAGCCGGCTCACTAAAGCAAACCACATCCCAACGCACCCCAACACCCGTGATAGGTCTATTTACAGTATTAGTCTTTCATAGGTCTAGTCTTGGATCCTAGCCTTCCAATTGGAGTGGCTAGGATCCGATCGTCTATTGTTAGTCTGTGCGAAGCTCAGGCTCTTCGCTTGACCACGTGCGGACCTACCCTGGCACGTGGTCGGTTCAGTACACAACAATGACATTTCAGGGACTGTACGCTTCACCCAGTTTCTCAGCTAAATAAGAAACTGAAGGCAAAATATATTTCCAGCTATGTTGTCGAAGGCTTTCACGGCCAGAGTTCATTAGTTGTTGTAGATTTTCCAGGCTGTATAGCCATGGTCTTGGCACTGTAGTACCTGACGTTTTGCCAGCAGCTGTGACTGGCATCCTCAGAGGTATAACACAGAAAGATGGACACAGAGAGTATTCCATTTTTCTGTGTTATACCTCAGAGGATGCCAGTCACAGCTGCTGGTGAAATCTCAGGTACTACAATGCCGAGACAACAGCCAAACAGGCCAGAAAATCTATAACAACATATTTCCAGCTGTTAAGATATGTGTTGTTTATTCAATCTAAGTGACATTCTCAGAGATTCTCACTCAACAGATAACCCCTTTCATATTTCAGAGAGATACAGAATGAGCTCATAAAAGCAGAGTAGTTGGGCAGCACTGTTTCGTATGTAGAAAACTTTCTGTGAGGACCCCCCATCCCCGTCCTTCCATTTTCCTGCCACTAAAGAGAGCGTCTTGCCACAGAGTTGCCAGATCCTTACTGGCTGTCAGTAGAGGGCTCCTGGCTGGCTTCTAGGATCTTCTTGCACACATGCTTTGGGGGTTGCCAATGTCAAGGGTACTGCTGTAGTTTTTGGGCAAAACTCCCCACCATCAGCAACATGGTGATGTCACTTCTGGGTGATGTCCCTGTTTGGGTGTAGCAGATTGAAGCCCCAAGACTTGGGGGAAACCCCAGCTGGACTGGGGTGTTGGCAACCCTATCTTGCCAAGGGGCATAAACTATTGGAGGCAATGGGGCTCAGGCAACCTTCAGGATTTCCTGGCAGAGGTGATGCCCCTTCTGGGCTGTTAGGCCCTCCAGGATTTCCCAGCAGGGGCAATTCTCCCCCCCGCTCCGGCTGCCAGATAGCATCATAAAGTTGCTCAGGCTGTCAGGTTCTCAAGTTTAGTCAGTCCTGCTTATCTTTGTAGCAACTTAACAAATTCCTTGGAGGCACAGGGCTGGTTTTTTCATGTTTGTTTGTGTAAAGATAAGAGGAGAAGAGGACCAGTGAATAATACTGTCTGTGAGGAAACGATAGAGAGAAAGAGCATTGAAGGCGGGAGGGAAAGATCAATCCATCTAGGCCTCAGTGGCTGGACTGAATAATGTATTTCCTGCAGCCCGCAACACAAATTCTGATGTAAGTACAGCTAGGTTTAAGTCCATTAGCACCTTAGTGACCGACAAGACTTTTGGGGTATAAACTTCTGAGGGTCAAAGTTTCCTTCATTGGTATCTGACAAAGGGAGGATCAACTCTCAAAATCTTGTACCCCCCCAAATTTTCTTAGTCTCTAAGGTGCTACTGGACTTGAATCTAGCTGTTCTATTGCAGGCCAACATGGTTACCCTCTGAAACTATCTGATATAAGAAATGGATTGACAGAATTATGGTTTCCCTTTACGGATGGGATTCTAACTATTGCATTATTACTGTGTCCTGGTGGCCCTCAGACCTGCCTTAGAGAAAGAAAGGTCCCATCTCTATTTTATCTTTAGCTATGGGTTTGGGGGGGTGTTATCAAGGACCCTCTTCCTACCTAGATGTGTGCTGTTTGCCCTGGCTAAATTTGCCTTGGCAGCCATGTTAGGAGATAGTAATGCTTTGTTTTGTAGTGTAGGAGATCAAGGCACTCCTTAGGCTATTAAGTGGCCAAAACTTTGGGCACGAGACTGATTAACTGATGGGATATCTTCAAGCCTACCCATTGTCACAGGGGCTTGCAAAGCCAGGCACCCACCTTGGTCTATCAAGGTAATTTCATCAGAAAATGCAAATCTCCCAGAGTCCCTGCATGCAATCTGGTTTTGTCACATGCGACATTGCTGACACAATGATGTCACATGGAAGTGATGTCATCACATCTGGGACATTGCAGGGGATGTCCTGGTCTGAAGGTAAAACTCAGTGGTAAAATTTCCCTCAAACCACAGAGTTTTGCCCTCAAACCAGAGCATTCCTGCATGGCATCCTTGGCATGATGACATCACACAGAAGTCCGAGTGACATCATCACACTGGTGATATCATGTGGGGACGTTGCTGTTTGGGGGCAGGGTTTCCCCTGCCAGCCAGCTAGGCAGCTGCTGGGAGAAACCCCCAGAAATGGGGGATCCTCCACTCAGACCTGGGGCTTGGCAACCCTAACACTCTATGTGACTTTAGGCCAGTCACATACTTAGCTTACATTGTAAGGCAAAGAGAGAGGAACAGGATGTTTTCCCTTTAATATGACAATGAAATATTGACTCAAATTGTTTCAGTGAAGGCATTTGTGAAACCTTTCTCTTCTTACAGAATCCTCTTTCTTTGACTGAGATTCAGACTATTATGAGTAATTTTTTAAAAGACAACATGATTAATTGTTGATGGCATATGCTTTTTGGAAATAGAAATAATTTCATATTGAAAACTACTAAGTGTGGGCCTGGACCAGGTTTAGTCTTGTGCCCTCCCCCTGGGGAAATGGAGAAGTCTACACCTCTGGCCTGGCCTACAGGCTGTTAGGAGATGAACTTTGAAAATGCTTTCGTTTGTTATTTTCTGACCTGCATGCACACCAGGAATGGTGCCAGCAAGTGTCTTTGCTTTGGGAGAATGTAAGCTTGAGTTAATGTGACTCTCTGTGTAGAGGAGGTACCACACACAGCCTGTACTTCCATGCAAATGAGGTCACAGACATGCCTTGCACATATCTACCAATGAGGCCTTGGGAACAAGAAGCCTCTCCATTAACATCTCCATTACGGTCCTTCAGCAGAATGTAGAAACAACAGCTTTCCCACCATTGAAGAAGTTCTACCTCTCACATAACCCACAGGATGCTTAACACATACAAGTGTGAAGTTCCCACCTGAGAATGGCCAGATCCATCTGCATACCTAAAGGTTTCCATGCCAACCCATCTTAGCATCTTGACCAAAAACCTCCCTTGTAGAAAGGTGTAGATTTTCAGTATTGCCCCACCTTAGTAGGAGGGAACCCCCACATCCTTTAGCCAATGGACCCAGAGACACCCCAAGCCAGCCCCCAGACTAGCTGATAAAACAGGGTGCAACCCTTTGTTCCAGAGAAGAAAGCAAGAGGGGAAGAAATCACGCGCGCACTCCTGCAGCCTCCTGCAAGAAAAGCAACCTTTGTAACTTAGGGTAACTCTTGTGTGCTCTCTTGGAATCCGGACCAAGAGACCCTTTACAATTGTTGGCAGGCTCCAACATTGTAAAGTGAGAGTTTCCCCACTTAGAAACAATCCTTGTTCCTGAACACTGGAAGGTCGAATCTACTGGAACAGATAAGTATATATGCTTCCCCCCCCTCCTCAGCATACCTTTAGTTTAAAACCCCAAATACTGTTTTCCATTTCTACTTTAACTAAAGGAACTTGAATGTATGTGTGTGTGAATCTGTTTTTGTGTGCCTGTAAATAATAAGAATACTCAGTAAAGAGAATCTTGATTCAAATTAAGGAACCTTGTCAAGTGTTCTCCTTTTGGGAAAAAAGGCTTCTCTGGCACGAAGTTCGCTTTCTCTGTATAAATTGGCAAAAAGACCTCAGACAAGTTGGTCAGCTGACTGCGTAGATAAGCAGTCCGCCCAACAGATTTCTGGTGCCCCCTCTGAGGTGTGCCCCTTGAGCTCTGAGAACAGGTTACTCGACCCGCCCCTTCTCTGAGCTAAGGATGTGGAGAGACAGCTTCGTGCTGGAAAGCCAACTAGAGTGTGAAAGGTTTCAGTCTGCGTGCCTGGCCTTTAGTAAGGCAATCTATCGTGGGTTGGATTTTCTCTCTCTGCCCCCCCGGAGATGCCCGTGCCGCGCATCTTCTTCTCTCTGCCCCCCCCGGAGCAGCCCGTGCCGCGCTCCGCTCTCTTTCGTTCTGGGTGGAACCGAGGCATGACCACGAAGAGGACCTGACGACGGAGCCCCGATGTTTGCACAAGCATAGAGACACACGCGCATGCACGCACATACATGCAGGCACATATAATCACCCCCTGCCTTTAAAAGCACTTAGGAACGGAAAGGAAGGGAAGTCGAGTTAAGAGGTAAATCTCGCCCCCTCCTAAGTGGCCAGAGAGTCGCTTTTGGAAACCTCATCATTTGGTTCAGTGGGTAACCCAAGGCAGTAGATCTGATCAATCTGCTCAGCCAAAACCTACAACTAGGCTGCCTGGGAGCTGGAATGCCTCAGAGCGGACCTTGAGACCAGGACGAAGGGGCCAGGTACTCAGAACTCAGCAGTGCAAGGACCAAGAGGGTACCCACGGCCAAGCTTTGGTTTCTAGGTACTCCAGAAGTGAGAGGGTGGAGCCCCCGCTTCCAAAACCTATAGTTTCTGTGGTTAACAGGAAACCCCGTGGGGAGGACGATGGTCTCCAGCCCCAGAAACCTGCATTCTTGGTTCCCAGGTCATCCCAGAGAGGGTGGAAAAGCCCTAAAACCTGTGGTCGTGGTTAGTAGGTACTCCAGAAGCGCGAGGGTTTCCCCGCTTCCAAAACCTATAGCTTTGGTTAACAGATTGACCATGGAAGGGACAGAAATCCCATTCCCAAAAATCTGCCCTCGCCTTTGTGATGACAGAGAAACGGACCTGTTACTGATTGCATATAAAGGTCTCCTGCTACAGGAGTGAGCTGACACAAGCTCTCCCTGAATGCAAGATTCCTTTATGGCAACAGGGGACAGAAGAGGCTTTCTCCTGCACACAAACGCACTCTCTTTGTGACAGGAAAGCGGACCTGTTACTGATTGGATATAGAGGTCTCCTGCTACAGGAGTGAGCTAACACAAGCTCTCCCTGAATGCGAGATTCCTTTATAGCAACAGGGGACAGAAGAGGCTTTCTCCTGCGCACAAACACACTCTCTTTAAGGTTATCAGGCCCCTCCTCCCAAGCCAGCGTTTGTTTGGGTAAAAACCTGCCGGGAGTTTAAGGGTTATTGAGTTACCCTTGGCCCCCACCTTTTCTCGGACAAGAACTCTCGCCCAAAACCCCGCGGAGCCCCAATCGTGATCTGCATGAGCAATCACACGTGCACGCACCATGGAGGTGCTGAAGTGGGTCATAGCCCTCAGCTTGCCCATCTTCGCCCTCTGGATGGAAACAGATTTGCCCCCAGAGCAGGAAACAGAGCTGTCAACGATGAATGGATCAGCCAGCTGCTTGCTGAGCTATTAAAAATCCACCTGCAAGTTGCCAAAGAGATAGAGAAAAGCACCCTTGCTGTAGACAAAAAGCTAGGATGGGTCAGGAATCCAAGGATTTGGGATCCAGGAAAACAGGTGCTCTACAGAAAATTCTCAAGGAGACAGCATGCACTCATGGCAAAGTGGGCTGGACCGGTGAACATTGTGGCCAGGATAAGCCCTGCAGTTTATAAAGTAGCCATTCCAAGGAAAAATGGCCAGTTCTGGGAAAAATTCTTTCATTCCTCACAGCTCAAGGAATGGAAAGGAGAACCAGTCTCCCAGCCCCTGCAACAACAGCGGAATCCTGTGAGCAAACTCACAACCACTAAGGTGTACAATACTTCGCCCTTTGAAGCTTTGAGTGAAACTTTTCTCTCTACCACTATTAATGACACCCTCCTGATTTAAAAATCAGGAAAGTGTCGAAGGGTGGAGATAGGGCACTCAATGACACAAAGGCAAGCGAAGGGGGGAACAGCAGAATGTAATTTTGGAATCTCCCGGAATTTCCAGGTAAGGTGCATTGCACTCAGGAAATTCCACCCCCTCTTCACTGAGACTGTAATTTTAAACAGCTGACAGCCAAAGAATTTAAGCTTTGCGGCTTGGTTCATACAGAAGTCCAACAGGCTGCCAGCTTACTGTAAGTTGTTGCAAAATCTTTTCTTTTAACACAATTGTTGGGATTCCCCTTTAAACATAGGGAATCCCTCCAAAAAATTCACCGCCTTGTAGCAGCGCGAGAGAGAGCTGAGCCAATGCCATCTCCTGGGCAGGAGAAATGCATAAAACAGCAGGAACAACCTCGGCTATGACACAGTGTGCTTCCAAGCCATGTGGTCAAGTGCTTGTAGAGTTTGCATTCGTGAAAATGAGTTTTCCATTTGAGATTTAAAGAGTGCTTCAACGCCAGAAAAAGAGAGAGCACTCATGTGAAGGGTTTTCGTGGCCATTCCAAACTTTAAAGACGTGCCTTTGATAAGCCACCAATCTTTAGATAGCAACGTTCAAAAGACATTGCTGTGACAAGAGTTTTTCTCTCCCTCTGGTGGTCGAGCGCAGCAATGCTAAGCTCAGGGATCTATGCAAATTTTTCCCACCCCGCTTTCCCCTAACCTGACTTTACATTACAGGAATCAGCTTGGGAAACAATTCATTTGTTTTCCCATGCTCAACACCCCCCCCCCCTCGCTGTGGTCAGCGCAGGGCGGAGGACAAAAGGAGCTGAATGCCTCTCGAGGCAAGACACACTCGAACCCTTTGTTTGTAAGGCTGTCAGCGCAGGAATACAGCTTTAAGAGAGGGAGCATTTACTGATTAGGATTTGTTCTTCTAACTAATTACTACTAAAAGTATTAATATGTAGGGAACGTACTAATGATTAATGTGTACTAATTTTCTTCTGACTTTTCTGTCTCAAATTGAAGAGAAAAATGTAAGACTCCCACTCTCCATTTAAAATTTAAATGAACCCGCTGACATGCCACCTTCCAGGGGAAACCCAAAGAGGACCCTGCATTTAAAGTTCAATGCTCACTGCTAGAAACTTAGCGATCATTCTCGTCCCTCATTTCTATCTACCCAATCTTTTTGCAAAACAATTCTTTTTGTTTTCATTCATTTTTGGGAAAGTTTTCCTTTTAAAACGAAACTTTTATTTTTCCAGAGGAAAGCAGCTTTAGAGACTGCTCTCTTTCTTTGTTCATTTTTGGGATAGCTCTAATGGAAAAAGGCTCAGGTTTGAAGTGCCAACTTAAGTCAAGGATGTGCAGCCTCTTCCCCTTTCTTTTGGGAAAAGGAACCCTTGATGTGTCCAGCAGCCTGGAGCCTGCCCTGCTCATTTCCCCCCCAATTTTTCTGGCCATTCTTCAGCTCAACCACTCCTATTTAAGTTACAAGGAGAGAGTTCACTTGCCAACTTTAAAACTCCAATGGCAACCCCCTTGTGTGGAAGTTCATTTTTTTTAAATAGCTTTAATAACAATAAATGTTATTTGTTGTTTGTCTTATTGTAAGTCTGGTTACACCAAAGATCTAGAAGACAATGCGCAGAGTGCGTCTATTTGCACGCGTACTCTTCTGGACATGTCCAGCTTTCATCTCAGCACAAATAGGACCGAGAAAGCAACAAGACCCCTTTGGACTATACCATGTGTTACAAGTGTATAGGGAGGTCTACATTTTGGATTTGTTTGTCTAGCTTGACTTTTTCAGAATTTTCTCAGGGTAAGAACCTCTGGAAATGCTGTTAATATTAGTGTGTGAATGCTTGAATGACCACTAATAATTTTTATCATGAGTCTGAATGAATTCATGAATGCAGAATGCTTGGAAAATAGCCAAGTGCTTTGTTTTAATTTCATAAAAATGCATTTATTTTTGCTATCTGTACTCCCCTGGTACAATGCATTACTGTAGGAGGAAGAAACTGGTTTACTATGCAAAGACATCCCCCTTCCTTTTGTCATTGGATGATGTGCACGTTCTGGACAGACATGCCATGGTTCATTAACATTAAGGAATGGAAGCTTCTTTTGGAGGAAGAAAAGAAGAAACTTGAAGAACAGTTTACCTGTTGTGTAAAATAACCAGCTTGGTTCACTTTGAATTGGCACAGCTAATGTCAAGAAAAGTGATCTGAAGACTTGAAGATGGTGTACTAAACACTGAAGAAGCATGATTGTATTTCTTGCATGTTTTTCTCTTGTTTGTAAATAATTTCAAATGTTTACACTTGAATCCCTAAAATGAGGACTGCCCTCAGAAAAAGGAATGATATGTATCAATGCAGTATAGTTTATGCTACTGATTTTTATAAGCAATTTTCTAGTTTTGTATGTTTGATACAAATAGTAATGAGTAATCGTCTACCTCATTAATGCTATTGGTTTAAAGTACATAATTCTTATGTCTTACCTTAGAAGTTTAATGCACATAGCCTATGGAAAAGTCATATGCTTGTTTGCTTCCTGTGGTTTGACATTCACAGTGACAATTTGGCTTTTTATAGGGCTAGGCATTTTTAATTTTTGGTCCAAGCTGCAGCGATTAGTCTAGATAGATGGTCATAGGTGTGAGGAAACCTTTTCCAGCTTGGATCCAGACGAGATGAGACGACATCACTGACAAACAATGGGTTACCAACGATACTGGACTTTTGTTGTTGTTTCATCATGGACTGTCTGACGTGTTCCTGCTACACACATCACCCCACATGTATGGAAGTCATGGCGTTCACATCGTTTCACTCAATGAAGCCATGAAAGGGGGGACTGTTAGGAGATGAACTTTGAAAATGCTTTTGTTTGTTATTTTCTGACCTGCATGCACACCAGGAATGGTGCCAGCAAGTGTCTTTGCTTTGGGAGAATGTAAGCTTGAGTTAATGTGACTCTCTGTGTAGAGGAGGTACCACACACAGCCTATACTTCCATGCAAATGAGATCACAGACATGCCTTGCACATATCTACCAATGAGGCCTTGGGAACAAGAAGCCTCTCCATTAACATCTCCATTACGGTCCTTCAGCAGAATGTAGAAACAACAGCTTTCCCACCATTGAAGAAGTTCTACCTCTCACATAACCCACAGGATGCTTAACGCATACAAGTGTGAAGTTCCCACCTGAGAATGGCCAGATCCATCTGCATACCTAAAGGTTTCCATGCCAACCCATCTTAGCATCTTGACCAAAAACCTCCCTTGTAGAAAGGTGTAGATTTTCAGTATTGCCCCACCTTAGTAGGAGGGAACCCCCACATCCTTTAGCCAATGATATAGGAATGGGATGGACCCAGAGACACCCCAAGCCAGCCCCCAGACTAGCTGATAAAATGGGGTGCAACCCTTTGTTCCAAAGAAGAAAGCAAGAGGGGAAGAAATCACGCGCGCACTCCTGCAGCCTCCTGCAGGAAAAGCAACCTTTGTAACTTAGGGTAACTCTTGTGTGCTCTCTTGGAATCCGGACCAAGAGACCCTTTACAATTGTTGGCAGGCTCCAACATTGTAAAGTGAGAGTTTCCCTACTTAGAAACAATCCTTGTTCCTGAACACTGGATGGTCGAATCTTCTGGAACAGATAAGTATATATGCTTCCCCCCCCTCCTCAGCATACCTTTAGTTTAAAACCCCAAATATTATTTTCCATTTCTACTTTAACTAAAGGAACTTGAATGTATGTGTGTGTGAATCTGTTTTTGTGTGCCTGTAAATAATAAGAATACTCAGTAAAGAGAATCTTGATTCAAATTAAGGAACCTTGTCAAGTGTTCTCCTTTTGGGAAAAAAGGCTTCTCTGGCACAAAGTTCGCTTTCTCTGTATAAATTGGCAAAAAGACCTCAGACAAGTTGGTCAGTTGACTGCGTAGATAAGCAGTCCGCCCAACAAGGCCTCAGAATTGGAAAGGAGTGGGGATTCCAGCACCCAGGTCCTCTTCCTTCCTGTGAATGGCTCCTCTCCTCTCCTCTCCTCTCCTCTCCTCTCCTCTCCTCTCCTCTCCTCTCCTCTCCTCTCCTCTCCTCTCCTCTCCTCTCCTCTCCTCTCCTCTGAACTCAGTCAGTTCCTGCCTCTTCCCCTTGTTGCCTGTCTCACCACCCTGCTCTTTCTCCTTCTTGCTCAGGGCTGCCTCTTTAGCCTCTTCCATTCTGGCCTTCCCCAAGTCTGGGCCCAGGTTTGCTTTCTGACCCCACCGCTCCTGATGCTGCCTAGCTCCCAGATTTATTTTCAGTTGTGTCAGAGGGATCTGCCTGGATCCCACCCACCAATCTCTCCTGGCTTTCTTTGCATGGGTGAGTCAGGCCCCTGGCCATCACCATCCTCAGCTTAGGTGGGGTTGAGTCAGGGTAGATCAGAGGTTCTGAGATTCCTTTGGGCTAGGGTTCAACTTAGGGCTACCATTCCCCTGATGAGTTGGGGGTTTGCTCACTTTTGGGCCCCCAGATCAACCAGCCCCAATCTGGCCAGTGGGGGAACCCTGCCCCCAAAGTGCCCTGTTTGTGGCAATGCACCTGGTGCAATGATGTCACCTGAAGGTGACATCATCATGCCGGGCATGTTGCAGGGGGAATGCTCAATCATTTAAGGAAAAACCATAGAAAACTCCAGGAAGAGCACCAGGACCCCCACCCCCAGCAGCCAGGTAAGACCTGGCAACCCTAGTTCAACTGCTTCTGCCTGGCTCTCTGTCCCTGGTTCCTGCTGCAGACTCCCTGAACCAATTAGGCAGCAAAAACAACAACAACAATTCTACAGCGACATTTTGCCCTTCCCCTTCACTATCTGACATTCTGCAAAATTCTTTGTCATTCTAGACAAAATGGTACTTTGAATGGATATCCAAACAATACTATTGCAAAATAAGCAACTCTTACAACAGTCTGCTTGAAATTATACTTTGAACGGATGTATTTTTTAAGCTAACATATTGGGAAAGGAGCAGCTATTTCAAACACACCCAAAAAACATTCAAGAAATAAAGGAGGTCCAAAAATTTGGACCCTAAAGGGATGAGGGAGTGGGAGGAGGAACAGACGCTGCAGCAGGCCAAAGGTTTTGTGGGACTGGACAAAACTATTTGTTCATGCTTGAAAGAAGATCTGTATTTCCATTTAACAGGAACTCATCAAGTCGCAAAAAGTATTCTTAAGCCAAGTTAGTTCTCTAGCTTTCTTCACTCGAATCACTTGATCAGCAGACGAGAAAGCAGCAGATAGAGAAAAAGACAAGATGCCACCTGTGAGAAAGAAGTTTATTGAGATTCTGGAAAAGGCAATGGAAGAGGGTGAAAAGATGACTCGAGATGAGATGCTGTTTACTTATGATGGGGTTGTGTACCCCACTGCTCTTTGTAGTCTGGAGGTCTTCAAGGCTCTTGAGTCCTTTGAAGCAAGGAGTGATGATGTCATGCTGGCTGGATACTGTAAATCTGGTGAGTATAATTTGTTTGATATAAAAAGAATTAGCATGAGGTGTTAGGCTGGAATTTAATAGGCTAGTGGAAATAAGTTAGAAGGGTTCTTCAATAATGGCTTCAGAAATTCTGGACAGGACCAAATGCAATAGAAACTGATGATAGCATGGTGGGAAACTATCTGCATAACTCTTAACAGCACATACTTGAAATTAGTGTTGCAGTTGTTCAAGGTGGGAAACCGCATGGTTCTCAATTTCCTTGGTATCTATGCTACGTAGCCAGACTCTATAAATGAATTTGTGTTTTCAACATTATCAGTTCCATCCCAAGCAAACTCACAGCCTTCTAAGTCCATTGAAATCAATGGGCATAGAAAGGTATAACTCTGCTTAGGATGGCACTGCATAATGCACTCACTTGTATACATGTGAAGGCTTTAGTGGGGCTGTATTAAAGGCTTCCAGATACATGGATCAGAGGGGTTTTCCCTGCTCTGTTCCAAAACTTCTCTCTGTGCTGCTGTCCAGTTCTCCTTTATTCCAGTTTAATGGAGAGAATCTCTAAAATTTGGTTCTAAATTGGATCTTGCAGAGCTTCCCACAGTATCCAGTTCTTTCTATTCTTCTGGATCTCTCCGTGCCCCCATTGCAACTATGCATATCTGGGAGGAAAACTGAGCATAAGCTAATCTGAGATAACCAAAGAGCAAATTCCTTCTCCCTCAATATGAACAAATGTCACTCTTCCTAAAACATTGTCAAAAGGGAGGTACATTGCTTCTGCAATCTGTGAATAGAACTGGGAATTCAGGGGAGATCATTCAGTTCAGCCCTATACTGCTTATATAGATTGATGAGATATCAGTATGTCTGTTGCCTGATGAGCTCTGGTAGATCAGTCTGGACCAGGGTTGACAATTCTGGCTTGTGAAATTCCTGGAGATTTTGGGGATGGTAGTTGGGAGGGAAGGAGCTCAGTGGGACTGTAGTGCCATAGAGACTACACTTCAAAGTTGCCATTCCCTCTAGGAGAACTGATCTTTGTAGTCTGGGGATCAGTTGTAATTCCAGGAGAACTCCAGGCCCCATCTGGAGGCTAGCAACCCTAAGAATGAGTTCAGGAAAGAAAGGTGCCATGCTGGTTAAGAGATGCAGGTGGTCTGGTATTACTGTCACCTCTCTCAGGCTCCTGCATGTGAGAGTGCATGTGAGGGTGTGACCATTGATTTAGTGGGTCAGTTTGCTCAGGCTGACTTTTGCCACAGTGACCTATCTTCATCTTATATGGGCATCCCTTGCTACTGTACTGGAATACGCAGCTTGTTCCAAATGCTGGTTTAGTACTGAGGAAGTCTTGCTTCCACCCTACATTCTTTATGTTGGTCATACATAGGGGCAGATAAGAGTTTAAGGCTGTGCACATGGTAAACGTTCTGGATATATTCAGGGCTTGCTCTCAGTTGGGACAACCTCAACCTCAATTCAGGCATTGCACACTATTTTGGGTTCCTGTCTTATTTATTTATTTAAAACATTTATATTGTGCCTTATCTTCTTAGATTCATGGCAGCTAACAATGGAACAAATTGAAAGGACACAAACACAGCAATTCACCCTGATGATATCATGTCACTTCTGGGCTTGCGTTGCAGCACTGGAGTGACACCTTTCCCCCTGCTGCCCTACCAAGTGGTGGCAGGGAAGGGAGGCTGCCAGTGGGAGGTCTCTTGCCAGAGCAGGAGATCTGGCCACCCTGGCTGCAATCAACTGTGCAGTTATGCAGTTGCACATCCCATTAGAATCACTAGAATCCCATTAGAATCATCATGTATGCATGTATATGACAAAATTATAAATTACTGAAAACTCTGGCTATTTCCAAGAAGTTTTTCTACTGACTAACTAAAAGGATATTGATGACTTGTAGGGCTCCAAAGGAGAATGTAACTTTTATGAAAATATTTGTCGAGGGTGCTGGATTCACAAAGTGAGCAACAATTAACAATCCGATAGATTTTGCTCTGAGAAGACAAGAGTCCCTGGAAAAAGCAGGAAAAATAATGCTAGGAAAAGTTGAAGGCAGCAGAAAAAGAGGAGGACCCAACATGACTCAGTCAAAGAGGCCACGGCCCTCAGTTTGCAAGATCTGAGGAAGGCTGTTAACAATAGGGTGTTTTGGAGGTCATTAATTCACAGGGTCACCATAAGCTGGAAACAACTTCACAGCACTTAATGTACAGAGATTTTGCTTTCTTTAAAATATTTGAGATATAAGAAGCTATTATAACTGTTGTGAAAAAGAAAAACTCTCAGAAGTCTTTCACTCAATGACCAACTAAACCACAGATAAAGCTGTAAAGTTATTATTAATTATCAATTATTCCCTCTTAATGTAGCTAGCATGCAATCCACTGATTGCTTTATACTCCAAGGAAAGATGTGAGAATCAACTGTGTAGGCACATTGGGGCTTTATGTACTAGAAGAAACAGAGAACAAATGAATAAATCACTTTAGAATTTGTTCGACATATGCACATCATTATGACAGAACATGGTAGAAGGATTTTTAAAAAGTGACATTTTAAGTGACAGTGTTGAAAGTCCAAAGTTTGCAGTTGATTTGACACAAGCAGGGTAACATTTAAGCTAGTCAAGTTTGCACTTCAAGAGTTTCAGCAAAGTTCTCGTCATATATACACCTCAGGTAACTTCAACACTTTCAACACCTTATTTTTAATGTTGATACTTTTAAAATTAAAACACATCAAAATAAGAAAGAATAACCATCTTTTATCATTTCCCACTCCAATAAAAATAACAACCCTATTTCCAGGGAAGATAAACTTTGTTTATATATAGTATCCATCCATCCATCTAAATAATTTATCTTTGGTTGTCTCTTATTTGTACAGTGGCATAAATTGTATCACAGATGTATATTGATAAAAGAAAGAAAGAAAGAGAGGATACATATCCACAAAAGAAAAAAGGAGGATGGATACACACACACACACACAACCCACACACCCAAAGAGAAAAACCTGGAAGATCGAGACAGAATCCTAGTGGCCAATAAAGATATTATTAGCAAACACTTAATCAAAAGCAATCCAAAGATGGGCCCTCTACTTTCAGCTATTTTAATACTGGGCCCTTGAATTTGGATTCATTTAACCTTCTAGGTTCTTAATTCATTCTTTTGGGTTAAGTTTTCTCTCCCCCTTTTTTGTCCTTTTCATTTGCCCCTGACTTCACTAACTCATTTTAAGTTGTTTCAGTCTTGTGTGACTTACTCACTCACTAGCCAAAAATCTGTGTGATATATTGATTTAATCATAGAATTATAGCATCATATTAAGAGTCCATTGCCTTTCTCATTTTACTTTTTAAATCCTGGACCTTGGAATCATTTTTTAAGTTTAAAGGAAGAATAAGCTACTACTCTATCCTTTGAGCTGTCCTGTATAATTCTATATTGTGAATTTTCTGGCAGTGAACATTACAGATATATTGCAGGGTTAAAATATTTTCCAGTTTCTTTGTTTTTCAGCTAAAGAATCCAATAAGAAACATGAGCCACACAAAACCAGAATTTCTTGAAGCATACTGATCCTCTTGTCACTAACAAACAGGTTGTGCAAGATCCTTGTATAGGTTATCAGCTCAATAATGTTCCATTTCCAGTTTTTCGTTAATTTTCTTTTTCCAGGTACTAACTGGGTTGGCCAGATAGTTACAGATTTAGTAATAACATCTGCAAAGAAACATGAACCACACAAGCTTAATGAAAAACTACTGCTGGCAGAATTTCCTTATATTGAAATTGGAGATACTGACAAGTATAAGGTGAGAACTGAATATTTTGCAAAGATTTTAAAGACTGTAAAATAAAATGGTTATACAGACCTTGCACTACTATCTGTCTTCCATTCATTCTCTCCCCCTTGCTACTTATTACTTCCTCAGAATTGTTTCCATCTTACCATTGTCCTTCATTTGGAGGGGTCAACAATCAAGGAAAAAGAAAATATTAGGAGAAAAATAGCATGGAAGCAGCAAAATATAAATAGGGAAAATAATGGTGCAAAATAGGATCAGGATGGAAAAAAGTGAATAGTTTATTTGGAAAATACATTCCCAGGCCTCAGTCCAAAATCATTACTATGAACCCAGAATTCAAAACTGGGAAACAGGAACAGGTCAAGAGAGTTTAGTTATGAGAAGACTAGAATGGTTCTCAATGGACTGATTGGGTTGTTATGGCTCACTGTTCTAGCTTGTAAACCATATATGGCTTGCAGTAACTAGTTTATTCAGTACTGATGTCACAGCAAACTGTGGTTAATTACTGTAGAGAGAGAATTGGTAAGCGTGGGAGAAAAGAAGAGAGCATGCTAGAGCCCAAGATACAGTACTGATAGATAAACTATAGTTTGACCATTACGGCTTAATTGGGTCAGTCTCTGAAATGGACTTCCCTAGAAAGATTCATAGAATCAGAGAGTTGGAAGAGACCTCCAGGGTCATCTAATCCAACCCACTGCACAATGCAGGAAATTGGTCTAGATGATCTTGGAGGTCCCTTCCAACTCTATGAATTGTTATTGCCAGAGAGTGTATGAGGTCTCCTCCATTTCTTGCCCATCATGGTTGGACATCACTGGGGAAGTCTTCTATTTTTATTTAGTTTTTGTTCCTCTCAGTGTAGTAAACATTATACTTCTCATAACTAAACTCTCTAGACCTGTTCCTGTTTCCCAGTTTTGAATTCTGGGTTCATAGTAATGATTTTGGACTGAGGCCTGGGAATGTATTTTCCAAATAAACTATTCACTTTTTTCCATCCTGATCCTATTTTGCACCATTATTTTCCCTATTTATATTTTGCTGCTTCCATGCTATTTTTCTCCTAATATTTTCTTTTTCCTTGATTATACAGCTGGTCTCAACCAAATGGGGGTCATACAGTGAACATGGTGGTGTCATGACTCTTTGCAGCCAGTCAGCATTGGCTATGACAATATCGATGAGATCAAATGAAGCCAAATGAGAATGAGGGCAGGAAAAGGCAATGCAAATAAAGATATGAATATTCTTGCAGTCATTGCTGAAAATAACAATCAAAAGAGCAGATTGTTTTTGGGAATTGCCCAAAATGTTGCTAAAAACAGTGAATAGTATTCTTCATCCATTATTCTCTACCACTGAATAATGGAATGGTATTGAAATCCAAACTAGCCCTTTATCCACTCACCACCATCAGTGATTCTTTTTGTAGATGATCTACATTTTATCTCTGATCTAAACTGCTGCTGGGAACCAGAATGACAAGAACCAGAAAACAGCATGCTGGACATGGAGGGGAAGAGTTTAATTCTGTACCATTTATGAACTGACTAGGTTGTCTTAGTCTTGTACCTTCAGTGTGCCATCTGTAAAATGAGAATAATAGCTATTTACCTCAAAAGGTGGTTTTACAAACAAATTAAAGACTTTATACAAAACTCTTCCAGACTAGTGAAAAAATGGATCAGCATGGATGCCAATTCTTATGTAAAGCAACTTCAGCAGCTTTCCCATGAACTTCATTGAAAGGAGAGGCTCTGTGACAACAAAGCTGTCCTTACGTATTGAAGCAAATAAGAAGGCAACTCCTGATAGGGTTCTATGTGGTTTCCAGATTGCATGTGGAACTCTGGATTTTATATATATATATATATATATATATATATATATATATATATATACACACACATATGTGTGTGTGTGTGTAAATGTATAAAGTTATCTGTAAGATTCACCAACTTTTTAGTACTGAGGACACAATGGATGAATCCCTCTCCTTCCTTAACTAGAATTTAAAACAAACAAAAAACATACACATTTTGAAGCTTTTAGTGAGCCATCCTTAGCCTTGAAATATTGTGACAGTAAGCAAAAATTTACCTCCAAAGTATTAAAGTTTGCTATCTAGAAGCAAAGGTATTAATTGACGTTGAAGCCCTTGAATTTTTTTTTCAAAAGGTAGGAATGACCCAGGCAGACAGTCAAAGGGACATTTTGAAGAAAGAGTAAAGAAAAGTTTGTGCTTTCTCTAATGGATTGTTTACTTTTCATATCATGCGTATTTATTTTGGCTGTAAAAGAGGATGAACACCTATCCATCAAGGAGAGTTATGTTTACTCACCTCCGTGCTGATAAGCTACCAAAATGTGTCTTCGAGAATAAAGCCAAAGTGAGTAACCCTTGTATTATACTTTGTAGTCATTCAAAGTGTTGATAATGCTTTTAGTGGTCCATTCACATGGCCCCAGGCCAATAAATCATAATAAAAAAACAAAACACACAAAGCTAGGTTTGCAGCAAGGCAAGGGGAGAGGCAGGCCACCTTCCAGAGCTGTTTTGGCCTTTAAGGGAGGACTCATTGGGCCAGGCTCGGCAGTAACTAGGCTTTCCAATTCTGGATTGGCAGATTTCTAGAGATTTTGGGATGAAGCCAGGGAAGGAGGAGGTATGCGTACGGGAGGAATCTCAGCGGGTTATAATGCCATACAAGCCACCCTCCATAGCAGCCATTTTCTCCAAGAGAGCAGATCTTTGCAGTCTGGAAATTAATTAATTGTATTTCCAGAACATCTTCAGGCCTTAAATGGAGGCTAGCAAAAACAGGAGAACTACAGATATAGTACAAATACAAAGCAAAAATTGTTACCATAGAGAGTAGTTATATAGATTTTTACCATCATCATCTTTACCATCATTACTAACTGGCCCCATGAGGAGTGAATGACAGTGCTGCGTGGAGCTGATGCCACTGAATTGGGAGTACCATCTTTAAGATGCCATCTTTTTATTGAAGACTGAAACATCTAGAGCACTTGATATTGTAAATGATAGTTTTTATATTGTTTTAACCTGTATTATGTATTGGCATGTGCCTTATTTGTGAGCCGCCCTGAGCCTTTGAATATTTTCTACTATTATTTTAGAAAGACATATCAACATAGGTCTTTAAAAAGTACCACTTTAATAGATTCATAACAATAGCCATGTAGAAACAATGTCAATCTGGTTTATGGTACTTTTGTCATTTGCAAACTTCAGCATATTCACATACAAACCTTTCCAGTGTCTTTCTCAGAAGCAACTTGAAGTATCATTGGCATAAAGTTGTTTGCAAATGTCTGTACTCTTTTTCTCTTGGGAATGATCCCTGGTGAAGGAAGCCACATGGAAAAGCTCAAATTGAACTGTATTGCAATTTTGGAAAAAGGGGTCATTCTATCCCCCTTGCAGACAAGCCTGAACATGCTTGAAGGTATCTTCTGAACTTCTTCACATTTTCCAGACTTGAAGGAGCCATTCACCCTGGAACTTTCGATGACTCCTTAGTAGCTAATGCCATGATTGAAAGAGCTATCAGGTTTCTACTGAGCTGATTATTTCCCTTTGTTGAACCTATTCAAATTTACCCATTGTTGAACCTATTCAAATTCAAATACCTTTGAACAACAATGGAAGAACTGGCAGCCTGGGGTACTTCTTGGTCATTTGAACCAGAGTTTACTCAGCATGCCCTGGAAGAGTTTCAGAATATATTTTAAAATATATTTTAAAATAATATATTTTTAAATGATGGGGTCAGTTTGACCTCATTTACATTTCTGTGGGGTTTTGATGTTTTCAATGAGGGGTATTTTTGACCCCAATTAAAAATTTTACTCTTCTTTTTCATGCATTGCTGAAAATAGTTATTCTTATGGCCTGACTTTCTTCTTAGTAGCTAATGCCATGATTGAGAGAGCTATCAGGTTTCCATTATTTTTGCTGTAATATTGGGGTCACTTTGACCCTTATTCCAAAGTAGTGTAGTCATTTTTTTCTCCCTGCAAAGGCTAACTGGGCAGGGATTCTTTTCTTTTCCTAAAAGCTGTATCCCCTTTCCTTTGGCCTGAATGGGAGTCTCATTTCTTTTCCTAAAAGCTGTATCCCCTTTCCTTTGACCTGAACGGGAGTCTCATTTCACTACCCAACAACCTTGCCAAAGCTCATTCCCAGTTCTTGTGTCTATGTAAAATTGCTTTCAGCATAGGCTGAGACTCAGACTCTTTCAGTTCTTCAGCTGAATTCTTCCTCAGAGCATATTTTCAGCAGTTAAGGTACAGAATTGTCTCTCTTCTCTCAAATCAGGAATCTGTAAGAATGCTCAGCATCCAGCTAATAAAAATTTCTGCCCTTATTTGGAGCTGGCCAATCAGAGTGCTTGGAGTAGCCTGTCACTCAAAGGTCTCCATTCCTGAGCAGATTTAACTCTTCACCTCCTGTGGTACTCTGATAGTGCAGCATTTTGAAGCTTGTTTTAAGGGCTGTCTGTCACAGATGATAAAAGGATTGAAATGTGATATTTGGGAGAAAATCAGTAGAAACGGATACATTTTAGACAGCCACCATTCCATCCTTATTCAGATTTTATTCTAATTTCATTTATTTATTTATTTTTAGATACTGCTGCTGCTTCGAAATCCGAAAGATGTAGCTGCATCTTTTTTCCATTTTTCAAACACTTTTTCCCCATATCCACCTTATGACAACTTCAACGACTACTTCCGAGCTTTAATGGAAGGACAAAGTAGAGATTCTCTTTTCTATCCATGTTTAACACACACACACACACACACACACAAACACACACACATATGTATAAACAGCCCAAGTGTATCTCTTTCACAGTCAACTAACATTGTATGAAAAGAAAATGTGTAGTGTTTCAATGAACAAATGCGTGGGTCTCTCATAAACATCTTAGGGGAAGAAGGGAGAAAGTATATTTAGTTGAATAATTCTGGAGATAAATTTCCTGTTTCAGCAGTTCCTTGAAGATGTCCACATCTTCTTTAATGATGTTCGGTTTTTTAAATGAAAGAGAGCAAGAGAAGTGAACTGGAAAGACTGCTTAAGCAGGAGCTCTGTGTAAGAACTGACCAGTGTAGAGAACTCCTGTTAATGGGCATGGAACTTTGAGTTGTTAATGGCATAGCTCTTGAGCAAGATGGACTGAACCTTTTTCTTTTCTTACTCACAAAATTTATGACACTGCCAGGGCAGCTAAAGGGCTGGACCTAATATTCAGTCTACACTGACTTTTCATAATTAATCTAGGTGAAATGTGTACATGGCGGAGTAGCCATCTGAGTATACCTGATTCCTGTAATCCCAGGCATCCTAAATTTTGTTTTTGAGATGGAGTTAAATGAGAACCTGGGTACTTTGACATGTACTGATTCCTATATTTCCCAAAATTCTGCTATGTAGGGAACATGGAGTTTTAAAGGAAAACTAAATGGAAGCAATGAAGGTATAGATACATGTTTTCTTAGTCATCTCTCAGCACAAAAGAAAAACATGCTCTCTGGAACTGCAAAAGAGCCCAGTCAGTATTGCTGACAATTTTGCCTTGGAAAGTCAGGTTGTTTCTGGGATTCTCCCTTATCTGTCAGTTGCAGCTTAGGGTCCATGCCAGTGCATTCTTACTACCTTCATGCAAAAATGTGACATCCCATGTATTAGCTAAGAGGTAAATGAAGGAATGATGCTAAACAAGGCCTTCCCACACTGGGGTACACAGACAGCTAGATGCATCCACAATGACTTACTTTTTCCAAGTCAGGTTTCAGCCCCTTGTCGCCCACTGTTTGGGAATCACAGGCCTATTCAAAGCAGTTAATGCAAATTCAGTAGACAGTCACAATGAATCTTGTTACTTCTCCTTTGGTAAAGCACAAATGAATGGTTATAACTAGGCAGTCCAAAAACTTAAAAATATTGCTTGGGTTTTTTTAATTGTCTCCCGTTTTAATTAATTCTCCAAAATGGGAAGATATTTGGTAATGAAGAATTTAGGGTGAAGTAGATAATTTCAAGCAACATCAAAAATTGATATAGCTATCCAGGAACAGATTACATTTAGGAGGAAATTTTACACCCCCACCCTGAACACCATCATAAGCTATGACTTGAAGTTTAACTATTTTTGCTGTGCTTAGCCATTCTGTTTGGGAGTTGGGTAAGTCTGGAACTATATAGTGAATAAATTTAACTTTTTGAAGCTGGTATTGGACTTCTTCTAATCACTGCTTCATGATTTCTGGTTTCCACCAGTGCCCTGGGGAAGCTACATTGAATATCTTTGTGTCTGGAACAAGTATATCGATAAAGACAATGTCATGCCAATAACTTATGAAGAAATAAAAGAGGTAGGATTAATACAGTTTCTGTCTATAAAGATGTTTATATCTATAAATTTATATCTACAAAGTTTATAGATATACAGTTATATCTTTTACACAAGGTACAGTTATATATATTTCACAGGGCAAGGGGTTTAATATGGACAGAAGGATTTCTGCCTGCAGAACACAGCTGTCTTGCCTCTTGCCTCCCACTGCAGCTCCAAATGCTGCTGAAATGGTGTTCCAAGGGTCCACTGTCCCCAGAAGTATCATTTCAGGGTCACTTTGGGCCACAGAAGGAGGAGGAAGTGAGAGAATCACGATCCACAAGCAAGAATTCCTTCTGTCTATAGAAACACTCTGGTGGATCCAAGTTACCATGCAGTTCAGGCAACTTTTCTTACAATTGAACTAATAAGTGTACATAGAATAATGGAAGCATTTTACTGGAAAGTGTAGCCCACCTAACCCAAAACTGAAGTTAATGAAGTAACATTATTTGTTACCTTTGTGCCAAGGAGCTCAGAAAAATATTGATGGGTTTTTGTTTTCATTTTACTCCTACAACAACTCTTCGAGGAAGGTTATGCAAAGAGAAGATCACAAACCCATGGTCACCCAGTGAGCTTCATGGCTGAGCTGGAATTCAAAACCTAGGCTTCCCAGTTCCTCTCTTTAACCACTGTATCAGACTGGCTCATTTTTAAAGTGTGAGCAAAGTTATGCAAAAAATTCCAAATTCTATGCTAGGGATCATTGAGAAAGGGGCTGTGAATAAAATTACTTGCAAAGCCCTTATTCAAGCTTGTGATATAACCTCATACAATGTGCCATTCCGATTACCTCATCTCAAAAAGGATAATGAAGTGCTGGGGAAAAAAGGCTGAAAACTGCAACAAAAATGATCATGGGGTTGCATCATCTGCTCAACAAGGCAAAACTAAAGCATTTGGGTCTTCGTGGTTTAGGGGGGGAAAGGCAGCTGAAGGGTGACATAAGAAAAGTCTATAAAATTATGCATGATATAGACAGAATGGGGAGAGAGAGAGAAATTTCCCCTCTCCCATGATGCTGGATGGTCATATGCTGGGGAACAGTCCACAGATGAGGGCTGTTGAAGGTGGGCCGTGCTTGTGAGCTTCCCTCTAGCACAGAGGTGGCCAAACTTGCTTGACAGAAGAGCCACATAGAACAAGCATCAGATGTTTGAGAGCCGCAGACATGAACAAATATTACACACATGTTTTTATTGAAAAATACACAAATTTGCTTTTTATTAACTTTAAATGAGACTGCCACAAATAAAAACAAAAGGGGTAAAAACAGATATTGATAATGGTATTTATTTGTCCAATGATATTTACTTGCTTGCTAGTGATATTTATTTGTCTAAAAGAGAAAGAGAAAGGTGGAAAGAGAAAGAGAGAAACAAAGAAAGCAAATAGATGGGGGAGGGAGGGAGAAACTAAGGCTGAGTTCAGACTGGCAGTTTGCAGCAGGAGCCAGTCATGGCAAAAAAGACCGGGAACAAACTGTTCAGGTTTTCCTGGTCACACAGGGCCAACTGATGCAGGAGCATACCAGGAGGAGGCGCGTGGGAGTGTTCAGACTGCTGCCCTGAGATGTGGCTGTAAATGACTTTTTCCTGATAAATCGGCTGGATGCCTATGTGTGTATGAGTGCATGAGCACATGAGCATTCATGCACTCATGCGCTCATACACACATAGGCATCCAGCTGATTTGGGGAGGATCTTGTTGCGCTGGCACCTCATTGGGCGGTAGAGCGGAGCACAGCCAATCATATGCACCTTATGCAGTAGAGCAGAGCACAGCCAATCATATGCGCCAATCATATGTGCTGGGAGCAACGCAGGCACTCTCTGGGATTTGCTACCACTTGTAACAAGTATCTTTTAAATGTGGGAGCGAAGCGGAACAGCACAGGATGCCTATGGGTGGGGAATGCCAGGCAGATGTGCCTGTGTGAACGCCCCCTTTAATCCGCTTGGGAAACATGGCTGGAACGTGGCTATAGCGGAGCAAATTGCCAGTCTGAACTCAGCCTAAGAAAGCAAATAGATAGGGAGCCTGCCGGAACCCGCACAATATGTGTGAAACAGCTACATGTGGCTCCCGAGCCACAGTTTGGCCACCCCTGCTCTAGGGTCTATCTGGTCACTGTTATGAAGGGATGATACATTAGATGGGCCATTGTTCTGTTCCACCATGGCTATTCTTACATTCAGGCTATTCTCCTACATTCAGGATATATAAAAGTATGTCTCTCTGTTTTGGTCAAATTGTAGTGCTCCCAAACTACAGTAATCACCACAGTTGTTCCAAATAAAGCCAGCATGTTCTGCATCATTACCTTCCCTAAGCAAGCCAGATTTTACTTTTGTTAGAATATAAATTTACATAAGACATAGCTTACTTCAAAAAATGCATAAACTGATCATAAATATTGCTTTACTTTTCTTATTGCAGAACCCAGTTGTGGGAGCCAAAAAGATAGCTGAATTCTTAGGCCTGAACCTAGACGATGAAGATATTTGTGGTGTTGCAGAGAGGAGCAATTTCAAGGCTATGAAAGATAATTCCAAAACAACTCATGGCAAATTTGGAGCTGTCCTCTTCCGTAAAGGTAATGTTCTGAAAGTGCTGCTGAAACAACTGGGAAATCTCCCATCCTGATTTTAGTGGATTAATATGGTATCTCAATTCTTATCTTAAAGTCTGGCAGATCAACTAGAAGCAATATGTCAGAGCTGTGAAAACAGAGCATGATTTCAATCACATTTAAGATGCTTAATTCTATTTTAAATGCCCACATGTGTTTATTACTCACTGATGTGCATTAAGGATAGATGAATATACTTTTTTATTTTTTCATTTGTTTCCATGCAGTGCCTTTGTGGACTGCTCATTTATATTGCCAATATAGATTATTTGTTTCTTATAATGGATGAGTATGCCATTATAAATAAATTGAATTCTCAACCTGGCCCCAGATGGGGGTACTTGTCTGCAGATTGGGGCCAGGTGGAGAGAAGGGAGATTTTCCCACATACTCAGGGGCACCCTGAAGTCCAAAATGGAGAGGAGGGATTAAAGCTTCCCTAAGGAACTTCTCTGTGTTTGCACATAACTACCACTGCATCTCATCAACAGAGACAATGTGTAAAGGGGAGACTGCTGCAGTGCTGCATGTGTCATCACTGCCTCTCTGGTGGCGATGCTGCGAGCAGGGGGAGGAGGGGGAAGAACTGTTGCTGCCGCCACCGCCACCACCAAGCTCACCATTGCTGCCTTCCCTGCAGTGGCACTGCAGGTGGGGGAGGAGGAAAAATTGCTGCTGCCACCAGGCCTGCCATCATTACCTTTCTAGCAGCAGTATTGTGGGTGGGAGAAGAGGAGCCAAAAGCAGTGAGGTGGTCAGGGAGGGGGGTGAATGGAAAAAGAGGGGGGCATGTGAGATATTGACAGCAGGTGTTGGGGGAGGGAGAATGAGAGAAAGACTGACATTGGAAGAGGGAGAGAGAGAGTAGGAATTGGGGGACAGAGAAAAAGAGAAAGAAAAGGCATCCAGGGGATGTAGGAAGAGTGACAGTAGGTGTTGGGAGAGGGAGAATGAGAGAGAGACAGATTGAAAGAGAGAAAGTGGAAGAAGACTAGGGATGCCATTTCCGAGTTTGTGTATTTATTCCCTAGTTGGGAGTGGGGGATCCTCCAATTTTCAGGCCTCTTCCCCACCAGTGGGGGGAATCCTGCCCCCAAAGTGATGTAATGACATCACACAGAAGTTGGATTGTGACTGGGAAGGGGAAAAAAGGAAGCAGGAAAAGGGGAGGGGCTATGTGGGATTTTAGATAAGAGAAAGAGGAAACAGTGGTGAAGGAGGAAATGAGATGCTCCCTGCAAGTCCTTGCTGTCCCCCCACTTGTTTATATATAATGCTGATTTATTGATGCATAAATAATATTGAAAAATGCATACAGCAGAAGGAAACAAAATGGTACAAAAGTGAAGATTTGATTAGCAAAAGTTTTGTGTAGTGGAGCAAACAACGAACACCCAGTTCTGTTTGGCTGAAGGCCTCCTTATTAGCAGTAACTGTAGGGCAGATAACTTGGCTACTGGAATAAAGAATAACAATATTTAACTAAGCTGTTTCTAGAGGTCTAGGCCAGGGTTGTCCTGGCCTGGTTCTGCAGATTCTTAGTAGGTCTTGCACTTCTGCAGGCTGCTAGCAGGAGACTGGGCAGAGAAGCACTGAGTCCCTCCTGCTCTCCTGCTTGCTGTGAGGCCTATTGGGGTAGTACACAACAACAAGCCAGGAGCAAAACTGAATTGGGGGGAGATTCCAAGGATAGAGCCAAGGATAACATGGCAGACTTTCTGGGGATCCTTAATCTGTAATAGCAAATTCACATCTTTCAAATCAAATGTATAAATTTATAAATAGTAACCATCACCCTAATATTTTTCCTTAATTATCAGGCAGTGTAAGTGACTGGAAGACACTTTTCAATGAAGAAAACAATCAGGAAATGGACACAATATTTAAAAAGTGTTTAGGAGGAACCAAAGTGGGAGAAAAGATAAAGTATGACATTTACTGCAAGATTTGAAGACTGAGGAAGAAACACTCATAAATGATCATATGTTGTCTCAGAAAACAGTAAGAGACTGACTTTCTTGAAATGCATTTAATAATAATCATACTTTTCCTTGGTGTGAAAAGGCAGGAGAAATCATATTTACTTTTTCCTATCAAAATTTTCAGCATGATTTAACTATACATATAACTGTTCAAGAACTGCTAAATTCTTCTTTCAGAAATATAGTCTAGGTGATACTTTCGTTTGATTAGTCTTTTGTATATATGCAAGCCTTAAATTTACAGGGAGACTGTAGCAACATACAAATACATATATCTATAGTTAAAATAATGGATAAAATGGATTTCAAATGAAAACTTTTTGAACACTGCAAATAGATATTGTTTCTGGCCAGCATCTTGTAATGCTACTCACAAAATTCCAGAAGTTTACATTTTGATCCACTGTCATATTGTCAGGTCTACATGCAAAGGACCACTTAATAAAACAAACAAATAAATAAATAATGTTTTTAAAATATTGCTTTCCTGGTTTTGTATCTCCACCTGCTGGACAACTGAAACATCAACAGGCCAACATGTGCCAAGCATTAATACTTCAATATATAATCCTGAGTTGAAAATATCCTGCCTCATAAGCATTGCTCTGCTTCCCAGTTTCTAGAGTATAATACAGTTACAAAATATTTTATAAATCAGCTGTGTTTCCAGCTGTCTGAAGCAATTTGATCCCAACTCCTTATGAAATACAGCTGGAGGTACAGTTGAGATGAGAAACTATAGGGAAGGAGGTGCTCAGATCTGCTGATGTCATGGTGGTTTGAAAGAAACATTTTAGAAGCATTTCTTTGCCTCAGTCAGTTGGTCAGTTTATTATTAGTCATCGACCAGTACATATCAGTTTGAAAGACAAATAGAAAAATTCCTGACAGTATCCTGGCTGGTTATGAGCCAGGAAAAAACCCTTAGTAACATAAAAGCTTATAAGTTATATAAAATATAAAGGAAATAAGTAAAACTACTGTTCAAACTTTTTAAACCATTTAGAAAGTCAGTTTAAAACAATTTTTGTTAAAAGATAGAGATATGGTCTATTTGCCTTGCTTTTTGCATTCCCCATCTACCTGGACGCAGAACCTAGCCACCTGTCTTGATGTATGATGATTCCTATCCGAAAACAGATATTCTAATTCAATTTTGTTTGATCTTCCTGGGAACCTTTCCGGCAGCGGGCCGATGATTTCCTTTTGGCTCGCCATATGGAAAGAGCAATTTAAAAATATATGCTCCAGATAGTCTATTTCAGTCTGGGAACAAGTGCAGAGCCTGAGTGCGTAAGGCATCCCTCTGTATCATCCCTCTATTACTGCAGACGGCAAGGCCATGCTCCTTGCTAGGGTGAAGGCCCTTCTGGTATTGTAAGATTCAAGAAAATATAAATAGGCCACAGGAGTAACCACATATCTACTGTTTGCTGGAGAAAATAATTTGGTGAACTGCAAATGTCTGCTTGCCTCTTCGAATCTAGTACTCTATGCTTAATAAGCAATTTTGCCCCATCTATACCAAGATTTAGGAGGACCTGAGGGGGGAACCCAGCTTTTCAATGGACATTTGGATTGCTTGTAGCCAACTGCTCTGACATTAGTCATGCAGGATAAGAGGGAACAGCCTCTTTGGATTAATAGTGCCCGTTAGCCATTTATATACAGAAAGAATACAAATCCTAACTTCTACCCAGGTTGTTCCTGTTTCCAAGTGAACCCAGGAGTTTGATACACACTTGGGTACCTGAATTAGCGTTCTAAGGAATTTTGATTGAACTCTCTTGAGTGGAGAGAGGGAGGAAGCTGAAGACCCCAGAAATGTTCCATAGGTTAATTGGGCCAACACCTTGGCTTTGAACAAGTGAAGTGCAGCCTGGACATTGTAGCCCCCCTGTGTCCGGTAGAATTTCAGAATACTATTTGCCGATTTCTCTCCTACATCGGCAGCACTGCTGTTATGAATTTTATTGGAACCAGAAGCCTGTACCATTACTCCCAGATATTTAAAGCTGAATACTTGTTCTAGCTTATGTCCTTGAAGTTCCCAACACCTGGACCTTGTATTTTTCCCAGAGGCCAGGACCTTTGTTTTCTGATGGATAATTTTAAGATGTTGAATTTCACAATAAAGGGAGAATTTTTTCAGAGCCCTTTTCAGCCCTATAAGAGTTCTGGAGAGAATAATTGCATCATCTACGTACAGTAGCACTTGGATGAAAACGGGGGAATGAAAACTGGAGTCTTTCATGAAACTTACCAGGTTATATTTCTTTGCCTCTGTTAGATACCATGTAGTTGGCAATGTTATTTTAACCAATAAACCATCACAAATAACTTCAAAAACATAAGTATATACAACTTCACCCAAAGGCCATTACTACTATGCTCCAATGCCATTTAGATGGGAGTGCCTTGAGGCCTTTGGGAGACCACCAGGGCTATGATCTAAGAAAAAGGTTGTAATTTCAGATCCAGAATGGTTTTTTTTTCACATTCAGTGGGTATTCTTGAAAGTTGAGGAGGATAGTACTGGTTCAGAAATTTTTTCTGGGTTCCAGAAAATAGGACAGGAGGGTTGGCTGGCCATCCACTTTACTAGGAGCTGGCCATCCACTTTATATTGTAATTAGGAATACGGCCTGTTGTGGAAATAAATACAATGAGCTCTAGAAAGAGGCTCTGAGAGGGTGCCCCAGCCTTGGGCACTCAGCGTCAATTTGCTGTGGTGACCTCAGCAGGGTATAATTTATTTATTTATTTGAGCTGCAGTGGCTCAAGTGGTTAAGACGCTGAACTGCAGGCTGTGGAAGGTCAGTAGTTCAGCAGTTTGAGACCCGAGTGTGCCGCATGATGGAGTGAGCTCCCGTCTCTAGTTCCAGCTCCTGCCAACCTAGCAGTTTGAAAGCAAGAAATTTCAAATAGATAAATAGGTACCACTTCAGTGGGAAGGTAACAGCGTTCCATGCACCTTGGTCATGCCGGCCACATGACCACAGAAACGTTTTCGGACAGCGCTGGCTCTTCAGCTTTGAAATGGAGATGAGCACCACAACCCTAGAGTCGGATTTGACTGGCTTTTGAGCAAGGGAACCTTTACCTTTACCTTGATTACATTTATAGCCTGCCCTCCCCACAAGCGAACTCAGGGCAGCTCACATTGCTTGGCCTGACATGCCAAGATTCATATAAATATTTAAAATATTTAAAACATTTAAAACCATTTAAACTATCAACAAATTTCAATTAAAGTGCACACAGTGGTTATTGAAGCAAGATGGCATGCCATATAATGCAGGACTCAAAGCACTCCACTCAGCAGTCTCCAGGTCTTTAAGGTAGTATGGCTCGATCTCAACTGTGGCCAGCCTATGCCACAGATATTAAATGTGGTCGTTGATGGTAGTAGTGTGCGGCTCCTAATGAAAGGCCTGGTGGAAGAGCTCTGTCTTGCTGGCCCTGCTGAACTGCACAAGATCCCTCAGGGATAATGACACATAGTCCACCATTTTCTCCAGGGGAACTGATCTCTGCTGGAGATTGGCAACAATGGTTTTCCAGGAGGAAATGGCTAGTTTGGATGGTGGAGTCCATGGCATTGTGTCTATCTGAGGTCCCACCCCTCCTCATACCCCACCATCTCCAGGCTCCAGCCCTCAAATCTCCAGGAATTTTCCAACCTGAAGGTGGCAACCCTATCTTCTTCCCAGCCAACCATCAACCAACTTTTTCTGTCACTCTGACTTCAGCTTTCCATCTCCTCCCCTCTCCCCTTCCTCTATCTAGAAAAAATACAGCCTTTCTCATTCCCCCTGGAGAAAATAACTGCTTTGGATCTTTCTCCCCCTGGAGAAAATAACTGCTTTATTAAGCTGAGGCCTGTCCCCTCCCCAATCTCTGGCTTCCATAGACTCCACCACAAAATCTCTAAGAATTTCCCAACCTGGAGTTGGCAACCATGGTCAGGACTGGCCCCAATGAGTTCCCCACAAAGGCCAAAGTGGGTCTGGAAAGGGCCTCCTGCCCTTGTCTTTTTACTGACAGAACCAAGCTTGGTTGCTGTTGCATGCAAGGACAGAGTAATCCTTTCTTGTTCCTTCAGCTTTTTCTTCCCACCATTCTCTTCTGTGTAAAATGATCACTCATTTCAAAGATTAGCACAAGATATAGAATGTAGACATGTGCACCAGAAGGGGGGGACGGGGACTGTATTTTTCAGGTGTGGATTTCAGGGAAGTGTAATTATCAGTATTCTTGATTAGCTGAGTCTCCAATACCAGTTCAGTATCCAGATTCAGTGGTTCTTCAGGATTCTGAAATCATTCAGACCCATTATTTCCTCTGCAGAATGTTTCCAGGGGGATGGGATAGCTGTTGTATTTTTTAAGCAAATGACACTAAAATTTCCATGGCATTAGTGATGCCTATCTACAAAAGGCACCCCCCATCCAAGTTTCAAGTGAATTAGAACAAGGACTCCAGTTCTATGGGGCCCTGAATAAGGTGCACGCAGCCATCTTCCATGGTTTCCTGTGATGGAAAAGTGCTTTGGTTTCTACATAGTGAAGAGTAGTGGAACACACAAGAGCCAGCAACCACTGGCCAAAAACCTCCCAATGCAAAAAGTACAAACAAGCCCAATGAAATCCAATGTCAAAACAGAGAATCCCAGCAGAAACACAGGTCAACATGACAAATCCTATGCATCCAATGTCAAATCAGAAAATCCACCCAAAGCACCTGAAGGAAGGAAAGGGACACTATTTCCAGCCCAACAGAACCAATGTCAAACCACAGAAGCCAAGCAGGAACCAGGGCCAATACGGCAGTGAAGCTCAACAGAACCAATTCCAAACCAAAGAATCACAGCAGAACCAATCTGGCAAGCTCCCCCTAATATTCAATCACATTTGCCTGTGAGCATGGCTCCACCCCCCTTTCTGTTGCCCAGGAATTCTGCAAATGGCAACCCCCCCATGCTTGAAACTTTAAAACACCAGCCCTGGATATTCATAAACATTTCCAGGAATATTCAAGATTGGGATACTGGTATTGCTGAGATTCTTGAATATCTATCCAGTTCCAAAGATATCTGAAAAATACTGATAAGGTATTTTTAGGGCATATATTTGGGACAGATATATCCAAGTGCACGTCCCTAACATGAAGCCTTTATCTGGCAAGCCAGACTTTGGAATAACAAGATTACTGGATGGTCACAGTCACAACTCAGAGGCAACAATGATCAAAAGAAACTATGAAAAATGCTCTAGAAAATGTTTAGATATCCAACATGAAATTCTTGTACAAAATGTCTACAATAGATAAACATGTGTAGTGTCCAAAATAATATAAATGGGTGAAATTTTGATGAAAGTCTCCGGACTGTTCAATCGTTTCAATGTCTTCTTCTGAAAACAAGGATGGAAGCTTAATAAAATAACAGGTAACAATAATAATTATGTGCAAAATCTTTGGTAAGTACATGTACAAAAATTAATAAAAATATTTTGAAACCTTACATGTTGTGATTCTTGGTTAATTAATTCAGAAAGTATACAAATCACTGGTCTCATTCATTTTCACAGATGTGTCTACAAAATATAACATATCACTATAATAGAATCAACTCATTATAGGAAACCTTCTATACTAACATTATCAACCATATAGATAAACTTACAATAAACCTGGTTACAAAGATTCTTACAGCTTCATTCGAAAGGCAAAGTGCTTGAATAGGAGAGATATACGCCAGATGTTACTCCAGAGGGAGGCATATTGGATTTTTAAATTGAACATATGCTATCCGTCTGGTCTGAATGTTTCCTTGGATCTAGCCTGCTATTTATGAATAATGCATAATAAGAAACATGTACTCAGGGGATATAAGACAGTTGGCAACCTTGTTATGCCAGCTACTAGGGGAAGCTGTTGCAGCAGTAGCACCTGCCATTATAATACATGAAAAGTTGGCAACCTTGTTATGCTGACTATTAGGGTGAGTCTTTGCAGGAGCAGCACCTGCCATTAAGAGTAGTGAGCATATAGTCTGGTGAGGTGACTTTTCATGCTAAGGCATTATTCAAGCACTTTGCCCTTCGAATGCAGCTGTAAGAATCTTTGTAATCAGGTTTATGGTGAAAATGAATTAGACCAGTGATTTGTATACTTTTTGAATTGATCAACCAAGAATCACAACATGTAAGGTTTCAAAAATATTTTTATTAATTTTTGTACCCATTACCCCTTGATTAAGTGACAATCAAAATTTAAATCTTTTCACCTTCCAAATTGCCCTTCCCTTCCAGTACTTGTGAAGCTATCAGGCCTCTCACTCTTTTTCTTTTGTCTACCTCTGGAAAAACCATTTAAGTCATTGTTTTTTGGCAAGCACATCATCCTCACCTAAAGGTACATTTTGCCCTGTAACTATGGCACCCTGCTACCCAGCAGTGATATTAGAACAATGGGTCACCTAGGAACTCTGCATAATCCCATCAACACCCCAGCCTCACTTCCCTTCACCCATTACCCCTAGATTAAGTGACAATTAATCAACATTTAAATCTTTTCCCCTTCCCAATTTCCCTTCTTGTCTGGTACTTGTGGAGCCATCAAGACTCTCATACTTTTTTTCCTGTCTACCTCTAAAAAAAACATTTAAGTCATTGTTTTCTGGCAAGCACATCATCCTTGCCTAATGGTATGTTTTGCCTGTAGCTATGGCACCCTGCTACCCAGCAGTGTGGGTGCCTTGGATCCCTCCTCAAACCCTAACTTTTCTGTAGGTTCTCCTCTCTCACTTCCTGAAATGCTGGCCGTTTTGCTCTTCAACTTGCTGCTTCCATGGACCTCATCATAATTGGTAAGTATTGCTCTTCCCTAAAAATCTTTCCCTTTCCTCTCTACCTTTCTTAGTTGGCACTTGTATGTGTCCTGTGTGAGTTTATCATGTACACTGTGGTTTTATTCTTTTTCTTTTTAATAAAAACCTTTCCAGTTGAACATCTGCTTGGTTTAAACTCTGGTATATACATAGGTATACATAGGTGGAGAAACCCAGTTACCCACCTCTCGCTCAGTCTTCTTTAGCTAATTCCCCCCAACTTAAGTGGAGACTCCTTCTTTGGGCAACAGCTGTTCTTTTCCCTGTTGGGGAAGTTTACTTGCAGTCCAGCAGCACACTTTTTTATTATTATTATTTTTACATAATATGTAAAAGCATAAAAAAATTATAAAACCTCGCATAGCTAAATAACAGTAACTTGTATTTGGCCTTAGAAATAGTTTCCCAATCAAAGGTGTCAATGGGTGCGTTTAGACAGCGTGCTGGAGCGGTTTAAACTGCTCCGGCACGATGCGTTTTTTTTTTTAAACTGGAGAATCGCGATCACACTCACCTCCTCCTTCCGAGCTCCCCGCCATCCTCCTGCAGGTGGGGGGGGTTTTCCCCTCTCCTTTGAGCATGCGCACAGGCAGCCCTCTCCCGAACAGGAAGTTTGGCGGTGCGCAGAAGAGCGATCTGAACAGGTCCCTTTAAAGTTTAAATGAAGACTCCTTTTTAAAATGGCCTCCCCGAGATCCCGGACTCCTCTAAATGCCTAAACTAGGCACCAGTGAAGCTTTTCTTTTTTTAACTTAAGTGCGGAGCTCCGCTCAAGCGCACACCGCTAAGGAAAAAACACAAATGGCGGACTGAAACTGGAAGCCGGAGGCAGCTTCCCAGAGGGGAGGGGGGGTTGAAGCACCCGGAAGTGGCTGGATGGAGCGATCAGACAGCGGAAAGTGCAGCTTGAAACGGAGAATCATGGAAAACACCGCTTGGGTAAGTGGTGTCAAAATACTCCGTTTCAAAGGGGGTTTGCTCCAGAAAGCGACGGCTGGGGATGGTAGGCAGATGTTGGGTGTGTGAACGCGCAGGTAAAAGCCGTTTCTGAGCCGTGCCGAAAACGGCTCAAACGGCGCGTCTGAACGCACCCAATGTCTGTTTTCTCTAGGATAGGGTACCAGATACTTAGAGGGTTAGAGAAGTCACTCTCGTTTTGAGTACTGGAGTGATAAATTGAAAAATTGTCTAGCATAAATAGGTCCCATACTTTATACCACCATTGTGTTATGCTAGGCACCTTGGTATCTTTCCAATGCTTTGCAATTAGAGTTTTAGCAGCTGTGGAGAGAATACTGATTAGTTTTTTGTCATAAGAACATAAGAACATAAGAGAAGCCAATGTTGAATCAGACCAACGGCCCATCTAGTCCAACACTCTGTTACACAGCGGCCAAAATATACCAGGTGCCATCAGGAGGTCCAGCAGTGGGGCCAGGACACTAGAAGCCCTCCCACTGCTGCCCCCTCCAGCACCAAGAATAGAGTGCATCACCTGCCCCAGACTGAGAATTCCCATCTATACCCTGTGGCTAATAGCCACTGATGGACTTCTGCTCCATATGTTTATCTAATTCCCTCTTGAAACTGTCCATGCTTGTAGCTGCCACCACCTCCTGGGGCAGTGAATTCCATATGTTAATCACTCTTTGGGTGAAGAAGTATTTCCTTTTATTTGTTCTAACCCGACTGCTCAGCAATTTCATGGAGTGCCCACGAGTTCTTGTATTGTGAGAAAGGGAGAAAAGTACTTCTTTCTCAACCTGCTCAATCCCATTCATAATCTTATAAACCTCAATCATGTCACCCCTCAGTCTTTTTCAGGAGGACCATCAGAGGGCCATAAACCGAGGAGAAGAATAGCTGGTGACAAAGGTAAATTATAATTTGTTATTTTGTGAATGCAGTCTGTTACTTGGTGCCAAAAGCTTTGGATAAATTTGCACGACCACCAGTTATAAAAGTAGGTTGCTTTAACACCGCACTGCTTCCAGCACAGTGGAGACATGGTAGGTATCAAATGAACTAGTTTGGTTGGTGTTAAATACCATCTCAACAGGACCTTCATGTTTGCCTCAATAATGTATAAGGATTTTGAGGAAGAGTTCTGACTTCGCCAAATAGCGTTCCATTGATCCTCGGAGATTTGGCACTGAAGGTCTTTTGACCAAGCCTCTTGATAGTTCAGATTGGTGGTGTGATGACTAGAATTTTATAGATTTTTGATATTAGGTTTTTTTTCTGGTAAGGTTTAAACAGAATGGATTCAAAATCGTTAAGGGACCTTTGGATAGATTCTTGGAATTCGGTGGACTCAATAAAATGACGATACTGTAAATATTCGTACCAATTAATATTAAATTTATATTTCTTTTCTAGTTCTTGTTTGGTCATAATTCGACCTTTCTTTGTGGTGTCGATAATTCTGATCAAGTTTGCTTTCCTCCAATTGGAGAATGCTCCATGTGATTTGGCTGGGATAAACCAGGCTTGGTTTAAAAATGTTGTCAGTGATGAAAAGGGTGGGATTATATTCCTCTTTACTCGGTACCATATATTGATAGTAAATTTTAAGTATGGGGAAGTGATCAAAGAGAGTGTTTTTTGAGGTTTGTTGTGCCATAGTATGTCTTGGAAAGAGTGGACTTGCGTTGTATTATCTTCAATCCATTTCCAGTCAAGCATATCGTCCTCGTGGTATCGCCTAACCAAAGATGCCAGGACTATGGCTTTATAATACGTTGCCAAAATTGGAAGAGCCATACCACCCTGTTTTATAGGTCTGCTCATTGTTCAGACATTTATCCGTGGGTGTTTGTTTTCCCATATAAAAGCATTGATGTCTTTTTGCCATAAGTTAAGCTGACGATCTGAGATATAGCATGGGATGGTCCGAAAAAGATAGAGATATCTAGGCAAGATATAGGAACGTAATATGTTGATTCTGTCGATCCAAGAAAGAACTTTCGTACTCCATTTGGCAAGTTGTGCCACCAGTTCTTTGTGTGTATTTAAATAATTTATATGAAAAAGCTTAGTTTGATCAACAGGTAGTTTGATTCCAAGATATTGCAGATAATTATCTGTCCATTGGTAGGTATAATGATTGTGAATGCTTTCCTTAGTTGATGTTTACATGCATAATGGAAGAATAAGAGATTTAGACTGATTGACAATGAGGTCAGCTGTGGATCCAAAATTGGATAGTTCAGATTGTATAGCCTTTAAGGATTGAATTGGCGAGGATACATAAAGTAAAACATCATCAGCAAAGAGACTGAGTTTGAAGTTTTTGTTTAGTACTTGGATACCTTCAAACTTTGAGTTATGCCTCAGATTTATAGCCAGCGGTTCCATGGCCAGGATGAATAAGATGGGGGACAAAGGGCATCCCTGTCTGGTGCCTCTTTGCATCCGGATGTTATTGGTAGCTGTGCCATTAAATAGGATTTTCGCTTTAGGATCATCGTAGATTGCTTGAATTGCCAATTGAAAGGTAGGACCAAAGTTCATGTGGTGTAGAAGTATTTTTAAATAATTAATTTCCAAGGAATCAAACGCCTTTTGGATATCGATAGATAAGATTAGAGAGTCCTGAACTTTATTTTTGTTAGCAAAATGAATTAGGTTAAGGGTTTTGCGAACGTTGTCTGCAATGTCCCTCGATGCCAAAAAGCCAGATTGATCTGTGTGTATGTATTGAGTCATAATGGTTTTCATGCGATTTGCAATCATGGCAGTGAAATATTTATAGTCATTGTTAAGAAGGGAAATCGGGCGTAGTGATGCAGGATCTGTGGGGTCTTTCCCTTTTTTTGGAAGTAGAATAATGTTTGCTGTTTTCCAAGACTCAGGGAGTTTACCACTTGTTAAGATGGAATTGCATGAGTTTAAGAGGGGTTTACTGAGTATTGGTAAAAAAGCTTTATAGTATTCATTAGTGAACCCGTCTGGACCAGGGGCTTTGCCAGTTTTGGACAACTTGATGACTGATTCTAATTCTTTTAATTTGAAAGGTTCTTCAAGCAATTCACGATGTTCCTCTTCTAGCTTGGGCAGATTATTAGTGCTATTTAGGTATTCCTGGATGTTTTGGGGGTTAGGTCTGGTTGAGGTGTAAACATTTTTATAGAAATTTTCCAAAATACTGGCAAGTTCTTCTTCTCTAAATTTAAGGTTATTATGTTGGTCTTTAAGAGCAGTGATGTGGTGATCAGATTGTCTTTGCTTCAACTTCCAAGTCAAAAATTTTAGTCTCCTTGAGGATTTGGTGGTATTAGATTTGAAGTGGTTGAAATCGGTTTTATGAATCATTGATTCATCTAGAATTTTGAGTTGTTTTCTGTTATCTTGCAGTTTGTAGATTTTTGTACTGCATGTTTGCTTATGTTCTGCCTCTTATTTGTGAATGTTTTGCAAAAGAGTGGTTCTGATAATTGATTTTTCTTTTTTACAGAATACTAGTAAGGATATGCACTTCCCTCTGATGACAGCTTTGGAGGCTTCCCAGATGCTGTGGGTGGACACTTGAGAGGTTGTGTTTATTTTAAAGTATTCCTCGAGTTCCTGTTGCAATTGTAATCTACTTATTGTCATATAATAAAAGATTGTGAAATTTCCAGTATTTGTGATTTTGAGCTTTGGATTTATCTTGAATTGTGCACTCAACCGGGGCATGGTCAGACCATTTTTGTATTCCTATACTAGATGAATCAACTTTACTGATTAGATCTGAGGAGAGCAATACGTAATCCAAACGTGAGTACGTTTTGAATTGGTTAGAGTAGTAAGTATAGTCCCTGGTGTCGTGATGTTGGAATCTCCAAATATCGTGAAGATCCAATCTAGAAATTAAATTTTTTAGAGGGTTTTGGTTATCACTGGTCATTAAACTTTTTTTGTTTTGAGACGTGCGTGATGATCTGTCAAGTGTCTTATTCATTAGGTAGTTCAAATCGCCTCCTATAATTACGGAGCCTTTACTAAATCCCCGAAGTTTAGTAAGAGTCTCGGTGAGAAATTTAATTTGGCAAACATTTGGAGCGTAAATGGAGGCTAGCGTTAGGGGATTGTTATTTAGCTGCCCTCTAACAAAAACATAACGACCTTCATTATCAGTTTCAATGCAGTCAACAGTCAGGTTTATATCTCTGGAGAGAAGAATGGATACTCCACGGGATTTGGATGAACCATGTGACAGGTATTGTTTTGGGAACCATTTGGTTGGGAGTACTGATGAGCCTTTTTTTATATAGGTTTCTTGAAGAAACACCACATTTACATGTTGCTTATATAAATCATTTGCTATACACCTAGCTTTTATTTTGTTATTGGCTCCTCTACAATTAAGGGTAAGTATTTTTAATTTCTTCATGGGGGCATATCATTCCACAGCATCTCCCTTAAGCCTGAGTAGATTAGGGTTAACTAGTCAATTCTGTCCAGACTCCTGAGATCCTTCTGGGATGATGTGACCCGGTGTAGCTTCCTCCAAACTCGAGGCATATATCTCGATTTCTTCCGCCAACTGCTCCTCCACAACACACCCATTTTTCCTCTTATGGGCAATTATCACAGGGGGAGTTTTGGTCTTTGCTTGTTTAATTAGTTCTGGTCGTGTAGTTTTGGATTGCCTTACTACTTCATCAAATTCTTCTGCTAGGGATTTAGAATCCGCTATTGACAACAGGTCTTTGTTAGAATATACAGAGAACATAAGTGAAGAGTCTATTTCATAATCCTCCTGCTGTAGTGCTGGAGGGTCAGTTGGCCTGGTTTTATTTTGACCCTGTTTTTCCAAATTGACAGGGGAAGACAAACGAGGCACACATCTGGTACTGGAATTAGTTATCCGGGTTGATAGAGCCACTAGGCACTCTAGAGGTTCTTCTATTTCCATATCCTTAGAAAGGTCATTAGGAGAGGTTGTTATTTGCAGTTCACTTGGCTGGTTCCGTCTGCTCTTAGATTGTTCATGCATTCCCAAAGAGCGAAGAGAAATTTCAAGCTCTTTGTTTTTCACTGTCTTTAAGACTGGCAGCTTAGTGATATTTTGTATAGATGTTTGGGACTGGGGACCCCTGGTTGAAAGTTCACAATAAGCTGGCATAGAATCTCCCAAACTTGCTGAATCTTTGCTATTAGGTAAATGTAATTTCTTTCTTTTTCTACACAGTGAGCGCATCGTGTGGTCTTTAAACACCCTTGTAATATAAATTTGGAACTTTCAGAAGCTGAAAATAGGGTTCTCTCTGATTCAGTGTTACAATCACTCTCTTGTAGAACTGTTTACTAGGGAGCCAAAAACATTGTTTTAAATTCACCCTTGCAGAGTCTCTTGGCAATAACTGATTAAGTGAGCTTTCAACTGCTCTCCTATTACCCCAGCGGCCAAAGTTGATTCTTGAATGTCCTATGTTGAAGGCCAGCTGATTACTTTGCAATACACAGCAGCTCTTACCCTGGGGGAAGAGAGGTTGAGAATCCTCTGGTTTCTTAAAGACTGTGTCTTTGTTATTTACCGAGTTGCCAAAGTTGAATTTCTTGACTTAAACTGAGAACATGACTTCTTATCATGTTTCTTTTGTGACTGTGAAGAGGAGAGTTCAACAACCTCCTTAAGTTTATTTACCTTAAGATTTATCTCGTCTATTTTGATGTATAAATTAACCAATGTTTCAACAATGAGGGAGGTTTGTTTGAAAAGAATGTTTTCTTTACTTGCCTTTGCCGAGAGCTCGTTTATACTCAGCTGTTCCTCAGACGTTGCTGATTGAATCTGCTGCTCCAGCATACTATCTTGGTTAGGTGATTGTCTCAGAGGGGCAAATCTGTTAGTTGACAACAGCTGGTTTAAGTTCTTGTCTAAAATATTCTCGTCATCCTTGTTTAAAAAGGGTTCTTCCTCCTTGTCTTCTAAAAAAATTTCCATTCTCATTTGCTTACCGGCCTTATGGGTGGGGTGTTCTGAAGAGGGTCGGCGTCTTTATTTTTTCGCTCCCATTATAATACAGAAAGTTTCTCAAAGCTGCCTCCCTTGGAAGCACGAGATAAAAGTGCCAGTCAGTAGCTATAGTTGTTAAAAATATAGAGATAAAAAGCGGCTAAAGGAGGCTGCAAAATAAGTTAAGCGGGGAGCTTCAAAGAAGCACATCCGCTCTCCCTGCTGCCGGAAGTCGCACTCCCGTCCAGCAGCACACATATATTTCATCCAATGGGGCAAGCAGTGGCTCCCCAGGATCTTTTCAGGTGAGGAGAAGTTCAAGGCCACTCTCCCTGCATAACAACAAGAGTACAGCACACAGTAATAAATTACAAAGAACAACAAACCTCAAAACAACTGTGTGTTGTATTTCCTGCAAGATTATTAGACTTCATTTAAAGTGAAATGAATCTATTACATGAAGTAAATATGTCCATACAATCTGTCATAGGAAAATGCAGAAGCCAAAGAATTAATGTCCAAAATTAATATACAGAAAGTCCAATACTTTTCCTAGGTGATTTTTCAGTGTTTCAGACCTCCGGTCAGGACATGTTTTGGTCGTGACACATTGAAGCAGCCTTTTGGGGTGCTAGCTAGAACTAAGGAGACCTTGCCCAACACTGAAATAAAAGCATTACCTTGTAAGGAGCTGGAATGAGTTTCTCAGCAGTTGTTCTTTGTTTCTGAGGAAGGGCCAGAGGTCTGAACCACTGAAAAATCACCTAGGAAAAGTGTTGGACTTTCTGTATATTAATTTTGTACATTAATTCTTTGGCTTCTTCATTTTCCTATGATGGATTGTATGGACCTATATACTTCATGTAATAGATACATTTCATTTTAAATGAAGTCTCCTTTGTTATAAGCTTGTGAAAAATATAGCACTTTCCCTGTATGTCAGGGTTCCATCCTGAATCAGGGCCCCTATACACTTGAGAATTTTGTTTCACAACTCACTGTGAGCTCTGAACACAGAAATCCCAGCAAAAGATGTTCAGAGGTGGTTTGCCATTGCCTGCTATAACTGGGTGTTACAGGACATGGTTGGATGGCTTAGGCTGAGTTGATTGAAATTGAATCCAACGAAGACGGAGGTCCTGTGCCTGAATTGGAGCGGTATGGGGGTAGAGATCCCACTCCCAGCCTTCGGTGGGGCGCCATTGGTGCCAGTGTCGAGGGTCAGGAGCTTGGGAGTGCTCTGGATGCCTCCTTAATAATGGGGGCCCAGATAGCAGCTGCTGCCAAGGCAGCCTTTTACCATCTTTGGTTGATTAGGCAGTTGGTTCCCTTCCTCGAATGCAATGATCTGGCTGCAGTGATCCACGCAATGGTCACCTCGAGGTTGGACTACTGCAATGCTCTCTACATGAGGCTGCCCTTGGTACAACTCGGGAGGCTGCAGCTGGTGCAAAATACGGTGGCCAGGCTGTTGATGGGTCTCCCCAAGTGGGAGCACATCCAGCCAGTGCTTAAGACTGCACTGGCTGCCAATAGCATTCTGGATTTGTTTCAAGGTGCTGGTTCTGATCTTTAACGCCCTTTATGGTCAGGGACCGCCCTACCTGAGGGACTGCCTTTCCCCGCATGTTCCCCAGAGAGCACTGTGATCAGGATCCCAAAACTGCCTGGACCTCCCTGGCCCAAAGGAAGTCAGGTTGATGGCAACTAGGATCAGGGCTCTCTCGTTTGTAGCTCTGTCCAATTGGAATGAGCTTCCTGCCGAGATCAGGGCCCTGCAGGACCTTTCACTGTTCTGCAGGGCCGTGAAAACAGAGCTTTTTAGGCAGGCATTCCATTAGGAGTGGCATCTTAACAGCAGCGCCCTGAGTGAACTCAGATCCAGCATGACCTAGCGTGGTGGCACCGCTGAATGTGTCCTTAGTTTGCACTTTATTTTTATTGCCATCAAAGTTATATTTTAAATTGATTTATCAGTGTTTTAGATGGTTTATTGTATTTTATCATGTATAAAATATATATTGTCCATTTTATGGAAGCCGCCCTGAGCCTGCCTTGGTGAGGAGGGAGGGGTAAAAGTTAAAGCAATAAATAAATAAATTGGTTGTCTCCCAGCCATACACTGACTGACCAAGGCCAACCCTGCTTAGCTTCTGAGTTCTGATGAGATCGGGCTAGCCTGAGCTAGGGTTTGTATCCATTATGCTTATTTATTATCCACAGTGCTTACTGTAGTTGACTTAGTGATAACCCAGTTTGTAGACATATAGTGGGAACCAACCTCAGGCTCATCATATCATGGTACTTTGATTAACAGCAATAAAAAGAAAGCAGATAGTCTGTATCCATAATTAATCATTCCAATGTGGCAGGCTTGCATACATTGAGTTTCTCAGAAACTATTTTTTCTCAGAACTGTAACATATGCAAGTACTGTGGAGTTCCAAATTCCTAAAAAAAATCCCAAAACACAAAAACAACAAAAAACATTTTTCAAATTAGTTTTTGATCCATGAGGATTCGTGAGAAAACTATCAAAAATGCTGACGAAGGCTTTCATGGCCAGAGTTTATTAGTTGTAGATTTTCCGGGCTGTATGGCCGTGGTCTTGGCATTGTAGTACCTGATGTTTCGCCAGCAGCTGTGCCTGGCAGAGGTATAACACAGAAACACAGGATAGTTTTTGATAGCTTTCTCACGAATCCTCATGGATCAAAATGATACAATTCTGGGACACTGGCCACACTTCAAGAATTTTTTTATTATTACTCAGTATTCTCTCATTTAACAACAAATATTTCTCTGAAGTTTCCTGGCTCATAAAGAACTGGCCAGTCATTCCACTGGGGGGGGGGATAAAAACGTAGATTCAGTTTTAACAAAACAAACAGTGACACAGTTAATTAGTAACAGAAGCTCATTTCCTTGGGATTATAGATTATTTTCCTGACATCTCAGATGGTTGCTCTGTAATTATATTTGCCTGTTTCACAAAGCTAGCCAAGACTTCTATCTGTCCCCATACTAGGAGTTTCATACTTGGAAACAAGCTTAGTCATGGCTCAGGCAGGAATGCGTGAACTTCTGGAAAAGGCATTGAAAGAAATGAAAAATATCAGTCCTTCAGATAGGTTGTTGCCCAGAAACACTGAAGATTCTTGACACCTTTGAAGCCAGGAGTGATGATGTGATTTTAGTTGGATACCCCAAAACTGATGAGTAACTCTGTCTTACAAGGAATATTTTGATCTCTGTATTTGTATGAGTGGGCACGAATGTGACAATTCATTATTTATGCATATCAAAATTCTGATGAATATTACTATAGAGAGAAAAAACTTAATTGTGACAGGTTGAATAAACTCTCTTTAAGACCACAGCTGCATAAACAAAGGGGCCACAGTGGCTCAGAGGTTAAGACACTGAATCTGCAGACCAGAAGGTCTGTAGCTCAGCAGTTGGAGACCCTAGTGCCACATGATGGAGTGAACTCCCGTCTCTAGCCCCAGCTCCCGCCAACCTAGCAGTTTGAAAGCAAGAAATTGTAAGTCGATAGATAGGTACCACTTTGGTGGGAAGGTAACAGCACCTCCATGTTAGTCATGCTCACCACATGACCATAGAGAAGTCTTTGGATAGTGTTGGTTCTTCAGCTTGGAAATGGAGATGAGCACTGCCCCCTAGAATCAGATTTGACTGGCTTTCGAGAAAGGGAAACCTTTACCTTTTTAGCATAAACATGAAATAAATATAAGGGCAGAGGGAGTCCATTCTGTGTATTTTCAAAACTATAAAGATCATAAAAGGAAGATTGCTTGCTGTGGTTTTAGATGTCATCTGTCTAATAGATTTATTAGACAGTGTCATCGATACAACGAACATGAAATTGAGCAAACTTCAGCGGACAGTGGAAGACAGGAGGGCCTGGCGTGATCTGGTCCATGGGGTCGCGAAGAGTTGGACTCGACTGTGCGACTGAACAACAACAACAACTGGACCAAATAACTAACATCAACCAGGAATTGACAACTTTAAACCAGAACTTCGCAGCACAGCAACTGCAACTTGCGGAAACTACAAAGAAAACAGAGCAGGTGGCTGAGAAAGTGTTGGAACTTGATGCCAACTCAAAAAAAGCAGGAAAAAAGATGCAAATGCTAGAAAAGAAGCAAGCTTCAGAGGAAATTCAACTGCTACAGCTACAAATGGAGAGAGCAAATATGGTACTCCAGTTCCAAGGGGTGATTGAGACTCCCAATGAGAATCTCAAGCAATTATTGAGCAATGCACTGGCCCCAATGACAGATTTAAAAGCAGAAGATATATTAAGAGAAATGGATGTGTCCTACAGAGCCTACTCTACGTACATCAAAAAGAATAATCTGCCAGGGGAAATCGTCGTGAGATTCTCAAAGAGACACTTAAGAGACTTAATCTTAAAAGCAACTACAAATACACCCCTGAAAATTGGAGGCAATAATATCAGGATATTAAAAGACGTCCCATTTGAGATAAGAAGAAAGAGACAGAAGTATAAGGACCTAATCCTTTTCTTACAAACAAATAGCATTGCATACAGGTGGTTAATCCCTGAATGTGTCACTTTCAAAATAAAGGAGAAAAGAGAAAAAATTGACTCTGTTTTCAAAGCACAGGAGTTCCTGAGGTTGCAACTGGGAGATCCAGAAGAGGATATGAAAGAAGAAGAAGAAGATAGCAAATCTACTGGCGAATTGAACTCTGTGTCTTCCGACGAGGACTCTGATGCAGAAAAGGGGGTGGCTGCTCCCAAACAAAGCTATCAACTGAAAGAGCACAAGGAGAAGCGAAATAAGAACTGAGACTTTGAAAGTTCATATAAAGCTTTTATTTTATGAAATGATCAGGGGAGGGTTCTTAAATTGGGGAAATAGTTAAGCTGAAGTAGAATTGGGATTATTAGATCATGCTCAATATTTTTAAAGCTTTTTTATTGGACTAACATGGATATAAGCATTACTGAAGATCTCCATCTCTTGGGGTTTTAGTTAGTTGTGGTTATCTTTTCTTTCTCCCCAGTTGTAGATGTTTTCCCTCCCCTTTTCTGTTGTAGTTTGTAGTCTACAGAAAAATGCAAATAAAAAATCCCCTTCGGGGGGCCAAAAAAAAAAAAAAAAAGAACTCTCATATACTGTGCTGTGAACTTCAGTTCTGAGTCTGCTGTGGCTACATGCAGGGCTATTTTTGGGCCAAAAGGCACCGGAACGGCATTCCGCCTGTGTTCCAGCTTGGCCATGCCCCATGCTCCCAACAGCCTTCCGGTGGCCTGACTGAGCAGTCCGCAGTTGGGCCACCGGAGCAAGAAGAAGTAGGGTAAGCCGTAGGGGGGGGTGGCTGAGGCTTGATGAGGGGGCCACCGGAAGGCCCTGCATGGGGCCATTTCCCATCAGCTCCCTGTACTTAAGGGAGCCCCTTTAAGTGCAGGAAGCCGGGAAGCCCTGCACACACCAGAGATTGGGTGTGCAGGTCCAATTAGAAAGAAAAAGGAGCTGTGGCCTGCATGATCGCTGGTTTCACTTTCCCCTGCACTTCCCTCTGGTCTATTGTAAAGCCATGGGGGGTGGCTGGGGCTTGATTGGGGGTGGGCTATGGGAGGTGGCTGTGGCTTGATTGGGGGGGGCAGCAGAAAATAGCCCCACACACCCAATCTCCAGTGCATGCATCTCCCTGTGGGAAGCCGAAGATCGGGCATGCGGGTCCAATTAGAAAAAAAAGGAGCTGTGATCTGCGAGGGCGCTGGTTTCACTCCCCCCCAGTCTGTTGTAAAGTCATGGGGGGGGGCTGGGGCTTGATTGGGGGGTGGGGGTGGGCCACAGCGGGTGGCTGGGGCTTGATGGGGGGTTGGCCAGCAGGAAACGGCCCTACACGCCTGATCTCCAGTGCATGCAGGGCCTCCTGGTGTGCCCAATCTCTGGTGCGTGCGGGGCCTCCTGTTGTGCCTGATCTCCGGTGTGTGCAGGAGCCCCTTTAAGTGCAGAAAGCCAAAAGCCCTGCACACACCAGAGATCGGGCGCACAGGTTCAATTAGAAAGAAAAAGGAGCTGTGATCTGCAAGATTGCTGGTTTCACTTTCCTCTGCACTTCCCTCTGGTCTATTGTAAAGCCATAGGGGGTGGCTGGGGCTTGATTGGGGGTGGGGGTGGGCCACGGGAGGTGGCTATGGCTTGATTGGGGGGGTGGGCCAGTGGAAAATAGCCCCACACACCCAATCTCCGGTGCATGCGGGGCTCCCTGGCTCCCTGAGGGAAGCTGGGAAGCCTTGCACGCACTGAAGATCAGGCAAGCGGGTCCAATTAGAAAGAAAAAGGAGCTGTGATCTGTGAGGTCGCTGGAAGCCCCGTACACACCAGAGATTGGGCACACCAGGAGGCCCCGCACATACCACTTTGGCCACACTTCACCAGCTCTTAATGAGTTAAGGAAAAGCAAGTGGGGAAAGGGGGGGAGGGAGCTTTGCCATGTCTGCGGCTGTGTTTTAATCAACCGCGATACCAAATTTGTCCAATTAGAAAGGTCTGTGTGACAATTTTTTGCTCCTTGATCTTCGATGGCACTACAATCCTGGTACATTGTACCCTTTTATTCTTGTGGATATGTGTGTAAACTGAAGTGCCAGTGTTCCCAAGCAAAAGTAGAGTCAGCTTGTGAGCAGGGATGCATGGCCAAGACGGATGTTCCTCCTCCTTGAGTCATCCAAGTCTAGCTTGCTCCAAGGGAAGATGGAATCCCTTTCACATAACGCCAAGGAGCTGTTATTGCCACAGTGCAATCAAGGGACAGACTATTTGTCCTAAATCCAGTGAGGGATTGGATGATAGTTTATTGGTGGGTGGCCGTCCTCCTAAAGTCTACCCATCATAAGACTGACGCATTTAAGAAAATACTTTTATTTATAGTCCTCCTTTCTTTCAGGGCAGATTACAGAATATAGAAGAGGGGGATGAAATAACATAAGACATACAATGGACAATGCAATAGGATTAGGTTTTCAGAATTAGAGAACAATGCGAACAATAAACTGTCTAATTATGCTCTACTCTGGGGATCTCAGTTTAATCTTAAAAAGCAAGCAGCTGTGTGTGTGTGTGTGTGTGTGTGTGTGTGTGTGTGTGGGAGAGAGAGAGAGAGAGAGAGAGAGAGAGAGAAAGAGAGAGTGGAGTCGCAGACAACTTCTGGGGACGGGAACCCCGCCAGGGGCTTGCAAGGCAAGTGAGAAGCAGAGGTGGTTTGTCATTGGCTTCCTCTGCAGTCTTCCTCAGTAGACTCCCTTCAAAGTACTGACTTGCTTAGCTGCCAAGATTTGATGAGATTGGGTTATATCATGCCAAAAGCAGCCATAGAGGCAGTCAATTTGAACTGGGGCTGTTGTGCTGAGAAAGGAGAGATTTATACTGAAAACTGCCCTCTTGGACTATCGTTAGCCCTGATAAGGGAACAAGACAGACATCTCATTGCCCCTGTTTTTCATGTGCAAGGGCTACCAGCAACCCAGCAAGGTAGGGGGCTGGTTGTGTTTAGGAAAGTGGCACCTTCCCTTCCTCTGCACTCCTTCTCTTATACTAATTGGGGGGTGGGGGGTCAGAGCTTCATTTTAATGTGAAACTACATGTGAGATCTGATAATGGATCCCCAATGCCATATTTCATTTTGGCCTTATATTCGAATACAGAGATAACAAGAAAGCTCTGGTGGAGCTTTGCTTCAAACCACTGGATCTTCTCAGTAGCTCTCCAGAGTTGCCAACCTCCAGGTGGGGGCTGGAGATCTGCTATTACAACTGATCTTCAGAAAATAGAGATCAGTTTTCCCATGGTAATATAGGGGTGTGGCCTAATATGCTAATGACTTCCTGCTGTTGTGTGTGGCCTATTATGCTAATGAGGTCATGCTGGGCTTTTTCTACAAAAAGATACCTGGCTACATGTCTGAAGTCACATTTGTGTGTTCTCTGCATTGCTTCAGGTACTAATTGGGTTGGTCAGATTTTAGTTGAATTGGTAGCTGCATCTGGAAAATATGATGAAGAAGAAAGGAAAAAGTGGAGTATGCGGCAAAGAGAAAGAGAATTATCAGTAATTCCCTATCTTGAATTTGGAAATCCAGGAAAATTTGAGGTCAGTAATTGAAGGAATATACTACAACTTCTTTCACCATCCAAAATATCTAAATAATAGATTGGGATGCTAATAGTGAACACCACTGATAGAATATGAATTCCATACCACATGAAAAAAATTGTTCATGAGGGTCAAGATACTCTTAAGAAAAGCACTGGATAGAGTCCGGAGAACTGTATCTTAACTGAAGAACTCCCATCCCCTGTGCAAGTTGAAGTGCCTTCTACTAAAGCATGGACACATTGTATACTGATGTCAGAAGGCCTCTCTGACATCAGCATGCCCCTACTCAAATGCAGAACACAACAAGGGAGGAACACATTCACCTTTGGAGTAGGGAGGACTGTAGCATGTCCAGTAGTTATCTTATCCAAACTGCAACCACAACCCTAATGCATCAATCCATTTAATGACTGCGATCTCCTGCTATTCTTTGCAGCAACCCTTATTCTCAATTTCCCCACACTTTTTTATGCAGTCTGTGTAGTTTATAACACTCCAACAGTGTCTGGAGGACTGTGAAGTCTGCCCCTCCCCCTTGTAGGAGCATATCTGTTGTGCACATTGGACAACCCTCTCAGGCCCCCCCCCCAGTGTGAGGCCCATTCTGAAGTTAGCTGAGGTAAATACCAAATATAAGGGGCTGCCTTCCAGACCCAATGAAAACAGTACCAGGAATGGTATTTTGAAGACAAGTCAAATGAAGGAGATGGCAACTCTTGTTCTAGCAAGGCTCCTGGGCTTTTGCAAGTTCAGTTCAGTTCAGTTCAGTTAACCTTTATTGGCATAAAAATAGCTTAAAAAAGGATTACTATAAAAAAAGAAATATACATTTAAAACCATATAGAACCATACACATAGAGCCAAGCATTTTACCGCCTACATAATATTGCATAGTGTTGCATAAAACAATTACTCATTTGGTAGTTTTCCTGGCGTAGCTTTATCGCTGATTGTAGAGCTGTCACTGTGTACCCATGATAGGTACAACTGTGCTGGTCAAACTACTATCTGTTTAATTGCTTGCGAAGATACCGGGGGGGGGAGATGGTTGGCAACCGCACAGCAGGACATCTAGATACAGTCTAGTCACTGCAGCTGGTGGTGGTGATGCAGGCCCTGAAGATGATTGGCACTACACTGTGAATGGGCATCCTGGCCTCTTTCCCTGTAGGAGGGTAGGAGGGCTGCCTAGAAGCAACAAAATTAGACATAATGAGCCAAGTTCAGCTACAGTAAGGAACAGCAAGTACATTGATACAGTCTTTACAGGATTTTCTTTTAGTTTCTTGATGCCAGCCATTCCCGTATTAGGGATCATTGTTTTACATGGTTGAATCCATCTATATAATTCTGTTTGTAGCTGTGGCAAAGATACCTACAGAATAAGTCTGAAATGGTACCGGTAAGCATAAATTGCATGAGATTTTGCTCATAGTGGCTATGCAACAAACTGTTATTTTGATACTGTCTTAGTTCAGTTTCCAAGAACTTGTGAAGACTGCTTTTTTTAGGAAAGCTTTTAAATCAAAATAGTGAATTTGATTTTCCCTACTCTACTATGCCAAACTTTCCCAGTTTTAATGTATTGGCTTTAAACAATGTTTAACACTCAGATTTAAACATTTTTAGATTACATATTGGCTACTTTGTAATTAAGACACATCTTTAATGGATGGCACTTTGTGAACCACTTGGGGAATCTACAGAAACTGGGATATAAATATTTTAATTAATAAATAATAATATTGTTCTCAAAAAAAGAGATGCTTACTTGCCTATTTTTGCCACATTTTAAAGAGGATGAAGCAACTACCTTCCAGAAGAGTGATTAAAAAGTCATCTCGCTCCTCAAAGACTACCCAAATCAATTTTTCAAAAGAAGGCAAAGGTAAGTGCTGTTTTTTTTTGTTTTTTTTTGGTAAAACTCTCCTAAAAAGGAGAGAATTTTATTCTTTTTATAAGAAAAGGAAGGGGTAGACAGATGGAGAAAGAAAAAAGGTGGAGTGAAGTTTTCTCTGTTAAAATGGGTTAGTTTTAGTTAGTATTTAATACCGTTTTTCGGCATCCATCATGGTTAGGAGATCTTCTTTTTAACTTTGCAAAGTCCAAAGACACTCTGTTAATACAGTTAGTAAAGTCCATTGGGGTTAGTAATTAAACAGCTCCTTACAGATGCAACACAAACAGTCCTCAAGGTGTCTTCTTTTAAGTCTCTTCCAGTTATGGACTAAGTCCTTTTTAACCTTGATGGCTTCCTTTCCTTCACCTCCTTCCCCTGGGCTGCTGTCTTCTTCACTGCTTATCATAATTTTGAGTGCTGCGTCTTCCCTCACGCCGGCGTGTCTCTTCAGAAGTCTTTGCATTTCAAGGATGTAATCTTTCTTCTTTCTTTTCTGGCCTTCAGATTTCCAGGGCGCCATAACCACTTCGCAAAAAATTAGATCTCCAATGTCTTGCTTGCTATGCTCGACCCCCCCCTTCTACTGGCAGAGTAATTTCTTTTATAAAAGCGGAATTGGCTTTGGGAGCCATTAATTCCTTTAATTCTTTTGCTTCACTGCCAGTTAGGGGTACCAATACATTCGCCAAAGTAAATCCGAGATCCTCTTTCTCTTCTTCTTTTACGCCCTGAGAACTTAAGATCCATGCTTTCTGTTCAATTTCCGTCATCTTCCTTGTTGTTTCCAATATCAATTCCTGTCGACTGATGAGGACACTTTCCACTTTAAGCAAGGTTTCATTGATTTTCTGCATTTGCTCCAGCAGAGGGCGCAGAATCTCATTTTCCTGTTGATTGACAGCAAGCTCTGGGGGGGGCTACTCGGACCGGAAGTCCCTCCTCTCTTCTCTTCCGGTTTCTGCAGGACTCTCCCCGTTGTCGACATTTTGTTTTATTGTTTACTTTTAAAAAGTTCGTGCCGCCTCCCCCAGGAAGCTAATAAGGTCGTATTCTTCTATGCAACCCCAACGGTACTTTCACCAACAGTTCTTTCTCTCTTCCCCCCTCCGCGCTCCCTTTGTAAATCTTGCTTCTCAAAAGGGGTGGGGACTCCTCCCTCCTCCCATACGCTTAAACGCTTGCGGGGGGATTCAAATTCGCGCTTCAAAATAGACCTTCCACTCACGATTCGATGCCACTTCTTCTTTTTATATTAAATCATATCGCTGTCTTCACTTCTGGAAATCGGTGGCACTGCTAAGTCCCATGACGGGGCACGACGCAGCGGGGCCGATTGGGGCGGGGAGAAAGCCTCAATTTCCTGGCTGTCTGCCGGCAAAGAGGCTACTCCCCAAGCGCCCCCGGTTTGGAGCCTTTGCCTAAGGCTCACTAGGGTCTTTCGCACATGCGAAGACCCCCCCTATCTGCGCGTGGGCTAGCCGCCTCCGGAAGCATCCCGAGACGCGGCCGCCATTCGCAACGCCGAAACCGAAAACCAAGGTAAGTGCTCTGTTTAAGATTTCATTCCTGTATGGAGAAAGGAGGCAGCCTCAGAAGGACAACAAATGGCAAATGATGTCATGAGGAAGCTTGGAGAGAGAAAAAAGGCCACTGCTGTTTAACACCAAAACCTGAGGAAAAGCCTTTATGTGAAAGACCCCTCCGATTGTTTGGCTTTCAGTCCTATCACACAGATGACCTACCAGCCCAGGAAGGATTCCTATGCAAGCTCCATCTGAGAAGAATGGAAGGAGAGCAAGTGCGCGGCACTGTGATGAATTGGCCCAAAATTAATTTTTAAAATCGGTGCTCTCTGACTGGTTGTTTATTGGAACATATTTTTACATGTGTGTTTGTGTTTTATAGATACTGGTTTTGTTTCGGAATCCAAAGGACACAGCTGTCTCTTACTTACATTTTGCAAACAGTATGAAATTGTTTCCAACCCCAAAAACCTGGGATGAATTATTTTCAGACTTCAACAGCGGAAAAGGTGTGCTTGCTTCTTCTTTTAGCCTTTCTAGGATAAGTGGAACATGAGTAAAAACAAAAAGGGTCTCATTCTTACTGTGTGATCTCACAGAATGTCTGCTGCAATATGCAATGATTTTATAAAGAAAGTTATTAAAGAAACCTGGCAGAACTGTTTCATGTCCTAATGTAAAGCCCATTTTGGCTATCCCTAGTAGCTTAATACCTCCAGACTAAATGCACATCATAGTAACCATGTTCAGTGGCCCCATAACACATAATTGCTTGTCACATGGAGCATGATAGTGTTATGGCACTTTGACACACCTTGTCCAGTCACACATATTGCATACCACCTTCTACAACCTCTCTTCTTCAGGTTATGGTTTTTTAAGTTGGTCAGAACATTACCCTCACCACCCTTCTTGTGTCTTTTAAAATCTACAGAGAGTTATGACCATCTCACACCTCAGGTCCTCTCTGTCACTCCCAGAGACATCCACAGATAGGGTAGCACAGCCCCCTTTAATAATCAGTCCTCACTCACACAGAGCTATTGGGGTTGGGGCTCAAACACTGTTCCAATCACTCACTGCCACTATTCATTCATATTTTAGAATAGATGTGTGTAGACCAAAATATTAACTCACATGTCTGTATGTGCGCGTGCTTCTTCCCCTTAGACATGCAGCCCATATGGTTAATCAAAACAAGATACTTTTATTTATAAGAACAAAACAGTGAGGAAAGTGTTGTTTTGTCCGCAGACCACTTTGTCTTGTGTTGTATAATAGCAAACCATGCTGATCACTACGTCGTTGTCCGTGATTTCATTATGCGTCTAACCCACTATACAACAATGGCGACGAAGGTGGGATCCTGTTGAGTGCTCCAGCCAGGCTGTCAGACAACGCAACAGAAGACTCGCTCCACCGCTCCACGTGCTGCGTACATGAGCACCTTCGAGGGTGAACGAAGAGCCGTGTCTCTGCTGCTGACTAGCACAATGGCCGTCGCTCCAGGATCCGAGCTGCTGCCGCCGTTCGACACTTCCCAGCCCCAGCGATGGGGAGCCTGGGTTACGGGTCTGCGGCAAGCCTTCGTGTTCTATCAGATCACGGAAGAAGACCGAAAGAGAGGCCTGCTGCTCTGCTTTTGCGGCCCCGTGATTGTGGAACTGGCCCAGTACCTTCTCTCTCCCAAGAAGGTGGAGGAGTGCATGGTCGATGAGATTGTCCAGGCCATGCAGAACTACTATTCCCCGAAGCCGTCGGAGATGACCTGCCACGTGGTCTTCCAGCATCGGAACCAGCAGGGCAAAGAGACTGCTGCAGAGTTCCTCGGGGAGCTCTGCCACCTGGTGGCCGACTGTGCCTTCGGGGCGTACTTGGACATGGCTCTCTGCAACCGATTCGTCGCGGGCCTCAAGGAGAAGAAACTCCGGCACCGAATAATGGAGGGCGAGAAAGTGACCATCGCCTCAGCTTTAGCCACCACCACCATGTGGGAGAGGTCACACCCGGCCTCCACCACTACTCACCGCGTGGCCTCCCCCAGGAACAGTGACCCCAATGACCTCGAGGTACACCACACGCTAGCACAGCATCGCCTGCCAGCACTGCATGCAAGCAACCCGGCTCAGTGGCGCAGGAGTGTGCCAGCTGCGGCGGTCAGCATGAGAGAAAATCGTGCCGGTTCAGGGACGCCACATGTTGGGACTGCGGCCACATGGGCCACATCGTGAGGGTTTGCCACTCCAAGCCATCCCGTGCAGCACAAAAACCGCGCCACCGCAGGACAGAGGCGCACTTCGAGGACTGCGCAGCCCCAGAAGAGGACCTCTACCTCCTGACCAACACCCCGGCAGCCCAGGCACAGGTACTGAAACTCCCCAGTCAGGCCTCCACCCCCAAAATATACGTCCGGGTTAAAGTAGAGGGGGTCGCCTTACAAATGGAACTTGACTCGGGCTCCGCATGCTCCATCATTTCGGAGGCCACATTAAAACAGATTTGCCCAAAGGGGGGCCCCCACTTGCAGCCATCACCCATGACACTCATGGACTTTCAAAGGAACCAAGTGCCAGTTTCAGGGTGTAGTACCGCGGCTTCAAGGGTCACTTGGACTTGCTAGTAGTTAAGGGAGACCTAGTCAGCCTCCTGGGAAGGGCCTGGTTTGAACCCCTGGGAATCGCGATCGAGGGGGTCCAGCAATGCACAGCCCACAACTTCCAGGAGGTGTGCCGCGAATTCCCATCCGTCTTCGATGGGTCTCTGGGCCGATACACAGGCCCCCGGTCTCACTACAACTTGACACCACAGTGGCCCCTATCTGCATGCGGGCCAGGTCAGTTCCGTTTGCCTTAAAACCAAAAATTGACACGGAACTGGACTGCCTGGTGGCCCAGGGGGTCCTGGAGCTGGTCTCCCACATGGCGTGGGAGACCCCGATCGTGACCCCAATTAAGCCTAATGGGGATGTCTGCATCTGCGCGGATTATAAATGCACGATCAACCGGGCATTGCAGGACCATTCCTACCCGGTTCTGGGTAGGTGAGCCACGTTCTGGCCACCTTGGCAGGGGCCAAGATCTTTGGCAAATTAGATCTGGCCCAAGATTACCAGCAACTGCCAGTAGATGGGCCAACCGCAGAGGCCCAAACCATTGTAACTCACCGGGGGGCCTTCAGGGTCAATCGCCTGCAATTTGGGGTGAGCATGGCACCCGGGATATTCCAGCAACTGATGGACTCTCTCCTCAAAGGGATTCCCGGCATCACACCATTCTTCGATGATGTGATGATTGCCGCTGCCACACCGGACGAATTTGCCACCCGCCTCCGCATGGTCCTCAGCCGTTTCTGCGACGCTGACCTAAAGGTCAAGCATGAAAAGTGCCAGCTCGGGGTGTCATCCGTGGACTTCTTGGGCTTCACAGTGGACATGGAGGGCCTCCACCCAGCCCGAGACAAGGTAAAGGCCATTGTGGAAGCACCACCCCTGACCTCAAAAGCCGAGCTCCAGGCTTTTCTTGGACTTTAAAACTTTTATCACGCCTTCCTCCCCCACAAGGCGGCGATAGCTGAACCCCTGCACCAGGTACTTGACAAAAAAGTGCCCTGGGTCTGGGGGCTGTGCCGGGCCGCCACGTTCCGGGCCGTCAAAGCCCTCCTCATCTCAAACTCGGTCCTGCCCCACTTCGGCGAGTCCCTGCCCGTGGTCCTGGCTTGTGACGCGTCTCCCTATGGGGTGGGAGCCGTGCTGGCACACCATCTCCTGGACGGCCGGAAGGTCCCGGTCGCGTACTACTCGCGGACCCTATCTGTGGCCAAACAAAACTACGCCCAGATAGACCGTGAGGGACTGGCAGTCGTGGCCGGGGTGAAGAAGTTCCACGACTTCGTCTACAGTCATCCCTTCACCATCGCCACGGACCTCTGACCGCTGCTGGGCCTCTTCACGGCGGACCGCCAGACACCACAGGTACTCTCCCCTCAGATCTTGAGGTGGTCTATCTTCCTGGTGGGCTACAATTACACACTCCAGCACTGACCGGGCAAGGCAATGGGCCACGCGGATGCACTGAGCTACCTTCCCCTGCCGGATGAAGGGGAGGACCCGGACCCGGCTCATCATGTCCTCCAGATGGAGAGTCTTCCGGACGCCCCCCTCCAGGCCACGGACATTGCCCACCGCTCAGCCAGTGACCCCATCATCTCCTGGGTTCTCGGCTGGGTGGTGAGGGGGTGGCCTATGGCCCCGGCGGGCCCGGAGTTCAGCGCATTTACGTGGTGTGAGGAACTATCAGCACACAAGGGCTGCCTGCTGTGGGGGGACCGGGTCATAGTCCCCAGCGTGCTCCAGCACCAGGTCCTGCAGGCTTTGCATGAGGCACACCCCGGCATCGTGCAGATGAAGGCCCTCGCCCGGAGCTAAGTCTGGTGGCTGGGCATGGACGGGGAAATAGAGGCCTGGGTGAAGCGTTGCCAGATCTGCCAAGAGGTCCAGCCAAACCCACCATGCGCGCCCACACAGTCATGGGAATCAACAAGGACCCCATGGTCCCGGCTCCACATCGACTTCGCTGGGCCCTTCCACGGATTAACATTCCTGGTAACCGTGGACGCGTACTCCAAGTGGCTGGAGGTGAGTCCAGTCTCCTCCACCTCCACAAGCGCCACCATCTGAGCCCTCCGGAAGATCTTTGCCACGCATGGCTTGCTGACACTATCGTCTCAGACAATGGCTTGGCGTTCACATCTGAGGAATTCCAGCGGTTCCTGCAGAACAACTTGATCCGTCATATCAGGTCAGCGCCCTTCCACCCCGCTATGAATGGCCAAGCAGAGCGCATGGTCCACATGGCTAAGGAAGCCTTAAGCCGCCTGACGGAGGGTGACTGGGAGTCACGCATAGCCCGGTTCCTGCTGGAGAACCGAACAACCCCCAATCCAGTCAGCAGCTGCTGCTCCGTGGAGCTCCTCATGGGCCAGAGACCAGCCATCCTCCTGGACCGCCTGCACCCCGACAGGGCTCCAATGGTGCGCAAAATGGTCGAGGACTGGGAGGCGCCCCGGGGCTTCTTCCCGGAGGACCCGGTGTTCGCAAGGAACTACGGCCAGGGCCCAGAATGCCTAGCAGGGAAGGTAATCCGCCCCACCAGCCCCATCTCCTACGAGGTGTCGACGAATGACAGGCAGGTTCTGCGGCGCCACGTGGACCAGCTGAGGCGGCGCCTACTTCCAATGGTAGGAGATCCGGGGGACCAAGGGGAGGTGGAGCAGGCCCCACAAGAAGCTCAGGGAGAACCCAAAGTGAAACAGGACCTCAGGGAGGCAGGCCCCAGCAACCAGCAGCTCACAACGCCAGAGGCCATGACAGCCGAGGGCCCGACGGCGCACCCACCCCCAGAGGAAGGAAGGGAAGCGGCAGGCCCCGCCACACACCCATGACTTGGCTGTGGAGAAACTCCAACGCCAGCACCGCGGCGATCCACTAGGAAACGCAGAGCCCCCGCATACCTGAAGGACTATGTCACCTAGACAGGGTCGGGACTATGGGGGGAGGGGTGTTGTGTCCGCAGACCACTACGGGCCATCAGCGAAGGAGCCTGAGCTTGAGTACTTGTGAACAATGGGACTGGAGCTCCTGGCTCCCGCATAGGGGAACCAATGGGAATGGCAGCGGGAATTCAAACCCGCCAATGGCACCAGGGGGCATCCCCTTTGCTTGTATATAGTTGGCCTCCTGACCAGGTAACTTTGTCTTGTGTTGTATAATAGCGAACCATGCTGATCACTACGTCGTCGTCCGTGGTTTCATTATGTGTCTAACCCACTATACAACAGAAAGTAAAGTCTAAGAAACAACATTTCACTTTCATTGAACTTTTGCACTGAGGTCTTAAACCTACAACTGGGATCCTTTAGTAACAAATTTACCATTTTCAGCTTGTTCCAAGAAGCTCTTCTGTACAATTCCCATCAGGCTGCATTCAGACAAAACGTTAGATCTGACTTTATTGCTGTTGCCCTGCAGATTTAAAATGCAGGTTCAGACAGCAACATCTGCCTCCTGTCCCCCAGTTCTTGGAAGCCTGTACTCTCCCGTCTTTGTGCCAGAGTTCCTAGGCACTGAGTAAAAGTCCAGTCTTTATGGATCTTCATGGACTCACCCCGCATTTCCAGGTGTATGATCACTCCACCTCAAAATGAAGCTACACAGTTCCATCTGGCCACCATTTTTTAAACTTCAGTTATCAATGTTCTCTTAAGCATATATTCGTCCTAGCTATTCTGTTGGTATCGGGAACCCCTGGGGGGAGTTGTATTTGGGCAATGACTCCCCCCAAATAATTCCTCTCTCCTGTTTTTGTTGTGGAACAGGGTTGGAAATACTCCCTGTTAAGGCTCCCGTATCAGCAGCCTTAACTTCCTGGTTTGCTTCTGCACATGCACAATTTCCTGATTTTTTTTTAAAAAATGCCATAGGCTGTCCACTCCACAGGTGCCATGCAGCAGGCATCTGGGCAGTCACCAACTGGGGTGAGTGAATGATGAAGAGGACAGAGAGTCAGATGTCTGAATGAAAATCCCCAGGATTAAAAACCCTGTATCAAAAGGGAGGTGTGCACACAACATGATAGCGGGCCATCTGACTGCAGCCTGAGTCAGAAAAACCTGTTCCTTCTCAGTCCTTACGTTGTCAGCTTCTCAGCTACTAGCCTCTGTCTGTTGTTTCTCGTTAGCTCTTTTTCAAGTCTCCTTCTCTCGATATTCTGTTCGCTCTAATTGGTTGTTCTTAGAGAGAGGTAGAACCCATCTTGTCCATCACAGTCACATGACATGTTTGAGATGTGTTTCTGAATGTGGGCTCACCTACATGTGGGCTTGCCTCAGCAGGAAAGGCGGGATACAGATGGAATTGAATTAAAAAAATACGAAGGGTGTTCTTTTAGTGAGTTCAAAGTTTAGGAACTGGGATTCTAAACCAAACTTTGTAGCTGGCTTTTAGTTCCTTGTGATGCCTGAACATAGAAATCCTAGTTGGTTTTGTAGCACCACTTCTCTTAGCATAGAGAGGCAGTGTCACAGAGTAGAAGAAAAAAGTGTCTGCTCTAACTTCATACAGCTGTTAATACACTTTCTTGGGACATTCTCTTTTTAAACCTCTGACATCTCTCCACCCACCTCAACTCTTTAAAAGACAGCATGGAAAAACTATTGAAAGAATTCCAATGGACTCCAAAGAAGCTCATCTCTTTAAACTTAAGATGAAATGTGTAGGAGATTTTCGCATCTGTCTTATGGGTTCTGTTGTGTGATCATTGATTGCCCATGTAAAATTTAAACTAGACGCATACTTTATACATCTCCTTTGTAGGTGTTGCCACATTACATGTGAAACTGCCCTGTGACCTTGTGACATGACTTTCAATACTAAGGCCTCACACTGGAAATTTCATTAAGATTTTATAGAAATCTTTAACTTATTGGAGTTTTGTTACAAGAACTTTTTCTGCTGTTTTCCTTCTAGTGCCCTGGGGTTTTTGTTTCGACCATATTACTGAATGGAACAAGTATCTGGATGACAAAAATGTCATGTTTATTACCTATGAGGAAATAAAAGAGGTGAGATTATTATTATTATTTTACTTATGACGCAGCATGGTAATCAAATGCTATCCAAGAAATAATGCTAACAGGATTTAAATCAGGATTTCTGCTTGATAGTTTTTCATGCTGCAGTCTGTCAGAAATATTTTCTTTTAAAATTTAGCCTCTGGATCTATTAGTTCAGCCTTTCTGTCTTTTCATTTGTGTGATCATGATCTGTTATTAGTAACGAATAAACAAAGAATGCCTTTGCTTGTCCTTGTGAACTGCATAATACTTATTTGTATGCAAGTTCACATCTGGAAATGATAAGATACAACAGTTCCTAAAGCAACATTGCTTTAATTTTAAAGTACAAGTAAACATCTCTTCTGAATGAAGGTGAACTGAGGACTTCTAAGGTTTTTGTGAGGGCTACTTCATTCAATAGCAAGGTACTTGTTTGTTTTTCTTTATTCAGAATGTAGCTCTGGGAATGAAAATAATGTCTGACTGCTTTAATTTTTCTGTGAGTGAACAAGAGATTGAGTCCATCGTGAAGAAAATCAGTTTCAAAGCCATAAAAGATTGTGCTTCAGAAACCCATGGAGAAATGGGCAAGAATCTTTTCCGTAAAGGTAAATTCTTATATATTTGATTGGATTGGTCAACTATTGGTCAACTGTCTATACGTTGTTGTCCATCTTAGCTTGCTCTGTTCATATATATCATATATAGCAGCAGCCAGGGGTCATTTCGTAGAAAAAGAGGTGCAGGAGCTCATTAGCATAACTTATTTGCATATGCCACACCAAGTAGGTAGTAGGATAGTAGGAGTAGAGATATCAGCACAGGTAATGAGAAAGGAAACCTAGGTCTCAATTTCAGTCCAGGAGAATGCAAAGAATTAATAGAAATAAGTCTGAAGAAATGAGCAGTGACTCATAAAAGCACATCCCTACCATAATTTTGTTAGTTCTTAAAGGTGCTACTGGACTCTTACTTTTTCTATTGCTATTACAAACCACAACATTCAAAAAACACTGGGGGAACATTTTAAGCTTCCAGGATATTCAGTTGCTGACCTAAGAGTAGCAGTTCTCTTACAAAGGAATTTCAAAGGGAGATTAGAGAGACTGCTGAATTGCACCTGATAATGAAGCACAAGATAATGCAAACTCCTGGACTGAATTGAGACCTACTTCTGTTATGTCACCCCTCAGTCGTTGTTCCTCCAAGCTAAAGACTCCCAAGCGCTTTAACCTTTCTTCATAGGGAAAGTGTTCCATCCCCTCAATTCTTTTAGTTGCCCTTTTCTACACTTTTCCCACTTACCTAATAGAAAGGCATGCTTGCCCATCAAGAACAGCAGCTGCCAGGCTTGTCCATAGAATGCCCTTGGCTTTAGTGTGTCCCAACCTGGACAGTCTGACCCCCAGGTGCCTCTTGGCAATCTTGCAGTGCACCCCCCAGCACACCTGAGCCAGTGGGATGTTCATGCTCAGCTGCCGCCACACCACTGCAAGTCTGGGGCTCTTTGTGGGCTCCAGGTGCCTCCAAGGCACTCTCCTCCCCTCCATGGCCCTGCCATGAGACCCATGGGCAGAGCGGGCTCTGGTGCCCAAATGGGTGCCAGCAGGAGTGGTGCTGAGCCACCTCCCATGATGCCAGGTGGGTCGGCTGGCGGGTGGGCAGGCAGTGAGGGTGGGTGATCCTGTGGCTCTGCCAAACCACCTGCCAAGTTCGTCATGGGTCCCTTTTGTCCCCCTGAGCTTGGGCCAGAGGAGGAGGAGAAGGTGGGGATGGGGGAGAGTGGGGCGGGGGAGAGAAAGCCAGCTGGGCCCAGCAGGAAGGATGGTGCAGCTTGGCCTGGGGTGGCCTGGAGGAGCCCCCACTGCCTGAATCTGCCACTGCCCCCACAGTGGGTGTGTTGCCAGGTCCTTCCAAGTCTCCGGCTTGGAATGGAATTCACAGCTTGGCCCCACCTCTTCCCAACAGTGTGAAATCTAGAAGAAGAAGAAGAGTTGGATTTATACTCTGCCCCTCACTCAGAGTCTCAGAGCGGCTTACTATCGCCTTCCCTTCCTCTCCCCACAACAGACACCCTGTGAGGTAGGTGGGGCTGAGAGAGTTCTGAGAGAACTGTGATTGACCCAAGGTCACCCAGCTGGATGCACGTGTAGGAGTGGGGAATGAAACCTGGTTATCCAGATTAGAGTCTGTTGCTCTTCACCACTACATCAGACTGGCTCTTTGCACTTGTTTGTTTTCCTTTAGAACCTGTAACACTTCCAAAAATCAGGATAATGAAAACAATGCCCTATCTGAAATCCGGATCTGAAATTATTACTTTTTTTTAGTGCACATCCATACTTTGCTCTCTCTGATCCTAACTTGACAACATTTTATCACACTGTTGTTTGTACCATAAGCTTTTGTGCACCTCTGTTGGCAGAGATATATTCAGAAAGTTATAAACAGCAAAGGCAGGGGAGAGGAAGTGTTTACAAAAAAAGAAAATAAGGCCAGATAGACCAGTTTTCCATCAGAAGGGTGTGTTACCTTATATTGCACAGCATACATAAAACAAGATCCAGTCAAAGGTGGAAACAAAGCAATAGGGGGTGGGTATAAAGGAAGAATTATCCTAGCCATGAAACAACAGTATCACTATTCAAGGAAGAGACATTTCTCTCTTTCACTGTAATAGTTATTATACTTTACATTTGCAGGTATAGTGGGTGACTGGAAGAATATCTTCTCAGAAGACCAAAATGGAGAAATGGATAGAAAATTTGAAGAGAGTGTAGCGGGGACAAAGCTTGGAATGATGTTAAAGTATGATGTATACTGCAAATGCTGAGTACAACAGTGTTATAGATTTCTGATGGCATGTTGGGTAGTAGATTAATTTGAATAAATCAGAATTAGTTTTGTTTGCATTTTTAAAATTTCTGTTATTTCTTATGCTAAGATTGCCTTTAGCTATCAACAATAAATACATTTGAATCAGTTTTATTGAGTACATTTTGTTCTAGTACATCATCACTTTTCACATTTTTGATTCACTATATTTTTAAAGTTGAACGGTGTTGCAAATGTTAATAAAGTGTTCTACTTATACATAGGGTCTCCCCCTCCCCCCTCATTTTATTTCTTATAAATGAAGATATCGAACATTGATGGGGAAGGCAGGAGATACACACCAAACTCACTGTTTTACCCAGGGTGCCAAAACCCCTTTGGCTGGCCCTGACTACATGTGATCTTTACTCATGTCCATTTTGCTTTTTTTAAATGGTGTCACTATTGTGCATATGTAAGTGCAGTGCCCCTGTGACACAAAAACCAAGGGGAATGCAATACTCCCAATGTATAATCAGGATCAAAATTAAGCATACAAACACACAATCCTCTCATCACACAAAACATGAAAAAATGTAACTTCAGAGATATTATTGTAATTTAAAAAATCCCTTAAAACACCGAGAAATCTCCTTTAAACAGCTAAGAGGCATGTGCCTCTCAGTGGTTTAAACAAGTTTTCTATGGCAGCCAGTTCTGGGGCTCGCTGACCAAGAAAGTCCCTTTAAACAGCTGGGTCACATGGAGCAAACTGCTCAGCTCTCTGCAGTTCAGCAGTTTAAAGGGGCTTTCTTTGGTTCAGCTCCCAGCCACTGTTTTCTGCTTCTGTGGTTTCAAAGGCTTCAGGCCATTTAAACCAAAGAGCTGAGCAGCGCAGCAGCGCTTCCAGTTCATATAGGTTTGTGGTTCAGTTCATGGTTCAGCCACAAACCACAAACCAAACAGAATCACAAAAATGCAGTTTGTGCCCATCCCTATACTTTAAATAGATTTTTTTTCCACACAGGGACAAATTTATGTAGTTTCTCCATCACTGCTACAGTGCCAGTACAACACGATGGCAGTGAAGCTTCCACATGACAGGTTTCCCTGTAATTTTCCTGTCCTAGCTCTATGGCAGCAGCTATTTCCCACTGGGAATTTTCCAGATTCTTTTAAAACGGCAATTGACTACTGTTATATCATTATGATGTTCTGCCATTCTGTTTAACAGGTTCTCTGAATTCCTTTCATTTTAAAAAATAAATAAATCTATAACCCCTTCCATTGTGGAGGTACAGGGACCATTCAGCACAGACCTGCAAGCAGTAATGATGACTGGCCTTGGCTTGTCACTGCCTTCTCCCATACCACCAGCCAGGATGCCTCTTGTACCCAGCTCTGTTTTTGGATGCCTAGACAGTGATTGTGGCTATAACAGAGGGCATTCTATCAGCTTTGCTTGATATACCAGCTGCACCTTTTCCTGGAGACTTAAGCCCTAGCCATGATGTCAAATGGTACAGGCAACTACTTAGCTTAACTACTGTCTTGCATTAATTTGGGAATGCCCTTATTTGGGGCAGAGAATGGCAAACCACCTGTGAAATCTCTTGCCTTGAAAACCCTACAGAGTCGCCATAAGTTGGCTGCAACTTGATGGCACTTTTCACCACCACCAGTGGCTGGGAGTATGTGTCAGCTGCCGGAATCTTCTGTGAACTGCACTGCTTGCCAAGTTGTTTCCGGATTAGATTTAAAGTTTTGACTCTGAGTTTTGAAACTCTCTAACTGCATCTGCTCAGCTCACTATCAACCAACTCAAGCAGCTGGTGACAATGTTTCTGGCTGCTTCATTGCTGCTGAATTTGGGAAGTCAAAAGCCAGTTCTTAGCTGATTGTGGGGATCAGCTGAAAATCACCTTCTGATCATCTGCCCAAGAAACTTCACTGCCTTCCAGACTTGCTGGGACACAGTGAAGGGTTTTTTTTTTTTTTTGGGGGGGGTGGCGGCAGGAGGATGTCAGAAGTTGACTGTTAGCTGAGAAGGAGGTTCAACTGAGAGTTGACTCCTTATTTCCCATCCAGGAAACTGTGTTGGCTCCCAGGAGACACCATATCACAAACACATGTTTATGCATCTTTGAACTCCTGAGAGGGAATCTTCACCCAGTCAGGGGTCCAAGGTACATGTAAAATGTGTATAAAGATTAGAGATGTAAAATTTCTGGAAATTTTGAAGCTCCGAAAAAAACGGAAATTTTTGGAAAAATTGGAAAAAATGCTACATTAGCACTTCTTTTATCTTTTCCAGATTGAAAGTCATTCTGTTACTTTAGGAACATAAAATATGACTATGAACAATTTTACTTGGCATGAAATTATCACAACTAGCATATTAAAAATATAGTGTATCCAATTACAAACAGAATTTACTTTTTAAATAATATTTATTTGTAATTGTAACAAATGGAGCAACAATCTCCTGAACTGTTTACTAGTTTATGTGGAACAGCCAAACAACCTCCACAAAACATTTTTTAAAAATCCAGAAGTAACAATTATTCATCTTTCCTCTCCACAGTATTAAATAATAATAAAAAACCCATTCTCATAAAAAGAATTGAAGAGGGGGGAAGTGTATAGAAGGGAGTGTGGGACTAAGTTTCGATAAATGGGCATGAAATTTAATCAGAATCATTTTCTGAGCTGTAATTATCAGCTTTTCCAATGCTTTGAGGCCTAGTGAAGCCTGAGTGTCAGTACACCCACCCACATGCAAGAACAAAAGTGAAATCTTTTTCTTTTCTTGTGACAATAGCACCTCCTTAAGGAAGAAATGCATCTTGTTCTTGCATTGGAGAGTTCAGTTTGTAACCTAGGACTTGCTTGTCCTCAGTGCACAGAAATTAGATTAATCGATACCATACATATTTTTTAGAAATGATTTGGAAAATATTTGAACACCTTGTCTTAAAATATTTTATTCATCATTTTAAAATAAAATGTTCCATAATCATTTTTTTCCTTTTCTTTTCTTTTGTCATTTTTTCTAATTTTTCGGAAAAAAACAAAAAAGGCTTCAGGGAAAAAAATGGGAGAGAAATGGTTTTTCCCCAATTTTCTCTGCTTTTTTTCCTGGGCCTTCACATCTCTAATAAAGATGCATTCACCATACACATATAATATCCACACGGCAAGCTTGTTGTGGGAAACACTGATATAATGCTAATGTTTTCTACAGCAGTTGTAATGTATTCAACTCCCCTGCATTTACTCATTTATGAAGTGGGCTAAATGACTTATGTTTGAGGGAGATTGTTCAGAATATTTAGAGTGATTTTGAAAATGCTGGTCTTTAAATCTATAGCCTCTCTGTTATTATGCAATGTATATCCCTTTAATTTCTCTCCAGTGCCCTGGGGCTCCTACTTTGACTATGTAGCAGAATGGGACAAATATGTTGATGAGGAAAACATTATTACCACCAGTTATGAAGAACTACAGGAAGTGAGGCTCCGTGACATTGAAGTCACACGGTGCTTCATACTATACCAATACAGAAGGGTCATATGTACAAAAGCCCTCTATTATATGTGGATTTCTGTGATAAGGGCATACATATCCACCATTCCATATCTGATAAAAAGAGTTTGCATGTTTACACCATACTATTTATTTATTTACTTCATTTATAGCCTACCTTTCTCGCTAAGACTCAAGGTGGATGACTATGTATATAAAATTGTTTGTGTGTGTGGAGAAAGATTGGTTTACAGAGAATAGGCCATTGTAGTGGAGCCAGCTGTGAAGGCTGGGGTTCTAAAAGAAGAAGAAGAAGAAGAGATTGGATTTATACCCTGCCTTTCACTACCCAAAGGTGTCTCAGAGTGGCTTACAAACTCCTTTTCCTTCCCCTCCCCACAACAGACACCCTGTGAGGTAGGTGGGGCTGAGAGAGCTCTTGACAGAAACTGCTATTTTTTCAAGAACAGCTCTTATCAGAACTACGGCTTGCCCAAGGTCATCCAGCCAGGTGCAAGTGGAAGAGTGAGGAATCAAACCTGGTTCTCCCAGATTAGAGTCCATGCACTTAACCACTGCACCAAATTACACTACATCTATCAGCTGTTTAAACAGAGATAGCCGTCCATTCAGCCATCCATTGCCCTTAACTGGTTGTTATCTCCACCTTACAGGCATACAGGGAACAGGTGTCTGACAGAAAAGGACAGAACCTCTGCCCATCCATGACACCAACTTATGTATATAAGAGACAATAGCAAATTCAGTATTTTAGCCCTCAACAGTTTTGATTTCACTAAGCAACTAAGACTTTCCCTTAATACAAATCTCTGCCCACCCAGCTGTCATTATCTCTGCTGTGTAAAAAAAGAAGAAGACAGACTTGGCTAAATAGAGGGGGGGTAGGGAATTCTGTTTTAATCAGAACTGAATTGTGTGGGTGAGGACAACAAAATCCTGCTCCCTGTCAAATCTTATTATAGTACTTTGGGTGAAATACAAATAAATAAAAAATAATAAAGAAATAAAGAAAAAAGAAATCAATGGAGCATGGAAATAGAAGCAAGACCAATAGTTGAATCTACCTTTGGTTTGTTGATATGTGCAAACTGCAAAGCCAAGAGGAAGCTGGAGTGGCACTACTGGCAAAAACCCAGTGTGACTCTCACACTTAGTTAACACCTTAGTGGTAATCTAACAGATGCATTATTGTTGCCCCACAGATGTAATATACAAATGTTTAACATACTGTCTTTTGTTTTTACATAAAGAATCTGAATGTGGGATTGGAAAAAAATAGCTCAGTTTTTTAGATTTTCTCTGAATGAAGAAGAGATTCAAAGTATAGTAGACAAGAGTACCTTCACAGGTATGAAACAGAAATCCTCAGAAACTCATCGAGCATTTGGAGACATCTTGTTCCAATCCGTAAAGGTACATTTTAGTGAGGAAAATAATTTCTGAAGTGACCACTCTATCACTTGAGAACCTAATCTGGTATTTGTGTGTGTATATAAGAGATGTGTGATAGAGCGTTATGCTTCAGCTTCCAATGGACAGAGCCACCACCCCCTATAGATGGAAAGCCTGAGCACAAGCTTGTGATGTCATCAAAGGTAGTCCTACAATCTCTGAACTCTGCAGTTGCCAGCTACTGTCACAAGTGTTTTAACTTGCAGTTTCTTGTGTACTCAACAAGATATTTTCTCGATTCTTTCACTGCAATATTCCAGATTCTTCATAGTAGCTTACAGTGTTAGTGAGTTCAGTTTCCCTTGCATATTTGAGTGTATGTTTAGCATAATTTACAAGCATATAATAGCATATAATAAGGGAAACTGGTCGATGTCTGTTGTATGATGGTATTGGTAAATAAAAGTAAGAGTTCAACAACTTGATTTTCAAAAGGTTTTTATTAACCACAGACACAGCATGAGATATTAACATGTACAAACTCATAACTAGGATAAGAAGTTTTCACATAAATCTCAATTATAATTTCCAGTTACCAAAAAAAGACAGCTACACTGTGAAATTAATGTGAAAGGCAACTACATCACTTCTGCAAAGTTTTCAGTTTCCTCTGTGATGTCTGTGACATTCTTTGCCTATTTTCTTTTTTACAATAGTTGTTCAGGAATGTATTTACTGCTATAAACGTTATCATCCTGGTGTACACAATACCAGAGTGGCCATTGTCACAAACGCCATCAAAGAGAGTACATTCACTTTCATCTAATGGTTCCAGAGACTTTAGACATGCTATAGCCCTCTGGTTGGCTTGAGGCTTCAGAAAGGCTGCCTCAATTGTTGTCAACAATTTGCTTACTACTACATATGTATAGGAAACCACATTGATAACACCTTGTGTTGGATATTTCAAACCACCTCTATCTAACCTACTAATCAAAAGAAAATGAGTGTTTATTGGCAACTCTCTCTCCATAACAAGTTCTACTTTACATGTATCACAATGAAGTCGCCTTAAAGCTGCATGTGCACAGTAGCCAGCTATGTAGGTAAGGGAGGGTAGTATGTTCCCTAAAAGATGTAAATCATTTTGACATACATCAACTGGTTCACTGAAATCTGATGTACATTCCACCTCTTCAAAATTGGATTCCAATGGGCCTACCATTATTTGCCCATGTCTACCTGAATGTAGCATCAACGGACCCACACTCTGAATACGAATCTTCTTTTCTGTTTCATACAGCTGTGTCACAGATATATGATATTGGGAACCAGCTAACTGTCTATATTTAGAAAACCTTTCCTCAAGAGCATCAGTTTGCAGTTTTCCTGTCAAAAGATATTCCATCCCTAATTCATCCTTACAGTAGCGAGCTATTTCAACAACTACATAACTAGTGTGCCGTAAAGCAAGTAATGTCTCCTTTGACAAACAACCACTGGAAAGTTTCATCGATTCCCAAGAGTCTAGCCAGTCAAGAAATCGCAGCAAGAAATTAATCTTAATATCACCAGAAACCATTGGCTCCATGTAGGGATTCAGCTTATGCAGACCTTTATATTTGGATTTAACATTCATTATGTCAAACCATTTAACCATGATGCGGATGTATTCAGCTGTGCCATGTGCATTGGGCAGGTCAAAGTTTTCACTGGCGACTTGTAAACCTTCTGCCACGGGTGAGTTGAAAACCTGCAATGCAAGTTTTACACTCTGCCTTTCTAAGTTTGTTGGGCACAAAGCCTTCAATGTAAGTGGATAGGCAAACCTAGCAAGAGAAGTGCTATCAATTTCATACATCTTTATTAATGTTGAAAAAGATGCAATCATCTCTTTAGTTTCACCACTGCCTGGAAATGCGGGGTAAAACATATCTTTTGTCCTGTTCTTCTGATTGAGCCAATTATTTCGCACAGATTTAATAATATGAACAGGATCTATGATGTAAAATAAAGGGCGTTCTGATGACACTGGGTGCTTATAAACTATTCTGAGCTGTTTGTCATCAGAAAACAATGACATGGCACTTCTGATAATTGAATTATTGTCTGATGCAATACAGAATACCTTGTAACCAATGCACTCCAGCCCTTTAATTATGGAAACCAGGATACTGTGCAATGAGGTGGCAGAAATTCTCTTAACAGGTAGAATATGCACAATATCTCTAAATTTAGACTTGACACTCTGGAGCATAAAAGCAAATGCAGAGTTTGCTGCCTGTTCAGAATTGAAAGATACTCCAAGAATGTTACCTCCTTTGTAGTCTAAGTATGTGCGCAAATTAATTTCATCCAGCATCAAAATCACATCAATGTCATCTCTGCTCAAGTGAGAAAATTTGTGCCTAGCATAAGACAGGAAATGCTTCCCACCTAAGAGTTCACGCTTTGGATCCAGTTCAAACTTACTACATATCCGATGCAATGTTGACGGATGGGGCAACTTCATTAAACCACTGCTACGTAAAAATCTATACGCATGGGCTGATATTGAAAATAACAAACAACAGACAACCAACACGGAAGTAGCAAACGTATGACTAGATTTAGAGACATTTAGGAGTTCAGTTTGCTGCAGCAAGAACCCCACAATATCTTTGTCATTTTCCTTCACTACATTTTGCAAAGTTTTCAAACTTTCTTTCACAATACATTTGTGTTCTTCCACAGATTCATCTGAGGATCCCAATTCCATTTTCTCACAGTCAGATAGGAGAGTTGTAATGGCATTCACATTCATGATAACTTTTGGAAAACATTCAGAACCTATCCTTTTAATTTCAACTTTACCCTTAAATATACTGACATTTAAAGTAGTATCTATTATTACTGATAATGCGATAACTGGAGCAGGACTTACATTGATTTTAATAAAACCTACACATTCAGGGCTCAGATTAACAAATGTCCATGGCTTTTGCACACTAACATTCTTGAGACGCAGTAAAAGCTCACCGAATGTTTTGAAGCAGTATGTGTTGTTGTAATGTTCTTTGGATGCTAAACTGTCAGATATTGCTCCCAATAAATGAGAACACTCCAGTCGAGACCTCTTGTCCGCTGGTGCCTCATGACAAGTAGCTTCTCTTGATAAATAAGACGGGCGGTTGGGGAACACAGAAGGTACAGCACCAGTCTTAAGTCTTGGTATTTTGAGAGGGGCAACAAGCTTTTGGCCTGTCTTTTCATCAAAAACTTCTGTCTGCCATAGGACATCACTGGTTTGGAAGTGAAGAATACATACCTGTAAGTCAAAACCAGTCCATATGAGTAAATTTGAGTCATTCTGCAATGTATCTTACAACAGTCTTAGACACAGGAAATGTAAACAACCAAAAAGGAGCATGTAAAAATTCAATGTGTTGTGAGACAGGAAAATGAAATCCACAATTGCATACAAAGTCTTAAGAATGAAGCTACTCAATGAAAACTTGCGTCTGCTCTCCCTGTCCAAAATTTTACAAAATGAACTATGGGCAGTCTCATGCGTGAATTGTGTTCTTCAGAAGGTACTTCACAGTTTATGAAGTTCAGAGCATAATTTCCGAAATTATTTGCACTGCACATAAGCTATACATAAAAGTTTGACCCAATCACAGGGTCCAGAGAGAACCTGGGAAATGTAGGCCCTGATGACTACTCCCATACAGGCTTCCCTGGAGCCAGTAGGCCTCCCCAGAGCCACACCACTAAAGGCCCATCATTCCTAGTTATAGAAAATAGTTGATATGCTGCACATTAACATGATAAAAATTTACTCACCCTTGATGATTGCGATGGAGTGAATTTATCACGATGGATGGATGAAATCCACTTCTCCTTCAGAGGAGCATCAGATGGAAACTTGAAAACATTTACTTTCTGTCCCCCTTTGTAATTCCCTTTACATTTCGGAACACAACAGCGAAAAGGCATACTTGCTAGAGAACTGAAGAACAGAAACTGTTGGGCAGGCTAATCAGTAAACCTCCGGTTAGCCCCACAGATCCTCAAAACCACACAGGTAATCTTAGGACTACCCTCGACGCCATTACTGTGATGTCACAAGCTGGTGCTCAGGCTTTCCATCTATAGGGGGTGGTGACAGAGCCCAGGGCTGCAGCACCCTCCTGCACCTTTTTTTTTGTGGAGGCTGCAGGCAAAACCTCAGTCATTTGGGTGAGGAAAGCGTTCTGTCTCAACCCAATCCCTCTGTCCCTCTGTTCCTTGCTCTTCTTCTCTCCTCTGACTGAAAGTTAGAGGTATGGGCTATTCTTCTCATCTACCTGCTTCCCGCCATTTGAAGTATTTCCTGTGGATGAGGCAGCCCTGGGCTCATTAAAAGGTTATTGAGTACAGAGCCTCTTGTCTCAGCTCTGTGGTATCCTTGTCTGGTTTCAGCAATGGATGAAGGGAAAGAGGTTTTGTGTTTCAAATGGCCAAGCTACATATTACAATTTTCAATATGTGTGTTTGTGTTTTCTTACCTAACTGTGAATCAGTCACATGCCATCCATGAGGTCACTACTGGGAACTCATTTCTCAAATATACCAGGTCCCAATTCAGATTGAGACTGTGGTGTGTGGAAAGAGGATATTCAGCTTTCCTCTCTGTGCTGTTTTTCTAACCTGAAATGGCTCTGGGGGTGCTAGTTGCCTCACTGGAGGCTGTACATGTGCAGCCATCCACGGCCGGCTTGCCTGCTAGGCAAACTAGGCATTCGCCTAGGGTGCGCTGGCCCTCAGGGGTGCCAAATGGCACCCCGCCCCCCAAAGGCCCCCCCCGCTGCACTAACTGGGTGCCCACCACCTCCACCAGTACAGAGCACCGTGGGGGGAACTATAAAGACAGCAGCGGGAGGCGGAGGGCCCGCAGTAGCCAGCTGGCCAGAGCAAGGGACTGGCACTGGGCAGTGGGTGAGTCCTGGGCGGTGCGTGAGGTGGAGGCCTGGGCGGCAAGGATCCCCAAGGGGGCGTCTCTGCCCGGCATGGGCACTGGCCCGAGAGCTCCCTTCAGGCGCGGGTGGCCAAGGCACTTGGCCCAGGGGAGGCAGGGAGGGAGGGAGGGGATGGGTGACCAACCCATCTTCTCCCCCTCCCCAGAAAGCGCCACATTGGGGCTGCCCCCTGCCCCTTAACAAGGAGCCAGGCAGGGCTGCGGACTCATGGCCACCCCTCCCCCCAGGACGCGAAGGCTGCTTGAAGGCGGCCAGTCCACCCCTGCCCCTCATTCATTGAGGAGGGCAGCCCCGGCCACCAGGACAAGAAGCCCCCCCTCACTGAGAAGCCGGGCCCTGCGGGCGGGCATCCCCCTTTCTCCCTCTGCCTTCAGCCCTCTGTGGGCAGCCATGGCAGGTAAGTGCGCAAAGCCCCCCTTCTTCCAGTGCCTCTCCTCTGGGGCGCCCACGCAGAACTCATCCCCACCGAAGTCAGCTCAGCCCGGCGCCAAGTGTGGCCTCCGGGAGGGAAATGGAGTGCCCAACAGAGCAGCAGCACCTGGGAGGGAAATGGAGTGCCTGACGGAGCAGCAGGCCCCTGGGAGATGCAACTGCCAGGGCACAGGAGGCGGCGCGCAGCTAACCCGCCCACCCTCGGGGGAGGGGGATGAGGCAGTGGCGGCATGATGGTGGCCAGCGGGGACTCCCTGCCACCGTCGCCAGTACAGACCGCCTGTCCAGGGTGCATGAGGCAGCGGCGCAGCTCATCCGCCTTCCCCCTCCGGGGGGGGAGGAGGCAGGGGTGGCATGGCAGCGTTTCCAGGCCCCACTGGGAGGTCGGTATCTGCGCCCGCCTAGGGCACAGAAACACCTCGAGCCGGCCCTGCAGCCATCACAATGGCACAAATATCCCAGGGACTTTTTGGAAAGGGATAACAGCACAGGGGAAAGAATATCTCTCCTTCTGCCAAGTGCTGCAATCCGAACTAAATTGCTTAAGAAATCATTTCCCAGTGGGGAGCCTGCAGCTGATACATGGCAAATTGATTCAAAGTCAGGTTGAGGAATCCAAACATGACACACTGAAAATATTAATGCAAAGTTTGGCCCTGGAGAGCCAGTCTATAATGAATCATAGATTTGGAAGGGACCTCCAGTTTCATCTAGTCCAACCCCTTGCACAATGAAGGAAATTCAAAAATACCTCCCCCCACCAGTGACCATACTTCCATTTTAGATCCCTTCCAGTTCAGCTTTCGTCCAGGTTACATGATGGAGATGGCATTGGTTGCCCTCAGACAACCTATGGAGGAACCTCGATAGGAGTGGAACAGCAGTGCTGTTGTTGTTAGACCTGTCAGCTGCGTTCGACACTGTCAACCATCAGCTACTGACCCACCACCTTGCAGACATTGGAATTCAGGGACTAGCCTTGCAGTGGCTTGCTTCCTTTCTCCAAGTTTGGGGACAAAGAGTGGCACTGGGGGATCAGCTATCCTGAAGATACCCATTGAAATGTGAAGTGCCCCAAGGGGCGGTGTTGTCCCTGATGCTTTTTAACATCTATATGTGACCTCTTGCCCAGATTGCCCAGAGGCACTGACTGGGTTGTCACCAGTATGCTGATGACACCCAGCTCTATGTGCTGTTGGACAGCCAGTCCAACTCCAAACTGGAAGACCTAGACCAGGCGTCACAAGGTGTGGCTGGTTGGCTTAGGCTGAGATGGCTGAAGTTGAATCCAACAAAGATGGAAGTCCTCCTATGCCTGAGCCACAGCGGTCCAAGGGTAGGGATCCCACTTCTGACCTTTGATGGGGTGCCACTGGTACCAATGCCAGAGGTTAGGAGTTTGGGAGTGCTCCTGGACACCTCTATGGAGGCCCAGGTAGCAGCCACTGTCAAGTTGGCCTTTTACCATTTTTGGCAGATTAGGCAGTTGGCTCCCTTCCTCAGATGCAGCAGCCTGGCAACAGTGATCCATGCAATGGTCACCTCGAGACTGGATTAGTATAATGCCCTCTACATGGGGCTGCCCTTGTCACAAATCCGGAAGCTGCAGCTAGTGCAAAATGCCACAGACAGGCTATTGATGGGACTCCTTATTCAGGAGCACATCCAGCCTGTGCTAAAGGCAATGCACAGGCTGCCCATAGCATACCGGATTTGCTTCTAGGTCCTGGTTCTTATCGTTAAAGCCTTTTGTGGCCAGGGACCTACATACCTGAGGAACTACCTTTCCCCATATGTACCCCAGAGAGCGCTGCGATCAGGGACGCAGAATCGGCTGGCCCTCCCGAGCATTTAAGGAGGCTTGTCTGGTAATGACTAGGGCCAGGGCCTTTTCAGTGGTGGCTCCACTCTGGTGGAATGAGCTCCCAGAGGAGATCAGGGCCCTGCGGGACCTGTTATAGTTCCACAGGGCCTGAAAAATGGAGTGCTTCTGCCAGGCCTTTGGAGCCACCACCACTACCACTACCACCACAACCTCCATTGCTATCAGTGATAGCAATTGACACCTTATGGTGGAAGAGCCCTGATCCCCTGGACCCTTTAATTACTGCCCAAGCCGATCCCCCCTACGACATCTGAAGCACCTTCCCATGACATCTGAAGCTGAATGGAGCTGAAGTTATAATGTCTAGCACTTTATTATTATTATTATTAGTAGTAGTATTAGTATTATATGTGGTTTTAACATTGTATTTATATTAATTGCTGTTGTGTCTCTATGTATCATAGAATTTTATCTGTTGTAAGCCTCCCTGAGCTGGCCTTGGCTGGGAGGGTGGGGTAAAAGTAAATAAATCAATCAATTCTCCCCACCATGGACTAGCTGGCTGGTGGGGGGAAACCAACCCCTAAACAGGGACATCGCCATGTGACATCCCCAATGTGATGACATCATCTGGAAGTCTGCGTGATGTCCCTGATGTGAAGTCATCACCTGGAAGTGACATCATCATGTCAGGGACATCATCTGCAGGGATGCTCTGGTATTTGGGCAAACTCTATGGTTTGAGGGTGAAAAAAACCATACGGTTTCACCCAAATACCAGAGCATCCCCGCATGATGTCCCTGACATGATGATGTCACTTCCAGGTGATGACTTCACATCAGGGACATCACGTGATATCCCCCCCACCCCCAGAATGCCCCCCCAAATTCCCCGACTAGAGTGATGAGGGAACCTGGCAACCCTAATTGTGTTGCACTGGCACCATAGCAGCAACAGAGAAACTATATAAACCTGCTTCATGCCTCTCAGCTATAAAGGGGGTTTCTTTGTGTTTTAAGGGATTTTTAAAATTTACTATAATATCTCTGAAGTTACATTTTTTCATGTTTTGTGTGAAGATACTGTGTGTTTGTATGCTTAATTTTGATCCTGATGTATAAAGTGAACCTTTTCATTCCCCTTGGTTTTTGTGTCACAGGGGCACTGAATTTGCCTATGCACAATAGTGGCACCATTTAAAAAAAGTGAAATGGACATGAGTAAAGATCACATATAGTTGGGGCCAGTCCAAGGGTATTTTGGCACCCTGGATGAACAATGAGTTTGGTGTGTATCTTCTCCCTTCCCCATCAATGTTTGATATTTTCTTTTATAAGAGATAAAATGAGAGTGGGGGGAGAGGGAGAGGGAGGGAGGAAATGAGGGAGGGAGAGACCCTATGTATAAGTAGAATACTTTACTGACATTCATAACATTGTTATGTTTAAGTTTTTATGTAACTTAAAAATACAGTGAATCAACAATGTAAAAAGAGGTGATGTAGTAGAACAAAATGTACTCAACAAAACTGGTTCCAGTTTATTTATTGCTGATAGCTAAAGGCAATTTTAACATAAGAAAAAACAGAAATTTTAAAAACAAAAACAAAATTGATTCTGATTGATTCAAATTAATCTATTACCCATCATGCCATAAGAAATCTATAACATTGTTGTAATCAGCATTTGCAGTATACATCATACTTTAACATCATTCCAAGCTTTGTCCCCGCTACACTCTTTTCAAATTTTCTATCCATTTCTTCATTTTGATCTTCTGAGAAGATGCTCTTCCAGTCACCCACTATACCTGCAAATGTAAAGTATAATAACTATTACAGTGAAAGAGAGATGTCTCTTCCTTGAATAAGTGATACTGTTGTTTCAAAGCTAGGATAGTTTTTTGTTCATACCCACCCCTATTGCTTTGTTTCCTCCTTTGACTGTGCTGTGCAGTATAAAGTAACACACCCTTCTGATAGAAAACTGGTATAGCTGATATTTTCTTCTTTTTGTAACAACCTCCTCTCCTCCTTGTCATGCCTGCCCCCGACCCGGCGCCTGGAAAATGAGGACTTTAACACCATCCGACCCGGCACCTGGAAGCCTGGAAAATGAGGACTTGACACCTTTAACACCATCCGAAGTGCAAGAGTCCTCATCAAACCTAAGTGCCGGGGAAGGTGAACTCCAAACTACAGGGCAACTGACACCTGAAGCTGATCAGGCAAGACTTGGCCCTAGTGAATCACCACCTGACTCGCCCCCACGTGTGGACCAGCTGAGAGATCACAGATGCAGGGATCTGGCAGCCAGGCGCAAGGAGGCACGCGTGCATGGACGGCGATCATTAAGTCCTGAGTATTGATGGGAGCAAGGACTTTGCAACGGGCTGTTAATGAGTTAACGACCTAGCACAGTATTTGAAGAGACCGCTGGCTGCTAGCAAACTGTGCTGGCAAACTTGTCCGTGGACCAGACGCCTTGCACCTTTGCTCCTGACTGATCCCTTGGTTCCTGAACTCTGGTCTGTGTTTTGACGATCCCTCTGGCTCCTGACCCTCGACTACACTTCCTGACTCTGCTCCTGGTCTCTGACTACTGGTAATGATTGACGACAGCTTGGCTTTGTGTCTTTGGAACTGTTTGCTTAGACTCTTGTTGACTTTCCCAGCTGACTCTTGGAACTCTCTCTCGGACTCTCCTCCTTTGCCTGGCCCCCTGGCTCTATCATGACACTCCTGCCTTTGCTGTTTATAGCTTTCTGGACATATCTCTGCCACCAGAGGTGCACAAAAGCTTATGGTACAAACAACAGAGACAGTGTAATAAAATGTTGTCAAATTAGAACCAGAGAGAGCAAGTTATGGATGTGCACTAAACTAAGGTCATAATTTCAGACCTGGATTTCAGATAGGGCATTGTTTTCATTATCCTGTTTTTTGGAGGTGTTACAGGTCCCCCCTCCCCTCCCCCGATTTTTTAAAAGCTGTCCCAAAAACTCAGGATACTTACTTCTGTCTAGGGTTGCCAGGTCTGTGTTGGAAAATACCTGGGGTGCAATCACACACACAATTAGCTGCACCATAGGCGTGAATGCCAGGTGGATTGAAAGGGCACAATCAGACATCTGGGAAGCACCTCGCACCTGTCAGCAACCCGTTTTGCACCACCGCAGAAGTGGAGTAAAAAGACACCGGAGAAAATCCGGTAGTAAATGGGTTGCAACGGGCAACAAATGGACTTTGCCTTGTCTGATTGCTCCAGCACGCTCTCATGGCATCGGGATGGTCTGATCAGGCCATCCCAACTTTGTGCCAGTTTTTTTTCCCCCTTCACAGTATGTGCATCATTGCAAACTCCATAGTGAGCCCTCAGTGAGGAGATGTGATTCATCGATTCATCGATTCCTCACTTGAAGTGCATCGGAAACAAATGGCAAAAAAAAATCTGACTCACCCACAGTTGCGTTTGATCATACAGTGGTGGGCTGTGCTCGCAGCTTCCATCGTGCAACTGTGGGTCAAATTCCTCCAGGGGGAATAGCCTCACTTCCCCCACACTTTATCTCATATGTGTGACTGCCCCCTTGGAGACTTTGGAGGTGGATCCAGGAGAGGGTGGGGTTTGAGGAGGGGAGGGACTTCAGTGTGGTACAATGCCATAGAGTCCACCATTTAAAACAGCCATTTTCTCTAAGGGAACTGATCTCTGTCAGCTGGAGATCAGTTGTGAAAGTGGGAGCTCTCCAGGCCCCACCTGGAGGCTGGCAACCCTACTTTTGTCATCCCCCACCACAAGGCAGCAAGTGCAGGGAGGGAGGGAAGGAAAGAGAGGAAGCTTCCCCCGGCCTCACCATGCCAGCATTTTCCCCACTGGAGGTTTCTCTCTGCCAGCAGCACCAGGGGCATCAGGCCCAAAGCTGAAAAACATGTGGTTTGGCTGTCATAAAGGTCTTTTCCTTCCCTGCCACTGGGAGCTTTTTTTTTTTTAAGGCAATATAAGAGCATTATAAAATATAAAAGGCAATATGTGCACCAGGTTACCAGAATTCCCAGCTTTCATTTTTAAAAAGTAAGTCTCTAGTTTCTTCCATTGCAGAGATGTAAAGAAAAAGACATACTTCTGCAATGGAAAAAGCTACAGACTTTTTAAAAAGAAAGCTGAGAATTCAGACAATTTGGTAAGCATATTGTTGTAGCTGTACAATTGTCAATTAATATAGAGCTTTGGGAGTACAGTCTGTTGGGCTGAGTGATGCAACTACTTAACTTGCATGTTGGGAGGAGTGATTATAGCTAGCTTGTGTTGGAAATATGTGTGTTGCAAAGTCTAAAATTCAGTCATTGTAGGGTTAAATATGTTTACCTCATGTGCTATTGTTTAGACTGACCTGGAAGGGGACCTGGCACAGAGCCAATGGGAATAGAGCCCAGGAAACTGAAGCCTATTTACTAACAATCATTGGTTAATGCATTCAGGTTATTTCCTTCTAGGGGTCAAGAAGAAGAAGAATCTCCATTGTTGTAGACTGTGTGGTCAAAGTGTAAAGATTTAGTCCTAGGTGTCTTTGTTGTTTTGTAGATTTCCTGTGACCCTTCCCTTAGAAATAAAGATTTTTAACATAGAAGAAAATGCCTGCTCTCCAGTGAAGCAAAGATCCATTGCAATCTCTGAATATTTAACTACTTTTGCCAATTTTTCCAACAGTTTGCTCTCTGTAACCTTGGTAGATTGGGGAGCACATGGGCTGGTCATTTTTGTACTGAGAGAAAAGGGAGAGGAGCTGGTTTTTAGAAACTCCTGTATTCGTTCCAAATGACCACTTCTTTGCTGAACAGCCTGAGCCAAGGAAGGAGTAGGTAGGAGCTATGAAGAAAGCAAATTCCATGTGTCTTCCATTCAAGACCTCGCTTCTGAGCTGTTGCTTTCTCATAGCTGAACTAGTTTCTTCCAGTGTGGGCCCTCCTATCCTCAGTTGGCTGAAATTGCTTCCTGGACAGCATGGTGACCCTCACAACCTCACTTCATGTTGCTGGCCTAGTTCTAAGGAACTATAGCTGAGCCCAATTCTGCAACAAAACATTGCTTCCAGGACATCGGCTACAGGGCCACAGGTGCTACCTCCTGCCAAACTGATTGTGTCAGACACAAGTACTTTCAAAACCTGGATATTAGCTGAGCACTGCATTCTTAGTGAACAGTGGAAACTTGATAGACCATCACTCATCTTCAGACTCTGGACCTCTGGTTTGGGATAGGGTTCCCAGCCTCCAGATGGGGCCTGGGGATCTCCCACTTTTACAGCTGATCTCCAGCTGACAGAGATCAGCTCCCCTGGAGAAAATGGCTGCTTTGAAGGGTGGACTCTATGGCATTGTACCATGTTGAGGCCCCTCTCCTCCCCAAACCACACCCTCTCCTGGATCCACCCCCAACACCTCCAGGTATTTTCCAACCCAGACCTGGCAACCCTAGTTTGGGAAGGGAAAAGAGTTTTGGGTGTGGGGAGCACCACATCCAATGGTGCAAACTCTATTTCCCTCTGTTACAATAAATGCAGTTGTTTTGCTTTAACCAAGGTGTGTGAGTAGAAGAGGATGGCTTTAGGAAAGAAGTCTCTGGACCTTGAACTTGCTTGAGTTACATTAAAAATAACCTGGAGGTGGGGGAGGAAACAGCTGCTGCTATATAAGATGTATATGAACAGAGCAAGTTAAGATGAACAACAACCTATAGACAGTTGACCAATCCAATCAAATATATAAGAATTTACCTTTACGGAAAAGATTCCTGCCCATTTCTCCGTGGGTTTCTGAAGCTCGATCTTTCATGGCTTTGAAACTAGTTTTCTCTACAATGGACTGAATCTCTTGTTCACTTACAGAAAAATCAAAGAAGTCAGCCATTCTTTTCATTCCCAGAGCTGCATTCTGAATAAAGGAAAACAAACAAGTGCATTGCTATTGAGTGAAGTAGCCCTCACAGAAATCTTAAAAGACCCCAGTTCACCTTCAATGAGAAAAGACGTTTATTTGCATTTTAAAATTAAAGCAATGTTGCTTTAGGAACTGTTGTATCTTCGTTTCCAGATGTGAACTTACATATAAATGAGTATTATGCAGTTTGCAAGGACACACAAAGGCATTCTAAAGGTCAACAGGCTGAAATTGTTTATTAGTTATTAATAACTTATCATGATCACACAAATTACAGAACACCTGAAATAATAGATTAAGAGGCTGAATTTTAAAAGAAAATATTTCTGATAGACTGAAGCATGAAAAACTATCAAGCAGAAATCCTGATTTAAATCCTATTAGCTTTATTTCTTGGATAGCATTTGATTAACATGGGCTGTGATCACACATGCCTTTAGATCTGACATAGGCGTGAATGCCTGATGGATCTAAAGGGAGCGATCAGACAGCAACATCTAGGAAGCATCCTGCAGTCGTTGGCAACTCGTGCTGCTCCATTACAGAAGCAGAATTAAAAGACACTGGAGAAAGTACGTGAGTAAACAGGTTCCGATGGGCCATGGACAGACTTTCCCCTGTCTGAATGCTCAAGCACGCTCTCAAGCCATCAGGATTAGGCCATCCTGGCTCGGTGCTGTGTTCCCCCCCTCTTTGCAGTATGCACACCATTGCATACTCCATAGGGGGCCTTCAGTGTGGAGGTGTGATTCTTCATTTATGCACATCAGAAACAAATGGCCAAAAAACCCCTTCAACTCACCCGTAGTTGTGTCCAGCTACACAGTGACGGGCTGTGCCCACACCTGTAAAGGTAGGTGTGATCTCACAACTGTGTGTCAAATTCCTCCAGAGGGAATAGTCTTGCTTCCCTTCTGCTTCAACTAGTGCATGGGACTGCAGCCATGCTGTGTCAGAAGTTAAAAAATAATAATACTTACCTCTTTTATTTCCTCATAGGTAATAAACATGACATTTTTGTCATCCAGATACTTGTTCCATTCAATAATATGGTTGAAATAAAGACCCCAAGGCACTAAAAGGAAAACAGCAGAAAATATTCTTGCAATAAAACTCCAATAAGTTAGTGTTTGAGGATTTCTATAAAATTTTAATGAACTTTCCAGTGTGAAGACTTAGTATTGAAAGTCATGTCCTGCATGCACAAGATCACAGGGCAGTTTCACATGTAATATGGCAACAGCTACAAAGGAGATGTCTGAAGCATGCTTCTGGTGTAAATTTTGCATGGGCAACAAACAATCACACAACAGAACCCACTGGAGAGATATGAAGATCTCCCCTACACAGTCCATCTAAAATATAAAGAGATGAGCTACTTCTGAGTCAGTTGGAATTCTTTTGATGGTTTTTCCATGCTGTCTCTTAAAGGGTGAAAGTGGGTGGAGAGATGTCAGAGGGGAAAAAGGGAATGTCCTAAGAAAGTGTATTAACAGCTGTATGAAGATAGACACATTTTTCTTCTGCTCTGTGACACTGCCTCTGTATTCATGAAGCTGAGAGGAGTGGTGCTACAAAACCACCAAGGATTTCTACATTCAGGCATCACAACAATCCAAAAGCCAGCCACAAACTGAGGTTTAGAATCCCAGTTTCTAAATTTGGAACCCCCTAAAAAAACCACCCTTTGTAGGTGAGCCAGCATTCACAATCACACTTCAAACATGTAATGTGACTGTGATTGACAGGATAGGTTCTGCCTCTCTCTAAGAGAAACCAATTAGAGTGGATGGAATGCTGAAAGAAGGAGACTTGAAAAACAACTATTGGAAAAAAAACAGTCAGAGGTTAGTAGCTGAGAAGCTGATAGCTTAAGGGATGAAGAGAAAAGGGTTTTTATGGGCTTCCGGTCAGAGTAAAATGGCGAACTGATGCACCGTGCAATCGTGCAGTGTGGACGGTGGATTCTTCTGACAGTTTGGGCATTTATATTGCCCAACACAGCCTCCCCTAGGCAGGGGGTCGACAAGCAAGCAACGAGGTCCCAGTGAGAATTGAGATTGGCATGTATAAGTCTCGAAGGAGGCTTGTTTATGCTTTGATCCCCTCTCAGAAGCGGGCGTATGCAAGACAGTTCTAAAGAAGCCAACCGAGCTGGGAATCCAGCTTAAATTCATCATTTCCCAACTTCTTAAGAAAGAGAGTGGAGTTGAAAGTGAGAAGCAATGCAAAGCCCCAAGATAAACATGCAAGGTAACATAAACACTTTGCTTACTGGAATGGAGATCTAGTGAAAATTGAAAAAGGCAGATAAGCGTAAAAGAATTAATCTTGAATAATCGGGCCATTGAGGATTTGAGAAGAGTTTGTCAAAGGAAACAATTTGAGAAAAATAGACATTGTTTAACATTCTTGCGGTTAGAAAGAGCTGGAGAGGAATCTAAGACTGAAACTAATGAGAAACATCGCGAGATTAAAGTGTTGCAACTATCTGTGTCCGGCTAGTACTGTGTATAAAGACTAGAGTGGCTTCCGGAGGACTCTAAAAGCGGCGGAACGAAGTTTCCAGTAGGAAGGATTTTGAGACAGACAGGAAACAGGAAGTTCAAGAAGAGCCTACTCTAGCCAAAAAAACCATAGAGAAATTGCACCCACCATTTTTAGGAGGACTGAATTTTAAAATTGAATTTTATTACTGGAATTGTTTTAAAAGAGCGGCGAAAAGGCAATGTTTTAAGAGAAGACACAAAGAAGATCTGGAACGTATGAATTTGGACTAATTTTAGAAACTTCAAAACGGATCCAAAACATCGACAAAGAGCCGCCTCGTCCGTGAGTCCAAGTATGGCAGGGAAGGAAAAAAGAGAGTGGCAAGCTGCAATGGAGTCAATGGAAAAGAGAATGCTGGAGGCGATTCAAGGATTGGTGAAACAGATAGAACAACAGTTAGAAAAGCAAATGGGAAAACAGCTGGAACAGTTAGAAGAAGTCCAAGAAAAGAATGTGACAGCTCTCAAAGAATTGGTGGTAGCACAGGTGGCGGTAATTACAAAAGAAGTGGCAGACACAAAGAGCCAAGTGCAAGGTCTGATATTAAAATCGACCGAATTAGAGCAAAAAACACAAGATATAGACAAAAAAATGGAAACAACTCTTCAGGAAAATCGTAAACTGGAGGCAATGATGGAGTATAGAGAGACATTAAACCATCTGAGGCTAAGAGTGATTGAAGAAAGACAGATGAAGATATACGTATGATAGTGATGACTGCTTTGACGGAGTATCTGGGAGAAGATCAAGGAGAATTGGAGTCTGATTTTGATTTGATTTATAGAGTAAATTCAACATATGCTCAGAGAAAGAACTTGCCAAGAGATGTTATTGTGCAGTTTGTAACAAGGAAGATGAAGGAAGATATTTTCAAAAAACAATTTATACAATCATTGGAAATTGACAGCAAAAAGATTATAATAATGAGAGAACTCCAAAGAATGATTTTGCAAGAAAGAAAGAAATATAAAAAGCTGGTAGGCAAATTGAAGCAGCTAACCATCAGGCTCAGATGAGAAATACCATATGGTCTGTCTTTTACCTACAATGCAAAGAGACATACGATCAAGACCCTAGGGGATATGTATAGGTTCAAAGCAGAAAATGTAGAAGATTTTGGAGATATTTAAAGTCAAGACATGATGGATTGTAAATTGTTATCGTGGAATGTAAATGGACTTAATTCACCCTCTATAAGGAAATTAGTAAATTATTGGTTGCAAAAACAAAAATCTAATATTATCTGTTTGCAAGAAACTCATATTAGAAAACAGGACAATAAGTATTTGACTAACAAAAAATTAGGAGAAGAATTTTATTCACTGGCAGAAAAAAAAAGGGAGTTGTGACCTATGTAAACAAAGAATTGGACCCAAAACAAATTTTTAGCGATAAAGATGGGAGATATATTGGAGTTGAAATTACAATGCTTCAAAAAAAGACTCTGGTAGTTAACTTGTATGCGCCTAATGGAGCTAAAGAAAATTTTTTTAAAGACTTGATGGACGAATTGGATCAAGTGAATTATGAGCAGTTAATTCTGGCAGGGGACTTTAATGGTACGGTTAATAATAAATTGGACAGGAAATCTGAAAAGAAGGATGAGAAGGTTGGGAAATAACAAAAAAAAATTAAATTGATGGAACAAGAGAAATTAGAAGATGTTTGGAGAAAATGGAATCCTAAAGTTAAAGACTTTACTTTTTATTCCAATCACCACAATTCTTTTTCCAGAATAGATATGATTTGGATGTCAGGTGAAATGGCGTTAAAAACCCAGAAAGTGGAGATTTTGCCAAAGATTAATTCTGATCACAACCCGGTGATTTGGACGTTAAAAGAAAATGTGAAACAGTTTCACTGGAGAATAAATGAAGATCTATTGGATAAGAAGAAAATAATTGAGACATTACGTAAGGAGACTCAGTCATTTTTTCAATTGAATTTGAATCAAAACGTAAAAATACAGACTGTTTGGGATACATACAAGGCTGTGACAAGAGGATTACTTATATCGTTGAACGTGGCGGATAAGAAACAGAATATAAAACAGCAAAAGAAGTTGCAAGAAAGAATTCAGCAAAAAGAATTGAAGAAGAGACCTGGAAAAAAGAAAATTATTAAAGAAATTCAAATTTTACAAGAGCAATTGAACGTGATACTTAACTGGGAACTTTATTGGAACTTAAAGAAATTACAACAAAAATCCTTTGAAGGAGCAAATAAACCAGGAAAATTTCTGGCATGGCAATTGAAAAATCGAAGAGAGAAAAGGTTAATAAACAAAATTATCGAAGAAGGCAAGGAAATTGTGGATATGAATGGTTTAAAAAGAGGTTTTTTAAGTATTATGCGAAGTTATTTCAAAAAAAGAATATAGACTCTGAAAAAACTAAAAAATATTTGGACATGGTAGAAATTCCAAGGATTGGAATAAAAATTAAGGAAATGTTGAACGGCCCAATCCAAAAAGAGGAAGTTTATAAGGCAATAGAAGATGCTAAATTGGGGAAAGCTCCAGGTCCAGACGGGTTCACAGCAAAATTTTATAAAAAGTTAAAAGAGGAGCTAACCCCAACGTTGGAACTTTTAGCAAATGAGATACAGGTGACTAAAGTGATACCTGAGACATGGAAGGAAGCCAATATATCACTCATACCAAAAGAAGGACAGGACTTAACAGATGTTAAGAATTACAGACCAATTTCTTTACTTAACAATGACTACAAGTTGTTTGCCAAAATAATTTCAGAAAGACTGAAGAATTATCTGAAAGACATTATAACCGAAGAACAAGCCAGTTTCTTATCAAATAGACAAATTAGGGACAACCTAAGGACGGTGATAGACGCTATTGAATATTATGATAAACATCCAGAAAAGGAGGTTGCTTTCCTATTTGTGGATGCAGAGAAAGCCTTTGATAATTTAAACTGGGACTTTATGTTTCAACTGATGGAGAAAATGGATATTGAACAGCCCTTTTTAAATGTAATTAGGGCGATTTATTCAGAACAGAAAGTATCGTTAAATGTAAATAAAGAGATGACGGACTATTTCAAGGTGCAAAAAGGGACTAGGCAAGGTTGCCCGCTATCCCCTTTATTGTTTATCTGGGTTTTGGAAGTACTGTTGGCAAAGATAAGAGAAGATAAGGATATAAGGGGACTTACAATCGGAGGCTTTACGTACAAATATAGGGCATTTGCAGACGATGTAATGTTTTTGATTGAAGATCCAGTAATTAACTCACCATTGTTGATGGAAAAGATCAAGGAATTTGGAGATTTGGTGGGATTTTACATCAATAAGAACAAAACAAAGGTGTTGTGCAAAAATATGACAAAAGAGAAACAGCAGGAACTGCAAGAAATAATACAATGTGAAGTGGTAAAAAACCCAAAATATTTAGGAATTGAGTTGACAATGAAGAACATAGATCTTTTTAAGAACAATTATGAAAAGATATGGAATAAAATTCAACAAGATATAAAAAAATGGGACACTTTGAATCTGTCATTAATGGGAAGAATTTCGGTTGTTAAGATGAATATTTTACCATGTTTAATGTTTTTATTTCAGATGATTCCGATAGTGAAGGACTGTAAAGTATTGAAAGAAATTTCAAAATTTGTTTCGGCTGGAAGAAAACCGAGGATTAAAATGAAGATTCTATGTGATGCAAAGGAAAGAGGAGGATTCCAACTTCCTAATTTTAGACTGTATCATGATGCGGTGTGTTTGACTTGGTTGGCTCAATGGGTCAATTTGGACAATAGGAAAATGTTGGCGTTAGAAGGACATGACTGTAAATTTGGTTGGCACGCTTATTTATGGTAAGACAAATATAAAATGGATAATTTTTTCAAACACCACTTCATAAGAAGATCATTGTTTATGACCTGGATGAGATATAAAAGATATTTTTTTGACGCAAGACCACTATGGATAGTACCGGCTGAAGTAATTAAACCACTTTCGAGACATAAAGGTAAAGATTGAATACCTTATAGAGATATTTTGATGGTAGAAGGGAGTAATTTTGCGATGAGAGCTAGAGAGGAACTGAAATTTGAATATGATTGGTTAAACTATAGACAGATTTATGATTTATTTAAGGCTGACAAAAAGAGATATGGCTTCAGGAAGGAGAACAATGAAATTGAAAATGTGTGGGCGGAAGAGGGGGAAAAATGATTTCAAAAATGTATAAAGTTTTATTAAAATGGTATACTGAGGATGAGATTGTAAAAGAACAGATGGTAAAATGGGCTATAAATGTAAATAGAGAAATAGATATGTCAACTTGGGAGGGGTTGTGGAAAAAGTCAATTAAAATTTCTACATGTGTCAATGTGAAAGAAAATTGTTATAAAATGATGTATAGATGGTATATGACACCTAAAAAAAATTGCTAAAATTCAACATGTCTAACAAATGTTGGAAGTGTAAAAAAAAGGAAGGCTCATTTTATCATATGTGGTGGACTTGTGATAAAGCGGCAGCCTATTGGACAGAGATTCATAATGAAATTCAGAAGATCCTGAAGTGTACTTTGAAAAAACAACCTGAAAGTTTACTTTTAGGTTTGAAAATGGAAAAGATAAACCCAAGAAAAAGAATATTGTTATGGTATCTGATTACAACAGCAAGAATGACTTTTGCCCAATTTTGGAAGCAAGAAAAAATACCAGAAAAATGAGATTGGATAAAGAAGATGCTTTTTATGGCAGAAATAGACAAATTGACAAAGAAGCTTAATGGTAAAGAAGATGAAGAATTTTTTATAGAATGGAAGGAGTTTAAAGACTATCTTGAAATGAATTGGGATGTAAGAAATAAGTTACTATGCTTTGATAACTATTAAGAATAGAAAAAAGAAAGTAATGATTGACAAATAGTTAAAGTGTTACCTAAGGGTTAGATTATATGTATCAATATGTTTTAAAACAAGAATTGAATATGGGATAAGTTTTTATTGTTGCTGAATATTGAATGAAACAATAAGCGGGGTGGAGCATCGCTGGAAGCCGGGGGGGGGAGGGGATAATTGAAAAGGATGTATTCAAAAGTATTTTGAGATATGGAACGTGTTAATATATCCTATTAATAAAAGTTTTATTACAAAAAAAGAGAAAAGGGTTTTTATGACTGAGGGGAACTGTATAGAAGAGCTGCTTGAAACAAGCTGAAAGTAGTAAATTTGTAACTAAAGGATCTTAGTTGTAGGTTTAGAACTGCAGTGCAAAAGTTCAATGGAAGAAACATTGTTTCTTAGACTTTCCTCAGTGTTTTGTTCTTATAAATAAAAGTTTCTTGTTTTGATTAACCATATGGGCTGCATGTCGAAGGAGAAGAAGCACACACTAACATGAGTTAATATCTTGGTCCACACACATATATTTTAGAATATGAATGAATCGTGGCAGTGAGTGATTGGAACAGTGTTTGAGCCCCAACCCCCGTAGCTCTGTGTGAGTGAGGACTGATTATTAAAGGGGAGTGTGCATGTCTCTGGAAGTGAGAAAGAGGATCTGAGGTGTGAGATGGTCATAACTCTCTGTAGATTTTAAAAGGCAAGAATGGTGGTGAGGGTGACATCCTGACCTACTTAAAAAACCATAACCTGAAGAAGAGAGGTTGTAGAAGATGGTATGCACTTGGTATGACTGGAAAAGGTGTGTCACAGTGCCATAACACTATCACGCTGTGGATTTCCTTATCTCCATGTGACAAGGAATTATCTGTTATGGGGCCACTGAACATGGTTACTATGATGTGCATTTAGTCTGGAGGTATTAAGCTACTAGGGATAGCCAAAATGGGCTTTACATTAGGACATGAAACAGTTCTGCCAAGTTTCCTTAACTTTCTTTATAAAATCATTGCATATTGCAGCAGACATACTGTGAGATCACGTAATTAAGAATGAGACTCTTTTTGTTCTTACGCCTGTTGCATTTATCCTAGTATTTAATGGAAAGGCTAAAAGAAGAAGCAAGCACACCTTTTCCGCTGTTGAAGTCTGAAAAGAATTCATCCCAGGTTTTTGGGTTGGAAACAATTTCATACTGTTTGCAAAATGTAAGTAAGAGACAGCTGTGTCCTTTGGATTCCGAAACAAAACCAGTATCTATAAAACACAAACACACATGTAAAAATATGTTCCAATAAACAGCCAGTCAGAGAGCACCGATTTTAAAAATTAATTTTGGGCCAATTCATCACAGTGCCGCGCACTTGCTCTCCTTCCATTCTTCTCAGATGGAGCTTGCATAGGAATCCTTCCTGGGCTGGTAGGTCATCTGTGTGATAGGACTGAAAGCCAAACAATCGGAGGGGTCTTTCACATAGGTTTTGGTGTTAAACAGCAGTGGCCTTTTTTCTCTCTCCAAGCTTCCTCACGACATCATTTGCCATTTGTTGTCCTTCTGAGGCTGCCTCCTTTGTTTCTCCATACAGGAATGAAATCTTAAACAGAGCACTTACCTTTGCCTTCTTTTGAAAAATTGATTTGGGTAGTCTTTGAGGAGCGAGATGAGTTTTTATCACTCTTCTGGAAGGTAGTTGCTTCATCCTCTTTAAAATGTGGCAAAAATAGGCAAGTAAGCATCTCTTTTTTGAGAACAATATTATTATTTATTAATTAAAATATTTATATCCCAGTTTCTGTAGATTCCCCAAGTGGTTCACAAAGTGCCATCCATTAAAAATGCTTCTTAATCACAAAGTAGCCAATACGTAATCTAAAAATGTTTAAATCTGAGTCTTAAAAATTGTTTAAAGCCAATACAAGGTGGGGAAGTTTGGCATAGTAGAGCAGGGAAAATCAAATTCAATATTTTGGTTTAAAAACTTTCCTAAACAAAGCAGTCTTCACAAGCTCTTGGAAACTGAACTAAGACAGTATCAAAATAACAGATTGTTGCATAGCCACTATCAGCAAAATCTCATGCAATTTATGCTTACTGGTACCGTTTCCGACTTATTCTGTAGGTATCTTTGCCACAGCTACAAACAGAATTACATAGATGGATTCAACCATATAAAACAATGATCCCTAATACAGGAATGGCTGGCATCAAGAAACTAAAAGAAAATCCTGTAAAGACTGTATCAATGTACTTGCTGTTCCTTACTGTAGCTGAACTTGGCTCATTATGTCTAATTTTGTTGTTTCTTGACAACCCTCCTACTCTCCTATAGGGATAGAGGCCAGGATGCCCATTCACAGTGTAGTGCCAAACATCTTCAGGCCCTGCGTCACCACCAGTGACTAGAGGCTTCTGCTGGGAGGGTGGGATATTAATTTGATAGATAAATAAATAAATAAATATTAGTGTCCCAGTCTATTATTTAGCTATTTTGGATGCTGAAAGAAGTTGTAGTATATTTCTTCAATTACTGACCTCCAATTTTCCCGGATCTCCAAATTCAAGGTATGGAAATAGTGATAATTCCCTTTCTCTTTGCTGCATTCTCCTCTTTTTCCTTTCTTCTTCATCATATTTTCCAGATGCAGCTTCCAACTCAACTAAAATCTGACCAACCCAATTAGTACCTGAAGCAATGCAGAGAACACACAAATGTGACTCCTCAGACATGTAGCCACAGCAGACACAAAACTGAGGTTCACATCACAGTATCTGAGAGTTCTAATCGTATGCATATGAAATGACCACCACTATAATGTTATGGGCACTGAGTGCTTATCAACAGAAGAATTTTAAAAAGCCCACTTTTTTTGCAATTTAGTATACCCTTAGTTTAGAAAGTTTAGTTGCATTTGAAACTGTCAAGTGTATCTTCACTGTAGACAGTGTGTCAGAATGTATGTGTATGTTACAACCATAGTGTTCTATATATGTGAAAGACTCTTATTGCTTTGCTAACAGCCCCAAGCTCATAGAAAATGCAATATTTTGTTCTTTGTTCTCTGCAGTAGTATGTGAACTCCTCCAGATTTACAGAAATATTTGCCCAGTTCCCATATGGCCCCCACTGTGCAAATCTTTTTGATCCACACGCTTAGGTCAGATCAGCCACTATGTATATGATAATGCCCTAGTGAGCTTTCATATGCTGATAGGGGTTTGGGAATCCTAAAGCAGAATTATAAGTCAAACAGCATCTTGAAAAGGGCTCAGTGGCAGACCGGAAGCCAGTGCAGAAATGGATTGCATTACAGTAGTCCAACTGAATGATACCAAGACAGGTATGACATTGGCCAGTGACCTTACTTTGCATCTGATTGTAATGCTTGTATTTTAATCAAAGCAAGCAACCTTCCTTTTATGATCTGTATAGTTCTGAAAATACATAGAATGGACTCCCCCTCCCCATGTTTATGCTGCTGTGGTCTTAAAAAGAATTCATTCAACCTGTCACAATTAAAGTTTTCTGTCTCTCTAATTAATTGGAACTTTGATATGCATGAATAATGAATCTTCACATTCGTGCCCACTCATACGAACACAGAGACTAAAGTGTTCCTTGAAAGACAGAGCTACTCACCAGTTTTGGGGTATCCCACTAAAATCACATCATCACTCCTGGCTTCAAAGGTGTCAAGAATTTTCAGTGTTTCTGGGCAACAAATCACGGTTGGATACATCTCTTCATTATAGAAAAACATCCGATCTGAAGGACTGATATCTTTCTCTTCTGCCAACGCCTTTTCAAGAAGTTCACGCATTCCTGCCTGAGCCATGACTAAACTTGTTCCAAGTATGAAAGTACTAGTATGGGGGCAGATAGAAGTCTTGGCTGGCTTGGTGAAAGAGACAAATATAATTACAGAGCAACCATCTGAGATGTCAGGGAAAAACCTACAAGGAAATGAGCTTGTGTTACTGTTTAACTGTGTCGCCGAACTAGATCTGTGAAAAGTAAATCTACCTTATCTTTTCCTTTGCACAGATTCAACTTTCTCTCTTTCCAGTGGAGTGAGTGGATGATTCTTTATTAGCCAGCAAACTTCAAAGAAATAGTTCTTGTCAAATGAAAGAATATTGGTTTGAATAATAATATTTTTAAAAAAAATCTTGAAATGCGGCCAGTATTCCAGAATTGCTCAAAACATAAACAGAAGAGACTTCTCTTGCTTCTTTTTGATTTATGAGGGTTCATGGGGAAACTTTAGATATTTTTGTTGTTTTGGTTTGTTTTTTTTAAGCATTTGGAACTCCAAAGTACTTGCATACGTTGCAGTTCTGAGAATAAAACAGTTTCTGGGAAACTCAATGTATGCAAGCCTGCCATATTAAGAGATAGATTCTGGATTCTGGATTTTGAAATTATTAATTATGGATACAGACTATCTGCTTTCTTTTATGGCTCTTAGTTAAAGTACCACGATGTGATAAGCTTGAGGTTTGTTCCCACTATATGTCTAGTTTTTCCTATGAACTGGGTTACCACTAAGTCAACTACAGTAAGCACTGTGGATAATAAATAAGCATAATGGATACAAACCCTAGCTCAGACTAGCCCGATCTCATCAGAACTCAGAAGCTAAGTAGGGTCGGCCCTGGTCAGTATGTGGATGGGAGACAACCAAGAAATACAAGCATTTCAAGATTGCTACGTAGCAGCAGGCAAAGGCAAACCACCTCTGAACATCTTTTGCTGGGATTTCTGTGTTCAGAGGTTGCAGTGAGTTGTGAAACAAAATTCTCAAGTATATAGGGGCCCTGTTTCAGTTTGGAACCATAACATACAGGGAGAGTGGCCTTGAACTTCTCCTCACCTGAAAAGATCCTGGGGAGCCACTGCTTGCCCCATTGGATGAAATATATGTGTGCTGCTGGACTGCAAGTAAACTTCCCCAACAGGGAGAAGAACAGCTGTTACCCAAAGAAGGTGTCTCCACAAGTTGGGGGGAAATAGCTAAAAGATACTGAGTGAAGGTCTCCTATATATACCTATGTATATACCAGAGTGTAAGAGAACTCTCCAATAAACTCTCAAATAAAGCAGATGTTCAACTGGAAAGATTTTTATTAAAAAGAAAAAGAATAAAACCAAAATGCACACAATAAACTCACACAAGACACATACAAGAGCTAACTAAGAAAGGTAGGGAGGAAAGGGAAAGCTTTTTAGGGAAGAGTCATACTTACTGATCATGATAAGGTCCATGGAAGCAGCAAATTGAACAGCAAAACAAACAGCATTTCAGGATGTAAAAGAGGAGAGCCCACAGAAAAGTGAGGGTATGAGGAGGGATCCAAGGTACACACACACTGCTGGGTAGCAGAGTACCATAGTTACAGGCAAAACATACAGTTAGGCAAGGATGACATGCTTGCCAGAAAACAATGACTTAAATGTGTGTGTGTTTTTAGAGGTAGACAGGAAAAAAAAGTGTGAGAGCCTTGATGACTCCACAAGTACTGGACAAGAAGGACAATTGGGAAGGGGAAAAGATTTAAATGTTGATTAATTGTTGCTTAATCAAGGGGTAATGGGTGAAGGGAAGTAAGACTGAGGTGTTGATGGGATTATGCTGAGTGAATCAGTAGTTCCTAGATGACCCATTGTTCTAATGTCATGCATCTCTCCCAGGCAAGGAGGGAGTAGTAGCCAGCTAGTTGCATTTTGAAATAGTTTTCCCAGGCTGCCCTGACCTGGATAGCTCAGACAAGCCTGTCAGATCTCAGAAGTTAAGCAGGGTTGCCTCTTGCAAGTACTTAGATGGGAGACCTCCTTGGAATACCAGCAGTCAGGAGGTGGGAGGGTCTTTATCCAGCCACATCTCTGAATATTCTCCCTGTCTCCAGAAGGGGTACGTCACCAGAGATCACCATGACTTCCAGATGCACACACAGTCAGTTACTAGAGGTTGCTATGACTTCCAGGTGCACACACACTCTCACACACACACACACTTGCTCACATATGAAAAATATCTCAAAAAAGATAAAAGAAATTGTTTTCCCAGGCCAGCAGCAATGCAGCTTCCATGGTTGGGATGGGTGTGTGTGTGCTTGCTGCTGGATGAATTATGCTTGACTTGGAATGTTAGGTTTCAATTCTCCCTCTTCTTTATCGCCCTGTACCCTGAGATGGTGACCTTGGCACCTTGTTGCTCTATTCTCTAGGAATGTATAGCCAGTTAGCTTAGGCAGGCTTTTGCTTTTATTCTGATTGGCCCAAGACCAAGCCTGTGATGATGGGAGAGGGGGCAGGGCAGGGAGGAGGAGGAGCTGGTACCTGACTGGGTGAAGGGGTGGGAGAAGATGACGACAGCTGGGTGCTGGAGGACAGGGCGGGCCCTCCTTCGGCCGGGACCCACCAAGCCTGTGGCAGGACCCACTCCTCCACAGCTGTGGGGGTGAGGGTGGCAGTTTGCCACCCCGATCCAGGGCCCGTGCTCTAGGCAAATGCCTAGTTCACCTAGCGGGTGAGCTGGGCCTGGCTGCAGGACTCTGACAGGCAGGAAGGGTTGCATAAGTGCTTACTTCTTATGGCCCTTTCTTATATGCCCAGGGAAATGCTGATTGCCACTTCAGGGTCAGGAAGCAATTTTTCTCCAGGCCAGTTTGGCTGGAGGTCCTGGAGGTTTTTTCTCATCTTCTGGGCATGGAACAGCCCTGTAACTGAATTGCCACTGCCCTGTCTATTATCTTGCCCAAACAGGGTAAGTTGGAAACCGGCTGATAGTTGGCCAATTTGGTCGGGTCCAGAAATGACTTTTTCAAGAGGGGGTGCACCACTGCCTCCTTAAGTGTCTCCAAGAACTGCCCCTCTAGGAGGGACTTGTTGATAATCTCCCACAAGGCACCCCAAAGCCCCTCACAGCCAGCTTTGATTAGCCATGACAGACACGGGTCAAGGGAGCACATGGTGGGGTGTACAGTTAGGAGCAATCTGTCAACTTCCTCTAGGCTGAGCAGGTCAAAATAATCCATAATGTGACTAGAAGACATACTTGGAGCCTCAAGTTCATTCACTGTATCATCTGTAGTGGGGAGGTCACAGTGGAGGAGAAGACTTTATCCACAAAATAGCTCACAGAAGCCTCAAAGTGAATATCCAATTCCCTATGATTTAGCCTGTCTTGTGACAGAGCAGTAACAAACTGAATTGTTCTAAACAACTGGGCTGGGCGTGAGCTTGTGGATGCAATCGTGGCCGCATAGTACTGTCTTTTTGCGGCCCTGACTGCCATCTCATAGGATCTCATAAACGTACTATAAGATGCTCTTGTGGCTTCATTGTGAGCACGCCACCACCGCCTCTCTAACAATCACAGCCCCCATTTCATTAGCCGCAACTCCTGGGTAAACCATGGAGTGATCCTAGAGGGTGCCAGGGAGCAATCTCATCGATGGCTGTTGAGAATCAGTTATGCCAATCCTCTACAAGCTCATCCAACAAGGTGCCAGGGGGCTTCAGATCCTGAAGAGCCATCTGAAGTCTCACTAGGTCCATCAGGCTCCGCGGGCAAGCCCAAATTGGCTCGCTGCCCAAACAAGGTTGAAGTGGAATATTTAAATGGGCCTTCAAGGAAAAGTGGTCCACTGTAACTCCCACTGTGAAAATCAAATTGAGTCTGTGCCCATCCCGGTGAGTGGGGGCTGTTACAAGTTGGGAGAGTCCCAGGGCTGCCATGGACAACACTAGGTCTGCTTCCCCTGATATTGGGGAATCCCCTGCCTGGACCTGGGGGCAAACAGAAGCTTGTGGTGTCAGAACCAGTGTTTGAACCGGGCACTGTTATATGTGTCCTTGCAGGGGACAGTCTCTAGAGCATGGGGATGTAACACTTGGGGTGGTCCAAAGTTTTTTGAGGGGTACAGCCTGGCCCCAATGTCTCCCTGTGTGATTGTCCTGGGGGAACCTCACTTTGGAGCAGCTAGCACAAGAACTGGGCTTTGAACCAGGAAGTGCCATACCTCCCCTTGAAGGGCAGAGTCCCCTGAATGTAGGGGTATATGACATATGGTGGTCCAGACCATATTATGGGGTTCAGAGTTTTCAAGCTCTCCTCAATGTTTTTGGTTGAATTTATGAATAAGTCACGAATAAGGAATGACTAAGCAACTGGGAATAAAGAACCAACTTCAGCCTCCTGAATCAGTGCAACTCTTAAAGAGTCACAAAATAGGTACTTCAGGTTTCTCCTTTTCTGCAAATATCTAGTCACTGAATATGTCCCACCATACTTTGGTACCTATTTGATGGCTTTTGAGCAAGGGAAACCTTTACCTCTTTTTATCTCTACAGTAAAGACACACCCAACAGTTGTTCTCAAAGCAAACTAGGGGCAAACTGCCTGTATAATTAAAATTGCAACCTTTGTCCAGATTCATGCCTGTGTCATAAACTTTCCTTTTAATGAATAACTGAGGTCCCTTTCCATGTAACTTTTACCCACACCCAGTTAGCCAACCAGATCTATAGCTAGAAAATTATACTTAATCCCAAGGACAGGTGGTTCAGATTGCAGCCTAGGCTCAATAGTGTTCACTGATTACAGCAACTACAATTTAAGCAAAGAAACTGCCAAAGATATGGTAATACAATGCTCAAAATGGTGATGTTGATTCAGTTAAAAAATCCAAACGTCCAAAGGAATAGGCTCTGAAAGAATGAGAACAGAAGTGACTTAGAAGGAATATTCTCACAGTTTCTCACATTTTGTACTTAAATTACTGAAAATCCAGTTACTTCACTGAATTTTGAGTGTGACTGAGATCTTATGTACATGTCCTTACATTCTCCCTATATCAACATGATCAGACGTGCTGTGAGTTTGGTCTCTGATTCATATTGCGAATCAACGTGAAGGGAGTGGGTGGTTAAGCTTTCCCCTCTACCATTTTTCCAATCTGAAACAACCCTGGGCAGCTACTGTTTGGAGAAACTTACATGCAGCTCATCAGTACTCAAGGTTTTCTCAATGAAGCAAATAGTGCCCCCTCCAGGGCTTTTTCAGGTCAGGACGTTGGCATGGGGGAAGCTTACCCTGCCTACATTTTTATGTTGCTAGAACATAAATTTTATGGATATTGTAAGTATAAACTTGCAATTTAATTATTATTAAAATACTTCTATCTTTCCCATCAAAACCTCCTCTAGTATAACAAGACAGCCTGAAGAAGAAGAGGAGGAGGGGGAGATTGGATTTATACCCCACCCTTCACTTGGAGTCTCAGAGCAGCTTACAAATTCCTTTCCCTTCCCCTCCCCACAACAGACACGCTGTGAGGTAGGTGGGGCCGAGAGAGCTCTTTCCAGAACTGCCCTTTCAAGGACAGCTCTTGTTAGAACTATGACTTGCCCAAGGTTATCCAGCAGCTGTGGGTGGAGGAGAGGGGAATCAAACCTGGTTCTCCCAGATTAGTGTCTGCATACTTAACCACTACACCAAACTGATTTTACTGAAGGTCAACAGGGAAGTTCATTTGATTTCTTAGGGAAGGCCATTCTTTACCTGTTCTATGCTTGTAGTCTGTGTTGCATTGACCATGGTCTGGGGAACTTGGTATTATTTCCCCTTCCTGCCAGGGAGCTAGATGTGTCCCTTTTAACTTGTCTCCCCCAATGAATTCATGAACCTATGCAAATCTGGGGAAGAGGAAGAACATATGGCATGTGTTCAGAATCCTTTTATCAGACCATTGGGGGAAGACAAACAATGAAATAAATAGATATCACTCTGATATCAAATGTCCATGCTGTCACCAGCCCTCTCCAGGCACACCCCAGAGCTTCAGGAATTTACCAAGCCAACGCTGGCAACCGTACATGTTCATTCTAGGGTCTGGCAACCAGTGGGAGACTGGGAAGCAATGCTCACTCTAAGCTGTGGAATCTTGTGAGCAAAAATTCTACTTTGTGAGCTACTAGCATTAAAGTTGTGAGTGAGCAATTTGGCTGCTGCATAAATTAGTTTGCTCTGGAGCCATCCTTCCTGAGCTAAGCCAAAAATGTGTGAGCTGGAGGCTAAAAAACTGTGAGCTGACTCACACTAACTCAGCTTAGAGGGAACACTGCTGGGAAGGTGGGGACACGGAGGGCAGCTGTTGGCAATGGCATGCTGCCACTTCTAGAAAAACCCGGATGTGACATCACATCTCTCTGGGAATTACTGTGGTAAACTCTAGCATATCTGGCGATGAACACAGAGGACTGACATCACTTTCAAGTGTTTCCCAGAAGTGACATCACACTGTTTGCCCAATGGCCATTTTTCTCTCCTGCCACTGGAAATGGGCTGGCAACTGTGAATCCCTCCCAATGACTCCACATAACCCATTATTTCTCCTCAGCCATCAATAGATTTCATTAACTTTTGCCACAATTAATAAGTCTCTTTGTCCTCATCTTTTTTCTGACTCCAGACAAGTTTAACTTCCTAGGGAAAAAAATAACCTCTGCTTCAGAATTTCATAATACTGTTTCTTCCAAGAGAAACAGTACAGCAGTCCAGATGTAAGCAAATGCCAGTTCACAGTGAAACTGCAGTGAGGAAAGCAAAGGCTAGAGTTACTTTCCAACAGCTCTCTCAGTTAAATAGTAACTTTTCTTCCTCTGCACCTCCCTGTGCACATTCTTAATGACCTGTATATAAATATTGGCTGATTCAGGAATGTCGTAGCTTAATATCAGTCTGCACAAAAAGAGACACAAAAATGCCTAAGAGCAGAAAACTTGCTGTTGAGTTTCTGAATAAGGCATTAGTTGAGAATGCCGGGATACCTCCAGAAGATCCAACCTTTTTCTACAAGGGAGTGTCCTATCCTGCTGCACTTTGCAGCCCAGACACTTTCCAAGCTCTTGAATCCTTTGAAGCCAGGATGGATGATATAGTCCTGGCAGGATATCCCAAAACTGGTGAGTCTCTCTCTTTTCCTCATAAAAATTATTGAAGCTGTGCAGATATAAAATGTGTGCAACTGAGAAATTGCATGCTCATAATACATAGTATAACTACTGAATTGTCCTTTTCCTTAAGCATTTTTGCTTCCTTTTGCCTGACCAAATATTCCAAAGCATAATCATTTGTAGTATTTAGAACTTTTGTTATCTTTCTCTCAACCTGAACACAATGTAAGGGTAGTAGAAGTAATGTGTTATTACTTTCTTTCTCCTCTGGTTTCCTTCCTCATTTCTTCTTTCATTTCAAGATCACCTTCAGAGTTTTGGTCACAGGGGTGATAGTATGTCCCCAATATTAAGTTATCTTTCATGCCTCACATTTCCACCCAGACCAATTTGTATTTTCTCCATAGATTTTTAGTTCACTGCAGTTTATGAAAGGATAGTTTGTTGCACTCTGGAGGGATCACACACACTACAGTGATTTTAGTCTTTACTTTAAAAAAAATGGCATTGCATAGAACTTAAAAACTTGTTTCCAAATCAGACTCCCATCATTTCCCCAAAATGGCAAGGCATTGTTGAGGGAATGCTGAAGAGAGTAGTTTTTTGTTTTTTTTAAAAAAAGGATTGGACGAATACCCCTGGTTTGAATACCATAAAATGTATGAAAAATTTTAAAAGACGACTCAATGGTGCAGACTGAGGGTATCATTTATCACTTAAGCCATCACCACCAGTACTGTCTAGTAAGCCTTCATGACACTTGCATAGTCACAGCCTCAAACTCACCCTTTTTCCTGCATTTGGGCAACTGTGACTAGTCTTTAGTCACCAATGAAGAAGCTGCTATGGTAGTAGTCCCTTGAAAATGATCAGTAGTCCCCCACCACTGCCCACTAGGCCTGAGGCTTCAGAAGCATAGCTGCCTGCCTGTGCCTTTTCTGAAATGGTGAGGAACAACAGCAGAGATCAAAGGGGGAAGCAATGGAACATGTTGCTAAGAGGGATATGTGCAATTGAGGTATTTATTAAAGCAACATAAAATGCAGGAGGGACAAGTTCAGCATCCCCAAATGCATACTCTCCATGGTTTTCTTATTTTTAAGGCACTAACTGGCTCGATCACATCATAAACAGCTTGGAAAGTACAGCTGCAAAATATACAGAAGAAGAAATGAAAAAGTTAATGGATCTTGAAAAGGAACTGGAAGTAACTCCACGCCTTGAGTTTGGAGATCCAGATAAATTCCAGGTTAGCACGACAGAAAAATTACTGATGCTAGAAATGCCCTATTTGAAAGGATAAGCAGAACATTTTGGTACTTCTTTTCTATGAAATTTGACTTTTGTACATGAGTTTATTTACTGGTAGCAATGATCATAAAAATGTATATTATATGTAAGTGACAAATATATTACAAAAAATGCCAAGAGATAAATAACTAAGACAATACAAGTGATACAATAATAATACTTAAGTACAAAAATGACACAAAGTGTATAGAAGATGTAAGATGAAAGGAAGGACAAAGATTCCAGATTTCACTCTTCATTTCGATAGCTCTTCTTCAGTAAACTAAAAGTCAGGTCAAGAAATTATTATATAATACTAGAATTACAACTAAACCATAATAATAAGTGGCAAAAATTACCTGTAACAAGTGCTTACTATGTAAATAAGCATTCAGAAATAGCAAGTATACACAATGTAACCTGCGTCAGGCACTTATTGCATAGACGAAAAGCCTTCAAAATTTGTTGAGTATGGGTAATATAATCTAAAAAAGAAAGATGCTGTGATAATATCTTCATCCAAAAGGAATGCTTTATGGGATCCGCATATCAATAATAGTAGTAGTAGTAGCCCCCTTTCAAAGGTCATAATGCTCACCAATCTCTGTATCTATGCAGTCAAAAATGGGCAACCGATCCGTAACTGACCTTTGAATGGCGGTTACTACTATTATTATTGATATGCAGACCCCATAAAACATTCTGGAACCTTCGCCAGTTTGGTGTAGTGGTTAAGTGTGCAGACTCTAATCTGGGAGAACTGGGTTTGATTCCCCACTTCTCCACTTGCACCTGCTGGATGACCTTGGGCAAGCCATAGTTCTGGCACAGCTGTTCTTGAAAAAGAGCAGTTTCTGTCAGAGCTCTCTCAACCCCACCTACCTCACAGGGTTTCTGTTGTGGGGAGGGGAAGGGAAGGGAGTTTGTAAACTGCTCTGAGACTCCTTTGGGTAGTGAAGGGTGGGGTATAAATCCAATCTCCTCCTCCTCCTCCTCCTCCTCTTCTTCTTCTTCTTCTTCTTCTTCACACTTTGTGTCATTTTTGTAAAGTATTATTATTGTATCACCTGTATTGTCTTAGTTATTTATCTCTTGGCATTTTTGTAATATATTTGTCACTTACATATAATATACATTTTCATATACTGTTAGTATTACTTTGTGCATCATTTATACAGTGTATTTTGTTATATGATTGTATTGTACTGTGTTATCACCATTGTTTGCTAGCAATGGGCATGAACCAGTTTATGAAAGTAAGTTCGTAATCAATTTTGGCAGAAGTTCATGAACTGAAGAGCTGCCATGAACTTCCATGAATTTTAAGGCAGTTTGTGGTGGTTCATGAAGAACAGAAAGCAGGGGTTTAAATGTCTTGGAGCTCTTCACAAAAAACAGCTGAGTAGTGGAGAGCAGCAGCTTTAAATGGAGCCATTTAAACCTCTGCTTTCTGCTCCCTGCCACTCAGTTGTTTTTCATCAGTAGTAGAAAGCACGGGTTTAAATGGCTCTGAGCCATTTTCATATATCTTATGGCATTCCTGCTTCTCATCGCTTTTTGTGGGGAAACCCCTGCTTTCTGTTTCCCATGAAAAATAGCAAGGACTAGAAAGCATAGGGTTAAATGGCTCAGAGCCATTTAAACCCCTATTTTTTGTTCCCTGCTGCTTTTGATGAGGAGCAGAAAGCAGGGGTTTAAATGCCTCTGAGCCATTTAAATTCCTGCTTTTTGCTCCTCACCACTTTTTGTGGGAAGAACCCCTGCTTTCTGCTCCCCACAAAAAGTAGCAGGGAGCAGAAAGAAGGGGTCACAAACTGCTACAAACTGATTTGGTTCATGAACCAACCTCCCAGTTCATATCAGTTCATGGTTGAGCCATGAAACATGAACTGAAATGAACTGCAAAAATGCTGTTCTTGCCCATTCCAATTTAGTGGTGCTCCTTGAACTATGAGCAAAACTAGAAGTAGGAATTTTATTTCCTACATTGGAAGGAAATGCTGTTTTATAGGGAGTGCCTGTGAGATAAATTTTGAAGCAACTGATTCCTGCTGCTTCAAGATGAAGCATGCCCTTTGGATTCTTGTGTGTACACTCTCCTCCCTTTGCTGACTTGCTAGAGGGAACTAGCCTTTTTATTATAAAATTCACACACATCAGGGCTTCTCAGAGGTCCAGACCAGTCCAATCCAGTTTTTCAGGCCCTTGGCCATATTATTTTTAAAAAAAGTTTAATTTGACATATGGCCAATTTTTAAGAGTAAGGGGTTACCCAGAATCTGTTATAAATAGTGCTAGAAGTAGAGCTGATCAGGTGGAGAGAAAACAACTTTTACAATATAGGGAAAAACTGATTCGTGGTGACACAGCTTGTGCCTTTCAGTTTTCCTATTTGGCTAATAATAAAACATATCATATATAAAAATTGGCATATAGTCTCACACCTGCCTGGTTGTATCAAGCCTCCAGACATTAGTTTTAGGAGGGACCACAATTTGAGGAACATTCTAGTAAGATCAGACATTTTAGTAAATAAATCAGATGGAGGTGACAGTAGCATCAGAGGTTCCCATAAATGCAGGAGATGTGCAGCGTGCAAATTCATGTTGGAGGGCAATGTATTTGAAGATCTTAGTAAAAATATAAAAATTAAATACCATTTTTTGGAACATGTTCATCCAAAAATATTGTGTATATTTCCATCTGCCCTTGTGGATTATGATATGTAGGCACATCCACATGCTGTATTAGGATATGTGTCCTTGAGCATCACTCAAGAGTTCATCATAAAATTGTTCAAGCACCTACGACAGAGCATTATATTCAGACCAGTCATTCTGCAGAGGAAATTGATTTTTTGTGTGATTTTTGTATACCATGATAGACCTCATGTCACCCAAAATATTACTCAGATTCTTTTACTGAAGCAGATCCATTTTATTTATGATCTCAAGACTCATGCCCCATGCCCCATTTGGAATGAATCAGAGCCTGGATTATTCTGCCTTTATTTGAATTGTTCATTTTTGTGTTACTGTTGCTTTAAGAAGGATACATCTGTAATTCATGAGATAGCGCACTTTAAATGTGGGATGGTGCTGCTATTGTTTGTGAGAACTGTGGGATTCAATATAGCTGAAAGAACTGGTAGTCTATGTAATTCTTTCTGAAATCAGGGTAAGTGTATATATTGTCATTATCTGTTATTTTTAATGGATATTGGAGGTATTGCATGTTATATTATTACTTATAGTTCCACTATTCAACCACTTAATCAGAAAAAGAAAAATTGAAATCTCCATATACCTGGGAAAGGTGTTCAACTGTAAGATATTTCCCACTGGTAATCCTTGGCTTTATTTATGACTGTTGGAGGACTTTGGACACTTTTATTGCACTCAGGCTAGGAGGACTGACCTGTTGGGCTTATTTATGTGCATACCTTGTCATCAGCACCTGTGAGCGCAACTACTGTGATGTTATTTTGTATTTCAGTATTGATTTATGATATGCCATGAACACGTGCTTATATTTGGGAACATTGTATATGTTTTGGGTTGTGGACCTCCAACTCAATGTAGACATTATTTGAAAATTTAAATATTTCTTCAATATATCCTATACTTAGACATTTCAAGTGTATATAATCTTTGATGGTCTTCCCTTGGTATTTTCTGCTGTTTCCCACCATTGGCCAGGCATACATTAGCACTAGTAGCTTAAAGAGATAGTGTAGTCATCAAATGTAGTCTGAAGGTGCAAGCTCAGTGACAGTCACCAGGTGGTGCTATTGCCAGTAGTTTTGCTATTTTGTTACTTGGGTTTTGATCTTAATGTCAGAGGCAGAAACAATTACAAGATTAAATGAAGATGATACCAGAGAAAAATTGTATCATTCATAGCAACAAATAGTCCACTAACCTAACTGTTCTATCAATAAATTACCCATTTCAAGAAATCTGATTCCTAGCTCACTGTCAGGTTTAATTAAACAAAGGAGAGTTCTCTCAGTTCTAGTATAACAAAAGGTGAATTCCTGAAATGATGCAGATTTGGCGAGCATCCCCCTCCTGCACAGAAAAAAGGCACAGTAAAGTGAATGTGCCAGGAAAGGAGCAAAATATTTCACACAGTCTTCCTGGACTGTTTTGGATTTCCAATCCACCTCTGCCTGTGCAGATGGAGCAGGTAAAGGGCCACTAGTGGTCAATGGGATATTCATCCCATGTTAACTGTGCTTCATATTTGGTTGTAATCTGCCTGGACTTCCAACTTTTGTTAAGAATTCCACAGAACAGCTTCTTGAAGAATGTCTCAGTCAATTCTAAGACCTTGTCTAGAGGGACGTCTTGTGTCTATATAGCCCCTAGCTCTTGATTTTGTCACAGTTTGGATCTGGTAACATCTGCCTTATCCAAACCCACCAGAAAGAAAAGTGCTCACATTGTTCCTGGGTCTTCACGAAGCAACATTTGGCCACAGGTTGTACTTACATTTGAAGATGATGTCCACAATGCCATACACAATGTCTTTGAAGAGAATGTAATCAGTGATGGGATCATATAAAAAGAAAACATTCTGTTGTATTTGGTTTTAAAGAAGGTGTATTTAAAATGTGAGAGACAACTAAATACAACCCTGTTTTCTCTTTCTTTGAAGAGGATGAAGAAATTACCTTCTAGAAGAATCATCATTACTCATCTGTCTCCTCATTCACTACCTTCATCTATTTTTAAAAATAAAGCCAAGGTGAGTGAACATAAGTCTTATACTCAACCAAAGATGATTTTGAGATGGGGCAAATAAAGCTTGTGGGCCTCAACTGTTAATCATAAAGTCTCTGTCTGCTCAGTCCTGGACCACATAATACAACTTAGTAGCCAAAAAAAAAAAAGTTACTAGCCAACCTGCCAACAATATACTTCTGTTAGTCATTTGAGGCCTTAAAAAGATAGAGGAAAGGAGGACCGTGATTGATACCAATTTATCGTCACTGATTTCTGCTCAGTAACCTGTACTATGAAATATTTAGGTGATGGCAAAATTGTAAATGCATAATTTTGTTTCTTCATCTTTCAGATACTGGTGCTGATTCGAAACCCCAAAGACACGTTGGTATCTTATTATCATTTTAAAAACACAGTGGGGTTTTTCCCTCCTTCAACATGGGACGATCATTTTACCAGTTTTATGGATGGGAAAGGTATCCTTCCTATCTTGCAGCAGTTGTTAATAATATAACATAGGGACTAATTTGGGATGCCTTTTGTACCCAGCTTTGCTTTTGGATGCCTAGGCAGTGATTGTGGCAATAACAGAGGGCCACCCTGAGCTGGCCTCAGCTGGGAGGGAGGGGTAGAAATTCAAATAATAATAATAATAATAGTAACAGTAGTAGTAGTAGTAGTAGTAGTAATAGTAGTAGTATTATAATAATAATTCTATCAGCTTTGGTTGATATAACAGCTGTACCTTTTCTTTCTTTCTTTCTTTTTTTGGCCCCCTGAAGGGGATTTTTTATTGCTTTTTTATAAGACTACTAAACTACAACTCAAGAAATGGAAGTGGAAACTAACACTAGGGAAAAAAGAAAAGCAAACCCACACTATACTAAAAACCCAAGAATAGGAGATCTTTAACCCCATTAATATCTATGTTAGTACTTTATAGTTAGCAAACCATGAATACAGTGAGTTCCTGTCTATCTTTCCTTAATTAAGAGTTAGCTGATTAGTTGTTATGAGAGAATTCCAGAGCATCTCCCGAACTCGCTTCATAAAGGCCATTTTCAGAGTCCTTCTGCCTTTAATTAGGCTTTCTGTCCCTAAATGCATAAGTTGGTTTTCGGGCACCAGTGCCTTCTTCAACATATACCATACACATATAATATCCACACAGCAAGTTTGTTCTGGGAAACACTGATATGCTAGTGTTTTCTACAGCAGTTGTAATGCTGGTCTTTAAAACTATAGCTTCTCTGTTATTATGCAATGTATATCCCTTTAATTTCTCTCCAGTGCCCTGGGGATCCTACTTTGACTATGTAGCAGAATGGGACAAATATGTTGATGAGGAAAACATTATTGCCATCAGTTATGAAGAACTACAGGAGGTGAGGCTCCATGATATTGAAGTCACATGGTGCTTCGTACTATACTGATACAGAAGGGTCATATGTACAAAAGTCCTCTATTATATGTGGATTTCTTATCTGTGACAAGGGCATACATATCCGCCATTCCATATCTAAAAAAAACCAGTTTGGATGTTTACACCATACTATTTATTTACTTCATTTATAGCCTACCTTTCTCGCTAAGACTCAAGGTGGATGACTATGTATATAAAACTGTGTGTGGAAAAAGATTGGTTTACAGAGAATAGGCCATTGTGGTGGAGCCAGCTGTGAAGGCTGGGGTTCCAACAGCTGTTTAAACAGAGATAGCCATCCATTCAGCCATCCATTGCCCTAATCTGGTTGTTATCTCCACCTTACAGGCATACAGGGAACAGGTGTCTGACAGAAAAGGACAGAACCTCTGCCCATCCACCTCACCAACTTATGTATATAAGAAACAATAGCAAATTCAGTATCTTAGCCCTCAACAGTTTTGATTTCACTAAGCAACTAAGACTTTCCCTTGATACAAATCTCTGCTCACCCAGCTCTTGTTATCTCTGCTGCATAAAAAAAGAAGACAGACTTGGCTAAATAGAGGGGGGGTAGGGAATTCTGTTTTAATCAGAACTGAATTGTGTGGATGAGGACAACTAAATCTTGCCCCCATCAAATCTTATTATAGTACTTTGAGTGAAATATAAATTTTAAAAAGTTTTAATCTAAAAGAAAGTACCCCCAATGGAACATGGAAAGAGAAGCAAGACTGATAGTTGAAGCTACATTTGGTTTGTTGGTATGTGCAAACTGCAAAGCCAAGAGGAAGCTGGAGTGGCACTACTGGCACAAACCCAGTGTGACTCTCACACTTAGTTAACACCTTAGTGGTAATCTAACAGATGCATTATTGTTGCCCCATAGGTGTAATATACAAATGTTTAACATAATGTCTTTTGTTTTTACATAAAGAATCTGAATGTGGGATTGAAAAAAATAGCTCAGTTCCTTGGATTTTCTCTGAATGAAGAAGAGATTCAGAGTATAGTAGACAAGAGTACCTTCACAGCTATGAAACAGAAATCCTCAGAAACTCATGGAGCATTTGGAAACATCTTTTTCCGTAAAGGTACATTTCAACGGGGAAAGGAATTCACCCGTATTTTTCAAAGTGACCACTCTCACTTGCAAACCTAATCTGGTGTGTCTGTGTTTGTGTGTGTAAGAGATGTGTGATAGAATGTTATGCTCCAGCTCCCAATGGACAGAGCCCAGGGCTGCAGCATCCTCCTGCACCTTTTTTTTGCGGAGGCTGTAGGCGAAACCTGAGTCATTTGGGTGAGGAAAGTGTTCTGTTTCAACCCAATCCCTCTGATCCTTGCTCTGCTCCTCTCCTCTGACTGAAAGGTAGAGGTATGGCCTGTTCTTCTCACCTGCCTTTTGAAGGATTTCCTGTGGGCGGGGCAGCCCTGGGCTTGTTTAAAGATTATAGAGTACAGATCCTGCTGTCTCATCTCTGTGGTATCCTTGTTTCATTTTATATGTTACAATTTTTAATGTGTATGTTTGTGTTTCCTTACCTGACTGGGAATCAGTCACATGCCATCTGTGAAGTCCTTACTGGGAACTCATTTCCCAAATTTACCAGCTCCCAATGCAGACTGAGATTGTAGTGTATGGGAGGAGTGTATTCAGCTTCCCTCTCTGTGCTGTTTTTCTAACCCAAAATGGCCCCAGGGGTGCTAGTTGCCCCACTGGAGGCTGTACATGCTGTCCATCAGTACATGTGCAGCCATCCCAATGCCACAAATATCCCAGGGACTTTTTGGAAAGGGATAACAGCACAGGGGAAGAATGACGCTCCTTCTGCCAAATGCTGTAGTCCCAACTGAGTTGCTTAAGAAATCATTTCCCAGTGGGGAGCCTGCAGCGGATACCTGGCAGAATGATTCAAAGTCAGGCTGAGAAATCCAAACATGACACACTGAAAATATTAATGTGAAGTTTGGCCCTGGAGAGCCAGACTGTAGTGTTTTCAGTCTTTCAAATAATCCTGGAAAAAGATTCCCGCAAGAGATGGCCAAAGCAGATATCATGATATAAGAGTCAACATGCTACCCATTTTAAAAAAGTTTTATAACTTTATAGTTATATGTGAGAGAAACATAGAATCATAGAGTTGGAAGGGACTTCCAGGGTCATCTAGTTTTCTTGTTTTGAATGATTAATAGTGCGTAACTTTGTAGCCGCAAAATAAATCTTGTGGAATAACTATGCAATATCCAGATGGAAAACACTCTATTCAGGCTCTCATCTATATATGCAGATTGTCTCCCTTGATCATTACTCTCAAAATTCAAATAGCAGATACTCCTACTTAAGCAAATGTTGTCTTAACAAATATATAACTACATTTTAAAATGTCTACAGGAATTGTTGGCGACTGGAAAAGCATGCTCTCAGAATCCCAGAACAAAGAAATGGACAGAAAGTTTGAAGAATGTTTATCTAAAACTAAACTAGGAGCCAAGATAAAATATCATCTTTACTGTAAGGTCTGAGGAAACAGGCAGCCGTTTTGAAACAGTCCATACAATTTGCTATGCTTCTCTATGCACATAATGCACTATACATTTACTTTTGTAAATAGTATCATTTTAGCTCAACAAACAATTTCTATGTGGTGTCTTTAATAGAAATCCCCACTCTGCTATGGGAGCTCACTGAATGACCTGGGCTGAGTGCCTCACAGGGTTGTTGTTGTTATAAGGATAAAGAAGGAGGAGGGGGTATGAAATTGTATGCCACTTTGGATCCCCATTGGGGACAAAGGTAAAGGTAAAGGTTCCCTTGCTCGAAAGCCAGTCGAATCCAGCTCTAGGGTTGTGGTGCTCATCTCCGTTTCAAAGCCGAAGAGCCAGCGCTGTCCAAAGACATTCCCGTGGTCATGTGGCTGGCATGACTAAACACCAAGATGCATGGAATGATGTTACCTTCCCATCGAAGTGGTACATGTAATAATAAAAGAATAAGTCCCCCTGAAATTTTAAGTACCCCGAGCACAATCAAGAACAATAATTTTCTGATAGTATTCTGCTAGGAACTACATCCAAAACTTTAGTGACTCCATTCATTACAATATGTTACCAGTTATAGGAGTGTGAAGCCCCAGGGGCTCATTTTCCACCGAGGTATTCCATCCTTTCCAGGGTCTCCAATAAAAGGCAGACACCAGGGGAGCATTTAATTTTTCTGGCATAACAAACAAATACAGCCTGGAGGTCCACCTTACCCTTACTGCCTCCACCAGTCTTTGTCAAGGATCTGGTCAGGATTGCCAGGTCTCCAGCTTCAGTGGGACATCTCCCACCCCACTCAGCCCTTCCTGCACTGCTCACCTGGGGGAAATGTGGGGGTGCTCATCATCATTACAACATCTTTATGTCACTTCTGGCACAATTCAGTTAAACCACAGAGTTTTGGACAAATGCCAGAGCATCACCAGCAATTAGGGATGCTAGTCCCCAAGTGCAAGTGGGGTTGCCCTGATATTTAGGGCTCACCTCCAATGCCCACCAGCTGGCTGGCAGGGGGGAGTCCCACCCCCAACAGTCATCTGCAGCCTCACTTGAAAAGAGTGGGCACCGCATGCACCCAGGGTCGGTGCCAGACTTTTTTGCACACTAGGCGAGGCTATCTTCTGGCGCACCCCCCCCCCATGCGCGCACCAGTTTTCAAACATAAATGCAATTTAGGAAGAATGAAAAACACAAAATTTGAAATTGCTAATTGTCTCTTTAATGTTCTTTTTATAAAATATATAATACATTTTCCTTCTGTATTTTTGCTATATTACCTATTCTTTCTAACAATTCTAACTCCTTGTTAACTCAGTTGGAGTTGTATATGCAGACGCCACAAAACATGTCATGTGGACCCCCCCACACACAACACAGATGAAAAGAGCAAGAGTCCAGTAGAGTCCAGACTAATGAAATTTGTGGCAGGGTATGAGCTTTCATGATTTTATTAGTCTTTAAGGTGCTCCTGGACTCTTACTCTTTTCTGCTGCTACAGACAGACTAACACAGCTACCCATCTTGATCCCGCTCCACACAATACAGTAACTGCAGAGCTTAAAATCAGAACACCACATATGAGCCCACCTTATACCTAATCAGACCACTGATCTGTCAAAGGCACTATTATCTACTCTGACTGAAAGCCAATTCTCCAGGGTCTCAGGCTGAGGTCTTTCACATCACCTACTACCCAGACTTTCCAACTGGAAACACTGAGCCCTGCAAGTGGCAAATTCATTGCTTGCCGGGCAGGCAGACATGGCATCCACTCTTTCCAAGTGGGGGCTGTCAGTTCCTGCCTTGCAAGAGGCAAGTTCACCTTTTGCAAGGCAGGAATGCCCAGCACCTGCTCTTTCCAAGTGGGGGCAGCTGGTTCCTGCTTGCAAGAGCCAATTTTGCCTCTTGCATGGCAGGAGAGCTTAGCCCTGGCTTCCCCTCTACACCATTTAAAGGGAAGAAATAGTACACCATTTAAAGGGAAGAAATGGTACCCTTTAAATGGTAGAAAAAAGCAGGGATGTGATGATGTGTTGCAGAGTGATGTCATCATGCTGGGAATAGCCACACCCTCTCCTGGAATGCCCCTAATCCCCCCACTGGGGAGAAGATCAGACCTGGCAACCCAACCAGCAATGTGAAGACACAGTGTGGTGTAGTGGTTAAGAGCCATGGGGTGCGTTCAGAAGCGCCGTTTGAGCCGTTTTCGGCACGGCTCAGAAACGGCTTTTACCTGCGCGTTCACACGCCCAACATCTGCCCACCGTCCCCAGCCGTCGCTTTCTGGAGCAAACCCTCTTTGAAACGGAGTATTTTGACACCACTTACCCAAGTGGTGTTTTCCATGATTCTCCGTTTCAAGCCGCACTTTTCCCTGTCTGATCACTCCGTCCAGCCACTTCCGGGTGCTTCAACCCCCCCTCCCCTCTGGGAAGCTGCCTCCGGCTTCCGGTTTCAGTCCGCCATTTGTTTTTTTCCTTAGCGGTGTGCGCTTGAGCGGAGCTCCGCACTTAAGTTAAAAAAAGAAAAGCTTCACTGGTGCCTAGTTTAGGCATTTAGAGGAGTCCGGGATCTCGGGGAGGCCATTTTAAAAGGAGTCTTCATTTAAACTTTAAAGGGACCTGTTGAGCTCGCTCTTCTGCGCACCCGCCAAACTTCCTGTTCGGGAGAGGGCTGCCTGTGCGCATGCTCAAAGGAGAGGGAACACCCCCCCCACCTGCAGGAGGACGGCGGGGAGCTCGGAAGGAGGAGGTGAGTGTGATCGCGATTCTCCAGTTTAAAAAAAAAACGCATCGTGCCGGAGCAGTTTAAACCGCTCCAGCACGCTGTCTAAACGCACCCATGTACTGGAAAACTGGGTTTGATTCCCCACACCTCTACATGAAGCCTGCTGGGTGACATCACTGTATTACTGGTAATGTCATAACATGACAGCCAAGCCGTATCCCCATACACTGAGTCTTTGCAAGTTACCAGTCTTGGGTTGGCAACCCCAGCTTTGGTCCTGCTCCCAGAATTCCTTGATTACTGACCCCAAGCCATTGGATCCTTGCTACAGGGATAGGCAGTAAGATAGATAGGTCCCAAGGGAGAAAACTGCTTGTCTTTTGCCAGGAAGGCTACTGCCCTGGTTCATGGTCCTCTCAGACCCTTCTGGCCAGCGGGTTCTCCACCCTCACCTCCCCCTTTAACCTATTATTCCATTTCCTCCTGGCACACTCACTCTCTGGCACTCTTGACCTACACATTAGAGCTTTACTCCCAAGGAAGTCTCCTGAGGCAGCCGTTACCCCTGAGGAGAATTATATTGGAGGTCTTTGGCCCTGCCTGCCCTTTAGGTGACCTTGGGGCCCAGTCCTGCCTTCTTCTCCTCCTGTTAGCATGACCTGTGACAAGAAGTAAGGCAGATGAGATAGGTTAACTCTTGGTTTTATAATATACTAGGGAGCACAGCCCATTGTGGTGGAAGACAACGGGCCCTAGAAAGGAAGAGAAGGAGGTGGAAGGGAGAGAGGGTTGGAGAAAGGAAGGAAGGAAGGAAGGAAGGAAGGAAGGAAGGAAGGAAGGAAGGAAGGAAGGAAGAGGGAAGAGTGAAAGAAAGGAGAGAGGAAGAAAGGAAAGGGGGAAAAGGAAGGGAAGAGGGGCAGAAAAGGGCTTCTCTGGGCCCAGAGAAGGCCTTTTCTGTCCCCCACACACCATCCCCTGGGCCTTCTATGGGGGCAGTAGGCAGTGTGTGAGGGAAAAGGGCTTCTCTGGGCCTACTGCCCCCATAGAAGGCCCAGAGGATGGTGTGTGGGGAAAAAGGGCTTCTCTGGGCCTACTGCCCTCATAGAAGGCCCAGGGGATGGCATGTGGGGGACGGAAAAGGGCTTCTCTGGGCCTACTGCCCCCATAGAAGGCCCAGGGGATGGCGTGTGGGGGATGGAAAAGGGCTTCTCTGGGCCTGCTGCCCCCATAGAAGGCCCAGGGGATGGCGTGTGGGGGATGGAAAAGGGCTTCTCTGGGCCTAGTCCCCTCATAGAAGGCCCAGGGGTGGTGTGGGGGGCGGAAAAGGGCTTCTCTCACTTGCCTCAGCCTTGAGGGCCTGTCCCTGCGCTAACACTCCAGACGGTCCTCTCCTGTCGGAGGACTGGAGCAGACTGAGCTGAAAACACTGATTGGGGCTGATGTGGGTGGGACTTTGCAAAGCAGCCAGTCAGCCCTGGCCTGTGTCTTCTGACTGCCAGTTCTTGAGCAGAATCAATTATGGCAAGCATAGAATGCGGTGGAACCAGAATTCAAATATATAAAGGACAGGATTCTTACTCCTTTATGGTATGTCTCTATTACAGCTTCCCCAAGGAGCCTGGGAACAGAATAGTTGTGTAAGTTAGCTGAAATGCAGACTTTTGTTTACCCTGTCTGAACTACAGTTTCCAGGATTCTTTGGTTGAAGTCATGGCCGTGTAAATTGGTATAAACCATATCTAACTTTGTAAGGTAGATATGTACTTACTATCTTTGAATCCTAGTACATCAGGTATTGTTCACAGGATAGTGGAAAAGCAACATAATGTTGCCTCTAATTAAAATTTCAGATGTCACAGAAAGGAGAAGCCTAGGAAAAGCCATGTTTCCTCTCAGGTTTTCCTATGGGTGAGGGTGTTTTCCCAAGGTGGTGGAGTTGCTGATGTGGTTCTGTGTTCAATCTCCCTTGAAAGGTGATTCTAGACAGCAGAAGGTAATGCATTTTCTCTCCACTGTTAGCCTTGGTTTCCTTTTCACATCTGATCCCCCTTCCAGCATCTTCTCATGCTGTGGTTGTCAGGATTCTACTCCCAACCCAGTTTTAATTTTTTATTTTATTTTCAGGAGCATGGGTAATATAGTGTAAGAATGATGCAATACCTTTTAAAAACATGGCTTTTCCTAGGCTTCTCCTTTCTGTGACATCTGAAATTTTAATTTTCCTTTCCCCATCTTCTCTTCTCTTAACCCTCCCCCACCTTCACAAGCATAAGTAATATTACATAAGAATAATGCAATAGCTTTGTTAAAAAATAAAACCCTTATTTTAAAAAAACCTTGCATGTCTTTTCAGCCACCTCTGGAGATCTTCTTGCCTAAATGGCAGGCTGCGTGATTCTATTCTATTCTGTTATGCTAATTGCTGCAATTCACCAGCTCTTCACAGAAGTTCTGCAGCTGATCTGTTTCCCTTTCAGTCAGTCAGTCATTTTTATTGGCATGCACAAATACTGCAAACAGCAGTTGAATGGGGGGGGGTACAAAGCCAACTATATAAAAGTTTATATGGTATTTAAAAGAGAAAATTAATACTGTAATACTTTCTGACGGACAGGGCTACCTTCTCAGTAACTTCAGGTAAGCGATCGTTCAGGAGATGATAAACCTTAATGTGATCAGAAAGGTCCAGCATTCCAGCTAAAAACAAGTTGTGCAGCTGATCTGTTTCCCATTCAGACCCAAGAAACTGCTCTTGCTGATAGCACCTTGTCCAATATTTTTAACAGGTTTAAAATAAAGCAGAAGGGGTGTGTATGTGTCTGTAAGTAAGTGTAAGGGATGGGCTAAGAGGTCTGTGCACAGCACAAGATCATGTAGAAACATGATAAAATAATGAATGGATCAGATGGCTGAAATGTAGAAAATCCTTGGTGTGAAAACAGCCATTGATGTGTGCCCCAAATATACCTGGGTTTCTCCTGGATTGCTGTCACCTCATGCCTGCTCTTTCGTTACATAAGGGTTTACCATGTGAAAAGTCTGATCTTTTGTTTTAAGGAACTGGTGATTTCACTGAGTAGTGTTTTCCCCTTAGCCATGAAAACAAAAGTAATATTTGCCTAAACTTGGGATAGAAACTCACAGGGAAGAATCTTCTTGGCACTGTGTGTAAACAAGCCTTTTGAACTATGTATTACTTCTTATACTGTGTTGTTATATATGAATCCATTTTTTAAAAAACCACTAGTTGTCACCTTTTTACATTGTATCAACACTAATTTTTCAGACTTGCTGTTCTGTGCACTCTAATACTTTTGGTTCCTGATTTGGAAATAAATACACTTTTTTAAAATGTGATTTTTTTTACACATGTACAGTATTCAAAATCAATCCAATTTCTCCTTAAAGCCTTCTCCTAAAAAAGGAAACCAATATGAAAAGTCAGTGCAATTCTGCCTGTTAGCATGATCAGCCTCGTATATATGACAGCCCACAACGGTTGCTGAAGGGAAAGCAAAAAAGAAAAGAGAGGAGATAAGAGGATGACAGTGACATCATGGTTCCGACATTAAACAAGACAGGCTGTCATGTCATGACTTGTTCTATGTGGGAGAGAATAAGGCCTTATAAGGCTATCTCCCACCCTTTCTTCTGATTATTCCCCATTCAATATCTACCACACTTGTAAGGTAAAGGTAAAGGTTCCCTTGCTCGAAAGCCAGTCGAATCCGACTCTAGGGTTGCGGTGCTCATCTCCATTTCAAAGCCAAAGAGCCAGCACTGTCTGACAACGTTTCCGTGGTCATGTGGCTGGCATGACTAAACACCAAGGCGCACAGAATGCTGTTACCTTCCCACCGAAGTGGTACCTATTTATCTACTTGCAATTTCTTGCTTTCGAACTGCTAGGTTGGCAGGAGCTGAAACTAGAGACGGGAGCTCACTTCGTCATGCGGCACTCTCAGGTCTCGAACTGCTGAACTACTGACCTTCCACAGCCTGCAGTTCAGCGTCTTAACCACTTGAGCCACCGCATAATTATAAAAACACTTTCCTGGGAGTAAATCCCATTGAATAGACCGCAGTGGAATTTTAAGTAGACCTGCTCTTTGAGAGTATGAAATTGCCACGTACCTCCATCATAGGCCTGCTGGTGCTTACTTTGGTATCTTGTACTGGAATGAAAAGTTAGGATGATATCTAGTATGATATACCATAGATACGTTATGGTCGATAGTGGTCCCCTGAATGTCTCACCCCAGGAACAAACTGCTGAGTTGCTCTATAGGCTTTTGGGGTAGATAATGTGTCTTTGTTTCCACAGTCTTGAAGCAGACAGGCTTCCTCTCTACATGTGTGAATGCTTTGGTGAAAGACAAGAATAATACTATTTTTAAAAGATGTGTACACACACATACACAAGTAAAAGAAGGCAAGGAAAGAAATGGCTTAAAGAAAACTTACAGCAGTCTTGGTGTATCTCAACAGAAAAAGTTTATCAGGAAACTAGTGATGCAAATAGTTGGGCTGGTAATCTGGTAACATAACATTGTGAAGTACACTAACAGGCCAGTAAGGATTAGAGTATCCTAAAAGGTAAGGAAGACCTAAAATAGTTGACAATCCAATACAAAAGCACAAGAAGAGAGGTACAAAATATCAGTTGCACCTTTTGACAGGCAGCACAGAGCCAAACTACATGTGATGGCGTCCATGTGTCCAACACTGGGATGCAGCTGCCATTTTAAAATCTAACCTGGGTAATTTATAAATGCCATAAGGACAGCATGCCAGGATAAGGTGCTCTTATTTCTCCACCACCATGCCCTTTCAATGTGCCCCCCCCCCCACAGCAGTTTCAGGACTGGAAAATGCAGGGGAAAAACAAGAGCATCTCACCCCACTGTGCTGCAAGCCCTGCAACAATTTTATATCACCCACAATAGGATTCAAAATGGCAGCAGTGTCCCTGTGTCAGACACATGGACACCATCACTTCTAGTTTGGCTCACACTCTCCTAGTATGTGAGGTAAAAGGGTAAAGTAAAGGCTTCCCTTGCTCAAAAGCTAGGTGAATTCGACTCTAGGGGGTGGTGCTCATCTCTGTTTCCAAGCCGAAGAGCCAGCACTGTCCGAAGATGTTTCCATGGTCATGTGGCCAGCATGACTAAGTGCCAAGGTGCACAGAACGCTGTTACCTTCCCACTGAAGTGGTACCTATTTATCTACTTGCAATTTCTTGCTTTCGAACTGCTAGGTTGGCAGGAGCTGAAACTAGAGACGGGAGCTCACTTCGTCATGCAGCACTAGGGTCTCAAATTGCTGAGCTCCGGTCTGCAGCTCAGTGTCTTAACCTCTAAGCCGCCATGGCTTTAGTATGTATGGTAGAAGTACCAAAATCATAAGGTCTGAAAAGGGCTTATTACACTGAGTGTTGTGACTGTTACATACCAGTTATTAGACAAATTCAAAACACACCACTGCTAGTATTTCCTGTAGAAATAAATTTTAAGGAGGGGATGTAGCATGCCAGGTGCAGTAAAATGCTAGCAAAGGGGGGGGGAGCAGTCATATAGCTATTACCCCAATGTTATCATGTGTGCCAGGGAAGATATATAGTGGACACATCAGTGTGCGTGTGCCCAAATCCACACTAAAATAATTTCAGGACAAGGGAAAACGGCCCTTCTTCAGGCACCTTTACAAACGCTGCTGCTAGCTTAGCTTTCTAGCTGTAAAGTACTGGGTTCACCGCATGGAAAACTCAAACTATGACATGCGTTCAGACACATTTATTGTACTTCACACACTAGACAAGGAAAACGACCCTGCAAGGCCAACTATATACACTCCACCTGGCACTCCCATGTCCCCATTGGAAGGTTTGAATTTCCCACCAAGGTTCTATTGGTGGACCCAAGGAGAACTAGGATCCTAGGTCCCTTTTGTGTTTGGGGACTAAGCTCCTGCTTAGCCACAGACCCCTGGTGGTGGTCTGCGTACATAACACCCCTCCCCCCTTAGTTCCATTAGATCCAACTTGCCAAAAATCTTAGCCCCTGCTAAGGAAGCTAACACATGACTCACGACTGGGACAGGGTAGGCATGGTCGTGGAGGGCCTTATTCAGCATACATTTATAGTCCACACAGATGTGGATGTCGCCATTGGACTTGATGGGGATAACAATGGGGGTCTCCCATGGCAAATGGGAGACTGGTTCAAGGACCCCTTGTGCTACTAAGTGGTCCAGTTCTGCATCGATTTTCGGCCGCAAGGCAAGCGGGGTGCTGCGGTACTGCATGTGGATGGGGGCAACCTGGGGGTCGAATTGCAATGAAACAGGGGGTCCCGTGTAACAACCCAGAGCCCCATCAAATACTGTGGGGAATTCCCTGCAAACCTCAGCAAAATCCCGCGTGCACATTTATTCACCCCCCCCTACCGTGATGCCCAACGGTGCAAACCACGCCCGCCCCAATAAGCTAACTAAATTCCCCTCCACAACAATCAAGTCCAGGAAACCCTCAAATCCCCTGTACTTCACCCAGAAAGTCCCCACGCCCTGTATTGGAACTGGGTTCTTCTGGAAGTCCACTAAGTTCAAAGGCGAGGGCTGCAGGTAGGGCCTGCCGTTTGGGCAAAGACTGTGCAGTGTTTCCACAGATATGATAGAAGCCGCTGACCCAGAGTCCACTTCCATTGAGCAGGGGGACCCCTCGATCGTGACCTGGACCTGGAACTTCGGGGTTGCAGGCAAGTTGGGGAGGTGTAGTACCTGTAGTGAGGGCTGGCTGGTCAGGAGATACAGACCGTCCGTGTCCCCGGTGGCCTTGTAGTGCACGGAGGTCTGGCAGTGTGGATGCTGCTGAGAGGGATGGTTCTGGTTGCCCTTCGACCTGCAAACACGGGCAAGGTGTCCTTGTTTTCCGCACATGTGGCAGGAGGTGTCACGGAACTGGCACGACTTTCTCTCATGTGCCTCTCCACAACTGGCACATGTGGAATGACCGGTGGCCGTCCCTGAATGCAGTTGCTTCCAGCGGTTGGGGTTGCGGACAAGACAGACATCCTCCTCATCTGAGTTCTCGGGCGCCGGGTCGGGGAGCATGAGATGGGATGCTGCTGGTGGTCAGTCATGGTGGGAGGCCTTGTGGGTGATGGCGAGATGTAGGACATCCTCGAGGTTGATGTCGGTGGTGCCGATCATCCTCCAGCGGAGCTTCCCATCACTGATTCCCCAGACAAACTGGGTCACAAGGTTCTCCACTTTAGTGAATTTGCACTCCATGGTGTGTTGGCGCAGTGTGTCCAGGAAGGCTGCAGCCGTCTCGCCAGGCTTCTGGATGCACCCCTGGAATTCCATCCACTTGGCCAGCGTCATTGGCTGGGGCATGAGATACCTGGTTAGGGCCTTGATGATTTCCTTGTACGTGCACTCGAGGATTGCCTTTGCGGCCAGGAGGCTCTTCACGAGCCAGATAGTGTTCATGCCACAAGAGCTGAGGAGGAGATCCCTTCTCTTGCCTACGTCGGTCACTTCATGGTTGGCAAGGTAGCAGGTAAGCTGGTCCGTCCACAAATCCCAAAGCTCGGGATGAGTGGGGTCAAAAGCTTCTAGGTGCCTCAGAGCAGAGGCCATGGCTCTAGCACAGAGTGGGGAGCAATGTTTGGGATTGCCGGGCGTGGTGTGGTGCTACTCGGGAGCAGTGTGGGGCACAGCGGCTTCCTCTGGAACGTTGCTCAATGCTGCACTGGTTGGAGAGTCAGGCCCACTCATCAGGATCCCATCCTTGCCGCCATTGTAAAGTACTGGGTTCGCTGCATGGAAGACTCGAACTATGACATGCGTTCAGATGCATTTATTGTACTTCACACACTAGAGAAGGAAAATGGCCCTGCAAGGCCAACTATACACTTCACCCAGCACTCCCATGTCCCCATTGGAAGGTTTGAATTTGGTTGGTGGACTCGAGGTGGACTAGGATCCTAGGTCCCCTTTATGTTTGGGGACTAAGCTCCTACTTAGCCGTGGAACCCTGGTGGCGGTCCACATATATAACACTAGCATAAAAGAATGCCTCTGATCAGCCAATGACTCATGCAAATTGATATTATGGATCTGCTAAGAAAGTAATAAGACACCAAGTCTGGAAGCAATACTGAGAATCTCAGTAAAGTGAAAATAGAAATAAATTTTCTTAAGGTTAACATTACAAAGACAACAAACTCATGCAGTCAATTTTTTTTAAAAAAATCCAGTCTAATGCCCAGCAATTGAATACCCACAAAAAGGAGCCAATTACTCCAAGCACGCATGTCACACACACATGTACACAAACTGAGCAATCTACTCCACAACAGGGAGAAGAAAGAGGCCTGCCAAACCCGTAGAGCAAGAGGGTAGAACAGGGTTATAGCTACATATCTTACAGGTTAAGGAAGGGATGTTGCTTCCAAGAAAGGGGTCCAAGTATCTGGGCAGCCTGTAACTTCAAAAAATCCACATGCAATAGCAAGAACTACAAGACAATGTGGAAGATGGGGTCTTAAACAGCTACGCAAGTGAGCATGATTTAGAGCTACTGAAATGCACTTTGGGGACAGATTCTAAGCTCAGTTATAGAACAAGTGGACACATTCCAACCACTACATATATATGTGTGCGTGTGTTTTCTTTCCAGCCTTGAAAAGGGGGCAAAGGACAGGTGAGCATTCAAGTATGCCACCTAATTGGCTAATGAGAGCGTAAAGCAGCTAATTTCAAGTCCTGGGAATATTTGCAAATAAGGAAACAGAAGTCTCTAAAAGCAGAGAGGTGTGTCTGGAGTTGGTTACTTCACTGAACTGAAGTTTTGGCAACAATTTCAAAGAGACCTGGTTACTTATCAGGACATATTTACGGAAAATGTAGTTGCAGGCAATGCTCCCTCTAAGCTGTGGAGTCTTGTGAGCAAAAACTCTACTTGGTGATCTACTGGCATTAAAGTTGCGAGCAAGCAATTTGGCTGCTGCATAAATCAGTTTGCTCTGGAGCCATCCTTCCTGAGCTAAGGCAAAAATGTGTGAGCCAGAGGCTAAAAAACTGTGAGCTAGCTCACACTAACTCAGCTTAGAGGGAACACTGGTTGCAGGTTAAGTTTTCTCTTTGGCAGAAGGCTAATGCAGCAGGATCCTTCTTGGCCCCCAAACAACCTGATTAATCACGGAAAGGTCTGATGGGCAAGGCTTGGCTTCTTTCTGTAAGCATGCAGAAATTCCCCACAGTCACACTTCTTCTGTTGGCTCTCTTGCCTTTGGTGTAATGGGCCAAAACTTGCTTACTGATCCATACAGACACAGAAAAAAGAGAAGCTTGTCCAGGCATCAACATAGAAGGAGAGAAGAAACAAAAAATGGAGGGTAAAAGAATTTAATTGATGTGAACAGGTCCAGCACTAGGTGAATTGGTGGCACATTGCTAGGTGTAACCCAATCTTTCTCCATCCTTGGCTTTTGGACAGCAGTAGAAATATTTTGATCACAATTGCCACAGGGCTGCTGTTCACTTCCAGAGCTTTCTACTCTTCATTAACAGCAGAAGAAAATTGTGTTTTCTTGCACACTCTGTAATTTGTGCCTGTTAACGCAGCCTTTGAAATGGTGGTGAGCATAAGAATAAACTTTCTATTACCATAGTGCCTAAATGCGTTTAGCCTAAATATGTCCTTTAAAAATGGCATTCTCATGATCTCAGAATAATTTGCAGGCTGAATTGTTCCTGGTTGGTCATACAGTACTTGTGACATAGTTGGAAACAGTTTGGTGGAGAAATGTGCCAGGCTACTAGTAGCCTTGTGAAAAACTTTGGCTTCAGAAGGGCATAACAGACTGATGGGGGTAAACCATACACACATTTACACACAAACGTAGCCTCTTGGTATAAAAAAATAGCATGTATACATTAGCTGGAATAAATATGTCATGACTATGGGTGTGATCACACTGGTGGTTTGGTGTGATATGGCACCACCTCTAATTGTGCTGGTTTAAAATGTTGTGAGGCATATCATCCAGACAGTATGCTCTGCTGCGGGTTACCCATGCAGCTATCCCCTGGTCAGGCACCCACATTACTGCAGCACCTCAGCCACGAAGTGTGCTGCTGGGTTGTTTTTGTAAAAAAATTCAGGTGGGTATGTGTGCATATATGCATATAGGTAGAAACTAAAAACCCAACCCCAGTGGCAGAAACAGCTCTGCAGGTTCAGACTGCCAATCTGTTCTGCACGTGCTCCCCTGCAGTCAGACATCCAGCCATGTGCAATGAATGCACAGGGAACTGAAAACAACACTTGTGAAGTGGTGCCTTTTTGACCGGGCTCCAAGTCATCCTACAATGGGAAGTGTATTCCTGGGGAACACCTGACAGATGTGGCTGTGTGACTGTACCCATTTAATCCGGAGGGGAGGGGTGGCTCTTTCAGGCCAAACTGCTTGTGTGATCATACCCTATGTGTGTTCTTTATGGGAGCTGAAGATAGAAAGGGGGTTACTAGCAGAAGTCTTTACCCTAATCTGATTTCATTATTTTTGAAAAGTGGGCCTCCCAAGGATTTTCTGTTTTAAAATAAGCCACCCACACTGGGAGTTTTTGGCAAACTCACTGAATATCTGAACATATCCAGGCAGCTGCTTTTGATTTGATGTTTGTTACTGACAAGGGGTGAAGTAGATGCAGGATTCAGTTCACCCGTTAATTCCATTGTTCATTATTCCAATCCTACCTCCTACCCTAAAGCCCATCTTAGGCAACGGCAACAGCAGGACCAGGACCCCCACATTATCACCTTAAGAGGTAAACTCACCTGCATCCTCAGGGTCCTCTGTGTAAAGAGGAAGGAGATGAGTCCCCTTGCCTCAGAAGATGCACAGATTCATTCATGTTGCACACTTAGAGAGGAAGGTTCACAAGGCCCAGGCCTTCTGGCTGTCATTACAATGTGCCAATGGATGTTCATGGTTCCAACTTGAGATGCTTCTGTCAAGTTGTGAGCAGAGAAGGTGAGGTGAGTCAGCGTTAAGTAAGATGAAGATAATCTATAGATAGAAACAGAGTCTGACCAGGAAGCTTATAAGGTCCTGGTTGTATTTGAGACTTGGCAATTAAAATGATTTCTTCTTGTTGGTTTCTCTCTAGCAGAGTGTATATTCTGTTTGGTATGCTTTTCCAGAGATCTTTAAATCTCAAATATGTACACTCAGGGACTTCTAAAATAGTTTGTCCCTGGTGCATGTGCTTGTCAAGCACAGAGAAAAATTAGGGAAGCCATAGGTACTCTTCCAGAATTGTGGCATTCTGGAAATGCACAGGAAAAAATTCTCCACTGCCCATCATCTCCATGAATGATGTGGAAAAATGAAAGAGGCCCCAATGGATGAACTTGGCTAAAAGTATGGGAGGCTTTCCCAGTGATCCTGGAATTGTGCAATTGCAGAGGTGTGCATCGATGGAACTTTATAACATTTCCACCAAAGTCCATACTCTCCACCATCATGGGGGGAGGGAATGGTAGAAAAAAGTCTAATGAGGGGAAGGCTTTTTTTTAACTTCTGTGAATTTGCTTCTTTAAGTGTATGAGCAAATCCCCAGTAGGAGAGAGCAACAGAATCCCAAATGGAGAAAAACTTAAAAAAAATTGCTATAGAGGATTCATGTCACTTCTGGCTTCAGAAGTGCCTTCAGTCCTCTCTAGGATTACCTAAAAATGATATGGTTTTACTATAGAGTTTCCAGTGAATCCTAGAGAGGCTTGACAGCAACCCTATTGAAAGTAGACCTACAAAGGATTTTCCCCATAAATTCTCTTGAGTAGTTAGTATAAGATACAACAGAGAGACTGCAACACCAGCCTTAGCCTCTATGCCTCTTTGTTTGCCGTCCAGGGTAACTGGTTGGCTGCTGTATGAAACAGGTTGCTGGACTAGATGGACTACTAGTCTAATCCAGCAGGGTTCCTCTTATAATGAGTTAATGAGGACCAAGAGAGTTTTCTGTTGTCTAAGCCACTGATTACCAAATGGTGTGCCAGGGCACAGTAATGTGTGATAAGAAGTTTTCCTGAAAATTTAAGCCACCATGTAGATTCATCCATTACGCTGTGTCCCTTGGTATGAGGAAGCCCTTTGCAGCCTTGATCCTCACCCCCTGCCATGTAGGCTGTGAGATCATCCTCAGGGAGAAGTAAAAGGGTTCCTTGGCGCAGACCAGACCCATAGCCAGGATATTTTTTGGTTTTAAGGGGGCAGTTAAATTACAGTTAATTAAATTAATCGGAATGTCTGTCTTTAAAGGGGGAGGCTCCAAGCCTGTTTCTAGCCCTTCCTTTCAAGGGACGGAGCAGCAAGCACATCAGTTCCTAAGAAAAAAACACTCAGAGGGCATTTAATTGCCTCCAGAAAGCATTTAAATGCCTTTTGAGTTCCCTTCTACAAGGCAAGAAAACTTAAAAGGGCACCTTCAATACATCTCCAACAACCCCCCTTTCTGCTAGCCCAGGACCACCTAAGTCATGGTGAAAAATAAGGTTTCTGGTGTGGCTATTTGTGGGGCTGGGCTTTTAATTAGGGGGCAGAGCCCCCAAATGCCCCACTGTAGCTACGGGCCTGGTTCAGACGACATTGCACTTGCCAGGTATGGGAGAATCCGAGATGCACTTCCAGGGCTCCAAAAACACAGTCCCATCCCTGAGGCCTGCAAGTACTGGGCCAAAGGGCAGGCGAGGCCTCAGGCTGGAGGGTTGGGGGCAGGGACATGGGAGGGCTGTCATCTGTACCACTGCATCACTTCCAAGGAAAACCTGGAAGGAACATAGGGTATCTCTAGGAATAATCAGGAACTCTGTGATAAAACTAGGAACTTCTAAACGTAGTGACACAGTGGCACAGACAATGCTACTTTTTTTAAAAAAAATTCTCCCATTGCTTGGAGCAGGCAACTAAAACTGCCAGCGAGTCATCTCCCACCATGGGGGGGGGGGCTAATAGCCTACTAAGGAGAATGGCTATAGAGTGATATTGTACTAAATTATTCACAAAGTTATTTGGAAAAAATTATTAGGGCCTGTGGTCCATACTACCATGTACAGCTTGCTGAAAAGAGGACCCTAAGTATGGAATTTTGCATCATTTTTAATACATCACATTAATACTTATGCTGTGCTTCAGTTCTGTTTTTAGACTTCTGGTTAGTTCTACAACCCTAATCCTGTTGCATTGTTTATTGAATGTCCCATTCTGTTGATTGTATTGACTTATTCTGTGTAACCTGCCTTGAGTCCAAGTGAGAAACTCAGACTATAAATAAAGTAAATAATAAATAAATAAAATACCAGGAGGCAGAGGAACCAGAGCAAAGCTACTTGTATATGCAAGGAGAACCTACTGTTAGCGGGAATCATGCATTCATTCCTATTTGATTCCATGCAAGTTTGTCCTCAGGTGTTTGAACAGAAGTGACCTCTTGTCTGGCAGCCTCTAAGACAAACAGGCAGTCTTTCATCAGAACATACCAATACAATCACTTTCCAAAGACGTGCAATCCTCCCCATATTTTCTACAAGCAGCAGCAGGAAGAAACGAGTAACAGGAAAGGGGGGGGAAACATAAGATATGAACAGCTGGTCTAAGGTGACTGATGGCTACATTCCAGAGCGAGGGGAGAAATCACATACTTCAGTGTGTGTGGTATTTCCCTCTCTCTGTGTGGGTTTACACATAAATGGAATATGCTGTCAAATAAATAATTTGATGCAGAGACATTCCACTGCTTATCATTCCATTGGTGCCTTCCTGCAAATTGCATGCTGCAGAATAGTTACATTTCATCGCCCTTCATAAATACAGCTGGATATATTCTGAAGACCTGAACCAGATGAGAGGCTGGAAACCCTGCCAGTTGGGTGTTTGGAAAAGAGGATGAATTTAACCCCTCCATCTCTTCTCCCAACTATTTGGGGGCAACGGAGGTGCATCTTCGATTCTCCCAAACCTATTGCTGATCCCCACTTTTTCTAAAAGGCAAGGTGCACACATTCAGCCCTGGCTGTTCCACATACATTTGAACTCTGTATTCTTGGTGCTTGGGGGGGTCAACAGTGGGAGGGCTTCTAGCGTCCTGGCCCCACTGCTGGACCTCCTGATGGCACCTGGTATTTTTGGCCACTGTGTGACACAGAGTTTTGGACTGAATGGTCCATTGGCCTGATTCAACATTGGCTTCTCTTATGTTTTTATATTCTTAACTGTTAACTTCCTGCATGAAAAAAACATTTTCAAGTTGAAAATAGCATGGTAGATTATTTTTTACGCTGTTATTATACTAACCTCTCTAAAAGGAGCTTGGAGAAGTATCTGTGGCTCTCCTCTCCTCCATCGTATCCTCACTACATTCCTGTGATGTAGCTAAGAGTGCGTGACTAGCTGAAGATCCCCTGTTGTATGTGCTGAAAGTCAGTAGCAAGCAAAGTGTGTAATATGGACACCATGGTGATCTTCTCACATGGAACCTGCAGTGTAGGTTGAGGTGGGACACATTGTGATTGCTAAAATTAGCACAACATAGGGCTGCCAACCTGCAGGTAGGGCCTGGAGACCTGGCATTACCAGACTACAGAGATTAGTTTCCCTGGAGAAAATGACTGCTTTGGATGGGGACTCCATGGCATTATGCCTCTGCTTCCCAAACCCCGCCCTCCACGGGCTTCACTCCCAAATCTCTAGGAATTTCCCATCTTGTAGTTGGCAACCCTCTAAAGCTTTATGGCTAAGCGGGACTTAGAAGTGGGGTCCGGTTCAAGTTGACAACTGCACATATGCTGGCATTTCAATATGCTTTCTGGGAAGCTATGTTTAGCATTCCTTGTGCATATTTTAGTAAAATAACAAACACATGGCAATTGCCATGCAGGTTTCCCATTATTTTATTTGAAGAAGTGTGTTCTGTATAAAATATATAACATGTAAAGTGACCCTGTGTAGAGCTGGATGTTATCATTGGTTGACCTATCAACAATCTGTCCTTCCTTCCCTCCTTCCCTCCTTCCCTCCTTCCCTCCTTCCCTCCTTCCCTCCCTCCTTCCTTCCTTCCTTCCTTCCTTCCTTCCTTCCTTCCTTCCTTCCTAATTCATCATGGTCCAACTAAACAGCTCACAGAAGATGCACATGAAAGCTTATACCCAGAATAAAACTTTGTTAGTCTTAAAGGTGTCACTGGACTCAAACGTTTCTATTGCTTCAGACCAACACACCTGAACTTAACCAGCTCAACGTATTTATAGCACTTACTCCCTACTGCCACTAGAGGGCAAACGTTTCCTGTCAAAACAGAAATGATATCTCCAGGCGATCTGCTGAAGTGCCCCCTGCCCAGGTGCAAGGCCTGTGGCAGGTGTTTTGGATTATGCTGAAATAAAATGCTAGGACCGGTGTGAGCAAACACACTTTCCCCAGCTCTGTTGCTGTGGGTTTCTTTTGTGTTGTCAGAATGAAAGCCTCCCCCACCCCCGCCCCCTAAATGAAAACCAGATGGTACCTCCCAAAGTGAACAAATGAGCCTTTCTTTGGAAACAGAATCGTTTGCATGAAATGTTGGTTTTTTAAAAAAGAAATCTCAAATATAAAAGCAAGAAGAGAGGTGGGACAGCATTGGATAATGGGAAATATTTCTTCCTGCCAAGAGATCATGGTAACAAGGAGATATTAACAAGGAGATCGTATGTACTGGAAAAGAAAAAAAGGCAGATAGATAGAGCTGTTTGTTGTCAAATGTAGTGAATTAAACATTCTGCTGCATTTGTTTATATTTCACTTTACCGTTTGTAAAATATTTTCTAAAGGATTATTTTGCTCATGTTGGAAATTTGCAGCAGGGGAGGTGTAAAATAATACCAAAGTCTTCACTCAAGGCAAAACTTCATTTCCTGTAACAGTGTAATAGGACTTCTCTATTCCCAGTTAGTTATATAATCTTTGGGGGATGCCAGAAGAGAAATGAATTTTGGCATGTGGGCATATTTCCTGGTTAGTGCACTCTAAAGCACTGGGGAAATCTATTCTCATAAGAAGACACAGTTCTCACAATGGAGGGATGCATAGGGCTCAATGGAACTCTGTTTTCCCTTAACCTCCTTCAGTCCAGTGTGCACAGAGGTATGCACACAAGCATAGCCAAGGGAACTAGAGGTCTGTTTTGGTTTTCTGTACTGCAGGCCAGCTCTCCCTATCTCTACATTGTAACATTCTCCAGGATTCCCTTGCGAAAATGGGAGATACAGCCCTATTGAGCCCATGGAGTACTGACCCCAATGGGGATTGCTGCACTTTGCCACAAAGGAAAGGTAACTTGAATAATATTTATTGTTTGTTTTGATGGAATCCACTAGAATTAAAAAGGTAGAACAAGGAAGAGGAAGAAGAAGAAGAGTTGGACTTATACCCCAACCTTCACTCAGAGCTGCTTACAATCACCTTTGCTTCCTCTCTCCGTCCCCACAACAGAGCTGGTGGGGCTGAGAGAGCTCTGAGAGAACAGCTGTGAGAGAACTGTGACTGACCCAAGGAGTGGGGAATCAAACCCAGTTGTCCAGATTAGAGTCTGCTGCTGTTAACCACTACACCAAACGGGATATCGAACTAAATGGAACATGTTGGACAAACACTTATCAGGGATGCTCTAGGCTGATCCTGAATTGAGCAGGGCATTGGCTAGGTGGCCTGTATGGCCCCTTCCAACTCTGTGATTCTATGATTCTACAATGATCTAGAAAACTGATTGAATTAAGAAGACCTCCTGTAGGAAGACTAACAGTGCACCAACTGATTTGTACACTCTCCCTAAAGAAGCAGGTTCATAGCTTGGGGGTGCTCCCAGACCTGGGCCTCCTGCTGGTAAATAAGTAGCAGTGGTGGCCAGGGGGCTTTTGATCAGTTTCAGTCCTTCCTGGACAGAAAAGATCTTGCCACTGTGGTGAGTGCCCTGGTAACATCTAGATTAGATATGCAATAAACTGTACATGGGCTGCCCTTGAAGACTGACTGGAAGCTACAGATGGTACAGAATGCTACAGACTGGAGCGGGTTGACCAGAGGGGATTGTAGAAACCATATCACTCCAGTCTTGTTCCATTTACACTGGCTTCCAAGTTGGTTCTGTGCTCAGTTCATGGTGCTGATATTGACCTTTAAAGCCTGGTACGGCCTGAGGCCAACATACCTAAAAGATTGCCTTGTCCCATATGCACCTACCCGCTCACTCCAATCATCTTTGGAGACCTCACTTCAGTTGCCTCTGCCTTCTGAAGATAGACGGGTGGCAACCTGAGAAAGGGCCTCCTGGGTTGTGGCACCAAAACTTTGGAACTCCCTCCCCAGGGAGATTCATCTGTCTCTCTCTATTGGTGCCTTTGCCAGATGAAGACTTTTTTGCTTTGTCTGGTATATCCCAAAAGTGGTTACTCCTCCTCCTAATGCTGTTGTTTATGTGTTTTAAATTAAATAATGATATAATTTTAACTGTATTTTATATTGCATGAATGTTTTAATGCTTTTTTTAAAATGTTAGCTGCCTTGTAGACCCTGATCAGGTCAAAATGTCATATAAAATGTTTTAAATAAAATATAAAAACAAATACATTTTATATGGCAAAGCATTTTTAAATCTAGGATAGCTACATTGAGGCTTCATCAGCCAACAATCAAGTGGTTTCTTTGGTTGTATCATTTCAGGTTGTATGTTGGATGGGGGTTGGGGTGGGGATGGCAACTACAGTTTGAATGATGCCCCCCCCCCAAACACCCATTCTTAGACAAAGCAAAACCAGCAACCAGCAAGTCAAGGGGAAAACTATAGTGAGTCTTTCTTTCTAATATATTTGTTTTATATCTAGAGAAAGGAGCTTTCGGGGGCTGAGAGAGAAGCATTTAGATGTGTAGTCCCTCTACCTGCAATCTGGAGGAGTAAAGTCCGAGAGAATCTTTACTATTGCTTCCGCTAACTGCACAAACTGGATTTAGGTGTAAATTACAGTCTCAGTCTAGTAGTCACTTCCATATTATATAGTGTAATAGGCCATTGCCTTTCTTAGTCTGTAGTCTACTTCTGCATGGCATCATGAAGACATTACGAAATTATGTGACCTTTCAGAACCAGTGGTAGAAAAACTCCTGGGGAGACAATCTAATCAGGCGGGTGTCTTCACATGTAGAGTGATAATGTGATGATTATTAGGACTTCTGGACATGGTACTATATTTACTTTAATGCAAGATGAGGTTTTTTTCCCCCCAGGCATCAAAAAGAGAGCAGGAGTGATCTTACATTCACGTATAAGAACATAAGAACATAAGAACATAAGAGAAGCCAATGTTGAATCAGGCCAATGGCCCATCTAGTCCAACACTCTGTCACACAGCGGCCAAAATATACCAGGTGCCATCAGGAGGTCCAGCAGTGGGGCCAGGGCACCAGAAGCCCTCCCACTGCTGCCCGCTCCAGCACCAAGAATAGAGTGCATCACCTGCTCCAGACTGAGAGTTCTCATTCTATCCCCCGTGGCTAATAGCCACTGGTGGACTTCTGCTCCATATGTTTATCTAATTTCCTCTTGAAACTGTCCATGCTTGCAGCTGCCACGACCTCCTGTGGCAGTGAATTCCATATGTTAATCACTCTTTGGGTGAAGAAGTATTTCCTTTTATCTGTTCTAACCCGACTGCTCAGCAATTTCATAGAGTGCCCACGAGTTCTTGTATTGTGAGAAAGGGAGAAAAGTACTTCTTTCTCAACCTGCTCAATCCCATTCATAATCTTATAAACCTCGATCATGTCACCCCTCAGCCGTCGTTTCTCCAAGCTAAAGAGCCCCAAGCATTTTAACCTTTCTTCATAGGGAAGGTGTTCCAACCCTTTTATCATTCTAGTTGCCCTTCTCTGCACTTTTTCCAATGCTATAATATCCTTTTTGAGATGTGGTGACCAGAACTGTACACAGTATTCCAAATGAGGTCGCACCAATGATTTATACAGGGGCATGATGATACTGGCTGATTTGTTATCAATTCCCTTCCTAATAATCCCCAGCATAGCGTTGGCCTTTTTTATTGCAGCTACACATTGTGTAGACATTTTCAGCGAGTTATCCACTACGACTCCAAGATCTCTCTCTTGGTCAGTCTCTGCCAGATCAGACCCCATCAACGTGTATTTATATTTAGGATTTTTGGCTCCAATGTGCATCACTTTGCACTTGGCCACATTGAACCCCATTTGCCACGTTGACGCCCACTCACCCATCCTCAACAGATCCCTTTGGAGTGCCTCACAATCCTCCCTGGTTTTCACCACCCTGAACAACTTCGTGTCATCTGCAAATTTAGCCACATCACTGCTTACTCCCAATTCCAAATCGTTAATAAACAAGTTAAAAAGCATTGGACCGAGTACTGATCCCTGTGGTACCCCACTGCTTACCACCCTCCACTGAGAAAGTTTCCCATTTATACTCACTCTCTGTTTCCTATTTATAAGCCAGTTTTTGATCCACAAGAGGACTTGTCCTTTTATCCCATGACTATTGAGCTTACTTAGGAGCCTTTGATGAGGAACTGTATCAAAAGCTTTCCGGAAGTCAAGGTAAATAATATCTATTGGGTCCCCCTTGTCCACATGTTTGTTCACTCCCTCAAAAAACACTAACAGGTTAGTGAGACAAGATCTTCCCTTACAGAACCCATGCTGAGTCTGCCTCAATAGTTTTTGTTCATCAATGTGCCTACTAATTCTTTCCTTAATAACAGTTTCCACCAACTTACCCGGTATCGATGTCAGACTGACTGGCCTGTAATTTCCTGGATCTCCCCTGGAGCCCTTTTTAAAGATGGGAGTGACATTAGCTACCTTCCAGTCATCAGGAATGGAGGCAGATTTTAAAGAAAGATTACATATTTTTGTCAGGAGATCCACAAGTTCACATTTGAGTTCTTTCAGAACTCTCGGATGAATGCCATCCGGGCCTGGTGATTTATTAGTTTTTAAATTGTCCATCAGTCGGAGGACTTCCTCTCTTGTCACCGCAATCTGATTCAGGTCTTTCAAACCCCCTCCCGAAATCAGTGCTTCTGGAGTGGGCAAACACTTCTCCTCTTCCACAGTGAAGACAGAGGCAAAAAATGCATTCAGCTTCTCAGCCATTTCCCTATCATCCTTCACTACTCCTTTTACCCCTTGGTCATCCAAGGGCCCCACTGCCTCCCTGGCTGGCTTCCTACTTCTAATGTATTTGAAGAAAGTTTTATTGTTGGTCTTTATGTTTTTTGCGATATGCTCCTCATATTCCCTTTTTGCTTGCCTGATCACAGACTTGCATTTTATTTGCCATAGTCTGTGTTCCCTTTTATCAACCTCACTAAGACTAGCTTTCCACCGCTTAAAGGAATCCTTCTTACCTTTTACAGCTTCCATTACTTTATTTGTTAACCATGCAGGCTTTTTTCTATACCTATTTGTACCTTTCCTAACCTGCGGTATATATTTTTTCTGAGCTTCTAGGATTGTCTTTTTAAATAGTCTCCAAGCTTCCCCAATGGTTTTGACCTTCTCCACTCTTCCTTTCAATTTCTTCCTCACATGTCCCCTCATACCAGAGAAGTTACCCCTTTTAAAGTTAAAAGTGGTTGCGTCAGTCTTTTTGGGCAACTCCCTATCTGTACAAATGTTAAACTCAATGACATTATGGTCACTGTTTCCAAGTGGTGCAATCACTTTTACATCTCTCACCAGGTCTTGGGTGTTACTTAGGACCAAATCCAGGATCGCCTCTCCCCTGGTAGGATCTGTGACCATCTGTTCCACAGCACAGTCATTGAGAGTGTCTAAGAACGCAATCTCTTTTTCCCGACTAGAACTCATATTGACCCAATCAATGTGTGGGTAGTTAAAGTCGCCTATTAGAACACAGTTATTTCGTCTAGCCGCTATCTTTAATTCATTCATCATTTTATAATCCTCCTCTATCTTTTGATCTGGTGGGCGATAACAAACTCCCACTGTTAAGCCTCCTTTTGGACCCACTATTTCAACCCATAGCATTTCCAGAAGGGAATCCAATTCTCTTACCCTCTCAATCTTACTGGACGGTATACCCTCTCTGACATACAGAGCCACCCCACCTCCAACCCTTTCCCCCTATCCTTCCGATATAATTTATAACCAGGAATCACCGTATCCCACTGATTTTCCTCATCCCACCAAGTTTCTGAAATACCCACAATGTCTATTTCCCCCCCAACACCAAGCATTCCAACTCCCCGATTTTACCTCGGAGACTTCTAGCATTTGTGTATAAACACTTATAGTTTCCCACGTTTGTTAAGCCCACAGCCTTCCTCTTGCTGCCTCGAGACCTTGCCAGGCAGTTCCTATCATTAGCCACAGTCTCAGTGGACAATTGTAATCCATTTCCTTGTACAAAAGTAATAGCTACCCCTTCATCTCTTTGAGATGAGCCATCCCGAACCAGAGACTTTTCATCTCCTGTCGGCTTTCCCCCATTATTCAGTTTAAAAACTGCTCTGCCACCTTTTTGATTTTGAGCGCCAGCAGCCTGGTTCCTTCTCGGGACAAGTGGAGACCGTCCCTTTTGTACAGCTCCCTCTTGTCCCAAAAAGCATCCCAGTGCCTAACAAACTTGAACCCTTCCCCCTACACCACCGTCTCATCCACGCATTGAGACTCCTGATCTGTGCCTGTCTCTCCGGCCCTGCGCGTGGAACAGGTAGCACTTCCGAGAAGGCTACCTTGGAGGTCCTGGCCTTGAGTTTCCTGCCCAGCAGCCTAAATTTCTCCTCCAGGACCTCACGACTGCATTTCCCCACATCGTTGGTGCCGACGTGCACCACGACCACTGGCTCCTCCCCAGCACTATCTACCAGCCTATCTAAAACACGCGTAATGTCCGCTACCTTCGCACCAGGCAGGCAAGTCACCATACGGTCAGTACGCGGGTTCGCCACCCAGCTGTCTACCTGCCTAAGGATCGAATCACCAACTACCAAGAGCCCCCTCCCACCCTTCCCAGGGACGGTTCCTTGGTACGAAAGGATACCCGTTCACCAGCTGAAGAAGAGGTCCCTTCTGAGGGCACATTCCCCTTATCCTCAGCATGGTGCCCCTTTTCCCCTTGACCCTCATGCTCCCTGGCAGCAGCCGGGCTGCCAGATCCAGAGTGGGACATATCTAACAAGTCCCCGAGAGTCTTCCCCGTGCACCTAACTGACTGTCCCTGCTTCTCCAGGTCAGCCACCTTGGCCTCAAGGGAGCAAACTCGCTCCCTGAGAACCAGGAGCTCCTTGCACCGAGCACACACCCAAGACTTCTGACCAGTGGGCAGATAGTCATACATGTGACACTCCATGCAAAACACTGGATAGCCCCCAACCCCCTGCTGGCATTCTGGCTTCATAATTGTTTTTAAACAAATACTTTTCTATAACCCCCCTTTTAAAACCCTTTGTATTTATATGGCTCCTGTTGTAGGAGTCTACTTACCTTACCTTACCAAGGAGCCAAGGTCCTGGCTTCCTGGCTCTTCCTGGGCTTCTTACAGAGCCCCTAGGCCAAGAGCCACAGGCAAAGAGCCTCGCCCTTTTGCTCTCGCAAACTTCCTGCCTTAAATGGAATTGTCTCCCAGGAGAGGGTGTGGCCAGCAGCTACTCAAAATCACCCAAGGCACTTAATGACGGTCAAACAAGCCCCTTTCACACTCCAACTCCAGCAGCCAGGAGTCTGCTATTCAATCTCACCCAAGCACTTAATTACAGGCAAATAATGACCCTTTCACACCCTAACTCCAGCAGTCAGGAGTCTGTTACAACTCACCCACACACTCCCAAATACAGTCCCTGACACAGTACCTTTTCAGCTAAAGCACCTCAGCTGAAAGTAAATAAATAAAAATACCACTCACCCCTCTGGCAGCTCAAACACCTTGCTCCTTCTCAGAGCTCAGCTGGGTCAGCTCCAAATAAATATAAATAAATATAAATATGGGACATACTGTATAAATTACAGTATGTCCCATAAAAGTAATATTTTTTGTATATAATGTTTTTGGGGCCATCTTACATTCAGGGTTGTTTTCCTGTTAAATAAATGAGGTACTTAAAAGAGGATGAATGAACACACTTTGGGTTTTCAAACTAATCAGATCAGCAGAGTACTAACCACAGAAGGCCACACTGTCTTTTACAGCAACTTTGTTTATTACCAGGACTCCTTAATCTCAAACATTCTCAGTGTATCATGATGTGACCAAGCCACTGGGAACAGATGTGTGTTCCTCAGTAAAGTGAACGGTTCGTATGTTATGGGAGCAAGCACTAGATGTCAGTGTTAGCTAGCACAAATGTCTCTGTATTGCAAGCATGATTGGGGAATTATTTAATGTTCTTGTGACCCGTCCAATGAAACTGATGTTCCAATGAGAATGTGAAGGCCAGTCATGTCTCCAGACTCTGTGAAGGCCAGTCATGTTTCCACTGACCAGTGGACATCACTCCTATGAATGTTCTCACTCTTGCCAGCTTTGTCTTGCTTAGCTGGAAAGCAGGTTTGTGTTTCAAAATAAACATTAGATAAGGCAGCAGCATATTTGGCTGTGATACAGAAAGATGCATAGCAGGGGTAAAAACCTGGCCTTCCTTGATGCCATCATTCAAAAAGCAATAGTTTATACTGGTGTTCTGAGCCTCCTTCCAAGAATCAGTGAGTAAATCTCCAAGCGTGTAAAGCCCTTTGTTTCATAAAGGTTGCCTTGTTCTTGATTTATAGTACTGTTGAACTTTATCTGTGCTATTGCCCAGTGGTTCCTAACTTTTAATCCAGTACTGCCCACCCAAATATGCAGATTATGCCCCCCAAACCCCCAAATGCCCCCAAAATGAAAGACCTAAAAACAGCACTCCAGACAATTTTATTTGTATACATCTGTTTATTATGTGTGCAAAAATCCACAGATCACAGGCATATACTCAATGAGACACCTGATGGCCATCAGCCAACTGCTTTAATTCTTGCTTTGCTGCATGGCATTTCTTATAGGCCTGGGGGAGAAATCAAGGATCTGAGATTTTATCTTCAGGGCAGGCAGAGCTTTACATAGCATTTCTCCCCCATGAACAGTTTGGTGCCATTGCAAGTGGGGAGAAGGGACTGTGTAATGCTCCCAATGCCCCATAAAATTTAAAGATTGCCGTCTCTGATGCTGCATGACCTGCTTTAAGACCCAGTGTTGTGGCCACTGGCCATTATTTGGGCTTGTTTTCTGACCATAATAACGTTTTCTATCAGTCCAGATTAACTGTGGAAATGCTGACCTGATTTAACCAAACACTCAGAGACTGATGTACTTCAAGAGATAGCTGCACATTCACAGAAAGCACCCCTATCATCTTACCAGCAGCCTGACCTGCCCAAGCCTGTACTGACTGTGCACACATCCACGGGTGGGAAGTGAGAAACAGGCCTCTGAATTAGTAGGGTTGCCAGGTACTCCCTGGCCACCGGTGGGGTATGAGTGAGTAGGGTTGTCAGATCCGGGTGGGGAAACTCCTGGAGATTTGGGGATGGAGCCTGGGGAGGACAGGGACCTCAGTGGGGTACAATGCCATAGAGGCCACCCTTCAGAGCATCCATTTTCTCCAGGGCAACTCATCTCTGTAGTTTGGATATGAGCTCTAATTCGGGGGGGGGTCTTACAAGCTCCACCTGGAGGCCGGAATCTAGGGCTGCCAATTCTGGGTTGGGAAATCTCTGGAGATTTGGGGGTGGAGCCTGGGAAAGACAGAGTTTGGGGAAGGACCTCAGTGGGGTGTAATGCCATAGTCTCCACCCTCCAAGGGAACTGATCTATGTCATCTGGAGACTGAGTATAATTCCAGGAGATCTCCAGGCCCTACCTGAAAGTTGGTAACCCCATCTGAATCATGAGGGTAATCTCTGCATGGGGGCTGCTGCTCCTGCTGCACAAGAGAGGCTCATACCACCAAAGCATTCAATTTTGCCAGCTCTTCCTACAGCCGCCTCAGGTATAAACTGCATTCATACTTGGCTGCCACCTCCGCAGGCAGAAGCTGAAAGTAAACAAATAAGCCATCCCTGTGTCCAAAAGATCAACAAACGGGGATTTTGCCAGACCATGAGAGGAAACACATTTCAGACCTGACAGCTGTAGTCTACAGACCATCAGTCTATATCTGTTCTCAGTTTGGGCTTGTGAGCTGAAATGTCCTGGTTCACAGTAGAGAACAGAAAGGATTCTTTTCATTTTTGTTTCGTTTGTACATTTGGATCAAGTATTTAGCATACATAGTGCAAAATAAGCAAGGTGGATCAGAATCACACAATGCATACTGTAAAACAGTACAGGAAAAAGAGAGAGAATTAGAAAGATGCTTAAAAATGCTACAAATAATGCATCCACAAGAGAATTGATTGTTTGTCTTATTTGTTGCATTCAGAAAGGGGAGGGAAATCTAGGAGTCCCAGATATTTGCAGAATAAAAGCTAAGGGCTTTGAATAAAAACTTGCAGTATGAAATTACTAGATTTATTCTTCATATATTTCCTCCTGCAAAAATGCAGAAGCACATTCTGCATCAGTTTTGGGGGCTTGCAAACAGGAGCAAAGGCATTCACACAGCCCCCCCTCCCATGGAGGCCTTAGTTGGACCACTGCAATACAAGGAGTGTTGCACTCCCTCCAAATTGGGTCCATTTGCCTGCTTACAGGGGTCTTTTGGGGGGGGAGCGCACCGGAGCACAGCTCCGGGAGCTAAGGAGCCAAGCCCCGCCCCCAGCCAGCGTCCCGGGGAGTCTTTCAGGCAGCCGAATGTCAGTTTCAGCTCCATTATATCCTATGGGCCATTGAAGTCAATGGTGAAAACATAGGGTATATTCTGGGGGCTGGAGGGGAGGGCGTTCGAGGGAGAGGCTCCAAACTCACAGGTTAGCTGATGGAGCCTCTCCCCAAGATACCCACCAAGTTTCAAGAACATTGGACCAGGGGGTTCAATTCTATGGGCCCCCAAACAGGTTGCCCCTATTCCCTCCATTATTCTCTATGGTGGGAAAAAAACTTACTTACTTACTTACTTACTTACACCATTGACTTCAATGGCCCTTAGGATATAATGGGGCTGAATTGCCGCCAAATTTCTTTCATTCCCTCCTTTCCTTCTCTCTTTTTCCTCTTTCCCTCCTTCTTCTCTTTTCTCTTTCTTTCTTTCCCACCTTCTTCTCTTCCCTTTTTTCCTCCTTTCCCTGTTTCCCTCCTTCTTCCCTCTCTTTCTTTCCCTCTTTCCTCCTTCTGTGGCCCAACTCTCATGAGAAGGAGTTTAAACTTTAAACCCCTTCTCTTAGCTCCCCCACCTAGACCAGCTGGGGAAGGGAAGGGGAGGCTTTTGAAGATGCCTCCCCCCACACTTTTGCGTCCCCTTCTGACATCACTTCCGGTGATGTCAGGGGGCGTGGCATATGCTAATAGCCTAATAGCTCATTAGCATACCATATGCTAATGAGCTCCTGCAGCTGTTTTTCTACGAAAAGACCCCTGCCTGCTTATATTAAATGGCATGCTTTTACTAACAGAACTGTAGCACAAGTACAGTATTCCCAAGTAACACTGTTTGAGGCATCACAGTAAGCATGGTCATCAAAGGGTGACTGCTTGGTGGAAACCTTTCTGCTTTGTTATGGCACCCCTTCTCCCAAACAGAAGGTGTAGTTCCTTAGAAGGAGGCACCAGAGTCCACATCTTGGCTATCACTAGTGAGAGATGGCTTTGGAAATTGGAGGAGGGTATGAAGACAGAGTGTAAATAGAGAAATACTGCAGTAATACACATCCTTTGGTTTCTCATTTAGTTTGGGAAATCCATAGATTTCTGCATGATCTGGGCCAGCCTGGCAGCAACAGAAGTGGCACAATATTGGTGGTGTACACTATCAGCTTGGTAGTATAAGGACACTGCTATGTGCTATTGATACAATTAGGGGTCTTTTCATAGAAAAACAGCTGCAGGAGCTCATTAGCATATGGTATGCTAATGAGCTATTAGGCCATTAGCATATGCCACACCCCCTGACATCAATGGAAGTGATGTCAGAAGGGGAAGCAAAAGGGGGGAGGCATCTTCAAAAGCCTCCCCTTCCCTTCCCCAGCTGGTCTGGGTGGGGGAGCTAAGAGAGGTTAAAGTTTAAACTCCTTCTCATGAGAGTTGGCCACAGAAGGAGGAAAGAGGGAAGGAAAGAGAGAGAGTAGAGAGAAAGAAAGAAAGAAAGAGGGAAAGAAAGAGAAGGAAAGGGGAGGGAAAGAAAGAGAGGGAAGAAGGAGGAAAACAGGGAAAGGAAGAAAAAGAGAAGAGAAGAAGGTGGGAAAGAAAGAAAGAGAGAAGAGAAGAAGGAGGGAAAGAGGAAAAAGAGAGAAGGAAAGGAGGGAATGAAAGAAATTTGGCGGCAGTTTGGCCCCATTATATCCTATGGGCCATTGAAGTCAATGGTGAAAACATAGGGTATATTCTGGGGGCTGGAGGGGAGCAGGTTTGAGGGAGAGGCTCCAAACCCACAGAGTAGCTGATAGAGCCTCTCCCCAAGATATCCACCAAGTTTCAAGAACATTGTACCAGGGGGTCCAATTCTATGGGCCTCCAAATAGGTTGCCCCCATTCCCTCCATTGTTCTCTGTAGTGGGGAAAAAGTTACTTTTTTCCCACCATAGAGAACAATGGAGGGAATGGGGGCAACCTGTTTGGGGGCCCATAGAATTGGACCCCCTGATCCAATGTTCTTGATACTTGGTGGATATCTTGGGGAGAGGCTCCATCAGCTACCCTGTGAGTTTGGAGCCTCTCCCTCAAACCCCCTCCCCTCCAGCCCCTAGAATATACCCTATGTTTTCACCATTGACTTCAATGGCCCATAGGGTATAATGGAGCTGAAATTGACATTCGGCTGCCTGAAAGACTCCCCCGGATGCCAGTTGGGGGCAGGACTTGGCTCCTGAGCTCCTGGAGCTGCGCTCCGGTGCGCTCCCTCCCAAAAAAGACCTCTGGATACAATGCATACATCAAGGAAATGGAGCCTGGGGAAAGGTTTACAGAGTGTATATAAAGAGCTTTTCTCTAAACTGCAGATTGGAAGCTTGTTTGTGTTGGGTCAGGCAAGCACAGAAATGACCTGGCTTCCTTGATCCCTGAGGGTTTAACGGGGCTTGCCAGCAGTTCCCTGCAGCCTTAATAATCACCCATTGAGGGGGGTTGCGCAGCTATCATTAGTATGTACAACTTGAGAAAAATACAAAATTTTGACAGGCAACATATGCATAATTCTTATAGGATAAGTGAATTCTTAGAGGGATTAGAGAGGTTGTTGCCTTCATGTGTGTTCTGCAGTGCTAATGTATATCTGCTCTGGTGTATTTGCATCAGGAATGAGGGGAACTGATCTTCTGTAGGAATTTGGGAATGGGATCCTTGGGCAAGGCATCCTCCCTGGGCTTTAACACATAGACAAAATGGCACATGAAGACCAAGATGTCCTGGGGATTTGAAGTGTTCACGTGCTGAGTTTATTGTATTGTCTGCATCTCTCCATGACCTCTGGCACAGAAAAATCTTTCCCAGTATCTGCAATATGAAGAATCAAAAACAAAAATCGAGAGCTTTTGTATTTATGCATTTACTTCACTTATTTTTTTTTAAAGAAAATTTATTATTGGATATGAAATAAGATATTCCATCATTTGTTTACAGTTCTCATCATATCCTTTTCACATTCAAATTTACTCCCGTCTCCCTTGGCTTCCCACGATGCTCCGCCTCCGTTAACATTTCACCCAATATTCTCATATATTCAATTTGTTCTCCATATACAAGTCTTAAATTTCGATATCTAACTTTTAAGTTTTATCAATTAGGTAACTTAATTTACTTCACTTATGTCCCATCTTTCTCTCCAATGAGGACCCAAAATGGCTTCCAACATTCTCCTTTCCCCCATTTTATCCCCACAACAGTCTTCTGAGTTAGGTTAGGCTGAAAATGTGTGATTGGCCCAAAGTTACCCAGCAAATCTCCATGGCAAAGTGAGGATTTGAACCTGGATCTCCCTGATCCTGGTTTGACAGTATAACCACTACTCCATGCTGGATTTAAAATGTGTGCTAAACCATTGAGTTATGATCCTTCTCCACCCCATACCTGTGAAGAATGCACCTGTCTTTTGGGAAAACAAACCGGGGGGGGGGGGATAAAAACACCACAGGGGAGGTGGCATAAGCATCCAGGGCATTTCCAGCAGCTGCTCAAATATCACTTCAAAGGTGCACAATGGTGAAATATCCTTCTGTATTGATGCCTCGTGGAATCCTGCCAAACGGTATATGTATCCAACCCTTAAGCTCTCAATTTTATCCTACAAGTGAGGTGTGCAAAACCAACCAATGTGATCCTGGGAAGATAATTCAGTGGCCTATAACTTTGGGGAGGGAAGATTTACATAGCCCTCCACTTTCTAATTGGTCCTTTTTACAGAGACCCAGAAAGATGGTCTAGCAAGGAGGGAACTTGCCAACAACATCCAATCATCTTTGCCAGCAACGAGAGCTTTTGGTTCTGATCCATGAAATGTCTGACCTACCCCAGAGATATATAGTTACCAGACAATGCTTGTAGTTAGCCATAAACTGCATTTTCTGTAATATTTATGAGCTGTGATTCAGTTCCCCACCCCCACTTATTTATTCATGCATGCTTAGAAGTAAACCTTTTAGAATCAGATCTTTTCCTGTGAGAGACTGGCTGTGTTATTCCTCACTGTTCTATTACTACTGCTCTGTTCTACCTATCAGGGATATTGAGGGTAGGTTGTTTATCTTGGTGATACAAGAAATCCTGAAGTTCTTTTTTTAAAAGATTTTTATTTTTTATAAAGACAAACATCGCAACAACCAAACACACAAGTACATAACACACAAATACATAAATGTGGGGGGTTCAATTACATCATCGGTTTACATGATTGAATACTTCATACCATATTTGTTTTCCATGTTCCACCTTATGTTCTTAGAAAAATCTTTTGCAAACTTTTAAATATCAGTTTTTATACTCTATGAAAGGTTATATATCTGTATACTTTTTCTGTTGTATTCTTCAATTCATTTTAAAATCTAAAACCATGTAATTTCATACATACACAAGCATTTACATGGGTATCTAAATAATAGGGGATTTCATTACCTCATCAGATTACCTATTTAAATACCTCAAAATTTGTTTTTCAAATTTCACCTCATATTCTTACAATAATCTTTCACATGTTTTTTTTTAATTTTCTAATGTTTCAACTCATTTATATAGTTTTAGACAGCTGTGAACTGTGTTTCTCCCTTATGCAAAGAAATTGATGTTTATGTATCTCTCTTATCTACAAAATTTTGGAACTTTCCCATAACTTTTCATCGTCTTCTTCATTCTATGATTTCTCCTCTTGAGCCTTAAAGTCTTAGTTTTGTGTCTTCTGTATCAATATATTCCACAATAATAAGTGTCATGTCAGTTTGCTCTTCTTTTTTTAATAAAAGTTTTTATTGCTTTTCTTCTATAAACTACACATATTACAACACTACAAAGACTAACTCTACATACAAACACTAAAACACTAATGAGAGTAACAAGGCTCTATTGTACATTAACTATATAATTTCAGCCTTTCTACCTACTACACAGTGAGGTTCCTTTCTACGCTACTTAAAAAAAAGAAAAAAGTCCAAAAAGCCTTAACTAAAAATACTATGACTTCAAAACTTAATGTTTAATCGTACAAGTAGAGAATTTGAGAGCTTTATTTAGAAGACTTCTTATCCTTATGCTTCTTCTTCTTTTGCCATGGCAGTTTGACCTTCATAGTTTTGGGCACAGCAGCACCTAAATCAGAATCAAAGTCAGAATCAAAAATTTCTCCCAGAGATACCGAAGTATCTGAGGTATCTGAGGAAGAAGAGTTATCTGAACCAGTCTTTTGGCACTTGCTGATATCCTCTGTTGTCTCCAATGCCTTCTCGCCCTCTGCTCCATCCTTTTTCTTTGTTGACAATTTATGATGCTTCAAGAATACTTCTGCTTCATTAAAGAGTCAATCTTTTCTTTCTTTTCCTGGAAATTAAAAATGAGTCCTTCTGGGATTAGCTATCTGTATTGGACATTGTTCTTTTGTAGAAATTCTGTAATGTTTTTATATTGGCGTCTTGCTTTTCGAATTTCATATGGAATGTCTTTCAGAACTTTTATCTCCTCTTCTTGGATTTTAATCTTTGTCGCCTTGTGCTTCTTTTTGCAAATTTTACATAAATTTCTCCTGGGAGGTTATCTTTTTTTACAAACTCTGAGTATGTTCTGTATATCATGTCAATGTCCTCTTTTAAAATCTCAGGTTTGGTATTAATCAAGGGGGGCAGTGCTACACTCAAAATTTCTCTTAAGTTTTCATCCTTATTCTCATGGACCCTTGAAATCTTAAAACATATAAAGAACTTTCCATTTGAAGTTGAAGTGAATTTTGTTTTGCAGATGCTCTTTCCTTGTCAGCAATGTCCATCCTTTGATCCATCTCTTTATTCTTCATCTCCATTTTTCCAGTCTTTTTTCCATCTTTTTAGATTTTGCTGCTGTCTCTTTAAGGTCTTTTTGTAAATTGCCGAACTTCTGATTGAGGTTCATCATCTGATCCATCAGGGAGCGCAGGGCTTCAGAAATTTTGCTAGCCAAATCACTGGTATCTTCCTGTCTTGTGACTGGTGATGCTGTACTGGCATTTCCGGTGCTACCTCTGCCCCTAGGTGCCATTTTCTCAGCTCGCTGGGTCATTGTTTATAGTTAGATAAGAGTTCCCAAAGAAAGTTCAAAGAAATCCCAAATACATGGAATTCAGTCCCAAAGTTCTGCTGCTAAGATAAGGTGAGGTTTAACAGCTCACTCTCGGCTATTGCTACGATTCAGCTACTGGGGAGGGCTCTTCCTCCTTGGGTTTCCCCCCTCCCCTCGCTCCTTGCCATTTTGTTTTGTAATGCTTTGCCGGTTTGCTGTACCTTCACTTCTTTATAGTTTTGTTTCTTTTTGGGACATTACTTACTTTTACTTGCTTCATTGTCTCGCTCAATCATCAGGTAGAAAAATCGCTTTCTTAGTTCCTTGCACGCTCTGGTCCAGTAACATCTCTGCACCATTACTGGCCTCGGGCAGCAGGTCCTTATGGAGCTAAAGAAGCTCACTTCCCCAAGCCGCAACTTCAGGAGTGGCTCCTCAACGCTCCAGGCTAGAAGCTCCCTCCAAGAGCTTCATGGGGGGACGGAACCAGCTGAATCCCCTCCCTGCTGCTCCAATCCAAGCCACCCCCATCGGAGCTTGATGGGAGCATCTTGTTGCAAGTCGCTGAAAACCGGAAGCCCAGTTTGCTCTTCCTTCTGATTGGTGCTCTGCTGTAAAGGTAAATCAGGCTTAGGTTGCACATTTTTCATAGTTTTTTCCAGAGTTGTTCTTACTGCTGTTATAATTGCTTCCTGTAATAATCGTTTAAAGTCTGTAGTCAACAATGTATCTTTGTCTACACCAGCCACTTCCAAGTATCATGCTGAAAACAGGGAATCTCTCCAACTCTATGTCAGTAGAGCAAGCCCTATGGCAAAATCTCTTAGAACCATTCATCAATTCAGTGCCTGCTAAATGAATTAACTAAATTGAAATTTCAACACTGCAGACTCTGACAAAGTTGTGAACAAAATGAGACTTGATATGCATAGTCTGTTGTGTTGATGGCGTCATTATGAATGATTCCTGAGGAATTGATTAGCTCCAGTAAACTGAATTTTGGATAAGAATTTATAAGTCTGCAGATATTTTTTGTGGCATAATATATCACAGTTATTCTGCTCATCTTAATCTCCAGGTGAGGTCTGAAGATCACTCAGAATTAAAACTGCTCTCCAGATGGCAGAGATCAGCTCCCCTGGAGAAAATGGCTGCTTGGCAGGGTGGACTCTGTCGTTATACCCTGCTAAGGTTGCTTCCCTCCTGCTTGGGTCCCCACTGCGGAGAAAGACTGTAGCTTTCCTAGGTAGAGGCTGCAAGCGTAGGGGAGATGGAAAGCTGAAGTCAGAGGGGCAGATAAAGGTAGGTTGATGATTGGCTGGGAAGGAGATAGAGTTGCCAACTCCAGGTTGGGAAATTCTTGGAGATTTGAGGGGTGGAGCCTGGAGACGGTGGAGTCTGTGGAGGAGTGGGACCTCAGATAAGTATAATGCCATAGACTCCACCCTCCAAACCAGCCATTTCCTCATGGAAAACCATTGTTGCCAATCTCCAGATGAGGGCTGGAGATGACTCAGAATTGCAATTGCTCTCCAGATGGCAAAGATCAGTTCCCCTGGAGAAAACAGTGAGCTATGTGTCATTATACCCTGCTGAGGTTGCCACAGCAAGTTGACGCTGAGTGCCCAAGAGTTTCTTTCTAGAGCTCATTGTATTTATTTCCACAACGGGCCTTATTCCTAGTCTCAGAACAAAGGAGAATGTAAAAATTGAATATGTGTGTGTCCGTGTTCAATTTCTTTCATAGTTTCCTTTCTAAAGACAGAAAAGTGACCATCCCTTTCCTCTGAAAAGTGGGAAGACAATTAATGATAGAAAAGATGAGTGATGAGTGAATATTCCTCATTGTAATATGCAAACAGCTCCTTCAAACTCTCAAAACATTTGCTCTTTCTATTCAGCATTCAAAATTATTTAAAATGCTTTTGCAACTGTTCTGTGCATGTGCATTCTTGCACTGCTCTTCTGCAGTTGTCCCTCTCCCCCATCACATTGACCTACAAAATAAGTAGTTTCCTTTGTTTGTTTGTTTTTTAAATTCATTATTGTTTTATTTCATAAAACACATCCATCACCAACACCACCCATGTGCGACCTCCAGGTAGTAGATACATAAATAAATTCCTTACAGTCTTATATCACAATCAATTCATGTGTAACTCTATCACTCTATTAAACTTCCATCTTAATTCATAATCAAATTTACTTCTCAATTTCTTATTAATTGACTAATCATCACAATTTTTTTAAACTTTCCCAAATACCTCGCCATCCTTCTAAACCATTCCTCCTCCTGTTCACTAACCTTTAACCCATTAATTCTATGTATCTTCATCGTCAAATACTCTAAGATTATTATATTATTCATTTTTTCCCTCCAGTGATTAATCATCAGTTCCTCAGTTTCTTTCCAATTCTTTGCTATCACTTGTCTTGCTGCTACTAATATCAAATTTATCCACTTACTTTCCTCTTTTAACCTTAGCCCTATATTATCCAAACTAATAAGTGCCATTGCTTTAGATATTTTTTCCTTTCTTCCCACAATCCCTGACATTTCTATACCAATCTGCTCCCAGAACTTTTTTACTAAAGGACAATCCCACCACATATGACTGAACATTCCTACCTCTCCACATTTCCTCCAACAATTTTGACTTCCCGTTTTTGAAATATAATACAGTTTAACCGGTGTATAATACCATTTCTGTATCATCTTCAAACCCTGCTCCTGTATTAACCTAGACGTTGTAACAAAGGGAGGTAACCTAAAAAGCCTTTCCCACTCTTTGTCCACAATTTTTCCTTGAATATCTATTTCCCAATATTCCTTCATAAATTCTCTCAGTGATTTCCCTATGCCTAATAATACCTTATACAATTTTGAAACTATTTTTACCTTATCTTCTCCATACTCTTTCACCAACTTTTCAAAGGGAGTAATAATTCTTTTACCAATATCATTAATTTCTTCCTCCTTCAACAATGAGGAAATTTGACTTTTTTGCAACCAATTCATCCTATTTCCCTCTTCCATCATCCCTTCCGTTCCCCAGATCTTTTTCAATTCTCTAATAGTAATCTTCTTTAATTTATCTCCTACCTCCTTTGACATTGATCCTCTTAACAGAGTAAATTTATCATAATACCACACTTTGGTAAGAGGTGATATCCCCGGAGCAATCTCTTTTTTCCACCTCTCCCATACCATACAAGGCCCCAGAAAGGTTGATAATTTGTCCCCTATCTTCTTCCTCCTTTTCCTATCAAACAGACTTTCCTTTCCTCCTACCACCGCTAAATTTTCCCACTCTATCCAACCAAGATCTTCTCCTAGCACTCCCTCCAGCCAAATCATTAAATGCCTTAATTGATATGCATCATAATAAATACTAATATTGGGAATCCCCCATCCCCCATCTTTATTCCATAATATCTATACCTTCCAGCTGTCCTTGGTTTCTTAGATGCCAAAACAAAACTGTCCATAGCTCCTTGCCACTTCTTCAATATATTTACTGGTATATGCCAAGGTAATACATAGAAAAGGTAAGTCAGCCTAGGAACTAAAAACATTTTAACCATTGCATTTCTTGTGCTAATTGAATCTTTCCTCCTCCCCCATTCTCTCATTTTAGCTTGTATTCCACTCCAAATTCTTTTATAATTACACTCAAATATATTTTTTTCATTCTTAGGAATATTTACCCCTAAATACTTCACCATTTTATTTGCTATGGGAATACCCAAAGTTTTAGAAGCCATTAATTGTATTTTTGGTTTAACATTAAAACACATCATTGAAGATTTTTGAAAAATTCGCTTTTAACCCTGACACCTCTTCAAATTCCTGTAATACCTTTTTTTAACGGTGCCATTGCAGACTCCAAGTCCTTAAATGACACCATCATATCATCCGCATACAATGTTAAAAGATTCCCATCTACTTTCCCTATGCCTGGAACTTCAAAACCTGTTATTTCTTTATTCTTTTTTAATTTAAAGACCAGCGGTTCCAATGCTAAAATAAATAACATGGGAGATAGTGGGCATCCCTGTTTCATACCACTCATTACCTGAACATACCCCATTGCTGATCCACTAACTCCTACCATCGCCTTAGACCTAGTATATATTGCCTCAATCATATTTTGAAATTTCTCCCCAAATTTATACTTTTGAAATATATTTTTCATATACATCCAATCCACTGAATCAAATGCTTTATAAATATCCAATGCCAAAAGTGTAAGAGGCACCTCCTTATTTTTAGCTAGATAGACCATACCCATCACCTTCCTTACTGCCTCTACCAAATATTTCTGAGGCATAAACACAAATTGATCTCTCCCTATCAATTGTGTTATACATTTTTAAAGTCTCAATACCTTTGCAGATATTCAATAATCGATATTGGTGATAGAAATTGATCTATATGAATCCCTTAAGGTTTGATCTTTCCCCGGTTTAGGAATTAACACCAGCCTCGACTCCAGCCGTGTAGATGGGGTAGTAGATCCATCCAAAATTCCCTGAAACAATTCAGTCATATGTGGCACCAATATATCCTTAAAATGTTTATAAAACACCGCATTAAACCCATCCAGTCCAGGTGCAGATTGCACATTCATAGATTCTATTGCCCTCTTAACTTCTTCTTCAGTTATATTCTTATCTAATTCTCTTCTACTTTCCTCACTCAATTCTGGGAATTCCACTCCCTCACAAAATTGTTCTATATCAATTGTTCTATAACAAGTTTCCTTTGTTATTTCAGTTTACCTTGGCTTCATAAGAGAGAGAGTTGAGCATGTTTGTGTTCATTCAAAATCCTAAATTGGATCATAAATACTTCAGCTGCGATCACACACACTAAATAATCCACTTTCAATGCACTTTCAAACTGGATTTCGCCAGTTCACACAGTAAAATCCAGTTGGAAAGTGCATTGAAAGTGGATTATTTAATGTGTGTGATCGCAGCCTTTGTGTGTTCTCACTTTGATATGAAGGAACTGTTGTTGCTGCAATATATCAATATATTTCTGTATAAAGACATAAAAGGACAACCATCTTCTACAGGAATGTACCCACTCACTCTGGTAATCCACAGAGGCCTTGCTTTGCTTGCCCCCACCATCTGAGGCTAGATGTGTGGCAACCCAAGAAAGGGCCTTCTTCTTTGTGGCACCAACACTTTTGGAACTCCCTCCCCAAGGAGATTCATTTGTCCCCCTCTAATGGGATCTTTCACCAGTAGGTGAAGACTTTTTTTTGTCTGGCATACCTTCAATAACAGTGATTGGCTCTCCTTCTAGTGTTGCTTGTTTATGTGTTTTTAACTGAAATTTATAATTTTAACTGTATTTTTAATTGTTTAAATATTTTTGTGTTCATCACCTTGTGGATTTTGACTGTGTGGAAAGGCAGCATAAAATGTTTTAAATAAATAATTACATAACAAATATGAAGAATAATAGGAAAGAATATCCTGTAAGGGGGCAGCAAGCTGTAGCTAGACAGGACTGTAGAAGGAATACCTTCTTTCTAAGAGGGGCTTTTCCTTGTCTGTCTGCAGAGTGTGTTCTTAGGCTATTCTTCTAGAACCTTCTAGAACTTTCATAGAGTACAGCAGCTAGATTTAAATCTTCTATTTCCTATGCAGTTTGTTAGTTTCTAAATAAAGCTTGCATTATTCTTTAATCAGCTCAGTATCTTGACTGCTGCACAGCCACTCTGCCAACAGTTGTTTGATCCAGAAAGTTCTGAGCCTGCATCGTTGTGATAAATGCTGTCAAGTGATGTTTGCTACTTACTCCTGAAATGTAGTTATTTCTAAATTATGCATGACCTGCACATGATAATCCTTCGGCAAGTATAATCTAAGAAAGCCAGTAAAATGTGAATATGGACCAGCAGCAGATATCTCGCTAGCTGCCATGCTTGATGGTTCCAACTGTGTGGTTGCAAAATCACTAGAAGTACTGATTGTTTTGACTTGTGAACAAAGCACCAATGACATTGTATAATGCAGTGGAAATACAAGAGTCTGGTAGCACCTTGAATACTAACAAAATTTGTGGCTGGGCTTTCATGAGTCACTGATGGCTTCTTCAGACGCAGATTCTTCAGATGCATTCAACATAAGAAAAAAACAAGGTATCACAAACATTGTTCAATTTTTGGACCATATTGTCTGGAAAAAAATGGAACCAACACTAGAAATCTATAGAACTAATGGAATCTACATCAGTATTTTATAGCGTCCAATACAATGCGATGCTCTGTAACAAATGGCTACTTTAATAGCTGGTGACAATGGGAGAATGAACTTCCACAGTTCACAGCCTTTTCCAAGACCTTTCTGGAATATTTCTTTCTATTATCATCATCCAGAGTCCCCTTTGACCCCTTTATCAGTCTGTGAGTGGTACCAGAATCTTGGTCTCATAGCCACTGCAATTCATTGTATCTCCTTCTCAACAGCATGACATCATAGGGAGAAAAGATTAAATGGTCAAATGGAAGACTTTTTTTAACTTGAATTTGTTCCTCATCACTTGTAAATCTTTTAAATGGCTTTAGTTTAACTGTTTTGTATGAATTTTAATATAATACACCTCCTTGAGTTCTTCTTTTAATAGAAATATGAAGTATACATACTACACACACACACTGTTTCACATTGCCTTTCAGTGACATAAGCTTGTAATAGGTGGCTCATGCGTAGATAGGGGGCATTGATTGTCAAGACCTATTTGCTTGTTCAATAAACCCAGAATGCCTGTTCTATATATATAAGAGAAAGTCCCCTCACCGTAAAATCAACACCCAGGCCAAACCGCTGGATCTAAAGACACCAAATTTGGGGAGAGTGCTTCTACAATGGTGTAGGTGCTCATTAAGAAGGGATTTTAGAAATTTGACCCCTAAGGGGGTCAAAAGGGGTAAAATGTGCTCCCCCATTGATTCCTATGTGGCTGCCAGGCAGCTGCCTCCCTGCACCTCCCACTCTCTGATTGGTCAGCTGCAGAGCTCAGAGTTCTGAGGTAAAAAAAAAAAAAAAAGACAGTTACAGGGGACTGCAGAGAGCTAATGACAGTTGAGGAAATCAGAAGTGGCCAGCAACCACCTGTGAGGTGAAGCAAAGTTGCTGGCCCAGCCTCTCTGATGGTTTCCAACATACTCCCCCCATCTCCTACACCCAACAGGCAGTTGTTTGTCAGGTGCAGCCCCACCTCCACAGTGGCTTCTAATACTCCTCCCCCTCCTACACTGGACAGGTAGCTGCCTGTCAGGTATAGGACAGGAGGTGGGATGGCTTCCAACACACTCCCCTCACCTCCTACACCTAACAGGTGGTTGTCTGTCAGGTGCAGCCCCACCTCCACAGCTGCCTGTCAGGTGTAGGAGAGGACATGGGATGGCTTCCAACACACTCTCCCATCATCTGCACCTAACAGGCAGTTGTCTGTCAGGTGCAGCCCCACCTCCACCGTGGCTTCTAATACTCCTCCCCCCTCCCTCTCCTACACTGGACAGGCAGCTGCCTGCCAGGCGTAGGAGAGGAGGTGGGATGCTTACAGCCACCAGCGAGGTTCGCCCAGCAGGACTGCCTTAGCACTGCTGCCGGCCCAGCCTCCCTGATGCCTTTAAATACAATCCTCTCCAACACCAGACAGGCTAGTGTCTATCAGGTGTAGGAGTGGGACCCAGGTACTTTAATCCAACAGGGACACTGCCCCAGTAGGATCACCTTAGCGATGCTACTGACCCAGCCTCTCTATTGGCTTCCAACACACTCCCTCACCTCCTACACCTAACAGGCAGTTGTCTGTCAAGTGCAGCAGTGGTTGCAGGGTGCTTAAAGCCACAAGGGAGCCCACCCCTGCAGTAACGCCTGAGTGATCTTGCCAGCCCTGCCTCCACAGTGGCTTCTAATATTCCTCCCCCTCCCCATCCTACACTGGATAGGCAGCTGCCTGTCAGGTGTAGGAGAGGATGTGGGACACTTACAGCCACCAGGGAGGCTTCCTCAGCAGGATTGCCTTCGCATTGCTGCTGGCCCAGTCTCCCTGATGCCTTTAAATACAATCCCCCCGCCCCCAGCACCAGACAGGCTGGTGTCTGTCAGGTGTAGGAGCAGGGCCAGGGTATGAATGTTTATGAGGAGATAGTAAAGGACATTTCTAGGAGCCATTTCAATGCATGCCTCCCTCATGAACCTGAAGAAATGTCCACCACATCATCACTCCCTCACACCAACTCCCCTCACACCTCCCACCTCTTACTGCCCCTAAGAAAGCTCCTGGCAAATGTCGCTACACCAACGCTACAAAGAGGAGACAACTTAGGAATGTAGCAAAGACATTTGCACATAGTACTCCTGCAGTGCACTGAGCTGCACAGGCCAAGTACCAGCAAGATCACCCTGAGGTGCTCAGAACAACACAGTCGCCATATAAGCAGAACAATCCAGGAACACAAGTAGAGAGGCCGTCACTTTTGTGGAAGGTAGGAAGAGTTGACTTAACAGATGACTGCTTCTCAAATGGACAGTTCTATGTGGCCTGCTCCAGAGTGAGATCATCAAGCAGCCTGGTGATCCTAGCACCTGAGGGCAGAACCACCAATGTGGTCTAGAGAGAGGTCCTTCAGTACAGAGGGAAAAAAAATACGTATGTCTCACTTCACTTCTTAAACTACAGTCTTCTCCATTAGAATTCCTACAACAAATGTCACATTTCAAATTTCATATCATCAGTATTATAACTGAATTTACGGAACTTAAATACCATAGTGAAGCACGGGTATCAGGCTAATGGTATATATAGTGAAGAGCTCTGAGCAATTAAATGGTTAGGCAGACAGAGCAAGTGGAAGAAAACTTGAAATGAATGCAAGCAAATAGGGGTAAGAGCACATTATCATACTTATGTGTAAAAATGGTGATGGCAATGAAGTGAGTTTACTTCACCACCACCATTGCATCCACATAATGAATGCCTCCAGCTGAAAATTTTCATGTTGTAAGAGGGCTTCTGTCACAGATCCCTAAGGATGTAAATCTGGGAGATGCATTTTGCAGATAAAGTTGCACCCCCTATGGCTCAGATGCTGAGGTTGGTTCATTGGAACACAGTCTGTCACGAAAGTGTATATAAGTGTTTGCATATATCTTTGAATTGTTATCATGTGGAAAGCAAAACCCCATGTATAAGGGTTTTTAGGATTGTTATCCTAGTCATTGAAGTACTTTACCTATCAAGCACCTGTATGTAGTTACCTTACAATGTAATAGCTAGCAGCTGGGAACTGTCAGGGTAATTATTTGACAGTTGGTCATCTACAGCTCAAATGTCAGTTTTGATAGCTAAGGATCTAAATCTCATCTTAGATCAGTTAGGTTAAGTAACTGATTGTGCTGATTGGTTGCTTAATTAGCAAGTGACAGCTGGGCTAGCATATAGGGCAGGGGTATTGAACTAATTTTTTTATGAGGGCTGAATTTGACAAAAATGAGACCTTGTTGGGCTGAGCCATATGTGCCATAAAATGTAATGCCAGGTAGCGAAGATATAAACTTTATAAAGGACACAGAGAAACACAATTAAAGATTTTTTAAACTTAAATAAAACATGTTTAAAACACTAACACTCTTGCAATATTTTGTCTATTTAAAAGTCTCTGATAACTGGCACCTCTTGCTCTGAATTACTGCATCAAAATGTCTGTGCTGTAGCACTCTTGGGTATGCTGTTCAGGTGTGTATATGTAAGCTACAAACCTACTTTTGATTTATTGACATTTATTACAGAAATCTCATGCTCAGTGTGCTGAGCCTAGGACCCAGGAGAAAACATAAAATGGCTGGGCATTGCAAGCTTTTGTACATAACTTGCTTCATGTGCTGCTCAAGAACATGAGAAGGCATCCTGACACAGACTGAGGGCCATGTGTTTGTCTAAAAAACTACAGTCTTCCCCAGAGAAATAACTACAACTTCCTATGAAGGAAATGTGCTGGGTGAACTTGGTCTGGACACACTCTCAGCCTAATCCACCTTACTGGCTTGTTGTTATTCTTCCTCTAAAATAGTTCACATTGCTTTCTTACTGAGAAAGACTGAATCATGAGGGCATGAATACAGTGAAAAGGGGGAGGGAACCCAGTTGCACCCAGGAGAACCCTGGCATAAAGAGCCCAACAAAACACACACACTGTAGCAAAGCACACAAAAGCTCATACCTTGAACAAAACAAGACTAACAGTCTTAAAGGTGTTATGATTGAGATAGCCAGCAAAGCCAGCTCTTTCTCATTCCCTCCCTCCCTTCAGGGAGGAGCCTCGGCCAGTGGAAGGAAAGAAAGACTTCCCTTTGTCTCCTGCAGCCTGGCCAGGAAGCAAGCTCTGGCTGTTCCCTCCCTTTCCCTGGGAGGAGCCTCAGCCAGTTCTTTACCAGACTCTCTCAATCACACAGGAGAGGTTGCCTGTCTATCTCTCCTGTGTGATTGAGAGAGACTGGTAAACCAGGCTGTGATGTGGCAGCAGCAAGAGAACTGGAAAAGGAAAAAGAAAACAGCCAGGGTCTTGCGGGCCAGATTGGGGCCCTCCAAGGGCCTGATCTGGCCTGTGGGCCATATGTTTGACACCCCTGATATAGGGCAAGGGTGAGAAAGCCAGAACACACAACATAGAGAGAAGCCAACATCATGCTGATGGATGCAGACTAGTGATGAGCACATGAAGCTGGAAGAAGGGCCTTTACACCCTTCAGAATTTACACTCTCATGCATCATTGCTGCTAGGAGGACTGTTACTCAAGACATCTGCTTTGGAGCTATAAGCTGCTTAGGGTCAGTGTCTAGAGGCTACTTAGATAGGTTTGTTGTTTTGTCTTTGTCCCTACTTGTATGTTTTTATGTTTGTCTATCTTTTGTAAATACATTTCTAAAATTCTGTTTTTAAACATTGGATTGAGTTACTAGTCCAGAACCCAAGTTTATTTTGTTCCAGTGCCAAATTTATGCTACCAAAAAGAATATTTTTCCAATTGGGTATATTTAAATTCCTTTTATTTTATAACATCTCGGCCAGTTGACATTGTTGGGGCACCCCAATGTCTTGACACCGTCCAGTTATATGGTTAACTGGGTGAGGTCTGATGACATGAAGTGTGCAGCCTGCTATGTCTAGAATTCACTCTTGCACTCTTATAAATGGTTTTATATTGAGAATAGGGTTGTAGTTTTAATTGTCTGAATTTTTAAAGGTAATTTCCATTTATTTCATTTACCTACCTCCTGTTGCACTATTTATTCAATATATTGTACCGTTTTTATTTCAGTGTTCTCTGTTAGTGTAATTTAATTTTATTGGGTTGTTTATTATATGGCACTTTATTACCTTGTTTTCATAATTCTGTAATTCACCTTGAATCTTGATGAGAAAGATGGTTGATAAATGAAATAAATAAATAAATAAATAAATAAATAAATAAAGGAACTCTTTTTGGGTGGATGGTATAATCCTGATGCCTTTGAAAGAAGTGATGAAGAAAAACTAGGCTACACCCAGCAATGTGTCAGCAGAACAAAAGGGGAAAAAATCCAGGTGACTGGTTTATTATCATACAAAGCCCATCAGAAGTGTCAGCCTCTCTGAATCTGAATGACCTAAAACAATTACTGCCTGAGGGCCAATTGGCCATTTATACCTGGCTGGCTGTTTCAGAAGGTGATTCTGAGGAATTGATCCTCAGCCCCATGTAGGGTTGCCAGCCTCTAGGTAAAACTGGAGATCTCCCGCTATTACAATTGATCTCCAGCTGACCAAGATCAGTTCCCACAGAGAAAATGGCTGTTTTGGAGAGTGGACTCCATGGTCTCTCCCCTCCCCTCCCCTCCTCCTCCCCAACCCCCACCCTCCCCAGGTTCCACCTCCAAAATCTCCAGGTATTTCTCAACCCAGAGCTGGCAACCCTAGCCCCATGGCATATATGCTATGGGGTTCTGCGGGATTCCATACTGTCTCCCATGGTTTTAAACATCTACATGACACCACTGGAAGAGATCAGGAATTTGGAGTGAAGCACCACTAATATGCAAATGACTCCCTCCCAGCTCTATTTCTCCCTAACTGCTGAACTGGGTGTGTCTGTGGAAATCCTGAACAAATGCTGGGAGAATTAATGGGATGGCTGAGGATCTCTCAACTGAAGCTTAATCCAGACAAGACTGAGGTATTTCTGGTCAGTGACAAAGATGCTGAAGGATATGTGAGCCAGCTTGTCCAGGAAGGCTTTCACTCTCCATGGAGGAACAAGTTTATAGTTTGGGAATGGTGCTGGACGCTGGCCTATGGTTGGAGGTTCAAGACTCTTTCCATTGCATATACTGTTTTTTATAAGTTTGGGCTGATATGCCAGCTCCCTGAGACCCCATACTGGACATTAACTTCTTTGCATAATATGTGATATTCCACAGTATATGAACATACAAAACTCAACTTCCTTATGTTACATCAAGCTCAGTATTGTCTACTCTGCTTGGCAGCAGCTCTTCAAGGTCTTTGGGAGAAAGATCTTTTTAAACATCTTTAAATGGAGATACCAGGGACAGAACTGTTAAGTATGGATCTCAACAACGTTTTGATTTCAGCAAGTGATTTCAGTTTATTCATAACAGCAACTCCAACTCAGAACACCACAACAAACACACCACAAAACAGTGGAGCACAGCTCCTTCTTTTAAACTCTCCCGGGCTGTCAAAGCCACTCCCAAAATAAGTTAAGGACCAATGGAAATACAGAGATAAGGACCAATGGAAATACAGAGATAAGGACCAATGGAAATACAGAGATAAGGTCCAATCACAATTGTTCCCGCTTTGATACATATTTACAAGATGATTGGTTCTGTACAGAGGTTTCTCAGAAACCAGCCAATAGTAATGCAACAGCTGAAGAGCCACATTTAAAATCAAGCTTAACATGGGAATGTATAGCATAGATTCACATTCCAATACACAACAATTCCTCCCCCTAAGATGAAGCATTACCCTTCCAAAGGTAGTCATTCAGATAGGAGGGATCACAACGACTTCTGCTCGACCAGTGCAGCGGCCTCTGCTCTGGTGTAGGTGGAGCAGCACACACTTCAGGGACCCTGGTCACTTCTCTCACAGGAGAAGGGGGAACAATGACCGGGGTTTCAGGCTCTGGAGTTGGGGTCTGCTCAGACTTCGATTCCCGTTCCGCAGCACTCACCTCCTCGGTGGGAGGCCCCTCCTGCTCGGGGACCAGCTCAGATTCAGGCACCGACTCGGCACTTGAGTCTGCCCAGTGCTCTCTGAGCTGGTCTACGTGGTGGCATATTTCCCGTCCACTGGGAAGCCGGACCATGTACAGCCTGGACCCTGCGACCTTGGTGACCATGGCTAGTAGCCACCAATGACCCTCCACATAGTTGCAGGAAAACACCTTGTCTCCCTCAGTGAAAACTCTCCCATGGGCCAGGGTCTCGGACCGCTGTTTGGACTGGTCAAGGTCTGGATGTAAGCGGTCAAGTAACGATGCCAGCTTTTGGCCCATAAGCAACTCTGCAGGGCTCCTCCCAGTCACAGAGCAGGGCGTGATGTGCTGGTGCAGAAGAAAAGAGGCAATCTTCTGGCCCAGTCCCCGCAAGTCAGGCGCCCAAGTGACTCCTTTGCCATTCAAACCATCTGTTTGGCCTGGCCGTTGGAGGCTGGATGGAACAGCGCAGAAGTCACATGGCAGATGAGGTTGTCCTGCAAGAACCCCTCAAATTCGGCCGATACGAACTGTGGCCCATTGTCGGAGACCAAACAGTCCAGCAGCCCGTGCATTGCAAAGAGTTTGCGTAGGGCGTTGATCACTGCCCCAGACCCAGTCAAACGTAAATTAGCAACCTCCAACCATTTGGAGTACGAGTCAACACAAATAAGGAACATTTCTCCCTGGTAGGGACCAGCCAGATCAACGTGGAGGCGGGACCACGGCCTCTGCGCCCTTTCCCAGGGCTGAGTGGGTGCCAGAGGTGGTTCTGGGCGTGACTGCTGACACAGACCATGGTGTCAGTTGCCCACGCTCAGCACTCGCACTCATTTGGCAACTACTTTTATGGTGCTGAAATAACAGGCCCTATGCCTCTACCACTGCCTTGTGATGTCTGAGTAAGGGTGTGGGGCTCCTCACACTCTTGGCTGATCTGACTGCTTTCTGCCATCCTGGCTGGAGTTGAGTAGACTTCACCATAGGCCTCAGAATGGGATGGAGAGGGGGTTCCAACACCTGGTTCCTCTTCCTTCCCAGGACTGGCTCACCCTAGTGCTCTCTCTCTCTCTCTTTCTCTCCATTCCTCCCTCCTTCCTGCCCTGTGTGTACAGTACTTCCTTCCTCCCTGGACTGTGTTGAGTTTCCCCTTTTGTATGACCCCTTGGACCAACCCTTTCCTGGGCCTGGGCCCAATCCAGCTGTGATACTTCCCACCTGGCAGTGATGAAAGGAAGGAAGGCTGTGCCTTCCCTTGGGCTGTCCTGCCTCCTATACCCTTATATGCCAGCCAGAGGCTCTGAGGAGTGCTCTCAGGGCCGGCTACAGGTGTCTGGGCACCCTAGGCAGGACAGCCTGGGGCGCCCCCCACTGGGGATGCCAACCTCCCGGTGGGACCTGGAGACTGGGGGCGGAGCGCTGGCTTTCCCAGGGCCTCCGCGGCTGTGGGGTCCCCAGGAAAGCGGGAAGGGGGCGGGGGGGTCTAGCTGCCGCCACCGCCCCTCCCTCCCAGAGCCAGCTTTCCCGGGCCTCCGCGGCTGCGGGGTCCCTGGGAAACTGGGAAGGGGGCGGGGGAGGTCTAGCCGCCGCCCCCTCCCTCTCAGAGCTGGCTTTCCTGGGGCCTCCGCAGCTGCAGGGCCCCCAGGAAAGCCGGGAAGGGGGCGGGGGTCTAGCAGCGGCAGCGACAGTGGGCGCTCGGTTAGGGCGGCGGGGGGCGCTTTTGGGGGAGTGGGGCGCCATTTGGCGCCCCTGAGGCCGGGGGCACCCTAGGCGAGTGCCTTGTTCGCCCAATGGGCGATCCGGCCCTGAGTGCTCTCCTTCCCCCATTCCCCCTCTGACCTCCCCATACTGGGTCCTGACCTTTTCCTGCCCTACTGTCACTGCTAGGTTGCCCAGTCTCCTTGCCTCCAGCCTCTTCTTCTCCCCACCAGGCCTCTTACCAGCTGGCACGGCCTCCAGAGAACTGTCACGGGCTGATGACATCATCCATGGCCTTGCTGTGATACCCTGCAGCTTGGTCCTGGCAGCTGTTGCCTCCTTCACTTTCCATATGGTTGTAACTGTCTCCAACTTACCCAGCCTTTCAGCCACCAGTGCCTCCTTGCCTGGCTTGTAAGTGTGCTGCAGGTGACTAGGAGTTTGCCTTCATCCAGCAGGGGTGGGATCAGGGCTGCACCAAGCCCCAGGGCTGGACAAAGTTCACCCTCCCCTGAGAAGTGGTGCAGAGTGATGGAAGCAAATAGCCCTCTAGAAGACATTTGAACAAGCCACTACTGGTGTCAACACAGAGCTTTACGCCTGCATCACCTAACAGAAATCATTGCCAGTCACTGAGAAATTTAGAACATGGGTTCCGCAGAGCGTCTTAGATTAATAGGTTTGATATTAAGATCTACAAAATATCAAAGTAAAAGGGAGAATAAAACCTGTTCACCTTTTTAAAAAAACCACTTTGATGAACACTCTTGCAGCAGATGGGACTAGTGTAAGGCTGAAGAAGACCATGGAGCACAATGCACAAAAACTGCATCAACCATTTAAGTGATTTTTTCCAACAGAAAGCATTGGGCATCCTCTGAAAAACTGTCACCTTTCAAACCAATAATCTAATATTGCAAAAAGCTGGAAACATATTATTACCATAAGTTGTTTGAATTGCATAATGTGAGCTTTCTGTTTTGTAATAATCAGGAACAGATAATACTTACTGTGATTGTCCTATAAAAATAATAGTACAAAGTGGGTAAGACAACCAGGCCAATGGGTTTCATCAGATAATTTTTTTCTTTATTTTTTTCCATAATAAAAACAAATTTGCTTTTTGGCAGTACTCTGTTGAGAATGCACTTTCTCATCCAATACTGCCCCTTTGAAACCTCACTCAAAAACAATGAGAAATCATTTTTTTAAACCTGTTTTTGAGGTTTTGAGGTTATATGCAAACATATCCAGGACTTCTTACAGTCTTTTTCTCTCATGGCCTGATGTAGCAGCTGTAGTTTATCATGCAGAAAACTGTAAGTCTTATTGCATCAGTCTGTCATATGAATCAGTCCTGAAGCTCTTTTAAAAGTCCAGTTGCTGCAGATTATTAGATCATAAAATTCTGATCAAAATTTTAGCAGAAGGAGAACTATACTCAGCAGGTGCATAAGCGCTCAATTGTTTAAGCCATTCTTCAAGATGTTATTGGTTCCATGTGATTCTGTTCTTTTACAGTCAGATTTCCAAAATAAGTCAATTCTTTCTTCAGCAACACACGACAGAACGTTATTCTCACCACTTCTCACAAACATCCATTCAATACACATCCAATGTCCTGAATAACATCCAAAAGAGTTAGGTAATCAGAACTTCACTTCAGCAAGGTGCTGTTTACCTAGAGGAATGCAGAAATGTGGCTTTGAAGGAATACATGTTACATTTTGAAGAGTGAGCATTCTGTCCAGTTCACTCTTTCTTCCACAGAGAGAACACAGCAGCCTGATTCTCCCCCCCTCCACCACTTCCACAACTGTGTCTTGTAGTTTAATTGCACATTAGGTAATCCAGCTCTGGATCCCCAACATCACCTGCAGCTTGATTCTTTTTCATTTCCAGAAACCAAAGTCAACATAGGAAGTGGGGTGATGAGAAAGAAGAATCTATTGATATGAATGTCCGATTTACAGGAAGGGACCAAGAAAATCAATTGAGGGAAACAAGGTACTTGATGATCAGTGGGCATTTCTGTCTTCAGACCAATGATAGCACGAACATCTTTGCCAAGAATTTTCCAGCTTCCCAGCATAATTTCTTTCCATTGGCTCAATACCTGGTGAAGCCATTCTTGGTCCATCTCCAGCTCACATGTTCTCAGCTTCTTGCTGATTTATTATCTTCAGGGCTATTTCTGGGCAGGAACACACAGGAACGGAGCTCCGGCTGCCTCCCAAGTTGGCCACACCCAGCAGGAACTCATTAGCATAATAGGCCACACCAAACAGCAGAAACTCATTAGGACTGGCTACATTATGGCTGTGTGGCCTAACATGCAAAGGAGTTCCTGCTACAAAAAAAGCCCTGGGTTTTGACAACAAACAAGGTAAACAGAATAAGAAGCAAAAGGTGGGTGTGGCTGGATGATCACACGTCTGGTAACACGGGGGTGTGTCCTAATATGCTAATGAGCTGTGCTGTTGGGGTGTGTCCTAATATGTTAATAAGTTTCTGCGATGGGTGTGGCCTATTATGCTAATGAGTTCCTGCTGGGCTTTTTCTACAAAAAAAGCCCTGATTATCTTCATTTTGAGACTGGGATTTCTTAGCTATTATATAATGACCCTGAGCTGCTTCCAATGATATCATCACTTAATTGGAGCAGAATTTTAAATTCTAGCAATTCCAGTTATGAGCAGTCTCTCTGGAAAGGTCTTCCTGCTACAGAAGCCACATTTTCATCTGGGTACTCCATGCAGGCCTTTAAAATACATAGTTTGTTTAGCTAGATGATGAAAAAGGTTTGCTACATTATGCCAAAGAATTAATTTGTTCCAGTTTAATAGAAACATTTTGTGTCTTCCAGTGCCTTCCTAAACTAGGAGCCAACATTTCATCTTAGACATAAAACATGCCTCAGTTCCTAGAAACATGCCAGGGAGTTATATAATATAGGCACATACGTATCCATACATGACTTATTCATAAGCAGAAACAGAGATTTTCCTATATGCTCCAAGGACATCACCTATACAGAGAATCATACATACATGTCAATATAACTTCTTCAAGTTACAGAGTCTATTTACAGTTTTTGTTTTTCTAAAAAAAATACAGGCATTTTCAAGAGATGTCAGATTTAGCTAGAGGCTTTTGGAACTCATTCTTTGCAAGGGAAAAATGAAGGGGGGGGGACACACGTGCACAGCCCTAATTAAAGAATCATCTTTGTTGGCAGAGAATGAATGAGTTTCAGGGGCTTAAGTCAGACCTGGCCTCTCCTTCCTCTCACAAAGTCCAGACATGGCCTGTCCTGACCTACATCCAGCTGTGGGGAAAACTGGCAGGTCTGAATCAGGGCACTGACACAGAGGGGGAGTTAAAATGACAAGGAGTGCAATTGATCTCTTTACCTCTGGCCCGTATACAAAATGCTTAAAATAGCAACTAACTCATATGCCAGTATGGTTCAGAGATATGCTGGTACAACTCTTAGATATACCAGTGTATTTATTTTTTTATTTTTATTTTATTCAATTTAGACCCCACCCTTCCTACCAAGGCAGGCTCAGGGCGACTTACACAATACATAAAAATACAATTAAAATCCATCATATAACTCATTATAATTAATTAAACCAAAAACAGATTGGTTATCCTAAAATGCATAAATCACTATCCTAAAGTTCTGGTACAGATGTCAAATAAAGTGCATGAGCAGGAATTTCAGATTGAACCATACTCCACGGGTGACAGTCATAATGATGTTCCCACACGCTCCATTGGTCTACATTTACCTAGCAAGGTGGGCTAGAGATGGTAAAGCCAGGGCACAGGGTCTCTTCTCAGATGTCACGTGCAGCTCTTAGTTGAAAGCCTGGTGGAAGAGCTCTGTCTTGCAGGCCCTGTGGAACTGTAAAAGGTCCTGCAGGGCCCTGATCTCTTCCGGGAGCTCATTCTACCAGTGTGGAGCCACTGCAAAGGCCCGGGACTTGGGAGGGCCAGCTGGTTTTGGGCCCCTGAACGCAGTGTTGTCTGGGGAACATATAGGGAAAGGCAGTCCCTTGGGTATGCTGGACCCTGACCATAGAGGGCTTTAAAGGTCAAAACCAGCACCTTGAAGCGAATCTGGTACGCTATTGTCAGCCAGTGCAGTGCTTTCAGCACAGGCTGGATGTGTTCCCATATGGAGAGATCCATCAACAGCCTGGCCACAACATTTTGCACTAGCTGCATCTTCTGGGTTTGAGACAAGGGTAGCCCCATGTAGAGAGCATTACACTAGTCTAACCTCAATTGGAAGGGGTCTAGAATGGAAGTGTCATCCAAAAAGCTCTGTAACTGGACTGCCACAGCCCTCTCAATTAGCTTGCCCGAATAGGGCAAATTGGAAATCGGCCAATAGAACTTGAAGATACACTATAGCAGAGGTCTTTTGGCGGGGAGCACACCAGAGTGCAGCTCCAGGAGCTCAGGAGCCAAGCCCCGTCCCCAGCCGGCCTGCAGGGGAGTCTTTCAGGCAGCCGAATGTCAATTTCAGCTCCATTATACCCTATGGGCCATTGAAGTCAATGGTGAAAACATAGGGTATATTCTGGGGGCTGGAGGGGAGGGGGTTTGAGGGAGAGGCTCCAAACTCACAGGGTAGCTGATGGAGCCTCTCCCCAAGATACCCACCAAGTTTCAAGAACGTTGGATCAGGGGGTCCAATTCTATGGGCCCCCAAACAGGTTGCCCCTATTCCCTCCATTGTTCTCTATGGTGGGAAAAAAGTTACCGTATTTTTTGCTCCATAAGACGCACTTCCCCCCCAAAAAAAAGTGTGGGGGGGAAGTGTGTGCGTCTTATGGAGCGAATACTGGGGGGGGGGGGGGAGTGCTGGCTTTCCTGAGCAAGCTGCAGCGAGCCCAGGAGAGCCAGGGAAGGGGTGGGCGTTCTAACTCCTGCCCCTTCCCTCCCAGCCCCAGAGCCTTTGCTGAGCGACCAGTAGTAGCGGCACCCCAGGAGAGCCAGGGAAGAGGCGGGAGTTAGAACACCCGCTGAGCCAGAGTAGCAGGAGGGGGCAGAAAATGGTATTTCTTCTCCCTTGCTAGACCTTGTGAGTCCTCCTCTTGTATAGACAGGGGTCTTTTTTGGGGGGAGCGCACCGGAGCGCAGCAGCTCAGGAGGCAAGTTAATTTTTTCCCACCATAGAGAACAATGGAGGGAACAGGGGCAACCGGTTTGGGGGCCCATAGAATTGGACCCCCGGTCCAATGTTCTTGAAACTTGGTGGGTATCTTGGGGAGAGGCTCCATAAGCTACCCTGTGAGTTTGGAGCCTCTCCCTCAAACCCCCTCCCCTCCAGCCCCCTATATATACCCTGTGTTTTCACCATTGACTTCAATGGCCCATAGGATATAATGGGGCCGAATTTGACTGCTGTTCACTTTACATGGTTCAAAGGTTATACTGTTATAGTTTATTAAATATTTTATTACACTATTTGGTTCAGAATATTTTTTTCCCTGTTTTCCTCCTCTAAAAACTAGGTGCGTCTTATGGTCAGGTGCGTCTTATGGAGCGAAAAATACAGTACTTTGGAGGGAACAGGGGCAACCTGTTTTCACCATTGACTTCAATGGCCCATAGGATATAATGGGGCTGAATTGCCATCGAATTTCTTTCATTCCCTCCTTTCCTTCTCTCTTTTTCCTCTTTCCCTCCTTCTTCTCTTCTCTCTTTCTTTCTTTCTTTCCCACCTTCTTCTCTTCTCTTTTTTCCTCCTTTCCCTGTTTCCCTCCTTCTTCCCTCTCTTTCTTTCCCTCCCCTTCCCTTCTCTTTCTTTCCTCTTTCCTTCCTTCTTTCCTTCTCTCTACTCTCTCTCTTTCCTTCCCTCTTTCCTCCTTCTGTGGCCCAACTCTCATGAGAAGGAGTTTAAACTTTAAACCCCTTCTCTCTTAGCTCCTCCACCCAGGCCAGCTGGGGAAGGGAAGGGGAGGCTTTTGAAGATACCTCCCCCCCTTTTGCTTCCCCTTCTGACATCACTTCCAGTGATGTCAGGGGGCATGGCATATGGTAATAGCCTAATAGCTCATTAGCATACCATATGCTAATGAGCTCCTGCAGCTGTTTTTCTACGAAAAGACCCCTGCACTATAGTGTTTGGAGATATACTGGTGCCAAGGTGCACTGATACCACATGTGCCATGCAGGAGTAGTCCTGCCCCCTAGTGTAACATTACACTGTTAATAATTTTGGCATAAACACATCCATGGGAGTAATGGGCAATGAAAAGAACACCCCGTCATTCAAGCCATGGAACAGCCTAGGATACCATCTAACTCTGCAGCCAATCTAAATGGCTTTCTGTTTAAAGGCATAAAACAGTAGGTTCGATCCAGTGCAATATTTCCACTTGCACTGGAACTCTTGCACAAGAGGAAATGCAAGGAAAAGACTGCAACAGCTGCTTGTGTTGAGTCAAACTTTTTAAAATTTACTTATAGTCTGCCTTTCTCCCTGGGACTTAAGATGCATTACACAGTGTGATAATGTATTCTATACATGATGATTTAGTAAGCCCCTTTCTGAACCATTCAGTTATGATATAGCTCTGTTACCTGTATTTAAAAAATACCCTCCTGAACAATTCTGTGTTACGTAGTTTGCAGAGTGACAGAAGTCTGGAAAGCTTCCTCAGGCAGGTCATTCTACAGGGTGGGGGGCATAGCAGAGAATGCATGCGTACGTTGCTTGAACGTGTCCAAGATCTTGTGCAACACCTAGCCCTTTCCTCCCCATATATTATGTATTGCCCAGAAGTAATATATAGGGAGAAAGGGCTAGGTGTTCCACAGCATCTTGCACAAAAGGAACTGTGCTAAGGCCACTTAGATTTCACTTGCATATAGCTGGATCCAAGCCATTATGTTGTAAAACTGAACTAAAGATACATGGGAATACAGCAGCAGAAGCCCTCAGGCCCCCATGACAACAGTGCTCAGAAGGTGGTCTACTTCAGGTGACGGTATCCAGCTAAGCACCATAGATCATAAATTCCCTAAGATGGAATGTCAAGGTAGAGAGAGAAAAAAAATAGTTTCAAGTCTTGTAAAGGCATTTTCTTCATAACTTATGCCTGAAATTGGAGTGTGTTCTTGATACAGCATAAATCACAGATTATGAGAGAATGCTGACTGAAGGTGTAAGAAATTCTTAATTTATTAGCAGCTCAGCATTTGGTTTGACAAATTGATCTTTTAAAACTTTGGTGTGAAGTAATTAACATACCATCAGAAGATAAATACTTTTCTCTGTTATGAAGTTCTCATTGCTACTCAATTATTTCATACACAGACCTGCATTTAGACGAAAGATGAGACAAATGCTGCTTTTCTAATCTCTTGGCATGTAGAAGTGTCCTTTTGAGCTACCAATCCATGAGCTAGCAGCAGCTGTTCAGGTGATAGTTGTAGATATTAGTCATTCTACATCCACAGCATTTCAAGCTGTGAAGTAAAAAATGACCACTAGCCTTGGGCCACACAGACTGCAAACTGTCAGGCAAGATCCCAGGTTTCCCCAAGAAAGGTAATATCTCTGCTTTTGGAGGAATGAGGGGAGCAATTGAGAGAATTTGTGACCTAGTGCCTTGTTCACATATGCAGGAAAATGAAGTGGTAATGAAACAATAGAAGGGTTTTCTTTCTTCTCTTTGCCTTTTGTGTCAGCTTTCTGTTTACAGAGAGTTATTAGTATAGGTAAGCATTTCAAAATGTGATCCTCCATGATCCTCTACATGCAGTCTGAAATGAAAAGGCCCATTTAACCACCTCGAGACTCTGCTACATCATTCCATTCCATTCTCCTGGCTTTACCTGGGTTCAACAGATGTAAACATTGAGATAACCCCACCCAACTTCCCTCTAAACTGGGTGATGCATGCACACTTCCCTCATGCTACTAGGGAACATCTTCGACAAGAGAAAGCAGTGGGAAGGTAGCAGTCATGGGCTTGTGGGAGCAGAAAGACTAAGGGAAGAGTGGGAGGGGGAATTGGTCTTACAGAGAGCATGCACTTTGGCTCATTGTTTGTACCCCATTTCATGTCCTCTTCCCTCCCAATCATTTTGAGGTGAAGGGAGGGCTCAGCCCTCTTGCCCCTCAGGCAATCACATGAAGAGTGGACTGGGCTGAGGGAAAAATTTGCTTGAAACTCAATCCCCACTGAAAAATAACCTACAAAGAGCTCACTGTTAGGACAAAAATAAGGCAATGTAGTCTTTCTATAAAATCATTGCCTCCCTTCTTTCCCACTGAACCTCTTCGAGGCTTCCCTATGCTCATTCTACCTTGTTTTATGTCTTCTGTTCTGTCCTGCATTATGAGACTAACACATAACTGGGGACTCCAGGAATCAGTTGATCATGAAAAGCAAATCCAGTACCTCTATCTTATTGAAAGCTCCCTGAGATCTGTTGTATTCCTTTACATTTTGGGCTAGTCCGTAAGGGAAGCCACCAAACTATGCTGCCAGACTACTGTTCTGTTCTAACTATTTGCCAGAAGAAGTCAGACCTATTTATTTAACATCCAGAGAAGAAATGGCACAATTCTATTTCGTCCTCAGAGTAACCCTGTAAGGTAGAGCAAGAAAGAATGACTTGCCCAATGCCAGCAAGAGCACATCTGGAGCCTTTTGGAGCCCTGTTCATGTTATAGTGAAAGCATATACATCCTGCCCATACTTCAGTACATCTGTTTGTAAAAAAGAGCCAATACATGTTCACTTTACAGATGAAACTATACAGGTGTAGAAGGTAGAACATGGGAATTCCTCAACACATGGGTAAAGAAAAATCAGGTGTACACTGCATGCAGATTGTACGTGTGCTCACTGTAACTTCTGAACTGGGCTACAGTGTAAGTCCAGACTTGAATGATTTGTGTTAGACCTGTACTTTCTATCTAACTGCAGTTTCCAGTGTTGCTGCACCAGTGCAACATCCTGGATATTTTGCTTCACAGGTACAAGACTGTAACTCTTGCTTTTATCCTATTCAGTAGCCAGAACCAGAATATGAGGGCTGTCAGAGGTGGTGGTTGAGTGGGCGCTATGTTTCCCTAAGGGACTTCAACATCCATGCAGAGACTTCCTTCCTTACTTGGTGCAGCCTCAAACTCCATGGCTGCCATGGCAACCTTGGGACTCTCCTAGGTTGTATTGACCCCCATGCACGAAGCAGGCCACATGCTAGATTTGATCTTTTGTGTTGTGCTTGATTTGAATAGCATGGGTGTTCATGAACTCGTGCCATAGTCAGACCACTTCCTGATCAGTTTAGGGGTGGCCATCTTACGAATTTGCTCACATGGCTAGAACAGAACTGACAATGAACTAGGGATGAAGCTGTGAGAACATACTATAGTTTCAGTAGGGCATGCAAGGGCTAATTGTTTAGGTTGACCTTTGTAGTGTAATCCACATATTTGGGTTGTTTTTGCTAGTGGCATGGTGCTAGCAGCATATTTTAATAGTTTAACATTTCAGTGTTAATAGTTCATATTTGTTATCTGCTTTTATGTTGTTTTAAACTTATTTATAAGTTTTTAATGTTGTAAGTTGCCGTGAGACCCTTTAGGTGAGCAGTGACTAAAAATCTAAATAATAACAACAACAATAATCTGATAGATAAATAAATAAAAGACAGTGAATACTGTTGTATGGAATTACATACATTTCTGTTCTTTACCTGAAGTCACATCTGCCAGCTTGTAATGGAAGAAAAGAGTGTTTTCCAGTTTCATGGTAAACTTAAATCACCACAGTCGTGTCTTTATCTCATCATTCTTCCAATCAAAGATGGCCCAACAAATTTTGGAGCCATATGGCAAAAAGCCAAAAGGCAGCAATGCCTCTGGTAGCAGAAGTATAATATGTTAAACAATTGACAATTTGATGCCCTTTAATGGTGCCTGTCAGGTGAGCTGTCTTGGGTGGGTCATCTCATTCTGCCTGCAGGGCTAGCCCAGCTTCTCATGCAGACCTTTCTGCAAAAAAAGAAAAGAAAAGCCAAATATTTAGTGTAGTAGTTCAAGCCTTGCTTTCTCAAGTGAACCCGTTTACACTTTTAACAGCCATAATCTTTCTTTTCTTGCTGTAGTCACTCCATTGAAATAAATAAAGCCTCAGAGCCCACACAAATCTTTGCCATGGCAGAAGAGGTTTAAACACCTTATGGATTACTGTTTATCAAACCTGTCAGAGATTTAAACCCCTGAAGATGAAGGAAGGTTTTCTTTAGCTGTGAGAAACCAACCCTTCGTCTAATGTCAGACTGGCCAAAGAGGAAGTCTTGGCAGGTTGTTTATCTTAGCAGACAAGTCCCCATTCAATTGTTCATGACTTTGTTCCCACTTGTTGTTAGCCATAAATTCTTCTCTCCTTCTTCAGCACTTTTTATTGGTATGCCTCAGAAAAGCATACAGCCAGTAGTTTACCACTAAAACACTCAGTGGGGGATGGCCAAAAACAAGGGTGACCATGCCAAAAGACACAAGAACTTACTACATTTGCCTGATTGTAAAAGAAGAAGAAGAGGAAGAAATTGTTCTTGTTCTCATGTGGTAAAACATTACAGTGCTACATGATGTTTGGACATCGTATTGTGGGCCCTTCTGTGTTTTTAAAAAAACAGTTTAGGGTTATATTCTTCTAAATATTATTATCCTTTAATTAGCACACTGGTAGGTTGCCAAACTGATAGTGCTGCAGAGTGAAATGATCCATTCATGCAAGAAAACAGTCATGCTGATGAAGTAAACAAAATAAAACAACTACCACAACAAAACCACTCTATAACACAAGCATTGATTAAAAGCAAGGTTTTTAAAATCAGATTTCTTTTTTCATCTGTGAAATATCTCTGTCTCTTGATGGTACTGATGTCGGTTATTTTCATTCAGGCACCATAATTTAGGTGGGTTTTCCAGCATTAATCAAGAGAGAACTGTATTTTCTCCACTCCCCCATTCCCTTCTCCTTCTTCCAAGCTCCTGTTCTGCCTCATCTTCAACAAGGAAGAATAATGTTTAAGAGCAAGTGTGTTGCCTTGGGCAGAGGGCAAGACTTGGACTAGGGAGAAGTAGGCTCAGATTTTTGCTCAGCCATTAAGCTCACCTTGAGCCATTTACTCTGTCTCAGCCTAGCCTACCTCACAAGGCTATCTAGAGAACAAAATGGGTTAGTCACTGTACTATTCTGGGGAGAAACATGGGATATGAATGTGAGAAAGAGGAATGAGAAGGCTCATGCATCTCCTTTGGTTCTCCAATAGTAGTCTAGGGTGCTTCTAACCAAGGCAGTGGCTTGAGAATCATGAACCACATTTGCTGGACCTAGAACTGCAGTTGTGCGTCTGATGCACATAGGAATGCAGACATCATTTATGTGCCTTCCACTGCTTTCAATGGATGAACATCCAGTCTGGTGCAAGTAGTTGCAGGTAACTACTAGAACTGTATTGGGGCAGTTGTGTGTGCCAACAACTAGTTTTGGGAGCAGATGTGTTCATAAGAATAGATGCAAATTGAATGGTACATTTTTTCATGGATCCTCAAGGTGGTCTGTGTTTCTTTTCAAATTCAAAGAAGAAAAAATTCTGTGGTTATAAAAGGTCTGTTTTTTATTTATAAACGAGCATGCCACTATTACTTTATTTTGTAGATCTGACTCAGCTGCAAATGCCTGATGGATCTAAAGGGCACGATCAGACAGCAACATCTGGGAAAGGTCCCGCAGCTGTCAGCACCATGTGCTGCCCCACCACGGAAGCAGAGTTAAAAGACACCGGGGAAAGTCTGGTCCTAATGCTTGATGATGGGCTATGGATGGACTTTCCTCATCTGATCACTCAAGCATGCTCTCATGCCATTGGGATTGTCTGCTCATTCCATCCCAACTCAGTGCCATTTCCCCCCTCACTTAGCAGTATGCACATAACCACATACTCCATGGGAAACCCTCAGTGTGGAAGTGCGATTCCTCATTTATGCACACAGGAAACAAAAGGCAATCACCCCACTTTGCTGAATATGCCGTCTGATCGGGCAGTGATGGGCTGAGCTCACAGCTACAAAAGATGTGTGATCGTGCAATGCCATGTCAATTTCAACCGGGGGAAATAGGTTTGCTTCCCCTCCACACCAAATGGCAGGTCTGACCATGGACATAAGCAAGATTTTCAGAGTGCATGTGGAAAGCTGTACATGCATTATGAATGCCTGCATCTTTGCATGAGACCCTGGCTTCTGATAAGAGATTGAAGGTCACAGGGGCTGCCTTGACATTTCTGATCACCACTTTTGTCTACTGTGGTGGGCAGCACACTGAAGAAGAGCAATCCCCCCTTCATCACTGGAAGGCCAGATAAACAGGGCATAGAGGCCAAGGTCTTCCCTGATCAGGAGCAGTCTTAGTGATTCTGGGCCCCAGGGCAAAACTGGAGGACATCATTGGGTGGGAGGGCAGGCACATAGTAAAATCATTGGGGGGGGGCAGGCCCATAGCTAGGATATATATTTTTTTGCATGTGAAGTATATTTTTTTCCCCCTTGTGGGGCAGACACAACATCAAATAAAAAATAAAATAAGCATGAATTGCAGCTCTTCAAACCTGAATTGTATATGTAGCTCTTCACCACCACCCCTGTTTTGACCCACCATCAACTGAAAACTGGACTTTTTGGTTGCTTTTAAAAATTATGATTTACTTGCAGTGGCTCTTTAAACATGAACTGTGGCTCATCCCCCTCCTACCTGCCCCAACTCTTTTTTTGCTTGCTTTTAAAAAACCATGAAATATTTGCAGCAGTCCTGCAGCTTCTGGTCAGTTTCACACCTTGAGGGGAGTGAAATTGACCAAAAGTAGCAGGGCAGCTTTCCTTTCCATCCCCAGCCTCCTGCAGCATGGAGGAGGCTGGGGAAGGAAAGGAAAGCTGCCCTGCTACTTTTGGTCAATTTCACTCCCCTTCTATCAGTTGTTAGACCTAACAGCTGTTTCTCAAGGATTGAAACTGACCAAAAGCTGCAGGGTGGCTTCCCTTTCCTTCCCCCAGCCTCTCTGTTGCTGTTGGACTATGCACACTGGGGTCCGGAGGGGTGGTCTGGCATCCTCAGATGGTGGGGCAGGGTTTGTGGGGGGCAGGGTGGGCCAAGTGGGGGGCAGGGCATGGCCACACCCAGTTCATTGCCACTGCTGGCAGCTAAATCTCCCTCTAAGCTGTGGAGTCTTGTGAGCAAAAATTCTACTTTGTGAGCTACTGGTAGTAAAGTTGTGAGTGAGCGATTTGGCTACTGCATAAATTACTTTGCTCTGGAGCCATCCTTCCTGAGCTAAGACAGAAACATGTGAGCTGGAGGCGAAAAAACTGTGAACTATCTCATAGTAACTCAGCTTAGAGGGAACGCTGCTGCCCACACTATTTCCTCTTTTACTCATCCTGGCAACCCCCATATTCTCACGTTTCCTTGCTTCTTTCTTTCCTTTCCACCCAGTAACCAACCTACCTTTTATCTGATCCTGCATCTTGGGCGATATTATTTCCTTCATTTATATCTCACCTTTTTATACAGTGGGGATCCAAAGCCACTTACATCATTATCCTCTCCTCCATTTTATCCTCACAATAACCCTGTGAGGTAGGTTAGGTTGAGAACATGTGACTGGCCCAAAGTCACTGAGTGAACATCTGTGGCTCTAACCACTACATCTCACTGGCTTTCATGGGGTGGCTGCTGTCGAACAGTGGCAAGCAGGCAGGCCTGGGTGAGTCAAGGTATCCAGCTGGGTAGTATCAAGTTGCCCAGTAGCTGCTGCCAGGCCTGGCCCAAATGAACCCTCCTTCAAAGGCCAAAATAGCCTGGAAAGGGCCCTGCCCCTTCTTCCTGCCTTTTACTGATAGAAACCAAAGTTTGATGACTGATTATACTGTTGGACTTGCCTAGCAATGGCTACTGAGGGCATCCATTTTGTAAAGCTAAAGGCAGTATCCACAAATTTGACTGCATTGAGAATTAGATAATATTAATAGTTGATTCCTCATAATCACCTTGTGTGTATGTGTATGTATGTATATAAAATCTTTAGCCACAAATTGTATTCTGCTGCCACCCCCCCATCCCTATAAAATCTGTTGAAAATATAACAGTGGCTGATTGCCCTGTCCTTGAAAAACAAGATAAGGATTTGGTTTTATGTCAGCCAGCCAGAACTATGTGAACTTACAAGCCAAGGCTGAAATATTTCAACAATGCTGCCTGTGAAAAAGATATTCTTGAGCGTCAGGGCACACACGCACGCATAAAATCCTCTTGCTTATTCTTAAGACTAGGGTTACCCAGCAACAGCCCAAAATGTCACTAGAGCTGGAAGACAAACAAAGCCGCCTCGGAAACTAACTGGCCAGTCTTCACCTTCTTAGACCCTTGGCCAGGCAATCTGCAAATCCCCACCAGCACCCATAAACAAAACCATGCCTGCCAAGTCACTGAGCTCCAGCAGCTGAGCACCACCAAACTCTGATGAAGTGAGGCCACAAATGACTGTGCACCCTCCTCCCTCCCTCTTTATCATTATTCCTAAAAGATCAGGCTGGAAACTTTGGAGAGATGTATTATATGGGCTGCTCCCTAGAGCTCCCTTGGTGTCAGTAGGGTTAATCAATCAATCCACAGAGGACCTGCAGGTCTGGGAGGAGAAAGAGGCTGTGCCGAGAAAGAAGAGGGGTGTGTATGTGTGTGTGTGTGGAGATTTTGGGAGGTTCATATACTACACCTTCCCCAGCTCCCCTGGCCACCGCCTCCCAAAACCATCCCAAACGACTCCAGAGTTGAGACAGGGCTGTTGCCTAGAAAGGTGCACAAGAGAAAGAGACCAGTAGGGAGAGAAACAAGTTTCTTTTCCGTCTCTCTCTCTCTCTTTGTGATCTCTCTCTTTGTGATCTCTCTCTCTCTCTCCCCGAACAAGCATCAGATGACAGCTATACACTGAGGGAGGGAAAAAAGCAAGCTTCTTCGCCACCAGGCAGTATCTGACCCAGATCTGCGGAGCCGAGCGGAGCCGCTTCTGAGAGGGATAAATAAGCATCTCCAAGCCCCAGTGGCACAATTGACAGAACAAGCAACCAGTTGGGGCACCGGCCTTGGAGGGGCATCCGCGTGCCCAGCAGTGGGTGTGTGAGCCAGCCGTTCCGTCAGCGGAGGAGTCAGAAAGCACAGGCAGTGGCGCCGACTGCGCCGCTGCCCTCTGGATTTCCAGCCGGGGAAGGAGGTACCCCACGGGGCACCCCTCGCGGGACTGGAGTTGCAAAGAAGAGGGGGGGAGAGAGAAAGAGAGGCAGAGACCCGAAGACCAGAGGATGCTGCTGCTCCCGCTGTGGTTGCTGCTGCCGGAGGTGGTGCTCCTGGTGCCGGCGCAGAAGGTGTCCGCGCTCACGGTAAGGCAGGCTGCTTCCACTCGCTTCTTCTCACTTCCCCACCGTCGCCGCGCAGGGGCAGCAGAGTGCCCTCCCGCCGTCCCTTTCTCCAGGTCGCCGGGCTCCCGCTTTGTCTCCCCCCCCCCACAACGGCACTTGCTGATCGTGGTGTCCCTTACCGGCCTGAAAATGTTGACGTTATCATTTTATTATTATTATTAGTAGTAGTAGTAGTAGTAGTAGCAGCAGCAGTAGTAGTAATAGCAGTAGTGATTTTGTTACAAAAGTGTCTATTTACATATGTTCCTGTGCATAACACCCAATGCTACTTCCCCTGTGTACAAAGTACTCAGAAAGCATCCCCACAATAAAACTGAGGAAATGTCAACTTTTTAAAAAGCAAACTAAGTGACTAGCCCTCAGTATTATATTTAAAGGTTGTTAAAATCTTAAGCATATGTAGTTGTCCTGGCTTTTCAGTTCTCCATTTCCCTATAATATCTCTGTCAGAAATCCTGTGACATGCTTTGTTTGTCAAATTTTGGGGAATGTTTTGTTTTTAGTTGGTTTTTTAATCATGTGTGTGCGGTGCTGGATGGCAGTCTCTATATCTGGGATCGCCAACATGGTGCCTATGGGCCCACTTGAGCCTTTCCTGGCACCCACAAAGTGTTTTTAAAAGTGGGTGGAGCTTTTGCCTAGCAGCAGTTCTGATAAACTGTGTGGAAGAAAATATTTTTAAACATACATTGATTTTAAAAGGCATTTTAGTAAGTAGGGCACTGCCCAAACTGTTTAAAATTTGCTATTAGAGATATATATAACCTCACTGAGCTTTTATGGCTGGCTCTGACTTCCTTGGAAGCCATTTTGTGATTGTGCCCACCACCCTGTGTCACAATTTGAAAGGTGCCCACAGGCTAGAAAAGGTTGGGGACCTATAAACATGAGTGCACACACTGTAGCATTTCTTGGTTCATAAAAACAAGAGCCCAATTAATGGGGTGTATGCCTCCCCACTCTTAATGCATGCTTACATCTTCTGTGATGAGTCTATATAGTGATAGTGAGGAGAGATCAAAGACACAGTAACTAGGTTCATTACTCACATGTGCTTTGTGAGCATTCCAAGGGCCATGTGGAGCAGCTGAAATCAATACAATTTATTCACTGAATATATGTGCTCCAGCTTTTGTTGGACACTGACACATAAGGTGCTCCAGTTACATATCTTCACTTAAAATAACTTTGCCCCACTGAAGTAAATTGTACCAAGCAAATTCAAGTGCAACTACAGCGGTTTAAGTGGCTTGTGATTGGCAGCCTACAGCTTGCTGGAAGTCAATTGGGATTAGGCTTTTAAATGCCTTTTGGAAAAGGGACCAAAAATATGAGTCACAGACCTAAACAGTTTGAAACACTGATTCTAAACAGGTTTGCTTAGAGCAGAAGGAAGCCAGAGCTTTTTTAATGTAGTTTACTCCTAAGGAAGTGTGTTTGAAATTGCAGCCTGATAACAAATAAGGGTGTGTTACCTAAAAGAAAAGTTCATTGCTGTCACTTTCACTCAGTAACAACACAGTTCTAAACTGAGTTACACACTTCTAGTTTGGTGTAGTGGTTAAGACAGCGGACTCTAATACAGAGAACTGGGTTTGATTCCTCACTCCTTCACATGCAGCCAGCTGGGTGACCTTGGGTCAGTCACAGTTCTCTCAGAGCTGTTCTCTCAAAAGATGTTCTCAGTCAGAGCTTTCTCAGCCCCACCCACTTCACAGGGTGTCTGTTGTGGGGAGAGGAAGGGAAGGAGATTGTAAGCCACTCGGAGACTCCTAGTGAAGGGCAGGGTATAAATCCAATCTCTTCCTCCTCCTCGGCTCCTTCCCATTAATTTTAATGGCCTTGGAAGGATGTAACTCTGGTTAGGGACTGAACTTTAGATATAATAAAAGGGCAGTGATGTGGAGGCTCACTGTGTGGTCCTAATAAGAAAACTTTCAGGGCACACTCAAGGACCTAGTCCCCTGTCATGAAAGAGAAAAGGGAAACTGCCTGCATGGGAGGAGCTGGTCATCTTCAAGAACTGGCACAATCCAGAGAAATCTGGCCATAGGTAGTGTCTTCAAATCAATGGAATGTAATAACTGCAAGCTTAATTTCCCATTGATTTTGATGTGACTGAAACAATTCATGGCTACTTTTTTCTGAATTTCACCTAATGTTTTTATGACTGCTTCAGTCACTGTAGTTCACATTCTTAAATGGAATTAGTATTAAGTAATCAATCAAAGGATTGTCACTTAAGTAAGGACTGAAGACTGAAATATCAGTCCTTGCATTGGGATACCAGTGGCACTTACTTTTGAGTAAGCATGCTTAGGCTCCCAGTCTTGGTTCCACTCATTGTCCTTCTTTAAACCATTTTTGATAGTGTTTTAGGCCTGGTTCATACCATATCCAGGTAGCAACCATGCAGGATTTCCAACGGAGAGTTGGGGAATTCCTGGAGATTTGGGGGACAGAGTCTGGGGAGGGAGGGGTGTGGGGAGGTGGACTCTATTGCATTACACCTTGTGGAGTTTCCTCCCCTCCCCAAATCCCATCCTCCCCAGGCTCCACCACCAAATCTCCAGGAATTTCTCATCAGACCTGTCAACCCTAGGTATAAATGTCATAGAGTCCACCCTCCAAAGCTTCCATTTCTCCAACGGAACTGATCTCTGTAGTCTGGAGGTCAGTTGTAATCCTGGGAGATCTCCAGGCTCCATCTGGAGGTTGGTAACCCTACCATAATGTCTGCAATTGGTAGAAGTGGGCTCCTACTTCATTTATTTATTTAGAAAATGTATCTACCTCCTTTCCAGAGATATGTTCAAGGTGACTTACAACTAAAAGAATAAAATGAAACCACTAAAAACAAAAACAAACCATTAAAATATGCCACTAAACAGAAGCCAATGCTATTACAGCAATCTACTAAGAAACAAGACACCATTAAAACAAGGCAGAGCATAACAGCATAAAGTATACATTGATCAGCTGAAAATGATGTTGATAAAAAAATCTGTGGACCAGAAGCAGACCATAACACAATGAAGAGATAAAACTTCTCAGTTAAAAGCCTGGGCTGAAAGTCACCTAAAGAAAAATCCAGGTAGGAGTCTACAGTGGGGGTCTCCTGCCAGCAGCCACTGTTCCCTGCTGCCACCTGATAGCCCGGTGAGGGGAAAAAATGAAACAAAAATTATTGTCATGTCAACAGCATGTAGTAAAAACATAGAGTTACCAATTAATCATACAATGTAGAGTTGCCAGGCCATTGCCAGCAATGCTGGCATAAATTGGAGGGTGGGGCCTGGTACTCTGGCATTGCACTGGTGTGCTGACATCACTTCTGGTAAAAAACAGATGTGGTGTGTTTAGACACTCTCGCAACTATAAAAACTCTGGTTTTACCCCAGAGTTTTTGTAAAATCCTAGCGTATTCACTATGTCACTTCTGGTTTTAGGGATGCCACCGAGATGCTGACATGTGCTCCTTTCCAACGTTTTCTCCCACTGCCACCTGAGCAATGCTTCCTCTAGGCTGTGGAGTCTTGTGAGCAAAAATTCTACATTGTGAGCTACTGGCATTCAAGTTGTGAGTGAGCAATTTGGCTTCTGCATAAATTAGTTTGCTCTAGAGCCATCCTTCCTGAGCTGAGACAAAAATCTGTGAGCTGGAGGCTAAAAAACTGTGAGCTAGCTCACACCAACTCAGCTTAGAGGGAACACTGCACCTTCGGTACTGATGGGCAATGAGCCAGGATGCTGGGACTTTGAGGGAGAGTCTATGATATGTGTTGCATAGAAATCAGTTATAATCCCAGAAGATCTCCAGCCACAACCTGGTGGTTGTCACCTCTGCCTCCTGCTTTCATCATGGTGTTGACACGATGGCTCCCTTTTCATGTCCCAGTCCCCTCAGTCTCGTACTGGGTGCCAGCTAGGATTGCCAACTCCACCTTGGGTATTTCCTGGAGATTTGGGGAAGGGCGGAGCCTGAGGATGGCAGGGTGTGAGGGAGAACCAACTTTAGTAAACTCTCCTGTCTGGTCAGCTGGAGAAAATTCTTACCTGCCGGGGGTGACCATATTGGTATCTGTTTACAAGCCTGAACTGAAATCCTTATATAGACTGAAAAGATTTTAACACAAGTGGGAATGTCTGTTGCACTTACAAAGTCACTTTTCACTTCTTGTAAAGATTCTAAACTAATGTAAGGATGAATAGAAAAATCCTGAATGATCTACCTGAATTTAAAATGTAGGATGACTCATGAAGTATATATGGCACAGGGCTGAGTTTTGTTTGTTTGTTTATTCGATTTATAACCATACCACACAACCCGGAAAATCTACAGCAACTAATGAACTCCGGCCATGAAAGCCTTCGACAACATATTATAACCATACCCTTTCCTCAACAGAGGACTTGGGCAGTAATGTAACAGTAGGTATCTCAAAGGTATCTCAACAACCTTCCTGGTTGTTAGGAGAAATGTTCCTGAATGTTTTGTCACTAATAATAGAAAACCTGTTTATTTGACTCAAGATTCACTACCTGTAAATGTCACTCTGAGGGCTTTAAAACATTTTTGGCTTCTGGTCCCAGGTTGGCTGCCCTAATTCTCTAGCAGATTCTTGTGTACCTCAGTCAGATGGTCTCTCTAGCGGCTACTGAAATGAAGACCAGCAGCTACCCAGAAGACAAAGCAGCAGCCAAGGTACAAAACACCACAGAGACATAAGCCAGCAAACCAATCTGTCTGCTGTTTCCTAGCTACTTGCTTGAATTTGGATTTCAGTGGTGCTTAAATGCACAAAACTGGGCACAAGCCTGTAGCCTCAGGGCGCGTCTGGATGGCAGCTTCCCACAGTGCTGACTGCCTGTTGCAACATACAATTGGAAGCATGAGGGAAAGGAAGATGTTTTTCCCTGAAGACAATGTGGTGCTGAGTGTGGGAAGGCAGCCACACTGACTGCATAGCCCGCTCCAGTGCTTGCCAGTGTGTGGGATGGCAATCTTCATGTTCATCCACACATGTGGACTGAGGTGATCAGAAATCATGACACAACCCCCACAATTTTCTAAATTAAAGACATCTGGATAGGCCATCAAAGAGCAGTAAAAGGACTCTCTTCTGGAGGTTGCCAATACACTGTCTTTAACAGCTGGTAATCTCTCCCTCCCTGTATTTGGTAAGCTATTTTTGAATAACGTGTCAGTTGTGTCCCCCTTTCCCATAAAGGAAGAAGTAGTCAGGCAGACTTACTTAGTATTAATATTAGGGTACTGGGAGGAAGCCCACAATGAACTTTTTTAGAGAAATTCCCCTTTTTCTCCTCCTCCTTTTGGGGGGATAGGTAAAATGGATTTGATGGGTTAATTTTCTTGAAGAACAGTAAGAAGATCTTTAGGGAAAGTGAGTCAATATATTAATATAATTTTTGTTTGGCTTTAACGACAAAGTCTTCAGATTACAGAAAAGATTTGTCCACCATTTTCTGTAGAACTCACATCCGATGTTTGCTGCTTAGAAAAAATGAACAATCAGTTTTAATGAAAATTCGAGTTGTCATTCAATGAAGGATTTTGAGACAAATAATCTGGATTTTGAGACAAATAATCTTAACAAATTTGCACTGGCATCCTAAGAAGGTGTATATACTTTTCACTGAAATAAGTGGGTTTAGAAGGGTGTAACACTATTTAGGATTGCGCTGCTAGACACTTAATGAATTTACTGTAAATAAGTTTGTGTATATCAGTAACCTCAGTATGACTGTCGAGATGTAAAAGCAGTAAAAATAACATTCAATTTAATAATGCTGCCCTACAATTCATTTGCTCAATTCAGACACCACTCCTAACTTCAGGCAATGAAATTTAAATGAAAAACTATGGTTCATAAATAATCACCTAACAGAATGAGAATCATGGTCTGAACTAGGTTTACAATCTGTGTTTTCTGTTAAGTATGGAATGATGATTTTGGAATGATGTCTGGAATTACAAGCTGTGTTTATAGTGACTGCTTCTCCTCCAAAGGCTGATGTACTATGGAGAGGGGAGTGAATGATGAACTTATGAAACTGAGCACTTAGAGGGCATGAAACAAAAATTGTCACATAGTTGTAAGCCACTATTTGCTCTTATTTATATATTGATTTATTTTATTAGGTTTATATCTCACCCTGTACCCAAAATGTAACTTTTGTAAGTTTGGAACCATCGTTGCTGGGGTTGGTCGTTACATTAGAAATGGGCCACACTAATCGTTGGTTGAATTAAGAACGTAAGAGGAGCCCTGTTGTATCAGAGCTACAGGCCATCTAGTCCAGGATTCTGTTTTTCAGAGAGCACAAACAGATGACTGTGCTCAAAGGTCAAAGCCACCCTCTGTTGCTGTCCCCCCACCTGGCATGTGCTATTCAGAGGCACTCTGCTTTGGAACAAGGAAGTATAGCCATTTAGCCATTGAAGGCCCTGACCTTCATGAGGTCATCTCATTCTCTTTTTAAAGATGTCTGAGCTGGTGGCCATCACTTTATCCTGTGGCAGTGAATCCAACAAAGTAATTCTGTATCTGATTAATTTTCTGTGGTAAGCTACAGCCTCATACTATTGCCCATCCCCAAAATTAGTAGATTAGTCTTCCAAATAAACCATGGCCCTTTTTAGCCATGCTAGTCTGTTGCAGCAAAATTACACAGAAGTCCAGTGACACCTTAAAAGACTCTCTCTCTCTCTTTCTCTTTCTCTCTCTCTCTCTCTCTCTCTCTGTATGTATGTATGTATGTATGTATGTATGTATGTATGTATGTATGTATGTATAATGCATTTCCCAGAGGGGGTGATTTTTCAGGTTCCTGCCCACTAGCAGCCAGCTGGCTGGTGGGGGAAAATCCTTTCCACAGAAGTGACATCATCACATCAGTGATGTTGCTTGGTGTCACTCTGGTTTGGGGGCAAAACTCTATGGTTTGAGGGTGATTTTACCATGGAGTTTTGCCCCCAAACCAGAGCATCGCTGTGCAACATCGTCAACATGATGATGTCACTTCAGTGTGATATCAGCATGTTGCAGCGCTCCACCCCCACTCCCAGAAAGTCCCTCCCCCACCAGTGTGATAATCAGATCTCACAACCTTAATATATATTCCAGCTTGAGTTCGTGCCATAGTAAATGCCTTTAGTCCTTAAGGTGTCACTGGGCTTTCATTTAATTTGAGTGAAAACTTAACAGTTATGTAAGGCTCAAGGTGGGATAGAGATATTGAAATAAATAAATAAAAATCCAGGATGCTGGTCTGACAGCAGCACTACTGTTCCTTAGGGAAGCAAAGTGTTATTGAACAATGACTCTGAGGGTCTTAACTGTTTAAGGTTTTCACCAAGGACCTTTCTCTGAATATCTTCTTGGCTGAATCTTTCATATGCAAACAGCAGAGCCTTAATGGCAGTAGCTCTACAGTTATGCATATGAACCTGCTACATGAGGTCTCTTTGAGTACTGTACATCCCTGTGGCCTTTAGGAAGGGCTCCTTGAAGGGGAGGTATTCATTCAGTAAGACGGTGTCGTACGTCTGGCTGATAGCATCTGCTGGGAATAAGGTGCCAACCTCTAGGTGAGGAATGGAGAGGTCTTGGGATTACAACTGATTTCCAGTCTCCAGATGACAGAGATCAGTTCCCCTGGAGAATATGGCAGCTTTCGAAGGTGGGCTCTATAGCATTATACCCCACTGAGGTTCCTCCCCTCCTCAAGCCACCCCCCCAACTCCAGGAATTTTCCAACCCAGGGTTTGGTGTTGTCAAGTCACAGCTGACTTATGGCAACCTGATGGGGTTTTCAAGGCAAAAGATGTTCAGAGATGGCTTGCCACTGCTGGCCTCCATGTCATGACCCTGCTGTTCCTCGGTGGTCACCCTGCCAAATACTTGCCAGGGCCGACGCTGCTTAGCTTCTGAGATCTGATGAGATCAGGCTTGCCTGGGCTATCCAGGTCAGGGCATGGTAAGTGAACCCTAGCTGGGAACAATATACTTTATTTTTATGCACTGAGTAAAAATGGATTTGTTCTGAGTTACTTCAAGCTTGTCATGAGGCAGGAGACAGATGTTTTGAATAAGTACAGTAATGAGTAGATAAGAAGAAAGCAACATGAAATATTACCTTTGCCATGACATCCACACAAGGGCTCTGCATATGAAGAGCCATGAGCCCATTCATTAGTTACCAGATAAGACACAAGCTCTTTCTCTTGTAAAATCCTGCTGGTGACTTTATATCATTAAAAAACTATGATTTATGCAATCTGCAAGAATAGAAAGTTTGTCTGAAAGGTGCATCCAAGCAAATTCTGAAGCCACTCATAAGCAATGCTCCCTCTAAGCGATGGAGTCCTGTGAGCAAAAATTCTACTTTGTGAACTACTGGCATTAGGGTTGCCAAGTCACTTACCTGGCAAAGCAGGGGAGTCCCAGTCCTGGACTGGGACATTCGCGTGCATGCTTTATGCGTGCAAGGCACGATGACGTCATCCGGAAGTGATGTCATCATGTTGGGCATGTTTCCAGCTGATGCTCTAGCAATCGGCCTGGAATTCTATGGTACCACAGAGTTTTCAGGCTGATTGCTAGAGCACCAGGCACGTCGGCCCGAACCAAGCACTTTGGAGGGCGAGGTTTCCCCCGCTGGCCTGATCCGGACTGTCAGATTGGGGGCCCTTTCAGTGGGATTTGGCAGCCCTAACTGGCATTAAAGTTGTGAACAAGCGATTTGGCTACTGTGTAAATTAGTCTGCTCTGGAGCCATCCTTCCTGAGCTAAAACAAAAATTTGTGAGCCGGGGGCTAAAAAACTGTGAGCTAGCTCAGACTAACTCAGCTTAGAGGGAACACTGGTCATAAGGCCTCTTGAAGCTGGGTGGTTGTTTTTTGGTAGCTGTTTTGTGTGAGAAGCTGTGCTCTTAGCATGAGCTTTATTACATCTATAAGTTTATGGCCACAGTAAAGTGGAACATTATCTTAGCCTTTCAGTGAATGAGTGTTTCTCCAAAAATAGTAAATGGGTTACCCAGTGATAATTTTGGTGAAGGTGAAAGTGAGAATGGCCGGGTCACTCATACCTGAAATTCTTCAGAAGTGGTCCTGTTCCCCCTCCCCCTGTAGTTTCCTGGAAACGATTTCCTGATTAAAAGCTACTAAGTGAAAACCTTAAGAGAAACCATTTGCCTCAAGAACTTTATAGTGTGTGACTTCTGCAAGTGCAGATCACATTAAGTCAAGTGTGTTTTGTCAGCTTTGGCCTCTAGGGTGCCATTACACCACCTTTAAAGCTTGGTTTAAAGTGCCCTTGGGAAGAAGGTTTGTTCTGTGTTTTTTTTAAAATGAACATTTTAGCACAAGCGGAATTCCAACCTTAAGTTATCCTTTTGCTTTTGCAGCCATACCAGAGACATATCTCGCTTCTAGATTACATGTTTCAGTTTTACACAAAAAAGAAAATTTTATTGAGGTTGATTGGAAAGGCAACTTCAGCTCTACCATGGTAGTAATACAACTCATAACAGCTTTCTTTCCCAAAGCTTCCAAAGTGTTTTACAATTAGCTGTTTACTCCCTACCTGTAATTCAGTTGTTTATTTTGCTGGGATTGCAGATGGTGTATTTTTTCCAGTGGGGGGGGGGACAGTTTTGCTGAGGATATGGACTATACCCTTATTTTATAAAAGTGTAAATACTGACCTTATGCCCTACAGACTTGAAGAGACTGTGAAGATATTACACAATAGAAGCCCTTTCATTGATAAATCGCACTGCAGGCCATTAGAGGGAACATTCAGACCCTCATCAGTAGACATGGTTTACTCTTGTCCTCCAGCCCAGACTTGGAAATCACGGATTGGTTAGCTTGAGTCAGGAAGTTGGGGAAAGACTGGGCACTCATAAGGGAGAGGGAAGAGGGTGAACATGAGTCTAGAGCTGAGACCTTGTGGCTGAACAGTTCTCATAATCTACCAACAAGCTTCATCTGTTGCTCAGTTTCCTTCTTCCAACTTATTTTTTCACTTTCTGAAATGATCACAGTAAATATGGATTCCAGGAAACATTTGACTTCTGATGGTATTACCAGATTGGGTTGATTTATGCCAAACTGTACCTAGATAAGCTTTCAATGTTACCTAGTGGTCTAAAGATGATGATTTAGCACACAATGAAGTAAAATGTATATACTTATTTATTAAAGCATTCCTGTAAACAATAGGATGTTTTGGAGGACATTAATTCATAGGGTAGCCAGAAGTCAGAAGCAACTTTACAGCAGTTAACACATACATACTACTTTTCTACCCAAATCAAGGTCCCTAAAGTGGTGAACATTAAAACAAAGCACCAAAACATTAAAACATTTCAGGCATATAAAAGATTTAAAATACAAATATATTAAAACTAGGGAGCAAAGCCCATTGTGGTGGAAGACAACAGGCCCTAGAAAGGAAGGGAGGGAGGTGGAAGGGAGAGAGGGTTGGAGAAAGGAAGGAAGGAAGGAAGGAAGGAATAGGGGGAAGAGTGAAAGAAAGGAGAGAGGAAGAAAGGGAAAGGGGGAAAGGAAGGGAAGAGGGGCAGAAAAGGGCTTCTCTGGGCCCAGAGAAGGCCTTTTCTGTCCCCCATACACCATCCCCTGGGCCTTCTATGGGGGCAGTAGGCAGTGTGTGGGGGAAAAGGGCTTCTCTGGGCCTACTGCCCCCATAGAAGGCCCATAGGATGATGCGTGGGGGACAGAAAATGGCTTCTCTGGGCCTACTGCCTCCATAGAAGGCCCAGGGGATGGTGTGGGGGGGACAGAAAAGGCCTTCCCTGGGCCTACTGCCTCCATAGAAGGCCCAGGGGATGGGGTGTGGGGGTGGAAAAGGCCTTCTCTTGGCCTAGTGCCCCATAGAAGGCCCATGGGATGGGGTGTGGGGGACAGAAAAGGCCTTCTCTGGGCCTACTGCCCCCATAGAAGGCCCAGGGGATGGGGGGTGGGGGGTGGAAAAGGCCTTCTCGGGGCCTAGTGCCCATAGAAGGCCCAGGGGATGGCATGTGGGGGGTGGAAAAGGCCTTCTCTGGGCCTGGTGCCCCATAGAAGGCCCAGGAGATGGTGTGTAGGGAGCGGAAAAGGCCTTCTTGGGGCCTAGTGCCCCATAGAAGGCCCAGGGGATGGGGTGTGGGGGACGGAAAAGGCCTTCTCTGGGCCTAGTGCTCCATAGAAGGCCCAGGGGATGGGGTGTGGGGGACGGAAAAGGCCTTCTCTGGGCCTAGTGCCCCATAGAAGGCCCAGGGGATGGGGTGTGGGGGACGGAAAAGGCCTTCTCTGGGCCTAGTGCCCCATAGAAGGCCCAGGGGATGGGGTGTGGGGGACGGAAAAGGTCTTCTCTGGGCCTAGTGCCCCATAGAAGGCCTAGGGGATGGGGTGTGGGGGACAGAAAAGGTCTTCTCTGGGCCTAGTGTCCCATAGAAGGCCCAGGGGATGGGGTGTGGGGGACAGAAAAGGCCTTTTCTGGGCCTAGTGCCCCATAGAAGGCCCAGGGGATGGGTTGTGGGGGACAGAAAAGGCCTCCTCTGGACCTAGTGCCCCATAGAAGGCCCAGGGGATGGGGTGTGGGGGACAGAAAAGGCCTCCTCTGGGCCTAGTGCCCCATAGAAGGCCCAGGGGATGGGGTGTGGTAGACGGAAAGGGGTTTATCTGGGCCTAGTCCCCTCATAGAAGACCCAGGGGATGGGGTTTGGGGGACGGAAAAGGGCTTCTCTGGGCCTAGTCCCCTCATAGAAGGCCCAGGGGATGGGGTGTGGGGGACGGAAAAGGGCTTCTCTGGGCCTAGTGCTCCATAGAAGGCCCAGGGGATGGGGTGTGAGGGACGGAAAAGGCCTTCTATGGGCCTAGTCCCCTCATAGAAGGCCCAGGGGATGGGGTGTGGGGGATGGAAAAGGCCTTCTCTGGGCCTAGTTCCCTCATAGAAGGCGGAAAAGGGCTTCTCTCACTTGCCTCAGCCTTGAGGGCCTGTCTGCGCTCACAGTCCAGACGGTCCTCTCCTGTCGGAGGACTGGAGCAGACTGAGCTGAAAACACTGACGGGGGCTGACGGGGGCGGGACTTTGCGAAGCAGCCAGTCAGCCCTGGCAAGTGTCTTCTGACTGCCAGTTCTTGAGCTGAATCAATTATGGGAACCATAGAATGTGGTGGAACCAAAATTCAAATATATCTAAGGACAGGATATCTAAAACAAAAATATTCATAATATAAATTGCTGTGTACCCAGCGAGACCACACATGTGGTCGGGTCTGCAAGTGGCCATGTGAAGGGCCCAAGCTTCACTCCAAAAGACAATAGCCGAAAGACAATAACGGATCCTAGCGCATACCTATTGGAGGGCTAGGATCCAAGTATGGATCTATGGGACTCAAATGCATTGTAAAAAGCATATCACGGGAGTGGGTGTGTGTTGGGTGTGGGTTGGCTACAGGGATCTGGTCCAAGGAACTTCATCTCAAGATCTACCTGTAACTAAATAAAGTATGAGCTGAAATCACTCTCCAGTGCATCAGCCTCAGTACTTTACACTGGCTACGAAGGTGGGATCCTGATGAGTGAGCCTGACTCTTCCTCCAGCACAGCACTGAGCACTGATCCTTCAGAGGCCGGCACTCCCCGAACTACTCATGAGCAGCACTGCAGTGTGCATCACTCCCCAGGACGTTGCTCCCCACTTCATTCGAGAATCATGGCTGTCACTCTGGGACACCCCAAGGTCTTTGACCCCACACACCCCGAGTTCTGGGAATCGTGGGTAGACCAGTTCACCAGCTTCTTCACCTACCATGAGGTCACAGATGCCAACAAGAAACGGGCCCTACTCCTCAGCACATGTGGAATGGCCACCATTCATCTGGCCAAAGGCCTCCTGGCACCCAAACAGTTGACTGAAAATACCTACAGTGAAATCATTGCGAGTTTATTGAAGTACTATATGCCGAAGCTCACCATGATGGCCAAGTGCATGGACTTTCAAGCGTGCCTCCAGAAGCCCAGCAAAATGGCCGCGGCATTCATGGCTGAACTCCGTCAACAAGTGATGGACTGTGAGTTCATGAAAGTGGAAGAAAACGTCCTGACACCATTTGTCTGGGGTCTGTGGGACGCCAAACTCCACCACAAACTGATAGGCATCACAGACCTCAGGATAAATGGAGTCCTCCAGATGGCCACTGCGTTTAAGGGCTCCCACCACGACCGTCTGCCATCTTCATCTTCAACACACCATGTGTTCCCAGCTGCGGCATCAGACAACTCGGATGAAGTTGAGGTTGTCCAGATTCGCCAACCCAGCCACCTGAATCACCAGCCCCAGGCCGGGGCCACCACACATCAGGGAAAACCAGCATCCCAAGCATCCTGTGCTAGCTGCGGAGACTCACACGAGCGCTTCTGTGATGCCATCTGCCAAACATGTGGATAGGAAGGCCACATTGCCCGGGTCTGCTGATCCCGCGGCAACCAGAGGACAATGTCCACTCACCAGGAGGATCTGGACCTGCATTTGCTGACCATCAGCTACCACCAGCACCAGGTAATGAATTTGCCCCCAGAAGCCTTTAACAAAATGCACGTTACAGTATTAATAGAGGGGTCCCCCTGCCACATGGAACTGGACACGGGGTCCTCTTTTTCCATAATTTCTGCAGAGACATTCTGGAAGCTCTGCCCTCAGGGGGGACCCCTCCTGAAACAGCCACGGGGTCTGTCCCTTAGGGACTTAAAAAAAAAACCATGGCCATCAAGGGCTGGGGCAAATTCAGGGTGCAATTCAGAGACTTTGATGACCCTTTAGAATTGCTGGTGGTGGAAGGGAAACTCAAGAGCCTGCTGGGACTGGTGTGGTTCGGGCCACTGGGATTTGAGGTGATGGGTGTCAACTCCATACAGCCTCAGGACTTTAATTCAGTCTGTGAGGAGTTTATGGCAGTTTTCGATGGTACACTTGGCCACTACTCCAGAACCCCCATCTCTCTGGAACTTGATCCTGCTGTATGACCCATCAGAATGAAGGCCAGGCAGCCCCCATTAGCCCTGTGGCCCAAGATAGTGGTTGGACCACCTGGTAGAGCAGGGAGTGCTGGAGCCAGTGACACACACTTGCTGGGAAACCCCCATAGTAACCCCGGTGAAGCCCAACGGGGATGTCAGGATTTGTGCCGACTATAAGTGCACCATTAACAAGGCACTGCAAGACCACGCGTACCCGGTACCGGTGGTCAGTCACGTGTTGGCCTTCTTGGCAGGGGCAAGGGTTTTTGGCAAACTAGATTTAGCCCAGGCCTATCAGCAGCTGCTGGTAACAACACCGCCACTGAGGCCCAAACGATAGTAACACACAAGGGGGCTTTTAGAGTGCGGCAGTTGCAATTTGGGGTGAGTGTGGGGCCCGGTATCTTCCAAAACTTGATGGATTGTCTTCTCAAAGGCATCCCAGGAGTCCAGCCACTCTTCAATGATATTCTGATCACAGTCCCAGACTCTGAATCGTTTGCTGAGTGGCTCCAGTCAGTGCTGGAATGCTTCACTGCAGCCAGGCTGAAGGTAAAGCAGGAGAAGTGCCTACTGGGAGTGCCACAGGTGGAATTCCTGGGGTTTGTGGTGGATGCCCAGGGGATTCACCCTACACAAGATAAAGTCCGCGTCATCAGTCAAGTGCCCACACCCTCTTCCAAGGCAGACTTACAGGCTTTCCTAGGCATTTAAATTTTTTACCACTCCTTCTTACCCCACAAGGCCACCGTCACTGAACCCCTCCACAGGCTACTAGACAAGCACGCTCCCTGGATCTGGGGTCCTAAATACACCACCACTTTTTGGGCGGTTAAAGAACCGTTGGTATCTAATGATGTCCTTGCCCATTTTGACAAGTCCCAGCCCATGGTTTTAACTTGTGACACTTCTCCCTATGGGGTGGGGGCCGTACTGGGGCACTGATTGGCTGATGGGCATGAGGTTCCTGTGGCCTATTACTCCTGGACTTTGTTGGCTGCGGAGCGCAACTACACACAGATTGACAAAGAGGCCCTTGCAATTGTTGCCAGCGTGAAGAAATTTCATGACTTCCTGTATGGCTGGGCTTTCACGATTGTTACCAACCACAAGCCCTTGCTGGGTTTGCTCACTCCGGGCTGCCAGACTCCCCAGATCTTGTCTCTCTGAGTGCTCTGCTGGTCTATTTTCCTTGCGAGATACCAGTATGCGCTGCTCCACCATCCCGGTAAAGCGATGGGGCACGCAGACACCTTAAGCTGCCTCCCGCTGCCCTCCTCTGACCCCGACCCCTGCCTACCATATCGGCTTGCTGGAGGACCTGCCTGATCACCCAGTCCACTGGGGAACCAGAAACTACTGATCCTGCACATCCAGGGACAAGTGCGATTCCCAGAGAGGTGGACATCGGCAACCCAGAACCAATGAGCAACCCAGAGCTCAGCAGCACACCAGATCAGGGTCCAATCCTTGCAGCAGAGACTCTGTCCCTGGAGCCAACAGGAATGGGGCCAGGGAGCCCAGCCCCAGTTCTGGATGTCCGCAGCTCTACAAGGGAGCAAAGGAGGCCCATGTACCTAAAGGTATGCTAGGGTATGCTAGGGTAACCTGGATCAAGAGGGGAGGGGTGTTGTGTACCCAGCAAGACCGCGCATGTGGTTGGGTCCGCACATGACCATGCGAAGGGCCCAAGCTTCACTCCAAAAGACAATAGCCCGAACGGATCCTAGTGCACACCTATTGGAGGGCTAGGATCTGAGTATGGACCTATGGGACTCAAATGCACTATAAATAGCGTATCACAGGAGTGGGTGTGTGTTGGGTGTGGGTTGGCTACAGGGATATAAACTGGCCTCCGGGCCAGGGAATTTCATCTCAAGATCTGCCTGTAACTAAATAAAGTATGAGCTGAAATCACTCTCCAATGCATCAGCCTCAGTACTTTATATAAACACGCACACAAAAAGAAATGAATATGAAGGAGGGCTAATAAGAGTTAATAGGGGAATGCCAAACAAGCAAAAAAAAAAAAAAAAAGCCTTCACCTGTTGGCAGAAGACAATGACAGAGGGAGATGGATGAATCTCCCTGGGAAGAGGCTTCTAAGGTTTTGGTGCCATGACTGCAAAGGTGCTTTCTCAGGCTGCTATCTATCTTGTCTCAGAAGACAATGGAGGGAGGGACTTGAAGCAGGGCCCCCGAAGACGACCTGAGTTGTCATATCCCCTGGAGAAAATGGATACTTTGGAGGGTGGACTCTATGGCATTGTACCCAACTGAACTCCCTGTCTTCACCAGGCTCTATCCCCAGATCTCCAGTGGTTTTCCAACTTGCATCTAGCAACCCTAACCCACTAATCTCCAGCTGGTGGTTGGGAGGAGGACCCTAGTGCATAACATGAAACAGTGGTTAGGGATTTACATTCTTATTTACACCAGTGCAGATGGAATGTGGATATCCACATTGCTGAGTCCAGTTGAGGGATTGTGTGTTCCAAAAAGAGTGAAGGAATCCATGCACAGAAGCTGTTTTTGTGCACAGTTTTGTCTTTTGCAATGAATTGTTAGTTTACAATGTGTGTGAGGTATGTTGGAAGCCAGTGTGTTTTCAGTAATAAATGCAAAGAAACACTCTATCTGGAAGAATACTTTAGGAAATATTCCCATTAAAAACCATCCTTAATAGTTGATTTAGGTACCATGAAATGTCTTTGTTTCCTAAAATGGTTTTGACATATTCCATGAGTATGTTAGAAAATGATGTATGGTGGTTAGTAGGTCCCTTGTTATAGATCATTATGTAGTTGTCCTACGTATGACTGAAAGAGTTAAAAGTGCAGAAGAACTCCCAGCAGCCTTACTGGGCCCAAGGGAAGCTTGGACAGAAATTTTGGCAGCAGAATTCTTTATGTGGAGGGATATGAGGTTGGATCTATCACAGAGTTACTTTATTTTAATTTAAAAGGCTGTCTAGATAAGAAACCACTAGATTTGAAAAGTTCCCAGCCATTTAGCTTCCCATTGGCTTTTCTTTCTCTTCTCTGTGTCAGAACATATTTTGAAAAAAAACCTTGACTTCAAAAAGAAATTTACAAAGGTCACGTAACAGCCTGTTCATTGTTCTGGAAGCAGCTTCATAGAATGACAGATAACATTCTGAAACTCTTGGCTGGAATATTTTCATGCTGTGTTACTTTGTTACTTTGTTATGGTTTGAGATACATATTAAGATACACATTTAGCAAAATCTACTGGGTATTATGCATGGTTAATAGAGGAAAGGAAATAGATTGTCCTTCTGCCATTCAGAGGACTAGCATAGCTTATATAAAGAAAAATAGTTAAATTAGTAATACAAAGACTATTGTCAAAATATATAAGGTACCATCAAGGCAGCTAACAAACCCATAATATATTTATACCTAATCACTGTAATATGTAAGTATATGCATGCACATTGTGGACACTATGAGACCATGATCACCGCATGATTTGTAGTCTGAGAGTTTAATCAGAGTCATTTTCCAATATTAGAATTTTTAGAGATCATCTGTTAATTGAGATCTCAGTTAATTCACTCACTATGATCTGTAAACTGCGGTGGCTCAAGTGGTTAAGACGCTGAACTGCAGGCTGTGGAAGGTCAGTAGTTCAGCAGTTCGAGACCCAAGAGTGCCACATGATGGAGTGAGCTCCCATCTCTAGTTCCAGCTCCTGCCAACCTAGCAGTTCGAAAGCAAGAAATTGCAGGTAGTTAAATAGGTACCACTCTGGTGGGAAGGTAACAGCGTTCCGTGCACCTTGGTGTTTAGTCATGCCGGCCACATGACCACGGAAATGTCTTTGGACAGCGCTGGCTCTTCAGCTTTGAAACGGAGATGAGCACTGCAACCCTAGAGTCGGATTCGACTGGCTTTCGAGCAAGGGAACATTTACCTTTACTTTACCTATGATCTGTAAGAAGTTGTGATACACAAGAAATTTCAGATCTCAGCAGCTTCTCAGATGCATATGATTAGAAAAAAGTTTAGAAAGAAAAAAAAATAACAATTCAGATTTTTTAAAACTTTCTTATTCCTGAGCTCTAGGTCAGTGTTATTTGGTCAGGCTATTGAGTGGACCTTTTGCCACACTGTATTGTTCCTTCTCTGCCTGGGTATCTCACTTATTTTTGACAACATTAAAAAAATATCTAAGCATACATCTAAGCAAACATGGTATCATGCTTAAAAGCTCATAGGTTCTGATTCTCAGGTTGTGGTCACACACTCGAGACAATGCAGGGGGAAACAAGGCTATTTGTTCTGTAGGAATTTGACCCGCACTTGCACGATCACACAGTCCCTGGGAGCTGTGGGGGCAGCCCGCCGCTGTGTGATCAGACACAAGCACGGGTGAATCGTTTTTTTTCCCCCCTCCCATGTGTTTCTGGTGCACTTCAATGAGGGATCAATGATTTGCATCTCCGCACTGAGTGCTTCCGATGCAGTGTGCAATGATGCGCATACTGAAATGGGGAGAAAAACAACGGCATGGAGTCGGGATAGCCTGATCAGACCATCCTGATGCCATGGGAGCATGCTGGAGCGATCACACAGGGGAAAGTCCATTCCTGGCCCATAGCAACCCGTTTGCTACCAGACTTTCTCTAGTGTCTTTTTACTGCGCTTCTGTGGTGAAGCAAAACAGGTTGCTAACGGGTGCAGAATGCTTTCCAGATGTTTGCATCTGATTGCGCCCTTAAAATCCACCCAGCATTTGCACCTATGGCATGGCTAATTCTGCGTGTGATCACAGCCTCAGTTTATTTTGTGTGGTGGCCTTTTTTTAAAAAAAGGGTGCAGCCATCTTGGGCCCTGTTCGTAGGGGTGAAAATGGGGTATAAGTATTTTAATAAATAAATACAGTTATCAAGGGGCAAGGATGTTGTTTCTGATGAGATGCTGGCAACAGGAGAAACAGGAAGGTGTTGGGGGCATGGAGTTAGAAGGGGAGAGGGCAAGGCGGATCAATCAATCAATCAATCAATAAGATGCTCAGTAGGCTCTTCAGAGGGGCTCCATGGGCTTGAGCTAAGGTTTATATGGAGAAACACAAGGGCTCCTTTTTTAAAAGTGAAGAGACAGCTCATAAATACTATTAAAATTGCATTGTCCTATACTTTCTATGTAATCTTGAAGGCTTAAAACACTTCGTTGAATGAAATCCGAGGGGTGTTTCTCACATTATTGAGACAAGAGTTCTGTGTATGCCAAAAATGCAAGAAAAGGTAATATCAGGGTGCATAACACTGGTATCTGTTTCAGTGCTACAGCATGCATAGTGCTCTTTTTCAGGTTCTTTTCAAGAAAAGACATGTATAATGTAGCAGGACAATTATATTTTCATTCTTCTTCAGACAGGTTTTTAGTGCACCCTTCTCACCTCACCTTCCAAAAATTCTGCCTTTGTCTTTGATGCACTGGAAAACATCATTAGAACAAAGTGGCTCTTCTTTCCAAGTGATGTTGGAATGGTTGGATAGTGGGGAACAGCTCTCCTACAGTAATCATTGTGGATAAGACATCCACCCATGTCTTGGCTGGGGCAGGTAGAAAGGCAACCTCTGGATCAGGATCCCATCTCTGTGCCTTCCTCCAGGAGTCCCAGCATGGTCCAGCCCACATTTTGAAATAACTGGTCTACACTCATATCTCAGTGCCTCATTCTCTTACCAGCAGTGTGGCATGTCCTCAGGGAACTCGGGTAACTTGTCCTTGCACTCATACTCCTATACTCATTTGGGGAAGCCATTCAAGTAGGAAGCTGTGTGTACTACGGAATCCAGCATAGCCTGAACTACCCGGCCCCTCCATTCTATTGTGTTGGATCTGTTAAAAGACCTCCTCCAGTTCCCTAAAATGGAATCAGAGGGAGAAGATGCTGCTGCCCAATCCCAGGCATGCAAGGATATCCATTAAATTAGGCAGAGTGAGATAGTTGCTGCACGTGGTACAGTTTGGTTTCAATAAAGCAAGCAAACTATCAGTTATTTAATTTAAAAAAAACTCTAGTGGGGTGCCTCAGGTGCCAGAATGTCATGGGCTGGTGTTGCCTCTATGCCTCAATATTCTGTCCTTGTTCCTGTTAGTCTCTGAAGCAGTATATAATTTTCACTTGGCACTAGATATTTTAGGCAAAAAAGTGCTGTTTATGACTGCCTTTTGTTCTGGTTTCTTCTCATATTGATTGGCAAGCCCAAGGAAAAGGAAAATTTCTCTTTTGCAGCTGAAGAAATTAAATGAACACTTCTTTTTGGTAAATTTTGCTTTTGCCAGATGTTGAATATTTGGGGCAATCCCCCCCCCTATTTTTCCCAGCACATATTTTGTGTGCTATTAATGCCCTGGATGGGTTCCACAGCACACACCCGTTAAGATGGACCACTAAGGTAACTGAACAGAGGGAAACAAAAACACAATCAAAGCCTTCCAAATTTAGGGACACATTTGGATGGCGCCTGCAAACCCAAACATTTGGAAAAGTTGCTTTAATTGTGATTCAAACCAAGACCATCAATAAAGCTCTAAGTGGCTCCAGATCCCAGCAGGAGCATTGTTAAGAGTGAATGGGCAGTGGTATGACCAAAGGCACACACCAGCCCTGAAAATCAAACATTCTCTCAAGAAAGCTTTTCTAAAATAAACTTCCAAGATGCTTGAAAATCACAGCAGAGTTGCTATTAAGGAAGCCACTAGAGCTAAATGGTTATACCTACACACTGTGGTGTGTATAGTGTGCATTCATAACACAGGGAAAGCTGAATGTAGTTAAGGCTTGTCCAAAGTGTTTTAAAATGGAAAGCAGGGGGTGTCTCTGGAAAATGCTCCTACTTTCCCAATATTAATTGAAGGGTTTTAGACTGTGTGGATGCAGCAGCCTCCAAGTTATAAGCACTTGGGAACACAATATTATTAGCAAGGACAAAATTTGCTGCCTTTCAAAAGCTTGTCTCCTGACATCCACCTGTCCCTTCTTTTCAGACCATTATCTTCTTGTAAGATTCCCCTACACCACAGTACTTTCACGTAATTAGAAAGTCTTCTAATTAGGGATGGGCATGAATTTTGCCCTGTTCACAGTTTGGGACATCCACAATCTTTTAAGGCAGTTAATGGGGTTCATGCCAGTTCCTGGCTAGAGCAGAAAAAAGGGATTTAAAAGGACTCCAAGCTCCTTTAAACCCCTGCTTTCTGCTCCAGCAGAAAGTCATAAAAACCTCTGAGTCCCCACTGCTGCTGTTGTTGTTGTTCAGTCGCACAGTCGAGTCCAACTCTTCGCGACCCCATGGACCAGATCACTCCAGGCCCTCCTGTCTTCCGCTGTCCTCTGAAGTTTGCTCCATTTCATGTTCGTTGCATCGATGACACTGTCTAACCATCTCATCCTTTGCCGTCCCCTTCTTCTTTGACCTTCAATCTTTCCCAGCATCAGGGTCTTCTCCAGTGAGTGTTCCCTTCTCATTTGGTGGCCAAAGTATTTGAGTTTCAACTTCAGGATCTGGCCTTCCAGGGAACAGTCAGGGTTGATTTCTTTTAGGATTGAATGATTTGATCTCTTTGCAGTCCAAGGGACTCTCAAGAGTCTTCTCCAGCACCATAGTTCAAAAGAATCTATTCTTCAGCGCTCGGCCTTCCTTATAGTCCAGCTTTCGCAGCCATACATTACTACTGGGAATACCATTGCTTTGACCATGCGGACTTTTGTTGGCAGGGTGATGTCTCTGCTTTTTATCATGCTGTTTAGGTTTGCCATTGCTTTCCTCCCAATGAGCAGGTGTCTTTTAATTTCATGGCTGCAGTCACCATCTGCAGTGATCTGGGATCCCAGGAACGTGAAGTCTGTCACTACTTCTACGACTTCCCCTTCTATTTGCCAAGGAGTGATGGGGCCGGATGCCATGATCTTGTGCCCCACTGCTGAGCTGGGCACAAACTGCAAACATGTGGTTTGGTTCATGGGCAAACTGAACTGAAACATGAACCAAATTGTGGGTTGGGTGTCCCCCATTGCCAGCCTGCTTCCTGCTGTGCCTGGCTTTGCTACCACTGGTGGAAGATGCCCAATATACATGGTCCCTGGGCTGGAGCAGCCTCCTTACCTGCCAATGCCACATGCTCTGTCCCTGCCCTGGGTTCCTGGAGTGGGTTTGGTCACTGTACTGCGGCCATGGCCCATGCCCCTGTGTGACTCTGCCACTGTGTGACTCACCATGGTTGTCTCCTCTGCCGACTGCCTCAGCTGACTGTCCCTTCACTGCTACCAGCTTCCTCCTCCTCCTGGGTGAGTTCCTGATGGGAGGTCTGGGAGGCATCCTCAGATGATGGGGATGAGTGCTCGGGGTCTCCCAGATCACTGAGTGATGGATGGGGGCTTCCCCTGTTGAAGTAGCACCCAACCCTGGACAGACTGCTCCTCATTTTCTAGCTTTCTTGTGCAGTCGTTTTCAACTTTAAAGGGACTACACAAGAAGGCCTAAAACAGCTGAGTGGTTGGGAGCGCTCCCACCACTCAGCTGTTCTTGCTTCTTTCTGCTGTTTAAAGGGACTGCAGTTTTCTGGGCCCACAAACCATGAACTGAAGCAGTTTGTCAGAAAGCAAACTGGTTCATTTCGGTTCACAGTTTAGCCATGAACTGAACTGCATTTTTGCTGTTCATGCTCATCTCTACTTCCCATCCACAACCTGAATTGATAGTCATCTGCTTATCCCATCTGCTTACTTGATTAGGTAACATTCCTGCCACCACAAAACAACTGAATTGACTGATTGAAGAAAGTCCCTTCACAGTACAGATAAACCCTCTGGCTTGCCTTCCTGACTTGGCCCTGATTCACACAGCCAGTTTTCATTTTCAGTGGATTTTCACATGCTGAGTTGTTTAGGTAAATGATTCAACAAGTAAGAGCTGAAAAACCCTTCAAGTTATGTTGCCTCACAGTTTGGATAGGGACTGAACCATGTACAAGTCTGGTTCAACACAATCTAATCTCCTGATGAAAATAAACATGTTAGCTTCAGACATGACCATGTAAATGAAGTCTCATTCATGTTACAGTACTGCTGCTGACATATCAGTCAAAGGAGGTTATAGTAGAGTTAGTGGTAGCGGGATTTTTGTTTTGTTTTTGCTGAGTGGTTATATATATCTCGAGTTAATAACTAAGATTATATTTACTCCAAATGAGGCAAAGCCTGATGTTAAATATTGTTTGGCTGGAACTTGGCTTGGAGGACAGGTTCAGTTTGAAGGTTAGATATTTACTTAAACTTTATCTGAATCATATTGGTTTGGAAATCCTGATGGAAATCGCCCTAGGATCTGGCATGCTCCTGAATGTGCTCATGTTCCCAGTATTTAGGCCAAACCAGAGTTACCACAAAAGCAACCATTTTCAGGATTTTTTTTCCTACTTCCAGATCTATCCAAGTACAGAAGAGCAAAAGTGCTTGATTATCTAAAACCAACAAGAATGTTCAGCAAACAAGTTCGGCTAGGATCAATGGACTCTTATCTCAGCTTGTTCACACATTCTTAATCTTTAGCCTTACTTTGCAGTGTTTCTTTTTACCTGCAGCAATAAAACCACCTTTGAAACAGATGGTGGTGATTAACTTTAAGAAAAAGCTTTCAGAAGATCAAAAGTGGCCAGTTGTACGCTGACACAACATCCTATAATTTAGGAGAAGAAAGTTTATTGAGGATGCAACAGAAAGTTAGGAGGGGGTTAGACAGATTACATAGCAGTAAATACCTCTGGCTGGACTTCTTAGTATGGAAATGGTGGGTTCTGGATCAAGTAGTATCACTAGAACAAAAACAACCTTTTGTAGCAATGAAGTCTTTCTTGCAGTTCTTTCCTAGAAACCTCACCCTAGAAGTGTAATTAGTATCTGTGTGGTAAACATAACTTCTGCCTAATCCAGATCTTAAAGTTAAAGAAGTCCTCTCAGAAATTTGTAGTCAGAACAGGGCAGGTCTTTATCAATGAATCCTAAAGCAGGCAAGTGCACAGTCAAGAGGATTGAGATGTAGTCCTCAAGTAAACTTCTGAGCCATCCCATGGATTCCTGGTTGTTTGAGGTTGATTGAGACCACAGTTGATTTGCATACATGGCCATTTTTAATACTTGAGGAATTAATTCACTGGAAAAAGCAATACTAATCATGACAAATAGTGGCCCTGGCCCAGCAAGGTGAACAAACAGTGCTGCAAGCATAATCAAGGATCTTTTCATGTTCTCTCATTGGACTATCCACTGAACCACCAAAGCAGTTTTAGCACAGGGTAATTTTAACATCAAAGTTGCTGAAGAATAAATGGAAAGAAAAACAGAGCAGTGAGCTGGATCTGGGTGCAAACCCCATTGCTGTAAGAGCTGGACCTTCACCTCATTGTAACCATCAAACCCTGTTAATCCCAAATTAGTGAAGGTATTATTCTTGTGTAGGTGTCAGAATATAGTGATATGGAATGTGCAATGGGAGTCGATATATTGTTTGAAATGTGGAGGGCATCACAAAAATATTATTGGAAGATGATAGATACAAGAGAAGGAAACCAAAATATTTGTAGTATTTACTCAACTACCAATAATAAATCTGGTTATTTAGGCTTTGAAATAATACAAGAAGTAAACCTATCATGACTACATCATTCTATACAAAAGACATTCATGTTTTATCTTTTTTCTGTATAGAATTGTATAAAGTTATCAGTATTATAAATGTACATATTACTATAAAAGAAAGAGTAAAATGATTTTGAGTAATGTAACAATTATAGTTTTTGCTCTTCATTTGTCCTTCATAGTGCTTTTCTAAGTAAGTATTTAAGTGCCTTTGTTTAAAATGGACAGTAATAGTAACAGATAAATATATGATCATATATATATACACAAAATCAAGAAACAGAATAACATGTGAAAGAGTTGCAAAACAACATGGGCAGCTTCCATTTCAGACATGTATGAAGAGTCCAGAATTCAGAACCTAATTTGCATATTTTCCCAGGACCAGATGCCAGTTACACATAGAACAAGACAGATACCCAATAAATTATTGTTGATTACTGGATTGAGATAAATAACCAACTCATGCATTTTCCAAAAGATGTCCTTTCTCATCTACCCCATAATTAATAAATAATTCAGAAGGTACATCCTACCTGTTATCTGGAGTCATTGTACATTATTTTCAAGGCATTACTGGTAGTCCACCAAAAAAACTAACACCCATATTATACCTGCTATGTCTGTATTAGGGCCTTTGTGTGTCTTCTTCCATGATAAATATCACATTGGAGTTTAAGTTAATATGAGAGAGAGAGAGAGAGAGAGAGAGAGAGAGAGAGAGAGAGAGAGAGAGAGAGAGAGAGAGAGAGAGAGAGAGAGAGAGAATTAAGCATTCTAATGCGTAATATCTATATAAGACCTGGTATATTAAGTGAATGTGACATATAATGGCTTAAAATCCTATTTTTACATGATATCTGCATTATTTTCATGATATCTGCATTATTTTTAATCACATACCTTTGGTGTGACTGACTTAGGGGATTTCATTTGTCAGAAACTCATCAGGAACCAAGTTTCTAAACAGCCTTTACATACATATGACAGTTTGGAAGGGCTTGTGGGCCATGTCTGCTGTCTGTAACATTGCCTGCATCAGCCACTGGAGGGAGCGCAAGAACAACATGATCTACTAGCCATCTGTGGGGCTTGAAAGCACAGGTGTCCCATTCTTGATTGCCCACCACCAAACCTGGCAAACTGCATTCTTTGAACAAGTGCAGTGACCTAAGAATATGAAAAAGAGAAAGGGAAGGATAAAAACAACTGCCTATATAACAGATTCCTTCTTAAATTGTTTATAGTGGGAACCACTTTCATTCATTGAAGGCATTCTAAAACTTCTGGCTCCATAAACACCTATGGAAGATCCCTAGGAAGACCCCACCAAAGAATGTCAAGCACTTCTAAGGCCTGTATAAAGCAATACAGGAGTCCTACGTGTTCACTGATTGTACCTAAAAGTTTACTCAAAACTTCCTACACCAATTGGGCTACATTAAACAATCACACCAACTCTTGTTGCATTCCAAAATATCAGTGACCCACAATGCAATTCTAAGAGGACCTTCCTGGGAGCAAACCTCATCGAATAGACCTGAATAGGAGTCTCAGGGTTGCCTCCTTGTATGAGATGAGGATTGTGGCATAGTCAGGCAATACAAAAGCAAGAACAGACAGCTCTGGTCAGAAACAACATTTGCAGCTTGCTAAGGCAGGGAAATGGTAGGAGTGAAGAAACAAGGCAAGTTAAAATCTAACAGACAAGGGGACATTTGGAAGCAGCCTGGGAAGAGTCTAGTTCACTGGCTATTGTGCATGTGCTAGGGAAGAACAGTTGCATCTGTAACCTGATCATGAGCAAGGGGTCTCTGAGCTGATCATTATAAAGCTAATTAAAATTTTTCCAAAGTGTGAAGAGGGGGCGAGAGGGCTCACTGCAAATGCTACACATTTGAGAGGTATGCCAAACACACAACTCACAGAGAGCTTCTTCACTTTCTTTTTTAAAATATCAGCTTTTGCCCTTAGTTCAGCCTGCCCTCAAGGAGGGCCAGACAATAATATAAAAAACAGGCACTGTTGTGAGGTCACTCTGTGTAATAGTCAGCACTTTTATTTCCATAGCCTAGATGCTGTAGATGCATTGGATGCTGTAGATGCATTGGAACAGGGATGAAATTGCAGTTTCACCAAGAGCATGTGCTAATACTGATATGCATGATATGTGTGACATATAAGTCTTTAGTTAAACAGGCGTATGAACAAACATAGCAACATTGGAAGCTCATTGGAAGGGACATTTTCAAGTCTGTTAGTCATTTTGATGGATCTCACCCAGATTTCAGCTGCAAACAGGACCTCAGTGCAGGAAGCTTGAACTTTCAGTCGTACCTTTTCTCTCAATGAATCATATTCCTGGAAACAAGGGAATTTTGAAAAAAGAGTATATTTAGAATTTCATCCTGTCTGAGCAGCATACTACCTACATAGTCCCTAAGCAGTGCAATGCAGTGCAGTCATGTAATACAAATGTAGGCATCAGATAGAGCTGCTCAAAAATACAGGCTGAGTTCAGACTGGCAGTTTGGCCCAATATAGGCATGTTTCAGAAACGTTTCACAAATGGGTTAAAGGGGCCGGTTCACACAGGCACAGCCGTCAGGCATTCCCCAGCCATACTCAACCTGTCTTGTAGCGCTTCCCTCCCGAGTTTAAAAAGTGCCTGGTGAAAGTGGTAGCAAACCCTGGAGAGCACGTTGATCCTGCTACCTGGAAGTGTGAACACTGAAAGCCGAGAACAAGTGCAAATAACCAGATTTTTTTAAAAAGCCACTTACAGCTGTGCCTCCGCCAGGGGTGGGCCAACAGTGCGAATGCTCCCTTGTGCCTCCTCCCCGGTATGCTCCCGCATCAGTTGGTGCAGTGTGAACTGTTTGTTCCAGGTCTTTTTGCCACGACTCCCTCGCACTTCAAACTACCAGTCTGAACTCAGCCAAAGGTTGTCCTTTCACAAGAGATGGAGAAGGCTGGGAAAAGCAGTACAGAAGATGAATTATAAACATCTCTTCTCTTAAATCCTTCTTCAAAAGCAGCTTTGCCAACAGCCTCATTGGAAAGGAGCTGTTCCAGTTCAGTCCCTTACAGGCCCATAGCCAGGATTTTTTAATTTGAGGGGTCTTTAAATAAATCAGGGGGCACCCCACACACACCCCTGCACCCCCCAAGGGAGTGCCTGGGCTGAATGGGAAGTTGGGGGGCGGGGTCTTGGTCAGGGAGCTGGGCCCCAAGATGCCCCCATTGTAGTTACAGGTCTGGTCCCTTACATAGGTAAATTTCAGTTTCACAAAAAGACCCTAAAATGGCCCCTGAAATCCAAGAACAGGATTTCAGGGAGCATTTGGGGCTGTTGAAGGAGGAAAATCATGCTCCATGAGCATAGGCCCTGATACCCATGGAAACATTAGCGTATGGATCCAAGCCTACTAGTTTCAGATTAAACATGCATTCGAAAAATTTTCCAGCAAGAGTACTTGTAGTTTACTTGTTTGACTTGCTTTCTTCCATTATTATTGGACTGTATTTCTTTGAAGATTTTTTGGCATATAAGTGCTAAATGAATGACAATTGCTGGACAGAATCTGTGAGAACAGATTACAGTGTTTTTATCAAACAGTGTTGTAGAAAGAGCTCCCAGCTATTGCTACAAACCTGCATTTCCCAGTGAAACTGCAGGTTCAAGAATACCTCCCAGGCTGCAAACATTAGAACAGGTTCTCAGTTCACACCAATACTGCTGCAATTTTCTGGTTCATGTATTGTGTTTATTCACCTGCAGATGACTGGAATTGGTCCAAATGTATTCTGCAAAGTAGCCTGGAGTGACTAAGAATAAGCTACTATTATTAGCTTCCTTGAATCAGTATTTTGGGAGCAGCTCAGTTCTGCTAAACAATTTCTATGTTTAAAACAAATCAAGTTACATGTACAATTAATTGTTCCAGAAAACTAGAACAACATGTGAGCTGACTGCAATATCATATTTCAAAAATAGGGAATTGTATTTGAAGTCAACCTGGATATTTTTGGTGACTATCTCCAGATTTCCAAATGTGCAAGGGATGCAGCTTTTTCATGTACCATCTAAAAGCTCTTTAATGTACTTCCTGGGCTTAAGTGTGATCTAAGTGCAATGTGAACTTTGCTTTGCCTTAAACTCTGACCCTGATGGAATTTCATCATTTCACAGAGTTCGATTTCTGAAGCCCATTACCGATCAGTATCTGATCCAACCTGAAATGTTGGCTGTTATTTAAAACATATTTTTTTGTACGTGCAACTCTTCAAAATAGATATGCCTTGTTATAATACATACCACACTTGAATGTCTGTTCTTTCTTTATCAAAATGCAGAGTCAAAATTAAGATTTAAACAACTGTGATGCGTGGATCCAGCTTTGTGCACTGTTGTGGAAAATGCTTCCTTCTATTTTTGCTTAACCAAAAAATACAAAGGAGAGAAAAAGTTACAAAAGTTGTGGATAAATTTCAAGTCATTGTTTTCCTTTTTTAAATATAGAAAACTGTCTGGAGTTCTCATTACCATTCTCTCCAGGATAACATTGCTTTCAGTTCTGTTTAAATAAAACTGAGCAATTTTGCTAAGTCATAAATAGCGGAGTCTGCTAGTATTGGACAGTATCCATTGAATATATTTGCTGGATAGTATTTACTGAATTGTGCACAATCCTATGTTACCAATTTATGCAATATATTCTACAGTGCTGCCTGGTCTAGTCATAACCTATGGGAAATGAGGCAGCATTGTGCTGAAGTGGGAGGAAGGCAACAGGTAGGAAAATTGTATAACTGGATTCTCTTTTGCAATTAAAAACCCTCTCTGCTAGAGATGCACTGGCCCTGGGATGGGGTCGATAGTTATAGTGTAATCATCAACTGAGCAGAGACAATTGTGTTCACTCAGAGTGTGTTTTTGTTATTGGTATTTTATTACGAATTGATCCGGCTTGTTGAGCACGGACTTTTAATTACTTTTAACGACTTTTAACTGTTTATTGTAATGATTGTTACTGTTCATTGTTTATGTATGGCATGTGCCTTTATGTTCACTGCCCTGAGCCCTTGTTGGAAGGGCGGGATATAAATCTAATAAACAAACAAACAAACAAATAAATAAAATAGTAGAAACGTAAAATATTTGGGAATTTTTTTAATATCAATTTTTATTACTTTTTCGAACTTGTTAATAACAATCAAATCAAACATACAATCATATCAAACTAAGTAAATTTACAAGTAAGTAGAACAACTGAGATGGAACAAACATTATACAATTAGAGTCATACATAAATGCAAACTTTGTCACATGTAATGGGATACATCATAGTATTTGTGAGGAACCTTATAAGCCAATGGTAAATCCCCACTAAAAACATATTCTAAGAATAGTTGGGGAATTGACCGAGCTAGAAACTTTCTCCCTGATCAACTAGTTTTTATCCTGTAGTGAGAGTTTTTAAAAACAACAGAAAAACAGAAAAACAAACAGACAATCTGAAGCAGAACAATCTACTCTTATCTCCAAATTTAGAGCAGCCAGCTCAAGTTTGGGAAATTCCTGGAGATTTGGGGGGGGGTTTGCACCTGGGATGGGCAGGGTTTAGGGGGAGGGAGCTCAGAAAGATATCATATCATAGAGTCTACCCTCCAAAGCAGTTATTTTTTCCAGGGGAACTAATATCTGTTGTGTGAAGATCAGTTATATTTCCAGATAGGGTGGCCAGGTCCTACCTGGCAGCCAGTGGGGGGCTCCCAGGTCCTTTTTGTTGTGGGGTGACTCTCTAGTTTTGAGGCAAAACTATGGGTTTTTGCCTTCAAAACCATAGTTTGCCCTGAAACTAGAGCGTCACCTCTCTGACATTGATGACTTTTGGGTGAAGTCATCGCATTGGGGATGTTGTGCAATGATGCCACTTTTTGAAGCCCTCAGAAGTGGGCTCTGGGGGCTGGGAACCCTAATTCCAGGTCTCAGGCTCTACCTGGAGGTTGGCTATGTTATCAGGATTCTACCTCATTCTTCTGGATGTACAGATCAAACCCAAGGCCTGAATTGGTGGCTGACCCCAGCCTTGTTCACATGTTACAGTAAAGGCACATAAGATTTGTTTGTAAGAAAAAGTTAACGTGTTAAACCACAGACCCATACCTGGATGATTGTGTAGTTTAAAGCACACATTCAGCTGTGCATGTGTTGAATATAACATGAGAATTACTCAACACATGTGTAAAGAAAAATCAAGTGTACTCTGTACATGGATTGTAGGTCCGTTTACTCTAAACATATGAACAGAGATAGAGAAAAAGGTAATTAGATACAGTGGTACTCCATGCATGAAAATTGTGTCATGAGTTTTACACTTGTATACACTTGTTTATCCTAGGCCCCAGAGGCTCAAATTACAAAGTGCAATTTCCTTCCCTGTTCAAACTAAAGTGATTTTTTAAAGAAAAGCTATTTGTTTAACATACACAATGAACAATTGAAAGCTTTCCTTGTTGTGATGTTATTACAGGAACTCATTTAAGCACATGGAAGTACTACTTCTTCTTTGTTTGACAACAATTAAATCAATGTCAAATAGACTGAAGATTTAAACTCCTCCCTAGGGGCAAGATGCATTTTAGAGAGACAGACAGAGAAAAGAAGAACTTCTTTGATGGATGAAAAACCTACCGAGAAATACTAAACCCATTTGTTTTAAAAGGCTTTGGGTCATATTACCTTGCAGTCTCTAGCATGCAGGACATGAAGCCTTAAACCATAAGAAGTAGGAAAAGGCAAACCAGGTGTGACCATCAGGTGCAGCTGTACACAAACTATTTACTTTTGGTTAGCCCTACAGACTGTAATGGCATTATTCCTTTTTTTTGGGGGGGGGTTGTATTTTTCATCTGTGCATATGTGTGTGCATGTGAGTGTTTGTGCACCCGGAAGTCATGGCAACCTCTGGTGACTGACCCCTACCAGGGACCTGGAGCACATTCAGAGAGAGGTGGCTGGATAAAGCCTGCCCCCCCCTCCTGACTGCTGGTATTCTAAGGAGGTCTCCCATTCAAGTACTTGCCAGATCTGACCCTGCTTAACTTCCGAGATCTGATGAATTCAGGCTTGTCTGGCTTATCTAGGTCAGGCCATGGTATTATTCCTTGATCATGATGAAGACCTGAAAAAAGATATGTGAAGTTCTATGCAGAACCACTTTTTATTATTGATATTTTTTCACATTTTACAAAATAATAACCAAGCTTAAAACATTATTATACATGAGTGCTTATTGTCTAATAACGCAGAACCGCTTTCTAAGGAAGCTAGCATGGCTTTACCACCTAAGAGTATCAATTTGGAATGGTTCTTCTTATGTTGCTTGTAGTCTGAGACCTACATTTGCTTTGTTAGCCTTGTCCTCATTTCCCTTTTACTGCGTCTTCACTATCTTTACAATCAGATATGAGCTTTAACAGAAGCCTAAAGACATCTCTCATCTCCCTCCTTGTGGGATAACTTCTACCTTTCTAGTACATTTTTATCCTACCCTTCCTCCAAGGAGTTCATTTAGGACTGTCAACTCCAGGTTGGGAAATTACTGGTGATTTGGGAGTGGAGCATGGAGAAGTTGGGCTTGAAGAAGGAAGGGACCTCAGGGGGTATAATGCCATAGATTTCACCCTCCTAAGCAGCCATTTTCTCCAGGGGAATTGTCTTCTGGAGGTCATCTGTAATTCCATGAGATCTCTGGGTGCCACCTGAAGGTTGGCAACCCTAAATTCAGGGAAATGAAAAATGTTCACCCTTCCCCAGTTTATTCTCACATCAACCTTGAGAGCCATGAGGCTGAAAAAGACTGACTAATGCAAGATCACTCAGCAAGGCTTGTGGCTAAGTGGAATTTGAGCCCAGGTCTCCCTAGTGCTAGTCCAGCATTCTAACCACTATGCTACTAAAATTGCTTGTATCATAATTTACCTCAGATTCCTGATTGGTTCTTTCTATACTTCAGGCATCTCTTCATTTCATTCCCCACCCCGCACCCAAAGGGCCCAATACTGCATTTCTCAAGTTCTACTTTGGACTTATGACCCAGAGATACAAACCAACTGGTTGCTCAAAACACATCTTTTGTCTATGTGACTCAGCCACATTCCATCTTTCAGACCTGTCAGTGTCCTTGTAAGTTGTGTGTGTCTCGAAGAACACTCACAAGTACTGTGAGAATAACAAGACAGTTGTTAAAAGCAAGGGCATAGACTTTCCAATTTTCGGGGGGGGGGGGCTGGGCCTGGGCCAGAGGGCATTACTAAGTCATTAAAAGAACTGGGACCCAATGACATCATAGGGAGGAGCCATTGACATCACAGGCCACTGTCACTATGGAGGTGGAGCCATGTGGGATTTAGGGAGGGGCTCCCCAGAAATTTAGGGGGGGCTGGGCTAACCCCAGGAACAGGTGCCGATACTTTCTTTTCCAACAGACAGCAAACATATTCAAGGACTGATATGTTCTTGATATCAAAAACCTTAATTATTAAACTAGAGCGTGCAAAGATACAACCAAAAACCTGATGGATCCAGCTGCAAGAGACCTTCTCTTCCTGTTGCAAGGAATGCTATCATCAAACCTCTTTCCCCACTCAGCTTTTCCTGTCTCCAGAGACCTGTCTTCCTAAAGACTCTCTAGAACACAGAGGTATCAAACTCATTTGTTATGAGGGCCAGATCTGACATAAATGTCATTTTGTTGGGCCGGGCCATGTGTGCCATAAAATGTAACACAAGGTATCAGAGATATAAACTTTATAAATATGATTTCATATGCTGAATGGCAATAGCCAGCTTGATCAGATTGGGTGTAATATTCAGAGGGGTGGCAGGAGTAGAGATATCAGCAATGGTAATGAGACAGGAAACCTAGGTCTCAATTTGGTACAAGAGGATTCAGTCCAGGAGGATGCAAAGAATAAATGGAAATAAGTCACTGAAGAAGTGAGCAGTGACTCACAAAAGCACATACCGTACTGCAATTCTGTTACCTTTTCTACTGCTATCAGAAACCACAACATTGCGGTTCCAGGTCCTACTTGGGACACCGAGGTCGGCCCGCCTTGTACACCCACCCCCCACTAACTTTGAAATGAACTCACACAAACAGTTTCTTTGGAAAATTAAGTGGATAAATTTGGCCACAACTTTTATTGGTTACAGCTGTAGAGCATTGGCACAGCATGGGTCCACCAGATCCGACCTATCGGCTGGCCCGTGTGCCAGCCGAGTTAACCGTTACCCAGCCAGCCAGCATGGGTAGAGAAGGCGGGAGGGCAGGTTATCGGAGTTCACATGGACGCTTGCCCCTATGTGAGCTCCCCTGCCCTCTGGCTGTGAGGGCAAGCACTGTTATTCCTTGAGCTAGCCAGCTCCGTTCCGCCCTCACGCCAAGACCCTTAAAGGGGTCCCCAACTCCAGAATTGGCACGCAGGCTGAATTCCGCCAACAGATCCAGCCCCATGCTGTTACCGCTGAAAGTTGTGACAAAGTGTGCAAGAAACAATAGGTAAATGCTAACAATACCATAACCGACAAAAACCCAATAAACACCCCTTTTCATACACTCAAATTCCAAATACCAAACCCCAGCACCATAACACTCAGGGAGGAATGGGTGGGCAAACCGGGCTCGCCTCGTGGTTGAGTGGGGAGGGGGAGCGGATTTCCTGCTGCTTTTTAATGCCTCCCCCTCCCCGACCACCCTGCTGACCCCCATTGGCTAGGGAGGGGGGGGAGGCGCATCTTTTCCTGCCGCGCACCCCCCACACACTTCCGACCGGCCTCTCCGTCCCTGCCCGTCCCCGCAAATGGCGGGCCCGGCCTATCCGGGCCCTTTCTGCTTAAAACAAGTGGGGTAACATTTTAACCTTCCAGGACATTTAGTTGCTGATCTAAGAATAGCAGTTCTCTTACAAAGGAATTTCAAAGGGAAATGAGGAAGAGAGACTGCTGAATTGCAACTGATAATGAAGCTCAAGACAATGCAAACTCTTGGACTGAACTGAGACCTAGGTTGTTTCTCTCATTAACAATGTCATTCGGCATCTGAAATCATTTCACTCTCCAAGATATAAGGACAGATGGGCTCCCATTCTAGCTGTATCTGAAGAAGTGAGCAGTGACTCATGAAAGCTTCTACCCTGACAGAAACTTTGTTAGTTTTTAAGGTGCTGCTGGACTCTTGCTCCCTTTCACTAATAAGGAATGCAAGCTGCACTGTTAGGTTACTTTCCCTCCCCCATCTGTTAGAAATGGAAAAGGGGATCCATATTGCTCTGCCCCTTCCAACAACACACTTATCCCCTCTCCAAGGGTTTTCAGAAAGCCACATACTCTTTTCCAATCTCACTTCAGTGCCAGTTCCTGTCCTCAAACTCACAGAAAGACCTAAACACTCTCATTTTTGGTAGAATGACACCCCTCCTCTCCTCCACCTGGCTGTTGTGCATTCTACATGAAGCAGGGTGATTCAGCAGATGCAAGCCAATGCCAAGTGGTCTGCATCCACCAACTCACACAGCAGAACCAGAGCTTTCAGTTTCAGCACTGGAGCTAGGGTTGCCAGCCTCCAGGTGGGACCTGGGGATCCCCTGTATAAAGCACTGAGACTGCAGTACTTTATACAGGGGCCTGCAGTTCTGCCTTAGACGAGGGGGCTGGCGCCTGAACTATGGCCTGGATCTTGTCACCTGTAGGGTGGATTCCCTAAGCAGAAGGATCATATAGGTGCCCAAGAATTCAACCCGTGGCACCCCCAGAAGACACTTTCCCCATTTCACCTTGAGGCCCGCAGAGTCAAAACATTGAAGCACCATCCTGAGCTGGGCCACAAAGTTCTCGGAGTCTGGGGCCACAAGCAGAACATAATCAAAGAACAGCTGGACTCCAGGGATGCCTTTAAGGAGACAGTCCATCATGTTCTGAAAAAGTCCCGGGGCAACGCTAACCCCAAACTGCAGCTGCTTAACTTTGAAAGCCCCCTGGTGCATGACTATCATCTGAGCCTCCACAGTGGCATTGTCCACCGAGAGTTGTTGGTACGCTTGGACTAAATCTAGCTTGCCAAAAACCTGTGCCCCCACCAACAATGCTAACACGTGGCTGACCACCGGTACTGGGTATGTGTGGTCCTGAAGGGCCTTATTAAGGGTACATTTGTAATCGGCATAGATGTGCACATCCCCATTCGGTTTCACCGGGGCGACTATAGGGGTTTCCCATCTCACGTTATTCACGGGTTCTAACACCCCCTGCACCACCAAGTGGTCCATCTCAGCCTCAATTTTGGGTTTTAGCACCAGTGGGGGTTTCCAGGCCTTCAACTGGATCGGCCTTACAGTGGGGTCGAGGTCTAACGCAACTGGGGGACTGGAGTACCGGCTGAGCGTGCCATTGAAAACCTTGGGGAACTCGTTACATACAGTGTTAAAGTCCTGCATGCCCACCCCGTTCACCCCGTCACCCAGAATCCCAGCGGTCCAAACCAGGACAGTCCCAGCAGGCTCGTGAGGCGCCCTTCGACCACGAGCAAGTCCAAAACCCCATCAAAGTCCTTATACTGCACCCTGAACTTGCCCCAGCCCCTGACGGACACCAGGTTCTTTTGGAAGTCCTGCAGCCTTAAACCCTGGGGCTGTTGAAGGAGGGGTCCCCCCTGAGGGCAGAGCTTCAGTAGGGTCTCTGCCAATATAATGGAGAATGCCGACCCCGTGTCTAACTCCATTCTACATGGGGACCCCTCTATTAACACAGTGGCATGCATTTTATTAGGGGCTTCAGGGGGCAAGTTCAATACCTGGTGCTGTTGCTGGTGAATGGTGATCGTTTGGAGGTCTGCAGACTCCTGGTGGGTGGACGTCATCCGATAGCTCCCGTTTGATCAGCACACATTGATCGGCAATGTGGCCTTGCTTGTTGCAAGACTGACAAACAGCATCATGGAAACGGCAGGCCTGCCACTCATGTGCCCCTCCGCAACTGGCACATGAGGTCTGTGTGGCCGGCTTCTCGGTCCGCATGGTCATCTGGGGTCATGTATTCCTCCTCACTGGGTGGCTCACCTGGAGGATGTCCTCCCCATCCGATCCTACTGGGGATGTGCTGGTGAAGTTTACCGTCTTGCTGCAGTGCTCCTGATGGGACTTTTCATATGCCATGGCCTCCTTCAGAGCCTGGTCCAGGTTCAGGTCATCATGCGTAGCAAGTTTGCAGTGTAGCTTGGGTTCCTGGAGGCCCACGATGAGCTGATTCATCAATGTGTCACTTAGGCTGGGGAACCCACATCGGGTAGCTGCTCATCTTAGGGCCGCCAGGAAATCAGTCATGGTTTCGTCAGGACCCTGGATGCATGCAAAAAAGTCTATGCGCTCAGCTATTTTTGTGGGTTTGGGCACGAAGTGGTTCGTGAGCACCGTCTCGATTTCTGCATACATGGCCTCCTTCGGCTTCTTCAGGGCCAGCAGATCTTTCAGGAGGCAGAGGGTATCAATTCCACAGGAACTGAGCAGTAAGGATTTTTTCTTACCCTCCTCCATGATGTTGTGGTAGTCTACATAATATTCTAGCCATTTGAGCCATGTTTCCCACTTTTCTGGGGGGGCTACATCGAACTTGGGGATGCTTCCTTGGGCGGCTGCCATGATGGGGATGCATGATAACAGCTCATACTTTATTAGGTATACTTAAGACTTGAGACAGCTGCCCAGCTTGCAAGCCGGTTTATATTCCCGTGTTTCCCACTCCCTCAACACACACACACACACACACGTGATAGGTTATTTACAGTACACCCTATTCCCCATTGTTTTCTCCTGAGATCCTAGCCATCTGATGGGTGTGGGCTAGGATCTGTTCGGGCTATTGTCTCTGGAGGTGAAGCTCACATCATTTTCCCGAACTGTGTGGTTCCCTGACCACGTGTGCAGTCTCTGCTTGGTATACAACACCCTGAATTACAGCTCATTATTGAATTACTACAAAGATTAGTTTCCCTGAAGAAAATGGATGCTCTGGAGGGTGGACTCTATGGCATTGTACCCCACTGAAGTCCCAGTCCTCCCCAGGCTCCATCACCAAATCTCCAGGAGTTTCCCAACCTGTATCGGGACACCCCTCCTCCCATCCCCCAGAGGTTGACAGTCACAGGGAGAACCTGGCAACCCTAACTAGGGATATTTTAACAAGGGAGGAAGGGGAGAGGTGGAAAGAAAGCAAATAGATGGGAGAGAGGAAGGAAGGGGAGAGATGGAACGAAAGTAAATAGATGGGAAAGAGAAAGAAAGAAAGAGAGAGAGAGAGAGGGAGGGAGGGGAGAGATGGAAAGGGACGGTGAAGAGAGATTAAAAATAACCAAATAGATGGGGAGTGAGGGAAGGAGGAAGAGAAGAGATTGGAAAAAAGCAAATAGATGGGGAGTGAGGGAGTGAGGAGGGAGGGAAAGCAAATAGATGGGGAGACAGGAAAGAAAGAAAGACATGAATAAGTATTGAATGGATTCATGAAGCCCCGGGAACTATGAAATATACTGTAACTAGAACTGTACCCTTGCAATGGTATAAAGTACCTTCAGCAATTTTCTGGCTCCTCCACATGCATTTTAACATGTAAGAAAGGAAGCACTGTGTCCCGGCCCGCGGCAGCCCTGACATGGCTCGGGGGAGTCTGAGCCGTGCCTGGCACTCACCCTGGGACCCGAGAGTGGAGGGGCAGTGGTGCCCAGTGCCCTGTTCTTCTGCAGACCTGGGGAGGACACGGAGCAGGCGCCCGGGCACCCCGGCCCCCGTGCGAGGCCATCGGGACTCGCCCTGCTCGCTCGGCCCTTCCCGGAAGCAGCCAGGAGGCGGGGGGCCGAGAGAGGCAATGGCAATGGGCGCAAAGAGGGAGGGTCAGGGGCGGCCCAGCAGGAGCCTCCACCCGGCCCAGCGAGTGCGGGTGGCAGAGGATGGGATGGGCGCCAAGAGACGCCGGCTTCGGAAGCCCCACCTGCTCCACCGCCTGGTGACAACCCACCCCCGCTGCCCCCACCGACCGAGGCTCGGAGGTGGGAACAAGCCTGGGCAGGGGAACTGTGGGGGAAGGCATCAAGGGCGGCAATAGGGAGTGGACAACCTCAGCCGGCACCGAGAGAGCCTGGAAGGAGACCACCAGGAACGAGAGCACTGGGGCGTGCCCGAGAATGTCTTTGCAACCCCGATGCTCTACACCCCATGCCGGCCTCAACAGAAGACGTCTTACCTCAGAATCCCCAATGTACGACCAAGCCCAGAGAGAGGGCGAGTGTGCAGCTGATTCCCGACCTGGGTGGCCAGAAGGGGCGTGACCACCAGCCAGCCTTAAAGGGAGAAGAGCCCAAACCAATGGGAGCAAGAGTCCAAGGAGACAGACAACAGGAAGAGCCAATGGGGCAGCAGTCAAGGGGGAGGGAGGGAACAGGTGTTGGTGGAAGGGAATAAAAGAGTGGTGGAAGCCAGAGCCGGGGAGGAGTGAAGGAGTCTGAAGGAAACGGCTGCCAGCCCAGTGAGATACGGAGGCTCTTCCTGATTAATGCTCCAGGAGAGTGGTTGGCCGGTGGTGAAGTAACCCCGGACCCTCTCCCAAGTCTGAGGCTCACGGCGAGAACCCTCGGAGTTACCCTTCGACCAGCCTGGCTCCTGGACATGTCCTCCACCTTCTCAGGCTGGACGCTGAGCGCGACACACTGGATGGCCCACCTGGTCTATCCTGATGCTGTATGATCCAAACTCTAAGAGCAATCTTTGAGTCATAGATTTTTATGTCAAGACAAGCTCTCATTCTCTTTACATCATGGTATATGTTTACTTGTGTACCCACTGCCAAACAGAACTGGAAAACTGAGGGCATTTTAAACCATTCATTTCATTTCTATGTAGCCCCATGACTTCAAACAGCAACCCAATAGATTGCTTTTCTGCAAGCAATTGTCTACTGCTAAAGAATGTTGCCAAGGGTGCCAGATATTTGGTAATGCTTGAGATTTATTTAGGGCAGACTGAAGATGTTTAATTAATTAATTAAAACATTCATTAATCACCTTTTTACCTTACAGGAACTCAAGGTGACTTACAATGCAAATAGCAACAAAACACAGTAAAATACATAAATCACAGTTTAAAACCAGTCATTTGAAACTGCTGGGAGCCAGAAGAACTGAACTTTATCAAATGCCATCATGAATAAACTGTCTTCAGCTGCATCTTAAAGGTCAAGAGTGATGAGGCTCGGCAGATCTCCCTGTGGAGACTGTTGTATAATCATGGGGCTGACACTGAAAAGGGCATCTCTTGTGTACCCACCAGATGCCTCTCCCTGTGATCCTAATTCTTGGGTAGGAATATATGGGAGAATACGGTCCTTCAGATACCCCAGTCTCAAGCCATGTAAGGCTTTAAAGGTCAAAGCCAACATATTGAATTGGGCTCTGGAGAGGAATGGAAGCCAGTGTAATTGCTGTAATATTGGAGTCACATGGTCCCAATAACTGGACCCAATCAGTTGTATAGCAGCAGCATTCTGCACTGGCTGCAGCTTCTGATCACTCTTCTAGGGTAGTTCTAGACCTTACATAGTCACAGACCTAATATGATGAGGCAATAGATAAGGATTAGGAGTGGGACAAGGGATAAATTATGACAGCCCAAAACTTTTATGAGGTTTAAGAATAAGCGTTGGGGAAGCTCAGTCTGGATGAACCTGAGATAGGTAGATTGCAGGAGTAGGAATTGATAAGCATTTAAACAATATGTATTTTAGGAAAGGAAGATGATATCATTAGAAACAACTGGACTGGAAATAGCCAGCTAGCTGCTCACTGTTTCATTCTTTTGTTCCTTTTAGGGGTGCCAGGCTGCCCCCTGCAACAGACAACTTCCCACAGCTGTGCTCCAGCTCCCACCCTGCTATGTGAAGCTACAGAAGTGGAAAAAAAAAATGATGGGGGATGTTGGTGTGATGCTGTGATGTCACTTCTGGGTGACTGAGTTCTACAGTATTACCATAGAGATTTGGGCAATTTCTAGAGCATCACTGATGCTATGATGTTACCTCTGCCCAATCAACCAGAACTGATGTCACAACATTCATGAAGCTTCCCCCAGTTTCTGCCACTCAGTTGCTCACCCAAATTGCAAGTAAAGGGCTGGCAATCCTAGCCTGATTATTTCCTATACTTTTGGTCTCACAACTAAGGCTGCGTTCAGACGGCCAGTCAATCCCGCCATGAGCCCTCCTAAAATTTTATCCCGATTTTTTTAATCCAGCCTAGTACGACCAGACGCCCCCCCCATGAAATAGCCTCACCGTGCGTTGTTCCCGCCGTGATTTGTCTACACGGCATCCACCGATCATCAGCTGGTGTGCTGGAATATGGGCCTGGGTTTCTTTAGGAGGGGTGTGTGAAAGATTTCCCCCTCTCTTTCCATACTCGACAGGACATTCCATGCAGGAGATTCTGCATACTTCAGTTTCTGTTTTGACCTGCGCTTGCAGGGATGGAAAGAATAAGTCCCGGTCCTCCCCCTTGCCATTGCCATCATGATCAATGGAGGGACTATTTTGCAAGTTAGAACAGTCCTTCCCCCTCCATCTCCCATCGCGGTAACATCTTGTCCCTAAAATAAATAAGTATGAATATTATATTCCTCATAGCGCTTATCGCTGAATGCATTTCCTCGTTAAAGCGCACATAGGGTTTCAATTTTTAAAAATCGCGCCCCCGTCGGCTCGGTCTGATGTCAGACCGAGCCGACGGGAGCATCGCGCGCTAATGGAGTGACCAGACGGAAGAAAGTCTGCAGTTGTCGCGCGGGTAAGCGAAAACCCTACATTGAAACTGCTTCTTTTTAAATCAGGATTGGAGGCGCAGCAGAACGGGATGCCTACGGGACCGGAATATTTCCCAGATGTTTCTGTCTGGTCATGCATTTTTGATCCGCAAGGGAGTCGTTCCTATGGCGGATCAAAAGATCCGTCTGAACGCACCCTAAGGGAGCCTCCCCTCCCCATGAGTTCATATCCCTCTCCCATTTCAAAATGGCCATGACTACCTATTGATCCACAGTCTTATATCTTACTTGGCTCAGTGCTCACAATAGATGTCCTTGCTGTTTCATGCAAAGTAATATGTAGTTGAGAGTCAGACAATAATAACCATGAAGGTCTTTATTAATAAAACTGCTTGTGCCTTCTCAGCTCACCCTGCTAGTTTCACTTCTGTCTCCTGCTGCTCCTTCTGCTGAGTCACTTCATCTAGCTGCTCCCTCACTCTCTCTCTTCCCGTATCCTTGAATCATCTCCCTATCTACTATCCTCATTTACTCAGTTCCACATATATTGTTACGTCTTTCCTTTTATAATGGAAACCATAAACAATTTTAACAGCAATAAACAAAAATTTCCAAGAACCAATATACCCACACCCTTTAAATTTAAACATAGTCTTTTAGGTGGTGAGGTTTACGCAGTGCTTGACCTGCACACATTTTAATTGGTGGTGTAACAGCTAAAGTTGTTTTGGTCGTGCCTCAGGTCTGTGATGTTTGAAGGTGGTTGAGTGCTACTGGTCAGATACTCATTTTCCTGGGTAGTTGGATCCAGGAGGTCAGGCTGCACACTGGAGTCTGTCTCAAGGTTCAGCTTTCCTGCTAACTGTCCTTCACCCTGAAAGACCCCTCCATCCAAACTCTCTCAATATCATTGTTGGAGTCCCATCAGCAAGATGGCTTTCTTCACTGGTCTGCACTGCATGCAAGATATTCTGATGCTGCCCATGAATCAGTTGCATGGCTTGAACTGCTCTGTTTCCTAGCAGTGGTCTGTGAGTTTCAAGCGATAAAGCTTATTCTTTTTTGTGCTGCAAATTTTAAGTCTGCATTTGCCCACTGGTTTTAGATTGCTCTTGTTATACTTGATAAGCACCTTTTTACATGGTGCAGTGTGGTCTTTTCACTGACTAGACCCAGTGGCAGCAAATTCCAAGTGGCCCCACAATCCAGTTGGAAACAAACTGGTTGTTTGTTCAGTAGCATAACGGCAAACAGTACAGTAAGATACAGAATTCCTATTATCTCCTTTTATGTCCACATCATTTGGATATCATACCCTTCCTTCAGAGTCATCACTGTCTTCCTGTACTGTTCTCATTTGTAGTCTCTGAAGTTTCTTCCGGAGAGCCAGTTGGTGTAGTAATTAAGTGCGTGGGTTTGATTCCCCACTCCTCCACTCGCAGCTGCTGGATGACCTTGGGCAAGCCATAGTTCTATCAGAGGTGTTCTTGAAAACAGCAGTTTCTGTCAGAGCTCTCCTAGCTCCACCTATCTCACAGGGTGTCTGTTGTGGGGAGGGGAAGGGAAAGGAGTTTGTAAGCCATTCTGAGACTCCGAGTGAAGGGTGGGATATAAATCCAGTCTCCTCCTCCTCCTTCTTCCTGCTTCTGCATTGACTTTGGAAATGGTTAGGTTTGCCACAGGCAATGCACTGTTCTCCACATGCTGGGCATTTGTCTTTTCTCTTTTTATGCTGTTTCCCACAGTATAAACATCGTATCTTGGTACCCCTTCTCTTGGCTTCTTTTCCTGCTTAGGCCCTGGCTGTTGCTGTACAGCATGTACTTGTAATGCCGGTTGGGCCCATTAATATTTTGACCCTGTCTTTGGATATTTCTGCTGTCCTGGCAATTTCCACACAATGGTTCAGTGTTAAAGCGGCTTCACACAACAACTGCTCACACAGTCTCTGAACTCTTCTCCCACACACAATTCTGTCTCTGATAAGGGAGTCTGTGATCTCATCAAAGTCACAAGATGCTGCTAGTCTCCTGCATGGGGCTATATAAGCACCTATCCCCTCGCACCCTATTGTCTCATTGGAAAGTTATAACATTCAACAGTTTCATTTTGCTTAGGTATATAATACTCATCCAGTGACTAGAGCAACTGTTCCAGGGTAACATCTGTGCCAAGTCCAAGAGACTGGGATACTTCTCTTTCCCTTTGGGGAAGGGCTGTGACTCAGTGGAAGAGCCTCTGCTTTCAAGCTTCAATCCTTAGCATCTCCAATTAGGATCAATAGTAGGTGATGCGCAAGACCTCTTCCTCTTCCTTGTCCAGGTGACTTGTTACTGTGCAACTTCCACAGCTTCGCCTGGCTATGTGATGGCCACCACTTGACTCACTGGGGTGACTCTCCACTGTGTAACTTGTACAATGTAACCAGGCCAGGAGGTGGCCACTGAACTACTTACCCAAGTAACTAACTGCTGTATGACCTTCGAAACTTGGTCAAACTTTTCCCAGGGAGAGGAGGGACAGCTGAAGATGAGTGTGTTTGTGTGTGTGTAAAGGTTGGTGGGTGGGTGGGAAACAGGAAAAGGGGAGAGGCTATGGTGCCCGCCAGGCAAGGGAAAGAAGAAATAGTGGAGAAGAGTGATACAGGGGAAAAGGAGGTGCCCCTGCAAATCCTTGATGGTCCCCTATTTGTTGTGTATAAAACCATCCTTGAATTCACGTAAATGAATTTACCAAACCAAGAGTGAAATGGAAAAAAAATACCAAAATAATTTTAAAATATAAGCTAATATAAAAAGAAACAAAACAGGGAGCATTAGCTCATACTTTTTTCCCCCAACCATTCATTGGAGCAACTTGCTAATGATATTTCCAGCACTCCGGAAACCCATGTTGACAATGAAGAAAATACGTTCATTTTTAACTTCCCTGGCACAAAAACAGAGACCGCATCTCCCAGTGCAACAAAATGTGGCACCCTTCAGTATGACCCGGGACACCATGATCATCTTGCCACCAAATCTTTCCATTTACAACAGTCTGAGGTCTCTGATTTCACCCATCACATCACTTATCACATATCCAATAAAAATTGCATATGTGCTACAGATGGGAACAAGGATAAAGAAGCAGAGTGTCCGATGTGTTCCCAAACTGTACACTGCATTCCAGCTGGTTATAACTGTTGGTTCTTCTTAATATTGCTTGGGCCTTGGAACCCCAAAATGAAATGCAGTTCTCCCCACAGTCTTGCAACAGCCAAAGAATCTAACAATTTTTCTTGAGTGTGAGGTTTTCCTTGTCTAGCAACTGTGGCTAGTGAGCAATAGCTTCAAGTCCTGGGAAATATACTACCTACAGCTGCTTGATTAAATGCCCTGTTTAGTTTGTTTGGTTTTTCATTTACTTAGTTTATGGTTACAGCATTCTGTTCTCCTCCATTTTATCTTCTCAACAGCCCTGTGAGGTAGGTTAAATTGAGAGAAAGTGACTGGCCCAGGGTCACCCAGTAAGCTTCCATGGCAGAGTAAAGATTTGAACCTGGGTCTTTCGGATCCTAATCTGACCCTCAAACCACCGTACAAAAACTGATTTGCTGTAAAGCAGCTTGGAATAAGGATACACTTTTAGCATTTTATGCTTAGTTTTGGCTCTTAAATTCTTGCAGTGAGAAATGGCCTTTCCCCTCATTAGAGAGAGAAAAATGTGAAAATAAAATAGCAGAAAACACAAGATAAAACAGCTTGAATAAAATATTACCCTAAAGCAGCAGCAAATAGCAACAACAGTGCAATCCTATGAGGCATCATTCCAGTCTCAGCCCATGGATTTCAATGGGCTTAGAAAAGAATAGCTCTACATAAGATTGCATGGTCAATTCTCTGTTCCTCCAAAGCTTTCCTAGATAGAACAGTGTTAACCTATCTTCTGAAGGAGATGAGAGAATAGGTAGGTGGACATCCTTGGGGATGGAATTTCTATAACTCAGATGCTGCCAATGGAAAAAAAATGCTTCTCTTTTGTGATCGCCCACTGCCCACTGACAGGGATGTCATACAAAGCAGAGATGACTATCTGAACATGTGAACAGTTAGACATGGTGTGTGATGGAATGAATAGCTCAGAATTCCTCCATCTTGAATCTTCTTTTAGTAGTTGTTTCAGTCCTAATGGTGCTTTGGCTGTCCTATATCTTTGATAGTGCAAACATATAAAATCAGGATATTATTAGATTTCTGGTCACAGATTATAAAATAGGCTCTTTCTTTGAGGCAAGGCTTGGTGATTATTTTCATGTTTTTGAGTCTGATCATTTTTCTTCTTTATATATGGGGAAATGTTTGCTACTTGACCAATGGCTGCCATAAAACAAAGTGTTTCTCTATAATTGCTTTGGACTATGGATCTGTACAAAGAAACATGTTGTGCTGCTGCTCCCCTAGCTTCATAGCATCTCCCTACAACTGCTTTGCATGGAAAGTCACATGAAAACATTTCCCTTTTCAACCAGAAATTTTGTCTAAAATCTCAGTAAAATTCCACTGAGAGAATGCATGAAATAATACTGAATTACTTGTTTATTTTAACCTTTTTTGTGTGAAACCAAGTGCTACCTGGGGATTTTCTAAATCATCAGCTTTTGGGTCAATAAATGCACAGTTACTACCCACTTGTTATACACAGTCCAGACATCTTCTCTTGTGGCTGCACTTCTGTTGTGTGGGTAACTTTTTCCAAACACCAGAAATTCTCCATACTGGGGAAATGTGATACTTCCCCCAGATGGAGCATCTTTGGCTTTGTGATAGCTGGGAGGAATGTGTTTTTGTAAGTGTCATGGGAATTCGATAGATACTGTTGGAGGGATGTCCCTAGTGGTAGGTCACATAACCACCTCCCCATACCTACACATGTTTATGACTTTTCTTTAACTTTTTAACCACTATTTTATTAAATGTGCTTGCAGGGCTCAATGTTTCTTACTGACCTATATTACCACAGGGTAACCATGTAGTTAAAAAAACCCAAACACACACACACACACAAATCAAACTTCAATAAGGTTACCTTCTACGCAACAGTCTGGCATAGAATTAATTATTTGCTTTATACTATTGTATTTTGTTTTTTGAAAGTTGAACAGTTCCATTGTCTAACCCTAGAGAGTACATTATGTCCAATCACTACAAACATCAGGCTTTAGATTGGATATCAAGCTATTGGTTAGGGATCTGCATAATTTTATTTATGTTTACATTTTACAAAACTTCATGGTTTCATTAAATTAGTTACTACATTATATTTATTTATTTTGGTTTTCATTGATTTTTGTGAAAAACACATTTGTTTTGGGCCTGTAATTGCCTATCCTTCATTCAGTTGGACAGGAATACTCAGACTGTAGCTCTTCCTCAAGCAATCCCCCCCCCCTGTATACACACACATTTCAAATACAGAGGAAAGTGTCCTCCACTTCATAGGCAATTAAATTTCTCACTTGCAAAGACAGCTCAGAGAAGCATTGGGCAACCCAAGAAAGTCAGTGGCAGCAGGGAGAGGTGTCAATATGAAACGAGATAGAGCTAGTGTGGCAAAATGGTTAAAATATTAGACTAGGATTGATGATATCCAGGTTCTAATCTCCATTCACCCATAAAGCTCCCTGGGTGGTCTTGGGCCAGTTACTCTCTCTCACCCTAAACTAACCTCCGCCCCAAATCCCCTTTTTCCCATGCCCACTTAAAAACAACAACAACTAAGAACATCAAGAGATCTCAAATCATCAGAATCATTTTCTCTTGTCTTCCAGAGAGTCTCCCCATATCTGTCTATCTCTAACGTCTGTTTAGCTGTTTCTCATGATTGCAGCATGCACACACATTATGATGGCACTGCAGACTCTGCCTGCCTTTGGGCTATATGGCAAGTGTAGAATTTGCCTTTTCCACTCCATCTGGTGGCTGGCATTAACCTCCAGCTTTGCTTGCTTGTATGCCAGCCAGTGCAAGCAACAGAACATAAGAATACCAGAAGAGCCCTGCTAGATCAGACCAATGGTCCATCTAGTCCAGCATCCTGTCTCACACAATGGCCAACTGGTTCTTCTGGAGGCCAACAACACAGCATAGAGCAGGGGTGTCAAACATGCAGCCCGGGAGTCAGATCAGGCCCCCAGAGGGCTTCTATCAGGTCCGCAGTGGAACTGGCTGTCTTCTTCTTCTTCTTCCAGTTTTGCTGCTGCTGTGTCATTGTAGGTTTGTAACTTACAGATACACACCTGAACAGCATACTCAGGATTGCAACAGCACAGATATTTTGATGCAATAGTTCAGAGCAAGAGGTGTCAGTTATCAAACACTGTTAAATAAACAAAATATTGCAAGAGTGCTAATGTTTTAAGCATATTTTTATTCTAAGTTAAAAAAACCTTTGTGTTTGTGTCCTTTATAAAGTTTATATCTCTGCTACCAGGCATTACATTTAATGACACACATGGCCCGGCCAAACAAGGTCTCATTTATGTCTGATTCAGCCCTCATAACAAATGAGTTCAACACCCCTGGCATAGAGGCTAAGACCTCCCCCTGATGTTGCCTCTTGGTGCTGGGATTCAGAGTCTGACTGCCTCTGAATGTAGAGGTTCCCCTAAGTCACCGTGGCTAGTAGCTACTGATAGACCATGAATCTTTCTAACCCCCTTTAAAAGCTGTCTATTCCTGTGGCCATCACTATATTCTCGGGCAGTGAATTATACATTTTAATCATTCTCTGTATAAAGAAATATTTTGTTTTGTCTGTCCTGAACCTACTGACCATCAGCTTCATTTGCTCGAGTTCTAGCATTTTGGGAGAGGGAGAAAATTTTCTCTTTGTCAGCTCTCTCCACCTCATGCATAATTTCATAAATGTCTATCATGTCCCCCCTTAGTCATCTCTTTTCCAAACTGAAAAGTCCCAGACTCTTCAGCCTTTCCTCACAGGTAAAGTGCTCCAACCCCCTAATCATCATGGTTTTCCTCTTCTGTACTGTTTCCAGATCTGTGATGTCCTTTTGGAGATACGGTGATCAAAACTGTACACAGTATTCCAAATGAGGCTTCACTATAGATCTATACAGGGGCATTACAATATTGGCCATTTTATTCTCAATCCCTTTCCTAATAATCCCTAACATAGAATTTGCCTTTTTTACTTCTGCAGCACACTGGGCTGACACTTTTATTGAGTTACCCATGACAACCCCAAGATATTTTCCCACTCAGTCTCAGGAGGTTCAGACCCTGTTAGCCTATAGTTGAAGTTGGGATTCTTTGTTCCAATGATCATTGAACTTCATCTGCCACATTGTTGTCCTTGTTCCAATGATCATTGAACTTCATCTGCCACATTGTTGCCCGCTCACCCATTACGTGGAGATCCTCTTGGAGCGCTTCACAGGCAGCCTTAGTTTTTACCATTTTAAATAATTTGGTGTCAGCTGCAAACTTGACCACTACACTACTCACTCCTAGGCCCAGATTATTTATGAATAAGTTAAATAGTACTGCCCCAAATATCAATCCTTGTGGGACCCCACTGCTTACTTCCCTCCATTGTGAGAACTGTCCATTTATTAATACTTTTTGCTTCCTGTTAGGGATGCCAGCCCCCAACCGGGACCTGGGGATCTCCTGGAACCTCAGCTCATCTCCAGACTTCAGAGATTAGTTCTCCTGGAGAAAATGGATGCTTTGCAGGGTAGACTGTATGGCATTGTATCTCACTGAGGTCCCTGTACTCCCCATGCTCCATCCCCAAATCTCCAGGAGTTTCCCAGCCTGGATCCAGCAACCCTAGTGTTCCCTCTAAGCTGAGTTTAATGTGAGCTGTTTTGTAGAGTGGCTCACAGTTTTTTAGCCTCTGGCTCACATATTTTTGTCTTAGTTCAGGAAGGATGGCTCCAGAGCAAACTAATTTATGCAGGAACCAAATTGCTCACTCACAACTTTAATGCCAGTAGCTCACAAAGTAGATTTTTTTGCTCAAAAGACTCCACAGCTTAGAGGGAGCATTTCCCCTGCCAGTGGCCAGGGGGAACCTGACAACCCTACTTCCTATCATATAACCAATTTTTAATCCATAAAAGAACACATCCTCTTATTCCATAACTGCTAAGTTTACTCAGGAGTCTTTGGTGTGGTCCCTCACCGAAATGTTTGGCTCTGCGCTTAGCATGTTCATACAACTGTTTTTGGTTACTGTAATCCTATACATAGTTACATGCAGATATAAGATCAATTAACCATGTATTAGTTTGGAACTGCAATGAAGAAAACATGTAATCTGTCCAGGGATCTTTTCCCCAGTCCTAAGCATATAACTTGGTAGTAAATCTCTCTGATTCAAAAACAAACTTTCCATATAATGTGTTAAGACCACATTATTAGCAGTCATGAGCTATTTATCATATCACTGCTTTGATCTTAAGCAACCATTAGCATTCTGACACAACTCTGACCAGTGTGACTGAGGTATAAAGTGATTCCAGGCAATCTTTTCCTCTGAATTTTGGAGACTTTTAAAAAATTTTCATGGAACTTGCTGTCACATTGTCCAAAGAGAAACTCAGAGGTTAATGTGCATTTACATGCATCCTGTTCTGTAAACAGAGCCACCATGAGAGCAGATTGTTCTACTTCACTGTTGTGTTTCTAGGCAAGAAGATATTGACAGACCATCTTCTGCATTTGATGTGGACTTAGCATGGCTGGGAAACCAATATATGAGAATTGTATATTTACACAATTTCAATCTACATGTTTTTATCAAAAAGTTATCATCACTGGCATTGAGCCAGTTTGCTGGGAAGGTGGGATATAAATTGAAAATAATAAATAAATAATAAATAATATGTAAACAATGGCTTCTTGTATCAGAACATACCACACATTAGATTTCAGCATTCCACAAAGTATAAGAAATGTTTAATGCACTGTGTAGGTAAAGATTAAGTGACAATTATGTGACTGTTATCAGGGGTGTGTGTGTGTGTGTGTGTGTGTGTGTGTGTGTATGTATACAGAGAGAGAGAGAGAGAGAGAGAGAGAGAGAGAGAGAGAGAGAGAGAGCTGACAGTATTATATTGTACTATTACTTGTTAATTTATGAAATGGAGTTGATTTAACATTGGTGAGTTAATAAAAGCACAGGGAGAATCCTGCTGTACTAGGCATAGGTCCATTTAGCCAAGGTCCCATTTCCAGTTTTAGGTACTTCTGAAAAACCTACTCCCTTCTGTTGTTTGTTTCACCAGTATCATATTCAGAAGTATATTGGCTCTGAACATGGATGTCCCGTTTAGGTATCATGATTAATAGTCATAGATTGACCAGTCCTCCATTAATTTGTCCAACTCCCCTTTTAAAGCCCAATAATTTTCCTGTGCAAACTTTGTGATTAATATCCTTTTTTTAAAAAAACCCTATAAACATGTGTACAACGTTCTAAGCAGAAAGGAACATGCTGATTTTACAAAAGGAACAGGAAAGCATTCTTTGTAATTAAATTTGCCGATGGAGAAAAAAGATACTTGACTTAACAAGTCAGGGAAGGAAACTTAGTTTTGTCCTTAGTGACACATAAATCAGAAACTGTGAAAATTTCCACTTAATAGGACCAACTGTTGATCAGATAGTAAAAGAATGCCTTAAGAAGGAAATCAGTAAAGGGCAACTTCTCCTTCTGTTCCTGGACATTCTAGTGTGTTGTCTTTCAGAGTATGTGGGACAATACTGGGACTGCAGATCATTTTCCTTAGGAGTTCTCTAAGGTGATGCAGAAAGTTGCTAGGGGAGTTTTGAGCACATTCCCCTCTTTTGCTCATCTCTTGTTGTGTGTGCTTTGATGTCTTTAGGGGTAAAGTTCCATCAGATCCATGTCAGATTTTTCATAGCTCTTTGAGAGACTGTGAGGATGGAATTTCATATCTCCTGAGCACAGATGCAGGAGCAAGCCATTATATTTAATAGTATCTAGAGTTGCCAACTGATCAGAAAAAAACTGATCTGTGTGATCTACAGTAATCAGAAGTGAAAATAAGCCTAATTATAACCTGCTAAAACCTCCAGATTAAGCTGCTGATGGCACTGGAGTAGCGGTTGGTAAAAAGCTTGGCAGACCTAACATTCTCATAATTAAGAATGCTGCAGAAAAATCATTATAGGTATTTCCTCCCTCTTATAAGCCCTTCTGGGCTTGCAGTAACTAGTAAACACATTGCTAGTTGGAACTGTTTAGATGTTAGGTAGTAAATTGATTAGATTGCTACCTTTCAGCATAGCATATCATAAACAGTCCGGTCATTCAAAGGCTATCAAGAGGTTTTGTGACCACATTACCCACATTCTGTTAATTATGATCTCTTAAGGTGGTGCAACAGTCCCTAGACTCTAGTTTTGCTCCTCTACATTGATTCTTGTGCTGATGTTCTCTACCCTATCATACACAGTTTGAGCTTTTCCTGCTTACCTTTAAGTGCTTTCTTATTGCTTACCACTCCATCCTTGCTTTCCTCTCTTACCTATTTTCTGATTTTTTCAGTATGGCTCTTTAAGTTTAAGATTTCCACCTTTATCTCACACTTGCATCCCTTTTCCTTAGATACCCCTTGTTATTACTGCAGTGCCTTCCCCATGAACATCTGCAATGCTGTAAAGGAAGCTACAAAAAAAATTCAAAATAGGCATTCCTTCCTGCAAACTTGACTATTTAAGAACAGGCATTCAGGTGGGTAGCTGTGTTGGTCTGGAGCAGCAGAACAAAGTTTGAGTCCAGTGGCACCTTTAAGACCAACAAAGTTTTATTCAAGGTATAAGCTTTTGTGGGCATGTATACTTCTTCACATCTAGCTAACGTACAGGCTTTCCTAAACTCATAGGTGTCTAAATGTGATAAGTAGTCCATAGGGACCAGGCAGTATCTAATTTATTTATTTATTTATTTATTTATTTATTTATTTATTTATTATTGTCAATTTGTATCCCTCATTGCTGGTGAACTGGCTAATTTGCTCAGGCACTCTAAAGCTGGGATATTTACCAAGATCTGCCTGCCTCTCCACATCCATTATTCTCTGTTTAAGAGCTAACTTTGCCTGATTCCAGTGCATGGCCAGAATCTCTTGGAGAGAGAAACCAAGAACATGTAGTTTGTTGTGAACTGATTTAAACCATTATGATTGAAAATTGTCCAACAAGAGCAGATGAGTTAGCCCCATTGGCTGGAAATTTATTTTAAGCCAATACTGAAGTGAGCTCAGAATAATTTTGGCTTCCATTTTCAGAGTGCCTGTTTCTAGTCGTAATAATGCATTTGGCATGCATCTCGGGACCTGTAGAACTGCTCTGAGCAATTTGGTCTGGACCCTCTCAAGGGAAGCAAAACTAGAGGCTGAAGGACCAATGAAAGTGCCATAAAGCATTTGTGCAACCGTCTTTGCCTGAAAGAGTTTTGGTCTGCCAGAACTTAATGTGCCCCTTTGTACAACAAAATTTAAGAATGGCATTCACAGTTCTTTCACCTTGAGTTGCTACATGTTGTAAATGAGCTTTTTTGGTGCCTGTATATTGGAGCACCACACCTAAATACTTAAAGCAGGAAACCTGCTCAAGAGAATGTCCATTGATGGTCCAAATCCTTTTCTTTTGTCTTGGTCCAAAGGCCATGACTTTGGTCTTTTGATCATTTATTTCCAGTTCCTTCTTTATGCAGCAATCTGCAAATCTCTTGAGAGCTCTTCTAAGGCCAACAGGTGTTCTAGCTAAAAGGACAGCATTATCTGCATATAGCAGGATAGAAATGTGGCATTGATGTAGTTTTGGGGGGTGTAAGCTAGGTGAATCCAGATAACTTAAAATATCATTTATATAAAAATTAAACAAAAAAGGGGCCAGTAAACAACCTTGTCTAACTCCCCTTTAGGTATTAATAGGGTCTGATAAATTTCCCTTCCTATTTAGCCTAACCCCCAAGTGGGTGTTGTCATGCAGAGCACGTAATAGCGTGAACAACCACCTATCCATTGAAGAGAATTCTAAGTTGGCCCACAATTTTATTCTTGAGATGGGATCAAAAGCTGCCTTCAGATCAACAAAAGTGGCAAATAACGAAGTTGGACTTTTTACAGCATATTTTTCAATGAGATGTTGAATGATAAGGCAATGGTCTGTGCTCTCTGAACCCAGCTTGCTCTATTGTGATCACATTTTCTTGATGCAGCCAAGACACAAACTTTTCTAGAAGATGTCTAGCATATAACTTAGCGCTTATATTTAATAAACGAATAGACCGGTAATTGGCAGGCTCATCTCTTCTCCCTTTTTTAAATAGGGGTACCACTATTGCCATACTCCATTCTGGGGGAATGAAGCCTGAAGAGTCTATGAAAGTAAATAAAGCTGCAAGAAAGGGTGCCCACCAATTGATATTTTCTTTAAAAAATTCAGTTGGCAATCCATCTGACCCAGGAGCCTTACCTGATTTCAGTTGGACAATATGGGATTTGATTTCCTCTTTGGAAACAGGCAGCCAAGGGGGCAGACCTTTGAAATCCCCAGGTGTAACTGGAGAGGGAGGGAGGTCCTTATAAAGTTGGTTTAAAAAGGTGGACCATTTATAGGAAGAAATTGAAGGGTCTATTTGACAGGAAGGGTTTTGTTTCCTGTCAGAGATTAATCACCAAAACATAGAGGAGTTTTTCCATTTGGTGGCTCGAATCAGTTCAGACCAAAGCATGTCAGAGTGATTTCTTTTCTTTTGGGAAATTAGCTGTTCACAGGTCTTTTTCTGGGGCCCAGAGCTCTTGCTGAACTTCAGTTCTTCTTAAAGGAGTAATAAAGATCAGAGAGGGCTTTTCTTGCACTTTGGCAATCTATGTACACAGATAATGGCCAGAAGAAGGAAAGTGTAGGGAAAATAAATTGTACAGGAGACCTGGACCTAGAGATGCTTCTTAAAGCACACATCCTTGGGTGATATAGATACACATTGTACACAAACACTCAACCAATCAACAGTTTATTCTAAAGTACTAAATAAGTCCAAACCATTGTTAAAGAAGTTTCCATTCAGGACTGAGGGTATATTGAGAACACATGTGAGCAATGTTCCCTTTAAGCTGTGGAGTCTTATGAGCAAAAATTCTACTTTGTGAGCTACTGGCATTAAAGCTGTGATTAGTTTTCTCTGGAGCCCTCCTTCCTGAGCCAAGACAAGAATGTGTGAGCCGGAGGCTAAAAAACTGTGAGCTAGCTCACACTAATTCAGCTTAGAGGGAACACTGCATGTGAGGTAGTCTCCTCAGGCAGTAGATTTTGAGTAATGGAAGCTTCCCTCCCCCCCAGTTTATCATTGTCCAGTGTTGGCTCACTGGACAAATTCCAACATTATACCATTCCCTCAGCTTTGATTTTTTAATTTATTTATATTATTTATTTGTTTGACTTCTATCCCGCCCTGCCACCGAAGCAGGAAGATCAATTTTTCAGCCATGTTTTACCACAGGCCAAGCTAGACAGTGTGTTGACTGAACTGCTTGTGACTGAATTGCTCATCTCTGTATTTTTTTTCTTTAATTATAGTTCTCTCTATGTGTGTTTCACAATGGGATCAGGACCATGAAGTTGGGGAAATGAGTTAACCAAACTGCCAAGTGTAAATCCCCACCCCCCGTTATTTGCCCCAGTAAAGGAAATGGTATATTTTCTCTATTAGAGCACATAGCTCTGAGGGAGGAGAAGATGGTTTATATTGGGAACACAATGCAGGAGGAAAGGTTAATCTAGTGAGTGCCTTAACATCAGAGAACTTGGCAAAAATTGTCAAAGAATACAGATTGCAGGGAGCACCTTAAACACAAAGCCGATATGTAAGATGAGAAAAGAGCTATACTTTTACCCTGTTTTCCTACCACATGGTATTGCAATCTATTGCTTTGCCATCTCTTGTGTTAAAAGGTTCTTGCTGTGGGTCGTAAATTGTCCTTCCCTTGGGTTCTCAGTGTGATGATGTTCTTTTTATTACCATAACATTAGAACAGACAGCATATAAAATTGCAGAAACTCAAAGCCCTTCTTTATATGTAGAAGATCACTTCTACATATGTATTTCCTGCCTTCCTTTATCTCTCCATCCCTTTATCCCCTTTTATCTCATGGTTGTCACTACACTCACATCTGATTCTTGGTAGACTGAGATACTCATTTCCTTGACCACAGGCCCCATTTTGCCCCTTTGGGAAGATTTCCTAGTGTCTCAGTACAGGCATGAAATTATTACCTGACTGTGCTGTTGTTATAGTCATCCAAAAAAATGTTTATAATAACTCAGTGGACATGCCCAATGTGTCATACTTTGTACACCTGACACATCTGATGTGTTCTTTATTTATGCTACGATCTTAGACCACAATCCCACTGAAACACTTATAGCCCTAATTAAGGGATATAAAACTCATCAAACATAATTGGTTTGGCTGTTGCAGACAGGCGTAAGACCACATCCTGCCTCTGCCTCCCCTCTTGAGCTACCAAACATCCACAAATAAAGGTATTCAACTCAACAAGATGGGCAGAAGCATCAGCTGCTACTTACAAGTTATTTTAGGATAAACCAGGTTTTCAACCTAGATGTTCCTTCTGTTAAGGGAAACTTCCATTGCACTTAATGAGATCAGGATAGCATCACTAAACATCTCAAAGTGGAAATATACAGCTAAAAGCAAGGAAGCTGAGGCGACAATAATGATGTTTGTGTTAACCATGATGTAACATTGAAGACGGTGACATCAATAGATCAAATACAACAATACAGATAGTGTGGATGACGTACAGTTAAACAACGGGATGTTCTTTTAATCCTCTGGCCAGTTTTAAACTTTGTTGTAAAGGGATAGAAAGGCAACAGTGGACATACTTAGACTGGAGGAGGGCTTCCAACTTTACTGAGCAAAGGGATTTGATGCACCCTCCTGTTTAGGATTCATCTGTGGACAAGTCTGATGTTTCTTGCCATTTTTCAAGAGCAATTTACTGGTTCAGCTCAATTCCCACTGATGAACTATGGTGGCTGCCATATTTGGAACAGCTTTGGGTCTGTGCCTAAGGTCATTTCGAAGAAGCCTGGCAGTTAGGACTTTATTTAGCTTAGTCCTCCACCCCCCCGTGCTTGGGGATCCAGCGTAGTTGCTTTTTGTTGGATCTGAAAATGTACAAGAACTACAAGACCAGCTTGTTAAATACAGCACAGAAAATTGATTGTTAAATATGACTCTGCTTTGATTGATATGTTTTACTTTGGTGTGTTATTTTTAAAAGGTTTATTGCTTTAACTGGCTTTGGCTTAAGCAAATTCTGTTATTCTATAATGATGGATACATGACTAGTCTAAACACTAAGGAACCCATTACTTCCCTTGTTTTCCATTCCACAACTGTGCAAAAAAGAGGTAAGGACTTGGGTTTCCTTTTTAAAAGGGGTCAGATATACATACTGAGTTCCAAACTGTTGATGCTACTTTTTATCCCTGGACAAGATAGACTTGGATTTCTACATTTGGGGATAAATCTTTTTCTGATTACGTGAGGAATTTGGGTCTCATAAAAATACAAAGGCTGGGAGGCAGGAAAGAGAGACATCATCAGGATTGTTCCTTAGGATAGTAACAAAACCAATTGAATTATTAACATTCACACAGGAGTAAATTAACAAGATCATTTTATCTGCTGCAACATCTCACTCTCTCTTTCACACCTACTTGTACTATAGATTCAGAAAACTAAATGGGAGGAATATTTGTTGAGGATCATGGAGGCATGTGAGTTGCTAGGCTAAAAAAAGATTGGTTAGCAAAGCCTTTATTGATCTTTAATTACAATCTCATTTGAACCTGATGGCCATCTTAGCTCCAAAGTAAAGTGTGTGTCCAGGGGGACATCTTATAAACGGGCACTTCCAATTTTATGCAGGAGGTGGTAAATCTAATAAATTATTCTTGGGGGGGAAAGCTGGGGTCTTCAGATGTAAATGTTTGCATTTTCAGCCCATCTGTTAAAGTGATCTCATGAAGTCATATATGAGGAAACAGATTAGAATCTCTAACCAGGATTCTAAAATAAAAGTAGGACCATACTCATGGGTCTAACTGGGAAAGTTATATTAAACAGTCAATTCCTGCAGAATATTTCCATGTGTCCATGCTCAAGGGATTGCTCTAAACAGTGGGCCAATGAGCACCAAGTGTATAGTTTGTAAAAAAAAACCCAAAAAAACCTTGTCGGTATCAACTAAAACCTTTCATATATATCTTTTCCTTTTTCAGAAACAATACATTCTTGTAATAGAAACTTTTAAGAGGCGATATGTATTGTTTTAGCATACTGGTCAAATATGAGTGTGTTGTGCGAGACTCTCTAAAGAGTGTAAATTAAACTTTTTTAAAAAAACACCCACCCTCTTTTATAGCTTTATAATACAACATAGCTACACATAACTTTATAATACAACATAGCTACACATAGAAACCAAATTTTACCAGCACAGGCGTCACCTTTATAACGTTAACAACGATAAAGGCTTGTCAAGTTTGATGGGTGAGAAGGGGATAAAAGTTTTCCAGTACTTCTCCCAGTCTTACTCACTCTCGACTCTCTTTTTCATGACTGAGGTCATTGCCTCAAGCAAAGCAAGAGACAAGGCTATGCTGGCTTTTCCAAACCTCCTTTCCCAAAATGCTTCCCCTCTTCATCCAAAAGCTACATTTAGAATTAAGAAAGAACCAATGGTCAACATTGTTTTCTTCCCTCTGTACCCCCTTCAAATCTGGTTTATGGTTTTGGGGTAAGAAGCATCAGTAATTTTATTTATTTAATTCACTTGTACCCCCCTTTCTCCCCAATGGGGACTCAAAACTGCTTACATGGTCCCCCTTTCCTCCATTTTATGTTCACAACAACCTTGTGAGGTAGTTTAGGCTGAGAGAGTGTGACTGGTCTGACACTCTTAACCACTACCCCACACTGGCTCCCTTTCCTGCAAACCTGAAGTTGCTTTCAGGAGGAGGAAGGGTAAAGCAGCATTGCTCCCCTGTCCTTGGGGGTCAGAATCAGTACTGGGCAGCCACCCAGTGTCAGGGGCTGTAGCCAGGTATTGCTTCTAACACACTGTACACTTTGTTCCCAAATACAATGCTTTCCTTTTTCTATAGGAATCATGCGTGGATAAGTTAGTCATGACAGTTACACAACTTCTGTATTCATGTTGACAGCATTCTGGCCTCTACACTTGTGCTAAATCAAGGCTGGACCACAACCAGTACACTATTTACATCTTGATTTGAAGACACTGGGCCACTCTCATGAGTCTCTTCCAGAGTTGAAGACAGGAGCAAATACGTAGCCTGAATGATTCTGCATGCATCTGGTTCCAGTCCAGTCCAATGAAGTAGAAAAGAGCTTCTGGAAGTCTTGGAGTTCAGAGATGCACAGCTAACTGTGTAGTTTGTTTTTCTGTCCCATTCAGCAATGTAAGAAGTAAGAGTAAAATTACAGTTTATTTATGTAAATGAAGATGTCTTTCTCTAGTGGAAGATTTCTCACTTAGATGAAGAAAACCACTGGATCCTACTTTATTACTTACTGTTAGTAGCCCACCACATTCTAACAGCTTTGGGCAGGTAACAATTTAAAAGCATAAATCTTTCACTACACAGAATAAACTGTTGCCACATTAAAATACGATGTGCTGCCAATAGACACTCACTTTGCTGGACTTCCTCCACCCCCTTTCTCCTGAGGACATGGTACCAGCTTCCATCTGCTAGTTATGAGGAGATGAGAAGCAGAGTTCCCTGGCCACTAACACTTGAAAGACGTAGAGCTTTCAGAAGGAATGGTACCCACATCTAAATCTTCTCATGCTCATTGGGACAAGAGCACTTCCAGAGAGAAACCAAACCTTTTCCCATATCCAGCTCTCATACTATTAATCAAGGCCTCTCAGCAGCTAGTCAGAGCATATATAATTGTCCAGCACTCAAACCTCAGATTAGCATTCCTCCTAAGAAGTTCTAACATTCGGCTGCTGGAATCTCCTGCCTAAACTCCCACTCACCAAGGTGACCAAGATACCTCCAGTATTAATTCTCCATGTATTGTGTCCTCCCCTCTTTTCCCTTAACTGGAGATATTTCCAGGACCCTCAATCCTCCCTCCTTCTCACATTTGGCCAATCTAGTGACATAACCTATTTGCTCACTTTTCCTCTGCCCCACTTTCCAAGTTGGGGGAGAAAATAATTTTTGTTTTTTAACTTTGATTGGTGACCTGATAAATGAAGCCACAATGTGTCCCCAAGAGACTTTCAGTCTTCTCCAAACTACCTGTGTAGGTGTAGTAGTTAAGTCCTTGTCTGCTGTGATCAGGGGCAGATTAAGGCTCACTGATGCCCTAAACACTGACCCTTGGTCTTGGTGCCCCTCTCCTTTCCACACTGACCCGGTCCATTTTAGTTGTTGACCTGTCTGACCGGCTATACAATGCAGGTACTTGCAGCAATACAAAAATTTATTCATATGATAACACAATATAAAAAGCCAAGCTTTGGCTACATAAAATTCTACAAAAACATGGGGCTGAAATTAAAAAGGGGCAGAGAGAGTAATTGAAATGACTTTCATGACAACTGAATTTGGCTCCATCATTTTACTTTTAAACACATGCATTTTACTTTTAAACATAGCCTATGACACTGCACCTCGCCAACAAAAAATAGGTCTATGCCTCATGGCACGATAAGCCTCATGGCAAGATAACCTTAGGGTGCACCATGATCAATTTGCCCTAGTTTTATCAATTTTTTAAAAAACAAATCTTCATTCTTTTTTTTTTCTTTTCACCCTTTCCCCAACTTTGTGGTGTCCCCTTTGGCCATGGTACCCTAAGCACGTGCTTAATCTGCTTAATGATTAATCTGCCACTGACTGTGATGTTATGTGGATGTTGCTTTTCCACTAGAATCCCACTTTTGACCATTACCCACCTGGACAGTTGGATCCTTGTTTAAAGAACTGGACGTATGGTAGATCTGCTTCCCCTCTTAGTCTCTTTGGTCTCCATCCTTTTAAACACATTGTGTTGTGTGTATGTATATGTGGGGGGGGGGTGTTTTGACTATTTGTCTCTTTCTTTTCCAGTGTTAAGATATTTGGCTGTAGTGTTATCACAACTATTTGAGTTGTTTGCTAATTATTCTCTGAGCAAGCTATCTCTGATTTAACCGTATTCAGAGTGTTACTTCCAAGTTTGTGAAGGTGATTTGCCACTTTGTCAGCCAATCACTTTATTGCTAAGAAGGAAGATAGCTTCTTTATGCTCAGGCTATTTTGTCTGGATTGGAATGTAAGACATGATCACACAGGAGTGTGTTCTAGAGTACAGCTGCAATCCTAGGCACATTTAATTTGTAGTAAATGCCAAATCAGTGCAATTTCCTCATGAGTTGTAAAGACAGGGCTGTAAAAACGCTTACCTCTCTGACAGAATAATTTATGCTTGACCCTTGAAAGCCAATGCTAACTGACAGATTTTCTGCTTCCCCAAAAGGTTGAGACCTATTGCTTGGTGGCTAGAAAGGATAGCCACCAAGAATGTTTCTGTATATGCCTCAGGTATCTGCACTGTATACAATAATAAGATGAAGTCATCTCTAAAGTTTATTGGACTAAGTCATGCTCAGCACATTCCTGTGTATGTTTACCAAAATTCAAGCTTATCGTGCCATGAGGCTTAGACCTAGGTAAGTGTGTACAGGATTGCAGTCTAATAAGTGCCTCATAAGAGAAAAACAACCAACCAGGACTTCCACATATCCATTTGACTCAGCTGTTAAGCAGAAATAGAGCTGGGTGTCATGATCCGCATATTGAAGTGACTTTATGCCATTGCTGGTGACTCCCTCCCATCCCCCCCACAAATCCCCAACAACTAGTCTCCTAGCAGCATCTTCTGTAATTGGCTGGTCAAATAAGTGTGGAACCACTGAAGTGTGGAACCCCCCTACTCCCAATTCATCCAGCTACTCCAGAAGGATACCATGGTCAATGGTATTAAAAGCCATCAAGAGGTCTGGGGGGATCAAAAGGAACATACATCCCTGCAGGGCTTTTTTTGTAGAAAAAGTCCAGCAGGAACTCATTAGCATAATAGGCTACACCCAATAACAGAGGCTCATTAGCATACTAGGCCACACCTCTGACAGCATGGCTCATTAGCATATTAGGCCACACCCCCATGTTACCAGAAGTGTGATCATCCAGCCACACCCACCTTTTGCTTCTTATTCTGTTTACCTTGTTTGTTGTCAAAACCCAGGGCTTTTTTTTGGAGCAGGAACTCCTTTGCATGTTAGGTCACACACCCCTAATGTAGCCAATCCTAATGAGTTTCTGCTCTTGGGTGTGGCCTATTATGCTAATGATTTCCTGCTGGGCATGGCCAACTCGGGAGCCAGATGGAACTCCATTCCTGTGTGTTCTTGCCCCAAAATAGCCCTGCATCCCTGTAACTTTCCTGATGAAAATCATCAGTCAGGGTGATCAATGGTGTTCCCATCTCAAACCCAAGCCTGAATCTGTATTGAATAACCTGTGTCCTCCAAGCTTGTATAAAGTTACATAGCTACCATGTACTCTAGAATCTTGACTGAATGGAATGTTACCCACCAGGTAGTAGCCATTTAGATCATTTGGATCCTGTCTTCTTCAGGAGGCATCTTCTGACTGCCTCTTTCTACACTCTCTAATCTGCTATGTTAGGAGGCTGGCTGTCACATTCTTTGCCATCTTGTTAAAGAACTGTCTTGAAATGGGAGTCCCTCATAGAAAGCATTCTAAGGTATCTTACATTAATGAAAATACGAATGATGGTTGCCAGACTTCTACCTTATTAGATGGAGTACATTGAACATACCACTCATCTGTTGTGCATTCTGTATTAACAGTTCAAAATGATTGCCAGCAGAAAAAAATAGTGTGTGAAATGATAGGGATGTAGTTGATATTGTAACTACATGTAGAAAAAAAATACCATTGTAGGGTCAATTGAGTAGGTATTTATTCAGGAGCAAGTAAATCAGACATCTTGAAATGATCCCAAAGCTTTTCTTTTAACTTGGTCCAAGGTTGTAAATCTTGACGTCAATTTTGTACTAAATGTTTAACTTGGAGATCTGGGCTGATCAGTGTTGCAGCAGAGAATATTTGTTTTTGTAAAATATTGTTGAGTCACATCAGAATCCAGGCACACTTTGTCTGGAGTCAGATGTTTTCATATAAGCGGCAAAATCTTTTGTAACGGAATCATTAGTTAGTGGCTGGAACAGGATCTTAACCAGGACACATTGGCTTTGAGAGGAAGTGGGTTACAGAGCCAGGACTGAAATAATGACAAAGAGGGTTTACTCTAAATAAGCCTTATCAAGTTTCTAAGCTCTTTTGCAGTGGTTTTGTTCTTCATCTGTAAATTTGTAATGACTCTACAAACTGCATGTATTGTATTGTTACAATTCAGTTATATATATGCACTTTGAGGGTCACAAATTCTAACTGTACTTGTTAGCGAACCATTATTTTTGAAAATCCTGAAGTGAAGTCCTAATCTACCACAATGCTACCTTACAATAATAAAATTATTACTATAAATTATCATCAGAGAACTGTGTTAATAAAATGCTAGGTAATTTACAGTGAAATCCTAAGCAAAGTTATACCCTAAGTTCATTGACTTAAATAAATTTAGAAGGGTGTAGCTCTGTGTTATCACAAGCCTTTATGGAATAAGATGTGTTTTAGGGCTGGAAGGGGACCATGCAACCTGTAACTATTGGAGGCTGCTTGAGACCCCAAAGAACATATTCTTAATGGCTCTCTGGAAAAACCTGGGTTTGCATAAGTCATAGTCTGGGTCATCTACTGGCTGCAGCTCTTATTCTCATTTTAAAATTTATAGGAAAATAACAAAATTTCAGCTATTTAGCAAATTATCTACTGCCAATATTCCTAGTCAGAGAAGATGATTCAGAGGAGATGAGATAAGAAAGGAGGAATCTTTAATGAATAAAAACCGCTCTATTACATAACGGGATCTAATGTTTACTTTATTAATTCCTATAATGAGTTATTATGGATGCAACAACCAAGAGACATGCTGCAAGTCCTCAGACAACATTTTTCCTGTACCAGCAACAAACATATAAGCAGTATATTCAATTGAAGATATACATACACAGTTTACCATACACAGCTTTGCATGGTAAGGCATCCATCTGAAAGGGGTGTTAGGTGAGTGAGTACACTCTCTGCATACAATTCCAAAAGTCCTCTTCCTGTATCTCTGCAAAGGATCAGGCTGCAAGATCACAACATATGATCTGCTCCTTGGATTGCTAACCTCCAGGTAGATGCTGGAGTTCTTCTGGATTTACAACTGATCACCCGACTACAGAGATCAATTCCCTGGGAGAAAATGGCAGCTTTGGAGGGCAGACTCTATGGTATTACATCCCTGCTGAGCTCCTTCCTGTTCCCAGACTCTGTCCTTCCCAGATAGTGCCCCCACATCTCCAAGAATTTCTCGAGTCAGAGTTGGCAATGCTAGGGTAAAAAGTAGGCTGGTGGACTGGTGAGTGCATTTGTGGATCGTTTATATTTTTAAATTATCCTTGGACTCCATTCATGGAATTCAGCCTTTATGGGGAGCAGTGTGTGAAATGCAAAACTGTTTTCTGGTTTGGCTTCAGATTTTGTCTGGATGGTTCCTAAACCATTTACATGTGTTAGGTACCAGTTTCTTGAAATCTAATCTAGGTTCCAGTATGGATATGTCACATTTTATAATTAATATTTGCTCAGACATTTCCCTAAGAAAATCAGGTTTGGCTTCTGTCTCTTTAAATAAGAAGAAATGTGCTCCACAGTAAAAGGAAAGCTTGTACCTGCCGAACATTACCTTTCTTTAATGCTGTTGAAGGGAGAGAAGATCTGTCCTTTTTGAAATATGGTCCCCTTATGCAACAATATTTTTGAGTTAGTCCTCTTTTTGACTTTATGTTGAAATATAGCGTGCCATGGGTACAATACACTGCTTAACCCATTATGGTACTTCTCCAGTAATTGTTGTTCTAATTTCCTTCACTGAGAAAAGCAGATATGACCTTGTGCAGTAAATGGAGAAGCTTTTTAGCACAATACTAAGCATGTTTATGCTGAAGAAAGCCCCATTTAATTCAGTGGCATTTCTTGATGTGTTTAGCACAGTAGCCCTCTTCTTGATGATCTGTAGCTCATCACCATTCTTGAACATACAGCAGTTTATTCACGTGCCCATTTTTTTCCCCTGGGTTATTCAGTGGGTCATATAGTGAGATAGCTATCTTTGGTAGCAATCCAAACCGGAATCCTACCTCAGGCCTATTCAATGGGGAAAGGTTTTTGTTTTTTTTTTAAGGATTGCAGTGTAAATTGCTCCATCACATAAGCTAGATAGATTTCCACCCTGCATTGAGGTGTGGAAAAATTACTTTGCAGACTTTAAAATTTAGACATGTTTGTACTATATTTGTTTTGATGTGACCACTAAAAATAACTAAGAAAAAGCAGTTTCTTGGTGTACTTAGCAAAAATGAAGGAATTGTTCCAGGATTGTTCTCTTTGTTGCTTTTATTTATTATTCAAAAACAAAGGGAAAAGTGTGACTGATTAAAAGTAGAAAGGAAAGGAAAATAATGTGCTATTGTTTGTTACCATTCCAATATATTGTGCTCAAATTCCAAGGGTATGAATACTATGTTTATAATGAATCTGTGGTTTTGTTTTGCCATTCACAGAAAATTATAATTATTATGTCTTACCATAAAACTTCTGATTCTTTTACATTAAAGTGAGGAAATTCTATAATACTGCAGTTGATATATAAAAATTAAATGGATTTGTTGCTTTTATTTTTTGAAATAACCCTTAAGAATTAGATGTGGTTCTCCATAATTACTTTGGAAATCTGCTAACATTTAACAAAAGGCTGATGTCTGTCTGCCATAGATGGCAATGCTTAAGTCTACTGCTTTTATGCCTATATCTTGAGTATTTCTCCACCAGCATAAATTCTTAACCTCATAAATTCCTATGTTCTTACTGTAAACAATAAAGTCACTGTCACGATGAATGAATTATAAATTACATCAAAAGATACCAACCACTATGTATAATGAAGAGAAAATCAGTCTCTGCAAAGAGACTCATAAAAACTGAAGCCAACATGGCAGATGACATTCTTCTTTAAGAAGGAATATGGCACTGCAGAATTCTTAACTGACATCATTGCTGCTGTGATGTAGAGCCAGGCTCCTATCAGTACCCAATAGTGGTATCACTCTGCCATTTTAATGAAAGCTAGCCTGGTGTGCAATTATGATACAAGCTGGTCATAGTGGATCTGATACTGACCCAACACAGAGATGCAATGCAGACGTACCTTTACAAAACACAAGTTTGTGCTGCAAGAAGATAATGGCCCTGTTCATGCATGTGCTCTGGTCATTTGTTGACTGTAGCATCCGGAGGTGAACTTAGGGTTCCAACTCTGGGTTGCAAGATTCCTGACGTTTTGGAATGAGTCCTGGGCAAGATTGGGTTTGTGGAGGAGGGTGTACCTTCAGCAGGATATAATACTATAGAGTCCACCCTCAAAGTTCTCCAGGCAGAACTTTTTTCATGCCCCCTAAAATCACTACAAACACAGAAGTATTCTGTAGAGTCAGACCACATTTAGTTGTGACATGAATGATCAAATGTTGAACATTCAAGTGACTAGAAATCAAGTAACAAATAGTGGGAAAGGAGACTTGAATGACAAAATAGTTCAGGCTAGCAGAATGGGGGTAGATGCAGGGTTGTTGCTTTTTTGGAATGTGAGAAGTTTTCTGGAGATAAAATAACGGCATGTGAAAAAAGGCTTTCGATGGTAAGGAGTTGAGAGTTGTAATGCACTCTCAGCTGTCCCTATTTTCTGGACACCATCCCTGATAAATCCCAGTTTCTGTTTTATCCTGTTGTACCTTTTAATTTTTTTTAGTGTGCATTGCTAGTGGAGTTGTCATTCTTCAGGCTTCAGTTTATTCCCAACACCTGCAATAATAACAGTGAGGAATTGGATGTGCTTCTGCTGTACGTGTGAAGATAGTAAAAATGCATCAATATTAAGACATCATACAGTGCACATACCACATGCCATTTCATGCATAGTAGCTGCTGGGACATATTTTCACTTGCTGACAACCTATAGTAAGAAACTGATGCTTTTCTAGCATCTCTTTAACCTAAAAAAGGAAAAATTTTCTTTGCCTTTTCAAAAAGTGCAGGGCAGGCTGTTGCAGAGCACTTGAGTACATCATGTAGTCAGTAGAAAAGGATCTTTAGCAATGTATAATACTGTGTGTAACAGTGCTGGGGCAAAGGGAGTTCAGACAGTACTTCTCTGGCTGGCAAATAGGGTGTTGCTAGTGAATCCCTGTTCCCGGCCCTGAGCCCGGGGATGGAAAGAGAAGGTGGAAATTGGTGCTAGTGACAGGAAAAGGATTTTTGAAAACAAGATGCAGAATGGTGACTCAGTATGAACCACTTCTCCCCATTTAGTTCAGAACTTGAGCACCAGTGTTCCCTCTAAGCTGAGTTAATGTGAGCCAGCTCACAGTTTCTTAGCCTCCGGCTCACACATTTTTGTCTCAGCTCAGGAAGGAGGGCTCCAGAGCAAACTAATTGATGCAGTAGCCATATCGCTGGCTCAGAACTTTAATGCCGGTTGCTCACACAGTAGAATTTTGGCTCACAAGACTACACAGGTTAGAGGGAACATTGATGAGCACCTTCTTTGATGGGGAGCAGGGCTGTCAACTCTGCCTTGGGAAATTCCTGGAGATTTGGAGATGGTGACTGGGGAGAGCAGTGTTTGGGGAGGGGATGGAGCTCACCAGAGATGCCATGTCCTGGAGTCTGCCCTCTGCAGCTGCCATTTCCTTCCAAGGAAGTGATCTCTGTAGTCTGGAGTTCAGTTGAAAGTCCAGGAGAACCTCAGGCATAGTGAGGAGTTTAGTCTTCCAGCCCATTTGAGTTTTATGTCTCCATTTAAAGGCCAACTAGCATTACAACTGCACTGTCTCATTTTAAAGCTAATGCACAATGCTTGGCTCCTCATCTGTCAAACTGGAATAATACTGAGTGGTTCTTCAGTGTTGCTGTGAAAGTGAATGCAACACAATAATATGGTAAAACACAGAATGGAATATAAAGACATAAGAACCCTGCAGGATCACACCAGTGGCCCATCTAGTTCAGCATCCTGTTTTACACAGAGGCCAACCAGTTGCCCTGGGGTGGCTAACAAGTACAGTGAGGCAAAGGTCTTCATCTCATGTTGTCTCCCAGCAGAGATTCCCCTGACTCTGGATGTGTCAGTTGCCTTTAGTCATCATGGCTAGTAGCTATTGCTAGACCAAGAGTTGTCAGGCCACAGCCGTCAACCCCTGGGAGTGAAAAGGACATGGGGCCTGATGCACTTGTGTGACGCTGGTATGCTGATATCAGTTCTGGTAAAAAAAAACCCAGAAGTGCCATCATTCAGCACTCTAGAATTTTCAGAACTCTGTGATGGCATTTTTGAAAATCTTAGCACATCCATGATGTCCCTTCTAGGCTTTAGCAGAAGTAGGGTTACCAGGTCCCTCCGGACAACTAGCAGGGGATGGTGAGGGGACTTACCAGAAGCAGCAGGGAGTCCCATCCAACTACAGGGATGTGTCTATGTCACTGCCCACATGACCCAGAAGTGACACTACCACTTCTGGGACACTGGGGTGATGCTGTGGTATTTGGGCAAAAACTCTATGGTAAATCTGGCTTCTACCATAGAGTTTTTGCCCAAATACCAGAGTGTCACCCCCAACATCCCAGAAGTGATATCCTCATTTCTGGGTCACATGAGCAGTTATGTAGACACATTGCTACACAGGGAGGATTTTCCCTCTTTTTAGGGGTAAGTCTGATCAGTGGCAGGGGTGTGGGGCCTAGCACTGGGGGAAACCCCCCCCCTCCACCTTGGGATCTGGCAGCCCTAACCAGAAGTGATGTCAGCATGCTGGCATGTTGCTGACACACCGCCCAATTCCTGCCCCCTCATTTACTCCCACTGGTATTTCAGTTGCTGGTGGGCAGAGCACAGAGTTGCTAGGAGGTCTCTTCCATGAATCTGTCCAATTGTCTTTTAAAACCTTCTATGCTTATGGGCCTCACTACTTCCACTGGCCCTTATTTCCACAATGTAATTAATCACTGAGTTGTTGTTGTTTAGATTTATTAATTGCCCTATCCCAGTTTACACTGGACTCTGGGCAATGTACAGGACACAAAGTCATAAAATGCAAAATATTAAAATACAAACATTAAAACTCATATAATAAAAGTAAAAAGTAAAAAGAGTTAAAAAGTACCTCCTTTTGTCTGAATGTGTTTACCATTAACTGCACTGGGGGCCAACAAGTTCAAGTATTATGGGAGAGAGTAAGAAATAATAAATGCTGTATGCATAAAAAGAAAATAGTTGTTGTTACAGTTTTTATATGTGCAGGTTTAACAGCACTTGAGAACTACTGCACGCTTTGTAAACTCTGGCAGCATTTCAGCTGGTTTATGGCATTCTTTAAGAGCTTTCCCTTGTGCCTCCTGGGTGATTATCTACTAGTAACTGCATGCCTTTCGTATTTTATTTGTTATTTAAAACAGTGAAATGATAGAGAAGTTTGTCTGCAAACTTAAATGAGAGTGACATCAACCATGAGTGGGAAATAATTTTTGTGCATAGATACAGCTGAGTAATATGACTTCAAAACATTTACATTCCTGTTTCAGCATTTGCAATTGCTTTTCCAGTTCTAAGACTATTCAACATTAAAAACCCCAATTGCTGATCATTGTGAAATTCTATTTGTCCCTTCAACACACTTATAAAAAACATTCAGTAGAAAGAGGTCTGTTCTAATGACTGATTATTCTTAATAAATCATCCTTCTTCCCACTCATATGGCTATTGTACATCCATGGGGAAAAAAATCCAAGATGACCTCTCCAAGCTGGTGTCAGAAATGTACATACAAGAAATGTGTTTCCATATTAGGCATACTTTAACATACATAAAATGCATATAGATTCATAGAGTTGGAAGGGACCTCCAGGGTCATCTAGTCCAACCCCCTGAACAATGGAGGAAATTCACAAATACCTTCCCCTCTACATCCACATTGACCGCTGTTCCATGCCCAGCAGATTACAAAAAACCTCCAGGATCCCAGGCCAAATTGGCCTGGAGAAAAATTGCTTCCTGACCCCATTGTGGTGATCAGCATTTCCCTGGGTGTGTAAGAAAGGGCCACAAGAACTAAGGACTGAGGCAAACCTTCCTGCCCTCCCTCTCATGATCTGCCTATGGCCATGGTCACACGGTCATTTTGATTGGGTTTCACCACTGTTCCCTCTTGCATTTAAAATTGCTGATCAGATGGCCGCATCTGTCTCTTGCACAAATGTGGGCTCACTCGTGCAAGCCTCCTGGTTCCCTAGTGAGTTTCCCTACACCTGGAAAATCAAGTACTTTCCAGATATTTGTGCTTTGAATCCGTGATTTTGCCGACCTGGATAGCCATCTCTTGCAGTGATGGAGATTAGGTCATCTGAATGTACTTCTCGTGATGTTTCTTTTTTTACAAGCTACCGTTGTTGTACACATGAGCAATACTGCACTGAATAAGTGCACATATAGACTCCAGTGCTCAGTTGTATGTTGCCAGTTAATTTTGTTTGCTGTTTGGGTGGGGGGAACCTGCAAGAACAAGGGAATATGGTGAGTCCCAGTGGGAGCGGTGATTCAGCCATGTGTATATGCACATGCACAAAGCCAATTTTTTTAAAAAAATCAAGCCATGCTGTGCAAGCAGCAGTGCAGCTATATGAATGATGCCTGGAGCCTTGTTGTGGAATGCAAGAGATTCAGGGAGGGATGTGTGGTCATCCCAACCCGAAAAAATATTCCCGATCAAATCTACAGTGGGAACAAATCATGGTAAGCTTGCTGTAAGCTTGAAGTTCACACATTCAGCATTGTTGTCAGACGGCCATCTAGCCTCTGTTTGAGAACCTCCAAAGAAGGAGAGCCTACCACCTCCTGAAGAAGCCTGTTCCCCTGACGAACCACTCTTAACTGCCAGGAAGTTCTTCCTAACGTTTAGCTGAAAACTCTTCTGACTTAATTTCAACCAGTTGGTTGAACCTTCTGGTCCAACCTTCTAGGGCAACAGAAAACAACTCTGTACCATCCTCTGTATGACAGCCTTTCAAGTACTTGAAGATGGTTATCATATCACCTCTCAGTTGTCTCCTCTCCAGGCTAAACATACCCAGTTCCTTCAACCTTTCCTCATAGGACATGGTCTCCAGACCCCTCACCATCTTCATTGCTCTCCTCTGGACACATTCCAGCTTGTCTATATCTTTCTTCAATTGTAGTGCCCAAAACTGAACACAATACTCTAAGTGAAGTCTAATCAGAGCAGAGTAAAGTGGTACCATCACTTCGTGTGATCTGGACACTATGCTTCTGTTGATACAGCCCAAAATCTGATTTGCTTTTTTAACAACTGAATCACACTGCTGATTCATGCTCAGTGTATGGTCTACTAAGACCCGTAAATCCTTTTTGCACATACTACTGCCAAGACAAGTCTCCCCTATCCTATAATTATGCATTTGATTTTTCCTCCATAAATGCAAAACTTTACATTTATCCCCATTTAAATTCATTTTATTTGTTTTAGCCCAGTTTTCCAGCCTGTCAAGATCATTCGGTATCCTCTGTCTTCTACCATATCTGCTACCCCTCCCAATTTAGTATCATCTGCAAATTTAATAAGCATTCCATCTATTCCTTCATCCAAATCATTGATAAAGATGTTGAATAAAACAGATCCCAGGACAGATCCTTGAGGCACTGCACTTGTCACTCCTCTCCAAGAAGATGAGGAACCATTCACAAGCACTCTTTCAGTATGATTTGTCAGCCAGTTACAGGTCCACCTAACATCCATAGGATCCAAACCACATTTTACCAATTTGTCAACAAGAATATTATATGGAACCTTATCAAAAGCCTTACTGAAATCCAGATAAACTATGTCTACAGCAATAGTTGTTGTAGATTTTCTGGGCTGTATGGCCATGGTCGATGTTTCGCCAGCAGCTGTGACTGGCATTCTCAGCGGCATAACACAGAAAGATGGGGTACTCTCTGTCAAGGTGTCTACAGCATTCCCCTGATCCAGCAAGGTAATAACTTAAAAAAAAAAAGAGAGATAAGGTTAGTCTGACATGACTTGTTTTTGAGAAACCCATGCTGGCTCTTAGTAATCACAGCTGTTCTTTCTAAATGCTCAAGGACTGTCTGTTTGATGATTTGTTCTAAAAATTTCCCAGGTATAGACGTCAAGCTCATAGGTCACTAGATACCCAGATCTTCCTTTTTCCCCTTCTTGAAGATGGGGACAACATTTGCCTGCCTTCTGGCACCTCACCTGTTCTCCAAGAATTCTCAAAAATAATGGACAGAGGCTCAGAAATTACATCCATGAGTTCTTTTAGTACCCTTGTATGCAGTTCATCCAGCCCCAAGGACTTAGTTTCAGTTAAAGAAACTAAGTGTTTTGTACTACCCGTATGCCGATCCTAGGCTGCAACTCCCTTCCCTCATCATATGTTCTGTTTTTGCCATGTTGATCACTGTTTCCCTTGCATGAGAAGACTGAGGAAAGGTAGGAATTGAGCAGTTCTGCCCTCTCTTCATCACCTGTCACAATTTCACTTTCCTGTCCCTGCAATGGGCCTACCATGTCTTTGCTCTTTTTCTTACTTCAAACATAAAAAGAACCCTTTTTGTCGTTTTCAACATCTCTCACTAGCCTAAGCTGATACTGAGCTTTAGCTTTCCTAACTATCTCTCTACAAGACCTGATTATTTGTTTATATTCATCCTTGGTTATAAGGCTCTCCTTCCACTTTCTGAATGAGTTTTTTTATTTCTCAAGTCTTTAGAAAGCTTTTTATGGAGCCACCTTGGCTTCTTTAGGCTCCTCCCATTTTTCCTTCTCATATGAATTGTTTGTGCCTTCAGGCTCAGTAAGATTTGGCCAGCTTAGAAAAAAACATTTTTTAAAAAGAAATATTTGCAACTCTGGCAAGAATTTAACTTGCAGGCCATAATTTATATATTAGGATTACAAATGGAAACTGGCCAGAGGAATTCTTCTTGGGGTTCCATCTAGTCATTGCCCCTTTTGTTGCCCATGTGCATCTTTGTTGCCCATGTGCATCTTTGAAAGACAGAGCCATGTTTTTGGTGCTCTGTTTTCTCCTTCAATATTGCTATAAACTGTAGAAATCCACAATTAGGATTTTGGGGAGGTCATGGGAAGAGAATACCTTTCATTCTGTGTGATGGGCAACTGACAATTGGACAGTTTGTAATGATTTACCATACTGTACATCTCATCTTTTTGTTGTTGTTGTTTGTTTAAGTTTTTAAGGGTTGAACAAGACAAGGACCAAAAATGCAGCCAGGATTGCACAGGTTCGCCCCAAAAGTCACTGTGTGCTTCAGATGGCAGGACCTTCTTGTCCAGGTGTGAATATCTGCGGGCAAAATGTAAAGATCCTCAGCTACGAATTGAGTACAAAGGCAACTGCAAAGGTAAGAAATTCTCAAGCTACCTTATAGGAGTTTCTCAATGAACCTGTAAAGGAGCTCTATTTTTTCAGTCAGGGTCTGTTGGTTGTCCCCTCGTGCAGGCAGATTAGATCAGGCTGTGCCCATTTAAATGCTTTCTGTGTGGTTGTTCCTTCTACATGAAAGACAAGGCTTAGTTGTACAATATGGGTTTGGCATCCTGAAGGTCTCAGGTTCAATTCTTGGCATCTCTAGCTGAAAAGCAAGTGATATGAAAGACCTCTACTTGGAGAGCCACTGGGAGACCATTTCCACAGTAGTGAAATTCCCCACATTGACATTTGTAAAACTATGCATTATGTGACATTTTCTGCAGTAGATTTTTCCTCAACAGGCACAAACCTGAAGTTTTCTCCTTCTTACCCTGCATTTTTGGAACTCGTTAAAACTGGGGATTCCAAAAATACGGGGTAAGAAGGAGAAAACTTCAGGTTTGTGCCTGGCGAGGAAAAATGTACTGTGGAAAATGTCACATAATATGCAGTTTTAAAAACATCAATGCAGGGAATTTCACTACTGTGGAAATGGTCTGGCTACTGCTTACCTTGATGGACCAATGGTCTGATTTGGAATAAGGGAGCTTCATGTGTTCATATGACCAACAGAATAATTACAACTGCAAAGGTAACATTTTATAAAGTTTCTACTTTATTATAATTCAGGAAATTATAGAGAAATTTAAATAAGTTTTTGTCTACAAATGACTGTTCTTAAAAGGGTTTGTCCATTGTGTACCATTTAGGTAACTGTTTTTTGATAAATTTGAGCAGTTTCAATTTTTTTTTAATAAACTGCCCTGGATTGATTGGAGAAAGGGTGAAAATGCAGACTGTGCTGTTCTGCTTTCCATGTTGCTTTGAACGTCAGTTCATTAAATAATGGGAATATTATTATTTTCTTTTATACCAGGGCCAGAATAAGGCCAACTGATGCCCTAAGCACAGCCGAAAATGGGTTCCCATCAGCCCTTCCATTGCTTAACTGACAAGACATTAAGACTCAATAAGCGCTCATAATTCCAAAGAAAACATTTTTTAATAATGCAGATTAAAATCAAGCACAACAGATAAGGACAATTACAAAAAAATCATCTAAATTTTAGTGTGGTAGTGAAAGTGTTAAGGGCATGATAGCTAAGGGGGAAAACACTGTGGTGCCTCCCTTCCCTTGGTGCCTTAAGCACATAATTATTTTGCATAATGGTTAATCCAGGGCTGAATATGGAGCCCACTGGGGAGAACAGACTGCCCCGTTTAATTCCAGAGGTTTATACTGAAGATCATGTTATTTTCAGTGAGTGGTTTGGGTTTGTATATGAGTTCTGACTTTACCCTGCAGCTTAGATCTGCATACTGCTGCATCTCTAAACTGGTTTGTGCGCAGATCAAACTGTTTAGAAATCAGAGGAAATGCTTGAAATGGTGTTACATCTTTCACTTCTCTTTCACTGCTCTCACTCCTCCTCACTGCCAGCTTCTTTATCTTGTCTCTTTCCCAGCCAGTCCTGATAACTCATATTTTCTGATCCGTCTGTAAGTTGTTTTGGCTAATTGATGCTGAACTACTCGAGTTTGCCTTACAGAGCTGGGGAAATGTTGATATACTTCCCAGCTGAAATGCAGGCTTTGACTCTCAGCACAAAGCTTTCCTTCTTTATCCATAAATACAGATGATCACAACGGTTTACCTTCACACACACACACATACACACACACACACACACACTTGCCAACAAAGAGACCACACAGAGGCATTCTTGAACAGACAGTTTTCCACATTGTGCATTCCTCACTTCTATTAGCTCTAAGAAGCCTCTAAAGCACCAGGAATTCTTTAAAGAGACATTCTGTCTCATCCTTGCTCTGTCCTAAATTAAACACTCTACTTTTCCTCTTACTCTCTTTCATAATGTTCTGTTGTACTGTTTAATGGGGCCTACCTCTACATGTGTTTGGGAGCAACAAAGAAAATAGAACTGAGTTTTGAAATCCAAGCTCCTGTTGTTCCTGTTGACAACATGAATGCACAATACTAGCAATTCTGTTGAGGACTGAGATGTACTTTTAAGACTGTGTAATTTCCTAGACTGCTTGTTCAGAAATTGAAATGAGATCTGTCCTGTTTCTCTGATCCATGAGTAAAAGAGTTAAACTGGAGTTGGTGACGTGTTGGATAAGGGCTTCATCCACATAAAACAGATGCTCAAGGTGTGTGTGTGAAATGATCAAGGAGGTGGTATTCAAGCTATTCTAGGTGGGGTTACAGTCCCTGCCCATGGATCCTATTTGCAATTTGGGGTACTATTAGACCTGACCTTGCTTCAGATATCTAGCATTATCCCACACTTTTTCCTCTTCCATTTTATCACAATCCAGAAGGTATATTAGGCTGAATGAAACTGGCCGGCCCAAGGTCTCCAAATAAGTTTTATGGCAAATGAGAATTTGACCTTGGGTCTCCCTGGTCCTTCTGTAACCATGACATCATATACATAAGACTGTGAACACTATTTGGGGTGTCTAACTATATTAGTATTCAACTGGAAAGTACTTTGCTGGTCTTAAGATACTCACTGGCTTCCAATTTGTTTTGGGTTTCAATTCAAAGAGCTGGTTTTGACCGTTGTAGATTTGAACACACCTTCTTAAGGACTGTTGTATGAACATGCCCATTCCCTTCTTCCTAATGTTTTCCAGATCTACTCAGTAACTTTTGTGACTGAGGTACTTCATTTCTAACTGTCTAAGTGGTGCTACCTCTCTATATGCTCGGGTGGGATATTATGATCCTTAGGCTTCAGATTTCAGTCCCTCTTCCACCAGGTGATCTGTTAATGAAGTCTGGATGACCTCATAGCAATCAAATCAGTGTGGTGTAGTGGTTAGAGTGTCAGACTAGGATCTGGGAGACCCAGGTTCAAGTCCCAACTTTGCCATGGAAGCTTGCCAAGGTTCAGGTCCTGACTCTGCCATGGAAGCTTGCTGGGTAACCTTCAGCCAATCACTAACTCTCAACCTAACCTATCTGAAAGGGTTGTTATGAGGATAAAATGGAGGAAAGGAGAATGATGTAAGCTGCTTTGTGTCCTCATTGGAGAGAAAGGCAGGGTATAAATGAAATAGATAAATAATGAATATATCATTTTTAGGGTTGCCAGCCTCCAGGTGGGGCCTAGAGATCTCCTGGAATTACATCTCCAGACTACAGAGATCAGTTCCCCTGGAAAAAATGGCCTCTTCAGAGGGTGGAGAGAAGACTACGGCATTATACGCTGCTGAGGCACTTGCTATCCCCAAACTTTGCCTACCCCATGCTCCACCCCTAAATCTCCAGGATTTCCCCAGCCCAAAGCTGTCCATCATAGTTGATGAACAGAGACGCTGTTTCCCCGGATTTATGTATATCAAACCCTGGTGTAGCTGTTTAGGGACATGGTAATATGCACTGTTTCCTTTTAGTTTTTGTATGTTGCATGGGGAATCTTTCTGTTCTGCCGGTTTTCATTGCTGATGTGTTTGATTAATCTCTTTCCATTATGCCATTTTTATACAATTCACAAAAATCATGTAAAATTAACAAGAAACATTTGCTATGAGAAAAGCAAAAATGAGGTGAAGATAAAGACTTGTGTGTTTGATTTACACAAGGGATTGTTTTGTTGAAGCAGAACTGATGAGATTCACAATAATTATCCATTGATCTGCATATGTTATTGAAATATACAGTTGCTACTCAAGCCCTTGTACTCATATGCTCAGCAGTCCAATCCTAAATAGAATTATACCTTTCTAAGCCCATTGAAGACAATCCTGTTTAGGATTGCACTTTTAAGTAGAATGATCATCACAAGTAGAACATTTTGAGACCTTGGTAAAGGCATGAAGTAATGGCAAAGATGATATTATTATTATTATTATTATTATTATTATTATTATTATTATTATTATTATTATTATTATTATTATTATTATTAATGTGTGTACATCAGTGTACATGGCACTTTGTAAAGTACAGTTTCCTTCAGTCTTTAGAATTCTTCACTGAAATCAGTTGGACCTAATTCCAAGGAAATATTTTAGGATAGTGCAATTCATATTCTAATCACATCCAAGAAAGCCTTCTTCACCCAAATAATGGGAGATTTTTATATAGCAAATCTCAGATAAACTAGGGGAAATTAATGAGTGTTGTGGCAGCTACATCCCACCCATAAAAATCTTTTGTGGACTTCTGCCTGCTAACTACGTTATTAATATTAATTAATTAATTACTATCTTGGTCTCCCTCCAAGGAACTCAGAGATGAGCCCAAGTGTAATAAAATAAACTGTGTTTTCTATGGACAAAAAAACTTGCATTTGGTTCCCATATGGTCACCCTTCCAGACAGCATACAGGGTCAGACCTACTTGGCTTCTGCATACAATACTACAGCAACATATGACCCATAACTTCCTTTTCCAGTGCATTTAAAAAAGACTATTGCAGTTTAAAATGTATGTTTGAATTAACATGTAGGATATGTGCATGAGACGCGTTGCTTTAAAACATTAAAAGGAAAACCAGCATTCAGGCCACTGATACACACATCTCTGAGTAAAATTACAAGGATGAGAGCAGCAAGACTTCTTGTATAGTTTAAGAACATGCTGCATACATCTCTCTTTACCTCTAGCAGATCTTTAGCTGGTTTTTAGTCTCCAGACCACCTCAGCAGCTATCACTGATTAGAATCTCAGGGCAGGGGGAAAGTTGCGGGCTTGTCAGGGATGCCTATTAATAGAAACTCATTTGTATTCTGACATCTCATCATCCACGGATCCAAGAAAGTGCTCACATAAACTGACACCATTATAGGTGGGAGGAATTCAAAAAGTCACCAGCTAAATGGAAGGACATGATTCCGCCCCCACCCCCACCCCAGTTCCCAGATTTTTCTTTAGTGCACACTGTGATACAAACTCTCTCATCTGCACACATGGTTTTGTTGTAAGTTCCCTCCACTTCTGCCTCTTCTTTTCTGTGGGACTCATGAAAAAATATTCTGCCAAATCCTGAGTAAGCACAAAACACAGAATCTATAAAAAGACTAGTGTAATATATGCACTGGGGTCAAAATCATTAAACATATGAGAATCTATTCTCCTCAGAATATGAGCACTAGATGCAAAAGCCAAGAATTCAGAGTAACCTTCATCATTTCCCCCTCTGTTTTCAATATTTAAATAAACTTCTGTCAGAGAGAGTTTAGGTCTAATGACTCCTGCCACAATATAGTGGGTGCGTCTTAATGACCAAGGAAATCCCAGCCAGCAATATGATTCTTTGTTTTCTTTAGCATTTTTATTCTTTAAAACTGAACATCAGGAAAGAGAAAATAACTTCTTTTTTGTTTATAATTTCCTCTTTTAAAAGGTCCTGTGGATTTGAATAGGATTTCATTATGTTGTACGGGGTGGTGTTACTTAAGAACTGGGTTATAACTTTAAAACAATAGAAATTGTTTTGCAGATCATTCTTCTCAACAAAAACTCAAATTCTAGGTGAATATTTCCAAAGGAGAATCATAAATTGACTTCAAAGAAAGTGTTGACATTAGGTGTTTATTGCTCAATCAAATTTTGATTTAATGAAAACACATTAGAAAACTGATCCTTTGATGATCAAAATTATAATTTTCCTGCATGTTATTTTCTATTTGTTGGAACTCCTTTACTTTTTTGCAATGCTGGAACCAGCTACCACAGTACTGAAGATGTCCCCAAATGCATTTCTCAGGTCAGTGTTTATAGAGTTGCCATCGCCAGGTTGGGAAATACCTGGAGACTTGGGGGGATACTCTAATGGCATCATATCCCTGCTGAGCTTCCTCCCCTCCCCAGATCCGCCCTCCCAAGGCTCTGCCCCAAATATCCAGGGATTTCCCAACTCAGAGCTAACAGCTCTATCACTGGAAGTGACATTGTGCATCAGCGTGGCAGTCTGGAACCTCTCCCCTCATTCTTTCATCACTGGCCTGTTGAATGGTGGCAGGGAATGGGGGGACAGGTGCTCCACTGGAGCAGGAGATCTGCCCCCTTTCTCTTTAAGCCAATGCTCTACCAAGCTCTAGAGCTGAAGGACAAGAGCCTTACAGCTCCCACCTCTGGATGTGCCTAGAATTTAACTACCTGTGAGCAGACTAGGGATGAGCATGAAGTGGCTGACCAACTAAAGTTCTTCATGGATTTTGGCTGGTTTGTGGTTCATGAACTGAAGAACCACAATGAACTTCCACAAATTTTGGTGCAATTTGTGGTGGGATGTGGCAGTTCATGAAAAGCAGAAAGTGGGGTATAGTCCCCGCTTTCTGCTCTTCATGAGAAACAGCTGAGCATCTGGGAGCTTCCAGCCACTCAACTGCTTTCTGTTCCCTGTGGCCATTTAAACCATGCTTTTAGTTCCCCATGGCTTTTCATGAGGAGTAGAAAGCAGGGTTTAAATGGCTCCAAGCCATTTAAACCAACAGCTGAGAGATAGAGTGAATCCTCCCCACTGGCCCAGTTTCAGGCTCTCTTGTGCAGTCGTGTTTAAAGGGGCTGTGCAAGGGAGCCCAATAGAGCTGCATGGAGAGAAATCTTCCCAACAGCCCAGCTTTGGACTCTCTTGTGCAGCCCTGTTTAAAGAGGCTGCACAAGGGAACACAGTAGAGTTGAGCCCATAGAAAAAAGTCTCCCCACTGGCCCATTTTCGGACTGTCTTGTGCAGCTCCTTAAAACCAGGCTGCTGTCAGAGGGCTAAAGCTCTGTATTATCGTTTACACTGTGTTCATTGTTCTGTGTTTACTATCTTGCCTTTCGCTTTCACGCCTGCGTAGTGGGTGCCAGCTGCAAAATGGGAGAATCCTTTCCTGCCGGCTCGTCTTATCACAGCAGCCTTGAAGAACAGGCTTTAGAGCATTCCTCAGTCTGGGGAATTTTCCAGTCCTACGTGACTAGGTGGTGGTGGGGGGTAGTACTCCCAACTATTAAGTAATCCTCCCGCCGGGAGTTTCCCACGTGCGCGCTAAAAGTTCATTTGCTAGTTTGGCTTTGCATCATACTATATCAATGTCTGAACGGCTCATGCCTCCATTCCTGACAATAGCAGTATTACTGTGGGTAACAGCATTATATTCCAATAAAGCATCTCTTTAGAGGATGCCTGGATTTGCGTGCTATTGAACCTGACAGCTGCATAAGGGAGTCCAGTGGAACTGAGCCCACAGGGAGAAGTCTCCCCACTGGCACAGCTTCAGGCTCTCTTTTGCAGCCCCATTTAAAGGAGCTGCACAAAGGAATCCAATAGAGCTGAGCTCACAGGGAGAAGCCTCCCTGCCAGCCCAACTTTGGGCTCTCCTCTGGCCAAGGAAAGCAATGGCCAGCAAACAGGAGGGGTGAAATGCTCCCAGGAGGCACTTCACCCTATATTTAACCCTCTGGTTTTGCTCCCCCTGTTTTGAAGTGTCAGGGAGCAAAACCGGAGGATTAAATGGCTCAGAGCCATTTAAACCCTCCCAATCTGCTCCCTGCCACTTTCAACCATGAACCACAAACTGAACTGCAAAAATGCAGTTCACAACCATCCCTAGAGCAGACCAGGGAAGAGCAAACTCAAAAAGATGCTATTCAGCAGCTGCTTGCTAGCTTTTAGCTAGTTAGCTTGCAGGATCTTCCTTTATCCCTCCCCTTTCTTAACAGAAACTCATTTGCCAAGTATTTGCTGAAGAAAGGTATAAAAAGACTAAGAAGCCTTCCATTCTCTGAGGAAGGTCAGCCTTCCGTGTATGTGTAATTAAAAGTGTTATAGATAGGGCTGCCAACATCTAAACTGGTCCTTCTGGTTGTCCCTTTAATATCCATTTGATCTGGATCACTTAGGACTACTGCACATATTGGGACTGTCGTGGGTAGCATGCTCCCTCTTTACACAATGGTTCAGTTCCAGACTTGTAACAACTGAAATGGGCCAATCTTATACTGTAATATCTAGCAATGGGAGGTTGTTTAGTGTGTTTCATTTCTGTGGGGAAGTGGGCAACACAGAAATATGTGAATTAACTGTGCACATTCCTTGGAATCTTCTGCAGCACCTGGGAGTTCCTTTGCAGATGTCAATATGAAAGGACAACAGAATGACAAAAATGTTTTGAAAACCACTGGTATATTGCTCAAATTTCTAATATTTATGAAATAAGAGAGTACACACACACGGTACCACCTATTAGAATTAAGAGGAGAATTTCCGTGTGTAGTATTGTACATGCCTCTGCAGAAGTGAGAGCCTTGCTGTTTCCTCCCTATGTCCTATAGCTGTTACTTTACATTGAGGTTCAGGGTTGCAGTGCTTGACTGGCATCTCTTCATCTCACACCTCAGCATCTTCAAATCCCAGGTCACTGCCAGCTGACTGTGTCTTGTCTCAGTGTGAGCAATATCTATAACAGAAGTGTCCAGTGGAGGAAAAACAGATTTTCTGTTTTCTTTCTGGGGCACTGTCAAAAGGAATTGTTCAGACGTCAGCAGTTCTTTTCCTGGTTGAACAGCTCCAGTGGATAGATTGGAAGAAGCAGCACTTTAAACAAGACCAGTTAAACTTCTCCAAAGACATTTTAGCCCTTCTACACATAAATTTGCTTTCGGTGGTTCAAAGGCCTTGGATGCCAAAGAACATATGCCAAGTTTGCTTTCAGATTCTGGGCAAAAAGAGAACTTTTAACTTGGGCTTTCAGCAAGACCAGCAGATTCCCACATGGTGCCAACTACATTCTTCCTACCACGTTTCATGGCTGTGCTTGGAACTTATAGCACCGAAGGAAGTCAAAGATCAGGACATCAAATTACCCTTTATTTCTCAGTAATGGTGGCATAAATTTATGTGACATTACACTTGGGTGGCACTTAGGACCACAGAGGTGCTGTATATTTTATGGTGTTGTAATTTTCTAAAGTAAATGGCATCTTTTATGCCTTATGGTGTTTTGAAATAAGGAAAATATCTGACACTCCTAAAGTATCCTATTGAGAAGCTAACTTCTTGCATTAGATAGCCGATACATCTCAGTTCTGTTCTGAAATCTACCTATTTTTTAAAATATATATATACATTACCTTTCTGTCTCAAGGGTTGTTAAAGTTAGCTTATAAGCAGCCCCTCCATAAATTCAAGATATAAAAAAGGAAAAAAAAATATTAAACAGAATAAATACATAAAGCTGAAATCATAGAACCTTGTTCCTAGAACCATTAAAAACAGAATGAGACAACAAACAAAAGCCTTAATCTCAGATGCTCAGGTAAAATGGGCAAACTTTGCCTGATGTATAATGAAGACAGTGCCGGGTTAACATATTTTGGAAGGCAGCTCCTTAAGCAGAGTACCCTAAGTATATACAGAAAACTTTGCCTCTCCTGTATACTCACCTAACTTTTGGAGGCTGAGGAACCTTCAGTGACAACCTTAACTGATGGACAAATTCATAGGAGAGAAGGGGGGCTTTCAAATACCTTAGTCCCATGCCATTTGAAGGCCAGCTTTGAATTGTGCCCGAAAATAACACACATACCCCTTCTCCAGCAGCCTGTTATGTATATAAAGAAGGCTGAAGTGCTAATTAAATCCTTTGTAGGACTAGATCCAGTGTGTTCAGAATTGTGTGAGCCCAAGTCCTACTGATAAATCGTCTCTGTGTCACATTGCACGCTTTCCAGAGCAGTTGTGGGATGGTGATTTTTAAACAGAACCAAAACTAGGCAAGGCTCCCAGGTTTTATGCTGGTGCCAAAAAAAAGGTGAAGATTCCAGTAAAACATTCCTTACTTTAGCACAAAGCTTTGGTAAATATCTAAATTGCTGAGTGATTGCAAATGTGAATTACACAGAGCTAGGCTCTGTTTGGATGCCAGCAGCTCCTGCTATGATAATTGATTCTTTGTTGCAACCCAGAATGCAGTAGTTAAAACCAAATCCAGAAATTATCAGCTGCTTGCCACCCTCAGTTAACAGCCCTTTTAGGTGTCCATGTGTTCGCAAACAATATTCTTTTAGGGGAATGCTGAATATTTCTTAGAGATTTTATATGTGAAAGTCAACACACCAACATCTGAAAGTCTGAGGTGTTGCCTATATGGTCTAGGGGAAAAACGCTGTCTCACCCATGCTCAATTTTTCATTCTTTAATTTTTTTTAAATAATAGTGATCTACCTTCTGAGGCTGTTGTTGAAGAGGTCAGGAAACAACACAATAAACTGTGCTGCCCACTGTAAGTCATGTTTCATACCTTTCCAATGTGATGCATTGGATTGCTATATGCTGAAATACTGAAGACCCCACACCATCTTAGATCAAATGCTAACAGTTGCTGCATATACTCAGGCTACATGCTGTGAATGTTTACTCAGGATTAAATCTTGTTGAAAACAATGGAATTTACTTCCAAGGAAGCATGTGTGTGAAATGCTGTCAAGTCGCTTCCGACTAATGCAACCCTCTGAATTAATGACCTCCAGATTGTCCTGTCTTTAACAGCCCGAGTCAGATCTTGCAAACTGAGGGCTGTAGCTTCCTTGACTGAGTCAATCCATCTCTTGTTGGGTCTTCCCCTTTTCCTGCTACCTTCAACTTTTCCTAGTGTTATTGTCATTTCCAGTGATTCTTGGCTTCTCATACCAAGAGTGGAGAAATGAGGGATGGCCATTAGTGATGATGTGATATCACTGCCAAGGAAAACCTAGAAGTGATGTCACACCTCTCTAGGAATTTCCAGAAACTGGTTGAACCAATGAACATTTTTTAAAAAATTCCTTCCCCACCCCTCAGAATGGTGGTGGGAAACAGAGGCTGGGGGCTGGCAACCCTGATGGGAACAGATGCAATGCTTCTAATCTCTGCATTGTAAAAGAGAGAGGGAAAAGAGCTAGATTCTCTCTTTTTCTCTGCTGTCCAAGCTGACAACTCTGGCAGGAAAGAAGAGAAGGAAAATCAGCTGAGCTTTTGATTAGCCCACTCCCTAAATTTGCTGTATCTCAGCAAGTCTAGGAGTCAGCAAAGGTTGCATAAAGGGAGATGAGAAGACCCTGACTTCCAGCGGATCAGCCTGATCCCCCTACTCCTTGCTCTCCCCCAATAACACCTTTGCTAAGTACAGAGGAAATTCTCCCCAGCAGGAGTTCAGAAGCTGATTCCTGGCTGACACCTCATTAGCCAGATGTTGGCTTCTGATGGCTGTAAGCAGCCTATTGTTGGGAACACCTGAAAGGTCCATCAGTTAACTAGCTACTGATCACCACTGGTGAGCAGGAAGTGAGCTGAGCTGGCAGGGGTTTGAACATCCCTATGCATAGGGCTTTTTTTGTAGAAAAAGCCCAGCAGGAATTCATTAGCATTATAGGCCACACCCAACAGCAGGAGCTCATTAGCATATTTGGCTACACCCCTGACATCACAGCTTATTAGCCTATTAGGCCACACCCCCATGTTACCAGAAGTGTGGTCATCCAGCCACACCCACCTTTTGCTTCTTATTCCGTTTTACCTTGTTTGTTGTCAAAACCCAGGGCTTTTTTTGTAGCAGGAACTCCTTTGCGTGTTAGGCCACACACCCCTAATGTAGCCAGTCCTAATGAGTTTCTGCTGCTGGGTGTGTCCTATTATGCTAATGAGTTCCTCCTGGGTGTGGCCAACTCAGAAGCCAGCCTGAACTCCATTCCTGTGCGTTCCTGCCATAAAATAGCCCTGCCTATGCATAGAATTAAGGCAAGACACTAAATTATTAAATCACAGGTCATGCAGATTGGGGGTGTTCATTGTTCATGGTTTTTCCCCCCTTTGTGCTCTTTGCATCATTGAGGTCTGCAAGACACCCGCGCTAATCTCATGAAGCAAGGCATAGTAGGTGAGTCTTCAGAGATTGAATCTGGAACACAGACTATTTGTATCCTGTCAGTTTCATTTTCCTCCCCCCCCATCTTACCCATACCACAGACTTTGATGCATTATACCAGTGATTCATAAATTATGTTAAATCATGGCGCACTATCATGAGTTCTTTGCAGGCCATCTTGCTTTCTTGTGCCAGCCATTGTACCTTGTGAACTGAAGATGGACTGTAGAATCTACCCCAACCCCCTCTGCATTTGCACATTGCAAACAAGTTGGCAAACCAGAGAACTGCTTTATCTTTAGTTTTCCCACTGCAGTGGGAGATGTGGCCTGTGAGGGAGAAAGTATTGGCAATGGCTGCTGAGAGAGAAGGAAGTACTATACCCTTATTGATAGATGTCAGTAAAGGCTCTCCAGAATATTGTTTGAAAATCTATGACTTTAACTGATAAAAGAAAACGTTTTAATAACCTTTGCCATGGGGCAAAAAAAAAAGTAGTTCAGCTCCTGCTAGCAGGTATTTCCTATGTTCAAATAATTCCAGAACCCCCCAGCCTCTAACTGCAGATGTCACGTTCCTCCCTGTAAACTCTGAATTTTTGGATAAAATGCAAAAAGGAATACTTCAGTCAAGAGAAATCTGTAGGAATTCATCTCTCTGGCACTCTTCTACAATAATTCCTATACAAGAAATGATTTATAATTCTCTCAGCACAGTAGTAGAGATCTTGGATCCACTTCAGCCTTCATTCATCTCAATGGGACTTGCTTCTGAGCAAGTGTGTGGAGGACTATAGCCCTTATGTACTGGAATTTAGATCACTTTTCCTTTTGACATTCAAACCACATGCTGTAGTAAAAATGAAGACAGAAGTCCACCAAAGGAGAGATTTATTTTCAGTTAAAACACTCACTACATTAAAACCACATGTTAGTAAGTAATGTATAAGCAATCTTATAAGTTTAGGATAAGGCATATGGTATGAAAGCTGGTTTAAATCACTGTATCTTATTTTTTCAGAAAAGTTTGACAAGGCAAATCTGTGGCATAGAATAGCCTGGCCAGAGCAAGAGCCTTTGGTGTGAATTTAAGAATCTGCTCATATAAAATAGCCTAGCATGCAGTTAATGTATTCCTTTGGATTAATAATTAATGGAAATTCTTTATCCAATTCCAGTTGCATTATACTGAACGAAGTCTTAGGCAGCCAGTTGTTACTGCACATTTCTGCTGAAATCAGTAATAAATACCGATATTTTAATTCAGAGTTGAATTCAAGAGCTCCCAGTTTCTAATGTAGCATTCAGGTTAAACATTTTCAGAAGCAGGGGCTTCCTGCCAAAAATGCCACATTTTATAGTGCATCATTCAACTGAGCTTGACATCCTTATCCAATGAACTCTTACAGTATTCCACCATGTCAGGGAAATGTAATGACATAACTAGAAATGTTGGGAACTTTAGCATGAACCAGATCACTAGGTGAACATCAATTCCATCAAAAAGATGCTAGGTGAGGTGAGCTCCTGATTGGATCACCTCAATGGTTCTTGTCAAAGTTTCTATTGAGCCTCCTCAGTACCTGCTTATTCTACAGCTGCATCTTTGGTTCTTGACATCCTGGCACAGTATTCGTTTTATTCACGGGTCATTTTTGTAGAAAAAGAGGAGCAGGAGCTCATTATCATAAATCATTAGCATAATGTATTTGCATATGCCACACACACCCCAACATCACTGGAAGTGTGTCAAAAGGCAACACCCACCACTCAGGCTCCACCCCAAAAATTTCCAGGTATTTCCCAACTCAGAGGGGGCGAGCCTACCTGATGGCACACATGGAGAAAAACAAACCATGCATGTCAGGTAAAGAGGGGGGATACCAGGTCAATATATTTTTATTCTCCTTGGCATTGATGGCTGAGGTTCTTTTACCCTTCCTTTTCTGGCAGCCTTCCTCTCTGTTACAGTTGACTGTGGGTTTTATATCACTGCCATTTACTGTTATTTTTGTCAGCCACAACAAGGTCACTTTCAGAGAGGAAAAGCAGGTTATCTGGATCCAGAACAACGACGAAATCACATCCGCTAATTTTTGCCTAAATAAAACCCAATGATCTAGAGTTGTGGTCTTCATCCTAGAGGTTGGGTGGCAGACAGAGCCACTTGTTGAATTATAAACCCTCCCCCCAGCCATTTGGAAGTCTACACACATGTATAGACATAGCAAAGTGACATGGCTCTTACTTCTCTTTGGATGCACATGAAGAAGAGCAGGATGGCAGGGTGAGGTCAAGTGCTGATATTTTGGCTTGTTCAACTGATACAGTTGCCAAACCAAAGTCCCTTTTGCAGCATTGTTGAGTGTATATCCTTTTTTATAAGTTTGAACTGTCAGACAGCTATCTAACCTCTTTTTAAAAACTTCCAAAGAAGGAGAGCCCACCACCTCCCAAGGAAGCCTGTTCCACTGAGGAGGACAGGAAGGCAAAGAAAGCAGCACCTCATGCATACATGGTTGGATATGGTTTGATATTCTTAAATGCTGCTGCTATGACTTCACTGTCACAGTGTTTCATGGACTTCTTTGTAAGCTTCCCTAAACGCCTGCAGGGAATAAATATGGCATGCAACCTTTACTAGTGAGAGTCCCCAGCTACTCTCCCCTGAACAGTATCATGTGCCTTCTGATCACTCCCTGGCACTCCAGTTCTAGAGCTTACATTGCTAGAATATTCAGCCAATTTAAAGACGATGCTCTCTCCTACCAACCACATTCTTATGGGCACAGGAATTATGCAAAAAAGGCTTGCAGGTGCTTTCCACATTATACCTGAAAAGCCTTTCCGGAGCTCCTGTTTGTTGGTACTTGTGATTGTTCAAATGTTATTTACTTCTTGATCACTGTGTTCATAGAACCCGAATTATAGTTGCCTGAGGGGCCAAACTAGACCTTACAGCATCCACAGGTAGGGCTCATTTTAGAGAAAAGTTCAACCATTTTAAAAAGGCCACAAATGTGGCAGGACTGGGTGATCTTGTCACCCCCTCCCCATGTCTTGTCAAGTGTGCCGGGAAAAGGTTTGAGAATGACAAGGAAAGAAAGCTGGAAAAACCCCAGGAGGTGCACAGATGTACCATGATGATGTGGAGAAGTGGGGGCGGGGAGAGAACAGTTTCCCAAGAAGCATTGTACTTGGAGCAGATAACCTATAAGCCAGGCACTCAACACCAGTTTTAGTGTGGAGTCAAAAATCGAGTGGGCCTGTAAGAAACTGGGTATAGAACAATAAAAAGCTAAGTAATCCACCTCACCCCTTCCCAATCTCTCCTTCCAGAATTCTATTCTGGGGTTTGAGTACCCCAATGTCTCTACATACAGTTGTATATGAAGTATAAAAATGGCTGAAACTATCTACACTGTGCTGTGGATCAGCTGAATACACAACCATACTGTGATTAACTAGGGGACAGTTGTGGTGTTAGTGGTATCCGCTTTGTACTCTTGAGTTTACTTATACCAAATAGTCCAGTACTGTATCATTGCTGCAGCATTGCAAACATACATGAAACTGCAAAGAAAAACTGATTTCTGCTGCAGAGTTCCATTTTGCCTCCCCTGCAAGCAATTAATGTGGAAAGGCGGGGAGAGAAACTTGCTGCTGGACTAAAAGTGTAGTGTACCTGTTACAGTTTTTCACTTGTGAAGACCATAATTGGACTTTGATTTTCCTGTCTAGCTCCTGGACAGCCGGCCTCCCCCTCCCCATCACGGGGCTGCTTGGCCCCCTCACCCAGTCACTTCACTAGTGGTCCCCGGGGTGAGTCAGCCTGCCCTGTGGGGCCTGCTGCGGCAGGGGCTGGGCGAGTCCTGCCACCAGAGGCCCATCAGGGGCACACGCAGCAGGAGTAGGAGGCACCTCCTGGCTGGCCAGCAGAGAGGGCGAGGGAACCCAGTGAAAGTAGCCCCCAGAAAACTGCAGAAAATTGGAGGGAGGGAGAGCTAAAGTGTTGACACATGCCAGGAACATTCAGTGGTCTGTCCTTTTCAGATCATGTTAGGAGTTCAAGTCAAGATGATGGGGGCAGGGAGATAAAACGGGTCTGGTTTGTTTTCCCACTACCCTCTGCCCCCTCCATCCGGCCTCCCTTCCTTGAGGAAGTCCTCCACGGACCTTTCTGAGCCACCGCATCCTGCCAGAGCAGCAGGAGGAGCAGGAGGAGGAGGAGGGAAGCCACCACCTGCCGGGTCCCCGCGGGGAATGGGCACCCCATGTCCTGCAACTCCTGCACAGATGGCAATCCAAATGCATCCTGAGCGAGCATGGCTGAGCTGGGCAAGCCAGTGGCCTTGTGCTGCCCCCCCCGGCTGCTGCGAGTGGAACCCAGGCACACTTCCCGCCCCTCCCCTTCTTTTCCCTCCCCCACCCACCAAGCTGTGTAGCTCTCAGTGAGAGCAGCCATGGCGCCTGGCAAGGGCAGTGCCAACACAGATATGATGAGCTGGGCACTGGCTGTCTGGGAGGCCACCTCTCCCTAGCAGCAGTGGTGTTTTGAGAAGTGCAAGTGTGGCGATTTGAGAAATGCTAGAGAGAAGAGGTTTAAACTTCCCTCACCAGCCCACTTCCCTTGCCAGCCCACTGGGAGCTGGGGGTGGGGCTTGCCACCACCACCATTTTCTCCACTCCTGGGCTGCTGGAGAGCCACTCCGGTCTCAAATGACCCTGGTGTTATTTATTTGTTTGTTCTGAAACTGCTGTCTGTTGCACCACAGCACTAATTCTACTGTTATGGTGTAATAGCATGAAACAGCTGTAACTGGGAAAAAATTACAGAGGCATACTTCCACCTACATTAGTAAATAGGGTGGTAAGCAGATTTATGATCATAAGGGGCATAAGCACACAGAGAAATACCTAATGGTTAGTCTCAATTCAAGCAGAATATTTTCCTCTACTCCTTTAAAATTGTAGGCGTTACCAGAGGAGAGGGATACCTAGTTTGAAAATGTGTTGTGATTAGGGACTTAATAGCACTGCTTCCTCTGTTTACTGATATCTGTCAATGTATACCTTCATACTTTTAAAAATTTGTGCTGAACAGCCAGCTCTCTGCTTGTAACTGGTTAGCAGGATGTGAGCTGAACTTGCAAGAAGAGAGGTGGAGCTTCACATTGCAATGGGATAATTTTTACCTTTCTTTTCCTCAGATGTTAGCCAATGAAATTTATTTATTTATTTAGACCTTTTTAATTTTGATGTTTTCTCCCCCCCCGGAACCCAGGACTGTATACATGGAGTTTCTAGGAAGTCTCCCATCCAGGTACTGACCAGATCTAAATCCCTGTGGCTTCAGCAAAGTTTCTACATCACATGCCTTTCAGACTTATCCTGCAGCCTCTCATTGTGTAGCAGATACACCGTGGACTACAATCCAGAGACAGCTTTTAGGAGCACTAGATTTTCTCCCTCCTTCCCCCCCCCCCATAGTAGCTCCCGTAGGGTTGCCAACTGGAAAATTCCTGGAGATTTGCGGGTGGAGCTGAGGAGGGCAGAATTTGTAGAAGGGAAGGACCTCAGCAAGGGTTGTATTGTCCTAGAATCCACCTTCCAAAACTGACATTTTCTCCAGGCTGCATTACTAACTCCTTCAAGTTTTGAGAGTGGCTTATTGGATAAAGTGTGGTTGACTTAATCGGAAAGAGGGAGTTAAAATCCCTAACTTTTGTGCAGAGCTTAACATGTGGAAATCAGGAAATTAGCCTCACCAGAATGTCCTTTGTGGTTATTACCTCAATTCCCTAACTGGAAGCTCAGTATCATCCTTCCAGCAAGAGGCAGATGGCCCAGCAGAATATGGCATACAGCCAACCTGTATGCTTAATATCATTTGTGCCCTGTTCTGTTCCAAGGCAGTCTGCATTATATTTCACACAGACTCTAATATTTTATCATCTGTTTTTGTTCTCTTCCTCTAGATGTTTCAAGATGTGTGGCAGAGAGGAAGTACACTCAGGAACAAGCTCGCAAGGAGTTCCAGCAAGTGTTTATCCCAGAATGCAATGATGATGGCACTTACAGCCAGGTTGACTGAAAATTTTGGTTCTTTCTTCGGCATGTCTATATTCAGTCTGACTGTGCTGTGTGTTCTGCTCCTTCCTCTGACTCAGAACCACAATGTTCTAATGTTAACATTGCAGTATACATGTTTTAAAGCAAGTAAAATGACTATGTGTGGATTTATAATGTTGAACGTATATGGCCTCTACCAGGGCTGGAATAAGGCCAACTGATGCCTTCAGCACAGCCCAACAAAGGCGCCCGTTGCCCTTCCATTGCTTAACTGACAAGACATTAAGACTCAATAAGTGCTGAAGGTGAAATAAGAGATTAAAAATTCAGTTTTCTTTCAGGCCATCTGCTAAGCCAGACCTCCCAACTGTAGTAAATATAAACTTAAAAAAAAATTAACACTAAATAGCCGTAAGCAATATAAGCAAATTATTTATTTATAACTAGGGCAACAGGAAAATGCAAATTTTAAATACTTTTAAGTGCATTTTTAAATACAATTGTTATAAGATGAAAATTCAAATACAAAAATTTATTGAAAACTATTTAATCACCCTCCCAAAGATTATAAGGCAAAATATGATCTTATATTACCTCTACAGAAATCATGTGATCACGAGAGCATACTTTTCAGTTCTGAAAATCCTGTTTCTACAGAAATTGATGTTGGTAGACAATTTTTTTAAAAAAGATATTCTAATGGAGAAATATCATTATTTGAATGAAACAAAACATTTCTTATTCCATTGCTTTTTAACCTTGAAGACATAGCATTTCAATATATGTGGATCAAAAGATACAAAATAATGCTTATTGGTTCCTACTTGTAACTTTATTTATACTTTTAAAGGTTTTCTCCTACATTTTAAAATTGCAGAGTCTTTGATCAAGTCCTCAAAACTAATCTGGCATAACAAATCTGCGTCTATACTTAGCAGAGACAAGGCATCTAACCTGTCTTGTCGCATAGTTGCCCTTACTGCCCCCACCCCCTTCCCATGGTGCCCTAAGCACATGCTTATTTTGTGTAATGGTTAATCCAGGGCTGGCCTCTACCCTGTATAAATTCATGGTGGCCATTCTGCTATATAGTTGATGGAATGTCCCTGAATGACCGCTAACCTTGTCCCTCATGATCACAGAAATTGGGCTGAAGGTCTAGCATTCTCCCTTTGCTGCTGTCTTCCAGAGTGCATTCCATTTACTTTTTCTCATAGAATTGGAATAAGTGGAAACCAGTAAAAGCTGATCGTGGCAAATGTCTGGGAATAGTATATTGAAAGGTTACAAGAAAATTCGGTATTTGTAGATGCTCAGTTGGGATAATCATTAACAAAGAAACTTAGATATTAAAATATGCAAGCTTAGTTTTATATGCTTGCTGTTGTTTTCTTACAGGTTCAGTGCCATGTTTATACAGGCTATTGTTGGTGTGTTACTCCAAATGGTCGTCCAATCAGTGGTACAGCTGTAGCACATAAAACTCCACGTTGCCCAGGTAAAATGTATATTGTTAGTGAAGGAACTATTCTAGATAACACTATAGATATATGTTGTAAGTTGGCTATATATATTTTTCACATGGAATTCAAGAACCCCATGTACATGCCAAAAAAGGAAGTTGCTTAAATCATAGCATTTCACTGTTCTCTTCTAGTAATGGCTGTTAAATCTCACAGTGGATTGAATTATCTTTCTTCCCATATATTTCATGTGGTTCTCTAGTATTTGAATGTAGCTATGAACCTTGGATTTGGATGAAACTTAATTCATAAGTCTGCACAAGTCTGTCCTATTGACAGTATTTAGAAGGTTCTCATTTAATGTATCTTCTGTATAACATTCAAATGACTAGTGATCAGTGAGCTTTACTCACACATTGCCCAGCAGCAGGATTCTACCCCAAAAGACCTAATTTCTGTGAAAGGATGAGTGATATTTGCCAATTAGTTTAAATTTTTCAGCTGACTGAGTTCTATAAAGTTGGATCCCATAAATGCATTAGAATGTTAATAGGAGTAAGGAAAAGATAGAGGCAACATTGTTTGTGCGTAACAGGAGATATCACTAAGCATCAGGCAATTGTACAAATTTATATCTCCTGTGAAAGTGAGAAAAGAGAGGCACCTTTCCTGCTCCCTTCCCTAAAGCAAGAGCTCTGCTCCATTGCTCAAGCAGATGGAATCAGTGGCAGTGGTTTGAAAGGATAATATGATTCAGCTTAGCGATGTGATTTGGAAACTAGAGGGCAACAACCACCTTGCAGATCTACTGTTTGTCACAGGGTAGGCATACCCCAGAGGTAGGATGATTCCATATTGTTGGAAGACCACACCCCTATGTGTGCCTGTTTGCAATAAGTGTAGTTGCTACCAGCCACATAATGCTTTGAGAAGACTGCATTCATTGCCTGTATAACAATGCATCCCGCTTGACTTAAAAATCTCTCCAGTAATCAGAGTAATTGCTGTGGAGTAATTGCTTTGTCTGTATAATTGGCATCATTGCAGCAGTGTGGGATCCCATCCACACAGAAACAGCAGTTGTGCCACATTGATGTGCATGAATCGGGGCTGAGATTAATAAGGCAGAACTACATGTGATATAGCAAAGCTGAATTTCTGAAAATTTCCCACCACTCCTCCCCTGCTTTTCCTCCTGCAGCTTCATTCCTCCAGTTCTGGAGGAAAATACATCTCTCTCCACTGGGGAGGAATGTGGCAGCTGACAAAAGGAGGAGGTTAAACATCCTTCTTCTATTTCTGCCTTGCAAAGGGACACCTCCCAATGCCCAGTGCAATAGAAAAGCAGTGCCCAGAGTTTAGCTCAAAAGCCTTGGGTGACAATAAGTGTTTATAAAAATACCAAGAAGCACATCATTTATAATGCACATCTTCTCAGACAGTGACAATATACATAAACTATACAAACCACGTGCCAATCATTCACATTCATTTAGGGAAAATATAACTGAAATATATAACTGAGCCTGCTCGCGGGGAGGGTGGGGTACAAATTGAATGAATGAATGAATTAATTAATTAATTACATGAGGGTCATTCATGTTTGGGGGCTCTGTATAATAATGAAGCTGTCACCTAACATCTTTTTTTCTTTTTTGGTTTATTGGCACATTGCTTTGTGTGGTCCTGTTTTTCTTTCTCCTCTGAATAATATGAGGGTCTTTCATATTTTGGAACTCAAATTCATTAGGCTTGCAGTGGAAACTCTCATTTGCCCTATAGGAAGGTTCTAGATCAATGTACTGGATGGCAACTCACAGTGCATGGTTTTTTAAACAAACAAACAAACATGGGCTTTGCAAAACTTATAAAGCAATTATTTCTAAGGATGAAATTAGTTTGGTATTATAGGCATTATCATACAAAACCAAGAAGTTTAAACTAGAGTATTGATCCATAAATTGTTGGTGGACATGTAAAAATAAAACTGCCTCTGTAACATCTCTAATAAGGAGGAAGACTGTCCCTCAAAGAGTTCATCTTGAAGTAAAAGATCATTTTCTAATCCATCCATGACATAAACACATTTACAACACTGTGTGCAAATGAATTTCCCAGAAGAATCCCTGTGAGTTGTAACTCAACATGATCAAATAGAAGAGATTATTTTACAAAAATCAGCAATATAAGCAGTACATGGATAGGGCTATCCCAGGAGAGTGTTCATTTTGTAGAACTATCATTGGACCTTCATGTGGCCACGATTCAGCCAAGGTCCAACTCACAGCTTTGAATTATGGAAAACTTTTGAGCTTTGGAGTTAAAATAAAACATGGTATGCTTTGCAGCAAGCTCTAACTTGAGACCAAGCTGAGTGCTGAGCTCTGGAACAAGCACAAAGTATATAACTTGGGGCAATCACAAGCCCTAGGGCTAAATTCTTTTGAAGTCATTCACTCAGGATTTTAACAGCATTTATTGCTGAATTATTTTCTGAAATTACATTCCCTTTTACAAGATGTAATTTAATATGATTATTTTATATACTGTTTGCCAGCCCATATTTACTTACGGGGATGTGTGTGTATACACAGGTCTATCCCCCCCACACACACACTTGTATTTCCTGCATTTACCTGGGACATGATCCAGGGTTGTTTTTTTAATCCCTTAATTTTGTTTCATCTATTTAAAGAAGCCCACCCATGTTATTAATGCTTTATAATATGGAGTAAGGATAACATTCAGCCTTTCTTTAAATCTCACCTTTGTCCTGTATAAATCTCCTAGTGAATAAATCAGCTAGGTATGGTTTGTCCATCTTAAAGATGCTCTAACACCTGCTGGTTCAGTTCATAATCAGTTTTCCACTTCTGACCAGGCAACTGATTAACTAACAAGCTGTTCAGGTGTTTGCAACCTGTTTGGCACTCACAGGCTAGTTGCAGGAGGGGATCTCAAGCCGACTCCCAGCTGATTCCCCAATCAGATGAGAGTTGGCTTTTGAACAATCTTGTTAGGCAGCTGTTCGTATTGTTCAACTTGAGCTGTGTTTGGCTCATATTTCTAATACAGTATGTTTGGTTGGCAAACAGATTCATTGCAAAATTTGCAGCATCCCTAGTCCATCTTCAGCAGTATTCCCATATGCTCTAGTCCTTCAGCAGCTGTCACACCTCGACTTAACCCTAAAAAAATTGTCTCTGTGAACTGGTCTCCTTTCCTGATCGTACTCTCCAATCTTCATTAGAATAATTCACATGTATGAGATGGAGCCTAATATCCTAAGCAGCATCCATGCAACAAAAAATTTACCACTTTCCTTTCCTGTGGCTGTGATCCCAGAAACTCTGATACCGTGGGCTGGTTAGACTCTCAAGAACTAGCAGGGACTGCAGTGGGAGGGGAAGACTGGCAAAAACCCTTGCTTAGCAAAACTGCTGCTTGCATGTTCAGAAGAAAACATAGCACCTGACTAGTGAAGCCACTTGGTGAGTTTCATAGTTGACTGGAGATTTGAGCCCAGGTATCTTTGGTCCTGATCCAGCACCCTTTCCCAGTAGTCTGCAGGTTGACTGAAATCCATTTGATTCATTTAAATGTTACCCCTTGGAAATAGCAACACTTTGCATTTCTGACTACCTGCATGTTTCAACTGTTTCCAATACCAAACTGTTTGGATGAATGAGGCTGTACAATATTATTTTAATTGTTGCCCTTTTTTGTTGAAAGGAGAGTATCTGCCAGTGCTAAAACCCTACAAGTCTCAATGAACCACACTATGCATTTTTAAAGCTTGCAGATTTTCCCAGGCACCTCTACCCAACCTCATCTAGTATTGTAAGAACACTAGACAACCAGAGAGGTACAAAGTAAATCAAAAGAACTTCCCTGACAGCATGAAGATAAATGTTCCCATCCCCACTCCCCAAACTGTCTACTGAAAAATACCAGATGCAGCACAGACATTTTTACTGCTCTCTGAATCCAGATATCAACAGTTAGGCAACTAAAAAAGATTCCAGAGCCACTGAACCCTTGGGACATGGAATGGAAATCTAGAAACAGGTGTTAAATTGCTGATGGACATGTTGATGCATGCATTGTTGTCAGGCAGTATTTCCTCTCAAACCTTGCATAACCATGTGGTTAGCACTATAAATGTTGGTAAAAGACATGTGCAGGTGATAGTTGCTCCCCCTTCTCAGTCTGAACATAGTAAATAAGCGTGCTGCAGTAGTTATTTACCTTTTTTACTGCTTATTGGTTTGGATCCTGAGTACAATTCTTGTAAGTTTGTTTTTGTATTGACTCCTTGTTTCTACCCCCACCCTAGGATCTCTAAATGAGAAGCTGCCCCAACGTGAAGGTACAGGAAAAACAGGTAAATATATTGCAAACTAATATGGAATTGGCCTCTCCAATGGCAACAAACACTTTTTTCATGTAATATTTCCACAGCTCCCCAAATGTGTCCAAGCTTTTTAACTCTGTGGCTGATCAGGGAGTTTGAGGCTAATTTGGTAAGATCTGACAGCATTCCTAATAAACCTAACAGAACTGTGTTTCTTCACTGCCTACTTTTCCGTGTATACATTTCAGCACATCAACTGGAACAAATTTCCTTGATTAAAGAGCACAGTGACTTGTGCTATTGCCTGCTATGTCTGGACAGGCATGGCCAGAAACACTGTGACCTTTGTTTTCTCTCTGCAAATGAATCTGCTTATGTGTAATAATCACCTCAACCTGCCACTGAAAGCAGCAGTTTACGGCATTTATTGCTTGCAACCAGGGCTGAAGTACTTAAGTTGTAAATTGAGTGCCCATAGGCCTGGGAAAAAATGTCCTGTTCCATTTATTTATTTATTTACATTATTTATAGTCCATCTTTCTCACAGGGACTCAAGGTGGATTACAAATAGTGAGTCAGTAAATAAACAAAATGGGACATTCAGTAACCAGAACATTAGGATTTTAGAAATCTGGAACCACCAGAAAGAAATGAAGCATATCATAAGTATTAACATGACATATTAAGTGGTGCAAAAATTACATAATAGGCTCCTACTTACAGTAAGTTATACACAGCCTTATAAACCACAATCCCTAATCATTTATCCAAGTAAGTTTGTGGACCATTTTGTACAATATAACGCTATTACCTGTGCAGAAAAGTTTGTGGAAAGTGGGAGCTCCCTGGGCAAGCCATTCCATAATGTGGGAGCCACAACAAAGAAATCACATGTACCAGTAGCTGTTACTTTGCCCATTTGTAGGCTGGCATCCGCAGAAGGCCCTCTTGACATGAGCAAAGTTGTCATGACAGAGCATAGGGGGAGAGGCAGTCCCACAGACTAGAGTGACAAAGGCCATGAAGGGCTTTGTATGTGATGGCCAGCACAGCACCTTAAAATGAGTCCAGTGGAATGCCTGCTGCATGGGAGTAATGTGCATGTTCATCTAACCCCTCATAATAGCTGAGATGCAGCATTCTGCACCAGTTGGAGTTTCCAAACTGATTCTGATGGGAGACCAATTTACAGTACATTATAGTAGTCTAGTCTCAGTGCAACTGTGGCGTGGATCCAGGTAGCCAGATCAGCCAAATCAAGATAAGGGGTCATTTTACAGGTTAGGGTGAGCTGGTAGAAAGCATGCCCCCCCCCACATTAACTTGCTTCTCCAGTAATAAAATTGGATCCAATATAACCCCAAGACTTTTAACAGAGTCAGCAAGGGTCAGCTGAACTCATTCAAAAGTAGGGAGAACAAGGGCCTTCAAGAAATGTGCAGGTGAAGAGTTCCATGGCATGGTAAACAACCTGGTAGATTAAAATAACATCCTATTAAATTTCTATTAAAGGCACAGGACATTTTTCCTCTCCAGGCACTTGGCAACCCTAATTGAAACAGCCTGCTGTTTCAAGCAGTTAGGTAGATTTACTTTTTCAGGTAAGCCTACTTGCATGTAGAAACCTCACTGAGGAAGGGTTTACTTGTGAGTAAACCTGCTTGTGAATAGTCTGGTCTGATGTTCCAAGCAGGAGGCTGGAGCACATGTCTGTGAATAAAGCTACTGCAAATAAACATCAGGATGGAATGTCTGCTAGCAAGCAGATTTCTTCCTACTGCTAAGCATTTGTATATAGGGCTGCTGACTGCCTGGAGAGAAAATGCCCCATGCCTTTAAGAGGGGCTCAAGGAGATATAATTTACCAGGTGGTATTATTTAATCCAATATCATGAGAAACTTCAGTTACCTGTTTCCACACTTTTTTTTTTGCCCCCAAGTCACAGCTGACTTTTGGTGACCCTGTAGGGTTTTCAAGGCAGGAGACATTCAGAACTGTTTTGCCATTGCCTGTCTCCACATCACAACCTGATATTCCTTGGAAGTCTCCTATCCAAAAACTAACCAAGGCCAACCCTGCTTAGCTTCCAAGATCTATTGAGATCAAGGTAGCCTGGACTACCACGTATTAGGCCTCTATTAAAGAGGCAGGACATTTTTTTCCAGGTCTGTTGGCAGTCATTTTAATGCTTTCAAGGGCTCAAAATGCTTTACATATTTTATCTTGTTTTAATCCTTGCATCCTTGTAAGGTGGATGAGTATTTCTCTTCCCATATTTGCAGGGGTGGAAGGGAAATGAGCCAGAGAGAGAGGCTTGCCTTATTCTAGAGGTTCAGACCATGGATTACCTCATTCATAGTTCATTCCCTTAGCCACTGTACCACAGTGTGTTTCAACTAGGGTTCCCAAGTACTTACCGCGTGGGAGCGGGGGATGCATGCTCCATGGCCGGACCAGTCCTCCTTGTAACACACCATGCCGTCACCAGGAAGTGATGCCAGGCAACACTCTGACAATGGGGCTGAAAACTCAATGGTACCATCAAGTTTCCAGCTGCATTGCCAGAGCATCACCTAGCGTCACTTCCTGGCGACAGCATGGTGCTCCGCACCTGTCCTTCCCTGTGGGATGGTCCTGCAAGGACGTATTCATCCCACGCTCCCATGCCGTAGGTTCTTGGCAAGCCTAGTTTCAACATGTGACACCAGTGGGACCGAGAGGCTTTAGAGGGCAGTACTAGGACAACCAAGAATAAACTTTAAAAAAGGAAAGGGATAAAGTGTTCAGTTGGAGCCACACTGCAACTGAGCATGAGCAATAGCTTCACATTTTTCAGACGTGGTTGCACTATCCTGTAGCCCATTGAGAAGCCACTCTCTATTTATACAAGCATCACAAATATTGCCTACAGTTACCCATTTTTTGTAAAGAGATAGCTAATTCTCACTTCCATCTTAAATGCATTATGTCTTCTTCCACAGTCTCCTTTTATGAACACCTATCACTTACTCCCATGGTCCACTGCTCCTTTGGAATCAGTGGGATTTAATTCCAACCTCTATATAGCGACTAGTGGTCCCAGACAAGGATGTACATTCCTGTCCATGTTAAAAGCCTCATCCAGTCAGTTCAGCTGGTCCTGAATACAATACAGATAGTGATGCATGCTCCAGATGTGCATTCACATTCATATCAGCTCCCTCTGTGTGGAAAACTGTGAGTCTCCATGCAGGATAAGGACAAAGATCCCTAAGAACTGTCTATTACATTATCAGTTTAAAAAATCAACTTCTGAATCAAATGTAGTCTCCATAAATTTTGTTTTTCTTCTGCGGCTGTTGTCACAGTGCCTTGGCCCATTCTGAATTCCTTTATAAAGCCAAATTCTGTTTAGGACCAAAATATGGAACTCAGGGGCCATTGCTTCATCCATTCCCTTTTGTCCCCTGGGGTTTCAGTTCTCCTACAGTGGAATATTGTAATGAGTTAAGCTGATGGATCTCATTCAAAGCCAGAAAGTTGCTGTTATTATTAATGATACATCCTGATACATTTTTTAATGGGCCTGTGCTAAAATCATCCACAGGACTGGGCCAGTTTACCTCCCAGAGAAGTCAGCAGAAATTAACTACAAGATTAATGGAGATACATATAGTCATTTTTTCCCACTAAGTGCTAAAATTAATGTGACAGATAGGAAAATTATAACTATGTGTGATTTATTATCCTTCTGGAACCTTAGCAAATGTAGCTATTTTATATTTCATTTATGAGCAGAATCAGTAGTTGTTTAAACCAAGTATTGTAAGATAGATGCATTACTTGAGGGTGATCTCTCTTTCATACATTTGCCAGGCCATGTGTAGGCTCAAAGTGTCCATAACTTTCTGAAGAAACTCAATACAGATTGTAAATTTTCTTCTTTTTTGGCACTTTGTCTTGCTAGCATGCTCTGTGCCATCTTTAAAAGTTGCTGGGATTTTGAAGCTGAGTAGCAGTGAATAAATTTTATCACCTGCCTCCAGCTATGCTCTGCGCCTGATAAACATGGAAGGAAACCAGGTGTGAAGCCAAATGCGATATAAAGCAAACTCCTGCAGCTGTGCTATTTGTTACTGAGGCCAACCAGCTGCCAGAACCTATTTACCAAAAACAAGGCAGAATTACCTTTAAGGTTGAATGCTCAAGTGTATCAGTGTCTTGAATTACTCTTGGAAGGGGTTTCAGAATCCTAATTCTCATTCCAACCCAACATGTATTCTATAGTGAACTTGTTCTATACTGAAAGATTTTGCAGAAATCAGTCTTTAATACCATGTAAAGATGTGGGATTTTATTGTAGTTTTAACTGGAACCATTTCCCTTAACTGTTATAGTATGTTGCCTTGAACTACAAGGAAAGGCAGGGTATAAATGTTTCAATAAATAAATAAGCCAGTCATTTATGGTGATATGAACTGGAACTTCCTCTTTAGTATCAGAGTAAAGCTGAACATCAAAGGTAATATTAGTATTCAGTTTGCTATTATTTACTTTTCAGAATTTTGGAGTGGGTGGGTGGTCTTAATAAAACATTTAAATCAAATAACAAAAATATATTGCTGTATCTGCTAGCCTTTGTTCCTCTTTTGCTGCATCTACTTTTTAAAAAATTGATCTTCACTCAATATATATATATTTAGGAATTTGTAGAGAAGAGTCCCCTTTGTGTACTCAAAACTTCAGTGAAGGTGGGATCAGTAGATACATAGATCACCTATAGTATTGATTTATCTAATTCATTTTTTAAAAAATATTTATTTATTATTTTTGCTAATTTGTCTGGCACTTTAAAGAATAGGAGTTTCTAGTTATTATTATTATTATTTACAAAATTTATATCCCTCCTTTCTGCTTTCACAAGGGCTACCGAGGCAATGAACAATTTAAAAAAATGACAAAATCACACTTTAAAACCATTAAAATCAGCCCCCCAACATACATGTTTAAAACAAATTAAAAACAGTTAAAATGGTACAAAGACATAAAAACTGGAACTAAAACATTTATCATAAGGGAGGGATCACTGAGGGAATGGCAGACAAAATAAAAAAGTCTTCATCTGTTGGTGAAAGTTGACAACAGAAGGGGAATACATGAATCTCACTGGGGAGAGGGTTCCAGAGCTTTGATTCCATGACCAAGAAGGCCTTCTGCTGGGTTGCTACCCACCTAATCTCAGAAGGCAGAAGCACCTGAAGCAGGGCCTCTGAAGATGACCATAGTGGCCATACAGGTTCATAACAGTGTAGTTGGTCCTTCAGGTATGTTGGTCCCAAATCATAGAGCTTTGGAGGTCAAGACCAGCAACTTGAATTTTGGCTGGAAACAACTTGGGAGCCTCAGTAGATGGGCCAAGACTGGAGTATATGATCCCTATGATTCATTTATTTAGCTATAGAACCATCCAACCAAATTGTCTTAAATAGTTAATGTGATTGCTATTATTGATTAATGATTGATTATAAATTGATAGGAATTTTTCTTTCTTTCTGGCCTTTATTTAAATCACTGGCCAGATAATTTGATAATTATTGGCAATCAGTTATGAGATTGAACTATGTGGTAGGATAGGTTGAGTATTTGTGGATTTAGCAGTATTGGATGTTGTAGCCCACTACGGGTATTTTTTATACTGAGTGCTCTACCATTAGCTCTACCAGTGATCTAAGGCTTGTAGAGGCCACTAGGTGCGACAATGTTTGGGCAGGGGATTCCAGTGCTCCTGGGGAGGGGAAAGTATAGCGGTGGGAACAGGCAGGGAGTCAAGGGAATGGGGTGGAGAAACAGAATAGCTCAGCCCCCTTCCAGCCTGTGTCCCATCCTGAGGGATGTCGGCAGTGAGGCTAGGATGAATAACCCCCCTCTGACATTGGCATTGTGTTATGCCAGGTCTATAAATAACAAAGTCCTTTGGGACTTTCTGCAAGAACAGAATGTAGACCTGGTGTGCATGACCAAGACCTGGGTGCAGGAAGGGGAGACAATAGCTCTCTCCCAACTTGCCCCCCCCGGATTCTCGGTCCTTCACCAATTGTGGACTGGGGGCAGGGGGAGGAGTGGCTCTATTCATTTAGGAGGCTTACTCCTTCAGGGTGCTCCCACCACTGAGGATCACGGGCATTGAATGTGTCAACCTGGCCTGGGAGGCCTGGGAGAGTTTAGTGATTTGTGTGGTGTACCGACATCCTAACGCACTGGCCAATAGCCTGCCATCCCTGATAGAGGCTGTATCTGGCTGAGCATTGGAACACCCTAGACTGGTAGTCCTGGGTGATTTCAGTGTTCATGCGGATGATGCGGCCT